>CAJYYF030000004.1:16762500-18115000 GCA_913789895.3 Seladonia tumulorum | reverse complement strand
AGGCAAGAATGCTAATGCAACTCAATGGTTAGATACATTTGAAAAAGAATGCAATCGTTTAGACATACAAAAAGATGAAGAAAAGATCGAAATTTTTAGGCTGGTTTTAGAAGGCTCTTGTCTAGATTGGTATAGTTCTATGCTTATAAAACATTCACTAGCATCGCAATGGGAAACCTGGAAAAATAGTTTCTGCGAAACCTATGCAGACAAAGGTTGGTCTCCAGTTAAGTATAGTATTCTATATAAATATATAAACGGCTCATTATTAGATTACGCTCTAAAGAAAGAAAAGATTCTATTAGAGATGAATAAATCAATTGATAAACGTACTCTGATCGACCTTATAGCAGTAGGATTACCAGACTTTATAATAGACAAAATTGACAGAAAGAAATTAAAAGATACTGAAGATCTCTTCAATGCATTACGAAGCCTGGAACATATGGCAAAAAAGAAAAATACAGAAAATAAAACTGCTAATAAATACGCCAAAGAAGATCCAGAAAAAAAACAACAAAAAAGAGCATGTAGAATTTGTGAAAACAAAGGGAAAATGAATCGCTTTCATCCGGAATCTTCATGCTGGTTCAAAGGAAATGAAAACAACGGTAAAGAAAAAAACCAGATTAAGTTTGTAAATAACACAGAAATAGAAGCCGAACTATCTGACAAGGAACAAAAAAACTTGTAGTCCCGCCATTAATCAAGGTCAAAGTGCGATTGCAAGATAACGTAGAAATTATGGGAATATATGACTCAGGTTCAAACGTTTCCTTAATAAATTCAAAACTATTAAGACTGAAAAGGGGAAAAATAGGTAGCGTGCAAGGAGCAAATCTAATGACGATTAATGGTGTGAAAAGAACTAATGGGATGGTGTCAATAAAAATAAAAATCTTTGATATAGAGAAAAGGGTAGATATATTTGTAATTGATGAGGATAAATTTCAATATGACTTTTTAGTTGGACTAGATATAATAAAGAAATTCCAATTAATACAGGATGAAAATTTGGAAATCAAACAAAAAATATATAAGAACATCACAAAAGAAAACTTAGAAAAAACCAAAGATAACAAAACTATGGATAAGTATGTTATAAATTTTAATGAACATATAAATACATCAAATTTTAGAATTTCTACAGATCATCTAGACTATAAAAGAAGAACTGAAATAAACAAATTAATAGAAAAGTATAGTGCAATATTTGCCAAAGATAAATACGATGTAGGGATGGTGAAAAATTATGAGGCTAGAATCGACCTACTAATGGACAAATTCTGTAGTAAAAGACCATATAAATGTAGCATAGAGGACAAAAAGGAGATAGAAGCACACGTTGCAAAATTATTAGAGAATAATCTAATAGAAGAATCATACAGCCCCTTCGCGGCTCCAGTAACTCTAGCGTACAAAAGAGAAGAAAATAAAAAAACAAGATTGTGTTGCGATTTTAGAGACTTAAATAAAATAGTCGTACCACAATCACAACCCTTTCCGCTAATAGAAGATTTAATGGTCAAAGCTAGAGATTATAAGTTCTTCTCAACATTTGATATTAATTCAGCGTTCTGGTCGATTCCTTTACGAATAAAAGATAGAAAGAAAACAGCGTTTGTCACGCAGGAAGGACACTTTCAATGGACGTGTCTACCATTTAGGCTAAAAACATCGCCAGCAATATTCCAAAGCATATTAAGCAATATAATTAGAAAACACAAACTTACAAATTTTACAGTAAATTATATAGACGACATACTAGTATTTTCTAAGAATTTTACGGACCACATACACCACTTAACAAAATTACTAGAAGCAATAAAAGAAGAAGGATTTAGACTGAAATTTACTAAATGCAAATTTGCAGAAAATTCAGTAAAATATCTAAGACATGTAATTAGTAATAATTCAATAAGACCAATGAACGATAACTTGATCGCGATAAAAGACTTTCCGACTCCAAGAACACAAAAAAAACGTCAGACAATTCTTAGGAAAAGTGAATTTCTATAATAAATATATACCAAACATAGCCATAATATTACTACACAACCTATTGAGAAAAGGACAAAAATTTATTTGGACCGAAGAATGTGAAAAAGCATTTGAAAATATGAAGCAATTATTATGCTCTCAACCTGTATTAGAAATATACGACCCAGATCTACCGATTTACATTTACACGGATGCAAGTTTGCTAGGTATAGGAGCAGTAATGAAACAAAGACAACCAAATAATGAAGAGAAACCAGTAGCATACTTTTCAAGAAAATTGAATAATAGTAAAAAAAAAAAAGAAAGCAATATATCTAGAATGTCTTGCAATAAAAGAGGCGATACATTATTGGCAATACTTGCTAATGGGAAAATCATTCATAGTTTACTCAGATCATAAACCTCTAGAAAACTTAAATATAAAGTCGAGAACAGATGAAGAGTTAGGAGATCTAACATATTATCTATCGCAATATGACTTCACGGTTAAATATGCCCCAGGAAAATACAACTTAGAAGCCGATTGTCTTAGTAGAAACCCAGTATTGGAAGCTAAAGAAAACAAAGCATTAAAAATTATAAACCTAATCAAGCTAAAGGATATAATTATAGACCAGGAAAAAAATAGAGAACTGCAAAATAAAACAAATAAGATGATAATCAAAAATAATGTATACTATAAAAAAGTTAACAGAAAAGAAAAAATAGTCTTGTCAGAAAATTTTAGTAAAGATCTTATAAAAAAAGTGCATGAAGAATACTGCCACATAGGAATAAAACAAATGGAAAATAAAATTACACCATATTATACAGCAAAAAAACTAACAGGAAATATAAAATACATTTGTAAAAATTGTGTAATATGTATAAAAAACAAATCAAGAGGACAAAGGAAAAATGGATTAATGTCACATTTAGGACCTGCAAAAGAGCCATTCGAGATTATGTCAATTGACACAATCGGAGGATTCGGCGGATCCAGATCAACAAAAAAATATCTACACCTTTTGGTGGACCATTTTACGAGATATGGATATATTCTAACATCGAAGACACAAAACGCAAACGATTTTATAAAACTAATCAAGATGGTGACAGATAATAACGAAATTGGTATAATCCTGTCAGACCAATATCCAGGAATAAATTCGAAAGAATTTAAAACATTCTTAAAAGAAAAAAATATTCCAATAATATTCACGGCAGTTAACTCACCATTTTCTAATGGCCTCAATGAAAGACTAAACCAAACTTTAGTCAACAAAATAAGATGCAAAATTAACGAACAAACAAGAAACCGGGCATGGACAACAATAGCACAAGAATGCACAAGGAAGTACAATGAAACGGAACATACAATAACAGGTTTTGCGCCGATATATTTAATGCAAGGAAAAAACACAACAATTGTACCCGAAGAACTCCATCAAGAAATAAAAAACAACTTATACCAAGACAGAAAGCTTGCTTTAGACAGAACCATTAAATCGCATAATTACAACAAAACATTATTCGATAAAAATAGAAAAAAAAATAGAATTCAACGTTGGAGATCTAGTATACGTAGAAAACGGAAATAGATTAAACAGGAAAAAATTAGATGAACTAAAAATCGGACCTTTCGAAATAAAAGAAAAATTATCCAACTCCATTTACAGAATTAATACAGGTCACAAGAAAGAAGAATCGAATATTTTTCACATTACGAAGCTCATTCCAATACCAGAAAGCACCAACGACGATGACGAAGAAAATCACGAGTAATACTGGTAAACAAAAAAAAAAAAAAAAGAAATTTTTGTAGCCAAAAATTCTTTCCGCGGTAGGGAGATATAAAGTAGTACAAATACTACTTTACAAACCCTCTAGAAGTTTGCCGCGTAACTGGTCGGTAAGAAAGATCACAGGAGAGAATAGAAGAAACACGTGCACGAAGATAAGAGATCTCAGGACAGAAAAAGTATTAATTAGCATAAGAAGAAAACACATAGGGAAGAATAAGCTATAAATGCCGTTTCTCTATTTATAGGTAAGGGATTTGTAAATAGTGTATATAATGTAAAAAACCTTTAATTATTGTTTAATAAATATCAACTCTATTTATAGTGAAACCCAGTTTGGTTTATTCACCCGCAACTTGCCACATAACGAAAAAAGACATTATATACCTTTGCGTTCTCGGTTTCTCTCCTCTCTTCACTTCTCTCATTTTGTGTTTTACTAGTAATTCAAACCTTCCTTTAAATTTCCTTGAATGAATTACTAGTATAGTTTTGTTCAAGATTGGCGCGCGCGACCGCCATGACAACTCTGCGACACAGCGCGTTCCCGCCAAGCCGGCTCGCAATCCCGCCAAACAGGCAGCGAATCGTCAGCGCGCGGAAATTACGCGAGCACGCGACCGCTCACGCCGTTGGCCGAACACGCTCGCGAACCTTCTCGAATGCACGCGATCGCTCATCCGGAAGCGACGACGGCGAGCGAACATTCGCGAAGGAACCGAGCAAATAAAAGAGAGAGAGAAACGATGGCTCGCTCTCTCTGTCTAGATCAGTCTCGCGCTTTAAACACGTTCTCGCTTGCACTCATTAGATTCCATATACGTTTATTTCAGATTTCATTCGTTGTACATTTTCTGTAAATAGCATTTTGTTACATAGTTATACAGTGAAATATAGTTATTTATTGTTGAATCCGAGTCTATACACACTCATTCATCCTCACTTATTCCGTTTCAAATTCACTCGTTACATACATCCATCCATTCTCTCCTTTCACGCAACTCCATTCTCTCAATCAAGTTTCCTGGTCGATCAAGACCGTTTTACGAAACAAGTTTCAAATTCCTTTTAAATTCCTTTTTGAAACAGTTTCAAATTCCTTTTAAATTCCGTTTTGAAACAGTTTCAAATTCCTTTTAAATTCCTTTTTGAAACAATTTTCATACATTCGTTTTCAAATATAACTTGGTTGATTCGATCGGGAAGCGCGTATAGCTCGAACATGAGTCTCTAAAGCACGTAACTACTGCCCTGGACAACCAAATCGACACAAGTGCCGAGGAAGCGCGGACAGGACGCATGCTGGACTTTGTTGACGTGCCATGCTCTACCGCTCGCGCTGGGCAAAAGATATGGAACAGCGCTATATTTGACGAATTTTTCTCTATGCATGCAAACATTTTTGCTGCACTTCTCTTTGTATATTTCCATGTCTTTTAAAAGACATTTCTCTGTGTCTCTATGCTCTATAACTTTCTTCTTAAATCGCTCGGATTAAGAGTTGATGCTCAGTTAGTACGAGTATACACCAAAGTGAATACAAGTCACCATCGTCCAGTAGGGAGGCTCGCCACATAAGGGTCATTCGGTCTAAGACACCGACCCGTGGCAATGCTGTGTAGAGAATAGTTCGATACGAAGTGCGGGACAGAACAGTCAAGACCGAAGTCTCGAGGCGCCCGTAACTGCTGCTCGACCGACATCGTAACATAGCCACAGACGCGCGCTGAACCGACCGACTCGACCGAACCGTCGACTCTCTTATAGATACCGAACGGCCGGGTAGTTCAACAGACCTGCCGGCGGGCGGGGATGGCTCTTTTGCGCACAGACGATTGCGCACGACGGCATGGCACACGGTTCTTTTGGACACGGTATTATTGGACACATGGTTCTTTTGGACACAGTAACATTGGACACAGTGGGTTTTCGCTCACGCAAGGATTGCCCACATGGTTAAGACGCACTCGCTGAGTTACGCACATGTAAAATTGGACTCATGATAGATTGCGCACAGAATGGCGAATCGAGAACAAATAGAATTGCGCACAGTAATTTTGGACAGTGATGGAAATGCGGCCAAGTCGTTCTTAATTTCGGGTTATGTGCGTTATAAAACATTTCCTCACGGAAAGAAGGGTTAAGGTTAGGGTTAGGGTAAGGGTGGGGACCTAGGGAATATGGACTTAGCAGTGGTGACTCGGATTCACCTGCTAGGTATGCCACAGTGGTGGCGGTCATATTCCTGAAATCCTCTACGCTCCACCTCCTCGTAGTGGTCCCTGGGCACTAACGGTCTCAAGACTGTGGGTGGCTAACGGAGCGAGGGGTACGCGGCAGGAAGTAGCCCTGATGATGCGCAAGGCGATGCCAGTGGGATCTTCGGATTCTGGTAGGGCCTCCCTTGCCGGTAAGGCTTGCACGGAGGGATGAAAGCTGCCGCTTTGGGACGAGATTTTGGTTATGGACAAGGGCAAGATTGGGTGTTACAAAGAACATGAATATGGACAATACACCAAAGAGGAATATAGTTTACGGTGCAGGGGAGGGAGACCCCAGTACCGGCGCGACTGGTGGTGGGCGAGCAGGCCCCAGCGCGTCGTTATCCGACGTCTGCGAGCTGAAGAGGGTGGACCACTGGGCCTCTTCAGAAGTAATGGTGACCAGTGAAGCTGTGGTGACGGAAACGTCACTACATGTGATCGGGCCCCCTGGAACAGGGGACAAGGGCCGTCTCAGGTCCCGTACGGGGAGGGGCAATCCCGGGCTGGAGCCGCCCGTAGTCGAGGAGGACGCGGCTTCGGCGACCTCGAAGGCCTCGAAGGCTTCCTCAGGGGGGAATGGTAGGAAGCGTCAGAGGCAGGAGTCGCCGGATCACCCGCCGGCCCCCAGGAAAGGTAAGCCTCAGGAGGTCCCGGAGGTCAGAAGCCTCCTGCCCGGCCAGCTGACCGTTCTCATTGTAGAGCGGTCACGCGAGGTAGCATACTATGCGGGGCATAGTAAAAATCTAAAGGGGACCTTTGTGAAGGGCCTCAAGGACTGCTCCCGGACAATAGAGGCTGCGGTTAGAGAGCTCGAGCGAAGGGGGGTCCAGGGGGGACACCCTGACCGCGGCTCCGGCCCTCCGCCACCCGCCAATAATGAAAGGGAGTGGCTAATGAGGGAAAACGCCGATCTGAAGATGAAGCTCGAGGGGTCCCGCGAGTCGCTGGAGGCAATCAGAGAGGAGCTGATGGCCATGAAACGGCTGCGCGATGCTCCCCCACCGCCGGCAGCTTTACTCGTCAGCACCGGCGGGAGCACCCTGACGTCCTCGGCCCCCGTTGTTCCTCGTGTGGGGGAGGTGACGCCGGATGCGATGGCCGAGATGCGGGCCCTAATGAAGGCCGGCCTCGGCGCCATCCGGGAGGAGCTACGGAGGGAGCTGCAGCGGGTGGCCGCTACAGGCACCCTCCCGGCATCTACCTCCGCGCAAATGGCTCTTGTGCCGGCGCCAGCTGCGGCCGACCCAGCCTCTAAGAAGGGTAACAAAAAGAAGAGGAAGAAGAAGAAGAAGGGTAGTGGGGCCAAAGAGGCAACCAGCCAGGCCCCTCCCCACCCTCCTGCTCCGGGTACCCCAGTGGAGGAGACCTGGAGCAGGGTCGTGGGGAGGCGGGAGAAGGCGGCGGCCAAGGCCAAGATAAATACCGCGACCCAGGGGAAGGCCGGGGCGCCGTCCCGCCGGCCAAAAAGGCCTCTGCCGCCGCCCAGAAGGGCGGAAAGATGTCCGCCAAGGTGAAGGCCCCACCCCGTTCGGCGGCAGTTACTATAACTGTGCCGGAGGGGAGCAAGGCCTCTTACGAGGAGGCCATAAGGAGGGCCCGCCAGGGCATCGACATAGATGCCCTCGGCATTGGGGCCCTCAACTGGAAGCGGGCGGTAACCGGGGGCCTCATTATAGAGATCCCTGGCGCCGACGGGGGCCCCAAGGTCGACGCCCTGGCGGCCAGGATGACCGCCGTCCTGGGCGACATGGAGGTGAGGATCTCCAGGCCCGTGAAGAAGGCGGAATTCCGCCTCACGGGCCTGGAGGTGTCCGTCACCCCCGAGGAGGTAGCTGCGGCGGTGGGCAAGGCCGGCAGCTGCACCGCCGAGTCGGTCAGGGTGGGGGAGATGAAAATCCCGCCCAGCGGGCTCGGCACCATATGGGTGCAGTGCCCGGCCACGGCTGCGCTGGCTATCGAAAAGGCCGGCCAGGTGAGGGTGGGGTGGTCCGCCGCCCGAGTGGGCCACAAGGCGGGGAGCAAGGCGAGCGCCCCGCCTCCAAAGGCCAGGAAGGGCGCTAAGGGGGGTGGCGGTGTGGCGCCACCTCCAAAAGAGCGCGGCCAAGGTGGCCGCAGGGGGAGCGGCGGCCGCCCCCCAACCACCACCGCGGAAGAGGTGGTGATGGAGGTGGTGGCGGTCCCAGAGGGGGCGGAGGGTGCATCACCCCCGTCGCCTTTGGAGGCCCACACTGAGGGGGGACGCGCGGAAGCCGTATAATGGCCCGCGCGTCTCCGCAGACGGTGATCCAGACCAACCTCAACCACTGCCGCCGGGCACAGGACCTGATGGTCCAGTGCCTGGAGGAGTGGGGGGTTGGCCTGGCAGTGGCCGCGGAGCCGTACGGCGTCCCGGACTATCCACACTGGTTCGGTGACGCTGACGGCTCCGTGGCCGTATGGTCGCGCCGCCAATCGGCGACCGTGCCCCCCTGTTCCGTGGTCGAGCGGGGCAGGGGAATGGTACTAGTTAGATGGGGAAGACTTCTGGTCGTGGGGTGCTACATCTCACCCAGTTGTGACTCCGCCGAATTCGGGAGGTATTTGGACCGGCTGGGGCTGCTGATAGCCCCACACTTAGTCGGTCCAGTGCTGGTCCTGGGGGACTTTAACGCAAAGTCCACCACGTGGGCGAACCCCGGGACCGACTCCCGAGGCGGAGTCCTGGAAGACTGGGCGGAGGGGATGGAGCTCCGGTTATTAAACCGGGGCTCCGTGCCAACGTGCGTGAGGTGGAATGGCTGGTCGATAGTCGATTTATCGTTCGCGACCGCCACCGCCTCACGCCGTGTGTCCAACTGGCGGGTCTGGGAGGGAGAGACCCTTTCGGACCACTGCTACGTCCTGATGGACGTGGCAGCGGCCGCGGACCCGCCGGTGGACACGCCCCTCCGATGTGGCACCCCGTCAGCGCCCAGGTGGGCGCTGAAACGACTAGACGGGGACCTTCTGAGGGCCGTGATTATCGGCTCCGCCTGGCCTCCGGCCAGGGAGCGCGGGGCAGAAGAGGGGGCGGCCTGGATCCGGGAAATATTGCAAATGATTTGCGATGTTGCGATGCCCCGGGTCCAGACTCAGCCCCCTAGGAAGTCAGTGTACTGGTGGTCAGAGGACCTGGCCGAACTGCGCAGTTCGGCCGGCAGGGCCCGCCGCCAGTACACCCGCGCCCGTCGCCACCATTTCCTTGGCGGGGTGGTCCCGACCTGAGCGACAGCCAGTATGGGTTCCGGAGGGGGCGCTCCACTATCGACGCTGTGGAGCGTTTGCGCCTCCTCCGGGAGCGGGCTGTCGCTCGGGGCAGGGTGTTGATAGCAGTGTCGTTGGACATTTCCAATGCATTCAACGCCCTGCCCTGGAAGGAGATAAGGCAGGCACTGGACTATTTCCAGGTGCCCCCTTATCTCCGGGAGGTCGTCGGCGACTACCTCCGCGGCAGAGAGGTGGTGTTCACCGGCCGGTACAACACCGTGCATGCGAGGGAGACGCACCGCGGCGTTCCACAGGGGTCGGTCCTTGGGCCGCTCCTGTGGAACCTAGCATTCGACGCGGTGCTGCGGGTTGTCCTCCCCCCGGACACGGGTGTCATCTGTTATGCAGATGACACCCTGGTTTACGCCGAGGGGGAGGACTGGGGGAGGACCAGGCACCTGGGCGAGGCCGCCCTGGACTGCGTGGTCGGGCGTATCCGAAGGATGGGGCTGACCGTGGCCGCCGCAGAGACCGAGGCGATCTGGCTTTATGGATCGTCCCGGTCGTGGCGGCTCCCCCGCGGTCAGGACCTCCGGATACGCGTCGCTGAAACCTCCGTCGAGATCGGGCCCAGGATGAGATACCTGGGCCTGGTCATAGACGACCGCTGGCGGTTCGATGGTCTCTTCGAGCTCCTCGCCCCCCGACTGGAGAGGACAGCATCCGCCCTGGCGCGGTTGCTGCCAAATGTCTGGGGGCCGCAGTTGAAAGTCCGTCACCTCTACATGGAGGTGGTGCGGTCGATTGCCCTGTATGGGGCCCCCGTATGGTCCCGCTCGCTCGAGACCAGCCGGCGCAGCCAAGCACTCTTAGAGAGAGTGCGGCGCCGGCTGGCTCTGCGGGCCATACGGGGTTACCGCACCGTCTCCGGGGAGGTGGCGGGACTCCTCGCCGTGATTCCATCCTTCCATCTGGTGGCGGCGGAGCGGGCGAAACTGTATCAGATCGCCCGGTCCATCCGCCGCCCACCGGAGGTGGAACTCACGAGCGAGGAGGAGGTGGAGCTCGAGGGCCGGAATAGCCAGGCCCGGGCGGACGTTTATTCGGAGTGGAGGGTTCTACTGGAGCCCTCCGAACGTCCGATCGTCCGGGCCCTCCTGCCCATATTTGATATGTGGTGCAGGAGGCGGGGAAGGTTGACCTTCCGCCTCACGCAGGTGCTCTCCAGCCATGGCTGCTTCGGAGAGTACCTGTACAAGATGGGGCGGGAGCCGACACCGCAGTGCCACCACTGCGGGGAAGATGTGGACACGGCGCGGCACACGTTAGAGGAATGTCCAGCCTGGGCAGAGCAGCGCCGTGTCCTCCAAGCCGCAGTGGGCGGGTGGGACCTCTCGCTGGGGGCCATGGTCGACCACATGGTCAACAGCGAGGGGTCGTGGAAGGCGGTGGCCTCCTTCTGCGAGGAGGTTATGTCGCAGAAGGAGGCCGCCGAGCGAGCCCGGGAACGTGACCCGGGCTCGGCGAGGAGGGTGTGGGCGCGGAACCGTCCTCCGCGTCCACGCCGGCCCCCCACTCGGCGGGGGGGCGTCAGGGAAATCTCTCCGGGAGATTCCCGGAGAATTGATGCGCCACCGCCAAGTGGGGCGGCGAATTCAGGGGACCGGGGGACGAGCTGACCCCGGCCCCCTGGGAGGAGCCCAGCTCCCTCCGAGCTCGGTCGGCTCCCCCCGAGATAGAACTCGGTGTGGGGGGGGGTGCCGGTCCGTCCCTCCCCGAAGAGTAGGGGAGAGGGATAGGTGGGGGGTTTAGGGTTAGGAGGGGTCGAGGCGTGCCGGATCGCGCCTCCGACGGCCCCTCCTTCCGTGAGCGGCGCCTTCCTCACTCGGCTAGAGCTGGTTCCGTCAGGATACCGGCTCCGAGCGAGACAGGGAGGCTCCGGAAGCTGTGAGTGGACCGAGCTGGGGTCGGGAAGCTCAATTCGAAGGCTCCAGGGATGGGGACACCGGGCGGGGCCCTCCGCCCGGGGTCTAATAGCGTAGGGCATGGGAGAGGGGTACAACCCCTCCCCCAGGGATAGTATGTTTAGCTGGGAGGTGTCCTGTTGAGTACTCGCGTGATCCAGGCACCTCCCGTGTAGCTTAGGTGGGCGTGAGGTTTTAGTGGGTAGTACTCAGGAGGTTCACCCCCTTCTCCTCCCACATTCCCCCAGGGTGCCGGGGTATGTATAAAACATTTCCTCACGAAAAAAAAAGGATTCGCTGCCATTTCCTTGGCGGCGACGCGGAGACGAGGGTCACCGAGCTGTGTGGGGAGTACAGATCAAATGCCAAGGCCCTCAAGCGTGCGATAGCCGCAGCCAAGGCCAAGGCCTGGGAGCGATTTTGAGGATTTGAATGCAGCCTCACAGTCGATCCAAAATGTCATTTTGGGGTCGAAATAATTATAATCCTACTGTTAGTTCTATGGAGAGGGCCACGATGGCCAGCTCCAGCCGTGAAGCCGCGGAGATCCTGGCTGATGATATACGAAGATCTAATGTTCATCGGAATCCGGGAAATCGCGGTCGCGGATCGCAGGCCCGCCAACGATACCAACGAGGCAGGGTTAATAAGTTGCGAGAGGAAAAGGGAACGCAGGGCGCCAGTGATTTGGCGAGATCGCTCCACAACAAACTCTATGCAGGAGGGTCTTCCGCACAGTCAGCAGCAGACCGACTTGAGGCTATTTCAACTGCCCGAGCTATAACCCTTTGCGTTACGACCCGCTCAATGGGTTTTGGCACTGTAAACACGTTTCTTGCTTTAATAGATTTACATAACGTGCCACCCCGCGGAGATATTTACCAACTTCATCGAATGTCCCTCGCAATGTTTGAGACGAAGGTTCAGATATGTCAGGAATCAGTTAAGATGCTCACTGATCATGGAGGTTATTTCCAAACCTTGGATAACTCTTCTGACTTTATTAGAGCTTGCAGAGCCCGTCCAATACTGCCCGACCCGCTGGCCCGTTCAATAAATGCGATTGTTTAAAAAAAAAAAAAGAAAAAAAAAGGGGGACCTAGGGGATATGGGCTTAGCAGTGGTAACTCGGACCCACTGCTAGGTATGCCACAGTGGTGGCGGTCATATCCCTAAAATCCTCTACGCTCGACCTCCTCGTGGTGGTCCCTGGGCACTCACGGTCGTTAGACTGTGGGTGGCTAACGGAGCGAGGGGTACGCGGCAGGAAGTAGTTCTGATGATGTGCGAGGTGATGCCGGTGGGATCTTCGGATCCTGGTAGGGCCTCCCTTGCCGGTAAGGCTCGCACGGAGGGATGAAAACTGCCGCTTTGGGACAGTCTCCTTGGCAACGACTCGGGCAAGTCTGGGTGGTTTTTGTTTGAAACTATGGCTGACGAACGCATAGAGAAAGTAGTTTACGGCGCAGGGGAGGGAGACCCCAGTGCCGGCGCGGCTGGTGGTGGGCGAGCAGGCCCCAGCGCGTCGTTATCCGACGTCTGCGAGCTGAAGAGGGTGGACCACTGGGCCCCTTCAGATGTGATTGTGACCAGTGAAGGTGTGGTGACGTTTCTGTCACCACATATGACGGGGCCCCATGGACCGTTGGTGGTAGCACCAATGGTGATGGGACCTCCGCTCCCGGTGGATTCAGGGCGCGACAAGCCGGACGACACCCGGTCGGGGGGCTCGCGCTCCTCATCGCGAAAACGCCTGCTGCCGCCACTACAGAACCCATCGGTGGGAAAACGGCAGAGGGGCCCTGATATGAAGAGCCTGCTCCCGGGAGAGTTCACCGCTCTAATCGTAGAGCGGGCACACGATGTCCGGGAGACAGCCGAGAAGTCTCGGAACCTGAAGGGTGACTACCTTAAGGGCTTCAGGGACTTCTCGGCCGACATAGATGCGGCGGTCCGCGAGCTAGAGCGGAGGGGAGTCAAGGGTGGACACCCTGACGCCGGCGCGAGCCGGCCGCCCCTAGGGGAGGCCGTAGGGGATGAGTTGCGACGGGAGAACGCGGAGCTCCGGAGCGAGCTTCGCGAGAAGCAGGCGACGCTAGAGGCCACGAGACAGGAGCTCGTGGCCGTAAAGCGTCTGCGCGACGCTCCGCGTCCGAATGCTCCCGTCGTCAGCCGTTGCCCTACCTGTGGCCGACCTTATGGCCCAGGTGCGGGCAATATTGGATGCGGCCCTGGGAGCAATGCGTGAGGAGTTTGGGAGGGAGCTGCGGCGGGTGGCCGCCCGCGCAACCGGCCCCTGCACCCGGGCCTCCTGCCAAAACTTCCTCTTCCCTGAGAAGGGGAAGACGAAGTAGAAGGGTGGTGGCGCCACAGGGGCATCAACCTCTGTGGCGGCCGAAACCCCGCCCCCCCTTCTGCTTCGGATACCCCTGTAGAGGAGATCTGGAGCAAGGTCTTGGGGAGGCGGGAGAAGAAGAAGGCGGCCAAGGACAAGATCAAAGCCGTGAACCAGGGGAAGGCCGGGGCGTCCGACCCGCCTTCCAAAAAGGCCTCAGCCACTCTCCCAAAGGGAAAGGCGGCAGCGAAGGTGAAGGCCCCACCCCGTTCGGCGGCGATCACGTTGACCGTCCCCGAGGGGTCAAAGGCCACCCTGGAGGAGGCCGTCAGAAGGGCGCGTAAGGGCGTTGGTTTGGACGCCCTTGGCATTGGGGCCCTGAATTGGAAGAGGGCGGGTTAGGGGCGGGTTAAAGCATCAGCGAAACTTTGCGGAACTTCATAACAAAGTGTGAACAAAGTTATAGTATGAACCGATGTACTATTTGATCATCCTGGGCGGTTCTTGAAACATATTGTGATAGATAACTCTGAGATTTGAAGGTAATTGCAGTTCTACCTTATATAATATCATAGTATACTATCTTACCAATACGACGCAATGAAAACATCAGCGATACTTTGCGGAACTTCATAACAAAGTGTGAACAAAGTTATACTATGCACGGATGTACTATTTGATCATCCAGAGTGGTTCTTGAAACATATTTTGATAAATAATTCTGTGATTTGCAGGTAGTTGCAGTTCTACCTTATATAATATCATAGTATACTATCTTACCAATACGACGCAATCAAAACATCAGCGATACTTTGCGGAACTTCATAACAAAGTGTGAACAAAGTTATAGTATTCGCGGATGTACTATTTGATCATCCAGAGCGGTTCTTGAAACATATTTTGATAAATAATTCTGTGATTTGCAGGTATTTGCAGTTCTACCTTATATAATATCACAGTATACTATCTTATCAATACGACAATATCAAAACCTCATCGAAACTTTGCGGAACTTCAAAACAAAGCGTAAACAAAGTTATACTATGAACCGATGTACTATTTGATCATCCTGGGCGGTTCTTGAAACATATTTTGATAGATAACTCTGAGATTTGAAGGTAATTGCAGTTCTACCTTATATAATATCATAGTATACTATCTTACCAATACGACGCAATCAAAACATCAGCGATACTTTGCGGAACTTCATAACAAAGTGTGAACAAAGTTATAGTATGCACGGATGTACTATTTGATCATCCAGAGTGGTTCTGGAAACATATTTTGATAAATAACTCTGAGATTTGCAGGTAGTTGCAGTTCTACCTTATATAATATCATAGTATACTATCTTACCAATACGACGCAATCAAAACATCAGCGATACTTTGCGGAACTTCATAACAAAGTGTGAACAAAGTTATAGTATGCGCGGATGTACTATTTGATCATCCAGAGCGGTTCTTGAAACATATTTTGATAAATAACTCTGAGATTTGCAGGTAGTTGCAGTTCTACCTTATATAATATCACAGTATACTATCTTATCAATACGACAATATCAAAACCTCAGCGAAACTTTGCGGAACTTCATAACAAAGCGTAAACAAAGTTATACTATGAACCGATGTACTATTTGATCATCCAGAGCGGTTCTTGAAACATATTTTGATAGATAACTCTGAGATTTGAAGGTAGTTGCAGTTCTACCTTATATAATATCATAGTATACTATCTTACCAATACGACGCAATCAATACATCAGCGATACTTTGCGGAACTTCATAACAAAGTGTGAACAAAGTTATAGTATGCGCGGATGTACTATTTGATCATCCAGAGTGGTTCTTGAAACATATTTTGATAAATAACTCTGAGATTTGCAGGTAGTTGCAGTTCTACCTTATATATTATTAAAGTATACTATCTTATCGATACGACGCAATCAATACATCAGCGAAACTTTGCGGAACTTCATAACAAAGCGTAAACAAAGTTATTCTATGAACGGATGTACTATTTGATCATCCAGAGCGGTTCTTGAAACATATTTTGATAAATAATTCTGTGATTTGCAGGTATTTGCAGTTCTACCTTATATAATATCATAGTATACTATCTTACCAATACGACGCAATCAAAACATCAGCGATACTTTGCGGAACTTCATAACAAAGTGTGAACAAAGTTATAGTATGCGCGGATGTACTATTTGATCATCCTGAGCGGTTCTTGCTACATATTTAGTTAAATAACTCTGAGGTTTGCAGGTAGTTGCAATTCTACCTTATATATTATTAAAGTATACTATCTTATCGATACGACGCAATCAATACATCAGCGAAACTTTGCGGAACTTCATAACGAAGCGTAAACAAAGTTATACTATGAACGGATGTACTATTTGATCATCCTGAGCGGTTCTTGCTACATATTTAGTTAAATAACTCTGAGGTTTGCAGGTAGTTGCAGTTCTACCTTATATATTATTAAAGTATACTATCTTATCGATACGACGCAATCAATACATCAGCGATACTTTGCGGAACTTCATAACAAAGTGTGAACAAAGTTATAGTATGCACGGATGTACTATTTGATCATCCTGAGCGGTTCTTGCTACATATTTAGTTAAATAACTCTGAGGTTTGCAGGTATTTGCAGTTCTACCTTATATATTATTAAAGTATACTATCTTATCGATACGACGCAATCAATACATCAGCGAAACTTTGCGGAACTTCATAACAAAGCGTAAACAAAGTTATTCTATGAACGGATGTACTATTTGATCATCCTGAGCGGTTCTTGCTACATATTTAGTTAAATAATTCTGAGGTTTGCGGGTAGTTGCAGTTCTACCTTATATAATATCACAGTATACTATCTTATCAATACGACTATATCAAAACCTCAGCGAAACTTTGCGGAACTTCATAACAAAGCGGAAACAAAGTTATACTATCAACGGATGTACTATTTGATCATCCTGAGCGGTTCTTGAAACATATTTTGATAGATAACTCTGAGATTTGAAGGTAGTTGCAGTTCTACCTTATATAATATCATAGTATACTATCTTACCAATACGACGCAATGAAAACATCAGCGATACTTTGCGGAACTTCATAACAAAGTGTGAACAAAGTTATAGTATGCGCGGATGTACTATTTGATCATCCTGAGCGGTTCTTGCTACATATTTAGTTAAATAACTCTAAAGTTTTCAGGTAGTTGCAATTGTACCTTATATATTATTAAAGTATACTTTCTTATCGATACGACGCAATCAATACATCAGCGAAACTTTTCGGAACTTCATAACGAAGCGTAAACAAAGTTATACTATGAAAGGATGTACTATTTGATCATCCTGAGCGGTTCTTGCTACATATTTAGTTAAATAACTCTGAGGTTTGCAGGTAGTTGCATTTCTACCGTATATATTATTAAAGTATACTATCTTATCGATACGACGCAATCAATACATCAGCGAAACTTTGCGGAACATCATAACAAAGCGTAAACAAAGTTATTATTATTATTAAAGTTATTAAAGTTATTATATGAACGGATGTACTATTTGATCATCCTGAGCGGTTCTTGCTACATATTTAGTTAAATAATTCTGAGGTTTGCAGGTAGTTGCAGTTCTACCTTATATAATATCACAGTATACTATCTTATCAATACGACAATATCAAAACCTCAGCGAAACTTTGCGGAACTTCATAACAAAGCGGAAACAAAGTTATACTATCAACGGATGTACTATTTGATCATCCTGAGCGGTTCTTGAAACATATTTTGATAGATAACTCTGAGATTTGAAGGTAGTTGCAGTTCTACCTTATATAATATCATAGTATACTATCTTACCAATACGACGCAATGAAAACATCAGCGATACTTTGCGGAACTTCATAACAAAGTGTGAACAAAGTTATAGTATGCACGGATGTACTATTTGATCATCCAGAGCGGTTCTTGAAACATATTTTGATAAATAACTCTGAGATTTGCAGGTAGTTGCAGTTCTACCTTATATAATATCATAGTATACTATCTTACCAATACGACGCAATGAAAACATCAGCGATACTTTGCGCAACTTCATATCAAAGTGTGAACAAAGTTATAGTATGCACGGATGTACTATTTGATCATCCAGAGTGGTTCTTGAAACATATTTTGATAAATAACTCTGAGATTTGCAGGTAGTTGCAGTTCTACCTTATATAATATCATAGTATACTATCTTACCAATACGACGCAATCAAAACATCAGCGATACTTTGCGGAACTTCATAACAAAGTGTGAACAAAGTTATAGTATTCGCGGATGTACTATTTGATCATCCAGAGCGGTTCTTGAAACATATTTTGATAAATAATTCTGTGATTTGCAGGTATTTGCAGTTCTACCTTATATATTATTAAAGTATACTATCTTATCGATACGACGCAATCAATACATCAGCGAAACTTTGCGGAACTTCATAACAAAGTGTGAACAAAGTTATAGTATGCGCGGATGTACTATTTGATCATCCTGAGCGGTTCTTGCTACATATTTAGTTAAATAACTCTGAGGTTTGCAGGTATTTGCAGTTCTACGTTATATATTATTAAAGTATACTATCTTATCGATACGACGCAATCAATACATCAGCGAAACTTTGCGGAACTTCATAACAAAGCGTAAACAAAGTTATTATATGAACGGATGTACTATTTGATCATCCTGAGCGGTTCTTGCTACATATTTAGTTAAATAATTCTGAGGTTAGCAGGTAGTTGCAGTTCTACCTTATATAATATCACAGTATCTTATCAATACGACAATATCAAAACCTCAGCGAAACTTTGCGGAACTTCATAACAAAGCGTAAACAAAGTTATACTATCAACGGATGTACTATTTGATCATCCTGAGCGGTTCTTGAAACATATTTTGATAGATAACTCTGAGATTTGAAGGTAGTTGCAGTTCTACCTTATATAATATCATAGATACTATCTTACCAATATGACGCAATGAAAACATCAACGATACTTTGCGGAACTTCATAACAAAGTGTGAACAAAGTTATAGTATGCACGGATGTACTATTTGATCATCCAGAGTGGTTCTGGAAACATATTTTGATAAATAACTCTGAGATTTGCAGGTAGTTGCAGTTCTACCTTATATAATATCATAGTATACTATCTTACCAATACGACGCAATCAAAACATCAGCGATACTTTGCGGAACTTCATAACAAAGTGTGAACAAAGTTATAGTATTCGCGGATGTACTATTTGATCATCCAGAGCGGTTCTTGCTACATATTTAGTTAAATAACTCTGAGGTTTGCAGGTAGTTGCAATTCTACCTTATATATTATTAAAGTATACTATCTTATCGATACGACGCAATCAATACATCAGCGAAACTTTGCGGAACTTCATAACGAAGCGTAAACAAAGTTATACTATGAACGGATGTACTATTTGATCATCCTGAGCGGTTCTTGCTACATATTTAGTTAAATAACTCTGAGGTTTGCAGGTAGTTGCAGTTCTACCTTATATATTATTAAAGTATACTATCTTATCGATACGACGCAATCAATACATCAGCGATACTTTGCGGAACTTCATAACAAAGTGTGAACAAAGTTATAGTATGCACGGATGTACTATTTGATCATCCTGAGCGGTTCTTGCTACATATTTAGTTAAATAACTCTGAGGTTTGCAGGTATTTGCAGTTCTACCTTATATATTATTAAAGTATACTATCTTATCGATACGACGCAATCAATACATCAGCGAAACTTTGCGGAACTTCATAACAAAGCGTAAACAAAGTTATTCTATGAACGGATGTACTATTTGATCATCCTGAGCGGTTCTTGCTACATATTTAGTTAAATAATTCTGAGGTTTGCAGGTAGTTGCAGTTCTACCTTATATAATATCACAGTATACTATCTTATCAATACGACAATATCAAAACCTCAGCGAAACTTTGCGGAACTTCATAACAAAGCGGAAACAAAGTTATACTATCAACGGATGTACTATTTGATCATCCTGAGCGGTTCTTGAAACATATTTTGATAGATAACTCTGAGATTTGAAGGTAGTTGCAGTTCTACCTTATATAATATCATAGTATACTATCTTACCAATACGACGCAATGAAAACATCAGCGATACTTTGCGGAACTTCATAACAAAGTGTGAACAAAGTTATAGTATGCGCGGATGTACTATTTGATCATCCTGAGCGGTTCTTGCTACATATTTAGTTAAATAACTCTGAGGTTTGCAGGTAGTTGCAGTTCTACCTTATATATTATTAAAGTATACTATCTTATCGATACGACGCAATCAATACATCAGCGAAACTTTTCGGAACTTCATAACGAAGCGTAAACAAAGTTATACTATGCACGGATGTACTATTTGATCATCCTGAGCGGTTCTTGCTACATATTTAGTTAAATAACTCTGAGGTTTGCAGGTAGTTGCATTTCTACCGTATATATTATTAAAGTATACTATCTTATCGATACGACGCAATCAATACATCAGCGAAACATTGCGGAACATCATAACAAAGCGTAAACAAAGTTATTCTATGAACGGATGTACTATTTGATCATCCTGAGCGGTTCTTGCTACATATTTAGTTAAATAATTCTGAGGTTTGCAGGTAGTTGCAGTTCTACCTTATATAATATCACAGTATACTATCTTATCAATACGACAATATCAAAACCTCAGCGAAACTTTGCGGAACTTCATAACAAAGCGTAAACAAATTTATACTATCAACGGATGTACTATTTGATCATCCTGAGCGGTTCTTGAAACATATTTTGATAGATAACTCTGAGATTTGAAGGTAGTTGCAGTTCTACCTTATATAATATCATAGATACTATCTTACCAATACGACGCAATGAAAACATCAGCGATACTTTGCGCAACTTCATATCAAAGTGTGAACAAAGTTATAGTATGCACGGATGTACTATTTGATCATCCTGGGCGGTTCTTGAAACATATTTTGATAGATAACTCTGAGATTTGAAGGTAATTGCAGTTCTACCTTATATAATATCATAGTATACTATCTTACCAATACGACGCAATCAATACATCAGCGATACTTTGCGGAACTTCATAACAAAGTGTGAACAAAGTTATAGTATGCGCGGATGTACTATTTGATCATCCAGAGTGGTTCTTGAAACATATTTTGATAAATAACTCTGAGATTTGCAGGTAGTTGCAGTTCTACCTTATATAATATCACAGTATACTATCTTATCAATACGACAATATCAAAACCTCATCGAAACTTTGCGGAACTTCATAACAAAGCGTAAACAAAGTTATACTATGAACCGATGTACTATTTGATCATCCTGGGCGGTTCTTGAAACATATTTTGATAGATAACTCTGAGATTTGCAGGTAGTTGCAGTTCTACCTTATATAATATCATAGTATACTATCTTACCAATACGACGCAATCAATACATCAGCGATACTTTGCGGAACTTCATAACAAAGTGTGAACAAAGTTATAGTATGCACGGATGTACTATTTGATCATCCAGAGCGGTTCTTGAAACATATTTTGATAAATAACTCTGAGATTTGCAGGTAGTTGCAGTTCTACCTTATATATTATTAAAGTATACTATCTTATCGATACGACGCAATCAATACATCAGCGAAACTTTGCGGAACTTCATAACAAAGCGTAAACAAAGTTATTCTATGAACGGATGTACTATTTGATCATCCAGAGCGGTTCTTGAAACATATTTTGATAAATAATTCTGTGATTTGCAGGTATTTGCAGTTCTACCTTATATAATATCATAGTATACTATCTTACCAATACGACGCAATCAAAACATCAGCGATACTTTGCGGAACTTCATAACAAAGTGTGAACAAAGTTATAGTATGCGCGGATGTACTATTTGATCATCCTGAGCGGTTCTTGCTACATATTTAGTTAAATAACTCTGAGGTTTGCAGGTAGTTGCAATTCTACCTTATATATTATTAAAGTATACTATCTTATCGATACGACGCAATCAATACATCAGCGAAACTTTGCGGAACTTCATAACGAAGCGTAAACAAAGTTATACTATGAACGGATGTACTATTTGATCATCCTGAGCGGTTCTTGCTACATATTTAGTTAAATAACTCTGAGGTTTGCAGGTAGTTGCAGTTCTACCTTATATATTATTAAAGTATACTATCTTATCGATACGACGCAATCAATACATCAGCGATACTTTGCGGAACTTCATAACAAAGTGTGAACAAAGTTATAGTATGCACGGATGTACTATTTGATCATCCTGAGCGGTTCTTGCTACATATTTAGTTAAATAACTCTGAGGTTTGCAGGTATTTGCAGTTCTACCTTATATATTATTAAAGTATACTATCTTATCGATACGACGCAATCAATACATCAGCGAAACTTTGCGGAACTTCATAACAAAGCGTAAACAAAGTTATTCTATGAACGGATGTACTATTTGATCATCCTGAGCGGTTCTTGCTACATATTTAGTTAAATAATTCTGAGGTTTGCGGGTAGTTGCAGTTCTACCTTATATAATATCACAGTATACTATCTTATCAATACGACTATATCAAAACCTCAGCGAAACTTTGCGGAACTTCATAACAAAGCGTAAACAAAGTTATACTATCAACGGATGTACTATTTGATCATCCTGAGCGGTTCTTGAAACATATTTTGATAGATAACTCTGAGATTTGAAGGTAGTTGCAGTTCTACCTTATATAATATCATAGTATACTATCTTACCAATACGACGCAATGAAAACATCAGCGATACTTTGCGGAACTTCATAACAAAGTGTGAACAAAGTTATAGTATGCGCGGATGTACTATTTGATCATCCTGAGCGGTTCTTGCTACATATTTAGTTAAATAACTCTAAAGTTTTCAGGTAGTTGCAATTGTACCTTATATATTATTAAAGTATACTTTCTTATCGATACGACGCAATCAATACATCAGCGAAACTTTTCGGAACTTCATAACGAAGCGTAAACAAAGTTATACTATGAACGGATGTACTATTTGATCATCCTGAGCGGTTCTTGCTACATATTTAGTTAAATAACTCTGAGGTTTGCAGGTAGTTGCATTTCTACCGTATATATTATTAAAGTATACTATCTTATCGATACGACGCAATCAATACATCAGCGAAACTTTGCGGAACTTCATAACAAAGCGTAAACAAAGTTATTCTATGAACGGATGTACTATTTGATCATCCTGAGCGGTTCTTGCTACATATTTAGTTAAATAATTCTGAGGTTTGCAGGTAGTTGCAGTTCTACCTTATATAATATCACAGTATACTATCTTATCAATACGACAATATCAAAACCTCAGCGAAACTTTGCGGAACTTCATAACAAAGCGGAAACAAAGTTATACTATCAACGGATGTACTATTTGATCATCCTGAGCGGTTCTTGAAACATATTTTGATAGATAACTCTGAGATTTGAAGGTAGTTGCAGTTCTACCTTATATAATATCATAGTATACTATCTTACCAATACGACGCAATGAAAACATCAGCGATACTTTGCGGAACTTCATATCAAAGTGTGAACAAAGTTATAGTATGCACGGATGTACTATTTGATCATCCAGAGCGGTTCTTGAAACATATTTTGATAAATAACTCTGAGATTTGCAGGTAGTTGCAGTTCTACCTTATATAATATCATAGTATACTATCTTACCAATACGACGCAATCAAAACATCAGCGATACTTTGCGGAACTTCATAACAAAGTGTGAACAAAGTTATAGTATGCACGGATGTACTATTTGATCATCCAGAGCGGTTCTTGAAACATATTTTGATAAATAACTCTGAGATTTGCAGGTAGTTGCAGTTCTACCTTATATAATATCATAGTATACTATCTTACCAATACGACGCAATCAAAACATCAGCGATACTTTGCGGAACTTCATAACAAAGTGTGAACAAAGTTATAGTATTCGCGGATGTACTATTTGATCATCCAGAGCGGTTCTTGAAACATATTTTGATAAATAATTCTGTGATTTGCAGGTATTTGCAGTTCTACCTTATATATTATTAAAGTATACTATCTTATCGATACGACGCAATCAATACATCAGCGATACTTTGCGGAACTTCATAACAAAGTGTGAACAAAGTTATAGTATGCACGGATGTACTATTTGATCATCCTGAGCGGTTCTTGCTACATATTTAGTTAAATAACTCTGAGGTTTGCAGGTATTTGCAGTTCTACGTTATATATTATTAAAGTATACTATCTTATCGATACGACGCAATCAATACATCAGCGAAACTTTGCGGAACTTCATAACAAAGCGTAAACAAAGTTATTCTATGAACGGATGTACTATTTGATCATCCTGAGCGGTTCTTGCTACATATTTAGTTAAATAATTCTGAGGTTAGCAGGTAGTTGCAGTTCTACCTTATATAATATCACAGTATCTTATCAATACGACAATATCAAAACCTCAGCGAAACTTTGCGGAACTTCATAACAAAGCGTAAACAAAGTTATACTATCAACGGATGTACTATTTGATCATCCTGAGCGGTTCTTGAAACATATTTTGATAGATAACTCTGAGATTTGAAGGTAGTTGCAGTTCTACCTTATATAATATCATAGATACTATCTTACCAATATGACGCAATGAAAACATCAACGATACTTTGCGGAACTTCATAACAAAGTGTGAACAAAGTTATAGTATGCACGGATGTACTATTTGATCATCCAGAGTGGTTCTTGAAACATATTTTGATAAATAACTCTGAGATTTGCAGGTAGTTGCAGTTCTACCTTATATAATATCATAGTATACTATCTTACCAATACGACGCAATCAAAACATCAGCGATACTTTGCGGAACTTCATAACAAAGTGTGAACAAAGTTATAGTATTCGCGGATGTACTATTTGATCATCCAGAGCGGTTCTTGCTACATATTTAGTTAAATAACTCTGAGGTTTGCAGGTAGTTGCAATTCTACCTTATATATTATTAAAGTATACTATCTTATCGATACGACGCAATCAATACATCAGCGAAACTTTGCGGAACTTCATAACGAAGCGTAAACAAAGTTATTCTATGAACGGATGTACTATTTGATCATCCTGAGCGGTTCTTGCTACATATTTAGTTAAATAACTCTGAGGTTTGCAGGTAGTTGCAGTTCTACCTTATATATTATTAAAGTATACTATCTTATCGATACGACGCAATCAATACATCAGCGATACTTTGCGGAACTTCATAACAAAGTGTGAACAAAGTTATAGTATGCGCGGATGTACTATTTGATCATCCTGAGCGGTTCTTGCTACATATTTAGTTAAATAACTCTGAGGTTTGCAGGTATTTGCAGTTCTACCTTATATATTATTAAAGTATACTATCTTATCGATACGACGCAATCAATACATCAGCGAAACTTTGCGGAACTTCATAACAAAGCGTAAACAAAGTTATTCTATGAACGGATGTACTATTTGATCATCCTGAGCGGTTCTTGCTACATATTTAGTTAAATAATTCTGAGGTTTGCAGGTAGTTGCAGTTCTACCTTATATAATATCACAGTATACTATCTTATCAATACGACAATATCAAAACCTCAGCGAAACTTTGCGGAACTTCATAACAAAGCGGAAACAAAGTTATACTATCAACGGATGTACTATTTGATCATCCTGAGCGGTTCTTGAAACATATTTTGATAGATAACTCTGAGATTTGAAGGTAGTTGCAGTTCTACCTTATATAATATCATAGTATACTATCTTACCAATACGACGCAATGAAAACATCAGCGATACTTTGCGGAACTTCATAACAAAGTGTGAACAAAGTTATAGTATGCGCGGATGTACTATTTGATCATCCTGAGCGGTTCTTGCTACATATTTAGTTAAATAACTCTGAGGTTTGCAGGTAGTTGCAGTTCTACCTTATATATTATTAAAGTATACTATCTTATCGATACGACGCAATCAATACATCAGCGAAACTTTTCGGAACTTCATAACGAAGCGTAAACAAAGTTATACTATGAAAGGATGTACTATTTGATCATCCTGAGCGGTTCTTGCTACATATTTAGTTAAATAACTCTGAGGTTTGGAGGTAGTTGCAGTTCTACCGTATATATTATTAAAGTATACTATCTTATCGATACGACGCAATCAATACATCAGCGAAACATTGCGGAACATCATAACAAAGCGTAAACAAAGTTATAGTATGAACGGATGTACTATTTGATCATCCTGAGCGGTTCTTGCTACATATTTAGTTAAATAATTCTGAGGTTTGCAGGTAGTTGCAGTTCTACCTTATATAATATCACAGTATACTATCTTATCAATACGACAATATCAAAACCTCAGCGAAACTTTGCGGAACTTCATAACAAAGCGTAAACAAAGTTATACTATCAACGGATGTACTATTTGATCATCCTGAGCGGTTCTTGAAACATATTTTGATAGATAACTCTGAGATTTGAAGGTAGTTGCAGTTCTACCTTATATAATATCATAGATACTATCTTACCAATACGACGCAATGAAAACATCAGCGATACTTTGCGCAACTTCATATCAAAGTGTGAACAAAGTTATAGTATGCACGGATGTACTATTTGATCATCCAGAGTGGTTCTTGAAACATATTTTGATAAATAACTCTGAGATTTGCAGGTAGTTGCAGTTCTACCTTATATAATATCATAGTATACTATCTTACCAATACGACGCAATCAAAACATCAGCGATACTTTGCGGAACTTCATAACAAAGTGTGAACAAAGTTATAGTATTCGCGGATGTACTATTTGATCATCCAGAGCGGTTCTTGAAACATATTTTGATAAATAATTCTGTGATTTGCAGGTATTTGCAGTTCTACCTTATATAATATCATAGTATACTATCTTACCAATACGACGCAATGAAAACATCAGCGATACTTTGCGGAACTTCATAACAAAGTGTGAACAAAGTTATAGTATGCACGGATGTACTATTTGATCATCCAGAGTGGTTCTTAAAACATATTTTGATAAATAACTCTGAGATTTGCAGGTAGTTGCAGTTCTACCTTATATAATATCATAGTATACTATCTTACCAATACGACGCAATCAAAACATCAGCGATACTTTGCGGAACTTCATAACAAATTGTGAACAAAGTTATAGTATTCGCGGATGTACTATTTGATCATCCAGAGCGGTTCTTGAAACATATTTTGATAAATAACTCTGAGATTTGAAGGTAGTTGCAGTTCTACCTTATATAATATCATAGTATACTATCTTACCAATACGACGCAATGAAAACATCAGCGATACTTTGCGGAACTTCATAACAAAGTGTGAACAAAGTTATAGTATGCGCGGATGTACTATTTGATCATCCTGAGCGGTTCTTGCTACATATTTAGTTAAATAACTCTGAGGTTTGCAGGTAGTTGCATTTCTACCTTATATATTATTAAAGTATACTATCTTATCGATACGACGCAATCAATACATCAGCGAAACTTTGCGGAACTTCATAACAAAGCGTAAACAAAGTTATTCTATGAACGGATGTACTATTTGATCATCCTGAGCGGTTCTTGCTACATATTTAGTTAAATAACTCTGAGATTTGCAGGTAGTTGCAGTTCTACCTTATATAATATCATAGTATACTATCTTACCAATACGACGCAATCAAAACATCAGCGATACTTTGCGGAACTTCATAACAAAGTGTGAACAAAGTTATAGTATTCGCGGATGTACTATTTGATCATCCAGAGCGGTTCTTGAAACATATTTTGATAAATAACTCTGAGATTTGCAGGTAGTTGCAGTTCTACCTTATATAATATCATAGTATACTATCTTACCAATACGACGCAATGAAAACATCAGCGATACTTTGCGGAACTTCATAACAAAGTGTGAACAAAGTTATAGTATGCACGGATGTACTATTTGATCATCCAGAGCGGTTCTGGAAACATATTTTGATAAATAACTCTGAGATTTGCAGGTAGTTGCAGTTCTACCTTATATAATATCATAGTATACTATCTTACCAATACGACGCAATCAAAACATCAGCGATACTTTGCGGAACTTCATAACAAAGTGTGAACAAAGTTATAGTATGCGCGGATGTACTATTTGATCATCCAGAGCGGTTCTTGAAACATATTTTGATAAATAACTCTGAGATTTGCAGGTAGTTGCAGTTCTACCTTATATAATATCACAGTATACTATCTTATCAATACGACAATATCAAAACCTCAGCGAAACTTTGCGGAACTTCATAACAAAGCGGAAACAAAGTTATACTATCAACGGATGTACTATTTGATCATCCTGGGCGGTTCTTGAAACATATTTTGATAGATAACTCTGAGATTTGAAGGTAATTGCAGTTCTACCTTATATAATATCATAGTATACTATCTTACCAATACGACGCAATGAAAACATCAGCGATACTTTGCGCAACTTCATATCAAAGTGTGAACAAAGTTATAGTATGCACGGATGTACTATTTGATCATCCAGAGTGGTTCTTGAAACATATTTTGATAAATAACTCTGAGATTTGCAGGTAGTTGCAGTTCTACCTTATATAATATCATAGTATACTATCTTACCAATACGACGCAATCAAAACATCAGCGATACTTTGCGGAACTTCATAACAAAGTGTGAACAAAGTTATAGTATTCGCGGATGTACTATTTGATCATCCAGAGCGGTTCTTGAAACATATTTTGATAAATAATTCTGTGATTTGCAGGTATTTGCAGTTCTACCTTATATAATATCATAGTATACTATCTTACCAATACGACGCAATCAAAACATCAGCGATACTTTGCGGAACTTCATAACAAAGTGTGAACAAAGTTATAGTATGCGCGGATGTACTATTTGATCATCCAGAGTGGTTCTTGAAACATATTTTGATAAATAACTCTGAGATTTGCAGGTAGTTGCAGTTCTACCTTATATAATATCATAGTATACTATCTTACCAATACGACGCAATGAAAACATCAGCGATACTTTGCGGAACTTCATAACAAAGTGTGAACAAAGTTATAGTATGCACGGATGTACTATTTGATCATCCAGAGTGGTTCTGGAAACATATTTTGATAAATAACTCTGAGATTTGCAGGTAGTTGCAGTTCTACCTTATATAATATCATAGTATACTATCTTACCAATACGACGCAATCAAAACATCAGCGATACTTTGCGGAACTTCATAACAAAGTGTGAACAAAGTTATAGTATGCGCGGATGTACTATTTGATCATCCAGAGCGGTTCTTGAAACATATTTTGATAAATAACTCTGAGATTTGCAGGTAGTTGCAGTTCTACCTTATATAATATCACAGTATACTATCTTATCAATACGACAATATCAAAACCTCAGCGAAACTTTGCGGAACTTCATAAGAAAGCGTAAACAAAGTTATACTATGAACCGATGTACTATTTGATCATCCTGAGCGGTTCTTGAAACATATTTTGATAGATAACTCTGAGATTTGAAGGTAGTTGCAGTTCTACCTTATATAATATCATAGTATACTATCTTACCAATACGACGCAATCAAAACATCAGCGATACTTTGCGGAACTTCATAACAAAGTGTGAACAAAGTTATAGTATGCACGGATGTACTATTTGATCATCCAGAGTGGTTCTTGAAACATATTTTGATAAATAATTCTGTGATTTGCAGGTAGTTGCAGTTCTACCTTATATAATATCATAGTATACTATCTTACCAATACGACGCAATCAAAACATCAGCGATACTTTGCGGAACTTCATAACAAAGTGTGAACAAAGTTATAGTATTCGCGGATGTACTATTTGATCATCCAGAGCGGTTCTTGAAACATATTTTGATAAATAATTCTGTGATTTGCAGGTATTTGCAGTTCTACCTTATATAATATCATAGTATACTATCTTATCAATACGACAATATCAAAACCTCAGCGAAACTTTGCGGAACTTCATAACAAAGCGTAAACAAAGTTATACTATGAACCGATGTACTATTTGATCATCCTGGGCGGTTCTTGAAACATATTTTGATAGATAACTCTGAGATTTGAAGGTAATTGCAGTTCTACCTTATATAATATCATAGTATATTATCTTACCAATACGACGCAATGAAAACATCAGCGATACTTTGCGGAACTTCATAACAAATTGTGAACAAAGTTATAGTATGCGCGGATGTACTATTTGATCATCCAGAGCGGTTCTTGAAACATATTTTGATAAATAATTCTGTGATTTGCAGGTATTTGCAGTTCTACCTTATATAATATCATAGTATACTATCTTACCAATACGACGCAATCAAAACATCAGCGATACTTTGCGGAACTTCATAACAAAGTGTGAACAAAGTTATAGTATTCGCGGATGTACTATTTGATCATCCAGAGCGGTTCTTGCTACATATTTAGTTAAATAACTCTGAGGTTTGCAGGTAGTTGCAGTTCTACCTTATATATTATTAAAGTATACTATCTTATCGATACGACGCAATCAATACATCAGCGAAACTTTGCGGAACTTCATAACAAAGTGTGAACAAAGTTATAGTATGCACGGATGTACTATTTGATCATCCAGAGCGGTTCTTGAAACATATTTTGATAAATAACTCTGAGATTTGCAGGTAGTTGCAGTTCTACCTTATATAATATCATAGTATACTATCTTACCAATACGACGCAATCAAAACATCAGCGATACTTTGCGGAACTTCATAACAAAGTGTGAACAAAGTTATAGTATTCGCGGATGTACTATTTGATCATCCAGAGCGGTTCTTGAAACATATTTTGATAAATAACTCTGAGATTTGCAGGTAGTTGCAGTTCTACCTTATATAATATCATAGTATACTATCTTACCAATACGACGCAATCAAAACATCAGCGATACTTTGCGGAACTTCATAACAAAGTGTGAACAAAGTTATAGTATGCACGGATGTACTATTTGATCATCCAGAGTGGTTCTGGAAACATATTTTGATAAATAACTCTGAGATTTGCAGGTAGTTGCAGTTCTACCTTATATAATATCATAGTATACTATCTTACCAATACGACGCAATCAAAACATCAGCGATACTTTGCGGAACTTCATAACAAAGTGTGAACAAAGTTATAGTATTCGCGGATGTACTATTTGATCATCCAGAGCGGTTCTTGAAACATATTTTGATAAATAACTCTGAGATTTGCAGGTAGTTGCAGTTCTACCTTATATAATATCACAGTATACTATCTTATCAATACGACAATATCGAAACCTCAGCGAAACTTTGCGGAACTTCATAACAAAGCGTAAACAAAGTTATACTATGAACCGATGTACTATTTGATCATCCTGAGCGGTTCTTGAAACATATTTTGATAGATAACTCTGAGATTTGAAGGTAGTTGCAGTTCTACCTTATATAATATCATAGTATACTATCTTACCAATACGACGCAATCAAAACATCAGCGATACTTTGCGGAACTTCATAACAAAGTGTGAACAAAGTTATAGTATGCACGGATGTACTATTTGATCATCCAGAGTGGTTCTGGAAACATATTTTGATAAATAACTCTGAGATTTGCAGGTAGTTGCAGTTCTACCTTATATAATATCATAGTATACTATCTTACCAATACGACGCAATCAAAACATCAGCGATACTTTGCGGAACTTCATAACAAAGTGTGAACAAAGTTATAGTATTCGCGGATGTACTATTTGATCATCCAGAGCGGTTCTTGAAACATATTTTGATAAATAATTCTGTGATTTGCAGGTATTTGCAGTTCTACCTTATATAATATCATAGTATACTATCTTATCAATACGACAATATCAAAACCTCAGCGAAACTTTGCGGAACTTCATAACAAAGCGTAAACAAAGTTATACTATGAACCGATGTACTATTTGATCATCCTGGGCGGTTCTTGAAACATATTTTGATAGATAACTCTGAGATTTGAAGGTAATTGCAGTTCTACCTTATATAATATCATAGTATACTATCTTACCAATACGACGCAATGAAAACATCAGCGATACTTTGCGCAACTTCATATCAAAGTGTGAACAAAGTTATAGTATGCACGGATGTACTATTTGATCATCCAGAGTGGTTCTTGAAACATATTTTGATAAATAACTCTGAGATTTGCAGGTAGTTGCAGTTCTACCTTATATAATATCATAGTATACTATCTTACCAATACGACGCAATCAAAACATCAGCGATACTTTGCGGAACTTCATAACAAAGTGTGAACAAAGTTATAGTATTCGCGGATGTACTATTTGATCATCCAGAGCGGTTCTTGAAACATATTTTGATAAATAATTCTGTGATTTGCAGGTATTTGCAGTTCTACCTTATATATTATTAAAGTATACTATCTTATCGATACGACGCAATCAATACATCAGCGATACTTTGCGGAACTTCATAACAAAGTGTGAACAAAGTTATAGTATGCGCGGATGTACTATTTGATCATCCTGAGCGGTTCTTGCTACATATTTAGTTATATAACTCTGAGGTTTGCAGGTATTTGCAGTTCTACGTTATATATTATTAAAGTATAGTATCTTATCGATACGACGCAATCAATACATCAGCGAAACTTTGCGGAACTTCATAACAAAGCGTAAACAAAGTTATACCATGAACCGATGTACTATTTGATCATCCTGAGCGGTTCTTGAAACATATTTTGATAGATAACTCTGAGATTTGAAGGTAGTTGCAGTTCTACCTTATATAATATCATAGATACTATCTTACCAATACGACGCAATCAAAACATCAGCGATACTTTGCGGAACTTCATAACAAAGTGTGAACAAAGTTATAGTATGCACGGATGTACTATTTGATCATCCAGAGCGGTTCTTGAAACATATTTTGATAAATAATTCTGTGATTTGCAGGTATTTGCAGTTCTACCTTATATAATATCATAGTATACTATCTTACCAATACGACGCAATCAAAACATCAGCGATACTTTGCGGAACTTCATAACAAAGTGTGAACAAAGTTATAGTATTCGCGGATGTACTATTTGATCATCCAGAGCGGTTCTTGCTACATATTTAGTTAAATAACTCTGAGGTTTGCAGGTAGTTGCAGTTCTACCTTATATATTATTAAAGTATACTATCTTATCGATACGACGCAATCAATACATCAGCGATACTTTGCGGAACTTCATAACAAAGTGTGAACAAAGTTATAGTATGCAGGGATGTACTATTTGATCTTCCTGGCGGTTCTTGCTACATATTTAGTTACATAACTCTGAGGTTTGCAGGTAGTTTCAGTTCTACCTTATATAATATCATAGTATACTATCTTACCAATACGACGCAATCAAACCATCAGCGTCACTTTGCGGAATTTCATAACAAAGCGAGAACAATGTTATAGTATGCACTGATGTACTATTTGATCATCCTGAGCGGTTCTTGCTACATATTTAGTTAAATAATTCTGAGGTTTGCAGGTAGTTGCAGTTCTACCTTATATAATATCACAGTATACTATCTTATCAATACGACAATATCAAAACCTCAGCGAAACTTTGCAGAACTTCATAACAAAGCGGAAACAAAGTTATACTATCAACGGATGTACTATTTGATCATCCTGAGCGGTTCTTGAAACATATTTTGATAGATAACTCTGAGATTTGAAGGTAGTTGCAGTTCTACCTTATATAATATCATAGTATACTATCTTACCAATACGACGCAATCAAAACATCAGCGATACTTTGCGGAACTTCATAACAAAGTGTGAACAAAGTTATAGTATGCACGGATGTACTATTTGATCATCCAGAGTGGTTCTGGAAACATATTTTGATAAATAACTCTGAGATTTGCAGGTAGTTGCAGTTCTACCTTATATAATATCATAGTATACTATCTTACCAATACGAAGCAATCAAAACATCAGCGATACTTTGCGGAACTTCATAACAAAGTGTGAACAAAGTTATAGTATGCGCGGATGTACTATTTGATCATCCAGAGCGGTTCTTGAAACATATTTTGATAAATAACTCTGAGATTTGCAGGTAGTTGCAGTTCTACCTTATATAATATCACAGTATACTATCTTATCAATACGACAATATCAAAACCTCAGCGAAACTTTGCGGAACTTCATAACAAAGCGTAAACAAAGTTATACTATGAACGGATGTACTATTTGATCATCCAGAGCGGTTCTTGCTACATATTTAGTTAAATAACTCTGAGGTTTGCAGGTAGTTGCAGTTCTACCTTATATATTATTAAAGTATACTATCTTATCGATACGACGCAATCAATACATCAGCGAAACTTTGCGGAACTTCATAACAAAGCGTAAACAAAGTTATTCTATGAACGGATGTACTATTTGATCATCCTGAGCGGTTCTTGCTACATATTTTGATAAATAACTCTGAGCTTTGCAGGTATTTGCAGTTCTAACTTATATAATATCAAAGTATACTATTTTATCACTACGACGCAATCAAAACATCAGCGAAACTTTGCGGAACTTCATAACAAAGCGTAAACAAAGTTGTACTATGTACTATTTGATCATCCTGAGAGGTTCTTGCTACATATTTAGTTATATAACTCTGAGGTTTGCAGGTATTTGCAGTTCTACCTTATATATTATTAAAGTATACTATCTTATCGATACGACGCAATCAATACATCAGCGAAACTTTGCGGAACTTCATAACAAAGCGTAAACAAAGTTATTATATGAAAGGATGTACTATTTGATCATCCTGAGCGGTTCTTGCTACATAATTAGTTAAATAACTCTGAGGTTTGCAGGTAGTTGCAGTTCTACCTTATATAATATCATAGTATACTATCTTACCAATACGATGCAATCAAAACATCAGCGATACTTTGCGGAACTTCATAACGAAGCGTAAACAAAGTTATACTATGAACGGATGTACTATTTGATCATCCTGAGCGGTTCTTGCTACATAATTAGTTAAATAACTCTGAGGTTTGCAGGTAGTTGCAGTTCTACCTTATATATTATCAAAGTATACTATATTATCAATACGACACAATCAGAACCTCATCGAAACTTTGCGGAACTTCATAACAAAGCTTAACCAAAGTTATAGTATGCAGGGATGTACTATTTGATCTTCCTGGCGGTTCTTGCTACATATTTAGTTAAATAACTCTGAGGTTTGCAGGTAGTTGCAGTTCTACCTTATATAATATCATAGTATACTATCTTACCAATACGACGCAATCAAAACATCAGCGATACTTTGCGGAACTTCATAACAAAGTGTGAACAAAGTTATAGTATGCACGGATGTACTATTTGATCATCCAGAGCGGTTCTTGAAACATATTTTGATAAATAACTCTGAGATTTGCAGGTAGTTGCAGTTCTACCTTATATAATATCATAGTATACTATCTTACCAATACGACGCAATCAAAACATCAGCGATACTTTGCGGAACTTCATAACAAAGTGTGAACAAAGTTATAGTATGCGCGGATGTACTATTTGATCATCCAGAGCGGTTCTTGAAACATATTTTGATAAATAACTCTGAGATTTGCAGGTAGTTGCAGTTCTACCTTATATAATATCACAGTATACTATCTTATCAATACGACAATATCAAAACCTCAGCGAAACTTTGCGGAACTTCATAACAAAGTGTGAACAAAGTTATACTATCAACGGATGTACTATTTGATCATCCTGAGCGGTTCTTGCTACATATTTAGTTAAATAACTCTGAGGTTTGCAGGTAGTTGCAGTTCTACCTTATATATTATTAAAGTATACTATCTTATCGATACGACGCAATCAATACATCAGCGATACTTTGCGGAACTTCATAACAAAGTGTGAACAAAGTTATAGTATGAACGGATGTACTATTTGATCATCCTGAGCGGTTCTTGCTACATATTTAGTTAAATAACTCTGAGGTTTGCAGGTATTTGCAGTTCTACCTTATATATTATTAAAGTATACTATCTTATCGATACGACGCAATCAATACATCAGCGAAACTTTGCGGAACTTCATAACAAAGCGTAAACAAAGTTATTCTATGAACGGATGTACTATTTGATCATCCTGAGCGGTTCTTGCTACATATTTAGTTAAATAATTCTGAGGTTTGCAGGTAGTTGCAGTTCTACCTTATATAATATCACAGTATACTATCTTATCAATACGACAATATCAAAACCTCAGCGAAACTTTGCGGAACTTCATAACAAAGCGGAAACAACGTTATACTATCAACGGATGTACTATTTGATCATCCTGAGCGGTTCTTGAAACATATTTTGATAGATAACTCTGAGATTTGAAGGTAGTTGCAGTTCTACCTTATATAATATCATAGTATACTATCTTACCAATACGACGCAATGAAAACATCAGCGATACTTTGCGGAACTTCATAACAAAGTGTGAACAAAGTTATAGTATGCGCGGATGTACTATTTGATCATCCTGAGCGGTTCTTGCTACATATTTAGTTAAATAACTCTGAGGTTTGCAGGTAGTTGCAATTCTACCTTATATATTATTAAAGTATACTATCTTATCGATACGACGCAATCAATACATCAGCGAAACTTTTCGGAACTTCATAACGAAGCGTAAACAAAGTTATACTATGAACGGATGTACTATTTGATCATCCTGAGCGGTTCTTGCTACATATTTAGTTAAATAACTCTGAGGTTTGCAGGTAGTTGCATTTCTACCGTATATATTATTAAAGTATACTATCTTATCGATACGACGCAATCAATACATCAGCGAAACATTGCGGAACATCATAACAAAGCGTAAACAAAGTTATTCTATGAACGGATGTACTATTTGATCATCCTGAGCGGTTCTTGCTACATATTTAGTTAAATAATTCTGAGGTTTGCAGGTAGTTGCAGTTCTACCTTATATAATATCACAGTATACTATCTTATCAATACGACAATATCAAAACCTCAGCGAAACTTTGCGGAACTTCATAACAAAGCGTAAACAAAGTTATACTATCAACGGATGTACTATTTGATCATCCTGAGCGGTTCTTGAAACATATTTTGATAGATAACTCTGAGATTTGAAGGTAGTTGCAGTTCTACCTTATATAATATCATAGATACTATCTTACCAATACGACGCAATGAAAACATCAGCGATACTTTGCGCAACTTCATATCAAAGTGTGAACAAAGTTATAGTATGCACGGATGTACTATTTGATCATCCAGAGTGGTTCTGGAAACATATTTTGATAAATAACTCTGAGATTTGCAGGTAGTTGCAGTTCTACCTTATATAATATCATAGTATACTATCTTACCAATACGACGCAATCAAAACATCAGCGATACTTTGCGGAACTTCATAACAAAGTGTGAACAAAGTTATAGTATTCGCGGATGTACTATTTGATCATCCAGAGCGGTTCTTGAAACATATTTTGATAAATAATTCTGTGATTTGCAGGTATTTGCAGTTCTACCTTATATAATATCATAGTATACTATCTTACCAATACGACGCAATGAAAACATCAGCGATACTTTGCGGAACTTCATAACAAAGTGTGAACAAAGTTATAGTATGCGCGGATGTACTATTTGATCATCCTGAGCGGTTCTTGCTACATATTTAGTTAAATAACTCTGAGGTTTGCAGGTAGTTGCAGTTCTACCTTATATATTATTAAAGTATACTATCTTATCGATACGACGCAATCAATACATCAGCGAAACTTTGCGGAACTTCATAACGAAGCGTAAACAAAGTTATTCTATGAACGGATGTACTATTTGATCATCCTGAGCGGTTCTTGCTACATATTTAGTTAAATAACTCTGAGATTTGCAGGTAGTTGCAGTTCTACCTTATATAATATCATAGTATACTATCTTACCAATACGACGCAATCAAAACATCAGCGATACTTTGCGGAACTTCATAACAAAGTGTGAACAAAGTTATAGTATTCGCGGATGTACTATTTGATCATCCAGAGCGGTTCTTGAAACATATTTTGATAAATAACTCTGAGATTTGCAGGTAGTTGCAGTTCTACCTTATATAATATCATAGTATACTATCTTACCAATACGACGCAATCAAAACATCAGCGATACTTTGCGGAACTTCATAACAAAGTGTGAACAAAGTTATAGTATGCACGGATGTACTATTTGATCATCCAGAGCGGTTCTGGAAACATATTTTGATAAATAACTCTGAGATTTGCAGGTAGTTGCAGTTCTACCTTATATAATATCATAGTATACTATCTTACCAATACGACGCAATCAAAACATCAGCGATACTTTGCGGAACTTCATAACAAAGTGTGAACAAAGTTATAGTATGCGCGGATGTACTATTTGATCATCCAGAGCGGTTCTTGAAACATATTTTGATAAATAACTCTGAGATTTGCAGGTAGTTGCAGTTCTACCTTATATAATATCACAGTATACTATCTTATCAATACGACAATATCAAAACCTCAGCGAAACTTTGCGGAACTTCATAACAAAGCGTAAACAAAGTTATACTATCAACGGATGTACTATTTGATCATCCTGGGCGGTTCTTGAAACATATTTTGATAGATAACTCTGAGATTTGAAGGTAATTGCAGTTCTACCTTATATAATATCATAGTATACTATCTTACCAATACGACGCAATGAAAACATCAGCGATACTTTGCGCAACTTCATATCAAAGTGTGAACAAAGTTATAGTATGCACGGATGTACTATTTGATCATCCAGAGTGGTTCTTGAAACATATTTTGATAAATAACTCTGAGATTTGCAGGTAGTTGCAGTTCTACCTTATATAATATCATAGTATACTATCTTACCAATACGACGCAATCAAAACATCAGCGATACTTTGCGGAACTTCATAACAAAGTGTGAACAAAGTTATAGTATTCGCGGATGTACTATTTGATCATCCAGAGCGGTTCTTGAAACATATTTTGATAAATAATTCTGTGATTTGCAGGTATTTGCAGTTCTACCTTATATAATATCATAGTATACTATCTTACCAATACGACGCAATCAAAACATCAGCGATACTTTGCGGAACTTCATAACAAAGTGTGAACAAAGTTATAGTATGCACGGATGTACTATTTGATCATCCAGAGTGGTTCTTGAAACATATTTTGATAAATAACTCTGAGATTTGCAGGTAGTTGCAGTTCTACCTTATATAATATCATAGTATACTATCTTACCAATACGACGCAATCAAAACATCAGCGATACTTTGCGGAACTTCATAACAAAGTGTGAACAAAGTTATAGTATTCGCGGATGTACTATTTGATCATCCAGAGCGGTTCTTGAAACATATTTTGATAAATAATTCTGTGATTTGCAGGTATTTGCAGTTCTACCTTATATAATATCATAGTATACTATCTTACCAATACGACGCAATCAAAACATCAGCGATACTTTGCGGAACTTCATAACAAAGTGTGAACAAAGTTATAGTATTCGCGGATGTACTATTTGATCATCCTGAGCGGTTCTTGCTACATATTTAGTTAAATAACTCTGAGGTTTGCAGGTAGTTGCAGTTCTACCTTATATATTATTAAAGTATACTATCTTATCGATACGACGCAATCAATACATCAGCGAAACTTTGCGGAACTTCATAACAAAGTGTGAACAAAGTTATAGTATGCACGGATGTACTATTTGATCATCCAGAGCGGTTCTTGAAACATATTTTGATAAATAACTCTGAGATTTGCAGGTAGTTGCAGTTCTACCTTATATAATATCATAGTATACTATCTTACCAATACGACGCAATCAAAACATCAGCGATACTTTGCGGAACTTCATAACAAAGTGTGAACAAAGTTATAGTATTCGCGGATGTACTATTTGATCATCCAGAGCGGTTCTTGAAACATATTTTGATAAATAACTCTGAGATTTGCAGGTAGTTGCAGTTCTACCTTATATAATATCATAGTATACTATCTTACCAATACGACGCAATCAAAACATCAGCGATACTTTGCGGAACTTCATAACAAAGTGTGAACAAAGTTATAGTATGCACGGATGTACTATTTGATCATCCAGAGTGGTTCTGGAAACATATTTTGATAAATAACTCTGAGATTTGCAGGTAGTTGCAGTTCTACCTTATATAATATCATAGTATACTATCTTACCAATACGACGCAATCAAAACATCAGCGATACTTTGCGGAACTTCATAACAAAGTGTGAACAAAGTTATAGTATGCGCGGATGTACTATTTGATCATCCAGAGCGGTTCTTGAAACATATTTTGATAAATAACTCTGAGATTTGCAGGTAGTTGCAGTTCTACCTTATATAATATCACAGTATACTATCTTATCAATACGACAATATCAAAACCTCAGCGAAACTTTGCGGAACTTCATAACAAAGCGTAAACAAAGTTATACTATGAACCGATGTACTATTTGATCATCCTGGGCGGTTCTTGAAACATATTTTGATAGATAACTCTGAGATTTGAAGGTAATTGCAGTTCTACCTTATATAATATCATAGTATACTATCTTACCAATACGACGCAATCAAAACATCAGCGATACTTTGCGGAACTTCATAACAAAGTGTGAACAAAGTTATAGTATGCACGGATGTACTATTTGATCATCCAGAGTGGTTCTTGAAACATATTTTGATAAATAACTCCGAGATTTGCAGGTAGTTGCAGTTCTACCTTATATAATATCATAGTATACTATCTTACCAATACAACGCAATCAAAACATCAGCGATACTTTGCGGAACTTCATAACAAATTGTGAACAAAGTTATAGTATGCGCGGATGTACTATTTGATCATCCAGAGCGGTTCTTGAAACATATTTTGATAAATAACTCTGAGGTTTGCAGGTATTTGCAGTTCTACCTTATATAATATCAAAGTATACTATCTTATCGATACGACAATATCAAAACCTCATCGAAACTTTGCGGAACTTCATAAGAAAGCGTAAACAAAGTTATACTATGAACCGATGTACTATTTGATCATCCTGGGCGGTTCTTGAAACATATTTTGATAGATAACTCTGAGATTTGAAGGTAATTGCAGTTCTACCTTATATAATATCATAGTATACTATCTTACCAATACGACGCAATGAAAACATCAGCGATACTTTGCGGGACTTCATAACAAAGTGTGAACAAAGTTATAGTATGCACGGATGTACTATTTGATCATCCAGAGTGGTTCTTGAAACATATTTTGATAAATAACTCTGAGATTTGCAGGTAGTTGCAGTTCTACCTTATATAATATCATAGTATACTATCTTACCAATACGACGCAATCAAAACATCAGCGATACTTTGCGGAACTTCATAACAAAGTGTGAACAAAGTTATAGTATTCGCGGATGTACTATTTGATCATCCAGAGCGGTTCTTGAAACATATTTTGATAAATAATTCTGTGATTTGCAGGTATTTGCAGTTCTACCTTATATAATATCATAGTATACTATCTTACCAATACGACAATATCAAAACCTCATCGAAACTTTGCGGAACTTCATAACAAAGCGTAAACAAAGTTATACTATGAACCGATGTACTATTTGATCATCCTGGGCGGTTCTTGAAACATATTTTGATAGATAACTCTGAGATTTGAAGGTAATTGCAGTTCTACCTTATATAATATCATAGTATATTATCTTACCAATACGACGCAATGAAAACATCAGCGATACTTTGCGGAACTTCATAACAAATTGTGAACAAAGTTATAGTATGCGCGGATGTACTATTTGATCATCCAGAGCGGTTCTTGAAACATATTTTGATAAATAACTCTGAGATTTGCAGGTAGTTGCAGTTCTACCTTATATAATATCACAGTATACTATCTTATCAATACGACAATATCAAAACCTCATCGAAACTTTGCGGAACTTCATAAGAAAGCGTAAACAAAGTTATACTATGAACCGATGTACTATTTGATCATCCTGGGCGGTTCTTGAAACATATTTTGATAGATAACTCTGAGATTTGAAGGTAATTGCAGTTCTACCTTATATAATATCATAGTATACTATCTTACCAATACGACGCAATGAAAACATCAGCGATACTTTGCGCAACTTCATATCAAAGTGTGAACAAAGTTATAGTATGCACGGATGTACTATTTGATCATCCAGAGCGGTTCTTGAAACATATTTTGATAAATAACTCTGAGATTTGCAGGTAGTTGCAGTTCTACCTTATATAATATCATAGTATACTATCTTACCAATACGACGCAATCAAAACATCAGCGATACTTTGCGGAACTTCATAACAAAGTGTGAACAAAGTTATAGTATTCGCGGATGTACTATTTGATCATCCAGAGCGGTTCTTGAAACATATTTTGATAAATAATTCTGTGATTTGCAGGTATTTGCAGTTCTAACTTATATATTATTAAAGTATACTATCTTATCGATACGACGCAATCAATACATCAGCGATACTTTGCGGAACTTCATAACAAAGTGTGAACAAAGTTATAGTATGCGCGGATGTACTATTTGATCATCCTGAGCGGTTCTTGCTACATATTTAGTTATATAACTCTGAGGTTTGCAGGTATTTGCAGTTCTACGTTATATATTATTAAAGTATAGTATCTTATCGATACGACGCAATCAATACATCAGCGAAACTTTGCGGAACTTCATAACAAAGCGTAAACAAAGTTATACTATCAACGGATGTACTATTTGATCATCCTGAGCGGTTCTTGAAACATATTTTGATAGATAACTCTGAGATTTGAAGGTAGTTGCAGTTCTACCTTATATAATATCATAGATACTATCTTACCAATACGACGCAATGAAACATCAGCGATACTTTGCGGAACTTCATAACAAAGTGTGAACAAAGTTATAGTATGCACGGATGTACTATTTGATCATCCAGAGTGGTTCTGGAAACATATTTTGATAAATAACTCTGAGATTTGCAGGTAGTTGCAGTTCTACCTTATATAATATCATAGTATACTATCTTACCAATACGACGCAATCAAAACATCAGCGATACTTTGCGGAACTTCATAACAAAGTGTGAACAAAGTTATAGTATTCGCGGATGTACTATTTGATCATCCAGAGCGGTTCTTGAAACATATTTTGATAAATAATTCTGTGATTTGCAGGTATTTGCAGTTCTACCTTATATAATATCATAGTATACTATCTTACCAATACGACGCAATCAAAACATCAGCGATACTTTGCGGAACTTCATAACAAAGTGTGAACAAAGTTATAGTATTCGCGGATGTACTATTTGATCATCCTGAGCGGTTCTTGCTACATATTTAGTTAAATAACTCTGAGGTTTGCAGGTAGTTGCAGTTCTACCTTATATATTATTAAAGTATACTATCTTATCGATACGACGCAATCAATACATCAGCGATACTTTGCGGAACTTCATAACAAAGTGTGAACAAAGTTATAGTATGCAGGGATGTACTATTTGATCTTCCTGGCAGTTCTTGCTACATATTTAGTTACATAACTCTGAGGTTTGCAGGTAGTTTCAGTTCTACCTTATATAATATCATAGTATACTATCTTACCAATACGACGCAATCAAACCATCAGCGTCACTTTGCGGAATTTCATAACAAAGCGAGAACAAAGTTATAGTATGCGCGGATGTACTATTTGATCATCCTGAGCGGTTCTTGCTACATATTTAGTTAAATAATTCTGAGGTTTGCAGGTAGTTGCAGTTCTACCTTATATAATATCACAGTATACTATCTTATCAATACGACAATATCAAAACCTCAGCGAAACTTTGCAGAACTTCATAACAAAGCGGAAACAAAGTTATACTATCAACGGATGTACTATTTGATCATCCTGAGCGGTTCTTGAAACATATTTTGATAGATAACTCTGAGATTTGAAGGTAGTTGCAGTTCTACCTTATATAATATCATAGTATACTATCTTACCAATACGACGCAATCAAAACATCAGCGATACTTTGCGGAACTTCATAACAAAGTGTGAACAAAGTTATAGTATGCACGGATGTACTATTTGATCATCCAGAGTGGTTCTGGAAACATATTTTGATAAATAACTCTGAGATTTGCAGGTAGTTGCAGTTCTACCTTATATAATATCATAGTATACTATCTTACCAATACGAAGCAATCAAAACATCAGCGATACTTTGCGGAACTTCATAACAAAGTGTGAACAAAGTTATAGTATGCGCGGATGTACTATTTGATCATCCAGAGCGGTTCTTGAAACATATTTTGATAAATAACTCTGAGATTTGCAGGTAGTTGCAGTTCTACCTTATATAATATCATAGTATACTATCTTATCAATACGACAATATCAAAACCTCAGCGAAACTTTGCGGAACTTCATAACAAAGCGTAAACAAAGTTATACTATGAACTGATGTACTATTTGATCATCCTGAGCGGTTCTTGCTACATATTTAGTTAAATAACTCTGAGGTTTGCAGGTAGTTGCAGTTCTACCTTATATATTATTAAAGTATACTATCTTATCGATACGACGCAATCAATACATCAGCGATACTTTGCGGAACTTCATAACAAAGTGTGAACAAAGTTATAGTATGCGCGGATGTACTATTTGATCATCCTGAGCGGTTCTTGCTACATATTTAGTTAAATAACTCTGAGGTTTGCAGGTATTTGCAGTTCTACCTTATATATTATTAAAGTATACTATCTTATCGATACGACGCAATCAATACATCAGCGAAACTTTGCGGAACTTCATAACAAAGCGTAAACAAAGTTATTATATGAAAGGATGTACTATTTGATCATCCTGAGCGGTTCTTGCTACATATTTTGATAAATAACTCTGAGCTTTGCAGGTATTTGCAGTTCTAACTTATATAATATCAAAGTATACTATTTTATCACTACGACGCAATCAAAACATCAGCGAAACTTTGCGGAACTTCATAACAAAGCGTAAACAAAGTTGTACTATGTACTATTTGATCATCCTGAGAGGTTCTTGCTACATATTTAGTTAAATAACTCTGAGGTTTGCAGGTAGTTGCAGTTCTACCTTATATATTATTAAAGTATACTATCTTATCGATACGACGCAATCAATACATCAGCGAAACTTTGCGGAACTTCATAACGAAGCGTAAACAAAGTTATACTATGAACGGATGTACTATTTGATCATCCTGAGCGGTTCTTGCTACATATTTAGTTAAATAACTCTGAGGTTTGCAGGTAGTTGCAGTTCTACCTTATATAATATCATAGTATACTATCTTACCAATACGACGCAATCAAAACATCAGCGATACTTTGCGGAACTTCATAACGAAGCGTAAACAAAGTTATTCTATGAACGGATGTACTATTTGATCATCCTGAGCGGTTCTTGCTACATATTTAGTTAAATAACTCTGAGGTTTGCAGGTAGTTGCAGTTCTACCTTATATATTATCAAAGTATACTATATTATCAATACGACACAATCAGAACCTCATCGAAACTTTGCGGAACTTCATAACAAAGCTTAACCAAAGTTATAGTATGCGCGGATGTACTATTTGATCATCCTGAGCGGTTCTTGCTACATATTTAGTTAAATAACTCTGAGGTTTGCAGGTAGTTGCAGTTCTACCTTATATAATATCATAGTATACTATCTTACCAATACGACGCAATCAAAACATCAGCGATACTTTGCGGAACTTCATAACAAAGTGTGAACAAAGTTATAGTATGCACGGATGTACTATTTGATCATCCAGAGCGGTTCTTGAAACATATTTTGATAAATAACTCTGAGATTTGCAGGTAGTTGCAGTTCTACCTTATATAATATCATAGTATACTATCTTACCAATACGACGCAATCAAAACATCAGCGATACTTTGCGGAACTTCATAACAAAGTGTGAACAAAGTTATAGTATGCGCGGATGTACTATTTGATCATCCAGAGCGGTTCTTGAAACATATTTTGATAAATAACTCTGAGATTTGCAGGTAGTTGCAGTTCTACCTTATATAATATCACAGTATACTATCTTATCAATACGACAATATCAAAACCTCAGCGAAACTTTGCGGAACTTCATAACAAAGTGTGAACAAAGTTATACTATGAACTGATGTACTATTTGATCATCCTGAGCGGTTCTTGCTACATATTTAGTTAAATAACTCTGAGGTTTGCAGGTAGTTGCAGTTCTACCTTATATATTATTAAAGTATACTATCTTATCGATACGACGCAATCAATACATCAGCGATACTTTGCGGAACTTCATAACAAAGTGTGAACAAAGTTATAGTATGCGCGGATGTACTATTTGATCATCCTGAGCGGTTCTTGCTACATATTTAGTTAAATAACTCTGAGGTTTGCAGGTATTTGCAGTTCTACCTTATATATTATTAAAGTATACTATCTTATCGATACGACGCAATCAATACATCAGCGAAACTTTGCGGAACTTCATAACAAAGCGTAAACAAAGTTATTCTATGAACGGATGTACTATTTGATCATCCTGAGCGGTTCTTGCTACATATTTAGTTAAATAATTCTGAGGTTTGCAGGTAGTTGCAGTTCTACCTTATATAATATCACAGTATACTATCTTATCAATACGACAATATCAAAACCTCAGCGAAACTTTGCGGAACTTCATAACAAAGGGTAAACAAGGTTATACTATGAACCGATGTACTATTTGATAATCCTGAGCGGTTCTTGAAACATATTTTGATAGATAACTCTGAGATTTGAAGGTAGTTGCAGTTCTACCTTATATAATATCATAGTATACTATCTTACCAATACGACGCAATGAAAACATCAGCGATATTTTGCGGAACTTCATAACAAAGTGTGAACAAAGTTATAGTATGCACGGATGTACTATTTGATCATCCAGAGCGGTTCTTGAAACATATTTTGATAAATAACTCTGAGATTTGCAGGTAGTTGCAGTTCTACCTTATATAATATCATAGTATACTATCTTACCAATACGACGCAATCAAAACATCAGCGATACTTTGCGGAACTTCATAACAAAGTGTGAACAAAGTTATAGTATTCGCGGATGTACTATTTGATCATCCAGAGCGGTTCTTGAAACATATTTTGATAAATAACTCTGTGATTTGCAGGTATTTGCAGTTCTAACTTATATATTATCAAAGTATACTATATTATCAATACGACACAATCACAACATCAGCGATACTTTGCGGAACTTCATAACAAAGCTTAACCAAAGTTATAGTATGCAGGGATGTACTATTTGATCTTCCTGGCGGTTCTTGCTACATATTTAGTTACATAACTCCGAGGTTTGCAGGTATTTGCAGTTCTAACTTATATATTATCAAAGTATACTATCTTATGAATACGACACAATCAAAACCTCATCGAAACTTTGCGGAACTTCATAACAAAGCTTAACCAAAGTTATAGTATGCAGGGATGTACTATTTGATCTTCCTGGCGGTTCTTGCTACATATTTAGTTACATAACTCTGAGGTTTGCAGGTAGTTGCAGTTCTACCTTATATAATATCATAGTATACTATCTTACCAATACGACGCAATCAAACCATCAGCGTCACTTTGCGGAATTTCATAACAAAGCGAGAACAATGTTATAGTATGCACGGATGTACTATTTGATCATCCAGAGCGGTTCTTGAAACATATTTTGATAAATAACTCTGTGATTTGCAGGTATTTGCAGTTCTAACTTATATAATATCATAGTATACTATCTTACCAATACGACACAATCACAACATCAGCGAAACTTTGCGGAACTTCATAACGAAGCGTAAACAAAGTTATAGTATGCACGGATGTACTACTTGATCATCCTGAGCGGTTCTTGCTACATATTTTGATAAATAACTCTGTGATTTGCAGGTAGTTGCAGTTCTACCTTATATAATATCATAGTATACTATCTTACCAATACGACGCAATCAAAACATCAGCGATACTTTGCGGAACTTCATAACGAAGCGTAAACAAAGTTATTCTATGAACGGATGTACTATTTGATCATCCTGAGCGGTTCTTGCTACATATTTAGTTAAATAACTCTGAGGTTTGCAGGTAGTTGCAGTTCTACCTTATATATTATCAAAGTATACTATATTATCAATACGACACAATCACAACATCAGCGAAACTTTGCGGAACTTCATAACGAAGCGTAAACAAAGTTATTCTATGAACGGATGTACTATTTGATCATCCTGAGCGGTTCTTGCTACATATTTAGTTAAATAACTCTGAGGTTTGCAGGTAGTTGCAGTTCTACCTTATATAATATCATAGTATACTATCTTACCAATACGACGCAATCAAAACATCAGCGATACTTTGCGGAACTTCATAACAAAGTGTGAACAAAGTTATAGTATGCACGGATGTACTATTTGATCATCCAGAGCGGTTCTTGAAACATATTTTGATAAATAACTCTGAGATTTGCAGGTAGTTGCAGTTCTACCTTATATAATATCATAGTATACTATCTTACCAATACGACGCAATCAAAACATCAGCGATACTTTGCGGAACTTCATAACAAAGTGTGAACAAAGTTATAGTATTCGCGGATGTACTATTTGATCATCCTGAGCGGTTCTTGCTACATATTTAGTTAAATAACTCTGAGGTTTGCAGGTAGTTGCAATTCTACCTTATATATTATTAAAGTATACTATCTTATCGATACGACGCAATCAATACATCAGCGAAACTTTGCGGAACTTCATAACGAAGCGTAAACAAAGTTAAACTATGAACGGATGTACTATTTGATCATCCTGAGCGGTTCTTGCTACATATTTAGTTAAATAACTCTGAGATTTGCAGGTAGTTGCAGTTCTACCTTATATATTATTAAAGTATACTATCTTATCGATACGACGCAATCAATACATCAGCGATACTTTGCGGAACTTCATAACAAAGTGTGAACAAAGTTATAGTATGCGCGGATGTACTATTTGATCATCCTGAGCGGTTCTTGCTACATATTTAGTTAAATAACTCTGAGGTTTGCAGGTATTTGCAGTTCTACCTTATATATTATTAAAGTATACTATCTTATCGATACGACGCAATCAATACATCAGCGAAACTTTTCGGAACTTCATAACAAAGCGTAAACAAAGTTATTCTATGAACGGATGTACTATTTGATCATCCTGAGCGGTTCTTGCTACATATTTAGTTAAATAATTCTGAGGTTTGCAGGTAGTTGCAGTTCTACCTTATATAATATCACAGTATACTATCTTATCAATACGACAATATCAAAACCTCAGCGAAACTTTGCGGAACTTCATAACAAAGCGTAAACAAAGTTATACTATCAACGGATGTACTATTTGATCATCCTGAGCGGTTCTTGCTACATATTTAGTTAAATAATTCTGAGGTTTGCAGGTAGTTGCAGTTCTACCTTATATAATATCACAGTATACTATCTTATCAATACGACAATATCAAAACCTCAGCGAAACTTTGCGGAACTTCATAACAAAGCGTAAACAAAGTTATACTATCAACGGATGTACTATTTGATCATCCTGAGCGGTTCTTGAAACATATTTTGATAGATAACTCTGAGATTTGAAGGTAGTTGCAGTTCTACCTTATATAATATCATAGTATACTATCTTACCAATACGACGCAATGAAAACATCAGCGATACTTTGCGGAACTTCATAACAAAGTGTGAACAAAGTTATAGTATGCACGGATGTACTATTTGATCATCCAGAGCGGTTCTTGAAACATATTTTGATAAATAACTCTGAGATTTGCAGGTAGTTGCAGTTCTACCTTATATAATATCATAGTATACTATCTTACCAATACGACGCAATCAAAACATCAGCGATACTTTGCGGAACTTCATAACAAAGTGTGAACAAAGTTATAGTATTCGCGGATGTACTATTTGATCATCCAGAGCGGTTCTTGAAACATATTTTGATAAATAACTCTGTGATTTGCAGGTATTTGCAGTTCTAACTTATATATTATCAAAGTATACTATATTATCAATACGACACAATCAGAACCTCATCGAAACATTGCGGAACTTCATAACAAAGCTTAACCAAAGTTATAGTATGCAGGGATGTACTATTTGATCTTCCTGGCGGTTCTTGCTACATATTTAGTTACATAACTCCGAGGTTTGCAGGTATTTGCAGTTCTAACTTATATATTATCAAAGTATACTATCTTATGAATACGACACAATCAAAACCTCATCGAAACTTTGCGGAACGTCATAACAAAGCTTAACCAAAGTTATAGTATGCAGGGATGTACTATTTGATCTTCCTGGCGGTTCTTGCTACATATTTAGTTACATAACTCTGAGCTTTGCAGGTAGTTGCAGTTCTACCTTATATAATATCATAGTATACTATCTTACCAATACGACGCAATCAAACCATCAGCGTCACTTTGCGGAATTTCATAACAAAGCGAGAACAATGTTATAGTATGCACGGATGTACTATTTGATCATCCAGAGCGGTTCTTGAAACATATTTTGATAAATAATTCTGTGATTTGCAGGTATTTGCAGTTCTAACTTATATAATATCATAGTATACTATCTTACCAATACGACACAATCACAACATCAGCGAAACTTTGCGGAACTTCATACCAAACCGTAAACAAAGTTATAGTATGCACGGATGTACTACTTGATCATCCTGAGCGGTTCTTGCTACATATTTTGATAAATAACTCTGAGCTTTGCAGGTATTTGCATTTCTAACTTATATAATATCAAAGTATACTATTTTATCACTACGACGCAATCAAAACATCAGCGAAACTTTGCGGAACTTCATAACAAAGCGTAAACAAAGTTGTACTATGTACTATTTGATCATCCAGAGCGGTTCTTGCTACATATTTAGTTAAATAACTCTGAGGTTTGCAGGTAGTTGCAGTTCTACCTTATATATTATTAAAGTATACTATCTTATCGATACGACGCAATCAATACATCAGCGAAACTTTGCGGAACTTCATAACGAAGCGTAAACAAAGTTATACTATGAACGGATGTACTATTTGATCATCCTGAGCGGTTCTTGCTACATATTTAGTTAAATAACTCTGAGGTTTGCAGGTAGTTGCAGTTCTACCTTATATAATATCATAGTATACTATCTTACCAATACGACGCAATCAAAACATCAGCGATACTTTGCGGAACTTCATAACAAAGTGTGAACAAAGTTATAGTATGCACGGATGTACTATTTGATCATCCAGAGCGGTTCTTGAAACATATTTTGATAAATAACTCTGAGATTTGCAGGTAGTTGCAGTTCTACCTTATATAATATCATAGTATACTATCTTACCAATACGACGCAATCAAAACATCAGCGATACTTTGCGGAACTTCATAACAAAGTGTGAACAAAGTTATAGTATTCGCGGATGTACTATTTGATCATCCTGAGCGGTTCTTGCTACATATTTAGTTAAATAACTCTGAGGTTTGCAGGTAGTTGCAATTCTACCTTATATATTATTAAAGTATACTATCTTATCGATACGACGCAATCAATACATCAGCGAAACTTTGCGGAACTTCATAACGAAGCGTAAACAAAGTTATTCTATGAACGGATGTACTATTTGATCATCCTGAGCGGTTCTTGCTACATATTTAGTTAAATAACTCTGAGATTTGCAGGTAGTTGCAGTTCTACCTTATATATTATTAAAGTATACTATCTTATCGATACGACGCAATCAATACATCAGCGATACTTTGCGGAACTTCATAACAAAGTGTGAACAAAGTTATAGTATGCGCGGATGTACTATTTGATCATCCTGAGCGGTTCTTGCTACATATTTAGTTAAATAACTCTGAGGTTTGCAGGTATTTGCAGTTCTACCTTATATATTATTAAAGTATACTATCTTATCGATACGACGCAATCAATACATCAGCGAAACTTTTCGGAACTTCATAACAAAGCGTAAACAAAGTTATTCTATGAACGGATGTACTATTTGATCATCCTGAGCGGTTCTTGCTACATATTTAGTTAAATAATTCTGAGGTTTGCAGGTAGTTGCAGTTCTACCTTATATAATATCACAGTATACTATCTTATCAATACGACAATATCAAAACCTCAGCGAAACTTTGCGGAACTTCATAACAAAGCGTAAACAAAGTTATTCTATGAACGGATGTACTATTTGATCATCCTGAGCGGTTCTTGCTACATATTTAGTTAAATAATTCTGAGGTTTGCAGGTAGTTGCAGTTCTACCTTATATAATATCACAGTATACTATCTTATCAATACGACAATATCAAAACCTCAGCGAAACTTTGCGGAACTTCATAACAAAGCGGAAACAAAGTTATACTATCAACGGATGTACTATTTGATCATCCTGAGCGGTTCTTGAAACATATTTTGATAGATAACTCTGAGATTTGAAGGTAGTTGCAGTTCTACCTTATATAATATCATAGTATACTATCTTACCAATACGACGCAATCAAAACATCAGCGATACTTTGCGGAACTTCATAACAAAGTGTGAACAAAGTTATAGTATGCGCGGATGTACTATTTGATCATCCTGAGCGGTTCTTGCTACATATTTAGTTAAATAACTCTGAGGTTTGCAGGTAGTTGCAATTCTACCTTATATATTATTAAAGTATACTATCTTATCGATACGACGCAATCAATACATCAGCGAAACTTTTCGGAACTTCATAACGAAGCGTAAACAAAGTTATACTATGAAAGGATGTACTATTTGATCATCCTGAGCGGTTCTTGCTACATATGTAGTTAAATAACTCTGAGGTTTGCAGGTAGTTGCAGTTCTACCGTATATATTATTAAAGTTAGTTTTGATTGCGTCGTATTGGTAAGATAGTATACTTTCATATTATATAAGGTAGAACTGCAACTACCTACAAACCACAGAGTTATTTAACTAAATATGTAGCAAGAACCGCTCAGGATGATCAAAAAGTACATACGTGCATAGTATAAATTTGTTTACGCTTTGTTATGTAGTTCCGCAAAGTTTCGCTGATGTATTGATTGCGTCGTATTGGTAAGATAGTATACTTTAATAATATATAAGTTAGAACTGCAAACACCTGCAAACCTCAGAGTTATTTAACTAAATATGTAGCAAGAACAGCTCAGGATGATCAAATAATTCATCCGTGCATAGTATAACTTTGTTCACACTTTGTTATGAAGTTCCGCAAAGTATCGCTGACGTTTTCATTGCGTCGTAGTGGTAAGATAGTATACTTTGATATTATATAAGTTAGAACTGCAAATACCTGCAAATCTCAGAGTTATTTATCAAAATATGTTTCAAGAACCGATCTGGATGATCAAATAGTACATCCGTGCATAGTATAACTTTGTTTACGCTTTGTTATGATGTTCCGTAAAGTTTCGCTGAGGTTTTGATAGTGTCGTATTGATAAGATAGGATACATTGATATTATATAAGTTAGAACTGCAAATACCTGCAAATCTCAGAGTTATTTATCAAAATATGTTTCAAGAACCGGCAGGAAGATCAAATAGTACATCCGTGCATAGTATAACTTTGTTCACACTTTATGAAGCTCCGCAAAGTATCGCTGAGGTTTTGATTGCGTCGTAATGGTAAGTTAGTATACTTTGATATTATATAAGGTAGAACTGTAACTACCTACAAACCTGAGAATGATATGGCAAAATATGTATCCAGAACCGGCACTAAGATCAAATAGTACATCCATGCATTGTATAACTTTGTCTACGCTATGTTATGAAGTTCCGCAAAGTTTCGCTGAGGTTTTGATAGTGTCGTATTGATAAGATAGTGTACATTGATATTATATAAATTAGAACTGCAAATATTTGCAAAGCTCAGAGTTATTTAACTAAATATGTAGCAAGAACCGCTCAGGATGATCAAATAGTACATCCGTGCATAGTATAACTTTGTTCACGCTTTGTTATGAAGTTCCGCAAAGTTTCGCTGAGGTTTTGATTGCGTCGTATTGGTAAGATTGTATACTTTCATATTATATAAGGTAGAACTGCAACCACCTACAAACCTGAGAATGATATGGCAAAATATGTATCCAGAACCGGCACTAAGATCAAATAGTACATCCGTGCATTGTATAACTTTGTTTACGCTTTGTTATGAAGTTCCGCAAAGTTTCGCTGAGGTTTTGATAGTGTCGTGTTGATAAGATAGTGTACATTGATATTATATAAATTAGAACTGCAAATATCTGCAAAGCTCAGAGTTATTTAACTAAATATGTAGCAAGAACCGCTCAGGATGATCAAAAAGTACATACGTGCATAGTATAAATTTGTTTACGCTTTGTTATGAAGTTCTGCAAAGTTTCGCTGTGGTTTTGAGTGCGTCGTATTGGTAAGATAGTATACTATGATATTATATACGGTAGAACTGCAAATACCTGCAAACCACAGAGTTATTTAACTAAATATGTAGCAAGAACCGCTCAGGATGATCAAAAAGTACATACGTGCATAGTATAAATTTGTTTACGCTTTGTTATGAAGTTCTGCAAAGTTTTGCTGATGTTTTGATTGCTTCGTATTAATAAGTTAGTATACTTTGATAATACATAAGTTAGAACTGCAAATACCTGCAAATCTCAGAGTTATTTATCAAAATATGTTTCAAGAACCGGCAGGAAGATCAAATAGTACATCCGTGCATAGTATAACTTTGTTCACACTTTGTTAAGAAGTTCCGCAAAGTATCGCTGACGTTTTCATTGCGTCGTAGTGGTAAGATAGTATACTTTGATATTATATAAGTTAGAACTGCAAATACCTGCAAATCTCAGAGTTATTTATCAAAATATGTTTCAAGAACCGATCTGGATGATCAAATAGTACATCCGTGCATAGTATAACTTTGTTTACGCTTTGTTATGATGTTCCGTAAAGTTTCGCTGAGGTTTTGATAGTGTCGTATTGATAAGATAGGATACATTGATATTATATAAGTTAGAACTGCAAATACCTGCAAATCTCAGAGTTATTTATCAAAATATGTTTCAAGAACCGGCAGGAAGATCAAATAGTACATCCGTGCATAGTATAACTTTGTTCACACTTTATGAAGCTCCGCAAAGTATCGCTGAGGTTTTGATTGCGTCGTAATGGTAAGTTAGTATACTTTGATATTATATAAGGTAGAACTGTAACTACCTACAAACCTGAGAATGATATGGCAAAATATGTATCCAGAACCGGCACTAAGATCAAATAGTACATCCGTGCATTGTATAACTTTGTCTACGCTATGTTATGATGTTCCGCAAAGTTTCGCTGAGGTTTTGATAGTGTCGTATTGATAAGATAGTGTACATTGACATTATATAAATTAGAACTGCAAATATTTGCAAAGCTCAGAGTTATTTAACTAAATATGTAGCAAGAACCGCTCAGGATGATCAAATAGTACATCCGTGCATAGTATAACTTTGTTCACACTTTATGAAGTTCCGCAAAGTATCGCTGAGGTTTTGATTGCGTCGTATTGGTAAGATTGTATACTTTCATATTATATAAGGTAGAACTGCAACCACCTACAAACCTGAGAATGATATGGCAAAATATGTATCCAGAACCGGCACTAAGATCAAATAGTACATCCGTGCATTGTATAACTTTGTTTACGCTTTGTTATGAAGTTCCGCAAAGTTTCGCTGAGGTTTTGATAGTGTCGTATTGATAAGATAGTGTACATTGATATTATATAAATTAGAACTGCAAATATCTGCAAAGCTCAGAGTTATTTAACTAAATATGTAGCAAGAACCGCTCAGGATGATCAAAAAGTACATACGTGCATAGTATAAATTTGTTTACGCTTTGTTATGAAGTTCTGCAAAGTTTCGCTGATGTTTTGATTGCTTCGTATTAATAAGATAGTATACTTTGATAATACATAAGTTAGAACTGCAAATACCTGCAAATCTCAGAGTTATTTATCAAAATATGTTTCAAGAACCGATCTGGATGATCAAATAGTACATCCGTGCATAGTATAACTTTGTTTACGCTTTGTTATGATGTTCCGTAAAGTTTCGCTGAGGTTTTGATAGTGTCGTATTGATAAGATAGTATACATTGATATTATATAAGTTAGATCTGCAAATACTTGCACAGCTCAGAGTTATTTAACTAAATATGTTGCAAGAACCGCTCTGGATGATCAAATAGTACATCCGTGCATTGTATAACTTTGTTTACGCTTTGTTATGAAGTTCCGCAAAGTTTCGCTGAAGTTTTGATTGCGTCGTATTGGTAAGATAGTATACTTTGATATTATATACGGTAGAACTGCTACTACCTGCAAATCTAAGAGTTATTTATCAAAATATGTTTCATGAACCGCTCCGGATGATCAAATAGTACATCCGTGCATACTATAACTTTGTTTACGCTTTGTTATGAAGTTCCGTAAAGTTTTGCTGATGTTTTGAGTGCGTCGTATTGGTAAGATAGTATACTATGATATTATATAAGGTAGAACTGCAACTACCTGCAAACTTCAGAGTTATTTAACTAAATATGTAGCAAGAACCGCTCAGGATGATCAAAAAGTACATACGTGCATAGTATAACTTTGTTTACGCTTTGGTATGAAGTCCCGCAAAGTTTCGCTGATGTTTTGAGTGCGTCGTATTGGTAAGATAGTATACTAGGAAATTATATACGGTAGAACTGCAAATACCTGCAAACCACAGAGTTATTTAACTAAATATGTAGCAAGAACCGCTCAGGATGATCAAAAAGTACATACGTGCATAGTATAAATTTGTTTACGCTTTGTTATGAAGTTCTGCAAAGTTTCGCTGATGTTTTGATTGCTTCGTATTAATAAGATAGTATACTTTGATAATACATAACTTAGAACTGCAAATACCTGCAAATCTCAGAGTTATTTATCAAAATATGTTTCAAGAACCGGCAGGAAGATCAAACAGTACATCCGTGCATAGTATAACTTTCTTCACACTTTATGAAGTTCCGCAAAGTATCGCTGAGGTTTTGATTGCGTCGTATTGGTAAGATAGTATACTTTGATATTATATAAGGTAGAACTGCAACTACCTACAAACCTGAGAATGATATGGCAAAATATGTATCCAGAACCGGCACTAAGATCAAATAGTACATCCGTGCATTGTATAACTTTGTCTACGCAATGTTATGAAGTTCCGCAAAGTTTCGCTGAGGTTTTGATAGTGTCGTATTGATAAGATAGTGTACATTGATATTATATAAATTAGAACTGCAAATATTTGCAAAGCTCAGAGTTATTTAACTAAATATGTAGCAAGAACCGCTCAGGATGATCAAATAGTACATCCGTGCATAGTATAACTTTGTTCACACTTTATGAAGTTCCGCAAAGTATCGCTGAGGTTTTGATTGCGTCGTATTGGTAAGATTGTATACTTTCATATTATATAAGGTAGAACTGCAACTACCTACAAACCTGAGAATGATATGGCAAAATATGTATCCAGAACCGGCACTAAGATCAAATAGTACATCCGTGCATTGTATAACTTTGTCTACGCAATGTTATGAAGTTCCGCAAAGTTTCGCTGAGGTTTTGATAGTGTCGTATTGATAAGATAGTGTACATTGATATTATATAAATTAGAACTGCAAATATTTGCAAAGCTCAGAGTTATTTAACTAAATATGTAGCAAGAACCGCTCAGGATGATCAAATAGTACATCCGTGCATAGTATAACTTTGTTCACACTTTATGAAGTTCCGCAAAGTATCGCTGAGGTTTTGATTGCGTCGTATTGGTAAGATTGTATACTTTCATATTATATAAGGTAGAACTGCAACCACCTACAAACCTGAGAATGATATGGCAAAATATGTATCCAGAACCGGCACTAAGATCAAATAGTACTTCCGTGCATTGTATAACTTTGTTTACGCTTTGTTATGAAGTTCCGCAAAGTTTCGCTGAGGTTTTGATAGTGTCGTGTTGATAAGATAGTGTACATTGATATTATATAAATTAGAACTGCAAATATCTGCAAAGCTCAGAGTTATTTAACTAAATATGTAGCAAGAACCGCTCAGGATGATCAAAAAGTACATACGTGCATAGTATAAATTTGTTTACGCTCTGTTATGAAGTTCTGCAAAGTTTCGCTGATGTTTTGATTGCTTCGTATTAATAAGATAGTATACTTTGATAATACATAACTTAGAACTGCAAATACCTGCAAATCTCAGAGTTATTTATCAAAATATGTTTCAAGAACCGATCTGGATGATCAAATAGTACATCCGTGCATAGTATAACTTTGTTTACGCTTTGTTATGATGTTCCGTAAAGTTTCGCTGAGGTTTTGATAGTGTCGTATTGATAAGATAGTATACATTCATATTATATAAGTTAGAACTGCAAATACCTGCACAGCTCAGAGTTATTTAACTTAATATGTAGCAAGAACCGCTCTGGATGATCAAATAGTACATCCGTGCATTGTATAACTTTCTTTGGGCTTTGTTATGAAGTTCCGCAAAGTTTCGCTGAGGTTTTGATTGCGTCGTATTGGTAAGATAGTATAGTTTGATATTATATAACATAGAACTGCAACTACCTGCACACCTCAGAGTTATTTAACAAAATATGTAGCAAGAACCGCTCAGGATGATCAAATACTACATACGTGGATAGTATAACTTTGTTTACGCTTTGTTATGAAGTTCCGCAAAGTATCGCTGACGTTTTCATTGCGTCGTATTGGTAAGATAGTATACTATGATATTATATACGGTAGAACTGCAAATACCTGCAAACCACAGAGTTATTTAACTAAATATGTAGCAAGAACCGCTCAGGATGATCAAAAAGTACATACGTGCATAGTATAAATTTGTTTACGCTTTGTTATGAAGTTCTGCAAAGTTTCGCTGATGTTTTGATTGCTTCGTATTAATAAGATAGTATACTTTGATAATACATAAGTTAGAACTGCAAATACCTGCAAATCTCAGAGTTATTTATCAAAATATGTTTCAAGAACCGATCTGGATGATCAAATAGTACATCCGTGCATAGTATAACTTTGTTTACGCTTTGTTATGATGTTCCGTAAAGTTTCGCTGAGGTTTTGATAGTGTCGTATTGATAAGATAGGATACATTGATATTATATAAGTTATAACTGCAAATACCTGCAATGCTCAGAGTTATTTATCTAAATATGTAGCAAGAACCGCTCTGGATGATCAAATAGTACATCCGTGCATACTATAACTTTGTTCACACTTTGTTATGAAATTCCGCAAAGTATCGCTGACGTTTTCATTGCGTCGTATTGGTAAGATAGTATACTATGATATTATTTAAGGTAGAACTGCAACTACCTGCAAATCTCACAGTTATTTAACAAAATATGTTTCAAGAACCGCTCTGGATGATCAAATAGTACATCCGTGCATACTATAACTTTGTTTACGCTTTGTTATGAAGTTCCGCAAAGTTTCGCTGATGTTTTGAGTGCGTCGTATTGGTAAGATAGTATACTATGATATTATATACGGTAGAACTGCAAATACCTGCAAACCACAGAGTTATTTAACTTAATATGTAGCAAGAACCGCTCTGGATGATCAAATAGTACATCCGTGCATTGTATAACTTTCTTTACGCTTTGTTATGAAGTTCCGCAAAGTTTCGCTGAGGTTTTGATTGCGTCGTATTGGTAAGATAGTATACTTTGATATTATATAAGGTAGAACTGCAACTACCTACAAACCTGAGAATGATATGGCAAAATATGTATCCAGAACCGGCACTAAGATCAAATAGTACATCCGTGCATTGTATAACTTTGTTTACGCTTTGTTATGAAGTTCCGCAAAGTATCGCTGACGTTTTGATTGCGTCGTATTGGTAAGATAGTATAATTTGATATGTATGTATGTATGTAAAATTTTTATTGTTCCCTTACGGGTTACACAGGGATCCCGTTCCCTTTACAAGCTGTATTTTTCCTTAATTAACAATTATTCTTCACCTCTCCCTCTGTCTATCTTTATTATCTATCTTATATTTTCTATCCTACCTCTTTGCATATTAGGCTCTCATTTTCTTTCTTTCTCTTTCACTCTCTCTCACACATTCTCTCATTCACACCTGTCTCCTTCTTTCTCTTCCCCTCCTCTAGGTTTCCGTCCTGTATTTCTTTTCTCTTTCGATCTAATTCTCTCATCCATTCTTCCCCCCTTCCGTCCGCCGCCAGAATCTCCTCTACCATCTCTTGTACCCCCGCATTCACTCCTTTTTCCCTTGCGCACACTTCCAGCACGTGCTCCCACGTCTCCTCTCCATATCCGCACCTTCTACACCTCCTTTCCTCTTCTTCCTCCCAATACCTTCCTCCCCTCATCTCATTTCCCAGTCTGTATCTCGCTACCCTTCTCCATTTCTCTTCCTTTGTTGCCTTCTCTAGATACTCCGGTCTTTCCTGCACTCTTATCTCTCTGAACCATCTATTATACCTCGATTCCACTGCCTTCTTCCAGTTTTCCTCTTTCTCTATCTCTTTCTCCCTTTTCTCTATCCTTTCCCATTCTTCTTCTCTCCTTTCCTTATCGCCCACTTCTAGCCTTCTTCTATCCCCCCTTCCTTCTATGTATTCTTTTCTTCCTTTCTCCCATCTTGATATCTTCTTCCCTCCTCTAGCTCTCTCTTCTATCTCTTGCAAGCATAGCCTGGCCCATTCACTTCCTTTTCCGGCTCTTAACCTTTCTTCGAACCTCCATGCCCTCCTCGCTCCCCTGACTCTCATCTTCTCTCTCTTCGTTTCCTCCCTTATCATATACCCTGGCGTCGTCCATTCTACCCCTAGCACCCACCTTATATACCTTTCCTGCATCCTTTCTAGTTCCTTTCTTTCTTCCCAACCCCAAATCTCCACACCGTATGCCATCACTGGCCATACCAACACGTCAAAAAACCACTCCCTTCTCTTGTACTTGTCTTTGAAATGTCTTTTCCCTATCCCCCAAACGCTTCTCATCACACCTCCTCCCTTCCTTATCCTGTCTTCTATTTGTCTTTCCTGTCCTCCGTTCTTCTTAAATATGTATCCTAGGTATTTTACCTCGTCTACCTCTTCAATCGTTCCATCTCCCCATCTCCATGTCTTCTTCTCTTGCCTTCTTCTTTCGAACCTTATTATTTTTGTCTTTTGCCTGTTCACCTCTAGACCTTTCTCCTTTATGTACATCCTAAATTCTTCTATCATTAACCTCATTCCGCTCTCCTCCTTCGCCAACAGGACAAGATCGTCTGCATACTGCAATGTGTACAGCATTTTTCCTCTTACCTCTACTCCACCTTTCCCTCTCCTCCTCATCCTCTCTTCTAAATCCGCCATGAATAAAATAAATAGTTTGGCACTTAGCGGACACCCTTGCCTTACCCCTCTTCCTACCCAGAACTTCTCTCCCATTTCGTCTCCCACTTTTACTCTGGCTGTCGTTTCTCTATATACCTCTTCAATTCGTTCTCTTATACCTTCGCTCACACCTCTTTCTTCCAGCTCTTTCCACAATATACTTCTGTTGATACTATCGAATGCTGCCTTCAGGTCTATGAAGCAACCTAATATTTTCCCTTTCTTCTTCGCCAGTTCCCTGTTTATTACATAATTCAGTACGTATATGTTGTCTATCGTACCTTTCTCTTTCCTGAACCCTGTCTGATTCTCTGGAACCATCCTCTTCACTTGTACCTCCTTTTCCAGCCTCTCCTCTAAGACTATTGTATAGATTTTGTACAATGTATTCAACAAAGTCACACCTCTATAACATTCCACAGATCTTCCGTCACCTTTCTTTCTTATGGGCACCACTACACCTGTTTTCCATTCTTCTGGCCATCCTTCCCCATTCCAAACCCCGTTGCATATTTTCCACACTTCTCTCCTTATGTTCTCTCCTCCATATCTCCATATCTCATTTCCCATCTCGTCTTCTCCTGCTGCCTTCCCATCTTTCAACCTTCTTATGACTCTCTCTATCTCTTCCATTCCTATCTCTTCCTTTCCCGTCACTCTCCCCCTTCTCTTTCCTCCCCCTTCTATCTTGGTTTCCACTCCGCCCAGTAATCCCATAAAATACTCTTTCCATTTTTCCATTTCTATCTCCTTCACCATTCCTTTTCCCTTTCCGCCTCTCATTTTTCTTAGAAACTCCCAAACCTTTCCTTCTGTGTTCGCTTTCCCTGCTTCGAGTAATATCCTTTCTCTTTCTTGCTCTTTTTTCTCTTCACATAGCTTCTTGTACTTGTTTTTTGTACTTCTGTATCTTTCTCCTTCTTCTTTCCCTTCCTTCCATCTCCTTAATACCCTTCTTAGTTCCTTCTTTCCTTCCCTGCACTCGTTATCCCACCATCCTCTCTTTTTCTTCTCCTTCTTGCTCTCGGTACTTCTTACTTCTTCTATTACTCTCTTGATCTTCTTTTCTAACTCTCCTAATCTCTCTCCTATCTCTCCCCCTGTTATTTCAATTTCTTCTGTTTGCCTTCTGAATTTTTCTTTTTCCTCTCTCCCCCATTCCACCTTCTGCGTTCCCTTCTTTCTCTTCTTTCTTCCCTCACCGTCTCCTGCCTTCCTACCTTTCTTCATCGTTACCACTACCGGTAAGTGGTCCGATTCTACTCTTTCTTCTACTACCATGCTTTCTATCCCTTCCCTCGTATTTTTGTCTCCTATTACATAGTCTATCACCGTTCTTCCTATTTGTCCTATATACGTAAACTCTCCTCTCTCGTCTCCTTCTATCCCTCCATTCATTATTTACAATCCTAATTCTCCTAGCGTCTTTATAAGCTTCCTACCTTCCCCATTTACTTTAGCATCTCTTGACTCCCTACTTCCTTCCCCGTCATCTTCTTCCTGTTTTATTTCTCCTCCTTCCTTGCCTGTCCTTGCATTAAAGTCACCTCCTACAATTATTTTCTCCTCTCTTCCTGTGTCCCATCAGTCCCTTATTGCTTTCATTTTCCGTTCTATATCTTTGTTTACATATACCCCTAGTATCTTCCATTCTTCCTCTTCTATCCTTATCCGTCCTTCTATTATTCCTTCTATTTCTTTTGTTTCTCCCCCGTTCTTCTTTCCGCTCATGATTTCTTTTCTTATTCCCATCACCATTCCTCCTTTCGCTCTTCCTATTTTACTATCCCTTACCGCCCATTGCTTTTTCCATACATATCCTTGCGGTAATTTTCTTTCCACTTTTTCCCACATCTTTTCTTCCACCCATGTCTCTAATAGCACCATCGCATCCCATCGTTCTAGATCTCTCCAGAATCCTTCATCTTTCCCTATCATTCCTGCTATATTCCAAAAACCAATTTTCGTCTTTTCTCCTTCCCTTCCTTTTTCCTCCTTCTCTCTCCCTATCCCCCTCTCCCCTTTTTTCCTTTCCTTTACCTTTCTCTCTCCTCCTCCCTCTCTCCCCACTCGTTTCCCTCACCGTCTTTCAGTACTTTCTCTTTTTCATCCCATTTCCACATCTTTCCTTCTGCCCACATCTTCATATATCCTATTTTAGCCTTTCTCCCTTTTCCTCTCTCCATCTCCACTATCTGCTTAATCCTCCATTGTATATTTCTTTCTTCCCATGTGAGATCATCCTCTATCCTTTCTCGTCTCCCTGCCAATTTTTTCTTTTCCGTCATTACTCTTTTTTTCTGTTCCATTGTCGCCATCTTTACCACTACCCATTCTCCTTTTTCTCTTTCCTTTCTCCCCCTTCTCACTACTTCTTCAACTTCGAGTTTCTCTCCTATCTTTTCCAATAGTTTTCGTACTTCTCCTTGCACATTGCCTCCTTCTTTTATTTCTAACCCTTTTATTATTATGTTTTTCCTCCTTATCTCTCTATCCTTTCTTTCCCACTTCCTCTCTATTTCGACCAGTCTTCTCTCCATCTCTCCTCTCTCTCTTCCTCCCTGTTCTCTTCCTCTCCTCTCCACTATTTCTTCCAGTCTTTTGTCTATTTTGTCTTCTGTCTTCCCCTCTATCTCTATCTTCTTCACTCTCTCTTCTATCTCTCTTAACGTTTTCCTGTCTCTCTCCCTTTCCGTCTCCCACTCTTCTTTCATTTCTTTCATCTGTCTCATTATGCCCGTCAGCTCTTTCCATCCTTCCGCCATTTTGTTCATCTGCTTAATTGTTCCTTCTAGGGCTTTATTTATTTCTTCTTTTATTATCTCCCTAAAATTTTCTCGTTCTACTATATTTCCTTGCCTGGCCTCTCCTTTCCTATTTTCTGGTGATCTATCTGTCTTTTTGCTTTTCCTAAATGGACTTTTTTCCTTTTCATCCTTTTCTTCACTCTCTCTCTCTTTTCTCTTCTTGTCTAGCCATCTCTCTAATCCCTCCATTTCCGATAAGCTGGAAGACCTCACTCTTTCCTTATCTCCCATTATTACTAGCTTTTTTGTCTTCTCTCTTTCTTGTTTCCTATCTTAATTTCTGCTCATTTCTTTTCCTCTCTTCCCTTCTACCTTCTTTACCAACCTTCTTGTCACTGTCTCTGTTATTCTTTCTTTCCCTGCTAGATGGCGCTCGTCTCTATTCCTCCTTTATCTCTTTCTCCTTTCTCTTGTTTCCTAACCTCACTTCTACTCTTACTCTCTTTTCTACACACCTTCTGCCCTCCTCACCTTCTTTTTCTTCTCCCCACTTCTCCTTCGTTCTCCTCCACCTACTGATCTCACTCCCTCCACTTTCCTTTACTTTCACTCTTTTCTATCTCCTCTTTTTCCACTACTCACACTATTCTCTCTCTCCTCTATCGCACCGGAAACGGAACTCCTAGTATAATTTGAAATTATATAAGATAGAACTGCAACTACCTGCAAAGCACAGAGTTATTTAACAAAATATGTTTCAAGAACCGCTCTGGATGATCAAATAGTACATCCGTTCATACTATAACTTTGTTTACGCTTTGTTATGAAGTTCCGCAAAGTTTCGCTGATGTTTTGAGTGCGTCGTATTGGTAAGATAGTATACTATGATATTATATACGGTAGAACTGCAACTACCTACAAACCTGAGAGTGATTTGGCAAAATATGTACTCAGAACCGGCAGGAAGATCAAATAGTACATACGTGCATAGTATAACTTTGTTTACGCTTTGTTATGTAGTTCCGCAAAGTTTCGCTGATGTATTGATTGCGTCGTATTGGTAAGATAGTATACTTTAATAATATATAAGTTAGAACTGCAAACACCTGCAAACCTCAGAGTTATTTAACTAAATATGTAGCAAGAACCGCTCTGGATGATCAAATAGTACATCCGTGCATACTATAACTTTGTTCACACTTTATTATGAAATTCCGCAAAGTATCGCTGACGTTTTCATTGCGTCGTATTGGTAAGTTAGTATACTATGATATTATTTAAGGTAGAACTGCAACTACCTGCAAATCTGAGAGTTATTTATCAAAATATGTTTCAAGAACCGCTCTGGATGATCAAATAGTACATCCGTGCATACTATAACTTTGTTTACGCTTTGTTATGAAGTTCCGCAAAGTTTCGCTGATGTTTTGAGTGCGTCGTATTGGTAAGATAGTATACTAGGATGTTATATACGGTAGAACTGCAAATACCTGCAAACCACAGAGTTATTTAACTAAATATGTAGCAAGAACCGCTCAGGATGATCAAAAAGTACATACGTGCATAGTATAAATTTGTTTACGCTTTGTTATGAAGTTCTGCAAAGTTTCGGTGATGTTTTGATTGCTTCGTATTAATAAGATAGTATACTCTGATAATACATAACTTAGAACTGCAAATACCTGCAAATCTCAGAGTTATTTATCAAAATATGTTTCAAGAACCGGCAGGAAGATCAAATAGTACATCCGTGCATAGTATAACTTTGTCTACGCAATGTTATGAAGTTCCGCAAAGTATCGCTGACGTTTTGATTGCGTCGTATTGGTAAGATAGTATAATTTGATATTATATTAGATAGAACTGCAACTACCTGCAAAGCACAGAGTTATTTAACTAAATATGTAGCAAGAACCGCTCAGGATGATCAAATAGTACATCCGTGCATAGTATAACTTTCTTCACACTTTATGAAGTTCCGCAAAGTATCGCTGAGGTTTTGATTGCGTCGTATTGGTAAGATAGTATACTTTGATATTATATAAGGTAGAACTGCAACTACCTACAAACCTGAGAATGATATGGCAAAATATGTATCCAGAACCGGCACTAAGATCAAATAGTACATCCGTGCATTGTATAACTTTGTCTACGCAATGTTATGAAGTTCCGCAAAGTATCGCTGACGTTTTGATTGCGTCGTATTGGTAAGATAGTATAATTTGATATTATATTAGATAGAACTGCAACTACCTGCAAAGCACAGAGTTATTTAACTAAATATGTAGCAAGAACCGCTCAGGATGATCAAATAGTACATCCGTGCATAGTATAACTTTGTTCACACTTTATGAAGTTCCGCAAAGTATCGCTGAGGTTTTGATTGCGTCGTATTGGTAAGATAGTATACTATGATATTATTTAAGGTAGAACTGCAACTACCTGCAAATCTGAGAGTTATTTATCAAAATATGTTTCAAGAACCGCTCTGGATGATCAAATAGTACATCCGTGCATACTATAACTTTGTTTACGCTTTGTTATGAAGTTCCGCAAAGTTTCGCTGATGTTTTGAGTGCGTCGTATTGGTAAGATAGTATACTAGGATATTATATACGGTAGAACTGCAAATACCTGCAAACCACATAGTTATTTAACTAAATATGTAACAAGAACCGCTCAGGATGATCAAAAAGTACATACGTGCATAGTATAAATTTGTTTACGCTTTGTTATGAAGTTCTGCAAAGTTTCGCTGATGTTTTGATTGCTTCGTATTAATAAGATAGTATACTTTGCTAATACATAACTTAGAACTGCAAATACCTGCAAATCTCAGAGTTATTTATCAAAATATGTTTCAAGAACCGGCAGGAAGATCAAATAGTACATCCGTGCATAGTATAACTTTGTTCACACTTTATGAAGTTCCGCAAAGTATCGCTGAGGTTTTGATTGCGTCGTATTGGTAAGATAGTATACTTTCATATTATATAAGGTAGAACTGCAACTACCTACAAACCTGAGAATGATATGGCAAAATATGTATCCAGAACCGGCACTAAGATCAAATAGTACATCCGTGCATTGTATAACTTTGTTTACGCTTTGTTATGAAGTTCCGCAAAGTATCGCTGACGTTTTCATTGCGTCGTAGTGGTAAGATAGCATACTTTGATATTATATAAGTTAGAACTGCAAATGCCTGCAAATCTCAGAGTTATTTATCAAAATATGTTTCAAGGACCGATCTGGATGATCAAATAGTACATCCGTGCATAGTATAACTTTGTTTACGCTTTGTTATGATGTTCCGTAAAGTTTCGCTGAGGTTTTGATAGTGTCGTATTGATAAGATAGGATACATTGATATTATATAAGATAGAACTGCAACTACCTGCAAAGCACAGAGTTATTTAACTAAATATGTAGCAAGAACCGCTCAGGATGATCAAATAGTACATCCGTGCATAGTATAACTTTGTTTACGCTTTGTTATGAAGTTCCGTAAAGTTTCGCTGATGTTTTGAGTGCGTCGTATTGGTAAGATAGTATACTATGATATTATATACGGTAGAACTGCAAATACCTGCAAACCACAGAGTTATTTAACTAAATATGTAGCAAGAACCGCTCAGGATGATCAAAAAGTACATACGTGCATAGTATAAATTTGTTTACGCTTTGTTATGAAGTTCAGCAAAGTTTCGCTGATGTTTTGATTGCTTCGTATTAATAAGATAGTATACTTTGATAATACATAACTTAGAACTGCAAATACCTGCAAATCTCAGAGTTATTTATCAAAATATGTTTCAAGAACCGGCAGGAAGATCAAATAGTACATCCGTGCATAGTATAACTTTGTTCACACTTTATGAAGTTCCGCAAAGTATCGCTGAGGTTTTGATTGCGTCGTATTGGTAAGATAGCATACTTTGATATTATATAAGGTAGAACTGCAACTACCTACAAACATGAGAATGATATGACAAAATATGTATCCAGAACCGGCAGGAAGATCAAATAGTACATACGTGCATAGTATAACTTTGTTTACGCTTTGTTATGTAGTTCCGCAAAGTTTCGCTGATGTATTGATTGCGTCGTATTGGTAAGATAGTATACTTTAATAATATATAAGTTAGAACTGCAAACACCTGCAAACCTCAGAGTTATTTAACTAAATATGTAGTGTGACGTGGCAAGTTTTGCCCACGCCCCCCCCCCCCGAGTTTTGGCGGAAGACCGGGCCACCTTTTTAACGGGCAAAAAGCGATCGGCACCCGCGAGCGCTCTCCCTGGGACGGTCGCTAAAGACCAGGGGGCAGCGCTAATGCGTTTTTGAACGTCGCGCCACTTGGCACGACGCGAATTGCAGGATCGTATCCGGGTCCCGGGGGGGCCCGGAACCCCTTCCCCACTCGACCAACGGCGGAGAAATTCGCCAGGAGACGCTGCCGGGAGGTTCCTGAGAATTCCCGACACCAGTCAACGAGGGAAGTCCTGAGCCCGGGTCAAGGAGCCCGGAGGAGCCGTCGAGGGACAGCGCAACGGGGGACAACATCTTCTCCACCTCGCGGTTACCTCACCCGCCACAGAAGAAATATGCGCCGCGGGATTGGCCCAGGACATCTCTCCGCGGGAGAAGCCACCAATCAACGCTGTCAACCGCTGCCGATGGACGAGCGCCCCGGTCCCCGAACCGCCGAGCACGGCCCTGCCGTGCCCCGAACGATGAGCGGTCCAAGCGTAGGGTAGGGTGAGAAAGATTAGGAAAAGTGGGGGACGCCTCACTTCCGCGTTCCCGAGCCGGGCCGAAGTAGGCCATTGTGCCGAACGCTATCGAGAGTACTAGTCGTTTAACGATTGCCTATTGCATCATAAGTCCTTTGCCGTGTTAACTGATTGCTGCCGGTCTATCTGAAGGAAGCTGCCGTATCGTAGGAAGCTGAGTAATTCTATAACGCTGCCGGACACCTGCAAGCTGCAGTAGACTCGAGAAGCTGCCGTTGGTAAGCGCCGGTCAGGCTTTGATATTCGAATTGTTTGCACGATCTATTTCGCGTTGGCTCGGGGACGTTTCGCGAACGACCTCATTTCGCGTCGTTGACGACGAGTTCCGGGTTAATTTGTGGTTCGTTGAGCTAGCAATTCGCGTCCGAACCGGAACTGTCGGCCGGTCCGAGCATGGGTCAAATATTGTAACGCGGAATCGCGTCTTGGCGTACGGCCCGAAATGCTGCCGGTTTTTGCGGGGAAAATTCCCATTATTTTGCCGAAAATCTAGTGGCTGCCCACGGTGGGACCACGCGGTGTGACCGGGTCCATTAACTTCGATTAGAGCTGCCGGTACAATCGTGAAAATCTATTACGCGTGGAACATCGGGACACGGTCCGATTTCGCTCGACAGTTTTGTAACGGCGACGCCGAACACCGCGTCTAGGGTCGTGTCCGACGCGAAAATCGAGCGAAAGAGCGCGAGCGGTCAAAAATCCGCCGAATAACATCTATTATCGCGCGGGCTATTACTATTACGGCTGCCGGTTTTGCTGCCGACAGCCGCGTGTAACATCGTAGTTCAATAAACTATTGTAAAGCCCATGATTCGCATTCGATTACTTTGAGATACCTTCCCGTCGCGGGGAACGTCCCGTCCTCCTCTCGTCGAACCCTGGTCCCGGGTGAGCTATCCCGAATATCGCGCGGCCGTCGGGAAGTCGGAATCACGTTCTGCGTCTCGTAGAATTCTCGTAAAGTTTCGCGTGACATCCTTCGATGTCTGGCGCCCGTTAGCAGGACTCGATCCTCAGTTAGAATTCGCGAGAAACCGACCTTTCGACGTGTCGTTTGTCGCGGGTGGACCGCGTACCGCGCGACCGGTGCGTGGCCCGGCTTTACCGCCTTAAAACCCGTAGTTGCCCAGGTTTTCGCCGTCCGTCGGACCGGGAAAACCCAGGCAACGTGACAAATTGGCGCCCGAACAGGTTTTGAAAAGATCCTTCGTCGAACTAGACAAAGAACATCCGGTCGTAAAAGGAAATTCGAAGGGCCTTTTCATTTTAGACGAGCGAGGGAATACGGGACTCTCAAAGTCATTGTAAAGCTGCCGGTTAAAAGTCGAAAAGGGAACGGTTAAAAGTCGAAACGAAAAAGCCGCGTCGTAAACTGACGAGTACCATTCCGTAGAACCGAAATTTCGCGAATAAAACGAGCCAACGCAATTATTATGTGATGAAATTTTGATGATATTTTATATGATTTATATGAAATGTATTTTATTATGTCGTTCCACGCCATCAAGGAGAAAACTACATAATTTAAACAGAGTTAAATATTCAATTGATTTTAAAGATAATTTATTTTGGTCGTTAAGTAATTTCGTAAAATTCCACTTATTATTATTTATTTTGTGTTCGCCCATAATTTATTCGGTTAATTTAGTCTTTCCTTTTAGTTCTTTCCTTAGTTATTGTGTTTCGAGTCCTATTCATTTTTGTTACTTAATTTATTATTACCCCTATTGGTTTTGTTATTTCCTTATTTATTTTGTTACCTTTTGTTTTTAATTTGTTATTTTGGGATTTTATTTCGTTATTTTATAATTTATCCTGTTATCTTTTCGGTTATTTTATTATTGTTTTAATTAATTTATTATTTACAAATTATTTTCATCTATCTATTTGGGAAAACTTGATGACGTGGACAGAATGTATTGGTAATATGTGATATGATATTTATGATGTGTATGATAAGTATGATGATATTTATGATGGTTATGTGAATTGATATTATATGTCATATATATTTCATGCTATACATTTTGTGATATTTCTTTATTGATAAATTGCTTGGCATTTCTTGTGTATAAAATATTCTGTTTCTCTGGATTTCTAAAATTTATAATTGATGTTTATGATATATGAAATGGTATTGGAAATGATGTTGTATGGTATTATATAATTGTATAACGGTGGTGGAAAATAGGACCTTTAGAACTGTGCCGTAATCGTGCCGTCCCGAAGGAAATTAAATATCAATTAAATAATTACCGCCGAGAAACAAGAAACGGAATTTAGCGAGCGTTAGTTGCGAAATTAAGAGAATTCGTGTGAAAATCGCTGGGGAAAGCCGTAATTGTAGATCTTGCTGCCGGTGAACGTTCCTAAACGTTCGAAAATTTTAGTCACCCGATAAATACCGAGGAATTCGGGGAAATTTTTTTTCTGCTGCCGGTCGGAACAGCGGCCCATTGTTCGCGCGCGTCGAGCTACGAGGCCAGGGTCGCCTAAGTAAACATAACGTAAACACACGAAGTTTATGGCCCCGTAGGTACAGTCGGTCGAGTAAATAATAGGGATCCTCGAATAGAATAAACACGCTCGAATATAATAAATACGGTCGAGGATAATAAACGCGGTCAAAATGTTAAAACCGGATTACGACGAAGGGGACGCGAAATCTGAGTACGGCGACGCGTCCGATGAACCGCCGTTCTCTGAAATTAAATCAACAAAGGAAGCGTATGTTTGGCCGGAAAGATCACCGCCGAAAAACATAACGCTGCCGGTTCCTACAATGAATAAGCTGCCGGATTAACTATCAACCCGGAAAAATGCGAATTTTGCCGTCAGGAAGTAAAGTATTTGGGATTCGTGGTCAGCCACGAGGGGTTGAAAATAGACACGGAAAAGATTAAGCCCATCTTATCGTATCCCGTCCCGAGAAACATCAAACAATTGCGGCGATTCCTGGGCATGGCCTCCTGGTATAGGAGGTTTATTCCAGAATTCGCCACACATGCAGAACCGCTAAACAACTTGCTGCGGAAAAATCGGGAATGGGAATGGGGGGACGGACAGCAATCCGCCTTCCAAACCCTACGGGAGGCGATAGCAACCGCGCCAACCCTTTCGTGTCCTGACTTCGGAGTCCCGTTTATTTTGCAAACTGACGCAAGCACAGTAGGACTAGGCGCCGTATTAACACAGGAGGTAGAGGGAGTCGAGAGGGTAATCGCGTTCGCCAGTCGTTCATTATCGCTGCCGGAGCGGAAATATTCCGCTACGGAGCTGGAATGTCTAGCAATAGTATGGGCCGTGCAAAAATTTAGAGCATACTTAGAAGGATATCATTTCACAGTAATTACGGACCACCATAGTTTAATTTGGCTGAGAAAATTGCAGAACCCATCGGGGAGGCTGGCGAGATGGGCCTTGCAATTATTGGAGTATGACTTCGAAGTTAAATATAGGCAAGGATCTTTAAACAAGGTGCCGGATGCACTCTCGCGAGTCTTTGAGGGGGGGGGGTGTCGCGGGGGGGGGGATGTTCCAATTGCTGCCGCGGTGCGCCCAAGGTGGTACGAGGGGAAGTTCGCGGAAATAGCTGAGAACCCGGACAGATTTAAGGACTGGGCCATTCGAGGCGGGGAGCTCTTTTGCCGTAGGACGGATCCGTTAATTGACGAGACGTAAGGCAGGACGGGGACGAGTGGAAACTCGTGGTCCCCGAAGAGCGTAGGACCGAGATCCTGCAGGAGGCGCACGACAGCCCTCAAGCAGGGCACTTAGGGGTCGAAAAGACATACCACCGAGTCGCGACCCGCTATTACTGGCCTGGCATGTATCGTACCACAGTGGAATACGTAAGACGCTGTGCGACCTGTCAGCTCACGAAAGTGGAGCAGACACTCCCTTCGGGGCTGATGGGCCGGCGCCGTGTGGACATGCCATGGTCGGTAATAGCTGCCGATATTATGGGTCCGTTCCCTCCGAGCAGGTCCGGTCACGCGTATCTTTTGGTCGTCCAAGATTTGTTTACCAAATGGATAGAATGCGCCCCGCTTCGACGGGCTACCGGTCCGAAAATCGCCGAAGTTCTCGAGAACGTAATATTTTCGGGGTGGGGAACTCCGGATGTGCTACTCACCGACAATGGCACGGAGTTCGCCAACAAATGTCTAAAAGAACTTGCTGCCGGATATGGGATCCGCTTGAGCACTACCCCCCCGTACCACCCGCAGGCAAACCCGGTAGAGAGGGTCAATCGGATCCTTAAGACCATGATCGTCGCGTATATCGGCAGAGACCACCGCGATTGGGATGTTTATTTACCGCAGTTCCGATTCGCGTACAATACCGCAAGACACTCGGTACTACAGGCTTCCCCAGCCTTTTTGAATTTCGGGCGAGAACCACGACCGGCCAAATGTGCACGGGCGAGCACGGAGCCGCCCTTAGATTTAGAGGTAGGTTCCACGTCCGAATGGAAAGGAAAAATTGCTCAGCTGCCGGCATTGCGAAGCTGGATATTAGAAAACCTTGAAGACGCGTATAATAAGCAAGCGAAACATTATAATTTGCGGCGTCGAAACAGGGAGTTCGAGGAGGGGGAAAAAGTACTGCGGCGACAACGCGTATTGTCGTCAGCGGCTCATCATATCGCGGCAAAATTAGTCCCTAAATTCGACGGACCGGTACTGATTAAAAAGAAAATTTCTCCGGTCGTGTACACTCTGCTAACGGAGGACGGTAAAGATTTAGGCAAAGCGCACATAAGCGACCTAAAAGGCTATTTTCCACCACACGAGCCATAAGAACACCGCCTAACACCGACAGTTTCTCCGCAGTATACACCATCTCTTGCCGACCACCTTTAAACGCTGCCGGAGAAATGGAGAATAATCCATTGGAAACCTTGAGGGAGGCCCTCAAAATTGCTGCTGACTCCGATTATAAGAACGGAATATATGCCGTACTGGAGGAATACGTGGCCGACCAGAAGAGGCGCCAGCGTAGGACCGTGGCCACCCAGACGTGGCAAGCCGTAATAACGATGCCACGACGGAACCCAAAGTGTCCACCAGAGGCCGAGGTTACGGTGGAAGAGGAGGAAGGAAGTTCCTCCAGCGAATATAAATCGGCAAACGATCTGCCAGAGTCAGACCAGCTGCCGCAGGCCCAAGGCGGGGGCCTAGATGACACGATCAATGGGGAAATAGACGAGCTGCCGGATGACACATCGGAACCGACCCTCGTCCCAGAGGTAGAACCTCTACAGCACGCTGCCGGACCAACCGAGGTAGAACATCTACAGCACGCTGCCGGACCATCAGAGGAGGAACTGAAGGTTTCCGAGGCCGTAGGAGAGACGCCCGAGCCGGAGGCAACCCAGGCGGCGGAGGTCGAACCAGAGGCCAACCCCGGTCCCTCAAACCTTTCCAAGGAGCTGCCGGAACCCCGGGACCGAGAACCCGAAACCGAGGGAGAGACGGACGAGGAGCCCGCGACCCCTCCTACCATCCGGTCACCAGAGATGGAGGAGATCATGAACCATCCGAAAGTGCCGAAAACCACCGGGGCACAGGAATTCGCAAGGCTCCATTGGGCCGGGATAGTAAAACATTGGGACCGGCAAAGAGAGGAGGAGGCGGATCCCCACCGTCACTCCAGGGTAACACCCAGCCCCACTTTGCTGCGAACCCCGAAGTCGGTCCTTGAGGCTTTCCCAGCTGCCGGTCGTCCAAACAGAACGTGGACGGGGTCCAAACCGCCAAAGGACACATTTTTCCCAGCTGCCGGTCGTCCAAACAGAACGTGGACGGGGTCCAAACCGCCAAAGGACACATTTTTCCCAGCTGCCGGTCGTCCAAACAGTACGTGGACTGAGTCCAAGCTGCCGAAGGAGGCACTTTCCCCATCTGCCGGACGGGGAATTTTAGATGAAGGACCTCTCGACCGGCAAAACGGCTGCTGGAGGTGTGGTCGCCAGGGCCACAAGCACGCCTATTGCCCCGCGCCGGAGACCACATATTGCTTCCGTTGTGGTAGGCCCGGGTACACCATTAAGTCCTGCCCGAAATGTGGGCCGTCATGGAAATCGGGAGGCCCACACCACCCCTGGGGACACGAAACACGATAAGAAGCCGCTGCCGGATCACCGCCCTCCCCACTTATTTGTTCTTCTATTTTGTGCTGCCGGTCCGTACTCCCCAACCCAACCCCCTAAATACTACTAAGAGTGCTGCCGCGAAAATAGCATATAAAATGTTGTTGTTTTTTTTATTTTGTTCAGAGATAAGCTAGGTTACGAATAGTAAGCCAGTATGAGATGAAGGAATGAGTGATTTTTTTTTTTGGGTAATAATTTCGTTTTAATATTGAAGTAATGTAATTATTGTTTAGCTGCCGCAAAAAGGGGGGGGAATCATCGTGAGAATGGGGATAGGAATGCTTGTATGAATGGGATTAGTTGTAAGAAACTAGAATAAGCATTATATTTTTGAGAATTTTTTTTTATATACGCCGTAGAATTAGGATTTTGAAATAAATAGCTGCCGGAACAAAACCTTGGAAACTTTCCTACGCGACGCCCCTAACATTCCTCGAACTCCAACCGCGAAGTAGCGAAGTTAGGAAACGATTGTAATTGGTGCCGGCCGGTAGCGAGTATCTCGCCCGATACTGGTAGTGGATATGTAAGTATTGCTGTAGGAATTTTGGTGGAGGGTACTCGTCAGGTATGTGGTATTTCTTTGCGTAAGCCGTGGGACAGTCCGAGGTCGAGCGCTCGTTGCCGAGCCCGCGAAAAGCCTGGCCGGTGGCTGCCACCGGTATGGCCCGGTCTCTTCCGGGGGGGGGGAGTTGTGACGTGGCAAGTTTTGCCCACGTCCCCCCCGAGTTTTGGCGGAAGACCGGGCCACCTTTTTAACGGGCAAAAAGCGATCGGCACCCGCGAGCGCTCTCCCTGGGACGGTCGCTAAAGACCAGGGGGCAGCGCTAATGCGTTTTTGAACGTCGCGCCACTTGGCACGACGCGAATTGCAGGATCGTATCCGGGTCCCGGGGGGCCCGGGAATGAATTTGGGAGGGCAAAGGGGTGGCGAATCGACTTTTGAATAGGCCTAAGGGGTAGTGTCGGGGTGATATGCTTTCTGTAAAGTCTTTCAAAAATTTCGTTATTTTTTGTCTAGGATGCACGGTTTAGGAGATACAGCGATTTTTAGGGGAGGCGAAAATGAATTTGGGGAGGGGAAAGGGGTGGCGAAGCGACTTTTGAATAGGCCTAAGGTGTAGTGCCGGGGTGATATGTTTTCTATAAAGTCTTTCAAAAATTTCGTTATTTTTTATCTAGGGCGCACGGTTTAGGAGATAGGGCGATTTTAAAATTCTGTAAATGTGTCCAATTCACGGCGTCCAAAAAGAACGCGTCCAATCGGCACGAGTCGAATCGGCACGGAGTCCAAAAGGTACGGGTCCAATCGGGACAGTCCAATCGGGACGGGTCCAATCGGTCGGAGTCCAAATGGGACACCCCCAGCAAGAACCGCTCTGGATGATCAAATAGTACATCCGTGCATACTATAACTTTGTTCACACTTTGTTATGATGTTCCGTCAAGTTTCGCTGATGTATTGATTGCGTCGTATTGGTAAGATAGTATACTTTAATAATATATAAGTTAGAACTGCAAACACCTGCAAACCTCAGAGTTATTTAACTAAATATGTAGCAAGAACAGCTCAGGATGATCAAATAGTACATCCGTGCATAGTATAATTTTGTTCTCGCTTTGTTATGAAATTCCGCAAAGTGTCGCTGATGTTTTGATTGCGTCGTATTGGTAAGATAGTATACTATGATATTATATAAGGTAGTACTGCAACTACCTACAAACCTGAGAATGATATGTCAAAATATGTATCCAGAACCGGCACTAAGATCAAATGGTACATGCGTGCATTGTATAACTTTGTTTACACTTTGTTATGAAGTTCGGCAAAGTTTCGCTGATGTTTTGAGTGCGTCGTATTGGTAAGATAGTATACTATGATATTATATACGGTAGAACTGCAAATACCTGCAAACCACAGAGTTATATAACTATATATGTAGCAAGAACCGCTCAGGATGATCAAAAAGTACATACGTGCATAGTATAAATTTGTTTACGCTTTGTTATGAAGTTCTGCAAAGTTTCGCTGATGTTTTGATTGCTTCGTATTAATAAGATAGTATACTTTGATAATACATAAGTTAGAACTGCAAATACCTGCAAATCTCAGAGTTATTTATCAAAATATGTTTCAAGAACCGGCAGGAAGATCAAATAGTACTTCCGTGCATAGTATAACTTTGTTCACACTTTATGAAGTTCCGCAAAGTATCGCTGAGGTTTTGATTGCGTCGTATTGGTAAGATAGTATACTTTGATATTATATAAGGTAGAACTGCAAATACCTGCAAAGCTCAGAGTTATTTAACTAAATATGTAGCAAGAACCGCTCTGGATGATCAAATAGTACATCCGTGCATACTATAACTTTGTTCACACTTTATTATGAAATTCCGCAAAGTATTGCTGACGTTTTCATTGCGTCGTATTGGTAAGATAGTATACTTTAATAATATATAAGTTAGAACTGCAAACACCTGCAAACCTCAGAGTTATTTAACTAAATATGTAGCAAGAACAGCTCAGGATGATCAAATAGTACATCCGTGCATAGTATAATTTTTTTCTCGCTTTGTTATGAAATTCCGCAAAGTGTCGCTGATGTTTTGATTCCGTCTTATTGGTAAGATAGTATACTATGATATTATATAAGGTAGTACTGCAACTACCTACAAACCTGAGAATGATTTGGCAAAATATGTTTCCAGAACCGGCACTAAGATCAAATGGTACATACGTGCATAGTATAACTTTGTTTACGCTTTGTTATGAACTTCCGCAAAGTATCGCTGAGGTTTTGTTTGCGTCGTATTGGTAAGATAGGATACATTGATATTATATACGTTAGAACAGCAAATACATGCAAAGCTCAGAGTTATTTAACTAAATTTGTAGCAAGAACCGCTCTGGATGATCAAATAGTACATCCGTGCATACTATAACTTTGTTCACACTTTATTATGAAATTCCGCAAAGTATTGCTGACGTTTTCATTGCGTCGTATTGGTAAGATAGTATACTATTATATTATTTAAGGTAGAACTGCAACTACCTGCAAATCTCAGAGTTATTTATCAAAATATGTTTCTAGAACCGCTCTGGATGATCAAATAGTACATCCGTGCCTACTATAACTGTGTTTACACTTTGTTATGAAGTTCGGCAAAGTTTCGCTGATGTTTTGAGTGCGTCGTATTGGTAAGATAGTATACTATGATATTATATACGGTAGAACTGCAAATACCTGCAAATCCCAGAGTTATTTAACTAAATATGTAGCAAGAACCGCTCTGGATGATCAAATAGTACATCCGTGCATACTATAACTTTGTTCACACTTTATTATGAAATTCCGCAAAGTATTGCTGACGTTTTCATTGCGTCGTATTGGTAAGATAGTATACTATTATATTATTTAAGGTAGAACTGCAACTACCTGCAATCTTCGGAGTTATTTAACTAAATATGTAGCAAGAACCGCTCAGGATGATCAAATAATTCATCCGTGCATAGTATAACTTTGTTCACACTTTGTTATGAAGTTGACGCAAAGTATCGCTGACGTTTTCATTGCGTCGTATTGGTAAGATAGTATACTTTGATATTATATAAGTTAGAACTGCACATACCTGCAAAGCTCAGAGTTATTTAACTAAATATGTAGCAAGAACCGCTCTGGATGATCAAATAGTACATCCGTGCATACTATAACTTTGTTCACACTTTGTTATGAAATTCCGCAAAGTATCGCAGACGTTTTCATTGCGTCTTATTGGTAAGATAGTATAATTTGATATTATATAAGATAGAACTGCAACTACCTGCAAAGCACAGAGTTATTTAACAAAATATGTTTCAAGAACCGCTCTGGATGATCAAATAGTACATCCGTGTATACTATAACTTTGTTTACGCTTTGTTATGAAGTTCCGCAAAGTTTCGCTGGCGTTTTCATTGCGTCGTATTTGTATGATAGTATACTATGATATTATATAAGGTAGAACTGCAACTACCTACAAACCTGAGAGTGATTTGGCAGAATATGTATCCAGAACCGGCACTAAGATCAAATGGTACATACGTGCATAGTATAACTTTGTTTACGTTTTGTTATAAAGTTCCGCAAAGTTTCGCTGAGGTTTTGATAGTGTCGTATTAGATAAGATAGTGTACATTGATATTATATAAATTAGAACTGCAAATATCTGCAAAGCTCAGAGCTATTTAACTAAATATGTAGCAAGAACCGCTCAGGATGATCAAATAGTACATCCGTGCATAGTATAACTTTGTTCACACTTTGTTATGAAGTTCCGCAAAGTATCGCTGACGTTTTGATAGTGTCGTATTGATAAGATAGTATACATTGATATTATATAGGTTAGAACTGCAAATACCTGCAAAGCTCAGAGTTATTTAACTAAATATGTAGCAAGAACCGGCAGGAAGATCAAATAGTACATCCGTGCATAGTATAACTTTGTTTACGCTTTGTTATGATGTTCCGTAAAGTTTCGCTGAGGTTTTGATAGTGTCGTATTGATAAGATAGGATACATTGATATTATATAAGTTAGAAATGCAAATACCTGCTTATGCTCAGAGTTATTTAACTAAATATGTAGCAAGAACCGCTCTGGATGATCAAATAGTACATCCGTGCATACTATAACTTTGTTCACACTTTGTTATGAAATTCCGCAAAGTATCGCTGACGTTTTCATTGCGTCGTATTGGTAAGATAGTATACTATGATATTATTTAAGGTAGAACTGCAACTACCTGCAAATCTCAGAGTTATTTATCAAAATATGTTTCAAGAACCGCTCTGGATGATCAAATAGTACATCCGTGCATACTATAACTTTGTTTACGCTTTGTTATGAAGTTCCGCAAAGTTTCGCTGATGTTTTGAGTGCGTCGTATTGGTAAGATAGTATACTATGATATTATATACGGTAGAACTGCAAATACCTGCAAACCACAGAGTTATTTAACTAAATATGTAGCAAGAACCGCTCAGGATGATCAAAAAGTACATACGTGCATAGTATAAATTTGTTTACGCTTTGTTATGAAGTTATGCAAAGTTTCGCTGAAGTTTTGATTGCTTCGTATTAATAAGATAGTATACTTTGATAATACATAAGTTAGAACTGCAAATACCTGCAAATCTCAGAGTTATTTATCAAAATATGTTTCAAGAACCGGCAGGAAGATCAAATAGTACATCCGTGCATAGTATAACTTTGTTCACACTTTATGAAGTTCCGCAAAGTTTCGCTGATGTTTTGATTGCGTCGTATTGGTAAGATAGTATACTTTGATATTATATAAGGTAGAACTGCAACTACCTACAAACCTGAGAATGATATGGCAAAATATGTATCCAGAACCGGCACTAAGATCAAATAGTACATCCGTGCAAAGTATAACTTTGTTTACGCTTTGTTATGAAGTTCCGCAAATTTTCGCTGATGTTTTGATTGCGTCGTATTGGTAAGATAGTATACTATGATATTATATACGGTAGAACTGCAACTACCTGCAAAGCTCAGAGTTATTTAACTAAATATGTAGCAAGAACCGGCAGGAAGATCAAATAGTACATCCGTGCATAGTATAACTTTGTTTACGCTTTGTTATGATGTTCCGTAAAGTTTCGCTGAGGTTTTGATAGTGTCGTATTGATAAGATAGGATACATTGATATTATATAAGTTAGAAATGCAAATACCTGCTTATGCTCAGAGTTATTTAACTAAATATGTAGCAAGAACCGCTCTGGATGATCAAATAGTACATCCGTGCATACTATAACTTTGTTCACACTTTGTTATGAAATTCCGCAAAGTATCGCTGACGTTTTCATTGCGTCGTATTGGTAAGATAGTATACTATGATATTATTTAAGGTAGAACTGCAACTACCTGCAAATCTCAGAGTTATTTATCAAAATATGTTTCAAGAACCGCTCTGGATGATCAAATAGTACATCCGTGTATACTATAACTTTGTTTACGCTTTGTTATGAAGTTCCGCAAAGTTTCGCTGATGTTTTGAGTGCGTCGTATTGGTAAGATAGTATACTATGATATTATATACGGTAGAACTGCAAATACCTGCAAACCACAGAGTTATTTAACTAAATATGTAGCAAGAACCGCTCAGGATGATCAAAAAGTACATACGTGCATAGTATAAATTTGTTTACGCTTTGTTATGAAGTTATGCAAAGTTTCGCTGAAGTTTTGATTGCTTCGTATTAATAAGATAGTATACTTTGATAATACATAAGTTAGAACTGCAAATACCTGCAAATCTCAGAGTTATTTATCAAAATATGTTTCAAGAACCGGCAGGAAGATCAAATAGTACATCCGTGCATAGTATAACTTTGTTCACACTTTATGAAGTTCCGCAAAGTATCGGTGAGGTTTTGATTGCGTCGTATTGGTAAGATAGTATACTTTGATATTATATAAGGTAGAACTGCAACTACCTACAAACCTGAGAATGATATGGCAAAATATGTATCCAGAACCGGCACTAAGATCAAATAGTACATCCGTGCATTGTATAACTTTGTTTACGCTTTGTTATGAAGTTCCGCAAAGTGTCGCTGATGTTTTGATTGCGTCGTATTGGTAACATAGTATACTATGATATTATATACGGTAGAACTGCAACTACCTACAAACCTGAGAATGATTTGTGCAAAATATGTATCCAGAACCGGCACTAAGATCAAATGGTACATACGTGCATAGTATAACTTTGTTTACGCTTTGTTAGAAAGTTCCGCAAAGTTTCGCTGAGGTTTTGATAGTGTCGTATTGATAAGATAGTGTACATTGATATTATATAAATTAGAACTGCAAATATCTGCAAAGCTCAGAGTTATTTAACTAAATATGTAGCAAGAACAGCTCAGGATGATCAAATAGTACATCCGTGCATAGTATAATTTTGTTCTCGCTTTGTTATGAAATTCCGCAAAGTGTCGCTGATGTTTGATTGCGTCGTATTGGTAACATAGTATACTATGATATTATATACGGTAGAACTGCAACTACCTACAAACCTGAGAATGATTTGTGCAAAATATGTATCCAGAACCGGCACTAAGATCAAATGGTACATACGTGCATAGTATAACTTTGTTTACGCTTTGTTATAAAGTTCCGCAAAGTATCGCTGAGGTTTTGATTGTGTCGTATTCATAAGATAGTATACATTGATATTATTTAAGGTAGAACTGCAACTACCTGCAAATCTCAGAGTTATTTATCAAAATATGTTTCAAGAACCGCTCTGGATGATCAAATAGTACATCCGTGTATACTATAACTTTGTTTACGCTTTGTTATGAAGTTCTGCAAAGTTTCGCTGATGTTTTGATTGCTTCGTATTAATAAGATAGTATACTTTGATAATACATAAGTTAGAAATGCAAATACCTGCAAATCTCAGAGTTATTTATCAAAATATGTTTCAAGAACCGGCAGGAAGATCAAATAGTACATCCGTGCATAGTATAATTTTGTTCTCGCTTTGTTATGAAATTCATCAAAGTTTCGCTGAGGTTTTGATAATGTCGTATTGATAAGATAGTATACATTGATATTATATAAATTAGAACTGCAAATATCTGCAAAGCTCAGAGTTATTTAACTAAATATGTAGCAAGAACCGCTCAGAATGATCAAATAATTCATCCGTGCATAGTATAACTTTGTTCACGCTTTGTTATGAAGTTTCGCAAAGTATCGCTGACGTTTTGATTGCGTCGTATTGGTAAAATAGTATAATGTGATATTATATAAGATAGAACTGCAACTACCTGCAAAGCACACAGTTATTTAACAAAATATGTTTCAAGAACCGCTCTGGATGATCAAAAAGTACATCCGTTCATACTATAACTTTGTTTACGCTTTGTTATGAAGTTCCGCAAAATATCGCTGACGTTTTCATTGGGTCGTAGTGGTAAGATAGTATACTATGATATTATATAAGGTAGAACTGCAACTACCTACAAACCTGAGAGTGATTTGGCAGAATATGTATCCAGAACCGGCACTAAGATCAAATGGTACATACGTGCATAGTTTAACTTTGTTTACGCTTTGTTATAAAGTTCCGCAAAGTTTCGCTGAGGTTTTGATAGTATCGTATTGATAAGATAGTGTACATTGATATTATATAAATTAGAACTGCAAATATCTGCAAAGCTCAGAGTTATTTAAATAAATATGTAGCAAGAACCGCTCAGGATGATCAAATAGTACATCCGTTCATAGAATAACTTTGTTTACGCTTTGTTATGAAGTTCCGCAAAGTTTCGCTGATGTATTGATTGCGTCGTATCGATAAGATAGTATACTTTAATAATATATACGGTAGAACTGCAACTACCTGCAAACCTCAGAGTTATTTAACTAAATATGTAGCAAGAACCGCTCAGGATGATCAAATAGTACATCCGTTCATAGTATAACTTTGTTTACGCTTCGTTATGAAGTTCCGCAAAGTTTCGCTGATGTATTGATTGCGTCGTATCGATAAGATAGTATACTTTAATAATATATAAGGTAGAATTGCAACTACCTGAAAACCTCAGAGTTATTTAACTAAATATGTAGCAAGAACCGCTCAGGATGATCAAATAGTACATCCGCGCATACTATAACTTTGTTCACACTTTGTTATGAAGTTCCGCAAAGTATCGCTGATGTTTTCATTGCGTCGTATTGGTAAGATAGTATACTATGATATTATATAAGGTAGAACTGCAACTACCTTCAAATCTCAGAGTTATCTATCAAAATATGTTTCAAGAACCGCTCAGGATGATCAAATAGTACATCCGTTGATAGTATAACTTTGTTTCCGCTTTGTTATGAAGTTCCGCAAAGTTTCGCTGAGGTTTTGATATTGTCGTATTGATAAGATAGTATACTGTGATATTATATAAGGTAGAACTGCAACTACCTGCAAACCTCAGAATTATTTAACTAAATATGTAGCAAGAACCGCTCAGGATGATCAAATAGTACATCCGTTGATAGTATAACTTTGTTTACGCTTTGTTATGAAGTTCCGCAAAGTTTCGCTGAGGTTTTGATATTGTCGTATTGATAAGATAGTATACTGTGATATTATATAAGGTAGAACTGCAACTACCTGCAAACCTCAGAATTATTTAACTAAATATGTAGCAAGAACCGCTCAGGATGATCAAATAGTACATCCGTTCATAGAATAACTTTGTTTACGCTTTGTTATGAAGTTCCGCAAAGTTTCGCTGACTTATTGAATGCGTCGTATCGATAAGATAGTATACTTTAATAATATATAAGTTAGAACTGCAAATACCTGCAAATCTCAGAGTTATTTATCAAAATATGTTTCAAGAACCGGCAGGAAGATCAAATAGTACATCCGTGCATAGTATAACTTTGTTCACACTTTATGAAGTTCCGCAAAGTATCGCTGATGTTGTGATTGCGTCGTATTGGTAAGATAGTATACTATGATATTATATAAGGTAGAACTGCAACTACCTGCAAATCTCAGAGTTATTTATCAAAATATGTTTCAAGAACCGCTCAGGATGATCAAATAGTACATCCGTTCATAGAATAACTTTGTTTACGCTTTGTTATGAAGTTCCGCAAAGTATCGCTGATGTATTGATTGCGTCGTATCGATAAGATAGTATACTTTACATACAAAACCTCATAGTATATAATATACAAATATATAGTAGATAGTATACAAATAGTATACAAATAGATAGTATACAAAACCTCAGCGATACTTTGCGGAACTTCATAAAGTGTGAACAAAGTTACACTATGCACGGATGTACTATTTGATCATCCTGCCGGTTCTTGAAACATATTTTGATAAATAACTCTGAGATTTGCAGGTATTTGCAGTTCTAACTTAAGTATTATCAAAGTATACTAACTTATTAATACGAAGCAATCAAAACATCAGCGAAACTTTGCAGAACTTCATAACAAAGCGTAAACAAATTTATACTATGCACGTATGTACTTTTTGATCATCCTGAGCGGTTCTTGCTACATATTTAGTTAAATAACTCTGTGGTTTGCAGGTATTTGCAGTTCTACCGTATATAATAACATAGTATACTATCTTACCAATACGACGCACTCAAAACATCAGCGAAACTTTGCGGAACTTCATAACAAAGCGTAAACAAAGTTATAGTATGCACGGATGTACTATTTGATCATCCAGAGCGGTTCTTGAAACATATTTTGATAAATAACTCTGAGATTTGCAGGTAGTTGCAGTTCTACCTTAAATAATATCATAGTATACTATCTTACCAATACGACGCAATGAAAACGTCAGCGATACTTTGCGGAACTTCATAAAGTGTGAACAAAGTTATACTATGCACGGATGTACTATTTGATCTTCCTGCCGGTTCTTGAAACATATTTTGATAAATAACTCTGAGATTTGCAGGTATTTGCAGTTCTAACTTATGTATTATCAAAGTATAGTAACTTATCAATACGAAGCAATCAAAACATCAGCGAAACTTTGCAGAACTTCATAACAAAGCGTAAACAAATTTATACTATGCACGTATGTACTTTTTGATCATCCTGAGCGGTTCTTGCTACATATTTAGTTAAATAACTCTGTGGTTTGCAGGTATTTGCAGTTCTACCGTATATAATAACATAGTATACTATCTTACCAATACGACGCACTCAAAACATCAGCGAAACTTTGCGGAACTTCATAACAAAGCGTAAACAAAGTTATAGTATGAACGGATGTACTATTTGATCATCCAGAGCGGTTCTTGAAACATATTTTGTTAAATAACTCTGTGCTTTGCAGGTAGTTGCAGTTCTATCGTATATAATATCAAATTATACTATCTTACCAATACGACGCAATCAAAACGTCAGCGATACTTTGCGGAAGTTCATAACAAAGCGTAAACAAAGTTATACAATGCACGGATGTACTATTTGATCTTAGTGCCGGTTCTGGATCCATATTTTGCCATATCATTCTCAGGTTTGTAGGTACTTGCAGTTCTACCTTATATAATATCAAAGTATACTATCTTACCAATACGACGCAATCAAAACCTCAGCGATACTTTGCGGAACTTCATAAAGTGTGAACAAAGTTATACTATGCACGGATGTACTATTTGATCTTCCTGCCGGTTCTTGAAACATATTTTGATAAATAACTCTGAGATTTGCAGGTATTTGCAGTTCTAAGTTATGTATTAGCAAAGTATACTATCTTATTAATACGAAGCAATCAAAACATCAGCGAAACTTTGCAGAACTTCATAACAAAGCGTAAACAAATTTATACTATGCACGTATGTACTTTTTGATCATCCTGAGCGGTTCTTGTTACATATTTAGTTAAATAACTATGTGGTTTGCAGGTATTTGCAGTTCTACCGTATATAATATCCTAGTATACTATCTTACCAATACGACGCACTCAAAACATCAGCGAAACTTTGCGGAACTTCATAACAAAGCGTAAACAAAGTTATAGTATGCACGGATGTACTATTTGATCATCCAGAGCGGTTCTTGAAACATATTTTGATAAATAACTCTCAGATTTGCAGGTAGTTGCAGTTCTACCTTAAATAATATCATAGTATACTATCTTACCAATACGACGCAATGAAAACGTCAGCGATACTTTGCGGAATTTCATAACAAAGTGTGAACAAAGTTATAGTATGCACGGATGTACTATTTAATCATCCAGAGCGGTTCTTGCTACATATTTAGTTAAATAACTCTGAGCATTGCAGGTATTTGCAGTTCTAATTTATATAATATCAATGTATACTATCTTATCAATACGACGCAATCAAAACTTCAGCGATACTTTGCGGAACTTCATAAAGTGTGAACAAAGTTATACTATGCACGGATGTACTATTTGATCATCCTGCCGGTTCTTGAAACATATTTTGATAAATAACTCTGAGATTTGCAGGTATTTGCAGTTCTAACTTATGTATTATCAAAGTATACTAACTTATTAATACGAAGCAATCAAAACATCAGCGAAACTTTGCAGAACTTCATAACAAAGCGTAAACAAAGTTATACTGTGCACGTATGTACTATTTGATCATCCTGAGCGGTTCTTGCTACATATTTAGTTAAATAACTCTGTGGTTTGCAGGTATTTGCAGTTCTACCGTATATAATATCATAGTATACTATCTTACCAATACGATGCACTCAAAACATCAGCGAAACTTTGCGGAATTTCATAACAAAGCGTAAACAAAGTTATACTACCCACGGATGTACTATTTGATCTTCCTGCCGGTTCTTGAAACATATTTTGATAAATAACTCTGAGATTTGCAGGTATTTGCAGTTCTAACTTATGTATTATCAAAGTATACTAACTTATTAATACGAAGCAATCAAAACATCAGCGAAACTTTGCAGAACTTCATAACAAAGCGTAAACAAATTTATACTATGCACGTATGTACTTTTTGATCATCCTGAGCGGTTCTTGCTACATATTTAGTTAAATAACTCTGTGGTTTGCAGATATTTGCAGTTCTACCGTATATAATATCATAGTATACTATCTTACCAATACGACGCACTCAAAACCTCAGCGAAACTTTGCGGAACTTCATAACAAAGCGTAAACAAAGTTATACAATGCACGGATGTACTATTTGATCTTAGTGCCGGTTCTGGATACATATTTTGGCATATCATTCTCAGGTTTGTAGGTAGTTGCAGTTCTACCTTATATAATATGAAAGTATACTATCTTACCACTACGACGCAATGAAAACGTCAGCGATACTTTGCGGAACTTCATAACAAAGTGTGAACAAAGTTATACTATGCACGGATGAATTATTTGATCATCCTGAGCGGTTCTTGCTACATACTTAGTTAAATAACTCTGAGCTTTGCAGATATTTGCAGTTCTAATTTATATAATATCAATGTATACTATCTTATCAATACGACGCAATCAAAACTTCAGCGATACTTTGCGGAAGTTCATAACAAAGCGTAAACAAAGTTATACTATGCACGTATGTACCATTTGATCTTAGTGCCGGTTCTGGATACATATTTTGCCAAATCATTCTCAGGTTTGTAGGTAGTTGTAGTACTACCATATATAATATCATAGTATACTATCTTACCAATACGACGCAATCAAAACATCAGCGACACTTTGCGGAATTTCATAACAAAGCGAGAACCAAATTATACTATGCACGGATGTACTATTTGATCATCCTGAGCTGTTCTTGCTACATATTTAGTTAAATAACTCTGAGGTTTGCAGGTGTTTGCAGTTCTAACTTATATATTATTAAAGTATACTATCTTACCAATACGACGCAATCAATACATCAGCGAAACTTTGCGGAACTACATAACAAAGCGTAAACAAAGTTATACTATGCACGTATGTACTATTTGATCTTCCTGCCGGTTCTGGATACATATTTTGCCAAATCACTCTCAGGTTTGTAGGTAGTTGCAGTTCTACCTTATATAATATCAAAGTATACTAACTTACCATTACGACGCAATCAAAACCTCAGCGATACTTTGCGGACCTTCATAAAGTGTGAACAAAGTTATACTATGCACGGATGTACTATTTGATCTTCCTGCCGGTTCTTGAAACATATTTTGATAAAAAACTCTGAGATTTGCAGGTAGTTGCAGTTCTACCGTATATAATATCAAAGTATACTATCTTACCAATACGACGCATCAAAAACCTCAGCGAAACTTTGCGGAACTTAATAACAAGGCCTAAACAAAGTTATACAATGCACGGATGTAGTATTTGATCATCGAGAGCGGTTCTTGCTACATATTTAGTTAAATAACTCTGAGCTGTGCAGGTATTTGCAGTTCTAACTTATATAATATCAATGTATACTATCTTATCAATACGACACTCTCAAAACCTCAGCGATACTTTGCGGAATTTCATAACAAAGCGAGAACAAAGTTATACTATGCACGGATGTACTATTTGATCATCCTGCCGGTTCTTGAAACATATTTTGATAAATAACTCTGAGATTTGCAGGTATTTGCAGTTCTAACTTATGTATTATCAAAGTATACTAACTTATTAATACGAAGCAATCAAAACATCAGCGAAACTTTGCAGAACTTCATAACAAAGCGTAAACAAATTTATACTATGCACGTATGTTTTTTTTTATCATCCTGAGCGGTTCTTGCTACATATTTAGTTAAATAACTCTGTGCTTTGCAGGTAGTTGCAGTTCTATCGTATATAATATCAAATTATACTATCTTACCAATACGACGCAATCAAAACGTCAGCGATACTTTGCGGAACTTCATAACAAAGCGTAAACAAAGTTATACAATGCACGGATGTACTATTTGATCTTAGTGCCGGTTCTGGATACATATGTTGCCATATCACTCTCAGGTTTGTAGGTAGTTGCAGTTCTACCTTATATAATATCAAAGTATACTATCTTACCAATACGACGCAATCAAAACCTCAGCGATACTTTGCGGAACTTCATAAAGTGTGAACAAAGTTATACTATCCACGGATGTACTATTAGATCTTCCTGCCGGTTCTTGAAACATATTTTGATAAATAACTCTGAGATTTGCAGGTATTTGCAGTTCTAACTTATGTATTATCAAAGTATACTATCTTATTAATACGAAACAATCAAAACATCAGCGAAACTTTGCAGAACTTCATAACAAAGCGTAAACAAATTTATACTATGCACGTATGTACTTTTTGATCATCCTGAGCGGTTCTTGTTACATATTTAGTTAAATAACTCTGTGGTTTGCAGGTATTTGCAGTTCTACCGTATATAATATCCTAGTATACTATCTTACCAATACGACGCTCTCAAAACATCAGCGAAACTTTGCGGAACTTCATAACAAAGCGTAAACAAAGTTATAGTATGCACGGATGTACTATTTGATCATCCAGAGCGGTTCTTGAAACATATTTTGATAAATAACTCTCAGATTTGCAGGTAGTTGCAGTTCTACCTTAAATAGTATCATAGTATACTATCTTACCAATACGACGCAATGAAAACTTCAGCGATACTTTGCGGAATTTCATAACAAAGCGTAAACAAATTTATACTATGCACGGATGTACTATTTGATCATCCAGAGCGGTTCTTGCTACATATTTAGTTAAATAACTCTGAGCACTGCAGGTATTTGCAGTTCTAATTTATATAATATCAATGTATACTATCTTATCAATACGACGCAATCAAAACTTCAGCGATACTTTGCGGAAGTTCATAACAAAGCGTAAACAAAGTTATACTATGCACGTATGTACAATTTGATCTTAGTGCCGGTTCTGGATACATATTTTGCCAAATCATTCTCAGGTTTGTAGGTAGTTGCAGTACTACCATATATAATATCATAGTATACTATCTTACCAATACGACGCAATCAAAACATCAGCGACACTTTGCGGAATTTCATAACAAAGCGAGAACCAAATTATACTATGCACGGATGTACTATTTGATCATCCTGAGCTGTTCTTGCTACATATTTAGTTAAATAACTCTGAGGTTTGCAGGTGTTTGCAGTTCTAACTTATATATTATTAAAGTATACTATCTTACCAATACGACGCAATCAATACATCAGCGAAACTTTGCGGAACTACATAACAAAGCGTAAACAAAGTTATACTATGCACGTATGTACTATTTGATGCTCCTGCCGGTTCGGAACACATATTTTGCCAAATCACTCTCAGGTTTGTAGGTAGTTGCAGTTCTACCTTATATAATATCAAAGTATACTAACATACCATTACGACGCAATCAAAACCTCAGCGATACTTTGCGGACCTTCATAAAGTGTGAACAAAGTTATACTATGCACGGATGTACTATTTGATCTTCCTGCCGGTTCTTGAAACATATTTTGATAAAAAACTCTGAGATTTGCAGGTAGTTGCAGTTCTACCGTATATAATATCAAAGTATACTATCTTACCAATACGACGCATCAAAAACCTCAGCGAAACTTTGCGGAACTTAATAACAAGGCCTAAACAAAGTTATACAATGCACGGATGTAGTATTTGATCATCGAGAGCGGTTCTTGCCACATATTTAGTTAAATAACTCTGTGCTTTGCAGGTATTTCCAGTTCCATCTTATATAATATCAATGTATACTATCTTATCAATACGACACTATCAAAACCTCAGCGATACTTTGCGGAATTTCATAACAAAGCGAGAACAAAGTTATACTATGCACGGATGTACTATTTGATCATCCAGAGCTGTTCTTGCTACATATTTAGTTAAATAACTCTGAGCTTTGCAGATATTTGCAGTTCTACCGTATATAATATCAATGTACACTATCTTATCAATACGACACTATCAAAACCTCAGCGAAACTTTGCGGAACTTCATAACAAAGCGTAAACAAAGTTATACAATGCACGGATGTACTATTTGATCTTAGTGCCGGTTCTGGATACATATTTTGCCAAATCATTCTCAGGTTTGTAGGTAGTTGCAGTTCTACCTTATATAATATGAAAGTATACTATCTTACCACTACGACGCAATGAAAACGTCAGCGATACTTTGCGGAACTTCATAACAAAGTGTGAACAAAGTTATACTATGCACGGATGAATTATTTGATCATCCTGAGCGGTTCTTGCTACATACTTAGTTAAATAACTCTGAGCTTTGCAGATATTTGCAGTTCTAATTTATATAATATCAATGTATACTATCTTATCAATACGACGCAATCAAAACTTCAGCGATACTTTGCGGAAGTTCATAACAAAGCGTAAACAAAGTTATACTATGCACGTATGTACTGTTTGATCTTAGTGCCGGTTCTGGATACATATTTTGCCAAATCATTCTCAGGTTTGTAGGTAGTTGCAGTACTACCATATATAATATCATAGTATACTATCTTACCAATACGACGCAATCAAAACATCAGCGACACTTTGCGGAATTTCATAACAAAGCGAGAACAAAGTTATACTATGCACGGATGTACTATTTGATCATCCTGAGCTGTTCTTGCTACATATTTAGTTAAATAACTCTGAGGTTTGCAGGTGTTTGCAGTTCTAACTTATATATTATTAAAGTATACTATCTTACCAATACGACGCAATCAATACATCAGCGAAACTTTGCGGAACTACATAACAAAGCGTAAACAAAGTTATACTATGCACGTATGTACTATTTGATGCTCCTGCCGGTTCGGAACACATATTTTGCCAAATCACTCTCAGGTTTGTAGGTAGTTGCAGTTCTACCTTATATAATATCAAAGTATACTAACATACCATTACGACGCAATCAAAACCTCAGCGATACTTTGCGGACCTTCATAAAGTGTGAACAAAGTTATACTATGCACGGATGTACTATTTGATCTTCCTGCCGGTTCTTGAAACATATTTTGATAAAAAACTCTGAGATTTGCAGGTAGTTGCAGTTCTACCGTATATAATATCAAAGTATACTATCTTACCAATACGACGCATCAAAAACCTCAGCGAAACTTTGCGGAACTTAATAACAAGGCCTAAACAAAGTTATACAATGCACGGATGTAGTATTTGATCATCGAGAGCGGTTCTTGCTACATATTTAGTTAAATAACTCTGAGCTGTGCAGGTATTTGCAGTTCTAACTTATATAATATCAATGTATACTATCTTATCAATACGACACTCTCAAAACCTCAGCGATACTTTGCGGAATTTCATAACAAAGCGAGAACAAAGTTATACTATGCACGGATGTACTATTTGATCATCCAGAGCTGTTCTTGCTACATATTTAGTTAAATAACTCTGAGCTTTGCAGATATTTGCAGTTCTACCGTATATAATATCAATGTACACTATCTTATCAATACGACACTATCAAAACCTCAGCGAAACTTTGCGGAACTTCATAACAAAGCGTAAACAAAGTTATACAATGCACGGATGTACTATTTGATCTTAGTGCCGGTTCTGGATACATATTTTGCCATATCATTCTCAGGTTTGTAGGTAGTTGCAGTTCTACCTTATATAATATGAAAGTATACTATCTTACCACTACGACGCAATGAAAACGTCAGCGATACTTTGCGGAACTTCATAACAAAGTGTGAACAAAGTTATACTATGCACGGATGAATTATTTGATCATCCTGAGCGGTTCTTGCTACATACTTAGTTAAATAACTCTGAGCTTTGCAGATATTTGCAGTTCTAATTTATATAATATCAATGTATACTATCTTATCAATACGACGCAATCAAAACTTCAGCGATACTTTGCGGAAGTTCATAACAAAGCGTAAACAAAGTTATACTATGCACGTATGTACCATTTGATCTTAGTGCCGGTTCTGGATACATATTTTGCCAAATCATTCTCAGGTTTGTAGGTAGTTGCAGTACTACCATATATAATATCATAGTATACTATCTTACCAATACGACGCAATCAAAACATCAGCGACACTTTGCGGAATTTCATAACAAAGCGAGAACCAAATTATACTATGCACGGATGTACTATTTGATCATCCTGAGCTGTTCTTGCTACATATTTAGTTAAATAACTCTGAGGTTTGCAGGTGTTTGCAGTTCTAACTTATATATTATTAAAGTATACTATCTTACCAATACGACGCAATCAATACATCAGCGAAACTTTGCGGAACTACATAACAAAGCGTAAACAAAGTTATACTATGCACGTATGTACTATTTGATCTTCCTGCCGGTTCTGGATACATATTTTGCCAAATCACTCTCAGGTTTGTAGGTAGTTGCAGTTCTACCTTATATAATATCAAAGTATACTAACATACCATTACGACGCAATCAAAACCTCAGCGATACTTTGCGGACCTTCATAAAGTGTGAACAAAGTTATACTATGCACGGATGTACTATTTGATCTTCCTGCCGGTTCTTGAAACATATTTTGATAAAAAACTCTGAGATTTGCAGGTAGATGCAGTTCTACCGTATATAATATCAAAGTATACTATCTTACCAATACGACGCATCAAAAACCTCAGCGAAACTTTGCGGAACTTAATAACAAGGCCTAAACAAAGTCATACAATGCACGGATGTAGTATTTGATCATCGAGAGCGGTTCTTGCTACATATTTAGTTAAATAACTCTGAGCTGTGCAGGTATTTGCAGTTCTAACTTATATAATATCATTGTATACTATCTTATCAATACGACACTCTCAAAACCTCAGCGATACTTTGCGGAATTTCATAACAAAGCGAGAACAAAGTTATACTATGCACGGATGAATTATTTGATCATCCTGAGCGGTTCTTGCTACATACTTAGTTAAATAACTCTGAGCTTTGCAGATATTTGCAGTTCTAATTTATATAATATCAATGTATACTATCTTATCAATACGACGCAATCAAAACTTCAGCGATACTTTGCGGAAGTTCATAACAAAGCGTAAACAAAGTTATACTATGCACGTATGTACCATTTGATCTTAGTGCCGGTTCTGGATACATATTTTGCCAAATCATTCTCAGGTTTGTAGGTAGTTGCAGTACTACCATATATAATATCATAGTATACTATCTTACCAATACGACGCAATCAAAACATCAGCGACACTTTGCGGAATTTCATAACAAAGCGAGAACCAAATTATACTATGCACGGATGTACTATTTGATCATCCTGAGCTGTTCTTGCTACATATTTAGTTAAATAACTCTGAGGTTTGCAGGTGTTTGCAGTTCTAACTTATATATTATTAAAGTATACTATCTTACCAATACGACGCATCAAAAACCTCAGCGAAACTTTGCGGAACTTAATAACAAGGCCTAAACAAAGTTATACAATGCACGGATGTAGTATTTGATCATCGAGAGCGGTTCTTGCTACATATTTAGTTAAATAACTCTGAGCTGTGCAGGTATTTGCAGTTCTAACTTATATAATATCAATGTATACTATCTTATCAATACGACACTCTCAAAACCTCAGCGATACTTTGCGGAATTTCATAACAAAGCGAGAACAAAGTTATACTATGCACGGATGTACTATTTGATCATCCAGAGCTGTTCTTGCTACATATTTAGTTAAATAACTCTGAGCTTTGCAGATATTTGCAGTTCTACCGTATATAATATCAATGTACACTATCTTATCAATACGACACTATCAAAACCTCAGCGAAACTTTGCGGAACTTCATAACAAAGCGTAAACAAAGTTATACAATGCACGGATGTACTATTTGATCTTAGTGCCGGTTCTGGATACATATTTTGCCATATCATTCTCAGGTTTGTAGGTAGTTGCAGTTCTACCTTATATAATATGAAAGTATACTATCTTACCACTACGACGCAATGAAAACGTCAGCGATACTTTGCGGAACTTCATAACAAAGTGTGAACAAAGTTATACTATGCACGGATGAATTATTTGATCATCGAGAGCGGTTCTTGCTACATATTTAGTTAAATAACTCTGAGCTGTGCAGGTATTTGCAGTTCTAACTTATATAATATCATTGTATACTATCTTATCAATACGACACTCTCAAAACCTCAGCGATACTTTGCGGAATTTCATAACAAAGCGAGAACAAAGTTATACTATGCACGGATGAATTATTTGATCATCCTGAGCGGTTCTTGCTACATACTTAGTTAAATAACTCTGAGCTTTGCAGATATTTGCAGTTCTAATTTATATAATATCAATGTATACTATCTTATCAATACGACGCAATCAAAACTTCAGCGATACTTTGCGGAAGTTCATAACAAAGCGTAAACAAAGTTATACTATGCACGTATGTACCATTTGATCTTAGTGCCGGTTCTGGATACATATTTTGCCAAATCATTCTCAGGTTTGTAGGTAGTTGCAGTACTACCATATATAATATCATAGTATACTATCTTACCAATACGACGCAATCAAAACATCAGCGACACTTTGCGGAATTTCATAACAAAGCGAGAACCAAATTATACTATGCACGGATGTACTATTTGATCATCCTGAGCTGTTCTTGCTACATATTTAGTTAAATAACTCTGAGGTTTGCAGGTGTTTGCAGTTCTAACTTATATATTATTAAAGTATACTATCTTACCAATACGACGCATCAAAAACCTCAGCGAAACTTTGCGGAACTTAATAACAAGGCCTAAACAAAGTTATACAATGCACGGATGTAGTATTTGATCATCGAGAGCGGTTCTTGCTACATATTTAGTTAAATAACTCTGAGCTGTGCAGGTATTTGCAGTTCTAACTTATATAATATCAATGTATACTATCTTATCAATACGACACTCTCAAAACCTCAGCGATACTTTGCGGAATTTCATAACAAAGCGAGAACAAAGTTATACTATGCACGGATGTACTATTTGATCATCCAGAGCTGTTCTTGCTACATATTTAGTTAAATAACTCTGAGCTTTGCAGATATTTGCAGTTCTACCGTATATAATATCAATGTACACTATCTTATCAATACGACACTATCAAAACCTCAGCGAAACTTTGCGGAACTTCATAACAAAGCGTAAACAAAGTTATACAATGCACGGATGTACTATTTGATCTTAGTGCCGGTTCTGGATACATATTTTGCCATATCATTCTCAGGTTTGTAGGTAGTTGCAGTTCTACCTTATATAATATGAAAGTATACTATCTTACCACTACGACGCAATGAAAACGTCAGCGATACTTTGCGGAACTTCATAACAAAGTGTGAACAAAGTTATACTATGCACGGATGAATTATTTGATCATCCTGAGCGGTTCTTGCTACATACTTAGTTAAATAACTCTGAGCTTTGCAGATATTTGCAGTTCTAATTTATATAATATCAATGTATACTATCTTATCAATACGACGCAATCAAAACTTCAGCGATACTTTGCGGAACTTCATAACAAAGCGTAAACAAAGTTATACTATGCACGTATGTACCATTTGATCTTAGTGCCGGTTCTGGATACATATTTTGCCAAATCATTCTCAGGTTTGTAGGTAGTTGCAGTACTACCATATATAATATCATAGTATACTATCTTACCAATACGACGCAATCAAAACATCAGCGACACTTTGCGGAATTTCATAACAAAGCGAGAACCAAATTATACTATGCACGGATGTACTATTTGATCATCCTGAGCTGTTCTTGCTACATATTTAGTTAAATAACTCTGAGGTTTGCAGGTGTTTGCAGTTCTAACTTATATATTATTAAAGTATACTATCTTACCAATACGACGCAATCAATACATCAGCGAAACTTTGCGGAACTACATAACAAAGCGTAAACAAAGTTATACTATGCACGTATGTACTATTTGATGCTCCTGCCGGTTCTGGATACATATTTTGCCAAATCACTCTCAGGTTTGTAGGTAGTTGCAGTTCTACCTTATATAATATCAAAGTATACTAACATACCATTACGACGCAATCAAAACCTCAGCGATACTTTGCGGACCTTCATAAAGTGTGAACAAAGTTATACTATGCACGGATGTACTATTTGATCTTCCTGCCGGTTCTTGAAACATATTTTGATAAAAAACTCTGAGATTTGCAGGTAGTTGCAGTTCTACCGTATATAATATCAAAGTATACTATCTTACCAATACGACGCATCAAAAACCTCAGCGAAACTTTGCGGAACTTAATAACAAGGCCTAAACAAAGTTATACAATGCACGGATGTAGTATTTGATCATCGAGAGCGGTTCTTGCTACATATTTAGTTAAATAACTCTGAGCTGTGCAGGTATTTGCAGTTCTAACTTATATAATATCAATGTATACTATCTTATCAATACGACACTCTCAAAACCTCAGCGATACTTTGCGGAATTTCATAACAAAGCGAGAACAAAGTTATACTATGCACGGACGTACTATTTGATCATCCTGCCGGTTCTTGAAACATATTTTGATAAATAACTCTGAGATTTGCAGGTATTTGCAGTTCTAACTTATGTATTATCAAAGTATACTAACTTATTAATACGAAGCAATCAAAACATCAGCGAAACTTTGCAGAACTTCATAACAAAGCGTAAACAAATTTATACTATGCACGTATGTACTTTTTGATCATCCTGAGCGGTTCATGCTACATATTTAGTTAAATAACTCTGTGGTTTGCAGTGTGACGTGGCAAGTTTTGCCCACGTCCCCCCGAGTTTTGGCGGAAGACCGGGCCACCTTTTTAACGGGCAAAAAGCGATCGGCACCCGCGAGCGCTCTCCCTGGGACGGTCGCTAAAGACCAGGGGGCAGCGCTAATGCGTCTTTGAACGTCGCGCCACTTGGCACGACGCGAATTGCAGGTTCGTATCCGGGTCCCGGGGGGGCCCGGAACCCCTTTCTCACTCGACCTACGGCGGAGAAATTCGCCAGGAGGCGCTGCCGGGAGGTTCCTGAGGATTCCCGACACCAGTCAACGAGGGAAGTCCTGAGCCCGGGTCAAGGAGCCCGGAGGAGCCGCCGAGGAATAGCGCAACGGGGGACAACATCTTCTCCACCTCGCGGTTACCTCACCCGCCACATGAGAAATATGCGCCGCGGGATTGGCCCAGGACATCTCTCCGCGGGAGAAGCCACCAATCGACGCTGTCAACCGCTGCCGATGGACGAGCACCCCGGTCCCCGAACCGCCGAGCACGGCCCTGCCGTGCCCCGAACGTTGAGCGGTCCAAGCGTAGGGTAGGGTGGGGAAGATTAGGAAAAGTGGGGGACGCCTCACTTCCGCGTTCCCGAGCCGGGCCTAAGTAGGCCATTGTGCCGAACGCGATCGAAAGTAATAGACGTTTTACCATTGCCTATTACACGAAGTACTTTTGCCGCGTAAATTATTGCTGCCGGACGACTTGAGTTAAGCTGCCGTACGACTGATTTGTAACGCTGCCGGACACCTGCGAGCTGCAGCGGACCTGAGAAGCTGCCGTTGGTAAGCGCCGGTCAGGCTTTGATATTCGAATTGTACTTGAACTATTTCGCGTTGGCTCGGGGACGTTTCGCGAACGACCTCATTTCGCGTTGTTGACGACGCGTTCCGGTTAATTCGTTACTCGTAGAGCTCGCCATTTGCGTACGAACCGGAACCGTCGGCCGGTCTAAGCAGGGGTCAAATATTGTAACGCGAAATCGCGTCTTGGCGTGCGGCCCGAATTGCTGCCGGTTTTTGCGGGGAAAATTCCCATTATTTTGCCGAGGATCTAGTGGCTGCCCACGGTGGGACGACGCGGCGTGGTCGAGTCCTATAAAAAATTCGATATAGCTGCCGGTACAATCAAGCGACTTTTGAGTACGCGTTAAACATCGGGACACGGTCTGATTTCGCTCGACAGTTTTGTAACGGCGACGCCGAACACCGCGTCTAGGGTCGTGTCCGACGCGAAAATCGAGCGAAAGAGCGCGAGCGGTCAAAAATCCGTCGAAGAACATCTGTTATCGCGCGGGCTATTACTTTTACGGCTGCCGGTTTTGTCGCCGACAGTCGCGTGTACCATCGTAGTGAATAAACTATTGTAAAGCCCCTGAGTTCGTCTTCCGATACTTTGAGAAACCTTCCCGTCGCGGGGAACGTCCCGTATTCCTCCTCGTCAAGCCCTGGACCCGGGCGAGCTATCCCGGATATCGCGCGGCCGTCGGAAGGTCGGAATTCTGTATCGCGTTCGGGAGAAATCCCTTAGCGTTTCGCGTGGCATCTCGGGATGCCTGGCGCCCGTCATCCGGACTCGTTCCGTTAGTTAAAATCTACGAAAACCGACTCTCCGACGCGCCGTTTGTCGCGGGTGGACCGCGTACCGCGCGGCCGGTGCGTGGCCCGGCATTTCCGCCTTAAAACCCGTAGTTGCCCAGGTTTTCGCCGTCCGTCGGACCGGGAAAACCCAGGCAACGTGACAAATTGGCGCCCGAACAGGTTTTGTAAAGATCCTTCGTCGAATTCGACAAAGAACATCCGGTCGTAAAAGGGAAAATGCGAAGGGCCTTTTCAATTTAGACGAGCGAGAGAGTGCGGGGCTCTCAAAATTATTGTATTGCTGCCGGTTAAAAGTCGATAAGGGAACAGTTGAAAGTCGAAACGGAAAAGCCGCGTCGTAAACTGACGAGTACCATTCCGTAGAACCGAAATGTCGCGAATAAAACGAGCCAACGCAATTATTATGTGATGAAATTTTGATGATATTTTATATGATTTATATGAAATGTATTTTATAATGTCGTTCCACGCCATCAAGCAGAAGTATTCCATAATTTAAACAGAATTAGATTCACTATTCAATAGATTTTACAGATAATTTATTTTGTCGTTACTAAAGTTCGAAAATTTCACCAGTTATTATTGAATACTAGGTTTCCCGTAATTTATTTTGCCGTTGAACATTTATTTTGTGTTCGCCCTTAATTTATTCAGTTAATTTAGTCTTTCCTTTTAGTTCTTTCCTTAGTTATTGTGTTTCTGGTCCTATTTATTTTTGTTACTTAATTTATTATTACCCCTATTGGTTTTGTTATTTTCTAATTTATTTTGTTACCTATTCATTTTATTCTGTTATTTCCTAAGTTATTTCGTTATCCTCAGATTTTATTTCGTTAGTTTCTAATTCATTCTGTTATTTTTCCGGTTATTTTATTGTTGTTTTAATTAAGTTATTGGTTGAATTTGGAAACTATGTCACAGCAATAGTGTGAAAATTAGAGGAAAAACTTGATGATGTGGACAAAATGTATTGGCAATATTTAAAATGATATTTATGATGTTTATGAAATTTATGATGTTTATGAAATTTATGATGATTATGTGAATTGATATTGTATGCCATATATTTGATGCTCTATATTGTGTAATATTTATTGTTGATTGCTTGATATTTCTCGTATACAATATGTCATGTTTCTCTTGATTTTGAATATTTATTGTTTTCTATTGATTTTTGATAAGGATAATTATGGATGAGGAAATGGTATTTGTTATTATAATGTGTATGGTATCATTAATAATTGTATAACGGTGGTGGAAAATAGAACCTTTTAGAACTGTGCCGTAATCGTGCCGTCTTAAAGGAAAAGAAAAATTGCAAATACCGGAATTAGAGATCAATTGAATAATTAGCGACGAGAAACAAGCAACGGGAATTTAGCGAGCGTTAGCTGCGAAATTAAGAATATTCGTGTGAAAATCGCTGGGGAAGGCCATAATTATAAATCTTGCTGCCGGTAAACGTTCCGAAACGTTCGTAAATAGTCACCCGATAAATACCGAGGAATTCGGGGAATTTTTTTTCTGCTGCCGGTCGGGACAGCGGCCCATTGTTCGCGCGCGTCGAATTACAAGGCCAGGGTCGGCTAGGTAAACACAGCGTAAACACGCGAAGTTTATGGCCCCGTAGGTACAGTCGGGCGAGTAAATAATAGGGATCCTCGAATAGAATAAACACGCTCGAATATAATAAATACGGTCGAGAATAATAAACGCGGTCAAAATGTTAAAACCGGATTACGACGAAGGGGACGCGAAATCCGAGTACGGCGACGCGTTCGGTGTACCGCAGTTCTTTGAAAATAAATCAATTACCGAAGCGGATATCTGGCCGGAAAGATCACCGCCGAAAAATATAACGCTGCCGGTGCCTAGTATGAATAAGCTGCCGGAGCCTACTATGAATAAGCTGCCGGAATTTAACACGATGCCGACACGTTCACACGCCAGACCCGCGACCGGGAATAGAGACGAGCATTACCGAGGAATGCCGACCGCAGAAATAATGCGGAAATGGCGAATCAAATTTTCGGGAGCATCCGGGGAGGACTCCGAGGCCTTCCTGGATCGCTTATCACAACAAAGGAAATTTTGTAATATTTCGGATGAGAGTTTGCTTCGGTGTATGCCGGTCTGCCTAGACGGAAACGCGGCCTACTGGTACGGTACGCGGGAGGGCGAGTGGACGTCGTGGCCGGATTTCGTCGCCGGTTTTAGGAAATTTTTCGGGGACCCCGATTATAGAGAAACGCTGGAACGTAATATTAAAGATCGATTCCAGGGGGAAAACGAACCCTTACGCGACTACATAATATTAATGCGGGCCATGTTTAAAAAATTAAACCCCCCCTGGCCGGAAAGAAAACAAATTAGCACGCTTTACTGGGGCGCGAAGCCTATGGTACGGAACGCCATAGCATTGACAACGATACAGACGTTACAAGACTTAGAAGACGAATTATTAGAAGCAGACAGACAGACGGACAGAACGAATAGACGGAACCCGAAACCAGCGGAAATGGCACACCCCAGCTTTGCCTACGACCCGAGTAGATACCCTAAAAAGGTTAAGGGTAGGACCGAAAACTTAGATATTGAATATGCTTTTTTTTTTTTTTTTTTTTTTTTTTTTTTCCGAGGAGGTAATCACTTTACGGATACCCGACCCCTCCCGGGGGGGAGTGGGCCGGGTTATGTGGGACTCCTCGGCTGGTGGGTGCAAGGCCGAGTATACCCACTAACTCCTCCCCGTCCGTCCCTAGGCTCCTGGGGGCACCCGTGTTCCGCGCGCGCATTTCAATCCGGTGTGCCCCCGCCTTAGCATTCCTCCCTGAGTGGAGGACGCGGCCTCCACCCGATCCTACTCTATCCGAAGGCGCCACGCAACGGACGACGTGACGCCTTCCCCCCCATTTAGGCCGCCCGATGGACATCCGGGCCCCCGCCCGATATGCCCGACGGCCTCCGGGGACGCCGTTGGCAGTCAAGCATAGGGGACCCGTTGGTCCCCCGCCTCATGACCGCCAAGGGCGCCCCCGCCCGCGTTAAGGACGCCGCAACGGAGGCACGCCCCCGGGGCGTGCCCTGCGTCTCCTTCTCCCACCCCTTCGGCCGGGATCGTGGTTTCGCTCACGATCCCGTTCCGCAGCCTCCTTCTGCAGCATTACCTGCTCACAGAACGAGGCGAACCCCTTCCAGGCCCCCTCGCCGCCCGCTGCCGCCGAGACAACAGCCGGAAGCGAGAGGTCATGGCCCACCGCGCGCCGCAGAGCACGGCGCTCGCCCGCCCACGCCGGACACTCCTCTAGAGTGTGCTGCGCCGTGTCCCGCAGCTCGCCGCAATGGTGACACGCCTCCTCGGCCTCCCTCCCGATGCGGCACAGGTACACGCCGAAGCAACCGTGTCCGGTCATCACCTGCGCCACACGGTAGGAGACCCTGTGCCCCATCCATCCCCTGTTCCACCGGTCGAACACGGGGAGGATGGCCCGAACGGCCCGCCTCCCTCCTTCCTCCGTCCCGTGAAGGCTTTCGCGCCATTCCCGGGCGGCGGCCCGCCGAGCGCGGCCCCTGAACTCCGCCACATCAAGCGCCACCCGATCCGGAGCCATCCCCCCCCGCCGGAGGTCCCTGGCGTACCCGTGTACGTCCGACAACACGCGGGCCTCCAGCTCGAGGGGGATAAGCCCCGACATCACCATCGCCGTCGCGTAAGAAATGGTGCGGTACCCCCGCACGATGCCAATGGCCAGCCTGCGCTCAATTCGGCGCAGCAGTGCTCGCACACCACTACGCCCCCCGGCCAAGACATCGTACGCCCACACAGGGGCTCCATACAGGACTAAAACCCGCACCACCACCGCGAAAAGGCGACGCACCCGTCCACAGGGTCCCCCGAGATTCGGGAGAAGACGACCGAGCGCAGCGGTCGCCCTCTCCGCCCGGGGCGCCAGCGACTCGATATGGCGGCAGAAACGCCACAGGCCGGCGAGCTCGAGTCCCAGGTACCGCATCTGGGACCCGACCTCGACCACTCCCTCCCCCACGGCGATCCAGCACTGGGGAGGTGCCGCCAGCCGGGCCGGGTGGTAAAACCACATGGCCCTGGTCTTAGCGACGGACACCTCTAGGCCCAGAGACCGGATAGCGCGTACCGCGCGCCATGCGCCGCGCTCCGCCAGGCAGACGACCTCCTTCGTGTACCTCCCGGCGGCGAGCACCAACGTATCGTCGGCGTAACACGTTAGGCTGACACCGGGAGGCATCCCCTCCCGCAGGACGCTGTCGTACGCGAGGCTCCACAGCAACGGGCCCAACACCGAGCCCTGTGGAACCCCCCGCACGACGCTCCTGCGAATCATCCGGTACCGGCCAGGATACTCTATGCTCCTGTCGGAGAGATAGTCCCCGATTACCCTCCTAAGGTACGGAGGCACCTGGTGGAAGACCAGGGCCTCCGAAATTCTATCCCAGGGGACGGTGTTGAACGCGTTAGCGATATCCAAGGAGATCGCCAACGCAACACCGCCCCCCCCCGTACAGGCCTCCGAGAGAGCCCTCACCCGCCGAATTGCGTCGACGGTGGAGAGACCCCCCCGGAAGCCGAACTGCGCGTCACTAAGGTCGGGGACTCCTCCCCCCGACAGGTGCCGGACGAGACGCCCCACAAGCACCCGCTCGAATAGCTTCCCCGCCTCGTCCAGCAAACAAATTGGCCGGTACCCAGAGGGCGAGTCCCGGGACTTGCCCGCCTTTGGAAGGAGGACCAGCCTGCCTGACTTCCATAGTGGGGGGAACACTCCCTCCCTCAGGCAACTGTTGAACAGCCGCCTGAGTTCGGGAGCGAGCCCCCCCTCCAAGGCCAAGACCAACGCGCGGCCCGACACCCCATCAGGACCCGGGGCCTTGCGGCCCAGCCGCCGCGTCCTGGTCACCGCCTCCCCGAGCTCGCCGGCTGACACCTCCCACTCCGCGGACCAGGAGAGAGGCTCCCGGTCCGGATGGAGGCGGCGTCGCTGTCCCCCCTCTCGCGGGAAGAGGGACGTCACCACCCCCTCGAGTAAGGGAGGTTCCATCGATTCCGTCAGCGGGGGCGCCCACGCGCGCAGCTTGTTCATGACAAGCTTATACGGGCGCCCCCACGGATCTGCATCCACCGTGCCGACGAGCTCCGACCACGCGTCTGCCTTGGCCTTCGCAATGGCCCTCCGGAGAGTCCCGAGTGCGACTCGGTACCCCCGGTGGAGCCTCGCCTCCTCCTCGTCATCGCGCCTCCTACGCGCTCGGCCATACCGGCGCCGCGCGGCATTGCAGGCACGCCGAAGCTCCGCAATGCCCGCGGACCACCAGTATGCCGCCCTTTTATGGACGGACCGGCTCCGGGGTACCGCGGTGTCACACACCGCCGTCATCACCTCCCGGAGCCGCTCCGCCTCGCGTGCCGGTGCCTCCCCAGCCGGCTGGGGCCCACCCCATGTTACCGCGGCGACAGCGGCCCGGAACAGGTCCTCGTCCAACCTATTCCACGCCCATCGCGGCCGTCGGTCCACCTGGCCCCGCCGGGAATCCCGCGCGTGGAGGGCGGCGGGCCACACGTCCATTACTATGGGCGTGTGGTCAGAGGCCAGCTCTAGTTCTTCCGCCACCCTCCATCCCGACACTCGGCGCGCGGCCGACGGCGTCCCCCATGTCAGGTCGACAATGGAGACGCCCTGCGGCCGCACGCACGTCGGCGTGGATCCCCGGTTAATTAACCGAAGATCCAGGCCGGACGCCCAGGTCAATACCTCGCCGCCCCTAGTGGTCGTCCTGGGACTCCCCCACGATACCGCGTGGGCATTGAAGTCTCCCAGGACGAGAACCGGACGGGCACTGCATCGCGCGATGCAGCTGCTCAGCCCGCCCAGGAACCCCCGAAAATGGTCGAGGCCACGGTTCGGCGAGATATATATTCCGACGACCGCGATGTCCCCCCACCGCACCGCCACGTATCCCTCGCCTCTCTCCAGAAGGGAGATCGACGGGGACCCGCGGCGGCCCTCCGCCACTATCGCGACGGAGCCGGCCTCGTCCCCCACCCAGAAGGGGTGTTCGGGAACGGAGTACGGCTCGGCCGCCACTGCCAGCCCAGTCCCCCGCTCGCGCATGGCCTGGACAAACAAGTCCTGGGCCGCACGCGAGTGGTTGAGGTTCGCCTGCAGAACCGGAGTAGGCTTGAAAACAGCCTACTCTGACATTTGCTCTGCAGGCTCCCCCCCCTGGGGGGACTGGGCCCCCGGTGTTTTCGGCTGCCGTTGCGCGGGTGCAGCCACAGACGCTCCTCCTCCCCCCTTTCCCGCCGCGCGGCCCCTCCTCGGAGCCGGGGCACACGCTTTGGCCCCGAATCTATGGCCCGAGGGCCTCCCCAGGTCCGCGCAGAGCGGGCATCTGGGGGCAGCACTGCAGGCCGAGGCCCGGTGCTCCGCCGCCCCGCAGCGATAGCACAGAGCGCCCCTATCGACCGCGCTCTTGCATGTGGCCCGCGTGTGGCCCGTCTCCAGGCAGCGGAAGCACTGAAGGGGTCGCTCCTTCAGTGCCTCCACCCGCGCCGAGGACCAGCCGACCAGCAGCCGGCCCCCCGCCACCACCTTCCTGACGGCCGCGAGGGGGCCCTGGGCCCAACAGGAGCCCAACACCCGCTCGGAGACGGGCCTCCGGATCTCTCCGACCCGGAACTCGGCCTCCGAGCACCCCCCCGCAGCCGCAAGTGCCGCCGCGACCTCCCTTGTGCTAACCGAGTCGTCCAGGCCAGCGACGCGTAATTCGCCTCGCTTGACGGCCTGAACGACTCTCACTCCGGTCCCCTCGAGGGCCTCAGAGACCCTCGTGGAGAGGGCCCGTGCCTTCTGCTGGCACTCCGGGCCCTTGACCTCCAGGAGGATCCCCCCCGTCTTCGTCCTCCTGGGGAGCACCCCCGACTCGATCCCCAGTGCCTTGAGGTCGATCGTTTCCCTGGCCCTGGCGATCACTCCCGCGTAAGTGAGCTTACAGCTCTCGGGGATCGTGATCGCCACGGCCCCGGACTTGGGGGTGCGTCCCAGGGTTACCTCCCTCCCGCGAGACGGTTTCGCCGCGACCGCACCACCCCCTTTTCGCGCGCCGCCCGCCGGCTTCTTCGTCGGCGTCTTCTTCCGCTGCGAGTCAGCGGCCGCTAATTCGGCGGCGAGGGCTATTGCCGCCCTCTCCTCCGCCGCTGCCCGCCTTCTCGCCGCCTTCCTCGCGGACTTCGACTTGGCCGCCGTCCAGGAATCCGGGTCGAACGGCGGCGGGATGTCCACGGGTGGCACCACCCTGGCGTTGGACACCACCACCGGCCTCCTGGTTTCGTCCGCCGCCGGCGGAGAAGCCACCGGCGGGGCATCGCGTGCCCCTTCCCCCCTGCCCTGGAAAGCTGGAACCATCCCGGCCAGGATTGCCCGGAAACGACTCTCCATCCTTGTTTCCAGCTCGGCATTCCTGGCCGCCACCATCGCGTCGACGCGGAGAAGGAGGGCTTGGGGGTCCAACGCCCCCGCCTCCTCCCCCGCCAACGCCGCGGCTTCCACCACCGGCCCCGCCCCCAGAGCCCCACCCGTCGAGGAGGTGGAGGGCACCACCTCAGGGGTCACACTCCCCGTGGCCGTCCGCTTCTCCGCCTCCACGGCACGGAGCCTCGCCCGAAGGTCCTGTACCTCCTTAGCGAGGGCCTCGGTCCGCTGGCGGAGGCGAGCGTTCGCCTGGCCGCCCTCCCAGGCCGTCCCGGTGTAGGACCTCTGCATCAGGGTGATGCAGTGGGACCTTGCCACCGCGGAGCAGTCCCGGAGGGCTCTCGCCAGGTCCCCCTTGAGGCCCTTGGAGATGGTGGAGATGCTCTCCACCCGCCTCATCGCCTCCTCCACCTCCTCCACCAGCTGCGCCGTCGGCAGCTTCCCCCCGGCCTCTATCAGGTCAGAGACCTTCTGGGCCTGTCCTCTCTCAGCGCGGTCGCTGAGGGCCGCCTCGACTATCGATCCCGAGGAGCCCTCCTCCTCAGGGGTCCCCTGCAGTACCCGCCCACTGCGTGTCTGCAGCCCTCCCACCAGCACGGGCAGCTCCAGCCGGGGCCGCTTGTCCGACGGAGCCCCGTTTTCCGCCCCCCGCTTCCCAGCGCCCGCGCGCGACACGCCCAGACCCGAGGAACCTTCACTGGTAGCCATTACATCTGGAGGGGCCCAGTGGTCCACCCTCTCCAGCTCGCAGTAGCAGGATAACGACGCGCTGGGGCCTGCTCGCCCACCACCAGTCGCGCCGGCACTGGGGTATCCCTCCCCTGCACCGTAAACTATATCTTTGTTCGTTGTGTCTGTCATCATTGTCATTTAAACACCCAACCTTGCCCTGGTCCATTACCAAGATCCCGTCCCAAAGCGGCAGTTTTCATCCCTCCGTGCGAGCCTTACCGGCAAGGGAGGCCCTACCAGGATCCGAAGATCCCGCCGGCATCGCCTCGCACCTCATCAGGACTACTTCCTGTCGCGTACCCCTCGCTCCGTTAGCCACCCACAGTCTAAAGGCCGTGAGTGCCCAGGGACCACCACGAGGAGGTGGAGCGTAGAGGATTTTAGGAATATGACCGCCACCACTGTGGCATACCTAGCAGTGGATCCGAATCACCACTGCTAAGCCCATATTCCCTAGGTCCCCAGATATTGAATATGCTATGGCTGCCGTAAGTGGGGAAGAAAGCGGTTCCTCGAGCGACCGATCCCCCGCCCGCAATTACGTGCCAGGCGTAAAATTTAAAAAGCTGCCGGAATCAACAAAAGAGAACCCAAAGAATAGTCGAGACCAACAGGATAATGGGCAAGCACCGACGGGCGCAAAGCAACGCACGTTCGGTAAAAGACCATTAGAATGTTGGAATTGCCGTAAGACCGGGCACATGTCTCGAGATTGTCGAGCAGAGCCTCGGCTGCATTGCTTCCTTTGTGGAGCACCAGGGGTAACTCTTAAAAGATGCCGGAAATGCAATAAGCAAGCGGGAAACGAGGAGAGAAGTCGCTCGGAGGGGCCGGAGAGACTTCCCCAGAATTGATATCGGCCCGCGTAGCGGTAATAAATCGCGGTAAAACAACACCCTTATTGACAGTCACCGCAAAAATTGGACAGCTGCCGGTTCGCGCCCTAGTAGATTCGGGTTCCACAGTTACGTTTATAAGCCGTGAGGTAATCATGCAAACAGCTGCCGGAACAATCGCGCTACAAACCGCGGAAAAACCGTGTTATTTTCTTCTAGCAACAGGGGCCGTCGATCGCGCGACACAAGAAGCGAAATTTAAACTTCAGATTAAAGATAGGGAACGGAAAATTTTTGCGAAAGTTTTAGATAACTTAGTGACCCCGATACTGCTCGGTACAGATGCAATAGCATCATTCGGTATTGTTGCGGAATTCCATCGTGCGGTATGGTACTTTGCCGATAAACCAGAGAGGAAATTTCCCTTCGGTGACACTCCCCTCGCTGCCGTGTGTTGCGGATTGCAAATCCTCAGCCAAAAACAAAAGAATCAACTGCAAGCATTTTTAGATAGTTCGCTGCCGGGATTTAAAATTAAAACAGGTTTAACAGACTTGATCAGTCACAAGATAGACGTGGGCGGCCACCCGCCGATAAAACAACGATATTATGCCGTTTCTCCAAAAGTACAGGAGGCCATTTATAAAGAGGTGGATACCTTATTGGCGGACGGCATAATAGAACCGTCGAACAGTGGCTGGTCAAGTCCCATAGTCATGGTAAAGAAAGCAAATGGGAAATATAGGTTTTGTTTAGACTTCAGGAAAGTAAATGAAGTATCCAAAAAAGATGCCTATCCACTGCCGCTCATGACTAATATTCTAGACAATTTGCGAGCAGCGAAATACATCTCGACTCTCGACCTAAGCCAGGCGTATTTCCAAATTCCATTAGCCCCTGAAAGTCGCGAAATCACGGCTTTCACGGTGCCGGGGAAGGGCCTTTTTCAATTCTGTCGCATGCCGTACGGTCTCACGGGAGCACCGGCCACATTTCAACGTTTACTTGATCGGTTGATAGGACCAGAAATGGAACCGCACGCGTTCGCGTACTTGGACGACATTATAATCGTAACAAAAACCTTCGACGAACACCTAGAATGGTTACAACGCGTGTTAGACCGTATCAAAGCTGCCGGATTAACAATCAATCCTGAAAAATGTGAATTTTGCCGTCAGGAAGTAAAGTATTTGGGATTCATAGTCAGCCACGAGGGGTTAAAAATAGACACGGAGAAAATTAAACCCATCTTAACGTATCCCGTCCCGAAAAACATTAAACAATTGCGGCGATTCCTGGGCATGGCCTCCTGGTATAGGAGGTTTATTCCAGAATTTGCCACACATGCCGAACCGCTGAATAACTTATTGCGGAAAAATCGGGAATGGGAATGGGGGGACGGACAGCAATCCGCCTTCCAAACCCTACGGGAGGCGATAGCATCCGCGCCAACCCTTTCGTGCCCTGACTTCGAGGTCCCATTTATTTTGCAAACGGACGCGAGCACAGTAGGATTAGGCGCCGTACTAACGCAGGAGGTAGAGGGAGTCGAGAGGGTGATCGCGTTCGCCAGTCGCTCATTATCGCTGCCGGAGCGGAAGTATTCCGCTACGGAGCTAGAATGTCTAGCCATAGTATGGGCCGTGCAGAAGTTTAGGGCATACTTGGAAGGGTACAAATTTACAGTAATTACGGACCATCATAGTTTAATTTGGCTGAGAAAATTGCAGAACCCATCGGGGAGGCTAGCGAGATGGGCCTTGCAGTTATTGGAGTATGACTTTGAAGTCAAATATAGGCAAGGATCTTTGAACAAGGTGCCGGATGCACTCTCGCGAGTCTTTGAGGGGGGGGGTGTCGCGGGGGGGGGATGTTCCGATAGCTGCCGCGGTGCGCCCAAGGTGGTACGAGGAGAAGTTCGCGGAAATAGCTGAGAACCCGGACAGATTTAAGGACTGGGCCATTCGAGGCGGGGAGCTTTTTTGCCGTAGGACGGATCCGTTAATTGCCGAAACGCTAGGGCAGGACGGGGACGAGTGGAAACTCGTGGTCCCCGAAGAGCGTAGGACCGAGATCCTGCAGGAGGCGCACGACAGCCCTCAAGCAGGGCACTTAGGGGTCGAAAAGACATATCACCGAGTCGCGACCCGCTATTACTGGCCTGGCATGTATCGTACCACAGTGGAATACGTAAGACGCTGTGCGACCTGTCAGCTCACGAAAGTGGAGCAGACACTCCCTTCGGGGCTGATGGGCCGGCGCCGTGTGGACATGCCATGGTCGGTAATAGCTGCCGATATTATGGGTCCGTTCCCTCCGAGCAGGTCCGGTCACGCGTATCTTTTGGTCGTCCAAGATTTGTTTACGAAATGGATTGAATGCGCCCCGCTTCGACGGGCTACCGGTCCGAAAATCGCCGAAGTTCTCGAGAACGTAATATTTTCGCGGTGGGGAACTCCGGACGTGCTACTCACCGACAATGGCACGGAGTTCGCCAATAAATGTCTAAAAGAACTTGCTGCCGGATATGGGATCCGCTTGAGCACTACCCCCCCGTACCACCCGCAGGCAAACCCGGTAGAGAGGGTCAATCGGATCCTTAAGACCATGATCGTCGCGTATATCGGCAGAGACCACCGCGACTGGGATATTTATTTACCGCAGTTCAGATTCGCGTATAATACCGCAAGACACTCGGTACTACAGGCTTCCCCAGCCTTTTTAAATTTCGGGCGAGAACCGCGACCGGCCAAATGTGCACGGGCGAGCACGGAGCCGCCCTTAGATTTAGAGGTAGGTTCCACGTCCGAATGGAAAGGAAAAATTGCTCAGCTGCCGGCATTGAGAAGCTGGATATTGGAGAACCTTGAAGACGCGTATAATAAGCAAGCGAAACATTATAATTTGCGTCGTCGTAACCGGGAGTTCGAGGAGGGGGAAAAAGTACTGCGGCGACAACGCGTATTGTCGTCAGCGGCTCATCATATCGCGGCAAAGTTAGTCCCTAAATTCGACGGACCGGTACTGATCAAAAAGAAAATTTCGCCGGTAGTGTACACTCTGGTAACGGAGGACGGTAAAGATTTAGGCAAAGCGCACATAAGCGACTTAAAAGGCTATTTTCCACCACACGAGCCATAAAACACCACCTAACTCCGACAGTTCCTCCACAGTATACAACATCTCTCAACGCACCACTTCAATTGCTGCCGGGATAATGGAACCCAACACCGGGAACCCATTGGAGAACTTGAGGGAGGCCCTCAAGTTAGCCGCCGACTCCGACTACTCCCAAGGAGTGTTTGCCGTTTTGGAGGACTACGTGGCGGACCGGAAGGGGCGCCAATGTAGAACCGTGGGCACCCAGACCTGGCAGGCCATAATTCCGATGCCGCGCCGGTCGCCAAAGTGTCCACCGGAGGCCGAGGTTACGGTGGAAGAGGAAGAAGGAAGTTCCGAATACCAATCGGCCAACGATCTGCCCGAATCAGACCAGCTGCCGGAGGCCCAGGGAGGGGGCCTGGATGATACGCTCAAAGACCTAGACGAGCTGCCGGAGGACGCGTCGGAACCGACCCTCGTCCCGGAGGTAGAGGATCCTGAGCCCGCTGCCGGACTAATCGTGGAGGCAATACCGGAGACGCTGGGGGCGACCTCAGTCTCCGTAAGAGAGACTCTCGAGCCGGAGGTCACCCCGGCGGCGGCGGTCGAACCAGAGGCCACCCCCGGCCCCTCAAGCCTTTCAGAGGAGCTGCCGGAACCACGGGATCGAGAACTCGAAACGAAAGGAGAGACTGACGAGGAGCCCGCGACTCCTCCTACCATCCGGGCCACGGAGATGGAGGAGATCGCCAACGACCCGAGGGTGCCGAAAACCGCCGGGGCACAGAAATTCGCGAGGCTCCACTGGGCTGGACTGGTCAAACACTGGGAGCGGCAGAAAGAAGAGGAGTCGGATCCACACCGGCACGCCAGGGTTACATCCGGCCCCACTTTGCTGCGGACCCCACAATCAGTCCTTGGAGCCTCCCCAGCTGCCGGTAGAAGCTCGGGCACGTGGACGGCCCCAAAGCCGCCGAAGGAAGTGTTTGCCACCGCTGCCGGCCGACCAATGAAGCCTGGGATGGGAATCAATCTGCCGAAGGAGGCATTCCCGCCAGCCGCCGGACGGGGAATCCTTGAAGAGGGGCCGATCGATCGCCAGAATGGCTGTTGGAGATGTGGTCGCAGGGGCCATAAGCATGCCTATTGCCCTGCGCCGGAGACCACCTACTGTTTCCGGTGCGGGAGGCCGGGGTACACGGTGAAGTCCTGCCCGAAATGTGGGCAGGCATGGAAATCGGGAGGCCCACACCACCCCTGGGGACACGAATCGCGCCCATAAGCCGCTGCCGGATCACCGCCCTCTCGCTGCCGGAGCACGTTTTTTTTATCTTCGTTGGGATAATAGATTGTTATTTTTCTTTGCTGCCGGTCCGAACCCCACCCCCCTAATTATATTAGAAAGCTGCCGATAAGACATATGTAAATGTGAGTGAGAATGAATGGAAAGGCGAAATGAGTGAATGATTTTAATTTTTATTTGGTATTAATCGCGTTAATAATCTTTTTTCTTTGTGTTGTTTAGCTGCCGCGGGGGGGGGGGGGGGAACATAATTCAGAGTGTGGGGATGAGAGTGTGCGTAAATGTGATTAGCGTTAAGGAATCGGGACAATCGTTATATTTTTTTTTTAGTACCTTATTATAAGCCCTAATATCAGTAAGCACAATAAATAGCTGCCGGGATTAAACCGTTGTAACTTTTCTACGCGACGCCCCTAATACTCCTCGAACTCCCGCCGTGAAAGAAAATTTTAAAAATTTCTGGAATTGCTGCCGGCCGCGGAAGCGAGTATCTCGCCCGATATTTGTAAAGAATACGTAAGTATTGGCGCTGAAATGTTGGTGAAGGGTATTCGTCAGGTACGTGGTATTTGTTTGCGTAAGCCGTGGGACAGTCCGAGGTCGAGCGCTCGTTGCCGAGCCCGCGAAAAGCCTGGCCGGTGGCTGCCACCGGTATGGCCCGGTCTCTCCCGGGGGGGGGGGGGAGTTGTGACGTGGCAAGTTTTGCCCACGTCCCCCCGAGTTTTGGCGGAAGACCGGGCCACCTTTTTAACGGGCAAAAAGCGATCGGCACCCGCGAGCGCTCTCCCTGGGACGGTCGCTAAAGACCAGGGGGCAGCGCTAATGCGTCTTTGAACGTCGCGCCACTTGGCACGACGCGAATTGCAGGTTCGTATCCGGGTCCCGGGGGGGCCCGGAACCCCTTTCTCACTCGACCTACGGCGGAGAAATTCGCCAGGAGGCGCTGCCGGGAGGTTCCTGAGGATTCCCGACACCAGTCAACGAGGGAAGTCCTGAGCCCGGGTCAAGGAGCCCGGAGGAGCCGCCGAGGAATAGCGCAACGGGGGACAACATCTTCTCCACCTCGCGGTTACCTCACCCGCCACATGAGAAATATGCGCCGCGGGATTGGCCCAGGACATCTCTCCGCGGGAGAAGCCACCAATCGACGCTGTCAACCGCTGCCGATGGACGAGCACCCCGGTCCCCGAACCGCCGAGCACGGCCCTGCCGTGCCCCGAACGTTGAGCGGTCCAAGCGTAGGGTAGGGTGGGGAAGATTAGGAAAAGTGGGGGACGCCTCACTTCCGCGTTCCCGAGCCGGGCCTAAGTAGGCCATTGTGCCGAACGCGATCGAAAGTAATAGACGTTTTACCATTGCCTATTACACGAAGTACTTTTGCCGCGTAAATTATTGCTGCCGGACGACTTGAGTTAAGCTGCCGTACGACTGATTTGTAACGCTGCCGGACACCTGCGAGCTGCAGCGGACCTGAGAAGCTGCCGTTGGTAAGCGCCGGTCAGGCTTTGATATTCGAATTGTACTTGAACTATTTCGCGTTGGCTCGGGGACGTTTCGCGAACGACCTCATTTCGCGTTGTTGACGACGCGTTCCGGTTAATTCGTTACTCGTAGAGCTCGCCATTTGCGTACGAACCGGAACCGTCGGCCGGTCTAAGCAGGGGTCAAATATTGTAACGCGAAATCGCGTCTTGGCGTGCGGCCCGAATTGCTGCCGGTTTTTGCGGGGAAAATTCCCATTATTTTGCCGAGGATCTAGTGGCTGCCCACGGTGGGACGACGCGGCGTGGTCGAGTCCTATAAAAAATTCGATATAGCTGCCGGTACAATCAAGCGACTTTTGAGTACGCGTTAAACATCGGGACACGGTCTGATTTCGCTCGACAGTTTTGTAACGGCGACGCCGAACACCGCGTCTAGGGTCGTGTCCGACGCGAAAATCGAGCGAAAGAGCGCGAGCGGTCAAAAATCCGTCGAAGAACATCTGTTATCGCGCGGGCTATTACTTTTACGGCTGCCGGTTTTGTCGCCGACAGTCGCGTGTACCATCGTAGTGAATAAACTATTGTAAAGCCCCTGAGTTCGCCTTCCGATACTTTGAGAAACCTTCCCGTCGCGGGGAACGTCCCGTATTCCTCCTCGTCAAGCCCTGGACCCGGGCGAGCTATCCCGGATATCGCGCGGCCGTCGGAAGGTCGGAATTCTGTATCGCGTTCGGGAGAAATCCCTTAGCGTTTCGCGTGGCATCTCGGGATGCCTGGCGCCCGTCATCCGGACTCGTTCCGTTAGTTAAAATCTACGAAAACCGACTCTCCGACGCGCCGTTTGTCGCGGGTGGACCGCGTACCGCGCGGCCGGTGCGTGGCCCGGCATTTCCGCCTTAAAACCCGTAGTTGCCCAGGTTTTCGCCGTCCGTCGGACCGGGAAAACCCAGGCAACGTGACAGCAGGTATTTGCAGTTCTACCGTATATAATATCATAGTATACTATCTTACCAATACGACGCACTCAAAACATCAGCGAAACTTTGCGGAACTTCATAACAAAGCGTAAACAAAGTTATAGTATGCACGGATGTACTATTTGATCTTAGTGCCGGTTCTGGATACATATTTTGCCATATCATTCTCAGGTTTGTAGGTAGTTGCAGTTCTACCTTATATAATATGAAAGTATACTATCTTACCACTACGACGCACTCAAAACATCAGCGAAACTTTGCGGAACTTCATAACAAAGCGTAAACAAAGTTATAGTATGCACGGATGTACTATTTGATCTTAGTGCCGGTTCTGGATACATATTTTGCCATATCATTCTCAGGTTTGTAGGTAGTTGCAGTTCTACCTTATATAATATCAAAGTATACTATCTTACCAATACGACGCAATCAAAACCTCAGCGATACTTTGCGGAACTTCATAAAGTGTGAACAAAGTTATACTATCCACGGATGTACTATTTGATCTTCCTGCCGGTTCTTGAAACATATTTAGATAAATAACTCTGAGATTTGCAGGTATTTGCAGTTCTAACTTATGTATTATCAAAGTATACTATCTTATTAATACGAAGCAATCAAAACATCAGCGAAACTTTGCAGAACTTCATAACAAAGCGTAAACAAATTTATACTATGCACGTATGTACTTTTTGATCATCCTGAGCGGTTCTTGTTACATATTTAGTTAAATAACTCTGTGGTTTGCAGGTATTTGCAGTTCTACCGTATATAATATCCTAGTATACTATCTTACCAATACGACGCACTCAAAACATCAGCGAAACTTTGCGGAACTTCATAACAAAGCGTAAACAAAGTTATAGTATGCACGGATGTACTATTTGATCATCCAGAGCGGTTCTTGAAACATATTTTGATAAATAACTCTCAGATTTGCAGGTAGTTGCAGTTCTACCTTAAATAGTATCATAGTATACTATCTTACCAATACGACGCAATGAAAACGTCAGCGATACTTTGCGGAATTTCATAACAAAGCGTAAACAAATTTATACTATGCACGGATGTACTATTTGATCATCCAGAGCGGTTCTTGCTACATATTTAGTTAAATAACTCTGAGCATTGCAGGTATTTGCAGTTCTAATTTATATAATATCAATGTATACTATCTTATCAATACGACGCAATCAAATCTTCAGCGATACTTTGCGGAAGTTCATAACAAAGCGTAAACAAAGTTATACTATGCACGTATGTACCATTTGATCTTAGTGCCGGTTCTGGATACATATTTTGCCAAATCATTCTCAGGTTTGTAGGTAGTTGCAGTACTACCATATATAATATCATAGTATACTATCTTACCAATACAACGCAATCAAAACATCAGCGACACTTTGCGGAATTTCATAACAAAGCGAGAACCAAATTATACTATGAACGGATGTACTATTTGATCATACTGAGCTGTTCTTGCTACATATTTAGTTAAATAACTCTGAGGTTTGCAGGTGTTTGCAGTTCTAACTTATATATTATTAAAGTATACTATCTTACCAATACGACGCAATCAATACATCAGCGAAACTTTGCGGAACTACATAACAAAGCGTAAACAAAGTTATACTATGCACGTATGTACTATTTGATCTTCCTGCCGGTTCTGGATACATATTTTGCCAAATCACTCTCAGGTTTGTAGGTAGTTGCAGTTCTACCTTATATAATATCATAGTATACTATCTTACCAATACGACGCACTCAAAACATCAGCGAAACTTTGCAGAACTTCATAACAAAGCGTAAACAAAGTTATAGTATGAACGGATGTACTATTTGAACATCTAGAGCGGTTCTTGAAACATATTTTGTTAAATAACTCTGTGCTTTGCAGGTAGTTGCAGTTCTATCGTATATAATATCAAATTATACTATCTTACCAATACGACGCAATCAAAACGTCAGCGATACTTTGCGGAACTTCATAACAAAGCGTAAACAAAGTTATACTATGCACGGATGTACTATTTGATCATCCAGATCGGTTCTTGAAACATATTTTGAGAAATAACTCTGAGATTTGCAGGTATTTGCAGTTCTAACTTGTATAATATCAAAGTATACTATCTTACCAATACGACGCAATCAAAACCTCAGCGATACTTTGCGGAACTTCATAAAGTGTGAACAAAGTTATACTATCCACGGATGTACTATTTGATCTTCCTGCCGGTTCTTGAAACATATTTTGATAAATAACTCTGAGATTTGCAGGTATTTGCAGTTCTAACTTATGTATTATCAAAGTATACTAACTTATTAATACGAAGCAATCAAAACATCATCGAAACTTTGCAGAACTTCATAACAAAGCGTAAACAAAGTTATAGTATGCACGGATGTACTATTTGATCTTAGTGCCGGTTCTGGATACATATTTTGCCATATCATTCTCAGGTTTGTAGGTAGTTGCAGTTCTACCTTATATAATATGAAAGTATACTATCTTACCACTACGACACAATGAAAACGTCAGCGATACTTTGCGGAACTTCATAACAAAGTGTGAACAAAGTTATACTATGCACGGATGAATTATTTGATCATCCTGAGCGGTTCTTGCTACATACTTAGTTAAATAACACTGAGCTTTGCAGATATTTGCAGTTCTAATTTATATAATATCAATGTATACTATCTTATCAATACGACGCAATCAATACATCAGCGAAACTTTGCGGAACTACATAACAAAGCGTAAACAAAGATATACTATGCACGTATGTACTATTTGATCTTCCTGCCGGTTCTGGATACATATTTTGCCAAATCACTCTCAGGTTTGTAGGTAGTTGCAGTTCTACCTTATGTAATATCATAGTATACTATCTTACCAATACGACGCACTCAAAACATCAGCGAAACTTTGCGGAACTTCATAACAAAGCGTAAACAAAGTTATAGTATGAACGGATGTACTATTAGGATCATCCAGAGCGGTTCTTGAAACATATTTTGTTAAATAACTCTGTGCTTTGCAGGTAGTTGCAGTCCTATCGTATATAATATCAAATTATACTATCTTACCAATACGACGCAATCAAAACGTCAGCGATACTTTGCGGAACTACATAACAAAGCGTAAACAAAGTTATACAATGCACGGATGTACTATTTGATCTTAGTGCCGGTTCTGGATACATATTTTGCCATATCATTCTCAGGTTTTTAGGTAGTTGCAGTTCTACCTTATATAATATCAAAGTATACTATCTTACCAATACGACGCAATCAAAACCTCAGCGATACTTTGCGGAACTTCATAAAGTGTGAACAAAGTTATACTATGCACGGATGTACTATTTGATCTTCCTGCCGGTTCTTGAAACATATTTTGATAAATAACTCTGAGATTTGCAGGTATTTGCAGTTCTAAGTTATGTGTTATCAAAGTATACTATCTTATTAATACGAAGCAATCAAAACATCAGCGAAACTTTGCAGAACTTCATAACAAAGCGTAAACAAATTTATACTATGCACGTATGTACTTTTTGATCATCCTGAGCGGTTCTTGTTACATATTTAGCTAAATAACTCTGTGGTTTGCAGGTATTTGCAGTTCTACCGTATATAATATCCTAGTATACTATCTTACCAATACGACGCACTCAAAACATCAGCGAAACTTTGCGTAACTTCATAACAAAGCGTAAACAAAGTTATAGTATGCACGGATGTACTATTTGATCATCCAGAGCGGTTCTTGAAACATATTTTGATAAATAACTCTCAGATTTGCAGGTAGTTGCAGTTCTACCTTAAATAATATCATAGTATACTATCTTACCAATACGACGCAATGAAAACGTCAGCGATACTTTGCGGAATTTCATAACAAAGCGTAAACAAATTTATACTATGCACGGATGTACTATTTGATCATCCAGTGCGGTTCTTGCTACATATTTAGTTAAATAACTCTGAGCATTGCAGGTATTTGCAGTTCTAATTTATATAATATCAATGTATACTATCTTATCAATACGACGCAATCAAAACTTCAGCGATACTTTGCGGAAGTTCATAACAAAGCGTAAACAAAGTTATACTATGCACGTATGTACCATTTGATCTTAGTGCCGGTTCTGGATACATATTTTGCCATATCATTCTCAGGTTTGTAGGTAGTTGCAGTACTACCATATATAATATCATAGTATACTATCTTACCAATACAACGCAATCAAAGCATCAGCGACACTTTGCGGAATTTCATAACAAAGCGAGAACCAAATTATACTATGCACGGATGTACTATTTGATCATCCTGAGCTGTTCTTGCTACATATTTAGTTAAATAACTCTGAGGTTTGCAGGTGTTTGCAGTTCTAACTTATATATTATTAAAGTATACTATCTTACCAATACGACGCAATCAATACATCAGCGAAACTTTGCGGAACTACATAACAAAGCGTAAACAAAGTTATACTATGCACGTATGTACTATTTGATCTTCCTGCCGGTTCTGGATACATATTTTGCCAAATCACTCTCAGGTTTGTAGGTAGTTGCAGTTCTACCTTATATAATATCATAGTATACTATCTTACCAATACGACGCACTCAAAACATCAGCGAAACTTTGCGGAACTTCATAACAAAGCGTAAACAAAGTTATAGTATGAACGGATGTACTATTTGATCATCCAGAGCGGTTCTTGAAACATATTTTGATAAATAACTCTGAGATTTGCAGGTATTTGCAGTTCTACCTTATATAATATCAAAGTATACTATCTTACCAATACGACGCAATCAAAACCTCAGCGATACTTTGCGGAACTTCATAAAGTGTGAACAAAGTTATACTATCCACGGATGTACTATTTGATCTTCCTGCCGGTTCTTGAAACATATTTTGATAAATAACTCTGAGATTTGCAGGTATTTGCAGTTCTAACTTATGTATTATCAAAGTATACTAACTTATTAATAAGAAGCAATCAAAACATCAGCGAAACTTTGCAGAACTTCATAACAAAGCGTAAACAAATTTATACTATGCACGTATGTACTTTTTGATCATCCTGAGCGGTTCTTGCTACATACTTAGTTAAATAACTCTGTGGTTTGCAGGTATTTGCAGTTCTACCGTATATAATATCATAGTATACTATCTCACCAATACGACGCACTCAAAACCTCAGCGAAACTTTGCGGAACTTCATAACAAAGTGTGAACAAAGTTATAGTATGCACGGATGTACTATTTGATCTTCCTGCCGGTTCTTGAAACATATTTTGATAAATAACTCTGAGATTTGCAGGTATTTGCAGTTCTAACTTATGTATTATCAAAGTATTCTAACTTATTAATACGAAGCAATCAAAACATCAGCGAAACTTTGCAGAACTTCATAACAAAGCGTAAACAAATTTATACTATGCACGAATGTACTTTTTGATCATCCTGAGCGGTTCTTGCTACATATTTAGTTAAATAACTCTGTGGTTTGCAGGTATTTGCAGTTCTACCGTATATAATATCATAGTATACTATCTTACCAATACGACACACTCAAAACCTCAGCGACACTTTGCGGAATTTCATAACAAAGCGAGAACCAAATTATACTATGCACGGATGTACTATTTGATCATCCTGAGCTGTTCTTGCTACATATTTAGTTAAATAACTCTGAGGTTTGCAGGTGTTTGCAGTTCTACTGTATATAATATCATAGTATACTATCTTACCAATACGACACACTCAAAACCTCAGCGAAACTTTGCGGAACTTCATAACAAAGCGTAAACAAAGTTATACAATGCACGGATGTACTATTTGATCTTAGTGCCGGTTCTGGATACATATTTTGCCATATCATTCTCAGGTTTGTAGGTAGTTGCAGTTCTACCTTATATAATATGAAAGTATACTATCTTACCACTACGACGCAATGAAAACGTCAGCGATACTTTGCGGAACTTCATAACAAAGTGTGAACAAAGTTATACTATGCACGGATGAATTATTTGATCATCCTGAGCGGTTCTTGCTACATACTTAGTTAAATAACTCTGAGCTTTGCAGATATTTGCAGTTCTAATTTATATAATATCAATGTATACTATCTTATCAATACGACGCAATCAAAACTTCAGCGATACTTTGCGGAAGTTCATAACAAAGCGTAAACAAAGTTATACTATGCACGTATGTACCATTTGATCTTAGTGCCGGTTCTGGATACATATTTTGCCAAATCATTCTCAGGTTTGTAGGTAGTTGCAGTACTACCATATATAATATCATAGTATACTATCTTACCAATACGACGCAATCAAAACATCAGCGACACTTTGCGGAATTTCATAACAAAGCGAGAACCAAGTTATACTATGCACGGATGTACTATTTGATCATCCTGAGCTGTTCTTGCTACATATTTAGTTAAATAACTCTGAGGTTTGCAGGTGTTTGCAGTTCTAACTTATATATTATTAAAGTATACTATCTTACCAATACGACGCAATCAATACATCAGCGAAACTTTGCGGAACTACATAACAAAGCGTAAACAAAGTTATACTATGCACGTATGTACTATTTGATCTTCCTGCCGGTTCTGGATACATATTTTGCCAAATCACTCTCAGGTTTGTAGGTAGTTGCAGTTCTACCTTATATAATATCAAAGTATACTAACATACCATTACGACGCAATCAAAACCTGAGCGATACTTTGCGGACCTTCATAAAGTGTGAACAAAGTTATACTATGCACGGATGTACTATTTGATCTTCCTGCCGGTTCTTGAAACATATTTTGATAAAAAACTCTGAGATTTGCAGGTAGTTGCAGTTCTACCGTATATAATATCAAAGTATACTATCTTACCAATACGACGCATCAAAAACCTCAGCGAAACTTTGCGGAACTTAATAACAAGGCCTAAACAAAGTTATACAATGCACGGATGTAGTATTTGATCATCGAGAGCGGTTCTTGCTACATATTTAGTTAAATAACTCTGAGCTGTGCAGGTATTTGCAGTTCTAACTTATATAATATCAATGTATACTATCTTATCAATACGACACTCTCAAAACCTCAGCGATACTTTGCGGAATTTCATAACAAAGCGAGAACAAAGTTATACTATGCACGGATGTACTATTTGATCATCCAGAGCTGTTCTTGCTACATATTTAGTTAAATAACTCTGAGCTTTGCAGATATTTGCAGTTCTACCGTATATAATATCAATGTACACTATCTTATCAATACGACACTATCAAAACCTCAGCGAAACTTTGCGGAACTTCATAACAAAGCGTAAACAAAGTTATACAATGCACGGATGTACTATTTGATCTTAGTGCCGGTTCTGGATACATATTTTGCCATATCATTCTCAGGTTTGTAGGTAGTTGCAGTTCTACCTTATATAATATGAAAGTATACTATCTTACCACTACGACGCAATGAAAACGTCAGCGATACTTTGCGGAACTTTATAACAAAGTGTGAACAAAGTTATACTATGCACGGATGAATTATTTGATCATCCTGAGCGGTTCTTGCTACATACTTAGTTAAATAACTCTGAGCTTTGTAGATATTTGCAGTTCTAATTTATATAATATCAATGTATACTATCTTATCAATACGACGCAATCAAAACTTCAGCGATACTTTGCGGAAGTTCATAACAAAGCGTAAACAAAGTTATACTATGCACGTATGTACCATTTGATCTTAGTGCCGGTTCTGGATACATATTTTGCCAAATCATTCTCAGGTTTGTAGGTAGTTGCAGTACTACCATATATAATATCATAGTATACTATCTTACCAATACGACGCAATCAAAACATCAGCGACACTTTGCGGAATTTCATAACAAAGCGAGAACCAAATTATACTATGCACGGATGTACTATTTGATCATCCTGAGCTGTTCTTGCTACATATTTAGTTAAATAACTCTGAGGTTTGCAGGTGTTTGCAGTTCTACCGTATATAATATCATAGTATACTATCTTACCAATACGACACACTCAAAACCTCAGCGAAACTTTGCGGAAGTTCATAACAAAGCGTAAACAAAGTTATACTATGCACGGATGTACTATTTGATCTTAGTGCCGGTTCTGGATACATATTTTGCCATATCATTCTCAGGTTTGTAGGTAGTTGCAGTTCTACCTTATATAATATGAAAGTATACTATCTTACCACTACGACGCAATGAAAACGTCAGCGATACTTTGCGGAACTTCATAACAAAGTGTGAACAAAGTTATACTATGCACGGATGAATTATTTGATCATCCTGAGCGGTTCTTGCTACATACTTAGTTAAATAACTCTGAGCTTTGCAGATATTTGCAGTTCTAATTTATATAATATCAATGTATACTATCTTATCAATACGACGCAATCAAAACTTCAGCGATACTTTGCGGAAGTTCATAACAAAGCGTAAACAAAGTTATACTATGCACGTATGTAACATTTGATCTTAGTGCCGGTTCTGGATACATATTTTGCCAAATCATTCTCAGGTTTGTAGGTAGTTGCAGTACTACCATATATAATATGAAAGTATACTATCTTACCACTACGACGCAATGAAAACGTCAGCGATACTTTGCGGAACTTTATAACAAAGTGTGAACAAAGTTATACTATGCACGGATGAATTATTTGATCATCCTGAGCGGTTCTTGCTACATACTTAGTTAAATAACTCTGAGCTTTGCAGATATTTGCAGTTCTAATTTATATAATATCAATGTATACTATCTTATCAATACGACGCAATCAAAACTTCAGCGATACTTTGCGGAAGTTCATAACAAAGCGTAAACAAAGTTATACTATGCACGTATGTACCATTTGATCTTAGTGCCGGTTCTGGATACATATTTTGCCAAATCATTCTCAGGTTTGTAGGTAGTTGCAGTACTACCATATATAATATCATAGTATGCTATCTTACCAATACGACGCAATCAAAACATCAGCGACACTTTGCGGAATTTCATAACAAAGCGAGAACCAAATTATACTATGCACGGATGTACTATTTGATCATCCTGAGCTGTTCTTGCTACATATTTAGTTAAATAACTCTGAGGTTTGCAGGTGTTTGCAGTTCTAACTTATATATTATTAAAGTATACTATCTTACCAATACGACGCAATCAATACATCAGCGAAACTTTGCGGAACTACATAACAAAGCGTAAACAAAGTTATACTATGCACGTATGTACTATTTGATGCTCCTGCCGGTTCGGAACACATATTTTGCCAAATCACTCTCAGGTTTGTAGGTAGTTGCAGTTCTACCTTATATAATATCAAAGTATACTAACATACCATTACGACGCAATCAAAACCTCAGCGATACTTTGCGGACCTTCATAAAGTGTGAACAAAGTTATACTATGCACGGATGTACTATTTGATCTTCCTGCCGGTTCTTGAAACATATTTTGATAAATAACTCTGAGATTTGCAGGTAGTTGCAGTTCTACCGTATATAATATCAAAGTATACTATCTTACCAATACGACGCATCAAAAACCTCAGCGAAACTTTGCGGAACTTAATAACAAGGCCTAAACAAAGTTATACAATGCACGGATGTAGTATTTGATCATCGAGAGCGGTTCTTGCTACATATTTAGTTAAATAACTCTGAGCTGTGCAGGTATTTGCAGTTCTAACTTATATAATATCAATGTATACTATCTTATCAATACGACACTCTCAAAACCTCAGCGATACTTTGCGGAATTTCATAACAAAGCGAGAACAAAGTTATACTATGCACGGATGTACTATTTGATCATCCAGAGCTGTTCTTGCTACATATTTAGTTAAATAACTCTGAGGTTTGCAGATATTTGCAGTTCTACCGTATATAATATCAATGTACACTATCTTATCAATACGACACTATCAAAACCTCAGCGAAACTTTGCGGAACTTCATAACAAAGCGTAAACAAAGTTATACAATGCACGGATGTACTATTTGATCTTAGTGCCGGTTCTGGATACATATTTTGCCATATCATTCTCAGGTTTGTAGGTAGTTGCAGTTCTACCTTATATAATATGAAAGTATACTATCTTACCACTACGACGCAATGAAAACGTCAGCGATACTTTGCGGAACTTCATAACAAAGTGTGAACAAAGTTATACTATGCACGGATGAATTATTTGATCATCCTGAGCGGTTCTTGCTACATACTTAGTTAAATAACTCTGAGCTTTGCAGATATTTGCAGTTCTAATTTATATAATATCAATGTATACTATCTTATCAATACGACGCAATCAAAACTTCAGCGATACTTTGCGGAAGTTCATAACAAAGCGTAAACAAAGTTATACTATGCACGTATGTACCATTTGATCTTAGTGCCGGTTCTGGATACATATTTTGCCAAATCATTCTCAGGTTTGTAGGTAGTTGCAGTACTACCATATATAATATCATAGTATACTATCTTACCAATACGACGCAATCAAAACATCAGCGACACTTTGCGGAATTTCATAACAAAGCGAGAACCAAATTATACTATGCACGGATGTACTATTTGATCATCCTGACCGGTTCTTGCTACATATTTAGTTAAATAACTCTGAGGTTTGCAGGTGTTTGCAGTTCTAACTTATATATTATTAAAGTATACTATCTTACCAATACGACGCAATCAATACATCAGCGAAACTTTGCGGAACTACATAACAAAGCGTAAACAAAGTTATACTATGCACGTATGTACTATTTGATCTTCCTGCCGGTTCTGGATACATATTTTGCCAAATCACTCTCAGGTTTGTAGGTAGTTGCAGTTCTACCTTATATAATATCAAAGTATACTAACATACCATTACGACGCAATCAAAACCTCAGCGATACTTTGCGGACCTTCATAAAGTGTGAACAAAGTTATACTATGCACGGATGTACTATTTGATCTTCCTGCCGGTTCTGGATACATATTTTGCCAAATCACTCTCAGGTTTGTAGGTAGTTGCAGTTCTACCTTATATAATATCAAAGTATACTAACTTACCATTACGACGCAATCAAAACCTCAGCGATACTTTGCGGACCTTCATAAAGTGTGAACAAAGTTATACTATGCACGGATGTACTATTTGATCTTCCTGCCGGTTCTTGAAACATATTTTGATAAAAAACTCTGAGATTTGCAGGTAGTTGCAGTTCTACCGTATATAATATCAAAGTATACTATCTTACCAATACGACGCATCAAAAACCTCAGCGAAACTTTGCGGAACTTAATAACAAGGCCTAAACAAAGTTATACAATGCACGGATGTAGTATTTGATCATCGAGAGCGGTTCTTGCTACATATTTAGTTAAATAACTCTGAGGTTTGCAGGTATTTGCAGTTCTAACTTATATAATATCAATGTATACTATCTTATCAATACGACACTCTCAAAACCTCAGCGATACTTTGCGGAATTTCATAACAAAGCGAGAACAAAGTTATACTATGCACGGACGTACTATTTGATCATCCTGCCGGTTCTTGAAACATATTTTGATAAATAACTCTGAGATTTGCAGGTATTTGCAGTTCTAACTTATGTATTATCAAAGTATACTAACTTATTAATACGAAGCAATCAAAACATCAGCGAAACTTTGCAGAACTTCATAACAAAGCGTAAACAAATTTATACTATGCACGTATGTACTTTTTGATCATCCTGAGCGGTTCATGCTACATATTTAGTTAAATAACTCAGAGCTTTGCAGGTAGTTGCAGTTCTACCGTATACAATATCATTTTATACTATCTTACCAATACGACGCAATCAAAACATCAGCGAAACTTTGCGGAACTTCATAACAAAGCGTAAACAAAGTTATAGTATGCACGGATGTACTATTTGATCTTAGTGCCGGTTCTGGATACATATTTTGCCATATCATTCTCAGGTTTGTAGGTAGTTGCAGTTCTACCTTATATAATATGAAAGTATACTATCTTATCACTACGACGCAATGAAAACGTCAGCGATACTTTGCGGAACTTCATAACAAAGTGTGAACAAAGTTATACTATGCACGGATGAATTATTTGATCATCCTGAGCGGTTCTTGCTACATACTTAGTTAAATAACACTGAGCTTTGCAGATATTTGCAGTTCTAATTTATATAATATCAATGTATACTATCTTATCAATACGACGCAATCAATACATCAGCGAAACTTTGCGGAACTACATAACAAAGCGTAAACAAAGATATACTATGCACGTATGTACTATTTGATCTTCCTGCCGGTTCTGGATACATATTTTGCCAAATCACTCTCAGGTTTGTAGGTAGTTGCAGTTCTACCTTATGTAATATCATAGTATACTATCTTACCAATACGACGCACTCAAAACATCAGCGAAACTTTGCGGAACTTCATAACAAAGCGTAAACAAAGTTATAGTATGAACGGATGTACTATTAGGATCATCCAGAGCGGTTCTTGAAACATATTTTGTTAAATAACTCTGTGCTTTGCAGGTAGTTGCAGTTCTATCGTATATAATATCAAATTATACTATCTTACCAATACGACGCACTCAAAACATCAGCGAAACTTTGCGGAACTTCATAACAAAGCGTAAACAAAGTTATAGTATGCACGGATGTACTATTTGATCTTAGTGCCGGTTCTGGATACATATTTTGCCATATCATTCTCAGGTTTGTAGGTAGTTGCAGTTCTACCTTATATAATATGAAAGTATACTATCTTATCACTACGACGCAATGAAAACGTAAGCGATACTTTGCGGAACTTCATAACAAAGTGTGAACAAAGTTATACTATGCACGGATGAATTATTTGATCATCCTGAGCGGTTCTTGCTACATACTTAGTTAAATAACACTGAGCTTTGCACATATTTGCAGTTCTAATTTATATAATATCAATGTATACTATCTTATCAATACGACGCAATCAATACATCAGCGAAACTTTGCAGAACTTCATAACAAAGCGTAAACAAATTTATACTATGCACGTATGTACTTTTTGATCATCCTGAGCGGTTCTTGTTACATATTTAGTTAAATAACTCTGTGGTTTGCAGGTATTTGCAGTTCTACCGTATATAATATCCTAGTATACTATCTTACCAATACGACGCAATCAAAACATCAGCGATACTTTGCGGAACTTCATAACAAAGCGTAAACAAAGTTATAGTATGCACGGATGTACTATTTGATCATCCAGAGCGGTTCTTGAAACATATTTTGATAAATAACTCTCAGATTTGCAGGTAGTTGCAGTTCTACCTTAAATAGTATCATAGTATACTATCTTACCAATACGACGCAATGAAAACGTCAGCGATACTTTGCGGAATTTCATAACAAAGCGTAAACAAATTTATACTATGCACGGATGTACTATTTGATCATCCAGAGCGGTTCTTGCTACATATTTAGTTAAATAACTCTGAGCATTGCAGGTATTTGCAGTTCTAATTTATATAATATCAATGTATACTATCTTATCAATACGACGCAATCAAAACTTCAGCGATACTTTGCGGAAGTTCATAACAAAGCGTAAACAAAGTTATACTATGCACGTATGTACCATTTGATCTTAGTGCCGGTTCTGGATACATATTTTGCCAAATCATTCTCAGGTTTGTAGGTAGTTGCAGTACTACCATATATAATATCATAGTATACTATCTTACCAATACAACGCAATCAAAACATCAGCGACACTTTGCGGAATTTCATAACAAAGCGAGAACCAAATTATACTATGCACGGATGTACTATTTGATCATCCTGAGCTGTTCTTGCTACATATTTAGTTAAATAACTCTGAGGTTTGCAGGTGTTTGCAGTTCTAACTTATATATTATTAAAGTATACTATCTTACCAATACGACGCAATCAATACATCAGCGAAACTTTGCGGAACTACATAACAAAGCGTAAACAAAGTTATACTATGCACGTATGTACTATTTGATCTTCCTGCCGGTTCTGGATACATATTTTGCCAAATCATTCTCAGGTTTGTAGGTAGTTGCAGTTCTACCTTATATAATATCATAGTATACTATCTTACCAATACGACGCACTCAAAACATCAGCGAAACTTTGCAGAACTTCATAACAAAGCGTAAACAAAGTTATAGTATGAACGGATGTACTATTTGATCATCCAGAGCGGTTCTTGAAACATATTTTGTTAAATAACTCTGTGCTTTGCAGGTAGTTGCAGTTCTATCGTATATAATATCAAATTATACTATCTTACCAATACGACGCAATCAAAACGTCAGCGATACTTTGCGGAACTTCATAACAAAGCGTAAACAAAGTTATACTATGCACGGATGTACTATTTGATCATCCAGATCGGTTCTTGAAACATATTTTGAGAAATAACTCTGAGATTTGCAGGTATTTGCAGTTCTAACTTGTATAATATCAAAGTATACTATCTTACCAATACGACGCAATCAAAACCTCAGCGATACTTTGCGGAACTTCATAAAGTGTGAACAAAGTTATACTATCCACGGATGTACTATTTGATCTTAGTGCCGGTTCTGGATACATATTTTGCCATATCATTCTCAGGTTTGTAGGTAGTTGCAGTTCTACCTTATATAATATGAAAGTATACTATCTTACCACTACGACGCAATGAAAACGTCAGCGATACTTTGCGGAACTTCATAACAAAGTGTGAACAAAGTTATACTATGCACGGATGAATTATTTGATTATCCTGAGCGGTTCTTGCTACATACTTAATTAAATAACACTGAGCTTTGCAGATATTTGCAGTTCTAATTTATATAATATCAATGTATACTATCTTATCAATACGACGCAATCAATACATCAGCGAAACTTTGCGGAACTACATAACAAAGCGTAAACAAAGATATACTATGCACGTATGTACTATTTGATCTTCCTGCCGGTTCTGGATACATATTTTGCCAAATCACTCTCAGGTTTGTAGGTAGTTGCAGTTCTACCTTATGTAATATCATAGTATACTATCTTACCAATACGACGCACTCAAAACATCAGCGAAACTTTGCGGAACTTCATAACAAAGCGTAAACAAAGTTATAGTATGAACGGATGTACTATTAGGATCATCCAGAGCGGTTCTTGAAACATATTTTGTTAAATAACTCTGTGCTTTGCAGGTAGTTGCAGTTCTATCGTATATAATATCAAATTATACTATCTTACCAATACGACGCAATCAAAACGTCAGCGATACTTTGCGGAACTTCATAACAAAGCGTAAACAAAGTTATACAATGCACGGATGTACTATTTGATCTTAGTGCCGGTTCTGGATACATATTTTGCCATATCATTCTCAGGTTTGTAGGTAGTTGCAGTTCTACCTTATATAATATCAAAGTATACTATCTTACCAATACGACGCAATCAAAACCTCAGCGATACTTTGCGGAACTTCATAAAGTGTGAACAAAGTTATACTATGCACGGATGTACTATTTGATCTTCCTGCCGGTTCTTGAAACATATTTTCATAAATAACTCTGAGATTTGCAGGTATTTGCAGTTCTAAGTTATGTATTATCAAAGTATACTATCTTATTAATACGAAGCAATCAAAACATCAGCGAAACTTTGCAGAACTTCATAACAAAGCGTAAACAAATTTATACTATGCACGTATGTACTTTTTGATCATCCTGAGCGGTTCTTGTTACATATTTAGTTAAATAACTCTGTGGTTTGCAGGTATTTGCAGTTCTACCGTATATAATATCCTAGTATACTATCTTACCAATACGACGCACTCAAAACATCAGCGAAACTTTGCGGAACTTCATAGCAAAGCGTAAACAAAGTTATAGTATGCACGGATGTACTATTTGATCATCCAGAGCGGTTCTTGAAACATATTTTGATAAATAACTCTCAGATTTGCAGGTAGTTGCAGTTCTACCTTAAATAATATCATAGTATACTATCTTACCAATACGACGCAATGAAAACGTCAGCGATACTTTGCGGAATTTCATAACAAAGCGTAAACAAATTTATACTATGCACGGATGTACTATTTGATCATCCAGAGCGGTTCTTGCTACATATTTAGTTAAATAACTCTGAGCATTGCAGGTATTTGCAGTTCTAATTTATATAATATCAATGTATACTATCTTATCAATACGACGCAATCAAAACTTCAGCGATACTTTGGGGAAGTTCATAACAAAGCGTAAACAAAGTTATACTATGCACGTATGTACCATTTGATCTTAGTGCCGGTTCTGGATACATATTTTGCCAAATCATTCTCAGGTTTGTAGGTAGTTGCAGTACTACCATATATAATATCATAGTATACTATCTTACCAATACAACGCAATCAAAACATCAGCGACACTTTGCGGAATTTCATAACAAAGCGAGAACCAAATTATACTATGCACGGATGTACTATTTGATCATCCTGAGCTGTTCTTGCTACATATTTAGTTAAATAGCTCTGAGGTTTGCAGGTGTTTGCAGTTCTAACTTATATATTATTAAAGTATACTATCTTACCAATACGACGCAATCAATACATCAGCGAAACTTTGCGGAACTACATAACAAAGCGTAAACAAAGTTATACTATGCACGTATGTACTATTTGATCTTCCTGCCGGTTCTGGATACATATTTTGCCAAATCACTCTCAGGTTTGTAGGTAGTTGCAGTTCTACCTTATATAATATCATAGTATACTATCTTACCAATACGACGCACTCAAAACATCAGCGAAACTTTGCGGAACTTCATAACAAAGCGTAAACAAAGTTATAGTATGAACGGATGTACTATTTGATCATCCAGAGCGGTTCTTGAAACATATTTTGATAAATAACTCTGAGATTTGCAGGTATTTGCAGTTCTAACTTGTATAATATCAAAGTATACTATCTTACCAATACGACGCAATCAAAACCTCAGCGATACTTTGCGGAACTTCATAAAGTGTGAACAAAGTTATACTATCCACGGATGTACTATTTGATCTTCCTGCCGGTTCTTGAAACATATTTTGATAAATAACTCTGAGATTTGCAGGTATTTGCAGTTCTAACTTATGTATTATCAAAGTATACTAACTTATTAATACGAAGCAATCAAAACATCAGCGAAACTTTGCAGAACTTCATAACAAAGCGTAAACAAATTTATACTATGCACGTATGTACTTTTTGATCATCCTGAGCGGTTCTTGCTACATATTTAGTTAAATAACTCTGTGCTTTGCAGGTATTTGCAGTTCTACCGTATATAATATCATAGTATACTATCTTACCAATACGACGCACTCAAAACATCAGCGAAACTTTGCGGAAATTCATAACAAAGCGTAAACAAAGTTATAGTATGCACGGATGTACTATTTGATCATCCAGAGCGGTTCTTGAAACATATTTTGATAAATAACTCTGAGATTTGCAGGTAGTTGCTGTTCTACCTTAAATAATATCATAGTATACTATCTTACCAATACGACGCAATCAAAACCTCAGCGATACTTTGCGGAACTTCATAAAGTGTGAACAAAGTTATACTATCCACGGATGTACTATTTGATCTTAGTGCCGGTTCTGGATACATATTTTGCCATATCATTCTCAGGTTTGTAGGTAGTTGCAGTTCTACCTTATATAATATGAAAGTATACTATCTTACCACTACGACGCAATGAAAACGTCAGCGATACTTTGCGGAACTTCATAACAAAGTGTGAACAAAGTTATACTATGCACGGATGAATTATTTGATTATCCTGAGCGGTTCTTGCTACATACTTAATTAAATAACACTGAGCTTTGCAGATATTTGCAGTTCTAATTTATATAATATCAATGTATACTATCTTATCAATACGACGCAATCAATACATCAGCGAAACTTTGCGGAACTACATAACAAAGCGTAAACAAAGATATACTATGCACGTATGTACTATTTGATCTTCCTGCCGGTTCTGGATACATATTTTGCCAAATCACTCTCAGGTTTGTAGGTAGTTGCAGTTCTACCTTATGTAATATCATAGTATACTATCTTACCAATACGACGCACTCAAAACATCAGCGAAACTTTGCGGAACTTCATAACAAAGCGTAAACAAAGTTATAGTATGAACGGATGTACTATTAGGATCATCCAGAGCGGTTCTTGAAACATATTTTGTTAAATAACTCTGTGCTTTGCAGGTAGTTGCAGTTCTATCGTATATAATATCAAATTATACTATCTTACCAATACGACGCAATCAAAACGTCAGCGATACTTTGCGGAACTTCATAACAAAGCGTAAACAAAGTTATACAATGCACGGATGTACTATTTGATCTTAGTGCCGGTTCTGGATACATATTTTGCCATATCATTCTCAGGTTTGTAGGTAGTTGCAGTTCTACCTTATATAATATCAAAGTATACTATCTTACCAATACGACGCAATCAAAACCTCAGCGATACTTTGCGGAACTTCATAAAGTGTGAACAAAGTTATACTATGCACGGATGTACTATTTGATCTTCCTGCCGGTTCTTGAAACATATTTTGATAAATAACTCTGAGATTTGCAGGTATTTGCAGTTCTAAGTTATGTATTATCAAAGTATACTATCTTATTAATACGAAGCAATCAAAACATCAGCGAAACTTTGCAGAACTTCATAACAAAGCGTAAACAAATTTATACTATGCACGTATGTACTTTTTGATCATCCTGAGCGGTTCTTGTTACATATTTAGTTAAATAACTCTGTGGTTTGCAGGTATTTGCAGTTCTACCGTATATAATATCCTAGTATACTATCTTACCAATACGACGCACTCAAAACATCAGCGAAACTTTGCGTAACTTCATAACAAAGCGTAAACAAAGTTATAGTATGCACGGATGTACTATTTGATCATCCAGAGCTGTTCTTGCTACATATTTAGTTAAATAACTCTGAGGTTTGCAGGTGTTTGCAGTTCTAACTTATATATTATTAAAGTATACTATCTTACCAATACGACGCAATCAATACATCAGCGAAACTTTGCGGAACTACATAACAAAGCGTAAACAAAGTTATACTATGCACGTATGTACTATTTGATCTTCCTGCCGGTTCTGGATACATATTTTGCCAAATCACTCTCAGGTTTGTAGGTAGTTGCAGTTCTACCTTATATAATATCATAGTATACTATCTTACCAATACGACGCACTCAAAACATCAGCGAAACTTTGCGGAACTTCATAACAAAGCGTAAACAAAGTTATAGTATGAACGGATGTACTGTTTGATCATCCAGAGCGGTTCTTGAAACATATTTTGTTAAATAACTCTGTGCTTTGCAGGTAGTTGCAGTTCTATCGTATATAATATGAAATTATACTATCTTACCAATACGACGCAATCAAAACGTCAGCGATACTTTGCGGAACTTCATAACAAAGCGTAAACAAAGTTATACAATGCACGGATGTACTATTTGATCTTAGTGCCGGTTCTGGATACATATGTTGCCATATCATTCTCAGGTTTGTAGGTAGTTGCAGTTCTACCTTATATAATATCAAAGTATACTATCTTACCAATACGACGCAATCAAAACCTCAGCGATACTTTGCGGAACTTCATAAAGTGTGAACAAAGTTATACTATGCACGGATGTACTATTTGATCTTCCTGCCGGTTCTTGAAACATATTTTCATAAATAACTCTGAGATTTGCAGGTATTTGCAGTTCTAAGTTATGTATTATCAAAGTATACTATCTTATTAATACGAAGCAATCAAAACATCAGCGAAACTTTGCAGAACTTCATAACAAAGCGTAAACAAATTTATACTATGCACGTATGTACTTTTTGATCATCCTGAGCGGTTCTTGTTACATATTTAGTTAAATAACTCTGTGGTTTGCAGGTATTTGCAGTTCTACCGTATATAATATCCTAGTATACTATCTTACCAATACGACGCACTCAAAACATCAGCGAAACTTTGCGGAACTTCATAACAAAGCGTAAACAAAGTTATAGTATGCACGGATGTACTATTTGATCATCCAGAGCGGTTCTTGAAACATATTTTGATAAATAACTCTCAGATTTGCAGGTAGTTGCAGTTCTACCTTAAATAATATCATAGTATACTATCTTACCAATACGACACAATGAAAACGTCAGCGATACTTTGCGGAATTTCATAACAAAGCGTAAACAAATTTATACTATGCACGGATGTACTATTTGATCATCCAGAGCGGTTCTTGCTACATATTTAGTTAAATAACTCTGAGCATTGCAGGTATTTGCAGTTCTAATTTATATAATATCAATGTATACTATCTTATCAATACGACGCAATCAAAACTTCAGCGATACTTTGGGGAAGTTCATAACAAAGCGTAAACAAAGTTATACTATGCACGTATGTACCATTTGATCTTAGTGCCGGTTCTGGATACATATTTGCCAAATCATTCTCAGGTTTGTAGGTAGTTGCAGTACTACCATATATAATATCATAGTATACTATCTTACCAATACAACGCAATCAAAACATCAGCGACACTTTGCGGAATTTCATAACAAAGCGAGAACCAAATTATACTATGCACGGATGTACTATTTGATCATCCTGAGCTGTTCTTGCTACATATTTAGTTAAATAGCTCTGAGGTTTGCAGGTGTTTGCAGTTCTAACTTATATATTATTAAAGTATACTATCTTACCAATACGACGCAATCAATACATCAGCGAAACTTTGCGGAACTACATAACAAAGCGTAAACAAAGTTATACTATGCACGTATGTACTATTTGATGCTCCTGCCGGTTCTGGATACATATTTTGCCAAATCACTCTCAGGTTTGTAGGTAGTTGCAGTTCTACCTTATATAATATCATAGTATACTATCTTACCAATACGACGCACTCAAAACATCAGCGAAACTTTGCGGAACTTCATAACAAAGCGTAAACAAAGTTATAGTATGAACGGATGTACTATTTGATCATCCAGAGCGGTTCTTGAAACATATTTTGATAAATAACTCTGAGATTTGCAGGTATTTGCAGTTCTAACTTGTATAATATCAAAGTATACTATCTTACCAATACGACGCAATCAAAACCTCAGCGATACTTTGCGGAACTTCATAAAGTGTGAACAAAGTTATACTATCCACGGATGTACTATTTGATCTTCCTGCCGGTTCTTGAAACATATTTTGATAAATAACTCTGAGATTTGCAGGTATTTGCAGTTCTAACTTATGTATTATCAAAGTATACTATCTTATTAATACGAAGCAATCAAAACATCAGCGAAACTTTGCAGAACTTCATAACAAAGCGTAAACAAATTTATACTATGCACGTATGTACTTTTTGATCATCCTGAGCGGTTCTTGCTACATATTTAGTTAAATAACTCTGTGGTTTGCAGGTATTTGCAGTTCTACCGTATATAATATCATAGTATACTATCTTACCAATACGACGCAATCAAAACATCAGCGAAACTTTGCGGAAATTCATAACAAAGCGTAAACAAAGTTATAGTATGCACGGATGTACTATTTGATCATCCAGAGCGGTTCTTGAAACATATTTTGATAAATAAATCTGAGATTTGCAGGTAGTTGCTGTTCTACCTTATATAATATCATAGTATACTATCTTACCAATACGACGCAATGAAAACATCAGCGATACTTTGCGGAACTTCATAACAAAGCGTAAACAAAGTTATACTATGCACGGATGTACTATTTGATCTTCCTGCCGGTTCTTGAAACATATTTTGATAAATAACTCTGAGATTTGCAGGTATTTGCAGTTCTAACTTATGTATTATCAAAGTATACTAACTTATTAATAAGAAGCAATCAAAACATCAGCGAAACTTTGCAGAACTTCATAACAAAGCGTAAACAAATTTATACTATGCACGTATGTACTTTTTGATCATCCTGAGCGGTTCTTGCTACATATTTAGTTAAATAACTCTGTGGTTTGCAGGTATTTGCAGTTCTACCGTATATAATATCATAGTATACTATCTCACCAATACGACGCACTCAAAACCTCAGCGAAACTTTGCGGAACTTCGTAACAAAGTGTGAACAAAGTTATACTATGCACGGATGTACTATTTGATCTTCCTGCCGGTTCTTGAAACATATTTTGATAAATAACTCTGAGATTTGCAGGTATTTGCAGTTCTAACTTATGTATTATCAAAGTATACTAACTTATTAATACGAAGCAATCAAAACATCAGCGAAACTTTGCAGAACTTCATAACAAAGCGTAAACAAATTTATACTATGCACGAATGTACTTTTTGATCATCCTGAGCGGTTATTGCTACATATTTAGTTAAATAACTCTGTGGTTTGCAGGTATTTGCAGTTCTACCGTATATAATATCATAGTATACTATCTTACCAATACGACACACTCAAAACCTCAGCGAAACTTTGCGGAACTTCATAACAAAGCGTAAACAAAGTTATACAATGCACGGATGTACTATTTGATCTTAGTGCCGGTTCTGGATACATATTTTGCCATATCATTCTCAGGTTTGTAGGTAGTTGCAGTTCTACCTTAAATAATATCATAGTATACTATCTTACCAATACGACGCAATGAAAACGTCAGCGATACTTTGCGGAATTTCATAACAAAGCGTAAACAAATTTATACTATGCACGGATGTACTATTTGATCATCCAGAGCGGTTCTTGCTACATATTTAGTTAAATAACTCTGAGCATTGCAGGTATTTGCAGTTCTAATTTATATAATATCAATGTATACTATCTTATCAATACGACGCAATCAAAACTTCAGCGATACTTTGCGGAAGTTCATAACAAAGCGTAAACAAAGTTATACTATGCACGTATGTACCATTTGATCTTAGTGCCGGTTCTGGATACATATTTTGCCAAATCATTCTCAGGTTTGTAGGTAGTTGCAGTTCTACCATATATAATATCATAGTATACTATCTTACCAATACAACGCAATCAAAACATCAGCGACACTTTGCGGAATTTCATAACAAAGCGAGAACCAAATTATACTATGCACGGATGTACTATTTGATCATCCTGAGCTGTTCTTGCTACATATTTAGTTAAATAACTCTGAGGTTTGCAGGTGTTTGCAGTTCTAACTTATATATTATTAAAGTATACTATCTTACCAATACGACGCAATCAATACATCAGCGAAACTTTGCGGAACTACATAACAAAGCGTAAACAAAGTTATACTATGCACGTATGTACTATTTGATCTTCCTGCCGGTTCTGGATACATATTTTGCCAAATCATTCTCAGGTTTGTAGGTAGTTGCAGTTCTACCTTATATAATATCAAATTATACTATCTTACCAATACGACGCAATCAAAACGTCAGCGATACTTTGCGGAACTTCATAACAAAGCGTAAACAAAGTTATACTATGCACGGATGTACTATTTGATCATCCAGATCGGTTCTTGAAACATATTTTGAGAAATAACTCTGAGATTTGCAGGTATTTGCAGTTCTAACTTGTATAATATCAAAGTATACTATCTTACCAATACGACGCAATCAAAACCTCAGCGATACTTTGCGGAACTTCATAAAGTGTGAACAAAGTTATACTATCCACGGATGTACTATTTGATCTTAGTGCCGGTTCTGGATACATATTTTGCCATATCATTCTCAGGTTTGTAGGTAGTTGCAGTTCTACCTTATATAATATGAAAGTATACTATCTTACCACTACGACGCAATGAAAACGTCAGCGATACTTTGCGGAACTTCATAACAAAGTGTGAACAAAGTTATACTATGCACGGATGAATTATTTGATTATCCTGAGCGGTTCTTGCTACATACTTAATTAAATAACACTGAGCTTTGCAGATATTTGCAGTTCTAATTTATATAATATCAATGTATACTATCTTATCAATACGACGCAATCAATACATCAGCGAAACTTTGCGGAACTACATAACAAAGCGTAAACAAAGATATACTATGCACGTATGTACTATTTGATCTTCCTGCCGGTTCTGGATACATATTTTGCCAAATCACTCTCAGGTTTGTAGGTAGTTGCAGTTCTACCATATATAATATCATAGTATACTATCTTACCAATACAACGCAATCAAAACATCAGCGACACTTTGCGGAATTTCATAACAAAGCGAGAACCAAATTATACTATGCACGGATGTACTATTTGATCATCCTGAGCTGTTCTTGCTACATATTTAGTTAAATAACTCTGAGGTTTGCAGGTGTTTGCAGTTCTAACTTATATATTATTAAAGTCTACTATCTTACCAATACGACGCAATCAATACATCAGCGAAACTTTGCGGAACTACATAACAAAGCGTAAACAAAGTTATACAATGCACGGATGTACTATTTGATCTTAGTGCCGGTTCTGGATACATATGTTGCCATATCATTCTCAGGTTTGTAGGTAGTTGCAGTTCTACCTTATATAATATCAAAGTATACTATCTTACCAATACGACGCAATCAAAACCTCAGCGATACTTTGCGGAACTTCATAAAGTGTGAACAAAGTTATACTATGCACGGATGTACTATTTGATCTTCCTGCCGGTTCTTGAAACATATTTTCATAAATAACTCTGAGATTTGCAGGTATTTGCAGTTCTAAGTTATGTATTATCAAAGTATACTATCTTATTAATACGAAGCAATCAAAACATCAGCGAAACTTTGCAGAACTTCATAACAAAGCGTAAACAAATTTATACTATGCACGTATGTACTTTTTGATCATCCTGAGCGGTTCTTGTTACATATTTAGTTAAATAACTCTGTGGTTTGCAGGTATTTGCAGTTCTACCGTATATAATATCCTAGTATACTATCTTACCAATACGACGCACTCAAAACATCAGCGAAACTTTGCGGAACTTCATAACAAAGCGTAAACAAAGTTATAGTATGCACGGATGTACTATTTGATCATCCAGAGCGGTTCTTGAAACATATTTTGATAAATAACTCTCAGATTTGCAGGTAGTTGCAGTTCTACCTTAAATAATATCATAGTATACTATCTTACCAATACGACGCAATGAAAACGTCAGCGATACTTTGCGGAATTTCATAACAAAGCGTAAACAAATTTATACTATGCACGGATGTACTATTTGATCATCCAGAGCGGTTCTTGCTACATATTTAGTTAAATAACTCTGAGCATTGCAGGTATTTGCAGTTCTAATTTATATAATATCAATGTATACTATCTTATCAATACGACGCAATCAAAACTTCAGCGATACTTTGGGGAAGTTCATAACAAAGCGTAAACAAAGTTATACTATGCACGTATGTACCATTTGATCTTAGTGCCGGTTCTGGATACATATTTTGCCAAATCATTCTCAGGTTTGTAGGTAGTTGCAGTACTACCATATATAATATCATAGTATACTATCTTACCAATACAACGCAATCAAAACATCAGCGACACTTTGCGGAATTTCATAACAAAGCGAGAACCAAATTATACTATGCACGGATGTACTATTTGATCATCCTGAGCGGTTCTTGCTACATATTTAGTTAAATAACTCTGAGGTTTGCAGGTGTTTGCAGTTCTAACTTATATATTATTAAAGTATACTATCTTACCAATACGACGCAATCAATACATCAGCGAAACTTTGCGGAACTACATAACAAAGCGTAAACAAAGTTATACTATGCACGTATGTACTATTTGATCTTCCTGCCGGTTCTGGATACATATTTTGCCAAATCACTCTCAGGTTTGTAGGTAGTTGCAGTTCTACCTTATATAATATCATAGTATACTATCTTACCAATACGACGCACTCAAAACATCAGCGAAACTTTGCGGAACTTCATAACAAAGCGTAAACAAATTTATACTATGCACGTATGTACTTTTTGATCATCCTGAGCGGTTCTTGCTACATATTTAGTTAAATAACTCTGTGGTTTGCAGGTATTTGCAGTTCTACCGTATATAATATCATAGTATACTATCTTACCAATACGACGCACTCAAAACATCAGCGAAACTTTGCGGAAATTCATAACAAAGCGTAAACAAAGTTATAGTATGCACGGATGTACTATTTGATCATCCAGAGCGGTTCTTGAAACATATTTTGATAAATAACTCTGAGATTTGCAGGTAGTTGCTGTTCTACCTTAAATAATATCATAGTATACTATCTTACCAATACGACGCAATGAAAACGTCAGCGATACTTTGCGGAACTTCATAACAAAGCGTAAACAAATTTATACTATGCACGGATGTACTATTTGATCTTCCTGCCGGTTCTTGAAACATATTTTGATAAATAACTCTGAGATTTGCAGGTATTTGCAGTTCTAACTTATGTATTATCAAAGTATACTAACTTATTAATAAGAAGCAATCAAAACATCAGCGAAACTTTGCAGAACTTCATAACAAAGCGTAAACAAATTTATACTATGCACGTATGTACTTTTTGATCATCCTGAGCGGTTCTTGCTACATATTTAGTTAAATAACTCTGTGGTTTGCAGGTATTTGCAGTTCTACCGTATATAATATCATAGTATACTATCTCACCAATACGACGCACTCAAAACCTCAGCGAAACTTTGCGGAACTTCATAACAAAGTGTGAACAAAGTTATACTATGCACGGATGTACTATTTGATCTTCCTGCCGGTTCTTGAAACATATTTTGATAAATAACTCTGAGATTTGCAGGTATTTGCAGTTCTAACTTATGTATTATCAAAGTATACTAACTTATTAATACGAAGCAATCAAAACATCAGCGAAACTTTGCAGAACTTCATAACAAAGCGTAAACAAATTTATACTATGCACGAATGTACTTTTTGATCATCCTGAGCGGTTATTGCTACATATTTAGTTAAATAACTCTGTGGTTTGCAGGTATTTGCAGTTCTACCGTATATAATATCATAGTATACTATCTTACCAATACGACACACTCAAAACCTCAGCGAAACTTTGCGGAACTTCATAACAAAGCGTAAACAAAGTTATACAATGCACGGATGTACTATTTGATCTTAGTGCCGGTTCTGGATACATATTTTGCCATATCATTCTCAGGTTTGTAGGTAGTTGCAGTTCTACCTTAAATAATATCATAGTATACTATCTTACCAATACGACGCAATCAAAACCTCAGCGATACTTTGCGGAACTTCATAAAGTGTGAACAAAGTTATACTATGCACGGATGTACTATTTGATCTTCCTGCCGGTTCTTGAAACATATTTTCATAAATAACTCTGAGATTTGCAGGTATTTGCAGTTCTAAGTTATGTATTATCAAAGTATACTATCTTATTAATACGAAGCAATCAAAACATCAGCGAAACTTTGCAGAACTTCATAACAAAGCGTAAACAAATTTATACTATGCACGTATGTACTTTTTGATCATCCTGAGCGGTTCTTGTTACATATTTAGTTAAATAACTCTGTGGTTTGCAGGTATTTGCAGTTCTACCGTATATAATATCCTAGTATACTATCTTACCAAAACGACGCACTCAAAACATCAGCGAAACTTTGCGGAACTTCATAACAAAGCGTAAACAAAGTTATAGTATGCACGGATGTACTATTTGATCATCCAGAGCGGTTCTTGAAACATATTTTGATAAATAACTCTCAGATTTGCAGGTAGTTGCAGTTCTACCTTAAATAATATCATAGTATACTATCTTACCAATACGACGCAATGAAAACGTCAGCGATACTTTGCGGAATTTCATAACAAAGCGTAAACAAATTTATACTATGCACGGATGTACTATTTGATCATCCAGAGCGGTTCTTGCTACATATTTAGTTAAATAACTCTGAGCATTGCAGGTATTTGCAGTTCTAATTTATATAATATCAATGTATACTATCTTATCAATACGACGCAATCAAAACTTCAGCGATACTTTGGGGAACTTTATAACAAAGCGTAAACAAAGTTATACTATGAACGTATGTACCATTTGATCTTAGTGCCGGTTCTGGATACATATTTTGCCAAATCATTCTCAGGTTTGTAGGTAGTTGCAGTTCTACCTTATATAATATCATAGTGTACTATCTTACCAATACGACGCAATCAAAACATCAGCGACACTTTGCGGAATTTCATAACAAAGCGAGAACCAAATTATACTATGCACGGATGTTCTATTTGATCATCCTGACCGGTTCTTGCTACATATTTAGTTAAATAACTCTGAGGTTTGCAGGTGTTTGCAGTTCTAACTTATATATTATTAAAGTATACTATCTTACCAATACGACGCAATCAATACATCAGCGAAACTTTGCGGAACTACATAACAAAGCGTAAACAAAGTTATACTATGCACGTATGTACTATTTGATCTTCCTGCCGGTTCTGGATACATATTTTGCCAAATCACTCTCAGGTTTGTAGGTAGTTGCAGTTCTACCTTATATAATATCATAGTATACTATCTTACCAATACGACGCACTCAAAACATCAGCGAAACTTTGCGGAACTTCATAACAAAGCGTAAACAAAGTTATAGTATGAACGGATGTACTATTTGATCATCCAGAGCGGTTCTTGAAACATATTTTGATAAATAACTCTGAGATTTGCAGGTATTTGCAGTTCTAACTTATGTATTATCAAAGTATACTAACTTATTAATACGAAGCAATCAAAACATCAGCGAAACTTTGCAGAACTTCATAACAAAGCGTAAACAAATTTATACTATGCACGTATGTACTTTTTGATCATCCTGAGCGGTTCTTGCTACATATTTAGTTAAATAACTCTGTGGTTTGCAGGTATTTGCAGTTCTACCGTATATAATAACATAGTATACTATCTTACCAATACGACGCACTCAAAACATCAGCGAAACTTTGCGGAACTTCATAACAAAGCGTAAACAAAGTTATAGTATGCACGGATGTACTATTTGATCATCCAGAGCGGTTCTGGAAACATATTTTGATAAATAACTCTGAGATTTGCAGGTAGTTGCTGTTCTACCTTAAATAATATCATAGTATACTATCTTACCAATACGACGCAATGAAAACGTCAGCGATACTTTGCGGAACTTCATAACAAAGCGTAAACAAATTTATACTATGCACGGATGTACTATTTGATCTTCCTGCCGGTTCTTGAAACATATTTTGATAAATAACTCTGAGATTTGCAGGTATTTGCAGTTCTAACTTATGTATTATCAAAGTATACTAACTTATTAATAAGAAGCAATCAAAACATCAGCGAAACTTTGCAGAACTTCATAACAAAGCGTAAACAAATTTATACTATGCACGTATGTACTTTTTGATCATCCTGAGCGGTTCTTGCTACATATTTAGTTAAATAACTCTGTGGTTTGCAGGTATTTGCAGTTCTACCGTATATAATATCATAGTATACTATCTCACCAATACGACGCACTCAAAACCTCAGCGAAACTTTGCGGAACTTCATAACAAAGTGTGAACAAAGTTATACTATGCACGGATGAACTATTTGATCTTCCTGCCGGTTCTTGAAACATATTTTGATAAATAACTCTGAGATTTGCAGGTATTTGCAGTTCTAACTTATGTATTATCAAAGTATACTAACTTATTAATACGAAGCAATCAAAACATCAGCGAAACTTTGCAGAACTTCATAACAAAGCGTAAACAAATTTATACTATGCACGAATGTACTTTTTGATCATCCTGAGCGGTTATTGCTACATATTTAGTTAAATAACTCTGTGGTTTGCAGGTATTTGCAGTTCTACCGTATATAATATCATAGTATACTATCTTACCAATACGACACACTCAAAACCTCAGCGAAACTTTGCGGAACTTCATAACAAAGCGTAAACAAAGTTATACAATGCACGGATGTACTATTTGATCTTAGTGCCGGTTCTGGATACATATTTTGCCATATCATTCTCAGGTTTGTAGGTAGTTGCAGTTCTACCTTATATAATATCATAGTATACTATCTTACCAATACGACGCAATGAAAACGTCAGCGATACTTTGCGGAATTTCATAACAAAGCGTAAACAAATTTATACTATGCACGGATGTACTATTTGATCATCCAGAGCGGTTCTTGCTACATATTTAGTTAAATAACTCTGAGCATTGCAGGTATTTGCAGTTCTAATTTATATAATATCAATGTATACTATCTTATCAATACGACGCAATCAAAACTTCAGCGATACTTTGCGGAAGTTCATAACAAAGCGTAAACAAAGTTATACTATGCACGTATGTACCATTTGATCTTAGTGCCGGTTCTGGATACATATTTTGCCAAATCATTCTCAGGTTTGTAGGTAGTTGCAGTACTACCATATATAATATCATAGTATACTATCTTACCAATACAACGCAATCAAAACATCAGCGACACTTTGCGGAATTTCATAACAAAGCGAGAACCAAATTATACTATGCACGGATGTACTATTTGATCATCCTGAGCTGTTCTTGCTACATATTTAGTTAAATAACTCTGAGGTTTGCAGGTGTTTGCAGTTCTAACTTATATATTATTAAAGTATACTATCTTACCAATACGACGCAATCAATACATCAGCGAAACTTTGCGGAACTACATAACAAAGCGTAAACAAAGTTATACTATGCACGTATGTACTATTTGATCTTCCTGCCGGTTCTGGATACATATTTTGCCAAATCACTCTCAGGTTTGTAGGTAGTTGCAGTTCTACCTTATATAATATCATAGTATACTATCTTACCAATACGACGCACTCAAAACATCAGCGAAACTTTGCGGAACTTCATAACAAAGCGTAAACAAAGTTATAGTATGAACGGATGTACTATTTGATCATCCAGAGCGGTTCTTGAAACATATTTTGATAAATAACTCTGTGATTTGCAGGTATTTGCAGTTCTACCTTATATATTATTAAAGTATACTATCTTATCGATACGACGCAATCAAAACCTCAGCGATACTTTGCGGAACTTCATAAAGTGTGAACAAAGTTATACTATGCACGGAAGTACTATTTGATCTTCCTGCCGGTTCTTGAAACATATTTTGATAAATAACTCTGAGATTTGCAGGTATTTGCAGTTCTAACTTATGTATTATCAAAGTATACTATCTTATTAATACGAAGCAATCAAAACATCAGCGAAACTTTGCAGAACTTCATAACAAAGCGTAAACAAATTTATACTATGCACGTATGTACTTTTTGATCATCCTGAGCGGTTCTTGCTACATATTTAGTTAAATAACTCTGTGGTTTGCAGGTATTTGCAGTTCTACCGTATATAATAACATAGTATACTATCTTACCAATACGACGCACTCAAAACATCAGCGAAACTTTGCGGAAATTCATAACAAAGCGTAAACAAAGTTATAGTATGCACGGATGTACTATTTGATCATCCAGAGCGGTTCTTGAAACATATTTTGATAAATAAATCTGAGATTTGCAGGTAGTTGCTGTTCTACCTTAAATAATATCATAGTATACTATCTTACCAATACGACGCAATGAAAACGTCAGCGATACTTTGCGGAACTTCATAACAAAGCGTAAACAAATTTATACTATGCACGGATGTACTATTTGATCTTCCTGCCGGTTCTTGAAACATATTTTGATAAATAACTCTGAGATTTGCAGGTATTTGCAGTTCTAACTTATGTATTATCAAAGTATACTAACTTATTAATAAGAAGCAATCAAAACATCAGCGAAACTTTGCAGAACTTCATAACAAAGCGTAAACAAATTTATACTATGCACGTATGTACTTTTTGATCATCCTGAGCGGTTCTTGCTACATATTTAGTTAAATAACTCTGTGTTTTGCAGGTATTTGCAGTTCTACCGTATATAATATCATAGTATACTATCTCACCAATACGACGCACTCAAAACCTCAGCGAAACTTTGCGGAACTTCTTAACAAAGTGTGAACAAAGTTATACTATGCACGGATGTACTATTTGATCTTCCTGCCGGTTCTTGAAACATATTTTGATAAATAACTCTGAGATTTGCAGGTATTTGCAGTTCTAACTTATGTATTATCAAAGTATACTAACTTATTAATACGAAGCAATCAAAACATCAGCGAAACTTTGCAGAACTTCATAACAAAGCGTAAACAAATTTATACTATGCACGAATGTACTTTTTGATCATCCTGAGCGGTTATTGCTACATATTTAGTTAAATAACTCTTTGGTTTGCAGGTATTTGCAGTTCTACCGTATATAATATCATAGTATACTATCTTACCAATACGACACACTCAAAACCTCAGCGAAACTTTGCGGAACTTCATAACAAAGCGTAAACAAAGTTATACAATGCACGGATGTACTATTTGATCTTAGTGCCGGTTCTGGATACATATTTTGCCATATCATTCTCAGGTTTGTAGGTAGTTGCAGTTCTACCTTATATAATATGAAAGTATACTATCTTACCACTACGACGCAATGAAAACGTCAGCGATACTTTGCGGAACTTCATAACAAAGTGTGAACAAAGTTATACTATGCACGGATGAATTATTTGATCATCCTGAGCGGTTCTTGCTACATATTTTGATAAATAACTCTCAGATTTGCAGGTAGTTGCAGTTCTACCTTATATAATATCAAAGTATACTAACTTACCATTACGACGCAATCAAAACCTCAGCGATACTTTGCGGAACATCATAAAGTGTGAACAAAGTTATACTATGCACGGATGTACTATTTGATCTTCCTGCCGGTTCTTGAAACATATTTTGATAAAAAACTCTGAGATTTGCAGGTAGTTGCAGTTCTACCGTATATAATATCAAAGTATACTATCTTACCAATACGACGCATCAAAACCTCAGCGAAACTTTGCGGAACTTAATAACAAGGCCTAAACAAAGTTATACAATGCACGGATGTAGTATTTGATCATCCAGAGCGGTTCTTGCTACATATTTAGTTAAATAACTCTGAGCTGTGCAGGTATTTGCAGTTCTAACTTATATAATATCAATGTATACTATCTTATCAATACGACACTCTCAAAACCTCAGCGATACTTTGCGGAACTTCATAACAAAGCGTAAACAAAGTTATACAATGCACGGATGTACTATTTGATCTTAGTGCCGGTTCTGGATACATATTTTGCCAAATCACTCTCAGGTTTGTAGGTAGTTGCAGTTCTACCTTATATAATATGAAAGTATACTATCTTACCAATACGACGCAATCAAAATCTCAGCGATACTTTGCGGAACTTCATAAAGTGTGAACAAAGTTATACTATGCACGGATGTACTATTTGATCATCCTGCCGGTTCTTGAAACATATTTTGATAAATAACTCTGAGATTTGCAGGTATTTGCAGTTCTAACTTATGTATTATCAAAGTATACTAACTTATTAATACGAAGCAATCAAAACATCAGCGAAACTTTGCAGAACTTCATAACAAAGCGTAAACAAATTTATACTATGCACGTATGTACTTTTTGATCATCCTGAGCGGTTCTTGCTACATATTTAGTTAAATAACTCTGTGGTTTGCAGGTTTTTGCAGTTCTACCGTATATAATATCATAGTATACTATCTTACCAATACGACGCACTCAAAACATCAGCGAAACTTTGCGGAACTTCATAACAAAGCGTAAACAAAGTTATAGTATGAACGGATGTACTATTTGATCATCCAGAGCGGTTCTTGAAACATATTTTGTTAAATAACTCTGTGCTTTGCAGGTAGTTGCAGTTCTATCGTATATAATATCAAATTATACTATCTTACCAATACGACGCAATCAAAACGTCAGCGATACTTTGCGGAACTTCATAACAAAGCGTAAACAAAGTTATACAATGCACGGATGTACTATTTGATCTTAGTGCCGGTTCTGGATACATATTTTGCCATATCATTCTCAGGTTTGTAGGTAGTTGCAGTTCTACCTTATATAATATCAAAGTATACTATCTTACCAATACGACGCAATCAAAACCTCAGCGATACTTTGCGGAACTTCATAACAAAGTGTGAACAAAGTTATACTATGCACGGATGAATTATTTGATCATCCTGAGCGGTTCTTGCTACATATTTTGATAAATAACTCTCAGATTTGCAGGTAGTTGCAGTTCTACCTTAAATAATATCATAGTATACTATCTTACCAATACGACGCAATGAAAACGTCAGCGATACTTTGCGGAACTTCATAACAAAGTGTGAACAAAGTTATACTATGCACGGATGAATTATTTGATCATCCTGAGCGGTTCTTGCTACATACTTAGTTAAATAACTCTGAGCTTTACAGATATTTGCAGTTCTAATTTATATAATATCAATGTATACTATCTTATCAATACGACGCAATCAAAACTTCAGCGATACTTTGCGGAAGTTCATAACAAAGCGTAAACAAAGTTATACTATGCACGTATGTACCATTTGATCTTAGTGCCGGTTCTGGATACATATTTTGCCAAATCATTCTCAGGTTTGTAGGTAGTTGCAGTACTACCATATATAATATCATAGTATACTATCTTACCAATACGACGCAATCAAAACATCAGCGACACTTTGCGGAATTTCATAACAAAGCGAGAACCAAATTATACTATGCACGGATGTACTATTTGATCATCCTGAGCTGTTCTTGCTATATATTTAGTTAAATAACTCTGAGGTTTGCAGGTGTTTGCAGTTCTAACTTATATATTATTAAAGTATACTATCTTACCAATACGACGCAATCAATACATCAGCGAAACTTTGCGGAACTACATAACAAAGCGTAAACAAAGTTATACTATGCACGTATGTACTATTTGATCTTCCTGCCGGTTCTGGATACATATTTTGCCAAATCACTCTCAGGTTTGTAGGTAGTTGCAGTTCTACCTTATATAATATCAAAGTATACTAACTTACCATTACGACGCAATCAAAACCTCAGCGATACTTTGCGGAACATCATAACAAATTGTGAACAAAGTTATACTATGCACGGATGTACTATTTGATCTTCCTGCCGGTTCTTGAAACATATTTTGATAAATAACTCTGAGATTTGCAGGTAGTTGCAGTTCTACCGTATATAATATCAAAGTATACTATCTTAACAATACGACGCAATCAAAACCTCAGCGAAACATTGCGGAACTTAATAACAAGGCCTAAACAAAGTTATACAATGCACGGATGTAGTATTTGATCATCCAGAGCGGTTCTTGCTACATATTTAGTTAAATAACTCTGAGCTGTGCAGGTATTTGCAGTTCTAACTTATATAATATCAATGTATACTATCTTATCAATACGACACAATAAAAACCTCAGCGAAACATTGAGGAATTTCATAACAAAGCGAGAACAAAGTTATACTATGCACGGATGTACTATTTGATCATCCAGAGCTGTTCTTGCTACATATTTAGTTAAATAACTCTGAGCTTTGCAGATATTTGCAGTTCTACCGTATATAATATCAATGTACACTATCTTATCAATACGACACTATCAAAACCTCAGCGAAACTTTGCGGAACTTCATAACAAAGCGTAAACAAAGTTATACAATGCACGGATGTACTATTTGATCATCCTGCCGGTTCTTGAAACATATTTTGATAAATAACTCTGAGATTTGCAGGTATTTGCAGTTCTAACTTATGTATTATCAAAGTATACCAACTTATTAATACGAAGCAATCAAAACATCAGCGAAACTTTGCAGAACTTCATAACAAAGCGTAAACAAATTTATACTATGCACGTATGTACTTTTTGATCATCCTGAGCGGTTCTTGCTACATATTTAGTTAAATAACTCTGTGGTTTGCAGGTTTTTGCAGTTCTACCGTATATAATATCATAGTATACTATCTTACCAATACGACGCACTCAAAACATCAGCGAAACTTTGCGGAACTTCATAACAAAGCGTAAACAAAGTTATAGTATGAACGGATGTACTATTTGATCATCCAGAGCGGTTCTTGAAACATATTTTGTTAAATAACTCTGTGCTTTGCAGGTAGTTGCAGTTCTATCGTATATAATATCAAATTATACTATCTTACCAATACGACGCAATCAAAACGTCAGCGATACTTTGCGGAACTTCATAACAAAGCGTAAACAAAGTTATACTATGCACGGATGTACTATTTGATCATCCAGATCGGTTCTTGAAACATATTTTGATAAATAACTCTGAGATTTGCAGGTATTTGCAGTTCTATCGTATATAATATCAAAGTATACTATCTTACCAATACGACGCAATCAAAACCTCAGCGATACTTTGCGGAACTTCATAAAGTGTGAACAAAGTTATACTATCCACGGATGTACTATTTGATCTTCCTGCCGGTTCTTGAAACATATTTTGATAAATAACTCTGAGATTTGCAGGTATTTGCAGTTCTAACTTATGTATTATCAAAGTATACTAACTTATTAATAAGAAGCAATCAAAACATCAGCGAAACTTTGCAGAACTTCATAACAAAGCGTAAACAAATTTATACTATGCACGTATGTACTTTTTGATCATCCTGAGCGGTTCTTGCTACATATTTAGTTAAATAACTCTGTGGTTTGCAGGTATTTGCAGTTCTACCGTATATAATATCATAGTATACTATCTCACCAATACGACGCACTCAAAACCTCAGCGAAACTTTGCGGAACTTCATAACAAAGTGTGAACAAAGTTATAGTATGCACGGATGTACTATTTGATCTTCCTGCCGGTTCTTGAAACATATTTTGATAAATAACTCTGAGATTTGCAGGTATTTGCAGTTCTAACTTATGTATTATCAAAGTATTCTAACTTATTAATACGAAGCAATCAAAACATCAGCGAAACTTTGCAGAACTTCATAACAAAGCGTAAACAAATTTATACTATGCACGAATGTACTTTTTGATCATCCTGAGCGGTTCTTGCTACATATTTAGTTAAATAACTCTGTGGTTTGCAGGTATTTGCAGTTCTACCGTATATAATATCATAGTATACTATCTCACCAATACGACGCACTCAAAACCTCAGCGAAACTTTGCGGAACGTCATAACAAAGTGTGAACAAAGTTATACTATGCACGGATGTACTATTTGATCTTCCTGCCGGTTCTTGAAACATATTTTGTTAAATAACTCTGTGCTTTGCAGGTAGTTGCAGTTCTATCGTATATAATATGAAATTATACTATCTTACCAATACGACGCAATCAAAACGTCAGCGATACTTTGCGGAACTTCATAACAAAGCGTAAACAAAGTTATACAATGCACGGATGTACTATTTGATCTTAGTGCCGGTTCTGGATACATATATTTGCCAAATCACTCTCAGGTTTGTAGGTAGTTGCAGTTCTACCTTATATAATATCATAGTATACTATCTTACCAATACGACGCACTCAAAACATCAGCGAAACTTTGCGGAACTTCATAACAAAGCGTAAACAAAGTTATAGTATGAACGGATGTACTATTTGATCATCCAGAGCGGTTCTTGAAACATATTTTGATAAATAACTCTGAGATTTGCAGGTATTTGCAGTTCTAACTTGTATAATATCAAAGTATACTATCTTACCAATACGACGCAATCAAAACCTCAGCGATACTTTGCGGAACTTCATAAAGTGTGAACAAAGTTATACTATGCACGGAAGTACTATTTGATCTTCCTGCCGGTTCTTGAAACATATTTTGATAAATAACTCTGAGATTTGCAGGTATTTGCAGTTCTAACTTATGTATTATCAAAGTATACTAACTTATTAATAAGAAGCAATCAAAACATCAGCGAAACTTTGCAGAACTTCATAACAAAGCGTAAACAAATTTATACTATGCACGTATGTACTTTTTGATCATCCTGAGCGGTTCTTGCTACATATTTAGTTAAATAACTCTGTGGTTTGCAGGTATTTGCAGTTCTACCGTATATAATATCATAGTATACTATCTCACCAATACGACGCACTCAAAACCTCAGCGAAACTTTGCGGAACTTCATAACAAAGTGTGAACAAAGTTATAGTATGCACGGATGTACTATTTGATCTTCCTGCCGGTTCTTGAAACATATTTTGATAAATAACTCTGAGATTTGCAGGTATTTGCAGTTCTAACTTATGTATTATCAAAGTATTCTAACTTATTAATACGAAGCAATCAAAACATCAGCGAAACTTTGCAGAACTTCATAACAAAGCGTAAACAAATTTATACTATGCACGAATGTACTTTTTGATCATCCTGAGCGGTTCTTGCTACATATTTAGTTAAATAACTCTGTGGTTTGCAGGTATTTGCAGTTCTACCGTATATAATATCATAGTATACTATCTCACCAATACGACGCACTCAAAACCTCAGCGAAACTTTGCGGAACGTCATAACAAAGTGTGAACAAAGTTATACTATGCACGGATGTACTATTTGATCTTCCTGCCGGTTCTTGAAACATATTTTGTTAAATAACTCTGTGCTTTGCAGGTAGTTGCAGTTCTATCGTATATAATATGAAATTATACTATCTTACCAATACGACGCAATCAAAACGTCAGCGATACTTTGCGGAACTTCATAACAAAGCGTATACAAAGTTATACAATGCACGGATGTACTATTTGATCTTAGTGCCGGTTCTGGATACATATATTTGCCAAATCACTCTCAGGTTTGTAGGTAGTTGCAGTTCTACCTTATATAATATCATAGTATACTATCTTACCAATACGACGCACTCAAAACATCAGCGAAACTTTGCGGAACTTCATAACAAAGCGTAAACAAAGTTATAGTATGAACGGATGTACTATTTGATCATCCAGAGCGGTTCTTGAAACATATTTTGATAAATAACTCTGAGATTTGCAGGTATTTGCAGTTCTAACTTGTATAATATCAAAGTATACTATCTTACCAATACGACGCAATCAAAACCTCAGCGATACTTTGCGGAACTTCATAAAGTGTGAACAAAGTTATACTATCCACGGATGTACTATTTGATCTTCCTGCCGGTTCTTGAAACATATTTTGATAAATAACTCTGAGATTTGCAGGTATTTGCAGTTCTAACTTATGTATTATCAAAGTATACTAACTTATTAATAAGAAGCAATCAAAACATCAGCGAAACTTTGCAGAACTTCATAACAAAGCGTAAACAAATTTATACTATGCACGTATGTACTTTTTGATCATCCTGAGCGGTTCTTGCTACATATTTAGTTAAATAACTCTGTGGTTTGCAGGTATTTGCAGTTCTACCGTATATAATATCATAGTATACTATCTCACCAATACGACGCACTCAAAACCTCAGCGAAACTTTGCGGAACTTCATAACAAAGTGTGAACAAAGTTATAGTATGCACGGATGTACTATTTGATCTTCCTGCCGGTTCTTGAAACATATTTTGATAAATAACTCTGAGATTTGCAGGTATTTGCAGTTCTAACTTATGTATTATCAAAGTATTCTAACATATTAATACGAAGCAATCAAAACATCAGCGAAACTTTGCAGAACTTCATAACAAAGCGTAAACAAATTTATACTATGCACGAATGTACTTTTTGATCATCCTGAGCGGTTCTTGCTACATATTTAGTTAAATAACTCTGTGGTTTGCAGGTATTTGCAGTTCTACCGTATATAATATCATAGTATACTATCTTACCAATACGACACACTCAAAACCTCAGCGAAACTTTGCGGAACTTCATAACAAAGCGTAAACAAAGTTATACAATGCACGGATGTACTATTTGATCTTAGTGCCGGTTCTGGATACATATTTTGCCATATCATTCTCAGGTTTGTAGGTAGTTGCAGTTCTACCTTATATAATATGAAAGTATACTATCTTACCACTACGACGCAATGAAAACGTCAGCGATACTTTGCGGAACTTCATAACAAAGTGTGAACAAAGTTATACTATGCACGGATGAATTATTTGATCATCCTGAGCGGTTCTTGCTACATACTTAGTTAAATAACTCTGAGCTTTGCAGATATTTGCAGTTCTAATTTATATAATATCAATGTATACTATCTTATCAATACGACGCAATCAAAACTTCAGCGATACTTTGCGGAAGTTCATAACAAAGCGTAAACAAAGTTATACTATGCACGTATGTACCATTTGATCTTAGTGCCGGTTCTGGATACATATTTTGCCAAATCATTCTCAGGTTTGTAGGTAGTTGCAGTACTACCATATATAATATCATAGTATACTATCTTACCAATACGACGCAATCAAAACATCAGCGACACTTTGCGGAATTTCATAACAAAGCGAGAACAAAATTATACTATGCACGGATGTACTATTTGATCATCCTGAGCTGTTCTTGCTACATATTTAGTTAAATAACTCTGAGGTTTGCAGGTGTTTGCAGTTCTAACTTATATATTATTAAAGTATACTATCTTACCAATACGACGCAATCAATACATCAGCGAAACTTTGCGGAACTACATAACAAAGCGTAAACAAAGTTATACTATGCACGTATGTACTATTTGATCTTCCTGCCGGTTCTGGATACATATTTTGCCAAATCACTCTCAGGTTTGTAGGTAGTTGCAGTTCTACCTTATATAATATCAAAGTATACTAACATACCATTACGACGCAATCAAAACCTGAGCGATACTTTGCGGACCTTCATAAAGTGTGAACAAAGTTATACTATGCACGGATGTACTATTTGATCTTCCTGCCGGTTCTTGAAACATATTTTGATAAAAAACTCTGAGATTTGCAGGTAGTTGCAGTTCTACCGTATATAATATCAAAGTATACTATCTTACCAATACGACGCATCAAAAACCTCAGCGAAACTTTGCGGAACTTAATAACAAGGCCTAAACAAAGTTATACAATGCACGGATGTAGTATTTGATCATCGAGAGCGGTTCTTGCTACATATTTAGTTAAATAACTCTGAGCTGTGCAGGTATTTGCAGTTCTAACTTATATAATATCAATGTATACTATCTTATCAATACGACACTCTCAAAACCTCAGCGATACTTTGCGGAATTTCATAACAAAGCGAGAACAAAGTTATACTATGCACGGATGTACTATTTGATCATCCAGAGCTGTTCTTGCTACATATTTAGTTAAATAACTCTGAGCTTTGCAGATATTTGCAGTTCTACCGTATATAATATCAATGTATACTATCTTATCAATACGACGCAATCAAAACTTCAGCGATACTTTGCGGAAGTTCATAACAAAGCGTAAACAAAGTTATACTATGCACGTATGTACCATTTGATCTTAGTGCCGGTTCTGGATACATATTTTGCCAAATCATTCTCAGGTTTGTAGGTAGTTGCAGTACTACCATATATAATATCATAGTATACTATCTTACCAATACGACGCAATCAAAACATCAGCGACACTTTGCGGAATTTCATAACAAAGCGAGAACCAAATTATACTATGCACGGATGTACTATTTGATCATCCTGAGCTGTTCTTGCTACATATTTAGTTAAATAACTCTGAGGTTTGCAGGTGTTTGCAGTTCTAACTTATATATTATTAAAGTATACTATCTTACCAATACGACGCAATCAATACATCAGCGAAACTTTGCGGAACTACATAACAAAGCGTAAACAAAGTTATACTATGCACGTATGTACTATTTGATCTTCCTGCCGGTTCTGGATACATATTTTGCCAAATCACTCTCAGGTTTGTAGGTAGTTGCAGTTCTACCTTATATAATATCAATGTATACTAACATACCATTACGACGCAATCAAAACCTGAGCGATACTTTGCGGACCTTCATAAAGTGTGAACAAAGTTATACTATGCACGGATGTACTATTTGATCTTCCTGCCGGTTCTTGAAACATATTTTGATAAAAAACTCTGAGATTTGCAGGTAGTTGCAGTTCTACCGTATATAATATCAAAGTATACTATCTTACCAATACGACGCATCAAAAACCTCAGCGAAACTTTGCGGAACTTAATAACAAGGCCTAAACAAAGTTATACAATGCACGGATGTAGTATTTGATCATCGAGAGCGGTTCTTGCTACATATTTAGTTAAATAACTCTGAGCTGTGCAGGTATTTGCAGTTCTAACTTATATAATATCAATGTATACTATCTTATCAATACGACACTCTCAAAACCTCAGCGATACTTTGCGGAACTTCATAACAAAGCGAGAACAAAGTTATACTATGCACGGATGTACTATTTGATCATCCAGAGCTGTTCTTGCTACATATTTAGTTAAATAACTCTGAGCTTTGCAGATATTTGCAGTTCTACCGTATATAATATCAATGTACACTATCTTATCAATACGACACTATCAAAACCTCAGCGAAACTTTGCGGAACTTCATAACAAAGCGTAAACAAAGTTATACAATGCACGGATGTACTATTTGATCTTAGTGCCGGTTCTGGATACATATTTTGCCATATCATTCTCAGGTTTGTAGGTAGTTGCAGTTCTACCTTATATAATATGAAAGTATACTATCTTACCACTACGACGCAATGAAAACGTCAGCGATACTTTGCGGAACTTTATAACAAAGTGTGAACAAAGTTATACTATGCACGGATGAATTATTTGATCATCCTGAGCGGTTCTTGCTACATACTTAGTTAAATAACTCTGAGCTTTGTAGATATTTGCAGTTCTAATTTATATAATATCAATGTATACTATCTTATCAATACGACGCAATCAAAACTTCAGCGATACTTTGCGGAACTTCATAACAAAGTGTGAACAAAGTTATACTATGCACGGATGAATTATTTGATCATCCTGAGCGGTTCTTGCTACATACTTAGTTAAATAACTCTGAGCTTTGCAGATATTTGCAGTTCTAATTTATATAATATCAATGTATACTATCTTATCAATACGACGCAATCAAAACTTCAGCGATACTTTGCGGAAGTTCATAACAAAGCGTAAACAAAGTTATACTATGCACGTATGTAACATTTGATCTTAGTGCCGTTTCTGGATACATATTTTGCCAAATCATTCTCAGGTTTGTAGGTAGTTGCAGTACTACCATATATAATATGAAAGTATACTATCTTACCACTACGACGCAATGAAAACGTCAGCGATACTTTGCGGAACTTTATAACAAAGTGTGAACAAAGTTATACTATGCACGGATGAATTATTTGATCATCCTGAGCGGTTCTTGCTACATACTTAGTTAAATAACTCTGAGCTTTGCAGATATTTGCAGTTCTAATTTATATAATATCAATGTATACTATCTTATCAATACGACGCAATCAAAACTTCAGCGATACTTTGCGGAAGTTCATAACAAAGCGTAAACAAAGTTATACTATGCACGTATGTACCATTTGATCTTAGTGCCGGTTCTGGATACATATTTTGCCAAATCATTCTCAGGTTTGTAGGTAGTTGCAGTACTACCATATATAATATCATAGTATACTATCTTACCAATACGACGCAATCAAAACATCAGCGACACTTTGCGGAATTTCATAACAAAGCGAGAACCAAATTATACTATGCACGGATGTACTATTTGATCATCCTGAGCTGTTCTTGCTACATATTTAGTTAAATAACTCTGAGGTTTGCAGGTATTTGCAGTTCTAACTTATATATTATTAAAGTATACTATCTTACCAATACGACGCAATCAATACATCAGCGAAACTTTGCGGAACTACATAACAAAGCGTAAACAAAGTTATACTATGCACGTATGTACTATTTGATGCTCCTGCCGGTTCGGAACACATATTTTGCCAAATCACTCTCAGGTTTGTAGGTAGTTGCAGTTCTACCTTATATAATATCAAAGTATACTAACATACCATTACGACGCAATCAAAACCTCAGCGATACTTTGCGGACCTTCATAAAGTGTGAACAAAGTTATACTATGCACGGATGTACTATTTGATCTTCCTGCCGGTTCTTGAAACATATTTTGATAAAAAACTCTGAGATTTGCAGGTAGTTGCAGTTCTACCGTATATAATATCAAAGTATACTATCTTACCAATACGACGCATCAAAAACCTCAGCGAAACTTTGCGGAACTTAATAACAAGGCCTAAACAAAGTTATACAATGCACGGATGTAGTATTTGATCATCGAGAGCGGTTCTTGCTACATATTTAGTTAAATAACTCTGAGCTGTGCAGGTATTTGCAGTTCTAACTTATATAATATCAACGTATACTATCTTATCAATACGACACTCTCAAAACCTCAGCGATACTTTGCGGAATTTCATAACAAAGCGAGAACAAAGTTATACTATGCACGGATGTACTATTTGATCATCCAGAGCTGTTCTTGCTACATATTTAGTTAAATAACTCTGAGGTTTGCAGATATTTGCAGTTCTACCGTATATAATATCAATGTACACTATCTTATCAATACGACACTATCAAAACCTCAGCGAAACTTTGCGGAACTTCATAACAAAGCGTAAACAAAGTTATACAATGCACGGATGTACTATTTGATCTTAGTGCCGGTTCTGGATACATATTTTGCCATATCATTCTCAGGTTTGTAGGTAGTTGCAGTTCTACCTTATATAATATGAAAGTATACTATCTTACCACTACGACGCAATGAAAACGTCAGCGATACTTTGCGGAACTTCATAACAAAGTGTGAACAAAGTTATACTATGCACGGATGAATTATTTGATCATCCTGAGCGGTTCTTGCTACATACTTAGTTAAATAACTCTGAGCTTTGCAGATATTTGCAGTTCTAATTTATATAATATCAATGTATACTATCTTATCAATACGACGCAATCAAAACTTCAGCGATACTTTGCGGAAGTTCATAACAAAGCGTAAACAAAGTTATACTATGCACGTATGTACCATTTGATCTTAGTGCCGGTTCTGGATACATATTTTGCCAAATCATTCTCAGGTTTGTAGGTAGTTGCAGTACTACCATATATAATATCATAGTATACTATCTTACCAATACGACGCAATCAAAACATCAGCGACACTTTGCGGAATTTCATAACAAAGCGAGAACAAAATTATACTATGCACGGATGTACTATTTGATCATCCTGAGCGGTTCTTGCTACATATTTAGTTAAATAACTCTGAGGTTTGCAGGTGTTTGCAGTTCTAACTTATATATTATTAAAGTATACTATCTTACCAATACGACGCAATCAATACATCAGCGAAACTTTGCGGAACTACATAACAAAGCGTAAACAAAGTTATACTATGCACGTATGTACTATTTGATCTTCCTGCCGGTTCTGGATACATATTTTGCCAAATCACTCTCAGGTTTGTAGGTAGTTGCAGTTCTACCTTATATAATATCAAAGTATACTAACATACCATTACGACGCAATCAAAACCTCAGCGATACTTTGCGGACCTTCATAAAGTGTGAACAAAGTTATACTATGCACGGATGTACTATTTGATCTTCCTGCCGGTTCTGGATACATATTTTGCCAAATCACTCTCAGGTTTGTAGGTAGTTGCAGTTCTACCTTATATAATATCAAAGTATACTAACTTACCATTACGACGCAATCAAAACCTCAGCGATACTTTGCGGACCTTCATAAAGTGTGAACAAAGTTATACTATGCACGGATGTACTATTTGATCTTCCTGCCGGTTCTTGAAACATATTTTGATAAAAAACTCTGAGATTTGCAGGTAGTTGCAGTTCTACCGTATATAATATCAAAGTATACTATCTTACCAATACGACGCATCAAAAACCTCAGCGAAACTTTGCGGAACTTAATAACAAGGCCTAAACAAAGTTATACAATGCACGGATGTAGTATTTGATCATCGAGAGCGGTTCTTGCTACATATTTAGTTAAATAACTCTGAGCTGTGCAGGTATTTGCAGTTCTAACTTATATAATATCAATGTATACTATCTTATCAATACGACACTCTCAAAACCTCAGCGATACTTTGCGGAATTTCATAACAAAGCGAGAACAAAGTTATACTATGCACGGACGTACTATTTGATCATCCTGCCGGTTCTTGAAACATATTTTGATAAATAACTCTGAGATTTGCAGGTATTTGCAGTTCTAACTTATGTATTATCAAAGTATACTAACTTATTAATACGAAGCAATCAAAACATCAGCGAAACTTTGCAGAACTTCATAACAAAGCGTAAACAAATTTATACTATGCACGTATGTACTATTTGATCTTAGTGCCGGTTCTGGATACATATTTTGCCATATCATTCTCAGGTTTGTAGGTAGTTGCAGTTCTACCTTATATAATATGAAAGTATACTATCTTACCACTACGACGCAATGAAAACGTCAGCGATACTTTGCGGAACTTTATAACAAAGTGTGAACAAAGTTATACTATGCACGGATGAATTATTTGATCATCCTGAGCGGTTCTTGCTACATACTTAGTTAAATAACTCTGAGCTTTGTAGATATTTGCAGTTCTAATTTATATAATATCAATGTATACTATCTTATCAATACGACGCAATCAAAACTTCAGCGATACTTTGCGGAAGTTCATAACAAAGCGTAAACAAAGTTATACTATGCACGTATGTACCATTTGATCTTAGTGCCGGTTCTGGATACATATTTTGCCAAATCATTCTCAGGTTTGTAGGTAGTTGCAGTACTACCATATATAATATCATAGTATACTATCTTACCAATACGACGCAATCAAAACATCAGCGACACTTTGCGGAATTTCATAACAAAGCGAGAACCAAATTATACTATGCACGGATGTACTATTTGATCATCCTGAGCTGTTCTTGCTACATATTTAGTTAAATAACTCTGAGGTTTGCAGGTGTTTGCAGTTCTACCGTATATAATATCATAGTATACTATCTTACCAATACGACACACTCAAAACCTCAGCGAAACTTTGCGGAAGTTCATAACAAAGCGTAAACAAAGTTATACTATGCACGGATGTACTATTTGATCTTAGTGCCGGTTCTGGATACATATTTTGCCATATCATTCTCAGGTTTGTAGGTAGTTGCAGTTCTACCTTATATAATATGAAAGTATACTATCTTACCACTACGACGCAATGAAAACGTCAGCGATACTTTGCGGAACTTCATAACAAAGTGTGAACAAAGTTATACTATGCACGGATGAATTATTTGATCATCCTGAGCGGTTCTTGCTACATACTTAGTTAAATAACTCTGAGCTTTGCAGATATTTGCAGTTCTAATTTATATAATATCAATGTATACTATCTTATCAATACGACGCAATCAAAACTTCAGCGATACTTTGCGGAAGTTCATAACAAAGCGTAAACAAAGTTATACTATGCACGTATGTACCATTTGATCTTAGTGCCGGTTCTGGATACATATTTTGCCAAATCATTCTCAGGTTTGTAGGTAGTTGCAGTACTACCATATATAATATCATAGTATACTATCTTATCAATACGACGCAATCAAAACCTCAGCGATACTTTGCGGAATTTCATAACAAAGCGAGAACAAAGTTATACTATGCACGGATGTACTATTTGATCATCCAGAGCTGTTCTTGCTACATATTTAGTTAAATAACTCTGAGGTTTGCAGATATTTGCAGTTCTACCGTATATAATATCAATGTACACTATCTTATCAATACGACACAATCAAAACCTCAGCGAAACTTTGCGGAACTTCATAACAAAGCGTAAACAAAGTTATACAATGCACGGATGTACTATTTGATCTTAGTGCCGGTTCTGGATACATATTTTGCCATATCATTCTCAGGTTTGTAGGTAGTTGCAGTTCTACCTTATATAATATGAAAGTATACTATCTTACCACTACGACGCAATGAAAACGTCAGCGATACTTTGCGGAACTTCATAACAAAGTGTGAACAAAGTTATACTATGCACGGATGAATTATTTGATCATCCTGAGCGGTTCTTGCTACATACTTAGTTAAATAACTCTGAGCTTTGCAGATATTTGCAGTTCTAATTTATATAATATCAATGTATACTATCTTATCAATACGACGCAATCAAAACTTCAGCGATACTTTGCGGAAGTTCATAACAAAGCGTAAACAAAGTTATACTATGCACGTATGTACCATTTGATCTTAGTGCCGGTTCTGGATACATATTTTGCCAAATCATTCTCAGGTTTGTAGGTAGTTGCAGTACTACCATATATAATATCATAGTATACTATCTTACCAATACGACGCAATCAATACATCAGCCAAACTTTGCGGAATTTCATAACAAAGCGAGAACAAAGTTATACTATGCACGGATGTACTATTTGATCATCCTGAGCTGTTCTTGCTACATATTTAGTTAAATAACTCTGAGGTTTGCAGGTGTTTGCAGTTCTAACTTATATATTATTAAAGTATACTATCTTACCAATACGACGCAATCAATACATCAGCGAAACTTTGCGGAACTACATAACAAAGCGTAAACAAAGTTATACTATGCACGTATGTACTATTTGATCTTCCTGCCGGTTCTGGATACATATTTTGCCAAATCACTCTCAGGTTTGTAGGTAGTTGCAGTTCTACCTTATATAATATCAAAGTATACTAACATACCATTACGACGCAATCAAAACATCAGCGACACTTTGCGGAATTTCATAACAAAGCGAGAACCAAATTATACTATGCACGGATGTACTATTTGATCATCCTGAGCTGTTCTTGCTACATATTTAGTTAAATAACTCTGAGGTTTGCAGGTGTTTGCAGTTCTAACTTATATATTATTAAAGTATACTATCTTACCAATACGACGCAATCAATACATCAGCGAAACTTTGCGGAACTACATAACAAAGCGTAAACAAAGTTATACTATGCACGTATGTACTATTTGATCTTCCTGCCGGTTCTGGATACATATTTTGCCAAATCACTCTCAGGTTTGTAGGTAGTTGCAGTTCTACCTTATATAATATCAAAGTATACTAACTTACCATTACGACGCAATCAAAACCTCAGCGATACTTTGCGGACCTTCATAAAGTGTGAACAAAGTTATACTATGCACGGATGTACTATTTGATCTTCCTGCCGGTTCTTGAAACATATTTTGATAAAAAACTCTGAGATTTGCAGGTAGTTGCAGTTCTACCGTATATAATATCAAAGTATACTATCTTACCAATACGACGCATCAAAAACCTCAGCGAAACTTTGCGGAACTTAATAACAAGGCCTAAACAAAGTTATACAATGCACGGATGTAGTATTTGATCATCGAGAGCGGTTCTTGCTACATATTTAGTTAAATAACTCTGAGCTGTGCAGGTATTTGCAGTTCTAACTTATATAATATCAATGTATACTATCTTATCAATACGACACTCTCAAAACCTCAGCGATACTTTGCGGAATTTCATAACAAAGCGAGAACAAAGTTATACTATGCACGGACGTACTATTTGATCATCCTGCCGGTTCTTGAAACATATTTTGATAAATAACTCTGAGATTTGCAGGTATTTGCAGTTCTAACTTATGTATTATCAAAGTATACTATCTTATTAATACGAAGCAATCAAAACATCAGCGAAACTTTGCAGAACTTCATAACAAAGCGTAAACAAATTTATACTATGCACGTATGTACTTTTTGATCATCCTGAGCGGTTCATGCTACATATTTAGTTAAATAACTCAGAGCTTTGCAGGTAGTTGCAGTTCTACCGTATATAATATCATAGTATACTATCTTACCAATACGACGCAATCAAAACATCAGCGAAACTTTGCGGAACTTCATAACAAAGCGTAAACAAAGTTATAGTATGCACGGATGTACTATTTGATCTTAGTGCCGGTTCTGGATACATATTTTGCCATATCATTCTCAGGTTTGTAGGTAGTTGCAGTTCTACCTTATATAATATGAAAGTATACTATCTTATCACTACGACGCAATGAAAACGTCAGCGATACTTTGCGGAACTTCATAACAAAGTGTGAACAAAGTTATACTATGCACGGATGAATTATTTGATCATCCTGAGCGGTTCTTGCTACATACTTAGTTAAATAACACTGAGCTTTGCAGATATTTGCAGTTCTAATTTATATAATATCAATGTATACTATCTTATCAATACGACGCAATCAATACATCAGCGAAACTTTGCGGAACTACATAACAAAGCGTAAACAAAGATATACTATGCACGTATGTACTATTTGATCTTCCTGCCGGTTCTGGATACATATTTTGCCAAATCACTCTCAGGTTTGTAGGTAGTTGCAGTTCTACCTTATGTAATATCATAGTATACTATCTTACCAATACGACGCACTCAAAACATCAGCGAAACTTTGCGGAACTTCATAACAAAGCGTAAACAAAGTTATAGTATGAACGGATGTACTATTAGGATCATCCAGAGCGGTTCTTGAAACATATTTTGTTAAATAACTCTGTGCTTTGCAGGTAGTTGCAGTTCTATCGTATATAATATCAAATTATACTATCTTACCAATACGACGCACTCAAAACATCAGCGAAACTTTACGGAACTTCATAACAAAGCGTAAACAAAGTTATAGTATGCACGGATGTACTATTTGATCTTAGTGCCGGTTCTGGATACATATTTTGCCATATCATTCTCAGGTTTGTAGGTAGTTGCAGTTCTACCTTATATAATATGAAAGTATACTATCTTATCACTACGACGCAATGAAAACGTCAGCGATACTTTGCGGAACTTCATAACAAAGTGTGAACAAAGTTATACTATGCACGGATGAATTATTTGATCATCCTGAGCGGTTCTTGCTACATACTTAGTTAAATAACACTGAGCTTTGCAGATATTTGCAGTTCTAATTTATATAATATCAATGTATACTATCTTATCAATACGACGCAATCAATACATCAGCGAAACTTTGCAGAACTTCATAACAAAGCGTAAACAAATTTATACTATGCACGTATGTACTTTTTGATCATCCTGAGCGGTTCTTGTTACATATTTAGTTAAATAACTCTGTGGTTTGCAGGTATTTGCAGTTCTACCGTATATAATATCCTAGTATACTATCTTACCAATACGACGCACTCAAAACATCAGCGAAACTTTGCGGAACTTCATAACAAAGCGTAAACAAAGTTATAGTATGCACGGATGTACTATTTGATCATCCAGAGCGGTTCTTGAAACATATTTTGATAAATAACTCTCAGATTTGCAGGTAGTTGCAGTTCTACCTTAAATAGTATCATAGTATACTATCTTACCAATACGACGCAATGAAAACGTCAGCGATACTTTGCGGAATTTCATAACAAAGCGTAAACAAATTTATACTATGCACGGATGTACTATTTGATCATCCAGAGCGGTTCTTGCTACATATTTAGTTAAATAACTCTGAGCTTTGCAGGTATTTGCAGTTCTAATTTATATAATATCAATGTATACTATCTTATCAATACGACGCAATCAAAACTTCAGCGATACTTTGCGGAAGTTCATAACAAAGCGTAAACAAAGTTATACTATGCACGTATGTACCATTTGATCTTAGTGCCGGTTCTGGATACATATTTTGCCAAATCATTCTCAGGTTTGTAGGTAGTTGCAGTACTACCATATATAATATCATAGTATACTATCTTACCAATACAACGCAATCAAAACATCAGCGACACTTTGCGGAATTTCATAACAAAGCGAGAACCAAATTATACTATGCACGGATGTACTATTTGATCATCCTGAGCTGTTCTTGCTGCATATTTAGTTAAATAACTCTGAGGTTTGCAGGTGTTTGCAGTTCTAACTTATATATTATTAAAGTATACTATCTTACCAATACGACGCAATCAATACATCAGCGAAACTTTGCGGAACTACATAACAAAGCGTAAACAAAGTTATACTATGCACGTATGTACTATTTGATCTTCCTGCCGGTTCTGGATACATATTTTGCCAAATCACTCTCAGGTTTGTAGGTAGTTGCAGTTCTACCTTATATAATATCATAGTATACTATCTTACCAATACGACGCACTCAAAACATCAGCGAAACTTTGCAGAACTTCATAACAAAGCGTAAACAAAGTTATAGTATGAACGGATGTACTATTTGATCATCCAGAGCGGTTCTTGAAACATATTTTGTTAAATAACTCTGTGCTTTGCAGGTAGTTGCAGTTCTATCGTATATAATATCAAATTATACTATCTTACCAATACGACGCAATCAAAACGTCAGCGATACTTTGCGGAACTTCATAACAAAGCGTAAACAAAGTTATACAATGCACGGATGTACTATTTGATCTTAGTGCCGGTTCTGGATACATATTTTGCCATATCATTCTCAGGTTTGTAGGTAGTTGCAGTTCTACCTTATATAATATCAAAGTATACTATCTTACCAATACGACGCAATCAAAACCTCAGCGATACTTTGCGGAACTTCATAAAGTGTGAACAAATTTATACTATGCACGGATGTACTATTTGATCTTCCTGCCGGTTCTTGAAACATATTTTGATAAATAACTCTGAGATTTGCAGGTATTTGCAGTTCTAACTTATGTATTATCAAAGTATACTAACTTATTAATACGAAGCAATCAAAACATCAGCGAAACTTTGCAGAACTTCATAACAAAGCGTAAACAAATTTATACTATGCACGAATGTACTTTTTGATCATCCTGAGCGGTTATTGCTACATATTTAGTTAAATAACTCTGTGGTTTGCAGGTATTTGCAGTTCTACCGTATATAATATCATAGTATACTATCTTACCAATACGACACACTCAAAACCTCAGCGAAACTTTGCGGAACTTCATAACAAAGCGTAAACAAAGTTATACAATGCACGGATGTACTATTTGATCTTAGTGCCGGTTCTGGATACATATTTTGCCATATCATTCTCAGGTTTGTAGGTAGTTGCAGTTCTACCTTAAATAATATCATAGTATACTATCTTACCAATACGACGCAATGAAAACGTCAGCGATACTTTGCGGAATTTCATAACAAAGCGTAAACAAATTTATACTATGCACGGATGTACTATTTGATCATCCAGAGCGGTTCTTGCTACATATTTAGTTAAATAACTCTGAGCATTGCAGGTATTTGCAGTTCTAATTTATATAATATCAATGTATACTATCTTATCAATACGACGCAATCAAAACTTCAGCGATACTTTGCGGAAGTTCATAACAAAGCGTAAACAAAGTTATACTATGCACGTATGTACCATTTGATCTTAGTGCCGGTTCTGGATACATATTTTGCCAAATCATTCTCAGGTTTGTAGGTAGTTGCAGTACTACCATATATAATATCATAGTATACTATCTTACCAATACAACGCAATCAAAACATCAGCGACACTTTGCGGAATTTCATAACAAAGCGAGAACCAAATTATACTATGCACGGATGTACTATTTGATCATCCTGAGCGGTTCATGCTACATATTTAGTTAAATAACTCTGAGGTTTGCAGGTATTTGCAGTTCTAACTTATATATTATCAATGTATACTATCTTACCAATACGACGCAATCAATACATCAGCGAAACTTTGCGGAACTACATAACAAAGCGTAAACAAAGTTATACTATGCACGTATGTACTATTTGATCTTCCTGCCGGTTCTGGATACATATTTTGCCAAATCACTCTCAGGTTTGTAGGTAGTTGCAGTTCTACCTTATATAATATCATAGTATACTATCTTACCAATACGACGCACTCAAAACATCAGCGAAACTTTGCGGAACTTCATAACAAAGCGTAAACAAAGTTATAGTATGAACGGATGTACTATTTGATCATCCAGAGCGGTTCTTGAAACATATTTTGATAAATAACTCTGAGATTTGCAGGTATTTGCAGTTCTACCTTATATAATATCATAGTATACTATCTTACCAATACGACGCAATCAAAACCTCAGCGATACTTTGCGGAACTTCATAAAGTGTGAACAAAGTTATACTATCCACGGATGTACTATTTGATCTTCCTGCCGGTTCTTGAAACATATTTTGATAAATAACTCTGAGATTTGCAGGTATTTGCAGTTCTAACTTATGTATTATCAAAGTATACTATCTTATTAATACGAAGCAATCAAAACATCAGCGAAACTTTGCAGAACTTCATAACAAAGCGTAAACAAATTTATACTATGCACGTATGTACTTTTTGATCATCCTGAGCGGTTCTTGCTACATATTTAGTTAAATAACTCTGTGGTTTGCAGGTATTTGCAGTTCTACCGTATATAATAACATAGTATACTATCTTACCAATACGACGCACTCAAAACATCAGCGAAACTTTGCGGAACTTCATAACAAAGCGTAAACAAAGTTATAGTATGCACGGATGTACTATTTGATCATCCAGAGCGGTTCTTGAAACATATTTTGATAAATAACTCTGAGATTTGCAGGTAGTTGCAGTTCTACCTTAAATAATATCATAGTATACTATCTTACCAATACGACGCAATGAAAACGTCAGCGATACTTTGCGGAACTTCATAACAAAGCGTAAACAAATTTATACTATGCACGGATGTACTATTTGATCTTCCTGCCGGTTCTTGAAACATATTTTGATAAATAACTCTGAGATTTGCAGGTATTTGCAGTTCTAACTTATGTATTATCAAAGTATACTAACTTATTAATAAGAAGCAATCAAAACATCAGCGAAACTTTGCAGAACTTCATAACAAAGCGTAAACAAATTTATACTATGCACGTATGTACTTTTTGATCATCCTGAGCGGTTCTTGCTACATATTTAGTTAAATAACTCTGTGGTTTGCAGGTATTTGCAGTTCTACCGTATATAATATCATAGTATACTATCTCACCAATACGACGCAATCAAAACCTCAGCGAAACTTTGCGGAACTTCATAACAAAGTGTGAACAAAGTTATACTATGCACGGATGTACTATTTGATCTTCCTGCCAGTTCTTGAAACATATTTTGATAAATAACTCTGAGATTTGCAGGTATTTGCAGTTCTAACTTATGTATTATCAAAGTATACTAACTTATTAATACGAAGCAATCAAAACATCAGCGAAACTTTGCAGAACTTCATAACAAAGCGTAAACAAATTTATACTATGCACGAATGTACTTTTTGATCATCCTGAGCGGTTATTGCTACATATTTAGTTAAATAACTCTGTGGTTTGCAGGTATTTGCAGTTCTACCGTATATAATATCATAGTATACTATCTTACCAATACGACACACTCAAAACCTCAGCGAAACTTTGCGGAACTTCATAACAAAGCGTAAACAAAGTTATACAATGCACGGATGTACTATTTGATCTTAGTGCCGGTTCTGGATACATATTTTGCCATATCATTCTCAGGTTTGTAGGTAGTTGCAGTTCTACCTTATATAATATGAAAGTATACTATCTTACCACTACGACGCAATGAAAACGTCAGCGATACTTTGCGGAACTTCATAACAAAGTGTGAACAAAGTTATACTATGCACGGATGAATTATTTGATCATCCTGAGCGGTTCTTGCTACATATTTTGATAAATAACTCTCAGATTTGCAGGTAGTTGCAGTTCTACCTTAAATAATATCATAGTATACTATCTTACCAATACGACGCAATGAAAACGTCAGCGATACTTTGCGGAACTTCATAACAAAGTGTGAACAAAGTTATACTATGCACGGATGAATTATTTGATCATCCTGAGCGGTTCTTGCTACATATTTAGTTAAATAACTCTGAGCTTTACAGATATTTGCAGTTCTAATTTATATAATATCAATGTATACTATCTTATCAATACGACGCAATCAAAACTTCAGCGATACTTTGCGGAAGTTCATAACAAAGCGTAAACAAAGTTATACTATGCACGTATGTACCATTTGATCTTAGTGCCGGTTCTGGATACATATTTTGCCAAATCATTCTCAGGTTTGTAGGTAGTTGCAGTACTACCATATATAATATCATAGTATACTATCTTACCAATACGACGCAATCAAAACATCAGCGACACTTTGCGGAATTTCATAACAAAGCGAGAACCAAATTATACTATGCACGGATGTACTATTTGATCATCCTGAGCTGTTCTTGCTATATATTTAGTTAAATAACTCTGAGGTTTGCAGGTGTTTGCAGTTCTAACTTATATATTATTAAAGTATACTATCTTACCAATACGACGCAATCAATACATCAGCGAAACTTTGCGGAACTACATAACAAAGCGTAAACAAAGTTATACTATGCACGTATGTACTATTTGATGCTCCTGCCGGTTCGGGACACATATTTTGCCAAATCACTCTCAGGTTTGTAGGTAGTTGCAGTTCTACCTTATATAATATCAAAGTATACTATCTTACCAATACGACGCAATCAAAACCTCAGCGATACTTTGCGGAACATCATAACAAAGTGTGAACAAAGTTATACTATGCACGGATGTACTATTTGATCTTCCTGCCGGTTCTTGAAACATATTTTGATAAATAACTCTGAGATTTGCAGGTAGTTGCAGTTCTACCGTATATAATATCAAAGTATACTATCTTACCAATACGACGCATCAAAACCTCAGCGAAACTTTGCGGAACTTAATAACAAGGCCTAAACAAAGTTATACAATGCACGGATGTAGTATTTGATCATCCAGAGCGGTTCTTGCTACATATTTAGTTAAATAACTCTGAGCTGTGCAGGTATTTGCAGTTCTAACTTATATAATATCAATGTATACTATCTTATCAATACGACACTCTCAAAACCTCAGCGATACTTTGCGGAATTTCATAACAAAGCGAGAACAAAGTTATACTATGCACGGATGTACTATTTGATCATCCAGAGCTGTTCTTGCTACATATTTAGTTAAATAACTCTGAGCTTTGCAGATATTTGCAGTTCTACCGTATATAATATCAATGTACACTATCTTATCAATACGACACTATCAAAACCTCAGCGAAACTTTGCGGAACTTCATAACAAAGCGTAAACAAAGTTATACAATGCACGGATGTACTATTTGATCTTAGTGCCGGTTCTGGATACATATTTTGCCAAATCACTCTCAGGTTTGTAGGTAGTTGCAGTTCTACCTTATATAATATGAAAGTATACTATCTTACCAATACGACGCAATCAAAATCTCAGCGATACTTTGCGGAACTTCATAAAGTGTGAACAAAGTTATACTATGCACGGATGTACTATTTGATCATCCTGCCGGTTCTTGAAACATATTTTGATAAATAACTCTGAGATTTGCAGGTATTTGCAGTTCTAACTTATGTATTATCAAAGTATACTAACTTATTAATACGAAGCAATCAAAACATCAGCGAAACTTTGCAGAACTTCATAAAAAAGCGTAAACAAATTTATACTATGCACGTATGTACTTTTTGATCATCCTGAGCGGTTCTTGCTACATATTTAGTTAAATAACTCTGTGGTTTGCAGGTTTTTGCAGTTCTACCGTATATAATATCATAGTATACTATCTTACCAATACGACGCACTCAAAACATCAGCGAAACTTTGCGGAACTTCATAACAAAGCGTAAACAAAGTTATAGTATGAACGGATGTACTATTTGATCATCCAGAGCGGTTCTTGAAACATATTTTGTTAAATAACTCTGTGCTTTGCAGGTAGTTGCAGTTCTATCGTATATAATATCAAATTATACTATCTTACCAAAACGACGCAATCAAAACGTCAGCGATACTTTGCGGAACTTCATAACAAAGCGTAAACAAAGTTATACAATGCACGGATATACTATTTGATCTTAGTGCCGGTTCTGGATACATATTTTGCCATATCATTCTCAGGTTTGTAGGTAGTTGCAGTTCTACCTTATATAATATCAAAGTATACTATCTTACCAATACGACGCAATCAAAACCTCAGCGATACTTTGCGGAACTTCATAACAAAGTGTGAACAAAGTTATACTATGCACGGATGAATTATTTGATCATCCTGAGCGGTTCTTGCTACATATTTTGATAAATAACTCTCAGATTTGCAGGTAGTTGCAGTTCTACCTTATATAATATCATAGTATACTATCTTACCAATACGAAGCAATCAAAACATCAGCGATACTTTGCGGAACTTCATAACAAAGTGTGAACAAAGTTATACTATGCACGGATGAATTATTTGATCATCCTGAGCGGTTCTTGCTACATACTTAGTTAAATAACTCTGAGCTTTACAGATATTTGCAGTTCTAATTTATATAATATCAATGTATACTATCTTATCAATACGACGCAATCAAAACTTCAGCGATACTTTGCGGAAGTTCATAACAAAGCGTAAACAAAGTTATACTATGCACGTATGTACCATTTGATCTTAGTGCCGGTTCTGGATACATATTTTGCCAAATCATTCTCAGGTTTGTAGGTAGTTGCAGTACTACCATATATAATATCATAGTATACTATCTTACCAATACGACGCAATCAAAACATCAGCGACACTTTGCGGAATTTCATAACAAAGCGAGAACCAAATTATACTATGCACGGATGTACTATTTGATCATCCTGAGCTGTTCTTGCTATATATTTAGTTAAATAACTCTGAGGTTTGCAGGTGTTTGCAGTTCTAACTTATATATTATTAAAGTATACTATCTTACCAATACGACGCAATCAATACATCAGCGAAACTTTGCGGAACTACATAACAAAGCGTAAACAAAGTTATACTATGCACGTATGTACTATTTGATCTTCCTGCCGGTTCTGGATACATATTTTGCCAAATCACTCTCAGGTTTGTAGGTAGTTGCAGTTCTACCTTATATAATATCAAAGTATACTAACTTACCATTACGACGCAATCAAAACCTCAGCGATACTTTGCGGAACATCATAACAAATTGTGAACAAAGTTATACTATGCACGGATGTACTATTTGATCTTCCTGCCGGTTCTTGAAACATATTTTGATAAAAAACTCTGAGATTTGCAGGTAGTTGCAGTTCTACCGTATATAATATCAAAGTATACTATCTTACCAATACGACGCATCAAAACCTCAGCGAAACTTTGCGGAACTTAATAACAAGGCCTAAACAAAGTTATACAATGCACGGATGTAGTATTTGATCATCCAGAGCGGTTCTTGCTACATATTTAGTTAAATAACTCTGAGCTGTGCAGGTATTTGCAGTTCTAACTTATATAATATCAATGTATACTATCTTATCAATACGACGCAATCAAAACTTCAGCGATACTTTGCGGAAGTTCATAACAAAGCGTAAACAAAGTTATACTATGCACGTATGTACCATTTGATCTTAGTGCCGGTTCTGGATACATATTTTGCCAAATCATTCTCAGGTTTGTAGGTAGTTGCAGTACTACCATATATAATATCATAGTATACTATCTTACCAATACGACGCAATCAAAACATCAGCGACACTTTGCGAAATTTCATAACAAAGCGAGAACCAAATTATACTATGCACGGATGTACTATTTGATCATCCTGAGCTGTTCTTGCTATATATTTAGTTAAATAACTCTGAGGTTTGCAGGTGTTTGCAGTTCTAACTTATATATTATTAAAGTATACTATCTTACCAATACGACGCAATCAATACATCAGCGAAACTTTGCGGAACTACATAACAAAGCGTAAACAAAGTTATACTATGCACGTATGTACTATTTGATCTTCCTGCCGGTTCTGGATACATATTTTGCCAAATCACTCTCAGGTTTGTAGGTAGTTGCAGTTCTACCTTATATAATATCAAAGTATACTAACTTACCATTACGACGCAATCAAAACCTCAGCGATACTTTGCGGAACATCATAAAGTGTGAACAAAGTTATACTATGCACGGATGTACTATTTGATCTTCCTGCCGGTTCTTGAAACATATTTTGATAAAAAACTCTGAGATTTGCAGGTAGTTGCATTTCTACCGTATATAATATCAAAGTATACTATCTTACCAATACGACGCATCAAAACCTCAGCGAAACTTTGCGGAACTTAATAACAAGGCCTAAACAAAGTTATACAATGCACGGATGTAGTATTTGATCATCCAGAGCGGTTCTTGCTACATATTTAGTTAAATAACTCTGAGCTGTGCAGGTATTTGCAGTTCTAACTTATATAATATCAATGTATACTATCTTATCAATACGACGCAATCAAAACTTCAGCGATACTTTGCGGAAGTTCATAACAAAGCGTAAACAAAGTTATACTATGCACGTATGTACCATTTGATCTTAGTGCCGGTTCTGGATACATATTTTGCCAAATCATTCTCAGGTTTGTAGGTAGTTGCAGTACTACCATATATAATATCATAGTATACTATCTTACCAATACGACGCAATCAAAACATCAGCGACACTTTGCGAAATTTCATAACAAAGCGAGAACCAAATTATACTATGCACGGATGTACTATTTGATCATCCTGAGCTGTTCTTGCTATATATTTAGTTAAATAACTCTGAGGTTTGCAGGTGTTTGCAGTTCTAACTTATATATTATTAAAGTATACTATCTTACCAATACGACGCAATCAATACATCAGCGAAACTTTGCGGAAATGCATAACACAACGTAAACAAAGTTATACTATGCACGTATGTACTATTTGATCTTCCTGCCGGTTCTGGATACATATTTTGCCAAATCACTCTCAGGTTTGTAGGTAGTTGCAGTTCTACCTTATATAATATCAAAGTATACTAACTTATCAATACGACGCAATCAAAACCTCAGCGATACTTTGCGGAACATCATAACAAAGTGTGAACAAAGTTATACTATGCACGGATGTACTATTTGATCTTCCAGCCGGTTCTTGAAACATATTTTGATAAATAACTCTGAGGTTTGCAGGTAGATGCAGTTCTACCGTATATAATATCAAAGTATACTATCTTACCAATACGACGCATCAAAACCTCAGCGAAACTTTGCGGAACTTAATAACAAGGCCTAAACAAAGTTATACAATGCACGGATGTAGTATTTGATCATCCAGAGCGGTTCTTGCTACATATTTAGTTAAATAACTCTGAGCTGTGCAGGTATTTGCAGTTCTAACTTATATAATATCAATGTATACTATCTTATCAATACGACACTCTCAAAACCTCAGCGATACTTTGCGGAATTTCATAACAAAGCGAGAACAAAGTTATACTATGCACGGATGTACTATTTGATCATCCAGAGCTGTTCTTGCTACATATTTAGTTAAATAACTCTGAGCTTTGCAGATATTTGCAGTTCTACCGTATATAATATCAATGTACACTATCTTATCAATACGACACTATCAAAACCTCAGCGAAACTTTGCGGAACTTCATAACAAAGCGTAAACAAAGTTATACAATGCACGGATGTACTATTTGATCATCCTGCCGGTTCTTGAAACATATTTTGATAAATAACTCTGAGATTTGCAGGTATTTGCAGTTCTAACTTATGTATTATCAAAGTATACCAACTTATTAATACGAAGCAATCAAAACATCAGCGAAACTTTGCAGAACTTCATAACAAAGCGTAAACAAATTTATACTATGCACGTATGTACTTTTTGATCATCCTGAGCGGTTCTTGCTACATATTTAGTTAAATAACTCTGTGGTTTGCAGGTTTTTGCAGTTCTACCGTATATAATATCATAGTATACTATCTTACCAATACGACGCACTCAAAACATCAGCGAAACTTTGCGGAACTTCATAACAAAGCGTAAACAAAGTTATAGTATGAACGGATGTACTATTTGATCATCCAGAGCGGTTCTTGAAACATATTTTGTTAAATAACCCTGTGCTTTGCAGGTAGTTGCAGTTCTATCGTATATAATATCAAATTATACTATCTTACCAATACGACGCAATCAAAACGTCAGCGATACTTTGCGGAACTTCATAACAAAGCGTAAACAAAGTTATACAATGCACGGATGTACTATTTGATCTTAGTGCCGGTTCTGGATTCATATTTTGCCATATCATTCTCAGGTTTGTAGGTAGTTGCAGTTCTACCTTATATAATATCAAAGTATACTATCTTACCAATACGACGCAATCAAAACCTCAGCGATACTTTGCGGAACTTCATAAAGTGTGAACAAAGTTATACTATGCACGGATGTACTATTTGATCTTCCTGCCGGTTCTTGAAACATATTTTGATAAATAACTCTGAGATTTGCAGGTATTTGCAGTTCTAAGTTATGTATTATCAAAGTATACTATCTTATTAATACGAAGCAATCAAAACATCAGCGAAACTTTGCAGAACTTCATAACAAAGCGTAAACAAATTTATACTATGCATGTATGTACTTTTTGATCATCCTGAGCGGTTCTTGTTACATATTTAGTTAAATAACTCTGTGGTTTGCAGGTATTTGCAGTTCTACCGTATATAATATCATAGTATACTATCTTACCAATACGACACACTCAAAACCTCAGCGAAACTTTGCGGAACTTCATAACAAAGCGTAAACAAAGTTATACAATGCACGGATGTACTATTTGATCATCCAGATCGGTTCTTGAAACATATTTTGATAAATAACTCTGAGATTTGCAGGTATTTGCAGTTCTAACTTATGTATTATCAAAGTATACTAACTTATTAATACGAAGCAATCAAAACATCAGCGAAACTTTGCAGAACTTCATAACAAAGTGTAAACAAATTTATACTATGCACGAATGTACTTTTTGATCATCCTGAGCGGTTCTTGCTACATATTTAGTTAAATAACTCTGTGGTTTGCAGGTATTTGCAGTTCTACCGTATATAATATCATAGTATACTATCTTACCAATACGACACACTCAAAACCTCAGCGAAACTTTGCGGAACTTCATAACAAAGCGTAAACAAAGTTATACAATGCACGGATGTACTAGTTGATCTTAGTGCCGGTTCTGGATACATATTTTGCCATATCATTCTCAGGTTTGTAGGTAGTTGCAGTTCTACCTTATATAATATGAAAGTATACTATCTTACCACTACGACGCAATGAAAACGTCAGCGATACTTTGCGGAACTTCATAACAAAGTGTGAACAAAGTTATACTATGCACGGATGAATTATTTGATCATCCTGAGCGGTTCTTGCTACGTACTTAGTTAAATAACTCTGAGCTTTGCAGATATTTGCAGTTCTAATTTATATAATATCAATGTATACTATCTTATCAATACGACGCAATCAAAACTTCAGCGATACTTTGCGGAAGTTCATAACAAAGCGTAAACAAAGTTATGCTATGCACGTATGTACCATTTGATCTTAGTGCCGGTTCTGGATACATATTTTGCCAAATCATTCTCAGGTTTGTAGGTAGTTGCAGTACTACCATATATAATATCATAGTATACTATCTTACCAATACGACGCAATCAAAACATCAGCGACACTTTGCGGAATTTCATAACAAAGCGAGAACCAAATTATACTATGCACGGATGTACTATTTGATCATCCTGAGCTGTTCCTGCTACAAATTTAGTTAAATAACTCTGAGGTTTGCAGGTGTTTGCAGTTCTAACTTATATATTATTAAAGTATACTATCTTACCAATACGACGCACTCAAAACATCAGCGAAACTTTGCGGAACTTCATAACAAAGCGTAAACAAAGTTATAGTATGCACGGATGTACTATTTGATCATCCAGAGCGGTTCTTGAAACATATTTTGATAAATAACTCTGAGATTTGCAGGTATTTGCAGTTCTAACTTGTATAATATCAAAGTATACTATCTTACCAATACGACGCAATCAAAACCTCAGCGATACTTTGCGGAACTTCATAAAGTGTGAACAAAGTTATACTATCCACGGATGTACTATTTGATCTTCCTGCCGGTTCTTGAAACATATTTTGATAAATAACTCTGAGATTTGCAGGTATTTGCAGTTCTCACTTATGTATTATCAAAGTATACTAACTTATTAATACGAAGCAATCAAAACATCAGCGAAACTTTGCAGAACTTCATAACAAAGCGTAAACAAATTTATACTATGCACGTATGTACTTTTTGATCATCCTGAGCGGTTCTTGCTACATATTTAGTTAAATAACTCTGTGGTTTGCAGGTATTTGCAGTTCTACCGTATATAATATCATAGTATACTATCTCACCAATACGACGCACTCAAAACCTCAGCGAAACTTTGCGGAACGTCATAACAAAGTGTGAACAAAGTTATACTATGCACGGATGTACTATTTGATCTTCCTGCCGGTTCTTGAAACATATTTTGATAAATAACTCTGAGATTTGCAGGTATTTGCAGTTCTAACTTATGTATTATCAAAGTATACTAACTTATTAATAAGAAGCAATCAAAACATCAGCGAAACTTTGCAGAACATCATAACAAAGCGTAAACAAAGTTATACAATGCACGGATGTACTATTTGATCTTAGTGCCGGTTCTGGATACATATTTTGCCATATCATTCTCAGGTTTGTAGGTAGTTGCAGTTCTACCTTATATAATATGAAAGTATACTATCTTACCACTACGACGCAATGAAAACGTCAGCGATACTTTGCGGAACTTCATAACAAAGTGTGAACAAAGTTATACTATGCACGGATGAATTATTTGATCATCCTGAGCGGTTCTTGCTACGTACTTAGTTAAATAACTCTGAGCTTTGCAGATATTTGCAGTTCTAATTTATATAATATCAATGTATACTATCTTATCAATACGACGCAATCAAAACTTCAGCGATACTTTGCGGAAGTTCATAACAAAGCGTAAACAAAGTTATACTATGCACGTATGTACCATTTGATCTTAGTGCCGGTTCTGGATACATATTTTGCCAAATCATTCTCAGGTTTGTAGGTAGTTGCAGTACTACCATATATAATATCATAGTATACTATCTTACCAATACGACGCAATCAAAACATCAGCGACACTTTGCGGAATTTCATAACAAAGCGAGAACCAAATTATACTATGCACGGATGTACTATTTGATCATCCTGAGCTGTTCTTGCTACATATTTAGTTAAATAACTCTGAGGTTTGCAGGTGTTTGCAGTTCTAACTTATATATTATTAAAGTATACTATCTTACCAATACGACGCAGTCAAAACATCAGCGAAACTTTGCGGAACTTCATAACAAAGCGTAAACAAAGTTATAGTATGCACGGATGTACTATTTGATCATCCAGAGCGGTTCTTGAAACATATTTTGATAAATAACTCTGAGATTTGCAGGTATTTGCAGTTCTAACTTGTATAATATCAAAGTATACTATCTTACCAATACGACGCAATCAAAACCTCAGCGATACTTTGCGGAACTTCATAAAGTGTGAACAAAGTTATACTATCCACGGATGTACTATTTGATCTTCCTGCCGGTTCTTGAAACATATTTTGATAAATAACTCTGAGATTTGCAGGTATTTGCAGTTCTAACTTATGTATTATCAAAGTATACTATCTTATTAATACGAAGCAATCAAAACATCAGCGAAACTTTGCAGAACTTCATAACAAAGCGTAAACAAATTTATACTATGCACGTATGTACTTTTTGATCATCCTGAGCGGTTCTTGCTACATATTTAGTTAAATAACTCTGTGGTTTGCAGGTATTTGCAGTTCTACCGTATATAATATCATAGTATACTATCTCACCAATACGACGCACTCAAAACCTCAGCGAAACTTTGCGGAACGTCATAACAAAGTGTGAACAAAGTTATACTATGCACGGATGTACTATTTGATCTTCCTGCCGGTTCTTGAAACATATTTCATAAATAACTCTGAGATTTGCAGGTATTTGCAGTTCTAACTTATGTATTATCAAAGTATACTAACTTATTAATACGAAGCAATCAAAACATCAGCGAAACTTTGCAGAACTTCATAACAAAGCGTAAACAAATTTATACTATGCACGAATGTACTTTTTGATCATCCTGAGCGGTTCTTGCTACATATTTAGTTAAATAACTCTGTGGTTTGCAGGTATTTGCAGTTCTACCGTATATAATATCATAGTATACTATCTTACCAATACGACACACTCAAAACCTCAGCGAAACTTTGCGGAACTTCATAACAAAGCGTAAACAAAGTTATACAATGCACGGATGTACTATTTGATCTTAGTGCCGGTTCTGGATACATATTTTGCCATATCATTCTCAGGTTTGTAGGTAGTTGCAGTTCTACCTTATATAATATGAAAGTATACTATCTTACCACTACGACGCAATGAAAACGTCAGCGATACTTTGCGGAACTTCATAACAAAGTGTGAACAAAGTTATACTATGCACGGATGAATTATTTGATCATCCTGAGCGGTTCTTGCTACATACTTAGTTAAATAACTCTGAGCTTTGCAGATATTTGCAGTTCTAATTTATATAATATCAATGTATACTATCTTATCAATACGACGCAATCAAAACTTCAGCGATACTTTGCGGAAGTTCATAACAAAGCGTAAACAAAGTTATACTATGCACGTATGTACCATTTGATCTTAGTGCCGGTTCTGGATACATATTTTGCCAAATCATTCTCAGGTTTGTAGGTAGTTGCAGTACTACCATATATAATATCATAGTATACTATCTTACCAATACGACGCAATCAAAACATCAGCGACACTTTGCGGAATTTCATAACAAAGCGAGAACCAAATTATACTATGCACGGATGTACTATTTGATCATCCTGAGCTGTTCTTGCTACATATTTAGTTAAATAACTCTGAGGTTTGCAGGTGTTTGCAGTTCTAACTTATATATTATTAAAGTATACTATCTTACCAATACGACGCACTCAAAACATCAGCGAAACTTTGCGGAACTTCATAACAAAGCGTAAACAAAGTTATAGTATGCACGGATGTACTATTTGATCATCCAGAGCGGTTCTTGAAACATATTTTGATAAATAACTCTGAGATTTGCAGGTAGTTGCTGTTCTACCTTAAATAATATCATAGTATACTATCTTACGAATACGACGCAATGAAAACGTCAGCGATACTTTGCGGAACTTCATAACAAAGCGTAAACAAATTTATACTATGCACGGATGTACTATTTGATCTTCCTGCCGGTTCTTGAAACATATTTTGATAAATAACTCTGAGATTTGCAGGTATTTGCAGTTCTAACTTATGTATTATCAAAGTATACTAACTTATTAATAAGAAGCAATCAAAACATCAGCGAAACTTTGCAGAACTTCATAACAAAGCGTAAACAAATTTATACTATGCACGTATGTACTTTTTGATCATCCTGAGCGGTTCTTGCTACATATTTAGTTAAATAACTCTGTGGTTTGCAGGTATTTGCAGTTCTACCGTATATAATATCATAGTATACTATCTCACCAATACGACGCACTCAAAACCTCAGCGAAACTTTGCGGAACTTCATAACAAAGTGTGAACAAAGTTATACTATGCACGGATGTACTGATTGATCTTCCTGCCGGTTCTTGAAACATATTTTGATAAATAACTCTGAGATTTGCAGGTATTTGCAGTTCTAACTTATGTATTATCAAAGTATACTAACTTATTAATACGAAGCAATCAAAACATCAGCGAAACTTTGCAGAACTTCATAACAAAGCGTAAACAAATTTATACTATGCACGAATGTACTTTTTGATCATCCTGAGCGGTTCTTGCTACATATTTAGTTAAATAACTCTGTGGTTTGCAGGTAGTTGCAGTTCTACCTTAAATAATATCATAGTATACTATCTTACCAATACGACGCACTCAAAACCTCAGCGAAACTTTGCGGAACTTCATAACAAAGCGTAAACAAAGTTATACAATGCACGGATGTACTATTTGATCTTAGTGCCGGTTCTGGATACATATTTTGCCATATCATTCTCAGGTTTGTAGGTAGTTGCAGTTCTATCTTATATAATATGAAAGTATACTATCTTACCACTACGACGCAATGAAAACGTCAGCGATACTTTGCGGAACTTCATAACAAAGTGTGAACAAAGTTATACTATGCACGGATGAATTATTTGATCATCCTGAGCGGTTCTTGCTACATACTTAGTTAAATAACTCTGAGCTTTGCAGATATTTGCAGTTCTAATTTATATAATATCAATGTATACTATCTTACCAATACGACGCAATCAAAACATCAGCGACACTTTGCGGAATTTCATAACAAAGCGAGAACCAAATTATACTATGCACGGATGTACTATTTGATCATCCTGAGCTGTTCTTGCTACATATTTAGTTAAATAACTCTGATGTTTGCAGGTGTTTGCAGTTCTAACTTATATATTATTAAAGTATACTATCTTACCAATACGACGCAATCAATACATCAGCGAAACTTTGCGGAACTACATAACAAAGCGTAAACAAAGTTATACTATGCACGTATGTACTATTTGATCTTCCTGCCGGTTCTGGATACATATTTTGCCAAATCACTCTCAGGTTTGTAGGTAGTTGCAGTTCTACCTTATATAATATCAAAGTATACTAACTTACCATTACGACGCAATCAAAACCTCAGCGATACTTTGCGGAACATCATAAAGTGTGAACAAAGTTATACTATGCACGGATGTACTATTTGATCTTCCTGCCGGTTCTTGAAACATATTTTGATAAAAAACTCTGAGATTTGCAGGTAGTTGCAGTTCTACCGTATATAATATCAAAGTATACTATCTTACCAATACGACGCATCAAAACCTCAGCGAAACTTTGCGGAACTTCATAACAAAGCGTAAACAAAGTTATAGTATGAACGGATGTACTATTTGATCATACAGAGCGGTTCTTGAAACATATTTTGTTAAATAACTCTGTGCTTTGCAGGTAGTTGCAGTTCTATCGTATATAATATCAAATTATACTATCTTACCAATACGACGCAATCAAAACGTCAGCGATACTTTGCGGAACTTCATAACAAAGCGTAAACAAAGTTATACTATGCACGGATGTACCATTTGATCTTAGTGCCGGTTCTGGATACATATTTTGCCAAATCATTCTCAGGTTTGTAGGTAGTTGCAGTACTACCATATATAATATCATAGTATACTATCTTACCAATACGACGCAATCAAAACATCAGCGACACTTTGCGGAATTTCATAACAAAGCGAGAACCAATTTATACTATGCACGGATGTACTATTTGATCATCCTGAGCTGTTCTTGCTACATATTTAGTTAAATAAGTCTGAGGTTTGCAGGTGTTTGCAGTTGTAACTTATATATTATTAAAGTATACTATCTTACCAATACGACGCACTCAAAACATCAGCGAAACTTTGCGGAACTTCATAACAAAGCGTAATCAAAGTTATAGTATGAACGGATGTACTATTTGATCATCCAGAGCGGTTCTTGAAACATATTTTGTTAAATAACGCTGTGCTTTGCAGGTAGTTGCAGTTCTATCGTATATAATATCAAATTATACTATCTTACCAATACGACGCAATCAAAACGTCAGCGATACTTTGCGGAACTTCATAACAAAGCGTAAACAAAGTTATACAATGCACGGATGTACTATTTGATCTTAGTGCCGGTTCTGGATACATATTTTGCCATATCATTCTCAGGTTTGTAGGTAGTTGCAGTTCCACCTTATATAATATCAAAGTATACTATCTTACCAATACGACGCAATCAAAACCTCAGCGATACTTTGCGGAACTTCATAAAGTGTGAACAAAGTTATACTATCCACGGATGTACTATTTGATCTTCCTGCCGGTTCTTGAAACATATTTTGATAAATAACTCTGAGATTTGCAGGTATTTGCAGTTCTAAGTTATGTATTATCAAAGTATACTATCTTATTAATACGAAGCAATCAAAACATCAGCGAAACTTTGCGGAATTTCATAACAAAGTGTGAACAAAGTTATAGTATGCACGGATGTACTATTTGATCATCCAGAGCGGTTCTTGCTACATATTTAGTTAAATAACTCTGAGCATTGCAGTTATTGGCAGTTCTAACTTATATAATATCAATGTATCCTATCTTATCAATACGACACTATCAAAACATCAGCGAAACTTTACGGAACATCATAACAAAGCTTAAACAAAGTTATACTATGCACGGATGTACTATTTGATCATCCAGATCGGTTCTTGAAACATATTTTGATAAATAACTCTGAGATTTGCAGGTATTTGCAGTTCTAACTTGTATAATATCAAAGTATACTATCTTACCACTACGACGCAATGAAAACTTCAGCGATACTTTGCGGAACTTCATAACAAAGTGTGAAAAAAGTTATACTATGCACGGATGAATTATTTGATCATCCTGAGCTGTTCTTGCTACATACTTAGTTAAATAACTCTGAACTTTGCAGTTATTTGCAGTTCTAATTTATATAATATCAATGTATACTGTCTTATCAATACGACACTATCAAAACCTCAGCGAAACTTTGCGGAACTTCATACCAAAGCGTAAACAAAGTTATACTATGCACGTATGTACCATTTGATCATCCAGAGCGGTTCTTGAAACATATTTTGATAAATAACTCTGAGATTTGCAGGTATTTGCAGTTCTACCTTATATAATATCAAAGTAAACTATCTTACCAATACGACGCAATCAAAACCTCAGCGATACTTTGCGGAACTTCATAAAGTGTGAACAAAGTTATACTATGCACGGATGTACTATTTGATCTTCCTGCCGGTTCTTGAAACATATTTTGATAAATAACTCTGAGATTTGCAGGTATTTGCAGTTCTATGTTATGTATTATCAAAGTATACTATCTTATTAATACGAAGCAATCAAAACATCAGCGAAACTTTGCAGAACTTCATAACAAAGCGTAAACAAATTTATACTATGCACGTATGTACTTTTTGATCATCCTGAGCGGTTCTTGTTACATATTTAGTTAAATAACTCTGTGGTTTGCAGGTATTTGCAGTTCTACCGTATATAATATCCTAGTATACTATCTTACCAATTCGACGCACTCAAAACATCAGCGAAACTTTGCGGAACTTCATAACAAAGCGTTAACAAAGTTATAGTATGCACGGATGTACTATTTGATCATCCAGAGCAGTTCTTGAAACATATTTTGATAAATAACTCTCAGATTTGCAGGTAGTTGCAGTTCTACCTTAAATAATATCATAGTATACTATCTTACCAATACGACGCAATGAAAACGTCAGCGATACTTTGCGGAATTTCATAACAAAGCGTAAACAAATTTATACTATGCACGGATGTACTATTTGATCATCCAGAGCGGTTCTTGAAACATATTTTGATAAATAACTCTGAGATTTGCAGGTATTTGCAGTTCTAACTTGTATAATATCAAAGTATACTATCTTACCACTACGACGCAATGAAAACTTCAGCGATACTTTGCGGAACTTCATAACAAAGTGTGAAAAAAGTTATACTATGCACGGATGAATTATTTGATCATCCTGAGCTGTTCTTGCTACATACTTAGTTAAATAACTCTGAACTTTGCAGTTATTTGCAGTTCTAATTTATATAATATCAATGTATACTGTCTTATCAATACGACACTATCAAAACCTCAGCGAAACTTTGCGGAACTTCATACCAAAGCGTAAACAAAGTTATACTATGCACGTATGTACCATTTGATCATCCAGAGCGGTTCTTGAAACATATTTTGATAAATAACTCTGAGATTTGCAGGTATTTGCAGTTCTAACTTATGTATTATCAAAGTATACTATCTTACCAATACGACGCAATGAAAACGTCAGCGATACTTTGCGGAACTTCATAACAAAGTGTGAACAAAGTTATACTATGCACGGATGTACTATTTGATCATCCTGAGCGGTTCTTGCTACATATTTAGTTAAATAACTCCGAAGATTGCATGTATTTGCAGTTCTAACTTATATAATATCAAAGTATACTATCTTATCAATACGACACTCTCAAAACCTCAGCGATACTTTGCGGAATTTCATAACAAAGCGAGAACAAAGTTATACTATGCACGGATGTACTATTTGATCATCCAGAGCTGTTCTTGCTACATATTTAGTTAAATAACTCTGAGCTTTGCAGATATTTGCAGTTCTACCGTATATAATATCAATGTACACTATCTTATCAATACGACACTATCAAAACCTCAGCGAAACTTTGCGGAACTTCATAACAAAGCGTAAACAAAGTTATACAATGCACGGATGTACTATTTGATCTTAGTGCCGGTTCTGGATACATATTTTGCCAAATCACTCTCAGGTTAGTAGGTAGTTGCAGTTCTACCTTATATAATATCAAAGTAAACTATCTTACCAATACGACGCAATCAAAACCTCAGCGATACTTTGCGGAACTTCATAAAGTGTGAACAAAGTTATACTATGCACGGATGTACTATTTGATCTTCCTGCCGGTTCTTGAAACATATTTTGATAAATAACTCTGAGATTTGCAGGTATTTGCAGTTCTATGTTATGTATTATCAAAGTATACTATCTTATTAATACGAAGCAATCAAAACATCAGCGAAACTTTGCAGAACTTCATAACAAAGCGTAAACAAATTTATACTATGCACGTATGTACTTTTTGATCATCCTGAGCGGTTCTTGTTACATATTTAGTTAAATAACTCTGTGGTTTGCAGGTATTTGCAGTTCTACCGTATATAATATCCTAGTATACTATCTTACCAATTCGACGCACTCAAAACATCAGCGAAACTTTGCGGAACTTCATAACAAAGCGTTAACAAAGTTATAGTATGCACGGATGTACTATTTGATCATCCAGAGCGGTTCTTGAAACATATTTTGATAAATAACTCTCAGATTTGCAGGTAGTTGCAGTTCTACCTTAAATAATATCATAGTATACTATCTTACCAATACGACGCAATGAAAACGTCAGCGATACTTTGCGGAATTTCATAACAAAGCGTAAACAAATTTATACTATGTACGGATGTACTATTTGATCATCCAGAGCGGTTCTTGCTACATATTTAGTTAAATAACTCTGAGCATTGCAGGTATTTGCAGTTCTAATTTATATAATATCAATGTATACTATCTTATCAATACGACGCAATCAAAACTTCAGCGATACTTTGCGGAAGTTCATAACAAAGCGTAAACAAAGTTATACTATGCACGTATGTACCATTTGATCTTAGTGCCGGTTCTGGATACATATTTTGCCAAATCATTCTCAGGTTTGTAGGTAGTTGCAGTACTACCTCATATAATATCATAGTATACTATCTTACCAATACAACGCAATCAAAACATCAGCGACACTTTGCGGAATTTCATAACAAAGCGAGAACCAAATTATACTATGCACGGATGTACTATTTGATCATCCTGAGCTGTTCTTGCTACATATTTAGTTAAATAACTCTGAGGTTTGCAGGTGTTTGCAGTTCTAACTTATATATTATTAAAGTATACTATCTTACCAATACGACGCAATCAATACATCAGCGAAACTTTGCGGAACTACATAACAAAGCGTAAACAAAGATATACTATGCACGTATGTACTATTTGATCTTCCTGCCGGTTCTGGATACATATTTTGCCAAATCACTCTCAGGTTTGTAGGTAGTTGCAGTTCTACCTTATATAATATCATAGTATACTATCTTACCAATACGACGCACTCAATACATCAGCGATACTTTGCGGAACTTCATAACAAAGCGTAAACAAATTTATACTATGCACGGATGTACTATTTGATCTTCCTGCCGGTTCTTGAAACATATTTTGATAAATAACTCTGAGATTTGCAGGTATTTGCAGTTCTAACTTATGTATTATCAAAGTATACTAACTTATTAATACGAAGCAATCAAAACATCAGCGAAACTTTGCAGAACTTCATAAAGCGTAAACAAAGTTATACAATGCACGGATGTACTATTTGATCTTAGTGCCGGTTCTGGATACATATTTTGCCATATCATTCTCAGGTTTGTAGGTAGTTGCAGTTCTACCTTATATAATATCAAAGTATACTATCTTACCAATACGACGCAATCAAAACCTCAGCGATACTTTGCGGAACTTCATAAAGGGTGAACAAAGTTATACTATGCACGGATGTACTATTTGATCTTCATGCCGGTTCTTGAAACATATTTTGATAAATAACTCTGAGATTTGCAGGTATTTGCAGTTCTAAGTTATGTATTATCAAAGTATACTATCTTATTAATACGAAGCAATCAAAACATCAGCGAAACTTTGCAGAACTTCATAACAAAGCGTAAACAAATTTATACTATGCACGTATGTACTTTTTGATCATCCTGAGCGGTTCTTTTTACATATTTAGTTAAATAACTCTGTGGTTTGCAGGTATTTGCAGTTCTACCGTATATAATATCCTAGTATACTATCTTACCAATACGACGCACTCAAAACATCAGCGAAACTTTGCGGAACTTCATAACAAAGCGTAAACAAAGTTATAGTATGCACGGATGTACTATTTGATCTTAGTGCCGGTTCTGGATACATATTTTGCCATATCATTCTCAGGTTTGTAGGTAGTTGCAGTTCTACCTTATATAATATCAAAGTATACTATCTTACCAATACGACCCAATCAAAACCTCAGCGATACTTTGCGGAACTTCATAAAGTGTGAACAAAGTTATACTATGCACGGATGTACTATTTGATCTTCCTGCCGGTTCTTGAAACATATTTTGATAAATAACTCTGAGATTTGCAGGTATTTGCAGTTCTAACTTATATATTATTAAAGTATACTATCTTACCAATACGACGGAATCAAAACATCAGCGAAACTTTGCGGAACTTCATAACAAAGCGTAATCAAAGTTATAGTATGAACGGATGTACTATTTGATCATCCAGAGCGGTTCTTGAAACATATTTTGTTAAATAACTCTGTGCTTTGCAGGTAGTTGCAGTTCTATCGTATATAATATCAAATTATACTATCTTACCAATACGACGCAATCAAAACGTCAGCGATACTTTGCGGAACTTCATAACAAAGCGTAAACAAAGTTATACTATGCACGGATGTACTATTTGATCATCCAGATCGGTTCTTGAAACATATTTTGATAAATAACTCTGAGATTTGCAGGTATTTGCAGTTCTAACTTGTATAATATCAAAGTATACTATCTTACCAATACGACGCACTCAAAACCTCAGCGAAACTTTGCGGAACTTCATAACAAAGTGTGAACAAAGTTATACTATGCACGGATGTACTATTTGATCTTCCTGCCGGTTCTTGAAACATATTTTGATAAATAACTCTGAGATTTGCAGGTATTTGCAGTTCTAACTTATGTATCATCAAAGTATACTAACTTATTAATACGAAGCAATCAAAACATCAGCGAAACTTTGCAGAACTTCATAACAAAGCGTAAACAAATTTATACTATGCACGTATGTACTTTTTGATCATCCTGAGCGGTTCTTGCTACATATTTAGTTAAATAACTCTGTGGTTTGCAGGTATTTGCAGTTCTACCGTATATAATATCATAGTATACTATCTTACCAATACGACGCACTCAAAACATCAGCGAAACATTGCGGAACTTCATAACAAAGCGTAATCAAAGTTATAGTATGAACGGATGTACTATTTGAACATCCAGAGCGGTAATTGAAACATATTTTGTTAAATAACTCTGTGCTTTGCAGGTAGTTGCAGTTCTATCGTATATAATATCAAATTATACTATCTTACCAATACGACGCAATCAAAACGTCAGCGATACTTTGCGGAACTTCATAACAAAGCGTAAACAAAGTTATACAATGCACGGATGTACTATTTGATCTTAGTGCCGGTTCTGGATACATATTTTGCCATATCATTCTCAGGTTTGTAGGTAGTTGCACTTCTACCTTACATAATATCAAAGTATACTATCTTACCAATACGACGCAATCAAAACCTCAGCGATACTTTGCGGAACTTCATAAAGTGTGAACAAAGTTATACTATGCACGGATGTACTATTTGATCTTCCTGCCGGTTCTTGAAACATATTTTGATAAATAACTCTGAGATTTGCAGGTATTTGCAGTTCTAAGTTATGTATTATCAAAGTATACTATCTTATTAATACGAAGCAATCAAAACATCAGCGAAACTTTGCAGAACTTCATAACAAAGCGTAAACAAATTTATACTATGCACGTGTTACTAATTATAGGCAGGTCACTTTCCCGAGTCACCGTATATCGCTTTCCTTTCGCAAGCTCAGGTAGCAGCAACCATCCTGAGTCGTCTGGGGCACATATGGTTTCCCATATGTCAACCGTACTCCTTTCATGATCCAAGGTGATCACTGAGTGACGGTCCGACTCAGGTATCGCCAACTATTGTGAGCCGCCTACCACCCATACAGTTTCCCATATGGCAACCGTACTCCTTTTGTGACCCAAGGTGGTCACTGAGTGACGGTCCGGCTCACTATTGTTGACGGTGTATTATTCTACCTGTTCGGGCTCAGGTAATAGTTCCCCATCATGGGTCGCTCACTACACATTTAGTTTCCTAAATGTCGACCATACTCCTTTTATGACCCAAGGTGATCACTGAGTGATGGTCCGACCCACGATTTCTTGGAACTCTTTCATACCTGACGGTATTGACGAAAGTCGGCGACTACTCACAGAAAGCGACTATTCCAATTGCCTTCTACTAGCACGACTCTCTCATTTCCTCGTGGTTTCTTCTATTTAATCTACCCCTACCCCTGCATATCTGTCGCTGGGTTCCACACCAACAGAGTATACTTTCCATCTTCTAATTAACTCTCAACTCGAACATAGAAATTAACATATTTATTCACACAAATTAATAAACTGAAATGGTATAAGGAATTTGCATCTATATGACTCAGTCCTTAACACTCTCCCCCTCCGCTGCGGGGGCTTTTTCCTCCGCAGCACTAATATTTAACACAGGTAACACTATTAGTTTTACTACAGGTCTTCTCAACGTCCCATGTTGAGTCTTCACTTCCGCTACTCGAATTCTTCCGTCGGCTCCTGGATACACTGCTTTGACGATTCCTTTTAGCCACATATTCCGTGGCATTAGATGGTCTGCGATAATAACTATGCTTCCGGTTTTTATCGGTATCGTGTCATGCGTCCATCGCCTACGTGGCTGCAGTGTGGGTAGATATTCTCGTACCCACCGGTTCCAAAAGTGGTCTGCTAACCTCTGCGCTACTCTCCATTGTTTTCTGCTATATAGTTCGATGTCATCGGGTACATTTGGCAATGGGTCAGCTGACGAGGTTCCTATTAGAAAGTGGTACGGTGTGATGGCTTCAGGATCCCTAGGATCTACCGATACGTGTGTTAGCGGACGCGAGTTTACTGTCCGTTCCGCTTCTAGCAGCACTGTTTGCAACGTCTCTTCTTTAGGTGACCTTTCCTTTAAGGTTACCTTCAAAGCCGTTTTTACGCTTCTCACAAGTCGTTCCCAGCTTCCACCCATGTGGGGTGAGGCAGGTGGAATAAACTTCCATATCATTCGGTGACTACTAGCGAATTCCGTTTGTTTTTGTTGGTCGAGATCCTGTATTAGTTGCTTAATCTCTCGGTCCGCACCCTTTAGATTCGTGGCGTTATCTGAGTACAGTTGGGAAGGGAAACCCCGTCGCGCTCCCATTCGTCTCAGAGCCATAATCGTTGAATCTGTAGTCAGGGAGTTAACTAATTCTAGATGAATGGCTCGTGTTGTCAAGCATGTGAATAAGACGCCCCATCTTTTCTCATGACGTCTTCCAACTGTGACGGTCAATGGTCCAAAGTAGTCTATTCCGCAGTAAGTGAAAGGGCGTTGGTGATGTCCTAATCTAGCCAATGGTAAATCACTCATTCTTGGAGGATTTGACTTCGCTCTTCGGATGCGACACGTTACGCACTGATGCGCTACCGACCTAATTGTAGGTCTGAGTTTCAATATCCAGTACCTTTGCCTGAGCTCATTTAATACAGTTTCGGTGCTGCCATGTCCCGCTGATTCGTGATACTGACGTACCAACAATCTGGTATATGGATGTTTCCCGTCTAAGAGGACCGGTCTCTTCATTTGTTCGGCAATTCCAGCTATGTTGCTAACCCGGCCTTTTAATCTTAATATTTGTTGGTCATCCATCTCGGGTGAAAATTGTATGAGTCGGCTGTCAGCGGGTAATGGTCGTCGTTGTTCTATTGATCTGATTTCATTTCCAAAGCTTTCTTCTTGCGCTTGCCTAATCCATAATTTTTCAGATCGTTGCATCATGTCTTCTGTTAATTCTACGCCTCTTTTCTTCTTGCACCGTTCAACGAATATAAGTATTCTTGCCGTAGTTCGTATCAAACGCAACCACGATGAAAACCTTTGGATGTCGAGCAGCACCGGGTTTGTTGTTCGTCTGATTGCTGCCACTGTTCGACACTCTTCTTCCGTCGCCTGTTCTTTGTTTTTCCTCGCTCGTGATCTTGGCCAACTGTTTTCAGCGTTTGTTAAGAAATCCGGTCCATGGAACCAGTTGGATTCAGTTAGGATTGCAACAGGTCGATTCCGGGTTGCGTGATCAGCCGGGTTTTGTTTCCCGGAAATCCATCTCCACTCGGTTGTAGTCGTGAGTTCGTCGATCTCAGCTAACCGATTAGAAACGAACGTTTTGAACGATCTTGGATCCGCTTGAATCCACGACAATACCGTGTTTGAGTCTGTCCAAAAAATACGGCGTGATATTTTAAACTCGTGCTCCGTTTCGATTGTCCGTCCTAGACGACTCGCTAGTAATGCAGCTTGCAACTCCAGGCGAGGAATTGACGTAGGTTTTAATGGAGTTACTCTGCTTTTAGAGCAGATAAACGCTACGGTGGATCGCCCGTTGCTGTACGTAAATTTCCAATAGGCAACTGCCGCATAGGCTAACTCGCTTGCATCACAAAATACATGTAGTTCTGTGGTGCTTACATGGCTTCGAGCTACGTAGCATCGTGGTATCATTAGTTCACCTAGTGATTGTAGCTCGGATGTCCACTCCTTCCACTTGCCCATCTCAGCCATCCTTAGATTCTCGTCCCAAGTTATGCCGCTACGCCACACGTTTTGCAGCAGTATCTTGCTCTTAATTGTAAAGGGGGCCAGAAATCCAAGCGGGTCGAATATCGACATGATTGTTCGTACCATCTCCCTTTTAGTAATTCCTTTTTCTTGTAGTGGTACACTCACCGCATTTTGCATTTTATTTGTATTAAAACTGAACGTGTCTGACATCGCACCCCAGTAGAGACCTAGTGTCTTGGATGCTCGTCTTTCCTTCGCTGTTAATTGAACAGTTCCTGAAGTCACGTTTCCTCCGGACATTTCTTTCATAACAGCGTCACTATTACTTGTCCAGCCGCACATTTGAAAGCCACCCCGCCGATGTATCTCCGTTACCTCTCTAATTAGTCGTTTGGCCTCATCTTCCGTGTCCACACTGTCTAGATAATCGTCTACGTAATGTTTATATTTGATGGCATTTACCGCTTCAGGATATAGAGTTGCAAACTCGTCAGCGTTGCGATTCTTCACATATTGGGCTGACGATGGAGATGATATGGCTCCAAAAATCATCGATGACATGCGGTATACGTCTGGCTTCTGGTTCCGTTCGGTTCCCCTCCATAGGAATCGTTGTACGTCGCGATCTTCTTCTCGTATCTTTATTTGAAGAAACATCTCTTTAATATCTGCGACGAACGCTATCTTTCTTTGACGAAAGCGCATTAAAACTCCGAGTAACGAATTCAACAAGTCCGGTCCTGGTAAAAGCACGTCATTGAGGCTAGTGCCATGACATTTCGCTGCTGCATCGAAGACAATACGCAGTTTATTCGGCTTGTCCACATGTTTTACTCCAAAGTGCGGCAAATACCACACTGGAGATCCTGTTTCAATTTGCTGTGCAGTTAATTTTTCTGCGTAACCCTTTTTGATCAAATCTTCTATTTGTCTGGTATATGCGTTTGCTAATTCTGGTTCTTTTTCCATCCTTCTTTCCAAATTCTTTAACCGCTCAAGAGCATTCGAGTAGTTATTCGGTAGATCCACCTTTTCTTTATACCAGAGCAATCCAGTTTCCCATCTCCCTAGCTTTCTTTTAGTCGTGGTATTTTGAAGGTGCTGCGCTCTTTCTTCTTGCCGGTTCGTGCGAAGTATGTTGGAAATTCCAATGGATTCTAATTCAAAATATTCCTGGATCACCTCGTTTAAACTTTTGGCGTGGTCACTTTCTGGCTTTGAGTGTTCTGTCAACCCAAAGGCCTTTGTTAAACGATTTGTAAACTCTTGGTCCGTAATTGTGTATCCGTGAACCACCCAACCGAGTTCGGTGAGTGATGCGACCGGTAAATTCCGACCTCCGACTCGCAACTCTTTTGGAATGCATAAATACCAGTTGTCTTGACCCAGTATATTTGCTTCTTGGTTGCTTGTCATTGCTGTCTTTCCCTTCTGTTGCATACACCCGTCTTGTTCTTTCTCTCCTTTCATTTGTTCCTCGTCCCTTCCCCTGAGACTCATCTTTTCGAGCATTCCCTGAGGTTACAGTGACACCACTAGTCCCTGCCTTGCACGCCATTTCTGCCTCCATCGTTAGGAATGTCGATAGACCGACGAGTCTCGGTTCATCGGTCGGTCTCATATTCGCAAACCGATTATAATTATATATCATCGCAGATGACATTTTTTGGATAATATTGTTAATTAATTCCGGACTATGTAAATAACCCAGATGATTTACGCTTTGCATGCTCACTACACAGTTTCGCACTTTTGCTGCCAACGTTGGAAGATCCATACCCCTTGTGCCTATTCTTGGCAGTCGTTTCATTTCTTCTACGACTTTTCCCAATATGACATCGACATTACCGAAACGCAACTCTAACGATGCCATAATATCTTCTGCACTTCCAGATGTCAACAACAATGAATCCACTGTCTCTTTTGCTTCTCCGCGTAAACAATCACACAAACGTAGCACGTTTTCTTTATCGGTGAAGCCATTTAGTTCGGTGGTGATATCGAAAGCCCTTTTAAACGGTATCCACTCCAGTGGATTTCCCTCGAATATAGGCAGTTTTCGAGCAGACGTGAGTCTTGTCATTAGGTTTGTTGGTGACGTTTTTGTGTGTGACTTTAGCGTGGCAATCACGTCCGTTAGTACTGTTGTCAATTTATCGAGTTTATCGTTCTCCTGATCTATACACTTTTCATTATGTTTGGCTGCCGTTGATTGTTTTTCCGAATTCCTCAGCCATTCCGTTATGTTCTGCGCCGTGGCCGGATTGTTTGCTGGTTCTGGATGTTCGTTTATGAATTCGACCTCCTCGTCGAGTTCTGCTAGTTCGGCTTCCAGTCGTTTTTTTATTAGGTCCATTTCCAAGCGAGCACCTTCTTCGAGCGCCTTCTTCATCAATTTCGTCCGCGCCTCCGCCGCTTGATATTCCAGTCTCCTTTTCCTAGCCACAATGCTTGACGCTCCTGAGCCTGCTATACTACCACGCGAACTGGGATGACTATCTTCTTTTTTCTCCTCCCTATCCTGGGCCCGTCTTGTGCCGCTTGGTCCAGCGTCATTGTCTGGTACACCCGTTTGCACTATGTCACGATCACTACCGTATCTCCGGCCTCGGCCTTTACCACGACCACGTTTTCCCTTATTCATAATTTAACACTTCTCGTTTAACCGAATGCAGTTGCAGCTTCCACTCACGATCTGTACACTTCGCGTTTCCAAACACGACTGACTCGGTAGTCATACCTTTCGACTATGAACGGTACATCCCTAGGTCGGGATCCGGCTCGAAGGACCTTTTATTGTTGCTAATTATAGGCAGGTCACTTTCCCGAGTCACCGTATATCGCTTTCCTTTCGCAAGCTCAGGTAGCAGCAACCATCCTGAGTCGTCTGGGGCACATATGGTTTCCCATATGTCAACCGTACTCCTTTCATGATCCAAGGTGATCACTGAGTGACGGTCCGACTCAGGTATCGCCAACTATTGTGAGCCGCCTACCACCCATACAGTTTCCCATATGGCAACCGTACTCCTTTTGTGACCCAAGGTGGTCACTGAGTGACGGTCCGGCTCACTATTGTTGACGGTGTATTATTCTACCTGTTCGGGCTCAGGTAATAGTTCCCCATCATGGGTCGCTCACTACACATTTAGTTTCCTAAATGTCGACCATACTCCTTTTATGACCCAAGGTGATCACTGAGTGATGGTCCGACCCACGATTTCTTGGAACTCTTTCATACCTGACGGTATTGACGAAAGTCGGCGACTACTCACAGAAAGCGACTATTCCAATTGCCTTCTACTAGCACGACTCTCTCATTTCCTCGTGGTTTCTTCTATTTAATCTACCCCTACCCCTGCATATCTGTCGCTGGGTTCCACACCAACAGAGTATACTTTCCATCTTCTAATTAACTCTCAACTCGAACATAGAAATTAACATATTTATTCACACAAATTAATAAACTGAAATGGTATAAGGAATTTGCATCTATATGACTCAGTCCTTAACAGCACGTATGTACTTTTTGATCATCCTGAGCGGTTCTTTTTACATATTTAGTTAAATAACTCTGTGGTTTGCAGGTATTTGCAGTTCTACCGTATATAATATCCTAGTATACTATCTTACCAATACGACGCACTCAAAACATCAGCGAAACTTTGCGGAACTTCATAACAAAGCGTAAACAAAGTTATAGTATGCACGGATGTACTATTTGATCATCCAGATCGGTTCTTGAAACATATTTTGATAAATAACTCTGAGATTTGCAGGTATTTGCAGTTCTAACTTGTATAATATCAAAGTATACTATCTTACCACTACGACGCAATGAAAACATCAGCGATACTTTGCGGAACTTCATAACAAAGTGTGAAAAAAGTTATACTATGCACGGATGAATTATTTGATCATCCTGAGCTGTTCTTGCTACATACTTAGTTAAATAACTCTGAACTTTGCAGTTATTTGCAGTTCTAATTTATATAATATCAATGTATACTGTCTTATCAATACGACACTATCAAAACCTCAGCGAAACTTTGCGGAACTTCATACCAAAGCGTAAACAAAGTTATACTATGCACGTATGTACCATTTGATCATCCAGAGCGGTTCTTGAAACATATTTTGATAAATAACTCTGAGATTTGCAGGTATTTGCAGTTCTAAGTTATGTATTATCAAAGTATACTATCTTATTAATACGAAGCAATCAAAACATCAGCGAAACTTTGCAGAACTTTATAACAAAGCGTAAACAAATTTATACTATGCACGTATGTACTTTTTGATCATCCTGAGCGGTTCTTTTTACATATTTAGTTAAATAACTCTGTGGTTTGCAGGTATTTGCAGTTCTACCGTATATAATATCATAGTATACTATCTTACCAATACGACGCACTCAAAACATCAGCGAAACTTTGCGGAACTTCATAACAAAGCGTAAACAAAGTTATAGTATGCACGGATGTACTATTTGATCATCCAGAGCGGTTCTTGAAACATATTTTGATAAATAACTCTGAGATTTGCAGGTAGTTGCAGTTCTACCTTAAATAATATCATAGTATACTATCTTACCAATACGACGCAATGAAAACGTCAGCGATACTTTGCGGAATTTCATAACAAAGTGTGAACAAAGTTATAGTATGCACGGATGTACTATTTGATCATCCAGAGCGGTTCTTGCTACATATTTAGTTAAATAACTCTGAGCATTGCAGGTATTGGCAGTTCTAACTTATATATTATCAAAGTATACTATCTTATTAATACGAAGCAATCAAAACATCAGCGAAACTTTGCAGAACTTCATAACAAAGCGTAAACAAATTTATACTATGCACGTATTTACTTTTTGATCATCCTGAGCGGTTCTTGCTACATATTTAGTTAAATAACTCTGTGGTTTGCAGGTATTTGCAGTTCTACCGTATATAATATCATAGTATACTATCTTACCAATACGACGCACTCAAAACATCAGCGAAACATTGCGGAACTTCATAACAAAGCGTAATCAAAGTTATAGTATGAACGGATGTACTATTTGAACATCCAGAGCGGTACTTGAAACATATTTTGTTAAATAACTCTGTGCTTTGCAGGTAGTTGCAGTTCTATCGTATATAATATCAAATTATACTATCTTACCAATACGACGCAATCAAAACGTCAGCGATACTTTGCGGAACTTCATAACAAAGCGTAAACAAAGTTATACAATGCACGGATGTACTATTTGATCTTAGTGCCGGTTCTGGATACATATTTTGCCATATCATTCTCAGGTTTGTAGGTAGTTGCACTTCTACCTTACATAATATCAAAGTATACTATCTTACCAATACGACGCAATCAAAACCTCAGCGATACTTTGCGGAACTTCATAAAGTGTGAACAAAGTTATACTATGCACGGATGTACTATTTGATCTTCCTGCCGGTTCTCGAAACATATTTTGATAAATAACTCTGAGATTTGCAGGTATTTGCAGTTCTAAGTTATGTATTATCAAAGTATACTATCTTATTAATACGAAGCAATCAAAACATCAGCGAAACTTTGCAGAACTTCATAACAAAGCGTAAACAAATTTATACTATGCACGTATGTACTTTTTGATCATCCTGAGCGGTTCTTTTTACATATTTAGTTAAATAACTCTGTGGTTTGCAGGTATTTGCAGTTCTACCGTATATAATATCCTAGTATACTATCTTACCAATACGACGCACTCAAAACATCAGCGAAACTTTGCGGAACTTCATAACAAAGCGTAATCAAAGTTATAGTATGAACGGATGTACTATTTGATCATCCAGAGCGGTTCTTGAAACATATTTTGTTAAATAACTCTGAGGTTTGCAGGTATTTGCAGTTCTAACTTATATATTATTAAAGTATACTATCTTACCAATACGACGCACTCAAAACATCAGCGAAACTTTGCGGAACTTCATAACAAAGCGTAAACAAAGTTATAGTATGAACGGATGTACTATTTGATCATCCAGAGCGGTTCTTGAAACATATTTTGTTAAATAACTCTGTGCTTTGCAGGTAGTTGCAGTTCTACCTTATATAATATCAAATTATACTATCTTACCAATACGACGCAATCAAAACGTCAGCGATACTTTGCGGAACTTCATAACAAAGCGTAAACAAAGTTATACAATGCACGGATGTACTATTTGATCTTAGTGCCGGTTCTGGATACATATTTTGCCATATCATTCTCAGGTTTGTAGGTAGTTGCAGTTCTACCTTATATAATATCAAAGTATACTATCTTACCAATACGACGCAATCAAAACCTCAGCGATACTTTGCGGAACTTCATAAAGTGTGAACAAAGTTATACTATGCACGGATGTACTATTTGATCTTCCTGCCGGTTCTTGAAACATATTTTGATAAATAACTCTGAGATTTGCAGGTATTTGCAGTTCTAAGTTATGTATTATCAAAGTATACTATCTTATTAATACGAAGCAATCAAAACATCAGCGAAACTTTGCAGAACTTCATAACAAAGCGTAAACAAATTTATACTATGCACGTATGTACTTTTTGATCATCCTGAGCGGTTCTTGCTACATTTTTTGTTAAATAACTCTGTGGTTTGCAGGTATTTGCAGTTCTACCGTATATAATATCCTAGTATACTATCTTACCAATACGACGCACTCAAAACATCAGCGAAACTTTGCGGAACTTCATAACAAAGCGTAAACAAAGTTATAGTATGCACGGATGTACTATTTGATCATCCAGATCGGTTCTTGAAACATATTTTGATAAATAACTCTGAGATTTGCAGGTATTTGCAGTTCTAACTTGTATAATATCAAAGTATACTATCTTACCACTACGACGCAATGAAAACATCAGCGATACTTTGCGGAACTTCATAACAAAGTGTGAAAAAAGTTATACTATGCACGGATGAATTATTTGATCATCCTGAGCTGTTCTTGCTACATACTTAGTTAAATAACTCTGAACTTTGCAGTTATTTGCAGTTCTAATTTATATAATATCAATGTATACTGTCTTATCAATACGACACTATCAAAACCTCAGCGAAACTTTGCGGAACTTCATACCAAAGCGTAAACAAAGTTATACTATGCACGTATGTACCATTTGATCATCCTGCCGGTTCTTGAAACATATTTTGATAAATAACTCTGAGATTTGCAGGTATTTGCAGTTCTAAGTTATGTATTATCAAAGTATACTATCTTATTAATACGAAGCAATCAAAACATCAGCGAAACTTTGCAGAACTTTATAACAAAGCGTAAACAAATTTATACTATGCACGTATGTACTTTTTGATCATCCTGAGCGGTTCTTTTTACATATTTAGTTAAATAACTCTGTGGTTTGCAGGTATTTGCAGTTCTACCGTATATAATATCCTAGTATACTATCTTACCAATACGACGCACTCAAAACATCAGCGAAACTTTGCGGAACTTCATAACAAAGCGTAAACAAAGTTATAGTATGCACGGATGTACTATTTGATCATGCAGAGCGGTTCTTGAAACATATTTTGATAAATAACTCTCAGATTTGCAGGTAGTTGCAGTTCTACCTTAAATAATATCATAGTATACTATCTTACCAATACGACGCAATGAAAACGTCAGCGATACTTTGCGGAATTTCATAACAAAGTGTGAACAAAGTTATAGTATGCACGGATGTACTATTTGATCATCCAGAGCGGTTCTTGCTACATATTTAGTTAAATAACTCTGAGCATTGCAGGTATTGGCAGTTCTAACTTATATATTATCAAAGTATACTATCTTATTAATACGAAGCAATCAAAACATCAGCGAAACTTTGCAGAACTTCATAACAAAGCGTAAACAAATTTATACTATACACGTATGTACTTTTTGATCATCCTGAGCGGTTCTTGCTACATTTTTTGTTAAATAACTCTGAAGTTTGCAGGTAGTTGCAGTTCTATCTTATATAATATCAAAGTATACTATCTTACCAATACGACGCAATCAAAACATCAGCGAAACATTGCGGAACTTCATAACATAACGTAAACAAAGTTATACTATGCACGGATGTGCAGTTTCATCATTCTGCCGGTTCTTGAAACATATTTTGATAAATAACTCTGAGGTTTGCAGGTAGTTGCAGTTCTATCTTATATAATATCAAAGTATACTATCTTATCAATACGACGCAATAAAAACCTCAGCGAAGCTTTGCGGAAATGCATAACACAACGTAAACAAATTTATACTATCCACGTATGTACTTTTTGATCATCCTGTGCGGTTCTTGGTTCATATTTATTTAAATAACTCTGTGGTTTGCAGGTATTTGCAGTTCTAACTTATATAATATCAATGTAGTAGGTATACTAGGCGGGTTCTAACCCAATTGGCGAGGGGGAATATTCTCTTGCGGGGCGAGGGGGGGCGCGTTTGGGCGCTCCGGCGCTATCGCTCCTTGTGGTTTCCGTTATCGGGATGCCGTTGTGGTTTCGGCACATCGCCGATTCAAGGTCGCTGCATCGCGGAATTACGTATGTTTCTTCTCTTTCTATCATATGTTTCTTTTCGCTGTCTCTTTCTATCATATGTTTCTCGCGGCACTTAGCAATATATTCGCGGAATCGCATGTACGCGTTTTCTTAGGACCACATCCTAGTTGCAACGTTTTTTTAACACCACATCCTAGTTGCAACGGTTTTTTTAGCACCACATCCCTTTATTACAACAATTTCTATCTCGACGGGATTTCTTCTGCTTTTCGTAATATTATGTCTGCGGCAATAAATACGAGGCGTAGTTGCGAAATAAAAATTGTCTCGAGCGAGTCATGCGGGAGGTGCCCTCGCTACAAACTTTTGCCGCGACGAAGTTATTCGAGTTTGGTTTTCGTAATTATTCGAAGGTGTATCAACGGATTTTTGATCGATATTTTCGCGTTCTTTCGTGCAAGATTTATTGTCTTTTTCGCGAAAGATCCGCCGAGGTTCCGTACGTGACGGTTTTCGCGTATAAACCGTTGGACTTGTTGCGCGACGTAAGGAACGAGTATATCGATCTTTTACGAGTGTTCGTTTTCTTAAAACTGGAACGGGAATTGTCAAGATATTTGATCAACATCGTACTTCGATATCGTAGAACCGATTACGTTTACGTGGGAACACCGGGAGCATCGGAACACCCTTGCGGCGTACCTCGTATTGGTTTGACTAGTCCTTTCAAAAAACGTCGATTAACGAGCGACGATTACGACGACGACGACTAAAAAATGTCATTTTAACGTTACAAAATTTGGCTTGGAGTCGCGTTATAAATTTGTATTTGAACGATCGTTTTCCCGTCGAGCAGAAAGCGGTGATAGAACGTTTAATGCGAAACGACGTTACGAGTCGCGTATCTTTCTTCTATACGAAGAGATTTAGTCAAGTCGTGTCGTCATGACCCGCAGTCGAATCGTGCTGGCTGTATAATCGTGTTTTTAAGAACTGGAAATCTAACGGGTGACGCGAAAAAAATTATTTTAAAGTTAAGAAAATTATTTTATAAAAAAACGTTAAGGTGCTTGACGCGCATGTCGACGCTGATCAAAACTAACGACGAGTATCGCGAATGGTCTCGCTTGTATATCGAGGCGTTGGGGTGCTGTACCAAATATTTGTCTCGAATGAAGGATGAATTATCGATAGGTGCGAAATTAAGTTTAACATCGCTTATGTGTCGTATGAAAAGTTTAAACGTTTCGCTGAATCAGCGTTTTTCGTCGCACGTCGGCAGAGGTTTACGCGATACGAGTCGTGGCGCGAGAGCATCGACTCTTCGCTGGGAAGATGTCGAGTCGGCGTTTCAAGGTCGTATATCGACCGGCGTTGTTATCAACGCCGAACATATCGATCCTCGCCAATTTTTGCAACACGCGAAGCGAATGATCACGAGACGCGTTACAGAATTTCTGAACGAACATTCGTCGTTAAAAGTGAATATTATGCTGGAGGCGGAATTTGTGTTGCGTGACATGGTTTCGGTGAAAAGTTTCAAGTACGCGAAATTTCGCGCTGTTTCGAACGAGTGATTTACGACGGTGGTACCTGAAAGACGTTGTGCCAACGATTTTAACATCGATTGAAGAGTTTCAAGAACGAGACAGCGGATGGGCACTATCGAAAATACTACATCTAATAGTCAATTGCAACAGGTATCAACCGTTGCAAGCCGGGTGCACTGCCGCCGATGTACGCGTGCCACGGACGATACAGCTGAAGAGAGCGGTCGTCAGCGTCAACAGCGACGACGAAGCATGTTTTTTTTTGGTCGATCGTGGCCGGTCTCTATCCAACCGACAAACATTCGGACCGTTTAACTTCCTATCCGCATTACCGCACGGTGCTTCGAACCGAAGGTTTCCAACTGCCCATGTCGTTCAAAGACATTCGAAAATTCGAACGTGTAAACGACGTTTCTGTGAACGTGTTCGAATGGATGGGCAAGAAGTGCGGAACGCTTCATCTGACCGAGAAGAAACGGAGCAAACACGTCAATTTGCTGCTTCTACGGGGGGATTCGCACCATCATTACGCGTGTATAAGAAATTTGTCGCGATTGGTTTCGTCGCAGCTTAGCAAGCATAAGAATGCCAAGAAAATTTGCGACCGGTAAGTTGACCACATTTTTCCATTTTCTCAATCCGATGTTATATATTTTTTTCCCTCCTCAGATGCATGCAATATTTCGCATCGCAAGAGAGATTAGACGCCCATACGATAGATTGCGACCGAATGAACGAATGCGCTCTTACGCTTCCGACCTTGAAAGATATGTGGCTGCGGTTTAACAACTACGCGTACAAAGAACGTGCGCCGTTCGTCATCTACGCCGATTTGGAATGTCTGCTGAAGAAACAGGAAGAACATAGACTCGGAGCGTGCACGCGTTATCAGCATCACCACGCGTTCAGCATAGGTTATTACGTACATTGTCGATACGATGCTTCTTTGTGCGAGTATCAGGCTTGCTCGAGAGAAGAGGGATGCGCGGCATTGTTCGCGACAAAGTTGTACGAGTTAAGTCGTAAATTACAGTCGATACTCGATAAAAACACACCGATGAGCGCGTTAACCGAAGCACAAAAATTAGATTTTCTTACGGCCACGCATTGTCACGTGTGCGAAAAACCGTTCAACGGTCGCGACGTAAAAGTACGCGATCATTGTCATCTTACTGGCGTGTATCGCGGTCCGGCGCACAACGATTGCAATTTGCGTTATCAATGCACGTACGTGATACCGGTGGTTTTTCACAATTTGTCTGGTTACGACGCGCATTTTATCATCAAAGAATTGGCGAACGCGTTCGAGGGGAAGATGGACGTGTTACCGTTAACGAAAGAGCGATACATCTCGTTTACGAAACACGTTCACGAAGGGGAAAAAAGATATTACAAGAAGTTGATAAAGTTTCGATTTATCGATTCGTTCAAATTCCTGAATTCTAGTCTGGACAAGTTATCGTCGTACTTGGACAAGAGTAAACTGCGTGTCGTACGAGGCGAATTTGCGCATCTTTCCGACAGCGATTTCAATCTTTTAACTAGAAAAGGTGTTTTTCGGTACGACTATCTAACATCGTACGATAAACTAAACGACGACCGATTGCCGCCGCGCGAAGCATTTTACAATCGGTTGTGCGCCAGCGAGATATTCGACGCCGATTATCTTCACGCGAATGCGGTTTGGTCGCGTTTCGCTATAAAGACGTTAGGGCAGTACAGCGATTTGTACTTAAAATTGGACGTGCTGTTGTTGGCGGATGTGTTTGAAAATTTCCGAGAAGATTGCCTCGAGAACTATAAACTCGATCCGGCGCATTATTACACGCTCCCCGGTTTCGCGTGGGACGTGATGCTAAAAATGACGAAGGTCGAGCTGGAGCTGTTCACCGACGTGGACATGCTCTTGTTCGTGGAGCGCGGAATACGCGGTGGATTGAGTCAATGTTCTCACAGGTACGCACGCGCGAACAACAAGTATTTGTCGACGTACGATTCGAGCGAACCATCCATCTATCTAATGTATTTCGATGTTAATAATTTGTACGGTTGGGCCATGTCGCAACCTCTGCCGCACAGCGGTTTTCGCTGGGTGGACGATCCGGCGCGTATAGATAATTTTAACATCGAGTCTATTCCGATCGACAGTCCCGTCGGATACATTTTGGAGGTGGATTTGGAGTATCCGCGCGAAATTCACGACGCTCACGCGGATCTTCCGTTTTCTCCGAGTCACGGCGCGACGGCCGGTCAAAGGAAGTTGTTGGCTACGCTTTGCGATAAAGAGCGATACGTTCTGCAGCAGAGTTTGAGACATGGTTTGAAATTGAAAAAAATTCATAGAATTCTAGAGTTTCAGCAGTCGCGATGGCTGAGCGGCTATATCGATTTGAACACAAAATTACGCGCCAACGCGAGCAACGACTTTTCAAAGAATTTGTTCAAGCTAATGAATAACGCGGTGTTCGGAAAAACGATGGAGAACGTTCGAAATCACGCGAGCGTGAAATTACTCTCTCGATGGAACGGTCGACACGGTGTCGAGCGATTGATAGCTCGGCCGAATTTTCATAGTTGTACGGTGTTCTCGGAGGATTTCGTCGCTATTCAACTGAAAAAAATGATGATTAAATTTTATAAACCTGTTTACATCGGCATGTCAGTATTGGATATATCGAAATGCCATTTGTACGACTTTCATTACGGTTATATGTAACCAAATTTTAAAGAAAACTGCAAGATTTTGTACACGGACACGGACAGTTTGATATACGAAATTGCATGCGACGACGCGTACGAGATGTTGAAACGCGATATTTATCGCTACACACCAGCAATTATGCCGAGAACAACGCATACGGTGTTCCGATCGCGAACAAAAAGATGTTGGGATTGATGAAGGACGAGAACGGCGGTAAAATTATGACCGAATTCGTGGGGTTACGCTCGAAAATGTACGCCACTCGCGTGCACGATGACGACGATGTCTGTAACGAAACCAAGAAGATAAAAGGTATCAGAACGAATGCCACGACTAGAGAAATAAGTTTCGAGGATTATATCGAGTGTCTTCGTAATTATACGGAGAAGAGCGTTAGCAATAACCGTATAATGTCCGTAAAGCATCAGGTGTATTCTGTATCGGAAATGAAATTGGCGCTGAGCCCGTACGACGATAAACGACGCATTTGCGATAATTTGGTCAATACTCTTCCTTGGGGACATTATAGCATCAACGGCGACGACGACGACGACGACGACGACGACGACGACGACGACGGTGATTGATCGGTGAGGAGGGGGAGATCCTTGCGAAAAGGAAGCGGTTACAAATTGCAAGACTGCGATTGACCGGTGAGGAGGGGGGGAGATCCTTTTCCTTGCAAAAAGGAAGCGGTTACAAATTGCAAGCGCATTTAGATTATTTTATTGATAAAGGAAGCGATACAGCGATTAGCGCATAGTACAAAGACGCCGTTTTCGAATGTTGCGCTTCAGAAGTTACCGCACCAGCTGCAGGACAAGGATGTCACACTACAACAACCGTCGTCCTCTCGGTGAGTGCAGCCGATTGAACATCGAGAAAAAGCCAAAGAACGCGATGTAAGTATAAGAAAGATAATAAAATAAAAAAAAAATATGAAAACGTTCATCTTTGTTAAATATAACAATTGATTATAGGATTTTTCAACAATCGTCGTCGTCGTTGCCGCCGCTACCGCCGCCGCCGTCATCATCATCATCGTCGCTGATACCGATGCCGAGGACGCGCTGGGCAAGGATACTCAGCAGAAGATATTCCATCGCGGGAAATTATTACAAATACTTGGAAATTGGCGTACACGTCGGCGAGGATGTGTACGTCGAAATGGCTATAGGGGACAATCGTGGCAACGAGATCCCGATCAGCCTGAACGCGTGGTTCGATTTGCTGCGTACGAAGACTTATTTGCCGGACATGCTGAGGAGGGAAGAAGGAGGAAAAGAAGATGGGCGCCGGAAGATGTGCGACAACTTGACGTTGGAGATAGTCGATCTCGACGGTACGAAGCTTGTGAAATTGACGAACCAGTCCGCGTCGTTGTACGTCATGGAAAAAACCATGCGTAATTTATACAATTTAGAATTTTATATACGCAACATGTATTCACAGTTGTCCGATAACGTTCCCGCGATCCCGGAAAAATTTGAAAATTTTATTTTTGCGGCGAGGACTGACGTCAGAGATCAAGAGCAGCAACAGCCGCAACAATCCTTCGATCAAAGTTCGTTGATCGATTGTGAATTGATGGTTTTGTGCGCGGACGTGAAAAATTGTTAATTTTTAAATAATGTGTGCGCGCGCGATTTTCTCCATGCAACGTTTCGGCAAACGAACGTCGAAAGTGAATACCTTTGAGAGTGAGTCCGAGCGATTACGCGAAAATTGCGAATGAGCTAAAACTCCCGCGATGATTCGTTTAAATCGTTGGACATTCGATATACCGACCAGAGAGAAATTGCAAATGTTGACAAATTCTGTATCTGGAAAAACGATTATGATCAATTTGGAAGTATTCGACAAAAGAACATGGCGGTGTTAAAGCCGATAGAAAAGTTTGTATAAAAAGAAGTCTGGTCGGTTATGCGGAGTGGGTGATGGGGCCCATCACCCGCTCCGCATAGCCAATCCGTCTCGTTTTATGCATGCTTTATATCGGTTGTAATGTCGACATGTTTTTTTGTCGAATACTTTTCATATTGCGCATAATCGTTTTTCAGGCATCAGAATTTGTTGACATTTGCAAATTCTCGCAGGGGCTGGTATTTCGAATGTTCATCCATTTAATCAAATCATCGAGAGAGTTTTATTTTCATTCGCAATTTTTGTATAATCGCTTGGACTCGCCCTCGAGCGTGTTCACTTTCGACGTTCGTTTGCCGAAAAACATATATGATTTCTATTCAAATTTAAAATAATGCGAGAGAGATGGATGGATGTACTGTTAATAACGTATCAACAATTTAAAATAATGCGAAAGAGAGATGGATGTACTGTTAATAATAAATTCATATGTATCAACAATTTAAAATAATGCGAGAGAGATGGATGTACTGTTAATAATGTATCAACAATTTAAAATAATGTGAGAGAGATGGATGTACTGTTAATAATAAATTCATATGTATCAACAATTTAAAATAATGCGAGAGAGATGGATGTTTTTCTGTACATTATTTTTTTTGTCAATAAATTATTGTCTTTTTCCGCATGTTTCACCAATTATTTTATTCGATAAAAAAAAATACATTTTTTTATAAGTACTTTCAGGTGATTTTTCGAACGATATTCGTCAATGGACTGTACTCCACGATGCAGTCGTGTATTATCAAGCAGTATGCGGTCGTTGATGGAGGGACATCGGCTCGGCATTCGAATTCGATTCGCACGTCGACGGTGGCGTTGTTAAGCGCTTTGTTTTGCCGGGAACAATCGAGAACGACGAGCGGAGCGTACTGTAGAAAATTCGCAACGTCGAGCAGCGCTTCGTCGTTTCCGTAGTACGATTCTTGGAATTTCGCGTACATATCGTAGAGCAACGCGTATTTGCCTTTCTCGAAATCGATGTTCAAATCGTCGTACGGATAGGTTTCCGAGTTCAAGTAAAGCCGAATATTGGCTAACGCGCAATGATCGAATCGCGTAGTCGTTTTCGTTAAGTTGTTCCGTCGATCGGTTTGCAAAGCGAATATCACGTATCGCGGTTTTTCCATTTGCGGAGCTGTTTTTATCGCCCACGTATGCTTCGTGGTTGCCTGCAGCAGAGGATATTCGTACAGATCCCAAGATCGAAAGCTCATGCCGATCGGTCTGTCGCTGTCTAAAATACGTAACATCGACAGTTTATGTATTTCGTCCAGTGTAACGTGCGGCATTCGCCATTGAATTTTGTACAGATCTAGAACGGGTTTCGCGTTGTTGGAAGAGCTGTACAACGCGTTCGCGTCGGTACGCCAGCGTATCAGAATCAACTCGTGTCGGGCGTTTATTACAACGCGTTTGTAGTCTTCGCAAAAGCCCAATAGCATGCTCATAGGCACGCAAAAATTGAAATTTATTGTCGCCGTGGGCGTGGCTGTTGGCTTCGGGTCGTCGTCGTTGCCGTACAACCATCCCGCATTGGACAACGCGTCGCTTCTCGTCTTGGACAGACTCACGTAATTCTTCAGGGTCGTCGTTGTGCCGGGATTTCTGGATCGATCGATTTCCACTCCATTCAATTCGTATCGTATTTCCTCGAACATGAACGGGACGGCGTTGTTATCGAGATTCCCCGTGTCGATGCGAGATTCTCCAGCCGCAGATAATTCGAGTTTTCCCGGTAAACTAAGTTTTCCCTCGACGTATAGGAAGCTTCTGCAGGGAAGCGTGTACAGATCTTGATGTTGGATGGGTATCCTTATCTCATCGTTGTTTCCGAACGTCGTGTTGGCGTACGGATTGTACGTGTGCAGCTCGATCTTCGTTATACGATTGTCGAAGATCGGTGCTTTGGAGATGTTCAAAATGTCGTCGAACATGATCACTTTCCTACTACTACTACACGAGGACGACGAATCCCAAAGATCGTAGATACCGCGCGTTCTCCGCAGTTAATTTCCCGCTGCTATTCGACGCGTTTTTTTTCGCAGTTAGTTTCTTACGAATCGTGCCGTTGTTGTCGTTGTTGTTGTTGTTGTCGTCGTCGCCGCAGTTAAACTTATGAAATGTCGTATTGCTATGAATTAGCATTGCTTCGTCGAACGTGTAGTCGCGCCGTGATTTCTTCGCCACGAAAATCGATTAAACGTCCTGATTGGTCAACTATTCGAATCGTTAAATCGTCGATTACTCGCGCGACGATTGGAAGGTAAATGACTCGCGCGGGCGTTTCCGATAATTTATATCCCGGCGGTACCTGAGGCGCGAACTCGTATATCGTGTGAACGAGTTTACCATTGTCGTACGATCCGGTGTTTACGTTGCATTCTCCTCGAATGATATTCACGTTGACGATGTTCACGGGCGCGTCCGACTCGTGCCACGTGTTCGGCGATAAAACGCGGCTCGTGGAAAATCCTAGGATGGATCCTACGTTGTAGGGCTTCGCAAAGTTTACGCGATACCTGCTAATGATTTCACTTTTCATGGTATTGTTGTTCGCTCGTAGTACCAGCGGATATTCGTTATCGGGGGACGATGACTCATCAACATTTTTGGGAGGGGGATATCGCGCGCGTATCTCGCGTCTCAGGTACTCGTTGATCGCCTCCAATTCGTACGAACCGTCCGGGATGACGATCTTCTCATCCTTTTCGCCGAAGTAGAATCGATTGTTCCCGATGTTGGCGCTGATGTTCGGTATCGTGTAATAAGTTTGCAAGTTGAGCAATCCCAGCTCGTACTCGCCATTGCTCAGATCTATGGGCGGAAAGTACTTGGACGACAATGTGCTGCTTCTTCCCGACAACGTAAACGTGAACGACTTTTTCGCCTCCATCGCGCGCGCGTGAACAGAGAATTTCAAAAATTAAGTTTCTCGAAGAAATTTCACGCACAATTGTCCGCACCGGCTTTCGTCGTAGTTCTGAAAACGTTCGTGATTATATGTGATCGTCGCGCCCGCGAAGTAACGAATCAACTCGATCGGCGGACGAAGATTGCCGAAACTATCGAAGTAGTCGACGCGCGAGCCGCGTTTCACGTACGCGACCCAATGCGTTCCCGGCCCGCGACTATCGTCCAGATTGACGATACCTCGCTCGTTTTTCCACGATCGCGTCGGTAAATTGTCGCGCATGAAAACTCCGCGAAAATGCGGCAATGCTTTACAGATGGCGGTTAATTCGATATCTGTCGTTGTCGCATCGTCTTTCTTCGAGTTTTTTTTTCTTTCTTTCTTTCTTTCTTCAAGCCTTTCCCATGTTTGTACGGCGCGAGGCGCACTCCGCGACCTTCCATAGCGCGATTGTGTCGCTGGGCTTCCTCCAGCTGTTTCTTCGCGGTTTTCGCAGCGTTTATCGCTTTGACTACTCCCGCGGCGCCGCCGGTCAATGCTCCTATAGCCGACAAAGCAGGCAACAGCAGCGGCAGAAAACCGCCGCGTTTGGCGATCGGGAGAATTCGCGTTTTCTTCTTCTTTTGACCTTTTTGTTTCTTCAGACCCATACCTAATTTCGTTTTAGCTTTCATGGCGGTCAACACGGCTGCGGCGGACGCTTTTTCTCCGAACGTCGCGTCTTTGGCCTTTAAACGTCGTAGCGCTCGATCCGCCAAAATGTTGTCTGCCGCGTGTCTGTTGTCGAGATCTTTGTGTTGCGAATACGCCACGTCGTGTTCGCGACAGGCCGCGTCCAAAGGATTGATTCCTCGATCGCCGCGAGCTATTCGCTGTCGCAGTTTCGTACCAGGACCGCAGAATTGATAACCGGAAATGTGCAATTCGACCGGCAACGCGTCTATAGCTCTGTTGAGGAGTCCCCTTCCCGCAGTACGCGGACAACGTTTCACACGCATAGACTATTCTTCAAGCCCCACCTTTAAAATAGATTTTTTTTTTCGGAGGGAGGGGAACGACTGATACCGAAGGTGTTCGAGCTCTTGTATAAATACTACACGCCCCCTCCCCCTCCATCAAATTCGTGATCGGAGTATGCGTTTCGTGAGACAATCTTTGAATATTCGTGTTCCGGCGTGTCGCGGCGGCGGCGGCGGCGACGGCGGCGTCGAGATGATGCGGATACACGCCTCGTTGCTACCTCACGACGTACGATGCGTGATAAGCGGCCCATCCGGATGTGGTAAAACGAATGTTATGATCAGCCTACTGGAGAGCGTGAATGGGCTACGATTCGCGAATGTTTACGTGTATTCGAAATCGCTGAATCAGCCAAAATATCGATACTTGGACAAACTTTTCTCGTCCTTGGGGGAGGACGTTGGCTACTTTGCTTTCGCCGACAACGCTGACGTAATCCCTCCCGCGGAGGCGCTTCCGCTGAAAACCGCTAAAGAAACGTTAAAGTCCGAGATACAGACTAAGATGCATGTACTTCGATACGATATTAACGCGAATATGAAATTACACGATTCCAGCATGGACGAGATCAACGCGAAAATTGATAATTTGAATGCCTCGCAAACGCAAATGAGGGAAGCCTTGAAGCAAAAAATAATAAACGAGGCGAGTAGCATCGTCGATGATCGGCTCGCGAATTTCGGAATAAGCTTGCGGGATAGAATTAAAAACTTAATTCGTGAACAGATCGATCATCTACTTTGAGAGTTGTTGTACCGTACCTGTATCTGTATCTGTATCTGTATCTGTATCTGTATCTGTATCTGTATCTGTATCTGTATCTGTATCTGTATCTGTATCTGTATCTGTATCTGTATCTGTATCTGTATCTGTATCTGTATCTGTATCTGTATCTGTATCTATAATATAAATGACATAATATAAAATCAATCGTACCAACCATGAAAATCTATTTTTTAATTAAAAATGACGTCATCTCCTCCCCACCACAACTTTTAATAAAATTTCAAATATAAAATCTCGCTTCGCGAGAATCACGTCATTGCACAGTTGTAAGTCTTCCGGATCTATCGTTCGGACAGCAGCAGCAGCAGCAGCATGGTGAATCCGAAAGCGGCGACGACGGATCAAATTTTCGATCGCGAGAAAGAACGCGATGACGTGTCTACCACCACCACCACCACCACCGCCACCGGGAACGACAAAGCCATTCCGTTCGATCGAACGTTGAAGGAAATCTTAAATTCGTTGAGTCGACACGTCCTGAACAGAGAAGACGCGTACTTCGATGCCGAGTCTCGGCCCATAGAAAATCTGAAAGCTCCTACCAAGAGAAACGATGCCGCGACGAAGGGTTACGCGGACGATCTCGTCGACAAGAAAGCGATAACGCGTACCGGTGGTATCGATGATTTTTTCGATGCGAAACATATGCGTATCGGAAATACCGGAACACCGATCGCCGCCAACGACTCGGCGACGAAACTGTACGTCGACGCGTGCATCGATTTGATGAAAACCGCGCTCGCGAACGAATTCAAGCAGAACGTCAAGGACGAGATCGAGCGTATTCGTAAAAACGTGTTCGCCGAAATCGAAATCGTCGACGACGCGCCGTACGAAGCGAAGCTGAACGATATCGAGAAACGCATGAAACAGCACGACGAACAGCTGAACAAGCTCGAAGAGAAAAAAGATGATAAAATGGAGACATCTTTTAATTATCATACGTACTGTCGCAATAAATTCATCGAAATCGAGGACAATTTTGTGGAAATGATGAAACGCGATCGGAGATCGCATCGTGACAAAATAAACTCCATAGGGTCTCTTATCGATAAACTCGACGAAAGAATTTCAGCCGTGGAATACGAAACCCGCGAAACCATGGAAAGAAAACTCCTAAACATGAAGAACCAGCTGCTCGGTAAAATCAGCGACATGAATGAAACGGTGAACGCGAACAAGATGGATCAAGGAAGGTTGGCGCATGTCGAAGAAACCGTGCGGGATATTCGTGAAAAACAAACGGAAATCAATGACGCGACCGAAATGGCTGAGAATGTGAACCAGTTAAATCGAGAAAGGTTGTTGCTTCTCGAAGAAGCCATGAGGGATATCCGTGAAAAGCAATCCGAGATTAGACGCGGCGACGATGAGCAAAGAAGCGGTGGTGGAGGAGCTGCACGCTCCGGCGAGACGTTTCTTTCCTCGTAGACGGGTGATCGTGCGAGGACTCGACGGTCTTTGGCAAGCCGATATCGTTGAAGTACAACAATATGCGCGAGACAACCGAGGACATCGATACATTCTCACGATAATCGATGTATTCAGCAAATACGCGTGGGCGGTTCCTTTGAAGAGTAAAAACGCGAGCGACGTGTGCAAAGCTTTCGCGTCGGCGTTGAAGAAGGATGGCAGAGCGCCGAACAACTTGCAGACCGACATGGGAAAAGAGTTTTACAACGCAACGTTTCAAGATTATCTGAAAATACGCGATATCCGCCATTATTCGACGTTCAGCACCATGAAGGCCTCCGTCGTGGAACGTTTCAATTGCACGCTGAAGAACCGCATGTGGAAATTTTTTTCGCCGACAACGCTGACGTAATCCCTCCCGCGGAGGCGCTTCCCGATTCGATATTCATTTTCGACGACGTGGCGTGCGACGAACAGGATATAATGAGAGAGTGTTTCGCGATGGGTAGACATTCTCGCGTCGATTGCTTCTACCTGGGTCAGTCGTACGCGAGAATACCCAAACATTTGATTCGCGACAACGCCAATTTGTTGATTCTGTTCGAACAAGATGTCACGAACCTGCGTCACATTCATCGGGATCACGTAAACACCGATATGTCGTTCGAAACGTTCTGCACGTTGTGCGCGAATTGTTGGCGAAAGAAGTATGGATTTCTCGTAATAGATAAAGACAGTCCTGTGAACGGCGGTCGTTACAGACGCGGATTTAACGAGTTTGTCGTACTGTAACGCGCGCAGTTGCTCGGTAAGAGTCGACAAAGTTGCATCTACGACGATCGCAAATATCTCTCTCTCTCTGTGTGGAACGATATGTCATCGAAGGATGGTGGCGGCGGTGGAAAGCGACAAACTTCGATCGCGAAAGAAATAGCAAAGACCGGTGATATTGTACGTAAAAAGTATCGAGCTTTGAAACTTGGAAAAATGGCGGTCGAGACGAATTTGCAAACGACTTTACGACCGATCGTTGAACCGTTGAAACAGATAGTACGAAATACTACTACGGAATCGAACGATGATGCGCTCTCGGAAAAAACACTCGACGACATGGAAACGACGACGACATCCGCGAAAAAACGAGATAAGAAGAAGGGAAAGAAGAAGAAGAGAACGAGCGACGAAGCTGATTTAACGCCGCTACCGACGAGACATCCGAAAAAAAAAATTAATTTTTTCGACGACGACGGCGATGATGACAACGACAGCGGTGACGCGAAGCGGGATAAATCGATGGTGCAGCAGCAGCAGCATATCTTCGAATCGCCCGCAACGAGCGCGGTATCTTTGGAATCGTCGATGCGCGATATTTTTGAGAATCCGGAAATTCATCGAGAGGAAAGCGAACATCTGTCCGAGAATCTCGGACCTTTGGCGCGCGAATACTTGCATAAATTTTTTACCGGGCCAACGAAAAATTCCGACAACGTGTACGGAGTGTATTTCCGAGATGACAAACTGTTGCTCGGAAATACGGCGTTCGACGTGAACAACGACGACGATATCATCGTTAACGGTGTTAAGTATCGAGGAACTCGCGGCCTTTACGAATTGATATTCAGTAAAATACCCAACGAGAAGCTGTACACCGAAGACGATAAGAAAGCTTACAAAAGAATTCTCATTGTCACGCATGCGCATCGACGGGGGAATCAGATAATGGGGAACAAAGGTTACAAGTATAAAAAGATTATAGGACCGATGTTTTCGTCGTCGTCGCAAAGCGGAAGGGGAATTCGTCTCCCAACCCATATGCGCGTGACCAACAATCCGATCGATTACGTGCATTGGGACGATCCGAACGAGCTCGTCGATCGTCTGAAATTGTTAACGTCTTCGACGAATGCCGGTCATTCCGGCCACAACAACGAAATAATGTCGATAATCGAAGAACTTCGCGAGGCTGGTATAATTATAAATTAAAGCTTAGGCGCGTTCGCTGCATCAGTGGCGAGTGGCGAGTCGCATAGATACGGAGAGAAAAAAAAATGTCTATCGATAAAATTTGGCATGACGTTTCGCGAAGCGGACAAACGCGAGTCGGCGACGAACGTTCATTCGATTTCATTCTATCCGGCGTTTAAAAGTTTCGTGCGCGACAACGCTATATGTTTGAACATCGATGAGGGCGGCGGCGTTAAATTGTACGATGCGAAAGGTGTGCGGATCGGACGCGTGGCGGAACCCCTGGCGAACGATCACGCGACTACCAAATCGTACGTCGACGCCGTTTCGAAACGGGACAACGAAGAAATCGCGTCCTCGCTTAAGAAATACGCGATTTATGACGACGAACATACAGGAGTGTTTCAGGCTAGAAGGAAAGTATTCGTAACGTTGGTCCACCGATGAGTCCGAGCGACGCCGCCACCAAATCGTACATCGACTCCACCGCCGAAAAAATCATGTCAACGATCCGCGACAATACCGTATACCGATTGAAAATTTGGAACAAACGTCGCAAGGATTACGAATACCACTACGACGCCAAGCGTCGTCGCGTATGCAACTTGAGCGAACCGCTAAACGACGCGGACGCGACTAGCAAAGTATACGTGGATACACTCAACACGAAGCTACAGTCCGAGACCGTCGAAAAACTGGCGGAACAGCTGAAAACCGCTAAAGAGGCGTTAAAGTTCGAGATATTGCTCGCGAAACAACAACTGCTGTCGACCGCCGCCGACGAGTTGAAAACGGCTAACGCGAACCTAAAGTCCGAGATCCTTGGAAAACTGACGGAACAGCTGAAAACCGCTAAAGAGGCGTTAAAGTCCGAGATATTGCTCGCGAAACAACAACTGCTGTCGACCGCCGCCGACGAGTTGAAAACGTCTAACGCGAACCTAAAGTCCGAGATCCTTGGAAAACTGGCGGAACAGCTGAAAACCGCTAAAGAGGCGTTAAAGTCTGAAATACAGAGCAACATACGCGATATCGAAAAACTGGCGGAACAGCTGAAAACCGCTAAAGAGACGTTAAAGTCCGAGATATTGCACGCGAAACAACAACTGCTGTCGACCGCCGCCGACGAGTTGAAAACGTCTAACGCGAACCTAAAGTCCGCAATCCTTGGAAAACTGACGGAACAGCTGAAAACCGCTAAAGAGGCGTTAAAGTCCGAGATATTGCTCGCGAAACAACAACTGCTGTCGACCGCTGCCGACGAGTTGAAAACGTCTAACGCGAACCTAAAGTCCGAGATCCTTGGAAAACTGGCGGAACAGCTGAAAACCGCTAAAGAGGCGTTAAAGTCTGAAATACAGAGCAACATACGCGATATCGAAAAACTGGCGGAACAGCTGAAAACCGCTAAAGAGACGTTAAAGTCCGAGATATTGCACGCGAAACAACAACTGCTGTCGACCGCCGCCGACGAGTTGAAAACGTCTAACGCGAACCTAAAGTCCGCAATCCTTGGAAAACTGACGGAACAGCTGAAAACCGCTAAAGAGGCGTTAAAGTCCGAGATATTGCTCGCGAAACAACAACTGCTGTCGACCGCCGCCGACGAGTTGAAAACGTCTAACGCGAACCTAAAGTCCGAGATCCTTGGAAAACTGGCGGAACAGCTGAAAACCGCTAAAGAGGCGTTAAAGTCCGAGATATTGCTCGCGAAACAACAACTGCTGTCGACCGCCGCCGACGAGTTGAAAACGTCTAACGCGAACCTAAAGTCCGAGATCCTTGGAAAACTGGCGGAACAGCTGAAAACCGCTAAAGAGGCGTTAAAGTCTGAAATACAGAGCAACATACGCGATATCGAAAAACTGGCGGAACAGCTGAAAACCGCTAAAGAGACGTTAAAGTCCGAGATATTGCACGCGAAACAACAACTGCTGTCGACCGCCGCCGACGAGTTGAAAACGTCTAACGCGAACCTAAAGTCCGCAATCCTTGGAAAACTGGCGGAACAGCTGAAAACCGCTAAAGAAACGTTAAAGTCCGAGATACAGACTAAGATGCATGTACTTCGATACGATATTAACGCGAATATGAAATTACACGATTCCAGCATGGACGAGATCAACGCGAAAATTGATAATTTGAATGCCTCGCAAACGCAAATGAGGGAAGCCTTGAAGCAAAAAATAATAAACGAGGCGAGTAGCATCGTCGATGATCGGCTCGCGAATTTCGGAATAAGCTTGCGGGATAGAATTAAAAACTTAATTCGTGAACAGATCGATCATCTACTTTGAGAGTTGTTGTACCGTACCTGTATCTGTATCTGTATCTGTATCTGTATCTGTATCTGTATCTGTATCTGTATCTGTATCTGTATCTGTATCTGTATCTGTATCTGTATCTGTATCTGTATCTGTATCTGTATCTGTATCTGTATCTGTATCTGTATCTATAATATAAATGACATAATATAAAATCAATCGTACCAACCATGAAAATCTATTTTTTAATTAAAAATTACGTCATCTCCTCCCCACCACAACTTTTAATAAAATTTCAAATATAAAATCTCGCTTCGCGAGAATCACGTCATTGCACAGTTGTAAGTCTTCCGGATCTATCGTTCGGACAGCAGCAGCAGCAGCAGCATGGTGAATCCGAAAGCGGCGACGACGGATCAAATTTTCGATCGCGAGAAAGAACGCGATGACGTGTCTACCACCACCACCACCACCACCGCCACCGGGAACGACAAAGCCATTCCGTTCGATCGAACGTTGAAGGAAATCTTAAATTCGTTGAGTCGACACGTCCTGAACAGAGAAGACGCGTACTTCGATGCCGAGTCTCGGCCCATAGAAAATCTGAAAGCTCCTACCAAGAGAAACGATGCCGCGACGAAGGGTTACGCGGACGATCTCGTCGACAAGAAAGCGATAACGCGTACCGGTGGTATCGATGATTTTTTCGATGCGAAACATATGCGTATCGGAAATACCGGAACACCGATCGCCGCCAACGACTCGGCGACGAAACTGTACGTCGACGCGTGCATCGATTTGATGAAAACCGCGCTCGCGAACGAATTCAAGCAGAACGTCAAGGACGAGATCGAGCGTATTCGTAAAAACGTGTTCGCCGAAATCGAAATCGTCGACGACGCGCCGTACGAAGCGAAGCTGAACGATATCGAGAAACGCATGAAACAGCACGACGAACAGCTGAACAAGCTCGAAGAGAAAAAAGATGATAAAATGGAGACATCTTTTAATTATCATACGTACTGTCGCAATAAATTCATCGAAATCGAGGACAATTTTGTGGAAATGATGAAACGCGATCGGAGATCGCATCGTGACAAAATAAACTCCATAGGGTCTCTTATCGATAAACTCGACGAAAGAATTTCAGCCGTGGAATACGAAACCCGCGAAACCATGGAAAGAAAACTCCTAAACATGAAGAACCAGCTGCTCGGTAAAATCAGCGACATGAATGAAACGGTGAACGCGAACAAGATGGATCAAGGAAGGTTGGCGCATGTCGAAGAAACCGTGCGGGATATTCGTGAAAAACAAACGGAAATCAATGACGCGACCGAAATGGCTGAGAATGTGAACCAGTTAAATCGAGAAAGGTTGTTGCTTCTCGAAGAAGCCATGAGGGATATCCGTGAAAAGCAATCCGAGATTAGACGCGGCGACGATGAGCAAAGAAGCGGTGGTGGAGGAGCTGCACGCTCCGGCGAGACGTTTCTTTCCTCGTAGACGGGTGATCGTGCGAGGACTCGACGGTCTTTGGCAAGCCGATATCGTTGAAGTACAACAATATGCGCGAGACAACCGAGGACATCGATACATTCTCACGATAATCGATGTATTCAGCAAATACGCGTGGGCGGTTCCTTTGAAGAGTAAAAACGCGAGCGACGTGTGCAAAGCTTTCGCGTCGGCGTTGAAGAAGGATGGCAGAGCGCCGAACAACTTGCAGACCGACATGGGAAAAGAGTTTTACAACGCAACGTTTCAAGATTATCTGAAAATACGCGATATCCGCCATTATTCGACGTTCAGCACCATGAAGGCCTCCGTCGTGGAACGTTTCAATTGCACGCTGAAGAACCGCATGTGGAAATTTTTCTCGTTGAGCGGAAAATATCGTTGGATCGATGCGCTTTCCACGCTGATCGAGGACTACAACAATCGAAAACATCGCACCATCCGTATGCGACCCGCAGACGTGAACCGCAAAAATGCCGAGCATCTTTTATCCACCGTGTACAGCATCGTGAAAATCGCCGGTCCTGCCAAGTTCAAGGTTGGCGATCGTGTACGCGTCAGCAAATACAAAACTGTATTCGACAAAGGATACACGCCAAACTGGTCAACGGAAATATTCAAGATTGTTACGGTGAAGCGAACGAACCCTGTTACGTATCTCTTGGTCGACTCGAAGGACAACCCGATCACCGGAGAATTTTACGAACACGAGATGCGCGCGGCTAAATATCCCGACGTGTATTTAGTGGAAAAAATATTACGCAGAAAAGGAAATAAAATATACGTTAAATGGCTAGGCCTGGACGCGTCGCACAACTCATGGATATCGAAAACTGCTATACTTTAATCGTATTTCTAATCTAAATATATTTTTTGTACGTCTTTAATAAATTTCAGCGTTTTCTTCCTACGATGTTTTTCTTTCATATGCTTATCCCACATCCTGAGCTCTCCTTATCGTACATCCTGAGAAGAGGTGGGGGAATCTCTCGCTATAAATTACCATCGACAAGTTACAATTCGCGAATTCGCGCGACAAGTTACATCGCAAACACTTGTTCTCGACGCCTCCTCCTCCTCCTCTTTCGCAACAGGGTAAGTAAACTTTTGTATTTAGATCATCATCATCATTGACATGATAGACGGATTTGTGTATTTAGATGAATTGTATCACGCATATCATTGACATGGACGGATTTACCGTGGACAGAAAATTCGTCTGCAAAGAACTATCCATCATCGACGTTCGCGACGGCTCATTCAAATTTGCCGAATTTCGTTTAGACAGACGATTTGCCAGTTTATCCGACGTCGACAAACGGTCGGCACGGTTCGTCAGCGATTCGGTGCACGGAATCCCATTCCGAGATTTTGGTTACGAAGCTTACCGCCAAAAAGATATACCAGACATTATTAAAAATTTTGTTCGCGACTATGCGGATCCATTGGTAGCGTACAAAGGCGGATATTATGAGAAAATCCTTCTTCAAAATTTGAATATACCCTCAATAAATTTGGAAACTTTCGATTGCCCCAAGTACGATATCCTGATTCGCGATCCCGTGTACCGAAACGACGACGACGCATCCTGCCGGCTTCATTGTTGGAGAAAAAACGCTGCCGTCGGAAAAAAAAACGTACCATTGCTGTCTAAACGAAGTACGGACATTTCGCGCATGGCTGATCAATGCTAAGAAACAGGTATTGTATGAAGTATTGTAGGAGTATTTCACTCCTCTCCATCCATCCATCGATCAATCCTTACGTAAACTTTTTGTTTCTAGGCAACATGAATCAACAGCAACAACAACAAAACAATGATTCTCTCGACTACTACTGTCTCCAAAAGCAACAGACTAAAAAGTTTTCAAAACTGGCAGTATTCTCACATCGTCAAACCCAAAGATCTTGCGGCCGCAGGATTTTACCGTTCGGGCGAAGCGGATCACATTGAATGCTTCGACTGCGGCCTGGTCCTGCATCGGTGGGAGCAAGATGACGATCCCATGACGGAGCATCGCAAGTGGTCGAAATTCTGCCGATACGTTCGCGGACTAGATTGTGATAACGTTCCGATCGCAAAACCGCCACCCCGCGGCGTAGACGTGTGCGGAAATCGTTAGTGGTCGAAAATAAATCAAAAATATAATACGTAGAATAAGATATATTATGTAGAATAAAATATGTAGCATATAATTATTATATATTATTATAAGATATGTAGCATAATATTATATATGTGTTACAGGAAGTAGAATAAGTAGAATATAATATACGGCAATCTGAAAAAGAAAAAAACATTTATAAGCAAAATTAATTAATTAATTGTAAAACTTTCGAATAAATTTAATTCACTTGCCATTCGAATAATATCCGTATTGATTCTATAAACTCCCCATCCCAGTCTTCTATTTCTTTTCGTAATAACTCCTTGTGCCGCCTCCAAGCCCGCACATGGATTATTTTTTCTATTGCGGTCTGCGGAATAATAAAAATATTATAATAAAAATATTACGATGCGCTTTAAAACAACGTACTCACCATTCCCTCGATCGCCTTCTCCAACGATCCACCATCTTCTATTGCGAAACAACGCCTCCTCGAAATTGTAACGATGAACATTTTTTTTTCACTCTACACGAAACTTGTGAAAGAAAACTTGTGTAATGCGGGTAACGGCGAACCGCTTGCTATTTAAACGCGCGCGATAGGGAAATGCAATTTCCGAACAATGCGAGGATGTGGTTCTAAGATACAAAACGCGGTTCCGCGAGAAACATATCATAGAAAGAGAAGAAACATACTAGGATGTGGTTCTAAAACGCGTAAATGCGACTCTGCGAGAAACGGAAAGAGAAGAAACATATGATAGAAAGAGAAGAAACATACGTCAACTAGGATGTGGTCCTAAGACGCGTAAATGCGAAACATATTGCCAAGAAAGAGAAGAAACATATGATAGAAAGAGAAGAAACATACGTATTTCCGCGATGCAGCGACCTTGAATCGGCGATGTGCCGAAACCACAACGGCATCCCGATAACGGAAACCACAAGGAGCGATAGCGCCGGAGCGCCCGAGAGCGCCCCCCCCCCCTCGCCCCGCAAGAGAATATTCCCCCTCGCCCATTGGGTTAGAACCCGCCTAGTATACCTACTACTATCTTATGAATACGACACAATCGAAATCTCAGCGAAACATTGCGGAACATCATAACAAAGCGTAAACAAAGTTATAGAATGCACGGATGTACTATTTGATCATCCAGAGCGGTTCATGCTACATATTTTGTTAAATAACTCTGAGGATTGTAGGTAGTTGCAGTTCTATCTTATATAATATCAAAATACGACGCAATAAAAACCTCAGCGAAGCTTTGCGGAATTTCATAACAACGCGTAATCAAAGTTATACTATACACGGATGAACTATTTGATCTTCCTGCCGGTTCTTGAAACATATTTTGATAATTAACTCTGAGGTTTGCAGGTAGTTGCAGTTCTATCTTATATAATATCAAAGTATACTATCTTATCAATACGACGTAATAAAAACCTCAGCGAAGATTTGCGGAACTTCATAACAAAGTGTGAACAAAGTTATACTATGCACGGATGTACTATTTGATCATCCAGAGCGGTTCTTGCTACATATTTAGTTAAATAGCTCTGTGGTTTGCAGGTATTTGCAGTTCTAACTTATATAATATCAATGTATACTATCTTATCAATACGACGCAATGAAAACGCCAGCAAAATTTTGCGGAACTTCATAACAAAGCGTAAACAAAGTTATAGTATGCACGGATGTACTATTTGATCATCCAGAGCGGTTCAAGCTACATATTTTGTTAAATAACTCTGAGGATTGCAGGTAGTGCAGTTCCATCTTATATAATATCAAAGTATACTATCTTATCAATACGACGCAATAAAAACCTCAGCGAAGCTTTGCGGAATTTCATAACAACGCGTAATCAAAGTTATACTATACACGGATGAACTATTTGATCTTCCTGCCGGTTCTTGAAACATATTTTGATAATTAACTCTGAGGTTTGCAGGTAGTTGCAATTCTATCTTATATAATATCAAAGTATACTATCTTATCAATACGACGTAACAAAAACCACAGCGAAGATTTGCGGAAATTCATAACAAAGTGTGAACAAAGTTATACTATGCACGGATGTACCATTTGATCATCCTGAGCGGTTCTTGCTACATATTTAGTTAAATAACTCTGTGGTTTGCAGGTATTTGCAGTTCTAACTTATATAATATCAATGTATACTATCTTATGAATACGACAAAATCGAAACCTCAGCGAAACATTGCGGAACCTCATAACAAAGCGTAAACAAAGTTATAGTATGCACGGATGTACTATTTGATGTACCTGCCGGTTCTGGATACATATTTTGCCAAATCACTCTGAGGTTTGTAGTGTGACGTGGCAAGTTTTGCCCACGTCCCCCCGAGTTTTGACGGAAGACCGGGCCACCTTTTTAACGGGCAAAAAGCGATCGGCACCCGCGAGCGCTCTCCCTGGGACGGTCGCTAAAGACCAGGGGGCAGCGCTAATGCGTTTTTGAACGTCGCGCCACTTGGCACGACGCGAATTGCAGGATCGTATCCGGGTCCCGGGGGGGCCCGGAACCCCTTTCCCACTCGACCAACGGCGGAGAAATTCGCCAGGAGACGCTGCCGGGAGGTTCCTGAGAATTCCCGACACCAGTCAACGAGGGAAGCCCTGAGCCCGGGTCAAGGAGCCCGGAGGAGCCGTCGAGGGACAGCGCAACGGGGGACAACATCTTCTCCACCTCGCGGTTACCTCACCCGCCACAGAAGAAATATGCGCCGCGGGATTGGCCCAGGGCATCTCTCCGCGGGAGAAGCCACCAATCGACGCTGTCAACCGCTGCCGATGGACGAGCGCCCCGGTCCCCGAACCGCCGAGCACGGCCCTGCCGTGCCCCGAACGTTGAGCGGTCCAAGCGTAGGGTAGGGTGGGGAAGATTAGGAAAAGTGGGGGACGCCTCACTTCCGCGTTCCCGAGCCGGGCCGAAGTAGGCCATTGTGCCGAAAGCCCTAACAAGTATTAGATCGTTTACCATTGCTAACGAGTCAGTCGAATTTTGAACAAGTGCCCGTTTTGTAAAACTGCTGCCGGACGACTCGAGGGTCCTGCTGCCGGTCACATAGAGCTGCCGTAATTTTCTAGGAGCTGCCGTTGGTAAGCGCCGGTCAGGCTTTCTTATTCGAAGTGTTTACATGTTCTATTTCGTGTTGGCTCGGGGACGTTTCGCGAACGACCTCATTTCGCGTTGTTGACGACGCGTTCCGGTTAATTTGTAATTCGTAGAGCTAGCAATTTGCGTACGAACCGGAACCGTCGGCCGGTTCGAGCACGGGTCAGATTTTGTAACGCGGAATCGCGTCTTGGCGTACGGCCCGAAAAGCTGCCGGTTTTTGCGGGGAAAATTCCCACTATTTTGCCGAAAATCAAGTGACTGCCCACGGTGGGACGACGCGGCGTGGTCGAGTCCCATAAGAATTCGAGATCGCTGCCGGTACAATCCAGAGACTTTTGTACGCGTTAAACATCGGGGCACGATTCCAAATCGCTCTTGCAAATTTCCAACAACGGTGCCGAACATCGCGCCCGGGAATCGTGTCCGACGCGAGGAGCGAGCGAAGAAAGCGCGAGCGGTTAAGAATCCGCCGTTTACCACCTATCATCGCGCGGGCTTACTTTCGGAACGGCTGCCGGTCTTTCTACCGACAGTCGCCTGTAACATCTCAGTTAATAAACTATTGTAAAGCCCCTGAGTTCGTCTTCAGATACTTTGAGAAACCTTCCCGTCGCGGGGAACGTCCCGTATTCCTCCTCGTCAAGCCCTGGACCCGGGTGAGCTATCCCGGATATCGCGCGGCCGTCGGAAGGTCGGAATTCTGTATCGCGTTCGGGAGAAATCCCTTAGCGTTTCGCGTGGCATCTCGGGATGCCTGGCGTCATCAGGACTCGTTCCGTTAGTTAAAATCAACGAAAACCGACTTTCCGACGCGCCGTTTGTCGCGGGTGGACCGCGTACCGCGCGGCCGGTGCGTGGCCCGGCATTTCCGCCTTAAAACCCGTAGTGGCCCAGGTTTTCGCCGTCCGTCGGACCGGGAAAACCCGGGCAACGTGACAAATTGGCGCCCGAACAGGTTTTGTAAAGATCCTTCGTCGAATTCGACAAAGAACATCCGGTCGTAAAAGGGAAAATGCGAAGGGCCTTTTCAATTTAGACGAGCGAGAGAGTGCGGGGCTCTCAAAGATATTGTTTTGCTGCCGGTTATAAGTCAAAAAGGGAACGGTTAAAAGTCGTAGCGAGAACGGTTGAAAGTCGAAACGGAAAAGCCGCGTCGTAAACTGACGAGTACCATTCCGTAGAACCGAAATTTCGCGAATAAAACGAGCCAACGCAATTATTATGTGATGAAATTTTGATGATATTTTATATGATTTATATGAAATGTATTTTATTATGTCGTTCCACGCCATCAAGGAGAAAAACTGCATAAATTAAACAGAGTTAAATATTCAATTGATTTTAAGGATAATTTATTTTGGTCGTTGTTTGGGATTGGCTGAATGTGTCGTCAGCGCGAACGCGCCGACTCGGATCGCCGCCCCGCGATTGGCGGGCCCGGCGAGAATAGCGAGATCGCGGATCGATCACCAGCGCGCTAAAGTATTGGCTAGCTTCGCCTAGATCGACCTATCGATTACCGGCCGCGGAGCGCTACGCTGATTGGCAGATCGCGCTGTCGATCACGCGACGATAACGGCAAACTGACAACTAGCCGATTGCAATCAGTTCTCGCTATCTCTCGTATCGAGCAACATCATCTTGAATTTATATCTCGGAAGTAGAAGTTGAGCGTCTCTTGACCGGCTTCACTTAAACGCGCTAAAGCTCTATTAAAGGAGCGGAGAAAAACCAGCAATCGTTATTATATCTGTATCGCTTTATTTCTTGTAACCAGCCGTTGTTTACAGTGTAACAAGTGTAAATAGTGTTGACCGTTCGACGATCCCTTGTGGGAAATAAAACCGTTGTTCAGAATCCACTCTCAGCATCACTTCCCATCTTCCGCTCCCGAACATTTGGTCCTTCGAGCCGGATACAGCGCTGCAGTTCATTCTAAAACAGTGGAGTTCAGTTAGTCGACCGTACACTCTCGAAAATCTTGTGGTAAACAATGGCTGACCTTATCGATGAGCAACGGACTCTCGCGCAACGCATCTCCCGCGTTGCGATCAATCTAAAAAAGAAGGGTAAAGCGGCTATCTCTCTAGGAATGGCTCGGGCAGCTCATTCTTCGGTTCAACAATTCTGGGCGGACTACTCCAAAACCGACCAAGCGATAAGGAAAGCCGCAAAAACCGATACCAAATTGAGAGACAGCCACTACCTCACGGACGATGAATTCAGCGAGACCCAATCTAACTATTGGGAGCAGGCTGGAATCCTTCTCGATATGATCGCCGAGCTGGAAGCAGTTTCAGTCGTTACGGGGAATTCAAATTCGAACTCAACGGCCGCCGAGACGACCCCGCAGCGGTCACGAGCCGTGTTGCCAAAGATGGCTCTCCCCACGTTTGAGGGTCGCTACAAGGACTGGCCGTCTTTTCGCGATCTGTTTACGTCGCTTATCCTCAACGACTCTTCTTTGTCTCCGGTCGAACGGCTCCACTATTTGAAAACGTGCCTGAAGGGCGACGCTGCCGCGCTTCTTAAAAACATTCGCACGACCAGCGACAACTTCGCAACCGCATGGAAAAAACTGGAAGACCGCTTCGACAATCCTAGGCTTCTCGTGCAATCGCAGATTCGCACTCTGGCGTCCTTGGCTCCTGTGCGCAAGGAATCTGCAACCGAGATGAAAAGGTTATTCAACGAAACGTTCGACGCTATCGACGCTCTTGACAACTTGGGTCGACCTGTCACTAACGCAGTCGACTGGATCGTCGAACTCACCGTCGAACGTTGGGATCGGCAGTCCCGTCGGGAGTGGGAGGACACTCTGAAGCACTCCAAAGAGCACCCTACGCTCGATCAGCTGAGGAACTTCATGGAAGGACGCATCCAAACGTGCGAGGCACTGGAATCTCCACAGTCGGACAAATCCTCTGAAGCCGAAAGGCCTGCTGCAAGGGCCGCCAAGGTGCATCAGGTGTCCAAGGCTACTGCGGGCGTCAAGGTCTGCGCGCTGTGCCAGGGTAAACACTTCGTCCTGTTCTGTAGCCGGTACCAGGAGAAGACACCCTCTGAACGGAAGGAATCGGTAAGAGCGTTGAACCTCTGCTATAACTGCCTTGGCAAACATCCCGCTAGCGAGTGCAAATCCCTGAAGAGGTGTCAAAGGTGCGAAGGGAAGCACCACACGACGCTCCACGAAGCAGCCTCCCTCTCCAAGGTACCCACTACCACCGAAGCCTGCGTCCAACAACTCTCTTCGCGCGCGAATCGTTTTTCCTCCGTCCTTCTCAGTACCGCTCGTGTCACGGTTTTAGGCCCCCGAGGAAATGACTGCCTAGCTCGCTCGCTGATCGATCCTGGCAGTGAGGTCTCTCTCATGTCGGAGGCACTAGCTCAGCGGATCGGGGTAAAAAGGAAGCAGGCGCGAGTCCCTCTTCTCGGAGTTGGAGGTGCCAAGGCCAGATTCACGCGGGGGAGGACCGATCTCACCATCACCCCTCACGGCGGGGGGGGGGAACCCAAGCTCCGAATTCCGGTCTACATTATAGCAGAGCTCTCTCAGTACAGGCCGCGAAATCCAGATGCACGCGCCGACTGGCCTCATGTTCGAGGGTTGCAACTCGCCGACCCGGCGTACCATCTTGCCGATCCTGTTGACATCTTGATAGGGGCTGACTCCTACAATCTCATCCTCCGGGAAGGTGTCAAGAGAGGACCGGCACATACTCCCGTAGCTCAGGAGACTGTCCTCGGCTGGATACTCACTGGAGGAGTCAACCCGGGAAGCGGCGATGAATCAGCGGGCAGAGCAGCTCCGGTACATCACTGCAATGTAGACAGAGAGCTCATGGAACATCTGACCAGATTCTGGGAGCAGGAGGAGATCGCCACGGCGATCCCGGACACGGTGGACGACAGGAAGGCTGAGGAGCATTTTGTCGCCACTTACCAGCGGTTGCCGGAAGGTCGGTTCATGGTGCGATTGCCTTTTGGAACCGCACCAGGTCTCGGAGATTCTCGGCGCATAGCGTTGCGCACACTAGACTCCCTGAAACCCAGGTTCAGGCGCTCGGCTGCACTCCACCAAGCCTACAGCTCCTTCCTGGCGAGTTACGAGGCCCTGGGGCACATGGCAGCGATGCCACATCCAACTACCAACGAGGGATACTATCTGCCGCATCATGGGGTTTGGCGAGAGGCGAGCTCCACCACCAAGCTAAGGGTGGTATTTAATGGTTCTATGCCATCCGCCAATGGGAAGTCGCTCAACGACTTCCTTCTCCGGGGTCCAAATCTGCTTCCGAATCTCGCGGACATCCTGCTCCGCTGGCGCCGGCACGCCTACGTATTCTCAGCTGACATTGAGAAAATGTACCGGCAAATCCTCGTCCACCCTGAAGATCGGAAGTGGCAGAAAATCTTGTGGCGACCTGAAAACGGAAACAGAGTCGTGGAGTACGAGCTTAACACCGTCACCTACGGGCTCGCCTGCGCCCCATACCTGGCGATCAGATGCCTCCATCAGCTTGCCAAAGTGGAGGAGCAGCAGTTCCCTCTTGGAGCCCGAGCATTGCTGGAAGATATCTATATGGATGACATGCTCACTGGAGCTGATTCTCTCTCAGAGGCTCGGCACAAACAGACAGAACTGCGAGAGCTCCTCACGGCGGGCGGATTCCCTCTCCGGAAGTGGGCTGCCAACTCGCCGAGTCTCCTGGAAGGGCTGTCCAGCGACGAGCGGACGGGCAGCGTCGAATGGGACTCGCCTACACTTCACAGCGTGCTAGGTATAAAGTGGCTTCCTTCTACGGATTGTTTTCAGGTCACCGCTGTGAAGGCTCCCAGGACCTCGGGATTCACTAAACGCTCAGTGCTCAGCGGAACAGCGCAGCTATTCGATCCCCTGGGCTGGCTGGCGCCGGTCACCATCGTCGCCAAGGTCCTCATACAATCCCTGTGGCTCCTGAAGGTCGACTGGGATACGCCGCTGCCGGAGAAGGAGGACAAGCTGTGGCACCAGTTCCAGCTTCAGCTTCCGGAGCTGCAGAATCTTCGAGTCCCTCGCTGGCTCGGAACTCGCTCTTGTGCCCTGCCTCCAGAAATCCACGGCTTCGCCGACGCATCCGAGCGCGCCTACGCTGCTGTGGTGTATTCTCGCACCATCAACCAGGAAGGAAAAGCGACAGTATCACTCATTGTCGCGAAATCGAAAGTGGCTCCGCTGAAAAGAGTCTCGCTGCCCAGACTGGAGCTATGCGCAGCGGTCCTTCTGGCCAAACTCGTCGAGCACGTGACGAAGGTACTCGACTGGCAATCCTTCGGCATCCACCTTTGGTCGGACTCCACAGTAGCACTCAGCTGGATCCAAGGACATCCGTCTAGCTGGCCGACTTACGTGGCCAACCGGGTCGCAGAGATACAGCGGATACTGCCCGTTGCCCGGTGGCATCACGTGCGAAGCGGAGAAAATCCAGCTGATTGCGCCTCCCGAGGGTTATCTCCGGCTGAACTCCCGAAATTCCAACTGTGGTGGCAAGGCCCGGAGTGGCTCTCTTCGCCCGATCCACGGCCAGCAGGGAGCACGCCACAGGTGACCGACGAGATGGAGGAACGACAGGTTCTCCACGTGATCAGCCGGGCGAAGAGCGGAGCCTCCGAGCTAATCGAGCGCTTCTCGAGTCTTACTCGACTAATCAGAGTCGTAGCCTGGTGTCGACGATGGATCCCTAGGAATCAAAGGGAGACATCAATGTTAACAGCTTTAGAATTGCAGGTTGCCAAACTCACCCTTCTGCGGCTGGAGCAAGCGGGGGCATTCCCGGATGAAATCGACAACATCCGAGCGGGTAGACCGGTAGCAGCAAAAAGCCGTCTGGCCAAGCTTTGTCCGTTCCTGGACAAGAACGGAACACTCCGCGTCGGAGGACGATTACAGGCCGCCAACCTCGAGTTTGACCGGACTCATCCAGCTATTCTTCCAGATGAATCCCCTCTGGCTAGGTTGTGGGTCGACGCTGCCCACAAACGATGCCTGCATGGCGGGACACAATTAACTCTGGCAACGCTACGCCAGGAGTGCTGGATTCTCAAGGGTCGTCCGTTGGTAAAGGCCTGTATACACCAGTGCACTGCTTGCATACGCTGGAAAGGGCAAACCGCCCAGCCTAGAATGGGGAATCTCCCAGCCGCCCGAGTAACACCTAGCCGTCCTTTTTTCAGAGCAGGAATAGACTACGCTGGGCCAGTTCATATTCGAGCCAGTCGAGGCCGTGGCAAGCTCACCTCGAAGGGGTATATCGCAGTATTCATCTGCCTAGCCACTAAGGCTGTACATCTGGAAGCGGTATCGGATGGGTCCACTGACACCTTCTTAGCCGCTCTACGAAGGTTCGTTTCACGACGAGGCCGGTGTGCGGAACTCCAGAGCGACTGTGGGCGAAATTTTGTAGGCGCCAACAACGAGCTGCGTGCTCTTCTTAGACAATCGGTGCAACAGGGAGGTGGCCCATTCGCTGCAGCTTCCAGAGAGGGCATATCTTGGAAATTTAACCCCCCTTCAGCTCCGCACTTCGGAGGGATCTGGGAGGCGGCGGTTAAATCAGTTAAACACCACCTCCGGAGGCTCATTGGCGAGCAACGATTAACCTTCGAGGAGCTGGCCACGCTTCTGACTGGAATCGAAGCCTGCTTAAATTCCAGACCTCTACTACCACTTTCAGACGACCCTGAGGATCCAGTAGCGTTGACTCCGGGGCATTTTCTAATCGGGGAACCTCTTCTCGCAGTGCCGGAGCCCAGTCTCGAGGAACTGCCAGTATCTCGGCTATCGCGGTGGCAACTGGTGCAGCAAATTCAGCAGCACTTCTGGAGACGCTGGTCTCGGGAGTACCTGAACACGCTACAAACCAGAGGCAAGTGGCGGAAAGACAAAACCTTGATCCAGACAGGGTCACTCTGCCTTGTCAAGAGCGAGGTCCTGCCGCCCACGCAATGGCCACTCGCTCGAGTCGTGCAGGTGCACCCGGGGCCAGACGGATCCACTCGCGTCGTCACTTTACGAACGGCGACGTCGCAGCTTCTTCGGCCAGTCCACAAGCTGATTCCTCTCTTGGCATCGGAAACCGACGACGCCCATCGCGCAAGCAGCCTCGAGACTGGACCCCCTGAGTAACGAACACGCGTTATGTACATATCTAGATGTAAGTAACTTTATCAATCATCACATTCTCACCTCATTATCGTACTGCTCATCGCACCGCATCTCACCGTAACATCAGCACTTGTAAAATTCACTCACCGATCACTACGCGTCATTTTGTAAATACTACGTCGCACGTTTCCGATTCATTCGGCCTTCCCATTCATCTGTTCGCCCAGCTCCACTACCGAATTCTACGCATCAGTTCGGTTTCGTCATTGGCTGACGAGGCGGGCGGAATGTTTGGGATTGGCGGAATGTGTCGTCAGCGCGAACGCGCCGACTCGGATCGCCGCCCCGCGATTGGCGGGCCCGGCGAGAATAGCGAGATCGCGGATCGATCACCAGCGCGCTAAAGTATTGGCTAGCTTCGCCTAGATCGACCTATCGATTACCGGCCGCGGAGCGCTACGCTGATTGGCAGATCGCGCTGTCGATCACGCGACGATAACGGCAAACTGACAACTAGCCGATTGCAATCAGTTCTCGCTATCTCTCGTATCGAGCAACATCATCTTGAATTTATATCTCGGAAGTAGAAGTTGAGCGTCTCTTGACCGGCTTCACTTAAACGCGCTAAAGCTCTATTAAAGGAGCGGAGAAAAACCAGCAATCGTTATTATATCTGTATCGCTTTATTTCTTGTAACCAGCCGTTGTTTACAGTGTAACAAGTGTAAATAGTGTTGACCGTTCGACGATCCCTTGTGGGAAATAAAACCGTTGTTCAGAATCCACTCTCAGCATCACTTCCCATCTTCCGCTCCCGAACAGTCGTTAAGTAATTTCGTAAAATTCCACTTATTATTATTTATTTTGTGTTCGCCCTTAATTTATTCGGTTAATTTAGTCTTTCCTTTTAGTTCTTTCCTTAGTTATTGTGTTTCGAGTCCAATTTATGTTTGTTACTTAATTTATTATTACCCCTATTGGTTTTGTTATTTCCTAATTTATTTCGTTACCTCTTCATTTTATTCTATTATTTCCTAAGTTATTTGTTATTCTTAGATTTTAATTTTGTTGATTTCTAATTTATTTCGTTATTCTTTCGGTTAATTTAATATTGTTTTAATTAATTTATTATCAATGATGATTTTCGTTAATTGATTTTGGGAAATTATTTCACAATGACAGTGTGAAAAGAGATGGAACTTGATGACGGGGACAAAATGTATTGGCAATATTTAAAATGAAATTTATGATGTTTATGAAATTCATGATGTTTATGAAATTTATGATGATTATGTGAATCGATATTGTATGCCATATATTTGGTGCTCTACATGTTGTGATAATTTTTTATTGATAAATTGCTTGGCATTTCTTGTGTATGAAATATTCTGTTTCTCTGGATTTCTAAAATTTATAATTGATGTTTATGAGATATCAAATGGTATTGGTAATGATGTTGTATGGTATTATATAATTGTATCACGGTGGTGGAAAATAGGACCTTTAGAACTGTGCCGTAATCGTGCCGTCCCAAAGGAAATTAAATATCAATTAAATAATTACCGCCGAGAAACTAGAAACGAAATTTAGCGAGCGTTAGTTGCGAAATTAAGAAAATTCGTGTGAAAATCGCTGGGGAAAGCCGTAACTGTAGATCTTGCTGCCGGTAAACGTTCATAAACGTTCGAAAATTTTAGTCACCCGATAAATACCGAGGAATTCGGGAAATTTTTTTCTGCTGCCGGTCGGAACAGCGGCCCATTGTTCGCGCGCGTCGAATTACAAGGCCAGGGTCGCCTAGGTAAACACAACGTAAACACGCGAAGTTTATGGCCACGTAGGTACAGTCGGTCGAGTAAATAATAGGGATCCTCGAATAGAATAAACACGCTCGAATATAATAAATACGGGCGAGGATAATAAACGCGGTCAAAATGTTAAAACCGGATTACGACGAAGGGGACGCGAAATCCGAGTACGGCGACGCGTTCGGTGAACCGCAGTTCTTTGAAAATAAATCAATAACCGAAGCGGATGTTTGGCCGGAAAGATCACCGCCGAAAAACATAACGCTGCCGGTGCCTAGTAGGAATAAGCTGTCGGAACCCATTATGAATAAGCTGCCGGAGCCTACTATGAATAAGCTGCCGGAATTTAAAACGATGTCGACACGTTCACACGCCGGACCCGCGACCGTGAATAGAGACGAGCATTACCGAGGAATGCCGACCGCAGAAATAATGCGGAAATGGCGAATCAAATTTTCGGGAGCATCCGGGGAGGACTCGGAAGCCTTCCTGGATCGCTTATCACAACAAAGGAAATTTTGTAATATTTCGGATGAGAGTTTGCTTCGGTGTATGCCGGTCTGCCTAGACGGAAACGCGGCATACTGGTACGGTACGCGGGAGGGCGAGTGGACGTCGTGGCCTGATTTCGTTGCCGGTTTTAGAAAATTTTTCGGGGACCCAGATTATAGAGAAACGTTGGAACGTAACATCAAAGATCGATTCCAAGGGGAAAACGAACCCCTACGCGACTACATAATATTAATGCGGGCCATGTTTAAAAAATTAAACCCCCCCTGGCCGGAAAGAAAACAAATTAGCACGCTTTACTGGGGCGCGAAGCCTATGGTACGGAACGCCATAGCATTGACAACGATACAGACGTTACAAGACTTAGAAGACGAACTATTAGAAGCGGACAGACAGACGGACAGAACGAATAGACGGAACCCGAAACCAGCGGAAATGGCACACCCCAGCTTTGCCTACGACCCGAGTAGATATCCTAAAAAGGTTAAGGGTAGGACCGAAAATTTAGATATTGAATATGCTATGGCTGCCGTAAGTGGGGAAGAAAGCGGTTCCTCGGGCGACCGATCCCCCACCCGCAATTACGTACCAGGCGTAAAATTTAAAAAGCTGCCGGAATCAACTAAAGAGAACCCAAAGCATAGTCGAGACCAACAGGATAATGGGCAGGCACCGACGGGCGCAAAGCAACGCACGTTCGGTAAAAGACCATTAGAATGTTGGAATTGCCGTAAGACCGGGCACATGTCTCGAGATTGTCGAGCAGAGCCTCGGCTGCATTGCTTCCTCTGTGGAGCACCAGGGGTAACTCTTAAAAGATGCCGGAAATGCAATAAGCAAGCGGGAAACGAGGAGAGAAGTCGCTCGGAGGGGCCGGAGAGACTTCCCCAGAATTAATATCGGCCCGCGTAGCGGTAATAAATCGCGGTAAAACAACACCCTTATTGACAGTCACCGCAAAAATTGGACAGCTGCCGGTTCGCGCCCTAGTAGATTCGGGTTCCACAGTTACGTTTATAAGCCGTGAGGTAATCATGCAAACTGCTGCCGGAACAATCGCGCTAGAAACCGCGGAAAAACCGTGTTATTTTCTTCTAGCAACAGGGGCCGTCGATCGCGCGACAGAAAAGGCGAAATTTAAACTTCAAATTAAAGATAGGGAACGGAAAATTTTTGCGAAAGTTTTAGATAACTTAGTGACCCCGATACTCCTCGGAACAGATGCAATAGCATCATTCGGTATTGTAGCGGAATTCCATCGGGCGGAATGGTACTTTGCCGATAGACCAGAGAGGAAATTTCCCTTCGTTGACACTCCCCTCGCTGCCGTGTGTTGCGGATTGCAAATTCTCAGCCAAAAACAAAAGAGCCAGTTACAAGCATTTTTAGATAGTTCGCTGCCGGATTTTAAAATTAAAACGGGTCTAACAGACTTGATCAGCCACAAGATAGACGTGAATGGCCATCCGCCGATAAAACAACGGTACTATGCCGTGTCTCCAAAAGTTCAGGAGGCAATTTATAAAGAAATTGACACCTTATTGGCGGACGGTATTATAGAACCGTCGAACAGTGGCTGGTCAAGCCCAATAGTTATGGTTAAAAAGGCCAACGGGAAATACCGATTTTGTTTGGACTTTAGAAAAGTAAACGAAGTATCCAAAAAAGATGCCTATCCGCTGCCGCTCATGACTCACATCTTAGACAAACTGCGAGCAGCGAAATACATCTCGACTCTCGACCTTAGCCAGGCGTATTTCCAGATTCCATTAGCCCCTGAAAGCCGCGAAATCACGGCTTTTACGGTGCCAGGGAAAGGTCTTTTTCAATTTCGTCGCATGCCGTACGGTCTCACGGGAGCACCGGCCACATTCCAACGTTTGCTTGATCGGTTGATAGGACCAGAGATGGAACCGCACGCATTTGCATATTTAGACGATATCATAATCGTAACGAAAACCTTCGAATAACACCTAGAATGGTTACAGCGCGTTTTAAACCGTATCAAAGCTGCCGGATTAACTATCAACCCGGAAAAATGCGAATTTTGCCGTCAGGAAGTAAAGTATTTGGGATTCGTGGTCAGCCACGAGGGGTTGAAAATAGACACGGAAAAGATTAAGCCCATCTTATCGTATCCCGTCCCGAGAAACATTAAACAATTGCGGCGATTCCTGGGCATGGCCTCCTGGTATAGGAGGTTTATTCCAGAATTCGCCACACATGCAGAACCGCTAAACAACTTGCTGCGGAAAAATCGGGAATGGGAATGGGGGGACGGACAGCAATCCGCCTTCCAAACCCTACGGGAGGCGATAGCAACCGCGCCAACCCTTTCGTGTCCTGACTTCGGAGCCCCGTTTATTTTGCAAACTGACGCAAGCACAGTAGGACTAGGCGCCGTATTAACTCAGGAGGTAGAGGGAGTCGAGAGGGTGATCGCGTTCGCCAGTCGTTCATTATCGCTGCCGGAGCGGAAATATTCCGCTACGGAGCTGGAATGTCTAGCAATAGTATGGGCCGTGCAAAAATTTAGAGCATACTTAGAAGGATACCATTTCACAGTAATTACGGACCACCATAGTTTAATTTGGCTGAGAAAATTGCAGAACCCATCGGGGAGGCTGGCGAGATGGGCCTTGCAATTATAGGAGTATGACTTCGAAGTCAAATATAGGCAAGGATCTTTAAACAAGGTGCCGGATGCACTCTCGCGAGTCTTTGAGGGGGGGGTGTCGCGGGGGGGGGGATGTTCCGATAGCTGCCGCGGTGCGCCCAAGGTGGTACGAGGGGAAGTTCGCGGAAATAGCTGAGAACCCGGACAGATTTAAGGACTGGGCCATTCGAGGCGGGGAGCTTTTTTGCCGTATGACTTATCCGTTAATTGCCGAGACGCTAGGGCAGGACGGGGACGAGTGGAAACTCGTGGTCCCCGAAGAGCGTAGGACCGAGATCCTGCAGGAGGCGCACGACAGCCCTCAAGCAGGGCACTTAGGGGTCGAAAAGACATATCACCGAGTCGCGACCCGCTATTACTGGCCTGGCATGTATCGTACCACAGTGGAATACGTAAGACGCTGTGCGACCTGTCAGCTCACGAAAGTGGAGCAGACACTCCCTTCGGGGCTGATGGGCCGGCGCCGTGTGGACATGCCATGGTCGGTAATAGCTGCCGATATTATGGGTCCGTTCCCTCCGAGCAGGTCCGGTCACGCGTATCTTTTGGTCGTCCAAGATTTGTTTACGAAATGGATTGAATGCGCCCCGCTTCGACGGGCTACCGGTCCGAAAATCGCCGAAGTTCTCGAGAACGTAATATTTTCGCGGTGGGGAACTCCGGACGTGCTACTCACCGACAATGGCACGGAGTTCGCCAATAAATGTCTAAAAGAACTTGCTGCCGGATATGGGATCCGCTTGAGCACTACCCCCCCCCCCCGTACCACCCGCAGGCAAACCCGGTAGAGAGGGTCAATCGGATCCTTAAGACCATGATCGTCGCGTATATCGGCAGAGACCACCGCGACTGGGATATTTATTTACCGCAGTTCAGATTCGCGTATAATACCGCAAGACACTCGGTACTACAGGCTTCCCCAGCCTTTTTAAATTTCGGGCGAGAACCGCGACCGGCCCAATGTGCACGGGCGGGCACGGAGCCGCCCTTAGATTTAGAGGTAGGTTCCACCTCTGAGTGGAAAAACAAAATTTCTCAGCTGCCGGCATTGCGGAGCTGGGTGTTAGAAAATCTCGAAGACGCATATAATAAACAATCGCGACATTATAATTTGCGGCGTCGAAACCGGGAGTTCGAGGAGGGGGACAAAGTTTTGCGGCGACAACGCGTACTTTCGTCAGCGGCCCACCATATAGCGGCGAAATTAGCCCCTAAATTTGACGGACCGGTCGTTATTAAAAAGAAAATTACTCCAGTAGTGTACACTCTGGTAACGGAGGACGGTAAAGATTTAGGCAAAGCGCATATAAGCGACTTAAAAGGCTATTTTCCACCACACGAGCCATGAAACACCACCTAACTCCGACAGTTCCTCCACAGCATACAACATCTTTAATCGCTGCCGGGGGATATGGAACCCAATACGACCAACCCACTGGAGAATTTGATGGAAGCCATTAAGCTGGCTGCCGACTCCGGTTATGGCAACGGAGTGTATGCAGTATTGGAGGGGTACGTGGCCGGCCAGAAAAAGCGTCAACGAAGGACAGTGGCTACCCAAACTTGGCAGGCCATAATCTCTATGCCACGCCGGTCCCCAAAATGTCCGCCCGAAGCCGAAGTCACGGTGGTAGAGGAGGAGTGTAGTTCTTCGACGGAATATGAATCGGCGAACGACCTACCTGAGTCGGATCAGCTGCCGGAGGCCCAGGGTGGGGGCCTGGACGATACGATCGATTCTAACTTGGAAGAGCTGCCGGAAGACCCGCCGGAACAGTCCATCGTCCCGGCGGAAGAGAGTTTAATCCCCGCTGCCGGAACAACACAAGAAGCCACACTGGCATCTCCGGCGAGTACCACCGCGGAGACGACCTCTGCCCCTGTTGACGAAGAGGCGCCGGAGCAAGCCCCAGCAATCCCAGCCAAATGCGAATCGGAGGCAACCCAGGCTTCGACAGCCGAAGAAGAGGCACCCGAACCCGAGCCTACCCCAGGACCCTCCAACCTTGTAGTCGAGCTGCCGGAACCCGAAGACGGGTCGAACGATTCCGAGGAGTCGATAACGCCTCCCACCATCCGAGCACCGGAAATTGCGGAGATAGAAAACCACCCGAAGGTGCCAAATACCGCGGGGGCGCGAGAATTCGCTCGGCTACACTGGGCTGGATTAGTCAAGCATTGGGAGCGGCAAAAAGAAGAGGAGTCGGACCCCCACCGGCACGCCAGGGTAACACCCGGCCCCACCTTGCTGCGGACCCCAAAGTCGGTCCTTGGAGCCTCTCCGGCTGCCGGACGTCCGACTAATACGTGGGCGGGATTCAAGCCACCACAGGAGACGTTTAAACAAGCTGCCGGTAGAACCTCGGGCACGTGGAGTGCCCCAAAGCCGCCGAGGGAGGCACTTGTCCCAGCTGCCGGCCCACCAAGGAATTCAGGGATGGGAACCAATCTGCCGAAGGAGGCATTTCCACCAACTGCCGGACGGGGAATCCTAGAAGAGGAAAAAATCGATCGCCAAAATGGCTGTTGGAGATGTGGTCGCAGGGGCCATAAGCACGCGTACTGCCCTGCGCCGGAAACCACATACTGTTTCCGTTGTGGGAGGCCCGGATACACGATTAAGACCTGCCCGAAATGTGGGCAGTCGTGGAAATCGGGGGGCCCACACCACCCCTGGGGACACGAAACCCGTTGATAACCGCTGCCGGATCACCGTCCTCCCGCTGCCGGAATACGTACTTTTTCGTTAATCATAAATGTCTAGTTTGAGTTGGAAATCTACATTTAGATAGTAGATCGTTATTTTTTCTTTGCTGCCGGGTCCCGTCCTTCAAATCGACATTGTTATTTTATGATTTTTTTTTTCCTCTCTCGCTGCCGGCCCGAACCCCACCCCCCTAAATATTACTAGAGAGCTGCCGATAGGGTGGAAAATGATAAATAATAAGTAGTAATGATAAGATACGTAAATGTGAGTGGAAATGAATGGAGGGGTGACATGAATGAAAGGTTATTTTTTTTTTGGGGTATTAATTGCGTTATTATTTTATTTTTGTTAGCTGCCGCGCGGGGGGGGGGACATAATTCAGAGTGTGGGAATGAGAGGGCGAGTAAATGGTATTAGCTGTAAGGAATCGGAACAATATTTTTTTTATATACTTTTGAATGCCTTATGAGAAGCCCTACAATAAGTAAAACATAATAAATCGCTGCCGGAATAAAACCTCTGTGATTTTTCTACGCGACGCCCCTAATACTCCTCGGACTCCCGCCGTGAAAGAAAATTTTAGAAATTTCTGGAAGTGCTGCCGGCCGCGGAAGCGAGTATCTCGCCCGATATTTGTAAAGAATACGTAAGTATTGGCGTTGAAATGTTGGTGAAGGGTATTCGTCAGGTACGTGGTATTTGTTTGCGTAAGCCGTGGGACAGTCCGAGGTCGAGCGCTCGTTGCCGAGCCCGCGAAAAGCCTGGCCGGTGGCTGCCACCGGTATGGCCCGGTCTCTTCCGGGGGGGGGGGGAGTTGTGACGTGGCAAGTTTTGCCCACGTCCCCCCGAGTTTTGACGGAAGACCGGGCCACCTTTTTAACGGGCAAAAAGCGATCGGCACCCGCGAGCGCTCTCCCTGGGACGGTCGCTAAAGACCAGGGGGCAGCGCTAATGCGTTTTTGAACGTCGCGCCACTTGGCACGACGCGAATTGCAGGATCGTATCCGGGTCCCGGGGGGGCCCGGAACCCCTTTCCCACTCGACCAACGGCGGAGAAATTCGCCAGGAGACGCTGCCGGGAGGTTCCTGAGAATTCCCGACACCAGTCAACGAGGGAAGCCCTGAGCCCGGGTCAAGGAGCCCGGAGGAGCCGTCGAGGGACAGCGCAACGGGGGACAACATCTTCTCCACCTCGCGGTTACCTCACCCGCCACAGAAGAAATATGCGCCGCGGGATTGGCCCAGGGCATCTCTCCGCGGGAGAAGCCACCAATCGACGCTGTCAACCGCTGCCGATGGACGAGCGCCCCGGTCCCCGAACCGCCGAGCACGGCCCTGCCGTGCCCCGAACGTTGAGCGGTCCAAGCGTAGGGTAGGGTGGGGAAGATTAGGAAAAGTGGGGGACGCCTCACTTCCGCGTTCCCGAGCCGGGCCGAAGTAGGCCATTGTGCCGAAAGCCCTAACAAGTATTAGATGATTTACCATTGCTAACGAGTCAGTCGAATTTTGAACAAGTGTCCGTTTTGTAAAACTGCTGCCGGACGACTCGAGGGTCCTGCTGCCGGTCACATAGAGCTGCCGTAATTTTCTAGGAGCTGCCGTTGGTAAGCGCCGGTCAGGCTTTCTTATTCGAAGTGTTTACATGTTCTATTTCGCGTTGGCTCGGGGACGTTTCGCGAACGACCTCATTTCGCGTTGTTGACGACGCGTTCCGGTTAATTTGTAATTCGTAGAGCTAGCAATTTGCGTACGAACCGGAACCGTCGGCCGGTTCGAGCACGGGTCAGATTTTGTAACGCGGAATCGCGTCTTGGCGTACGGCCCGAAAAGCTGCCGGTTTTTGCGGGGAAAATTCCCACTATTTTGCCGAAAATCAAGTGACTGCCCACGGTGGGACGACGCGGCGTGGTCGAGTCCCATAAGAATTCGAGATCGCTGCCGGTACAATCCAGAGACTTTTGTACGCGTTAAACATCGGGGCACGATTCCAAATCGCTCTTGCAAATTTCCAACAACGGTGCCGAACATCGCGCCCGGGAATCGTGTCCGACGCGAGGGGCGAGCGAAGAAAGCGCGAGCGGTTAAGAATCCGCCGTTTACCACCTATCATCGCGCGGGCTTACTTTCGGAACGGCTGCCGGTCTTTCTACCGACAGTCGCCTGTAACATCTCAGTTAATAAACTATTGTAAAGCCCCTGAGTTCGTCTTCAGATACTTTGAGAAACCTTCCCGTCGCGGGGAACGTCCCGTATTCCTCCTCGTCAAGCCCTGGACCCGGGTGAGCTATCCCGGATATCGCGCGGCCGTCGGAAGGTCGGAATTCTGTATCGCGTTCGGGAGAAATCCCTTAGCGTTTCGCGTGGCATCTCGGGATGCCTGGCGCCCGTCATCAGGACTCGTTCCGTTAGTTAAAATCAACGAAAACCGACTTTCCGACGCGCCGTTTGTCGCGGGTGGACCGCGTACCGCGCGGCCGGTGCGTGGCCCGGCATTTCCGCCTTAAAACCCGTAGTGGCCCAGGTTTTCGCCGTCCGTCGGACCGGGAAAACCCAGGCAACGTGACAGTAGGTAGTTGCAGTTCTATCTTATATAATATCAATGTATACTATCTTATGAATACGACAATATCAAAACCTCGGCGAAACTTAGCGGAACTTCATAACAAAGCGTAAACAAAGTTATACTATGCACGTATGTACTATTTGATCTTAGTGCCGGCTCTGGATACATATTTTGCCAAATCATTCTCAGGTTTGTAGGTAGTTGCAGTTCTACCTTACATAATATCATAGTATACTATCTTACCAATACGACGCAATCAAAACATCAGCGTCACTTTGCGGAATTTCATAACAAAGCGAGAACAAAGTTATACTATGCACGGATGTACTATTTGATCATCCAGAGCGGTCCTTGAAACATATTTTGTTAAATAACTCTTTTCTTTGTAGGTATTTGCAGTTCTAACTTATATATTATTAAAGTATACTATCTTATCGATACGACGCAATAAAAACCTCAGCGAAACTTTGCGGAACTTCATAACAAAGCGTAAACAAAGTTATAGTATGCACGGATGTACTATTTGATCATCCAGAGCGGTTCTTGCTACATATTTAGTTAAATAGCTCTGAGGTTTGAAGGTATTTGCAGTTCTAACTTATATAATATCAATGTATACTATCTTATCAATACGACACTATCAAAACCTCAGCGAAACTTTGCGGAACTTCATAACAAAGCGTAAACAAAGTTATAGTATGCAAGGATGTACTATTTGATCATCCAGAGCGGTACTTGAAACATATTTTGATAAATAACTTTGACATTGGCAGGTAGTTGCAGTTCTACCTTATATAATATCAAAGTATACTATCTTACCAATACGACGCAATGAAATCGTCAGCGATACTTTGCGGAACTTCATAACAAAGCGTAAACAAAGTTATACTATGCACGGATGTACTATTTGATCATCCAGAGCGGTTCTTGAAACATATTTTGTTAAATAACTCTGTGCTTTGCAGGTATTTGCAGTTCTAACTTATATATTATTAAAGTATACTATCTTATCGATACGACGTAATAAAAACCTCAGCGAAGCTTTGCGGAAATTCATAACAAAGTGTGAACATAGTTATACTATGCACGAATGTACTATTTGATCATCCTCAGCGGTTCTTGCTACATAGTTAGATAAATAACTCCGAAGATTGCAGGTATTTGCAGTTCTAACTTATATAATATCAAAGTATACTATCTTATGAATACGACACAATCAAAACCTCAGCGAAACTTTACGGAACTTCATAACAAAGCGTAAACAAAGTTATAGTATGCACGGATGTACTATTTTATCATCCAGAGCGGTTCTTGAAACATATTTTGATAAATAACTCTGTGGTTTGCAGGTATTTGCAGTTCTAACTTATATAATATCAAAGTATACTATCTTACCAATACGACGCAAACAAAACCTCAGCGAAACTTTGCGGAACATCATAACAAAGCGTAAATAAAGTTATAGTATGCAAGGATGTACTATTTGATCATCCAGAGCGGTACTTGAAACATATTTTGATAAATAACTCTGACATTGGCAGGTAGTTGCAGTTCTACCTTATATAATATCAAAGTATACTATCTTACCAATACGACGCAATGAAAACGTCAGCGATACTTTGCGGAATTTCATAACAACGCGTAATCAAAGTTATACTATACACGGATGAACTATTTCATCTTCCTGCCGGTTCTTGAAACATATTTTAATAATTAACTCTGAGGTTTGCAGGTAGTTGCAATTCTATCTTATATAATATCAAAGTATACTATCTTATCAATACGACGTAATAAAAACCTCAGCGAAGATTTGCGGAAATTCATTACAAAGTGTGAACAAAGTTATACTATGCACGGATGTACTATTTGATCATCCTGAGCGGTTCTTGCTACATATTTAGTTAAATAACTCTGTGGTTTGCAGGTATTTGCAGTTCTAACTTATATAATATCAAAGTATACTATCATACCAATACGACGCAATCAAAACATCAGCGACAATTTGCGGAATTTCATAACAAAGCGAGAACAAAGTTATACTATGCACGGATGTACTATTTGATCATCCAGAGCTGTTCTTGCTACATATTTAGTTAAATAACTCTGAGGTTTGCAGGTGTTTGCAGTTCTAACTTATATATTATTAAAGTATACTATCTTATCAATAGGACGCAATCAATACATTAGGGAAAATTTGCGGAACCTCATAACAACGCCTAATCAAAGTTATACTATACACGGATGAACTATTTCATTTTCCTGCCGGTTCTTGAAACATATTTTGATAATTAACTCTGAGGTTTGCAGGTAGTTGCAATTCTATCTTATATAATATCAAAGTATACTATCTTATCAATACGACGTAATAAAAACCTCAGCGAAACTTTGCGGAACTTCATAACAAAGCGTAAACAAAGTTATATTATGCACGGAAGTACTATTTGATCATCCAGAGCGGTTCTTGCAACATATTTAGTTAAATAACTCCGAAGATTGCAGGTATTTGCAGTTCTAACTTATATAATATCAAAGTATACTATCTTATGAATACGACACAATCAAAACCTCAGCGAAACTTTGCGGAACTTCATAACAAAGCGTAAACAAAGTTATAGTATGCACGGATGTACTATTTGATCATCCAGAGCGGTTCTTGCTACATATTTAGTTAAATAACTCTGAGGTTTCCAGGTGTTTGCAGTTGTAAGTTATATAATATTAAAGTATACTATCTTATCAATACGACACAATCAATACATCAGGGAAACTTTGCGGAACTTCATAACAAAGCGTAAACAAAGTTATAGTATGCACGTATGTACTATTTGATCATCATGAGCGGTTCATGCTACATTTTTTGTTAATTAACTCTGAGGTTTGCAGGTAGTTGCAGTTCTATCTTATATAATATCAAAGTATACTAACTTATCAATACGGCGCAATCAAAAAATCAGCGAAATTTTGCGGAACTTCATAACAAAGCGTAAAAAAAGTTATACTATGCACGGATGTACTATTTGATCATCCTGATCGTTTCTTGCTACATATTTAGTTAAATAGCTCTGAGGTTTGCAGGTATTTGCAGTTCTAACTTATATAATATCAATGTATACTATCTTATCAATACGACGCAATGAAAACGCCAGCAAAACTTTGGGGAACTTCATAACAAAGCGTAAACAAAGTTATAGTATGCACGGATGTACTATTTGATCATCCAGAGCGGTTCTTGAAACATATTTTGATAAATAACTGAGATTTGCAGGGAGTTGCAGTTCTACCTTATAAAATATCAAAGTATACTATCTTACCAATACGACGCAATCAAAACGTCAGCGAAACTTTGCCGAACTTCATAACAAAGCGTTAACAAAGTTATAGTATGCACGGATGTACTATTTGATCATCCAGAGCGGTTCTTGAAACATATTTTGTTAAATAACTCTGTGCTTTGCAGGTATTTGCAGTTCTAACTTATATGTTATTAAAGTATACTATCTTATCGATACGACGTAATAAAAACCTCAGCGAAGCTTTGCGGAAATTCATAACAAAGTGTGAACATAGTTATACTATGCACGTATGTACTTTTTGATCATCCTGAGCGGTTCTTGCTACATATTCAGTTAAATAACTCTGTGGTTTGCAGGTATTTGCAGTTCTAACTTATATAATATCAATGTATACTATCTTATGAATACGACACAATCGAAACCTCAGCAAAACATTGCGGAACCTCATAATAAAAACGTAAACAAAGTTATAGTATGCACGGATGTACTATTTGATCATCCAGAGCGGTACTTGAAACATATTTTGATAAATAACTCTGAGATTTGCAGGTATTTGCAGTTCTAACTTATGTATTATCAAAGTATACTAACTTATTAATACGAAGCAATCAAAACATCAGCGAAACTTTGCAGAACTTCATAACAAAGCGTGAACAAATTTATACTATGCACGTATGTACTTTTTGATCATCCTGATCGGTTCTTGCTACATATTCAGTTAAATAACTCTGTGGTTTGCAGGTATTTGCAGTTCTAACTTATATAATATCAATGTATACTATCTTATCAATACGACGCAATGAAAACGCCAGCAAAACTTTGTGGAACTTCATAACAAAGCGTAAACAAAGTTATAGTATTCACGGATGTACTATTTGATCATCCAGAGCGGTTCTTGAAACATATTTTGATAAATAACTGAGATTTGCAGGGAGTTGCAGTTCTACCTTATAAAATATGAAAGCATACTATCTTACCAATACGACGCAATGAAAACGTCAGCGAAACTTTGCCGAACTTCATAACAAAGCGTTAACAAAGTTATAGTATGCACGGATGTACTATTTGATCATCCAGAGCGGTTCATGCTACATATTTTGTTAAATAACTCTGAGGATTGTAGGTAGTTGCAGTTCTATCTTATATAATATCAAAGTATACTATCTTATCAATACGACGCAATAAAAACCTCAGCGAAGATTTGCGGAAATTCATAACAAAGTGTGAACAAAGTTATACTATGCACGGATGTACTATTTGATCATCCTGAGCGGTTCTTGCTACATATTTAGTTAAATAACTCTGTGGTTTGCAGGTATTTGCAGTTCTAACTTATATAATATCAATGTATACTATCTTATGAATACGACAAAATCGAAACCTCAGCGAAACATTGCGGAACCTCATAACAAAGCGTAAACAAAGTTATACTATCCACGTATGTACTATTTGATGTTCCTGCCGGTTCTGGATACATATTTTGCCAAATCACTCACAGGTTTGTCGGTAGTTGCAGTTCTATCTTATATAATATCAATGTATACTATCTTATCAATACGACACTATCAAAACCTCAGCGAAACTTTGCGGAACTTCATAGCAAAGCGTAAACAAAGTTATACTATGCACGTATGTACTATTTGATCTTAGTGCCGGCTCTGGATACATATTTTGCCAAATCATTCTCAGGTTTGTAGGTAGTTGCAGTTCTACCTTACCTAATATCATAGTATACTATCTTACCAATACGACGCAATCAAAACATCAGCGACACTTTGCGGAATTTCATAACAAAGCGTAAACGAAGTTATACTATCCACGTATGTACCATTTGATCATCCTGAGCGGTTCTTGCTACATATTTTGTTAAATAACTCTGAGGTTTGCAGGTAGTTGCAGTTCTATCTTATATAATATCAAAGTATACTATCTTACCAATACGACGCAATCAAAACCTCAGCGAAACTTTGCGGAACTTCATAACAAAGCGTAAACAAAGTTATAGTATGCACGGATGTCCTATTTGATCATCCAGAGAGGTTCTTGAAACATATTTAGTTAAATAACTCTGAGGTTTCCAGGTGATTGCAGTTCTAAGTTATATAATATTAAAGTATACTATCTTATCAATACGACACAATCAATACATCAGGGAAACTTTGCGGAACTTCATAACAAAGCGTAAACAAAGTTATAGTATGCACGGATGTACTATTTGATCATCCAGAGCGGTTCTTGCTACATATTTAGTTAACTAACTCTGACCTTGCAGGTATTTGCAGTTCTACCTTATATAATATCAAAGTATACTATCTTACCAATACGACGCAATCAAAACATCAGCGAAACATTGCGGAACTTCATAACATAGCGTAAACAAAGTTATACTATGCACGGATGTACTATTTGATCACCCTGAGCGGTTCTTGCTACATATTTAGTTAAATAACTCCGAAGATTGCAGGTATTTGCAGTTCTAACTTATAAAATATCAAAGTATACTATCTTATGAACATGACACAATCAAAACCTCAGCGAATCTTTGCGGAACTTCATAACAAAGCGTAAATAAAGTTATACTATGCACGGATGTACTATTTGATCATCCTGATCGTTTCTTGCTACATATTTAGTTAAATAGCTCTGAGGTTTGCAGGTATTTGCAGTTCTAACTTATATAATATCAATGTATACTATCTTATCAATACGACGCAATGAAAACGCCAGCAAAACTTTGCGGAACTTCATAACAAAGCGTTAACAAAGTTATAGTATGCACGGATGTACTTTTTGATCATCCTGAGCGGTTCTTGCTACATATTCAGTTAAATAACTCTGTGGTTTGCAGGTATTTGCAGTTCTAACTTATATAATATCAATGTATACTATCTTATGAATACGACACAATCGAAACCTCAGCGAAACATTGCGGAACCTCATAATAAAGCGTAAACAAAGTTATAGTATGCACGGATGTACTTTTTGATCATCCTGAGCGGTTCTTGCTACATATTCAGTTAAATAACTCTGTGGTTTGCAGGTATTTGCAGTTCTAACTTATATAATATCAAAGTATACTATCTTATGAACATGACACAATCAAAACCTCAGCGAATCTTTGCGGAACTTCATAACAAAGCGTAAACAAAGTTATAGTATGCACGGATGTACTATTTGATCATCCAGAGCGGTTCTTGAGACATATTTTGATAAATAACTGAGATTTGCAGGGAGTTGCAGTTCTACCTTATAAAATATCAAAGTATACTATCTTACCAATACGACACTATCAAAACCTCAGCGATACTTTGCGGAACTTCATAACAAAGTGTGAACAAAGTTATACTATGCACGGATGTACTATTTGATCATCCTGAGCGGTTCTTGCTACATATTTAGTTAAATAATTCCGAAGATTGCAGGTATTTGCAGTTCTAACTTATAAAATATCAAAGTATACTATCTTATGAACATGACACAATCAAAACCTCAGCGAATCTTTGCGGAACTTCATAACAAAGCGTAAACAAAGTTATAGTATGCACGGATGTACTATTTGATCATCCAGAGCGGTTCTTGAAACATATTTTGTTAAATAACTCTGTGCTTTGTAGGTATTTGCAGTTCTAACTTATATATTATTAAAGTATACTATCTTATCGATACGACGTAATAAAAACCTCAGCGAAACTTTGCGGAACTTCATAACAAAGCGTAAACAAAGTTATAGCATGCACGGAAGTACTATTTGATCATCCAGAGCGGTTCTTGCTACATATTTAGTTAAATAACTCTGAGCTCTGCAGGTATTTGCAGTGCTAACTTATATAATATCAATGTATACTATCTTATCAATACGACACTATCAAAACCTCAGCGATACTTTGCGGAACTTCATAACAAAGTGTGAACAAAGTTATACTATGCACGGATGTACTATTTGATCACCCTGAGCGGTTCTTGCTACATATTTAGTTAAATATCTCCGAAGATTGCAGGTATTTGCAGTTCTAACTTATAAAATATCAAAGTATACTATCTTATGAACATGACACAATCAAAACCTCAGCGAAGCTTTGCGGAATTTCATAACAACGCGTAATCAAAGTTATACTATACACGGATGAACTATTTGATCTTCCTGCCGGTTCTTGAAACATATTTTGATAATTAACTCTGAGGTTTGCAGGTAGTTGCAGTTCTATCTTATATAATATCAAAGTATACTATCTTATCAATACGACGTAATAAAAACCTCAGCGAAGATTTGCGGAAATTCATAACAAAGTGTGAACAAAGTTATACTATGCACGGATGTACTATTTGATCATCCTGAGCGGTTCTTGCTACATATTTAGTTAAATAACTCTGTGGTTTGCAGGTATTTGCAGTTCTAACTTATATAATATCAATGTATACTATCTTATGAATACGACAATATCGAAACCTCAGCGAAACATTGCGGAACCTCATAACAAAGCGTAAACAAAGTTATACTATCCACGTATGTACTATTTGATGTTCCTGCCGGTTCTGGATACATATTTTGCCAAATCACTCACAGGTTTGTCGGTAGTTGCAGTTCTATCTTATATAATATCAATGTATACTATCTTATCAATACGACACTATCAAAACCTCAGCGAAACTTTGCGGAACTTCATAGCAAAGCGTAAACAAAGTTATACTATGCACGTATGTACTATTTGATCTTAGTGCCGGCTCTGGATACATATTTTGCCAAATCATTCTCAGGTTTGTAGGTAGTTGCAGTTCTACCTTACCTAATATCATAGTATACTATCTTACCAATACGACGCAATCAAAACATCAGCGACACTTTGCGGAATTTCATAACAAAGCGTAAACGAAGTTATACTATCCACGTATGTACCATTTGATCATCCTGAGCGGTTCTTGCTACATATTTTGTTAAATAACTCTGAGGTTTGCAGGTAGTTGCAGTTCTATCTTATATAATATCAAAGTATACTATCTTACCAATACGACGCAATCAAAACCTCAGCGAAACTTTGCCGAACTTCATAACAAAGCGTAAACAAAGTTATAGTATGCACGGATGTCCTATTTGATCATCCAGAGAGGTTCTTGAAACATATTTAGTTAAATAACTCTGAGGTTTCCAGGTGATTGCAGTTCTAAGTTATATAATATTAAAGTATACTATCTTATCAATACGACACAATCAATACATCAGGGAAACTTTGCGGAACTTCATAACAAAGCGTAAACAAAGTTATAGTATGCACGGATGTACTATTTGATCATCCAGAGCGGTTCTTGCTACATATTTAGTTAACTAACTCTGACCTTGCAGGTATTTGCAGTTCTACCTTATATAATATCAAAGTATACTATCTTACCAATACGACGCAATCAAAACATCATCGAAACATTGCGGAACTTCATAACATAGCGTAAACAAAGTTATACTATGCACGGATGTACTATTTGATCTTCCTGCCGGTCGTTGAAACTTATTTTGATAAATAACTCTGAGATTTGCAGCTATTTGCAGTTCTAACTTATATATTATCAAAGTATACTATCTTATTAATACGAAGCAATCAAAACATCAGCGAAACTTTGCGGAACTTCATAACAAAGCGTAAAAAATGTTATACTATGTACGTATGTACTAATTGATCATCTAGAGCGGTTCATGCTACATATTCAGTTAAATAACTCTGTGGTTTGCAGGTATTTGCAGTTCTAACTTATATAATATCAATGTATACTATCTTATGAATACGACACACTCGAATCCTCAGCGAAACATTGCGGAACCTCATAACAAAGCGTAAACAAAGTTATATTATGCACGGATGTACTATTTGATCATCCAGAGCGGTTCATGATACATATTTTGTTAAATAACTCTGAGGATTGTAGGTAGTTGCAGTTCTATCTTATATAATATCAAAGTATACTGTCCTATCAATACGACGCAATAAAAACCTCAGCGAAGCTTTGCGGAATTTCATAACAACGCGTAATCAAAGTTATCCTATACAAGGATGAACTATTTGATCTTCCTGCCGGTTCTTGAAACATATTTTGATAATTAACTCTGAGGTTTGCAGGTAGTTGCAGTTCTATCTTATATTATATCAAAGTATACTATCTTATCAATACGACGTAATAAAAACCTCAGCGAAGCTTTGACGAAATTCATAACAACGTGTGAACATAGTTATAGTATGCACGAATGTACTATTTGATCATCCAGAGCGGTTCTTGCTACATATTTAGTTAAATAACTCTGAGCTTTGCAGGTATTTGCAGTGCTAACTTATATAATATCAATGTATACTATCTTATCAATACGACACTATCAAAACCTCAGCGATACTTTGCGGTACTTCATAACAAAGTGTGAACAAAGTTATACTATGCACGGATGTACTATTTGATCATCCTGATCGTTTCTTGCTACATATTTAGTTAAATAGCTCTGAGGTTTGCAGGTATTTGCAGTTCTAACTTATATAATATCAATGTATACTATCTTATCAATACGACGCAATGAAAACGCCAGCAAAACTTTGCGGAACTTCATAACAAAGCGTAAACAAAGTTATAGTATGCACGGATGTACTATTTGATCATCCAGAGCGGTTCTTGAAACATATATGTTAAATAACTCTGTGCTTTGCAGGTATTTGCAGTTCTAACTTATATATTATTAAAGTATACTATCTTATCGATACGACGTAATAAAAACCTCAGCGAAGCTTTGCGGAAATTCATAACAAAGTGTGAACATAGTTATACTATGCACGTATGTACTTTTTGATCATCCTGAGCGGTTCTTGCTACATATTCAGTTAAATAACTCTGTGGTTTGCATGTATTTGCAGTTCTATCTTATATAATATCAATGTATACCATCTTATGAATACGACACAATCGAAACCTCAGCGAAACTTTGCGAACTTCATAACAAAGCGTAAACAAAGTTATAGTATGCACGGAAGTACTATTTGATCATCCTCAGCGGTTCTTGCTCCATATTTAGTTAAATAACTCCGAAGATTGCAGGTATTTGCAGTTCTACCTTATATAATATCAAAGTATACTATCTTACCAATACGACGCAATCAAAACCTCAGCGAAACTTTGCCGAACTTCATAACAAAGGGTAAACAAAGTTATAGTATGTACGGATGTACTATTTGATCATCCAGAGCGGTTCTTGAAACATATTTTGATAAATAACTGAGATTTGCAGGGAGTTGCAGTTCTACCTTATAAAATATCAAAGTATACTATCTTACCAATACGACGCAATGAAAACGTCAGCGAAACTTTGCCGAACTTCATAACAACGCGTAATCAAAGTTATACTATACACGGATGAACTATTTGATCTTCCTGCCGGTTCTTGAAACATATTTTGATAATTAACTCTGAGGATTGTAGGTAGTTGCAGTTCTATCTTATATAATATCAAAGTATACTATCTTATCAATACGACAAAATCGAAACCTCAGCGAAACATTGCGGAACCTCATAACAAAGCGTAAACAAAGTTATACTATCCACGTATGTACTATTTGATGTTCCTGCCGTTTCTGGATACATATTTTGCCAAATCACTCACAGGTTTGTCGGTAGTTGCAGTTCTATCTTATATAATATCAAAGTATACTATCTTATCAATACGACGCAATCAAAACCTCAGCGAAACTTTGCCGAACTTCATAACAAAGCGTAAACAATGTTATAGTATGCACGGAAGTACTATTTGATCATCCAGAGCGGTTCTTGCTACATATTTAGTTAAATAACTCTGTGGTTTGCAGGTATTTGCAGTTTTAACTTATATAATATCAATGTATACTATCTTATGAATACGACAAAATCGAAACCTCAGCGAAACATTGCGGAACCTCATAACAAAGCGTAAACAAAGTTACACTATCCACGTATGTACTATTTGATGTTCCTGCCGGTTCTGGATACACATTTTGCCAAATCACTCACAGGTTTGTCGGTAGTTGCAGTTCTGTCTTATATAATATCAAAGTATACTATCTTACCAATACGACGCAATGAAAACGTCAGCGATACTTTGCGGAACTTCATAACAAAGCGTAAACAAAGTTATAGTATGCACGGATGTACTATTTGATCATCCAGAGCGGTTCTTGAAACATATTTTGATAAATAACTGAGATATGCAGGGAGTTGCAGTTCTACCTTATAAAATATCAAAGTATACTATCTTACCAATACGACGCAATGAAAACGTCAGCGAAACTTTGCCGAACTTCATAACAAAGCGTTAACAAAATTATAGTATGCACGGATGTACTATTTGATCATCCAGAGCGGTTCTTGAAACATATTTTGTTAAATAACTCTGTGCTTTGCAGGTATTTGCAGTTCTAACTTATATATTATTAAAGTATACTATCTTATCGATACGATGTAATAAAAACCTCAGCGAAGCTTTGCGGAAATTCATAACAAAGTGTGAACATAGTTATACTATGCACGTATGTACTTTTTGATAATCCTGAGCGGTTCTTGCTACATATTCAGTTAAATAACTCTGTGGTTTGCAGGTATTTGCAGTTCTAACTTATATAATATCAATGTATACTATCTTATGAATACGACAAAATCGAAACCTCAGCGAAACATTGCGGAACCTCATAACAAAGCGTAAACAAAGTTATACTATCCACGTATGTACTATTTGATGTTCCTGCCGTTTCTGGATACATATTTTGCCAAATCACTCACAGGTTTGTCGGTAGTTGCAGTTCTATCTTATATAATATCAAAGTATACTATCTTATCAATACGACGCAATCAAAACCTCAGCGAAACTTTGCCGAACTTCATAACAAAGCGTAAACAATGTTATAGTATGCACGGAAGTACTATTTGATCATCCAGAGCGGTTCTTGCTACATATTTAGTTAAATATCTCTGAGCTTTGCAGGTATTTGCAGTGCTAACTTATATAATATCAATGTATACTATCTTATCAATACGACACTATCAAAACCTCAGCGATACTTTGCGGAACTTCATAACAAAGTGTGAACAAAGTTATACTATGCACGGATGTACTATTTGATCGCCCTGAGCGGTTCTTGCTACATATTTAGTTAAATAACTCCGAAGATTGCAGGTATTTGCAGTTCTAACTTATAAAATATCAAAGTATACTATCTTATGAACATGACACAATCAAAACCTCAGCGAATCTTTGCGGAACTTCATAACAAAGCGTAAATAAAGTTATACTATGCACGGATGTACTATTTGATCATCCTGATCGTTTCTTGCTACATATTTAGTTAAATAGCTCTGAGGTTTGCAGGTATTTGCAGTTCTAACTTATATAATATCAATGTATACTATCTTATCAATACGACGCAATGAAAACGCCAGCAAAACTTTGCGGAACTTCATAACAAAGCTTTAACAAAGTTATAGTATGCACGGATGTACTTTTTGATCATCCTGAGCGGTTCTTGCTACATATTCAGTTAAATAACTCTGTGGTTTGCAGGTATTTGCAGTTCTAACTTATATAATATCAATGTATACTATCTTATGAATACGACACAATCGAAACCTCAGCGAAACATTGCGGAACCTCATAATAAAGCGTAAACAAAGTTATAGTATGCACGGATGTACTTTTTGATCATCCTGAGCGGTTCTTGCTACATATTCAGTTAAATAACTCTGTGGTTTGCAGGTATTTGCAGTTCTAACTTATATAATATCAAAGTATACTATCTTATGAACATGACACAATCAAAACGCCAGCAAAACTTTGCGGAACTTCATAACAAAGCGTAAACAAATTTATACTATGTACGTATGTACTAATTGATCATCTAGAGCGGTTCATGCTACATATTTTGTTAAATAACTCTGAGGTTTGCAGGTAGTTGCAGTTCTATCTTATATAATATCAACATACGACGCAATCAAAACATCAGCGAAACATTGCGGAACTTCATAACAAAGCGTAAACAAATTTATACTATGCACGGATGTACTATTTGATCATCCAGAGCGGTTCTTGAAACATATTTGTTAAATAACTCTGTGCTTTGCAGGTATTTGCAGTGCTAACTTATATAATATCAAAGTATACTATCTTACCAATACGACGCAATCAAAACCTCAGCGATACTTTGCGGAACTTCATAACAAAGCGTGAACAAAGTTATAGTATGCACGGATATACTATTTGATCATCCAGAGCGGTTCTTGAAACATATTTTGTTAAATAACTCTGTGCTTTGTAGGTATTTGCAGTTGTAACTTATATATTATTAAAGTATACTATCTTATCGATACGACGTAATAAAAACCTCAGCGAAACTTTGCGGAAATTCATAACAAAGCGTAAACAAAGTTATAGCATGCACGGAAGTACTATTTGATCATCCAGAGCGGTTCTTGCTACATATTTAGTTAAATAACTCTGAGCTTTGCAGGTATTTGCAGTGCTAACTTATATAATATCAATGTATACTATCTTATCAATACGACACTATCAAAACCTCAGCGATACTTTGCGGAACTTCATAACAAAGCGTAAAAAAAGTTATACTATGCACGGATGTACTATTTGATCATCCTGATCGTTTCTTGCTACATATTTAGTTAAATAGCTCTGAGGTTTGCAGGTATTTGCAGTTCTAACTTATATAATATCAATGTATACTATCTTATCAATACGACAGTATCAAAACATCAGCGATACTTTGCGGAACTTCATAACAAAGTGTGAACAAAGTTATAGTATGCACGGATGTACTATTTGATCATCCAGAGCGGTTCTTGCTACATATTTAGTTAAATAACTCTGAGCTTTGCAGGTATTTGCAGTGCTAACTTATATAATATCAATGTATACTATCTTATCAATACGACACTATCAAAACCTCAGCGATACTTTGCGGAACTTCATAACAAAGCGTAAAAAAAGTTATACTATGCACGGATGTACTATTTGATCATCCTGATCGTTTCTTGCTACATATTTAGTTAAATAGCTCTGAGGTTTGCAGGTATTTGCAGTTCTAACTTATATAATATCAATGTATACTATCTTATCAATACGACGCAATGAAAACGCCAGCAAAACTTTGCGGAACTTCATAACAAAGCGTAAACAAAGTTATAGTATGCACGGATGTACTATTTGATCATCCAGAGCGGTTCTTGAAACATATTTTGTTAAATAACTCTGAGCTTTGCAGGTATTTGCAGTGCTAACTTATATAATATCAATGTATACTATCTTATCAATACAACACTATCAAAACCTCAGCGATACTTTGCGGAACTTCATAACAAAGTGTGAACAAAGTTATAGTATGCACGTATGTACTATTTGATCATCCAGAGCGGTTCTTGAAACATATTTTGATAAATAACTGAGATTTGCAGGGAGTTGCAGTTCTACCTTATAAAATATCAAAGTATACTATCTTACCAATACGACGCAATGAAAACGTCAGCGATACTTTGCGGAACTTCATAACAAAGTGTGAACAAAGTTATACTATGCACGGATGTACTACTTGATCATCCTCAGCGGTTCTTGCTACATATTTAGTTAAATAACTCCGAAGATTGCAGGTATTTGCAGTACTAACTTATATAATATCAAAGTATACTATCTTATTAATACGAAGCAATCAAAACCTCAGCGAATCTTTGCTTAACTTCATAACAAAGCGTAAAAAAAGTTACACTATGCACGGATGTACTATTTGATCATCCTGATCGTTTCTTGCTACATATTTAGTTAAATAGCTCTGAGGTTTGCAGGTATTTGCAGTTCTAACTTATATAATATCAATGTATACTATCTTATCAATACGACACTATCAAAACATCAGCGATACTTTGCGGAACTTCATAACAAAGTGTGAACAAAGTTATAGTATGCACGGATATACTATTTGATCATCCTGAGCGGTTCTTGCTACATATTTAGTTAAATAACTCTGAGCTTTGCAGGTATTTGCAGTGCTAACTTATATAATATCAATGTATACTATCTTATCAATACGACACTATCAAAACCTCAGCGATACTTTGCGGAACTTCATAACAAAGTGTGAACAAAGTTATACTATGCACGGATGTACTATTTGATCATCCTGAGCGGTTCTTGCTACATATTTAGTTAAATAACTCTGTGGTTTGCAGGTATTTGCAGTTCTAACTTATATAATATCAATGTATACTATCTAATGAATACGACAAAATCGAAACCTCAGCGAAACATTGCGGAACCTCATAACAAAGCGTAAACAAAGTTATACTATGCACGGATGTACTATTTGATGTTCCTGCCGGTTCTGGATACATATTTTGCCAAATCACTCACAGGTTTGTCGGTAGTTGCAGTTCTATCTTATATAATATCAAAGTATACTATCTTACCAATACGACGCAATCAAAACCTCAGCGAAACTTTGCGGAACTTCATAACAAAGCGTAAACAAAGTTATAGTATGCACGGATGTACTATTTGATCATCCAGAGCGGTTCTTGAAACATATTTTGTTAAATAACTCTGTGCTTTGTAGGTATTTGCAGTTCTAACTTATATATTATTAAAGTATACTATCTTATCGATACGACGTAATAAAAACCTCAGCGAAACTTTGCGGAACTTCATAACAAAGCGTAAACAAAGTTATAGCATGCACGGAAGTACTATTTGATCATCCAGAGCGGTTCTTGCTACATATTTAGTTAAATAACTCTGAGCTTTGCAGGTATTTGCAGTGCTAACTTATATAATATCAATGTATACTATCTTATCAATACGACACTATCAAAACCTCAGCGATACTTTGAGGAACTTCATAACAAAGTGTGAACAAAGTTATACTATGCACGGATGTACTATTTGATCATCCTGAGCGTTTCTTGCTACATATTTAGTTAAATAGCTCTGAGGTTTGCAGGTATTTGCAGTTCTAACTTATATAATATCAATGTATACTATCTTATCAATACGACGCAATGAAAACGCCAGCAAAACTTTGCGGAACTTCATAACAAAGCGTAAACAAATTTATACTATGTACGTATGTACTAATTGATCATCTAGAGCGGTTCATGCTACATATTTTGTTAAATAACTCTGAGGTTTGCAGGTAGTTGCAGTTCTATCTTATATAATATCAACATACGACGCAATCAAAACATCAGCGAAACATTGCGGAACTTCATAACAAAGCGTAAACAAATTTATACTATGCACGGATGTACTATTTGATCATCCAGAGCGGTTCTTGAAACATATTTGTTAAATAACTCTGTGCTTTGCAGGTATTTGCAGTGCTAACTTATATAATATCAATGTATACTATCTTATCAATACGACACTATCAAAACCTCAGCGATACTTTGAGGAACTTCATAACAAAGTGTGAACAAAGTTATACTATGCACGGATGTACTATTTGATCATCCTGAGCGGTTCTTGCTACATATTTAGTTAAATAACTCTGTGGTTTGCAGGTATTTGCAGTTCTAACTTATATAATATCAATGTATACTATCTAATGAATACGACAAAATCGAAACCTCAGCGAAACATTGCGGAACCTCATAACAAAGCGTAAACAAAGTTATACTATCCACGTATGTACTATTTGATGTTCCTGCCGGTTCTGGATACATATTTTGCCAAATCACTCACAGGTTTGTCGGTAGTTGCAGTTCTATCTTATATAATATCAAAGTATACTATCTTACCAATACGACGCAATCAAAACCTAAGCGAAACATTGCGGAACTTCATAACAAAGCGTAAACAAAGTTATAGTATGCACGGATGTACTATTTGATCATCCAGAGCGGTTCTTGAAACATATTTTGTTAAATAACTCTGTGCTTTGTAGGTATTTGCAGTTCTAACTTATATATTATTAAAGTATACTATCTTATCGATACGACGTAATAAAAACCTCAGCGAAACTTTGCGGAACTTCATAACAAAGCGTAAACAAAGTTATAGCATGCACGGAAGTACTATTTGATCATCCAGAGCGGTTCTTGCTACATATTTAGTTAAATAACTCTGAGCTTTGCAGGTATTTGCAGTGCTAACTTATATAATATCAATGTATACTATCTTATCAATACGACACTATCAAAACCTCAGCGATACTTTGCGGAACTTCATAACAAAGTGTGAACAAAGTTATACTATGCACGGATGTACTATTTGATCATCCTGAGCGTTTCTTGCTACATATTTAGTTAAATAGCTCTGAGGTTTGCAGGTATTTGCAGTTCTAACTTATATAATATCAATGTATACTATCTTATCAATACGACGCAATGAAAACGCCAGCAAAATTTTGCGGAACTTCATAACAAAGCGTAAACAAATTTATACTATGTACGTATGTACTAATTGATCATCTAGAGCGGTTCATGCTACATATTTTGTTAAATAACTCTGAGGTTTGCAGGTAGTTGCAGTTCTATCTTATATAATATCAACATACGACGCAATCAAAACATCAGCGAAACATTGCGGAACTTCATAACAAAGCGTAAACAAATTTATACTATGCACGGATGTACTATTTGATCATCCTGAGCGGTTCTTGAAACATATTTGTTAAATAACTCTGTGCTTTGCAGGTATTTGCAGTGCTAACTTATATAATATCAATGTATACTATCTTATCAATACGACACTATCAAAACCTCAGCGATACTTTGCGGAACTTCATAACAAAGTGTGAACAAAGTTATACTATGCACGGATGTACTATTTGATCATCCTGAGCGGTTCTTGCTACATATTTAGTTAAATAACTCTGTGGTTTGCAGGTATTTGCAGTTCTAACTTATATAATATCAATGTATACTATCTAATGAATACGACAAAATCGAAACCTCAGCGAAACATTGCGGAACCTCATAACAAAGCGTAAACAAAGTTATACTATCCACGTATGTACTATTTGATGTTCCTGCCGGTTCTGGATACATATTTTGCCAAATCACTCACAGGTTTGTCGGTAGTTGCAGTTCTATCTTATATAATATCAAAGTATACTATCTTACCAATAGGACGCAATCAAAACCTCAGCGAAACTTTGCGGAACTTCATAACAAAGCGTAAACAAAGTTATAGTATGCACGGATGTACTATTTGATCATCCAGAGCGGTTCTTGAAACATATTTTGTTAAATAACTCTGTGCTTTGTAGGTATTTGCAGTTCTAACTTATATATTATTAAAGTATACTATCTTATCGATACGACGTAATAAAAACCTCAGCGAAACTTTGCGGAAATTCATAACAAAGCGTAAACAAAGTTATAGCATGCACGGAAGTACTATTTGATCATCCAGAGCGGTTCTTGCTACATATTTAGTTAAATAACTCTGAGCTTTGCAGGTATTTGCAGTGCTAACTTATATAATATCAATGTATACTATCTTATCAATACGACACTATCAAAACCTCAGCGATACTTTGCGGAACTTCATAACAAAGCGTAAAAAAAGTTATACTATGCACGGATGTACTATTTGATCATCCTGATCGTTTCTTGCTACATATTTAGTTAAATAGCTCTGAGGTTTGCAGGTATTTGCAGTTCTAACTTATATAATATCAATGTATACTATCTTATCAATACGACGCAATGAAAACGCCAGCAAAACTTTGCGGAACTTCATAACAAAGCGTAAAAAAAGTTATACTATGCACGGATGTACTATTTGATCATCCTGATCGTTTCTTGCTACATATTTAGTTAAATAGCTCTGAGCTTTGCAGGTATTTGCAGTGCTAACTTATATAATATCAATGTATACTATCTTATCAATACGACACTATCAAAACCTCAGCGATACTTTGCGGAACTTCATAACAAAGTGTGAACAAAGTTATAGTATGCACGTATGTACTATTTGATCATCCAGAGCGGTTCTTGAAACATATTTTGATAAATAACTGAGATTTGCAGGGAGTTGCAGTTCTACCTTATAAAATATCAAAGTATACTATCTTACCAATACGACGCAATGAAAACGTCAGCGATACTTTGCGGAACTTCATAACAAAGTGTGAACAAAGTTATACTATGCACGGATGTACTACTTGATCATCCTCAGCGGTTCTTGCTACATATTTAGTTAAATAACTCCGAAGATTGCAGGTATTTGCAGTACTAACTTATATAATATCAAAGTATACTATCTTATTAATACGAAGCAATCAAAACCTCAGCGAATCTTTGCTTAACTTCATAACAAAGCGTAAAAAAAGTTACACTATGCACGGATGTACTATTTGATCATCCTGATCGTTTCTTGCTACATATTTAGTTAAATAGCTCTGAGGTTTGCAGGTATTTGCAGTTCTAACTTATATAATATCAATGTATACTATCTTATCAATACGACACTATCAAAACATCAGCGATACTTTGCGGAACTTCATAACAAAGTGTGAACAAAGTTATAGTATGCACGGATGTACTATTTGATCATCCAGAGCGGTTCTTGAAACATATTTTGATAAATAACTGAGATTTGCAGGGAGTTGCAGTTCTACCTTATAAAATATCAAAGTATAATATCTTACCAATACGACGCAATGAAAACGTCAGCGAAACTTTGCCGAACTTCATAACAAAGCGTTAACAAAGTTATAGTATGCACGGATGTACTATTTGATCATCCAGAGCGGTTCTTGAAACATATTTGTTAAATAACTCTGTGCTTTGCAGGTATTTGCAGTGCTAACTTATATAATATCAATGTATACTATCTTATCAATACGACACTATCAAAACCTCAGCGATACTTTGCGGAACTTCATAACAAAGTGTGAACAAAGTTATACTATGCACGGATGTACTATTTGATCATCCTGAGCGGTTCTTGCTACATATTTAGTTAAATAACTCTGTGGTTTGCAGGTATTTGCAGTTCTAACTTATATAATATCAATGTATACTATCTAATGAATACGACAAAATCGAAACCTCAGCGAAACATTGCGGAACCTCATAACAAAGCGTAAACAAAGTTATACTATCCACGTATGTACTATTTGATGTTCCTGCCGGTTCTGGATACATATTTTGCCAAATCACTCACAGGTTTGTCGGTAGTTGCAGTTCTATCTTATATAATATCAAAGTATACTATCTTACCAATACGACGCAATCAAAACCTCAGCGAAACTTTGCGGAACTTCATAACAAAGCGTAAACAAAGTTATAGTATGCACGGATGTACTATTTGATCATCCAGAGCGGTTCTTGAAACATATTTTGTTAAATAACTCTGTGCTTTGTAGGTATTTGCAGTTCTAACTTATATATTATTAAAGTATACTATCTTATCGATACGACGTAATAAAAACCTCAGCGAAACTTTGCGGAACTTCATAACAAAGCGTAAACAAAGTTATAGCATGCACGGAAGTACTATTTGATCATCCAGAGCGGTTCTTGCTACATATTTAGTTAAATAACTCTGAGCTTTGCAGGTATTTGCAGTGCTAACTTATATAATATCAATGTATACTATCTTATCAATACGACACTATCAAAACCTCAGCGATACTTTGCGGAACTTCATAACAAAGTGTGAACAAAGTTATACTATGCACGGATGTACTATTTGATCATCCTGAGCGTTTCTTGCTACATATTTAGTTAAATAGCTCTGAGGTTTGCAGGTATTTGCAGTTCTAACTTATATAATATCAATGTATACTATCTTATCAATACGACGCAATGAAAACGCCAGCAAAACTTTGCGGAACTTCATAACAAAGCGTAAACAAATTTATACTATGTACGTATGTACTAATTGATCATCTAGAGCGGTTCATGCTACATATTTTGTTAAATAACTCTGAGGTTTGCAGGTAGTTGCAGTTCTATCTTATATAATATCAACATACGACGCAATCAAAACATCAGCGAAACATTGCGGAACTTCATAACAAAGCGTAAACAAATTTATACTATGCACGGATGTACTATTTGATCATCCAGAGCGGTTCTTGAAACATATTTGTTAAATAACTCTGTGCTTTGCAGGTATTTGCAGTGCTAACTTATATAATATCAATGTATACTATCTTATCAATACGACACTATCAAAACGTCAGCGATACTTTGCGGAACTTCATAACAAAGTGTGAACAAAGTTATACTATGCACGGATGTACTATTTGATCATCCTGAGCGGTTCTTGCTACATATTTAGTTAAATAACTCTGAGGTTTGCAGGTAGTTGCAGTTCTAACTTATATAATATCAATGTATACTATCTAATGAATACGACAAAATCGAAACCTCAGCGCAACATTGCGGAACCTCATAACAAAGCGTAAACAAAGTTATACTATCCACGTATGTACTATTTGATGTTCCTGCCGGTTCTGGATACATATTTTGCCAAATCACTCACAGGTTTGTCGGTAGTTGCAGTTCTATCTTATATAATATCAAAGTATACTATCTTACCAATACGACGCAATCAAAACCTCAGCGAAACTTTGCGGAACTTCATAACAAAGCGTAAACAAAGTTATACTATGCACGGATGTACTATTTGATCATCCAGAGCGGTTCTTGAAACATATTTTGTTAAATAACTCTGTGCTTTGTAGGTATTTGCAGTTCTAACTTATATATTATTAAAGTATACTATCTTATCGATACGACGTAATAAAAACCTCAGCGAAACTTTGCGGAACTTCATAACAAAGCGTAAACAAAGTTATAGCATGCACGGAAGTACTATTTGATCATCCAGAGCGGTTCTTGCTACATATTTAGTTAAATAACTCTGAGCTTTGCAGGTATTTGCAGTTCTAACTTATATAATATCAATGTATACTATCTTATCAATACGACACTATCAAAACCTCAGCGATACTTTGCGGAACTTCATAACAAAGTGTGAACAAAGTTATACTATGCACGGATGTACTATTTGATCATCCTGAGCGTTTCTTGCTACATATTTAGTTAAATAGCTCTGAGGTTTGCAGGTATTTGCAGTTCTAACTTATATAATATCAATGTATACTATCTTATCAATACGACGCAATGAAAACGCCAGCAAAACTTTGCGGAACTTCATAACAAAGCGTAAACAAATTTATACTATGTACGTATGTACTAATTGATCATCTAGAGCGGTTCATGCTACATATTTTGTTAAATAACTCTGAGGTTTGCAGGTATTTGCAGTTCTATCTTATATAATATCAACATACGACGCAATCAAAACATCAGCGAAACATTGCGGAACTTCATAACAAAGCGTAAACAAATTTATACTATGCACGGATGTACTATTTGATCATCCAGAGCGGTTCTTGAAACATATTTGTTAAATAACTCTGTGCTTTGCAGGTATTTGCAGTGCTAACTTATATAATATCAATGTATACTATATTATCAATACGACACAATCACAACATCAGCGATACTTTGCGGAACTTCATAACAAAGTGTGAACAAAGTTATACTATGCACGGATGTACTATTTGATCATCCTGAGCGGTTCTTGCTACATATTTAGTTAAATAACTCTGTGGTTTGCAGGTATTTGCAGTTCTAACTTATATAATATCAATGTATACTATCTAATGAATACGACAAAATCGAAACCTCAGCGCAACATTGCGGAACCTCATAACAAAGCGTAAACAAAGTTATACTATCCACGTATGTACTATTTGATGTTCCTGCCGGTTCTGGATACATATTTTGCCAAATCACTCACAGGTTTGTCGGTAGTTGCAGTTCTATCTTATATAATATCAAAGTATACTATCTTACCAATACGACGCAATCAAAACCTCAGCGAAACTTTGCGGAACTTCATAACAAAGCGTAAACAAAGTTATAGTATGCACGGATGTACTATTTGATCATCCAGAGCGGTTCTTGAAACATATTTTGTTAAATAACTCTGTGCTTTGTAGGTATTTGCAGTTCTAACTTATATATTATTAAAGTATACTATCTTATCGATACGACGTAATAAAAACCTCAGCGAAACTTTGCGGAACTTCATAACAAAGCGTAAACAAAGTTATAGCATGCACGGAAGTACTATTTGATCATCCAGAGCGGTTCTTGCTACATATTTAGTTAAATAACTCTGAGCTTTGCAGGTATTTGCAGTGCTAACTTATATAATATCAATGTATACTATCTTATCAATACGACACTATCAAAACCTCAGCGATACTTTGCGGAACTTCATAACAAAGTGTGAACAAAGTTATACTATGCACGGATGTACTATTTGATCATCCTGATCGTTTCTTGCTACATATTTAGTTAAATAGCTCTGAGGTTTGCAGGTATTTGCAGTTCTAACTTATATAATATCAATGTATACTATCTTATCAATACGACGCAATGAAAACGCCAGCAAAACTTTGCGGAACTTCATAACAAAGCGTAAACAAAGTTATAGTATGCACGGATGTACTATTTGATCATCCAGAGCGGTTCTTGAAACATATTTTGATAAATAACTGAGATTTGCAGGGAGTTGCAGTTCTACCTTATAAAATATCAAAGTATACTATCTTACGAATACGACGCAATGAAAACGTCAGCGAAACTTTGCCGAACTTCATAACAAAGCGTTAACAAAGGTATAGTATGCACGGATGTACTATTTGATCATCCAGAGAGGTTCTTGAAACATATTTTGTTAAATAACTCTGAGCTTTGCAGGTATTTGCAGTGCTAACTTATATAATATCAATGTATACTATCTTATCAATACGACACTATCAAAACCTCAGCGATACTTTGCGGAACTTCATAACAAAGTGTGAACAAAGTTATAGTATGCACGGATGTACTATTTGATCATCCAGAGCGGTTCTTGAAACATATTTTGATAAATAACTGAGATTTGCAGGGAGTTGCAGTTCTACCTTATAAAATATCAAAGTATACTATCTTACCAATACGACGCAATGAAAACGTCAGCGATACTTTGCGGAACTTCATAACAAAGTGTGAACAAAGTTATACTATGCACGGATGTACTACTTGATCATCCTCAGCGGTACTTGCTACATATTTAGTTAAATAACTCCGAAGATTGCAGGTATTTGCAGTTCTAACTTATATAATATCAAAGTATACTATCTTATTAATACGAAGCAATCAAAACATCAGCGAAACTTTGCAGAACTTCATAACAAAGCGTAAACAAATTTATACTATGTACGTATGTACTAATTGATCATCTAGAGCGGTTCATGCTACATATTTTGTTAAATAACTCTGAGGTTTGCAGGTAGTTGCAGTTCTATCTTATATAATATCAACATACGACGCAATCAAAACATCAGCGAAACATTGCGGAACTTCATAACAAAGCGTAAACAAATTTATACTATGCACGGATGTACTATTTGATCATCCAGAGCGGTACTTGAAACATATTTTGATAAATAACTCTGAGATTTGCAGGTAGTTGCAGTTCTAACTTATAAAATATCAAAGTATACTATCTTATGAACATGACACAATCAAAACCTCAGCGAATCTTTGCTTAACTTCATAACAAAGCGTAAAAAAAGTTATACTATGCACGGATGTACTATTTGATCATCCTGATCGTTTCTTGCTACATATTTAGTTAAATAGCTCTGAGGTTTGCAGGTATTTGCAGTTCTAACTTATATAATATCAATGTATACTATCTTACCAATACGACGCAATGAAAACGTCAGCGAAACTTTGCCGAACTTCATAACAAAGCGTTAACAAAGTTATAGTATGCACGGATGTACTATTTGATCATCCAGAGCGGTTCTTGAAACATATTTGTTAAATAACTCTGTGCTTTGCAGGTATTTGCAGTTCTAACTTATATATTATTAAAGTATACTATCTTATCGATACGACGTAATAAAAACCTCAGCGAAGCTTTGCGGAAATTCATAACAAAGTGTGAACATAGTTATACTATGCACGTATGTACTTTTTGATCATCCTGAGCGGTTCTTGCTACATATTCAGTTAAATAACTCTGTGGTTTGCAGGTATTTGCAGTTCTATCTTATATAATATCAATGTATACCATCTTATGAATACGACACAATCGAAACCTCAGCGAAACATTGCGGAACCTCATAATAAAGCGTAAACAAAGTTATAGTATGCACGGATGTACTATTTGATCATCCAGAGCGGTTCATGCTACATATTTTGTTAAATAACTCTGAGGATTGTAGGTAGTTGCAGTTCTATCTTATATAATATCAATGTATACCATCTTATGAATACGACACAATCGAAACCTCAGCGAAACATTGCGGAACCTCATAATAAAGCGTAAACAAAGTTATAGTATGCACGGATGTACTATTTGATCATCCTGAGCGGTTCTTGCTACATATTTAGTTAAATAACTCTGTGGTTTGCAGGTATTTGCAGTTCTAACTTATATAATATCAATGTATACTATCTAATGAATACGACAAAATCGAAACCTCAGAGAAACATTGCGGAACCTCATAACAAAGCGTAAACAAAGTTATACTATCCACGTATGTACTATTTGATGTTCCTGCCGGTTCTGGATACAAATTTTGCCATATCACTCACAGGTTTGTCGGTAGTTGCAGTTCTATCTTATATAACATCAAAGTATACTATCTTACCAATACAAGGCCATCAAAACCTCAGCGAAACTTTGCGGAACTTCATAAGAAAGCGTAAACATAGTTATAGTATGCACGGATGTACTATTTGATCATCCAGAGCGGTGCTTGCTACATATTTTGTTAAATAACTCTGTGCTTTGTAGGTATTTGCAGTTCTAACTTATATATTATTAAAGTATACTATCTTATCGATACGACGTAATAAAACCCTCAGCGAAACTTTGCGGAACTTCATAACAAAGCGTAAACAAAGTTATAGCATGCACGGAAGTACTATTTGATCATCCAGAGCGGTTCTTGCTACATATTTAGTTAAATAACTCTGAGCTTTGCAGGTATTTGCAGTGCTAACTTATATAATATCAATGTATACTATCTTATCAATACGACACTATCAAAACCTCAGCGATACTTTGCGGAACTTCATAACAAAGTGTGAACAAAGTTATACTATGCACGGATGTACTATTTGATCATCCTCAGCGGTTCTTGCTACATATTTAGTTAAATAACTCCGAAGATTGCAGGTATTAGCAGTTCTAACTTATATAATATCAAAGTATACTATCTTATGAATACGACACAATCAAATCCTCAGCGAAACTTTGCGGAACTTCAAACATAGCGTAAACAAAGTTATACTATGCACGGATGTACTATTTGATCTTCCTGCCGGTCCTAGAAAATTATTTTGATAAATAACTCTGAGATTTGCAGCTATTTGCAGTTCTAACTTATATATTATCAAAGTATACTATCTTATTAATACGAAGCAATCAAAACATCAGCGAAACTTTGCAGAACTACATAACAAAGCGCAAACAAATTTATACTATGCACGTATGTACTATTTGATCATCAAGAGCGGTTCATGCTACATATTTTGTTAAATAACTCTGAGGTTTGCAGGTAGTTGCAGTTCTATCTTATATAATATCAAAATACGACGCAATCAAAACATCAGCGAAACATTGCGGAACTTCATAACATAGCGTAAACAAAGTTATACTATGTACGGATGTACTTTTTGATCATCCTGAGCGGTTCTTTCTACATATTCAGTTAAATAACTCTGTGGTTTGCACTTATTTGCAGTTCTAACTTATATAATATCAATGTATACTATCTTATGAATACGACACAATCGAAACCTCAGCGAAACATTGCGGAACCTCATAACAAAGCGTAAACAAAGTTATAGTATGCACGGATGTACTATTTGATCATCCAGAGCGGTACATGCTACATATTTTGTTAAATAACTCTGAGGATTGTAGGTAGTTGCAGTTCTGTCTTATATAATATCAAAGTATACTATCTTATCAATACGACGCAATAAAAACCTCAGCGAAGCTTTGCGGAATTTCATAACAACGCGTAATCAAAGTTATACTATACACGGATGAACTATTTGATCTTCCTGCCGGTTCTTGAAACATATTTTGATAATTAACTCTGTGCTTTGCAGGTATTTGCCGTTCTAACTTATATATTATTAAAGAATACTATCTCATCGATACGACGCAATAAAAACCTCAGCGAAACTTTGCGGAATTTCATAACAACGCGTAATCAAAGTTATACTATACACGGATGAACTAATTGATCATCTAGAGCGGTTCATGCTACATATTTTGTTAAATAACTCTGAGGTTTGCAGGTAGTTGCAGTTCTATCTTATATAATATCAACATACGACGCAATCAAAACATCAGCGAAACATTGCGGAACTTCATAACAAAGCGTAAACAAATTTATACTATGCACGGATGTACTATTTGATCATCCAGAGCGGTTCTTGAAACATATTTGTTAAATAACTCTGTGCTTTGCAGGTATTTGCAGTTCTAACCTATATAATATCAATGTATACTATCTTATCAATACGACACTATCAAAACGTCAGCGATACTTTGCGGAACTTCATAACAAAGTGTGAACAAAGTTATACTATGCACGGATGTACTATTTGATCATCCTGAGCGGTTCTTGCTACATATTTAGTTAAATAACTCTGAGGTTTGCAGGTATTTGCAGTTCTAACTTATATAATATCAATGTATACTATCTAATGAATACGACAAAATCGAAACCTCAGCGCAACATTGCGGAACCTCATAACAAAGCGTAAACAAAGTTATACTATCCACGTATGTACTATTTGATGTTCCTGCCGGTTCTGGATACATATTTTGCCAAATCACTCACAGGTTTGTCGGTAGTTGCAGTTCTATCTTATATAATATCAAAGTATACTATCTTACCAATACGACGCAATCAAAACCTCAGCGAAACTTTGCGGAACTTCATAACAAAGCGTAAACAAAGTTATACTATGCACGGATGTACTATTTGATCATCCAGAGCGGTTCTTGAAACATATTTTGTTAAATAACTCTGTGCTTTGTAGGTATTTGCAGTTCTAACTTATATATTATTAAAGTATACTATCTTATCGATACGACGTAATAAAAACCTCAGCGAAACTTTGCGGAACTTCATAACAAAGCGTAAACAAAGTTATAGCATGCACGGAAGTACTATTTGATCATCCAGAGCGGTTCTTGCTACATATTTAGTTAAATAACTCTGAGCTTTGCAGGTATTTGCAGTTCTAACTTATATAATATCAATGTATACTATCTTATCAATACGACACTATCAAAACCTCAGCGATACTTTGCGGAACTTCATAACAAAGTGTGAACAAAGTTATACTATGCACGGATGTACTATTTGATCATCCTGATCGTTTCTTGCTACATATTTAGTTAAATAGCTCTGAGGTTTGCAGGTATTTGCAGTTCTAACTTATATAATATCAATGTATACTATCTTATCAATACGACGCAATGAAAACGCCAGCAAAACTTTGCGGAACTTCATAACAAAGCGTAAACAAAGTTATAGTATGCACGGATGTACTATTTGATCATCCAGAGCGGTTCTTGAAACATATTTTGATAAATAACTGAGATTTGCAGGGAGTTGCAGTTCTACCTTATAAAATATCAAAGTATACTATCTTACGAATACGACGCAATGAAAACGTCAGCGAAACTTTGCCGAACTTCATAACAAAGCGTTAACAAAGGTATAGTATGCACGGATGTACTATTTGATCATCCAGAGAGGTTCTTGAAACATATTTTGTTAAATAACTCTGAGCTTTGCAGGTATTTGCAGTGCTAACTTATATAATATCACAGTATACTATCTTATCAATACGACAATATCAAAACCTCAGCGATACTTTGCGGAACTTCATAACAAAGTGTGAACAAAGTTATAGTATGCGCGGATGTACTATTTGATCATCCAGAGCGGTTCTTGAAACATATTTTGATAAATAACTGAGATTTGCAGGGAGTTGCAGTTCTACCTTATAAAATATCAAAGTATACTATCTTACCAATACGACGCAATGAAAACGTCAGCGATACTTTGCGGAACTTCATAACAAAGTGTGAACAAAGTTATACTATGCACGGATGTACTACTTGATCATCCTCAGCGGTACTTGCTACATATTTAGTTAAATAACTCCGAAGATTGCAGGTATTTGCAGTTCTAACTTATATAATATCAAAGTATACTATCTTATTAATACGAAGCAATCAAAACATCAGCGAAACTTTGCAGAACTTCATAACAAAGCGTAAACAAATTTATACTATGTACGTATGTACTAATTGATCATCTAGAGCGGTTCATGCTACATATTTTGTTAAATAACTCTGAGGTTTGCAGGTAGTTGCAGTTCTATCTTATATAATATCAACATACGACGCAATCAAAACATCAGCGAAACATTGCGGAACTTCATAACAAAGCGTAAACAAATTTATACTATGCACGGATGTACTATTTGATCATCCAGAGCGGTACTTGAAACATATTTTGATAAATAACTCTGAGATTTGCAGGTAGTTGCAGTTCTAACTTATAAAATATCAAAGTATACTATCTTATGAACATGACACAATCAAAACCTCAGCGAATCTTTGCTTAACTTCATAACAAAGCGTAAAAAAAGTTATACTATGCACGGATGTACTATTTGATCATCCTGATCGTTTCTTGCTACATATTTAGTTAAATAGCTCTGAGGTTTGCAGGTATTTGCAGTTCTAACTTATATAATATCAATGTATACTATCTTACCAATACGACGCAATGAAAACGTCAGCGAAACTTTGCCGAACTTCATAACAAAGCGTTAACAAAGTTATAGTATGCACGGATGTACTATTTGATCATCCAGAGCGGTTCTTGAAACATATTTGTTAAATAACTCTGTGCTTTGCAGGTATTTGCAGTTCTAACTTATATATTATTAAAGTATACTATCTTATCGATACGACGTAATAAAAACCTCAGCGAAGCTTTGCGGAAATTCATAACAAAGTGTGAACATAGTTATACTATGCACGTATGTACTTTTTGATCATCCTGAGCGGTTCTTGCTACATATTCAGTTAAATAACTCTGTGGTTTGCAGGTATTTGCAGTTCTATCTTATATAATATCAATGTATACCATCTTATGAATACGACACAATCGAAACCTCAGCGAAACATTGCGGAACCTCATAATAAAGCGTAAACAAAGTTATAGTATGCACGGATGTACTATTTGATCATCCAGAGCGGTTCATGCTACATATTTTGTTAAATAACTCTGAGGATTGTAGGTAGTTGCAGTTCTATCTTATATAATATCAATGTATACCATCTTATGAATACGACACAATCGAAACCTCAGCGAAACATTGCGGAACCTCATAATAAAGCGTAAACAAAGTTATAGTATGCACGGATGTACTATTTGATCATCCAGAGCGGTTCTTGCCACATATTTAGTTAAATAACTCTGTGGTTTGCAGGTATTTGCAGTTCTAACTTATATAATATCAATGTATACTATCTAATGAATACGACAAAATCGAAACCTCAGAGAAACATTGCGGAACCTCATAACAAAGCGTAAACAAAGTTATACTATCCACGTATGTACTATTTGATGTTCCTGCCGGTTCTGGATACAAATTTTGCCATATCACTCACAGGTTTGTCGGTAGTTGCAGTTCTATCTTATATAACATCAAAGTATACTATCTTACCAATACAAGGCCATCAAAACCTCAGCGAAACTTTGCGGAACTTCATAAGAAAGCGTAAACATAGTTATAGTATGCACGGATGTACTATTTGATCATCCAGAGCGGTGCTTGCTACATATTTTGTTAAATAACTCTGTGCTTTGTAGGTATTTGCAGTTCTAACTTATATATTATTAAAGTATACTATCTTATCGATACGACGTAATAAAACCCTCAGCGAAACTTTGCGGAACTTCATAACAAAGCGTAAACAAAGTTATAGCATGCACGGATGTACTATTTGATCATCCAGAGCGGTTCTTGCTACATATTTAGTTAAATAACTCTGAGCTTTGCAGGTATTTGCAGTGCTAACTTATATAATATCAATGTATACTATCTTATCAATACGACACTATCAAAACCTCAGCGATACTTTGCGGAACTTCATAACAAAGTGTGAACAAAGTTATACTATGCACGGATGTACTATTTGATCATCCTCAGCGGTTCTTGCTACATATTTAGTTAAATAACTCCGAAGATTGCAGGTATTAGCAGTTCTAACTTATATAATATCAAAGTATACTATCTTATGAATACGACACAATCAAATCCTCAGCGAAACTTTGCGGAACTTCAAACATAGCGTAAACAAAGTTATACTATGCACGGATGTACTATTTGATCTTCCTGCCGGTCCTAGAAAATTATTTTGATAAATAACTCTGAGATTTGCAGCTATTTGCAGTTCTAACTTATATATTATCAAAGTATACTATCTTATTAATACGAAGCAATCAAAACATCAGCGAAACTTTGCAGAACTTCATAACAAAGCGTAAACAAATTTATACTATGCACGTATGTACTAATTGATCATCTAGAGCGGTTCATGCTACATATTTTGTTAAATAACTCTGAGGTTTGCAGGTAGTTGCAGTTCTATCTTATATAATATCAAAATACGACGCAATCAAAACATCAGCGAAACATTGCGGAACTTCATAACATAGCGTAAACAAAGTTATACTATGTACGGATGTACTTTTTGATCATCCTGAGCGGTTCTTTCTACATATTCAGTTAAATAACTCTGTGGTTTGCACTTATTTGCAGTTCTAACTTATATAATATCAATGTATACTATCTTATGAATACGACACAATCGAAACCTCAGCGAAACATTGCGGAACCTCATAACAAAGCGTAAACAAAGTTATAGTATGCACGGATGTACTATTTGATCATCCAGAGCGGTACATGCTACATATTTTGTTAAATAACTCTGAGGATTGTAGGTAGTTGCAGTTCTGTCTTATATAATATCAAAGTATACTATCTTATCAATACGACGCAATAAAAACCTCAGCGAAGCTTTGCGGAATTTCATAACAACGCGTAATCAAAGTTATACTATACACGGATGAACTATTTGATCTTCCTGCCGGTTCTTGAAACATATTTTGATAATTAACTCTGTGCTTTGCAGGTATTTGCCGTTCTAACTTATATATTATTAAAGAATACTATCTCATCGATACGACGCAATAAAAACCTCAGCGAAACTTTGCGGAATTTCATAACAACGCGTAATCAAAGTTATACTATACACGGATGAACTATTTGATCTTCCTGCCGGTTCTTGAAACATATTATGTTAAATAACTCTGTGCTTTGCAGGTATTTGCCGTTCTAACTTATATATTATTAAAGAATACTATCTCATCGATAAGACGCAATAAAAACCTCAGCGAAACTTTGCGGAATTTCATAACAACGCGTAATCAAAGTTATACTATACACGAATGAACTATTTGATCTTCCTGCCGGTTCTTGAAACATATTTTGATAATTAACTCTGAGGTTTGCAGGTATGTGCAGTTCTATCTTATATAATATCAATGTATACCATCTTATGAATACGACACAATCGAAACCTCAGCGAAACATTGCGGAACCTCATAATAAAGCGTAAACAAAGTTATAGTATGCACGGATGTACTGTTTGATCATCCTGAGCGGTTCTTGCTACATATTTAGTTAAATAACTCTGTGGTTTGCAGGTATTTGCAGTTCTAACTTATATAATATCAATGTATACTATCTAATGAATACGACAAAATCGAAACCTCAGAGAAACATTGCGGAACCTCATAACAAAGCGTAAACAAAGTTATACTATCCACGTATGTACTATTTGATGTTCCTGCCGGTTCTGGATACAAATTTTGCCATATCACTCACAGGTTTGTCGGTAGTTGCAGTTCTATCTTATATAATATCAAAGTATACTATCTTACCAATACGACGCAATCAAAACCTCAGCGAAACTTTGCGGAACTTCATAACAAAGCGTAAACAAAGTTATAGTATGCACTGATGTACTATTTGATCATCCAGAGCTTCTTGCTACAGATTTAGTTAAATAACTCTGTGCTTTGTAGGTATTTGCAGTTCTAACTTATATATTATTAAAGTATACTATCTTATCGATACGACGTAATAAAACCCTCAGCGAAACTTTGCGGAACTTCATAACAAAGCGTAAACAAAGTTATAGCATGCACGGAAGTACTATTTGATCATCCAGAGCGGTTCTTGCTACATATTTAGTTAAATAACTCTGAGCTTTGCAGGTATTTGCAGTGCTAACTTATATAATATCAATGTATACTATCTTATCAATACGACACTATCAAAACCTCAGCGATACTTTGCGGAACTTCATAACAAAGTGTGAACAAAGTTATACTATGCACGGATGTACTATTTGATCATCCTCAGCGGTTCTTGCTACATATTTAGTTAAATAACTCCGAAGATTGCAGGTATTAGCAGTTCTAATTTATATAATATCAAAGTATACTATCTTATGAATACGACACAATCAAATCCTCAGCGAAACTTTGCGGAACTTCAAACATAGCGTAAACAAAGTTATACTATGCACGGATGTACTATTTGATCTTCCTGCCGGTCCTAGAAAATTATTTTGATAAATAACTCTGAGATTTGCAGCTATTTGCAGTTCTAACTTATATATTATCAAAGTATACTATCTTATTAATACGAAGCAATCAAAACATCAGCGAAACTTTGCAGAACTACATAACAAAGCGTAAACAAATTTATACTATGCACGTATGTACTATTTGATCATCTAGAGCGGTTCATGCTACATATTTTGTTAAATAACTCTGAGGTTTGCAGGTAGTTGCAGTTCTATCTTATATAATATCAAAATACGACGCAATCAAAACATCAGCGAAACATTGCGGAACTTCATAACATAGCGTAAACAAAGTTATACTATGTACGGATGTACTTTTTGATCATCCTGAGCGGTTCTTTCTACATATTCAGTTAAATAACTCTGTGGTTTGCACTTATTTGCAGTTCTAACTTATATAATATCAATGTATACTATCTTATGAATACGACACAATCGAAACCTCAGCGAAACATTGCGGAACCTCATAACAAAGCGTAAACAAAGTTATAGTATGCACGGATGTACTATTTGATCATCCAGAGCGGTACATGCTACATATTTTGTTAAATAACTCTGAGGATTGTAGGTAGTTGCAGTTCTATCTTATATAATATCAAAGTATACTATCTTATCAATACGACGCAATAAAAACCTCAGCGAAGCTTTGCGGAATTTCATAACAACGCGTAATCAAAGTTATACTATACACGGATGAACTATTTGATCTTCCTGCCGGTTCTTGAAACATATTTTGATAATTAACTCTGTGCTTTGCAGGTATTTGCCGTTCTAACTTATATATTATTAAAGAATACTATCTCATCGATACGACGCAATAAAAACCTCAGCGAAACTTTGCGGAATTTCATAACAACGCGTAATCAAAGTTATACTATACACGGATGAACTATTTGATCTTCCTGCCGGTTCTTGAAACATATTATGTTAAATAACTCTGTGCTTTGCAGGTATTTGCCGTTCTAACTTATATATTATTAAAGAATACTATCTCATCGATACGACGTAATAAAAACCTCAGCGAAACTTTGCGGAACTTCATAACAAAGCGTAAACAAAGTTATAGTATGCACGGATGTACTATTTGATCATCCAGAGCGGTTCTTGCTACATATTTAGTTAAATAACTCTGAGCTTTGCAGGTATTTGCAGTGCTAACTTATATAATATCAATGTATACTATCTTATCAATACGACACTATCAAAACCTCAGCGATACTTTGTGGTACTTCATAACAAAGTGTGAACAAAGTTATACTATGCACGGATGTACTATTTGATCATCCTCAGCGGTTCTTGCTACATATTTAGTTAAATAACTCCGAAGATTGCAGGTATTTGCAGTTCTAACTTATATAATATCAAAGAATACTATCTTACCAATACGACGCAATCAAAACCTCAGCGAAGCTTTGCGAAAATTCATAACAAAGCGTAAACAAAGTTATACTATGCACGGATGTAATATTTGATCATCCAGAGCGGTTCTTGAAACATATTTTGTTAAATAACTCTGAGCTTTGCAGGTATTTGCAGTGCTAACTTATATAATATCAATGTATACTATCTTATCAATACGACGTAATAAAAACCTCAGCGAAACTTTGCGGAACTTCATAACAAAGCGTTAACAAAGGTATAGTATGCACGGATGTACTATTTGATCATCCAGAGCGGTTCTTGAAACATATTTTGTTAAATAACTCTGAGCTTTGCAGGTATTTGCAGTGCTAACTTATATAATATCAATGTATACTATCTTATCAATACGACACTATCAAAACCTCAGCGATATTTTGCGGAACTTCATAACAAAGTGTGAACAAAGTTATAGTATGCACGGATGTACTATTTCATCATCCAGAGCGGTTCTTGAAACATATTTTGATAAATAACTGAGATTTGCAGGGAGTTGCAGTTCTACCTTATAAAATATCAAAGTATACTATCTTACCAATACGACGCAATGAAAACGTCAGCGATACTTTGCGGAACTTCATAACAAAGTGTGAACAAAGTTATACTATGCACGGATGTACTACTTGATCATCCTCAGCGGTTCTTGCTACATATTTAGTTAAATAACTCCGAAGATTGCAGGTATTTGCAGTTCTACTTATATAATATCAATGTATACTATCTTATCAATACGACACTATCAAAACCTCAGCGATACTTTGCGGAACTTCATAACAAAGTGTGAACAAAGTTATAGTATGCACGGATGTACTATTTCATCATCCAGAGCGGTTCTTGAAACATATTTTGATAAATAACTGAGATTTGCAGGGAGTTGCAGTTCTACCTTATAAAATATCAAAGTATACTATCTTACCAATACGACGCAATGAAAACGTCAGCGATACTTTGCGGAACTTCATAACAACGCGTAATCAAAGTTATACTATACACGGATGAACTATTTGATCTTCCTGTCGGTTCTTGAAACATATTATGTTAAATAACTCTGTGCTTTGCAGGTATTTGCCGTTCTAACTTATATATTATTAAAGAATACTATCTCATCGATACGACGCAATAAAAACCTCAGCGAAACTTTGCGGAATTTCATAACAACGCGTAATCAAAGTTATACTATGCACGGATGTACTATTTGATCTTCCTGCCGGTCCTTGAAACATATTTTGATAAATAATTCTGAGGTTTGCTTGTAGGTGCAGTTCTAACTTATATATTATCAAAGTATACTATCTTATTAATACGAAGCAATCAAAACATCAGCGAAACTTTGCAGAACTACATAACAAAGCGCAAACAAATTTATACTATGCACGTATGTACTAATTGATCATCTAGAGCGGTTCATGCTACATATTTTGTTAAATAACTCTGAGGTTTGCAGGTGGTTGCAGTTCTATCTTATATAATTTCAAAATACGACGCAATCAAAACCTCAGCGAAACATTGCGGAACTTCATAACATAGCGTAAACAAAGTTATACTATGTACGGATGTACTATTTGATCATCCAGAGCGGTACATGCTACATATTTTGTTAAATAACTCTGAGGATTGTAGGTAGTTGCAGTTCTATCTTATATAATATCAAAGTATACTATCTTATCAATACGACGCAATAAAAACCTCAGCGAAGCTTTGCGGAATTTCATAACAACGCGTAATCAAAGTTATACTATACACGGATGAACTATTTGATCTTCCTGCCGGTTCTTGAAACATATTTTGATAATTAACTCTGTGCTTTGCAGGTATTTGCAGTTCTAACTTATATATTATTAAAGAATACTATCTCATCGATACGACGCAATAAAAACCTCAGCGAAACTTTGCGGAATTTCATAACAACGCGTAATCAAAGTTATACTATACACGGATGAACTATTTGATCTTCCTGCCGGTTCTTGAAACATATTATGTTAAATAACTCTGTGCTTTGCAGGTATTTGCCGTTCTAACTTATATATTATTAAAGAATACTATCTCATCGATACGACGTAATAAAAACCTCAGCGAAACTTTGCGGAACTTCATAACAAAGCGTAAACAAAGTTATACTATGCACGGATGTAATATTTGATCATCCAGAGCGGTTCTTGAAACATATTTTGTTAAATAACTCTGAGCTTTGCAGGTATTTGCAGTGCTAACTTATATAATATCAATGTATACTATCTTATCAATACGACGTAATAAAAACCTCAGCGAAACTTTGCGGAACTTCATAACAAAGCGTTAACAAAGGTATAGTATGCACGGATGTACTATTTGATCATCCAGAGCGGTTCTTGAAACATATTTTGTTAAATAACTCTGAGCTTTGCAGGTATTTGCAGTGCTAACTTATATAATATCAATGTATACTATCTTATCAATACGACACTATCAAAACCTCAGCGAAGCTTTGCGAGAATTCATAACAAAGCGTAAACAAAGTTATACTATGCACGGATGTAATATTTGATCATCCAGAGCGGTTCTTGAAACATATTTTGTTAAATAACTCTGAGCTTTGCAGGTATTTGCAGTGCTAACTTATATAATATCAATGTATACTATCTTATCAATACGACGTAATAAAAACCTCAGCGAAACTTTGCGGAACTTCATAACAAAGTGTGAACAAAGTTATAGTATGCACGGATGTACTATTTCATCATCCAGAGCGGTTCTTGAAACATATTTTGATAAATAACTGAGATTTGCAGGGAGTTGCAGTTCTACCTTATAAAATATCAATGTATACTATCTTACCAATACGACGCAATGAAAACGTCAGCGAAACTTTGCCGAACTTCATAACAAAGCGTTAACAAAGTTATAGTATGCACGGATGTACTATTTGATCATCCAGAGCGGTTCTTGAAACATATTTGTTAAATAACTCTGTGCTTTGCAGGTATTTGCAGTTCTAACTTATATATTATTAAAGTATACTATCTTATCGATACGACGTAATAAAAACCTCAGCGAAGCTTTGCGGAAATTCATAACAAAGTGTGAACATAGTTATACTATGCACGTATGTACTTTTTGATCATCCTGAGCGGTTCTTGCTACATATTCAGTTAAATAACTCTGTGGTTTGCAGGTATTTGCAGTTCTATCTTATATAATATCAATGTATACCATCTTATGAATACGACACAATCGAAACCTCAGCGAAACATTGCGGAACCTCATAATAAAGCGTAAACAAAGTTATAGTATGCACGGATGTACTATTTGATCATCCAGAGCGGTTCATGCTACATATTTTGTTAAATAACTCTGAGGATTGTAGGTAGTTGCAGTTCTATCTTATATAATATCAATGTATACCATCTTATGAATACGACACAATCGAAACCTCAGCGAAACATTGCGGAACCTCATAATAAAGCGTAAACAAAGTTATAGTATGCACGGATGTACTATTTGATCATCCTGAGCGGTTCTTGCTACATATTTAGTTAAATAACTCTGTGGTTTGCAGGTATTTGCAGTTCTAACTTATATAATATCAATGTATACTATCTAATGAATACGACAAAATCGAAACCTCAGAGAAACATTGCGGAACCTCATAACAAAGCGTAAACAAAGTTATACTATCCACGTATGTACTATTTGATGTTCCTGCCGGTTCTGGATACAAATTTTGCCATATCACTCACAGGTTTGTCGGTAGTTGCAGTTCTATCTTATATAATATCAAAGTATACTATCTTACCAATACGACGCAATCAAAACCTCAGCGAAACTTTGCGGAACTTCATAACAAAGCGTAAACATAGTTATAGTATGCACGGATGTACTATTTGATCATCCAGAGCGGTGCTTGAAACATATTTTGTTAAATAACTCTGTGCTTTGTAGGTATTTGCAGTTCTAACTTATATATTATTAAAGTATACTATCTTATCGATACGACGTAATAAAACCCTCAGCGAAACTTTGCGGAACTTCATAACAAAGCGTAAACAAAGTTATAGCATGCACGGAAGTACTATTTGATCATCCAGAGCGGTTCTTGCTACATATTTAGTTAAATAACTCTGAGCTTTGCAGGTATTTGCAGTGCTAACTTATATAATATCAATGTATACTATCTTATCAATACGACACTATCAAAACCTCAGCGATACTTTGCGGAACTTCATAACAAAGTGTGAACAAAGTTATACTATGCACGGATGTACTATTTGATCATCCTCAGCGGTTCTTGCTACATATTTAGTTAAATAACTCCGAAGATTGCAGGTATTAGCAGTTCTAACTTATATAATATCAAAGTATACTATCTTATGAATACGACACAATCAAATCCTCAGCGAAACTTTGCGGAACTTCAAACATAGCGTAAACAAAGTTATACTATGCACGGATGTACTATTTGATCTTCCTGCCGGTCCTAGAAAATTATTTTGATAAATAACTCTGAGATTTGCAGCTATTTGCAGTTCTAACTTATATATTATCAAAGTATACTATCTTATTAATACGAAGCAATCAAAACATCAGCGAAACTTTGCAGAACTTCATAACAAAGCGTAAACAAATTTATACTATGCACGTATGTACTAATTGATCATCTAGAGCGGTTCATGCTACATATTTTGTTAAATAACTCTGAGGTTTGCAGGTAGTTGCAGTTCTATCTTATATAATATCAAAATACGACGCAATCAAAACATCAGCGAAACATTGCGGAACTTCATAACATAGCGTAAACAAAGTTATACTATGTACGGATGTACTTTTTGATCATCCTGAGCGGTTCTTTCTACATATTCAGTTAAATAACTCTGTGGTTTGCACTTATTTGCAGTTCTAACTTATATAATATCAATGTATACTATCTTATGAATACGACACAATCGAAACCTCAGCGAAACATTGCGGAACCTCATAACAAAGCGTAAACAAAGTTATAGTATGCACGGATGTACTATTTGATCATCCAGAGCGGTACATGCTACATATTTTGTTAAATAACTCTGAGGATTGTAGGTAGTTGCAGTTCTGTCTTATATAATATCAAAGTATACTATCTTATCAATACGACGCAATAAAAACCTCAGCGAAGCTTTGCGGAATTTCATAACAACGCGTAATCAAAGTTATACTATACACGGATGAACTATTTGATCTTCCTGCCGGTTCTTGAAACATATTTTGATAATTAACTCTGTGCTTTGCAGGTATTTGCCGTTCTAACTTATATATTATTAAAGAATACTATCTCATCGATACGACGCAATAAAAACCTCAGCGAAACTTTGCGGAATTTCATAACAACGCGTAATCAAAGTTATACTATACACGGATGAACTATTTGATCTTCCTGCCGGTTCTTGAAACATATTATGTTAAATAACTCTGTGCTTTGCAGGTATTTGCCGTTCTAACTTATATATTATTAAAGAATACTATCTCATCGATAAGACGCAATAAAAACCTCAGCGAAACTTTGCGGAATTTCATAACAACGCGTAATCAAAGTTATACTATACACGAATGAACTATTTGATCTTCCTGCCGGTTCTTGAAACATATTTTGATAATTAACTCTGAGGTTTGCAGGTATGTGCAGTTCTATCTTATATAATATCAATGTATACCATCTTATGAATACGACACAATCGAAACCTCAGCGAAACATTGCGGAACCTCATAATAAAGCGTAAACAAAGTTATAGTATGCACGGATGTACTGTTTGATCATCCTGAGCGGTTCTTGCTACATATTTAGTTAAATAACTCTGTGGTTTGCAGGTATTTGCAGTTCTAACTTATATAATATCAATGTATACTATCTAATGAATACGACAAAATCGAAACCTCAGAGAAACATTGCGGAACCTCATAACAAAGCGTAAACAAAGTTATACTATCCACGTATGTACTATTTGATGTTCCTGCCGGTTCTGGATACAAATTTTGCCATATCACTCACAGGTTTGTCGGTAGTTGCAGTTCTATCTTATATAATATCAAAGTATACTATCTTACCAATACGACGCAATCAAAACCTCAGCGAAACTTTGCGGAACTTCATAACAAAGCGTAAACAAAGTTATAGTATGCACGGATGTACTATTTGATCATCCAGAGCGGTTCTTGAAACATATTTTGTTAAATAACTCTGTGCTTTGTAGGTATTTGCAGTTCTAACTTATATATTATTAAAGTATACTATCTTATCGATACGACGTAATAAAACCCTCAGCGAAACTTTGCGGAACTTCATAACAAAGCGTAAACAAAGTTATAGCATGCACGGATGTACTATTTGATCATCCAGAGCGGTTCTTGCTACATATTTAGTTAAATAACTCTGAGCTTTGCAGGTATTTGCAGTTCTAACTTATATAATATCAATGTATACTATCTTATCAATACGACACTATCAAAACGTCAGCGATACTTTGCGGAACTTCATAACAAAGTGTGAACAAAGTTATACTATGCACGGATGTACTATTTGATCATCCTCAGCGGTTCTTGCTACATATTTAGTTAAATAACTCCGAAGATTGCAGGTATTAGCAGTTCTAATTTATATAATATCAAAGTATACTATCTTATGAATACGACACAATCAAATCCTCAGCGAAACTTTGCGGAACTTCAAACATAGCGTAAACAAAGTTATACTATGCACGGATGTACTATTTGATCTTCCTGCCGGTCCTAGAAAATTATTTTGATAAATAACTCTGAGATTTGCAGCTATTTGCAGTTCTAACTTATATATTATCAAAGTATACTATCTTATTAATACGAAGCAATCAAAACATCAGCGAAACTTTGCAGAACTTCATAACAAAGCGTAAACAAATTTATACTATGCACGTATGTACTATTTGATCATCTAGAGCGGTTCATGCTACATATTTTGTTAAATAACTCTGAGGTTTGCAGGTAGTTGCAGTTCTATCTTATATAATATCAAAATACGACGCAATCAAAACATCAGCGAAACATTGCGGAACTTCATAACATAGCGTAAACAAAGTTATACTATGTACGGATGTACTTTTTGATCATCCTGAGCGGTTCTTTCTACATATTCAGATAAATAACTCTGTGGTTTGCAGTTATTTGCAGTTCTAACTTATATAATATCAATGTATACTATCTTATGAATACGACACAATCGAAACCTCAGCGAAACATTGCGGAACCTCATAACAAAGCGTAAACAAAGTTATAGTATGCACGGATGTACTATTTGATCATCCAGAGCGGTACATGCTACATATTTTGTTAAATAACTCTGAGGATTGTAGGTAGTTGCAGTTCTATCTTATATAATATCAAAGTATATTATCTTATCAATACGACGCAATAAAAACCTCAGCGAATCTTTGCCGAAATTCATAACAAAGCGTAATCAAAGTTATACTATACACGGATGAACTATTTGAACTTCCTGCCGGTTCTTGAAACATATTTTGATAATTAACTCTGTGCTTTGCAGGTATTTGCCGTTCTAACTTATATATTATTAAAGAATACTATCTCATCGATACGACGCAATAAAAACCTCAGCGAAACTTTGCGGAATTTCATAACAACGCGTAATCAAAGTTATACTATACACGGATGAACTATTTGATCTTCCTGCCGGTTCTTGAAACATATTATGTTAAATAACTCTGTGCTTTGCAGGTATTTGCCGTTCTAACTTATATATTATTAAAGAATACTATCTCATCGATACGACGTAATAAAAACCTCAGCGAAACTTTGCGGAACTTCATAACAAAGCGTAAACAAAGTTATAGTATGCACGGATGTACTATTTGATCATCCAGAGCGGTTCTTGCTACATATTTAGTTAAATAACTCTGAGCTTTGCAGGTATTTGCAGTGCTAACTTATATAATATCAATGTATACTATCTTATCAATACGACACTATCAAAACCTCAGCGATACTTTGTGGTACTTCATAACAAAGTGTGAACAAAGTTATACTATGCACGGATGTACTATTTGATCATCCTCAGCGGTTCTTGCTACATATTTAGTTAAATAACTCCGAAGATTGCAGGTATTTGCAGTTCTAACTTATATAATATCAAAGAATACTATCTTACCAATACGACGCAATCAAAACCTCAGCGAAGCTTTGCGAAAATTCATAACAAAGCGTAAACAAAGTTATACTATGCACGGATGTAATATTTGATCATCCAGAGCGGTTCTTGAAACATATTTTGTTAAATAACTCTGAGCTTTGCAGGTATTTGCAGTGCTAACTTATATAATATCAATGTATACTATCTTATCAATACGACGTAATAAAAACCTCAGCGAAACTTTGCGGAACTTCATAACAAAGCGTTAACAAAGGTATAGTATGCACGGATGTACTATTTGATCATCCAGAGCGGTTCTTGAAACATATTTTGTTAAATAACTCTGAGCTTTGCAGGTATTTGCAGTGCTAACTTATATAATATCAATGTATACTATCTTATCAATACGACACTATCAAAACCTCAGCGATATTTTGCGGAACTTCATAACAAAGTGTGAACAAAGTTATAGTATGCACGGATGTACTATTTCATCATCCAGAGCGGTTCTTGAAACATATTTTGATAAATAACTGAGATTTGCAGGGAGTTGCAGTTCTACCTTATAAAATATCAAAGTATACTATCTTACCAATACGACGCAATGAAAACGTCAGCGATACTTTGCGGAACTTCATAACAAAGTGTGAACAAAGTTATACTATGCACGGATGTACTACTTGATCATCCTCAGCGGTTCTTGCTACATATTTAGTTAAATAACTCCGAAGATTGCAGGTATTTGCAGTTCTACTTATATAATATCAATGTATACTATCTTATCAATACGACACTATCAAAACCTCAGCGATACTTTGCGGAACTTCATAACAAAGTGTGAACAAAGTTATAGTATGCACGGATGTACTATTTCATCATCCAGAGCGGTTCTTGAAACATATTTTGATAAATAACTGAGATTTGCAGGGAGTTGCAGTTCTACCTTATAAAATATCAAAGTATACTATCTTACCAATACGACGCAATGAAAACGTCAGCGATACTTTGCGGAACTTCATAACAACGCGTAATCAAAGTTATACTATACACGGATGAACTATTTGATCTTCCTGTCGGTTCTTGAAACATATTATGTTAAATAACTCTGTGCTTTGCAGGTATTTGCCGTTCTAACTTATATATTATTAAAGAATACTATCTCATCGATACGACGCAATAAAAACCTCAGCGAAACTTTGCGGAATTTCATAACAACGCGTAATCAAAGTTATACTATGCACGGATGTACTATTTGATCTTCCTGCCGGTTCTTGAAACATATTTTGATAAATAATTCTGAGGTTTGCTTGTAGGTGCAGTTCTAACTTATATATTATCAAAGTATACTATCTTATTAATACGAAGCAATCAAAACATCAGCGAAACTTTGCAGAACTACATAACAAAGCGTAAACAAATTTATACTATGCACGTATGTACTAATTGATCATCTAGAGCGGTTCATGCTACATATTTTGTTAAATAACTCTGAGGTTTGCAGGTGGTTGCAGTTCTATCTTATATAATTTCAAAATACGACGCAATCAAAACCTCAGCGAAACATTGCGGAACTTCATAACATAGCGTAAACAAAGTTATACTATGTACGGATGTACTATTTGATCATCCAGAGCGGTACATGCTACATATTTTGTTAAATAACTCTGAGGATTGTAGGTAGTTGCAGTTCTATCTTATATAATATCAAAGTATACTATCTTATCAATACGACGCAATAAAAACCTCAGCGAAGCTTTGCGGAATTTCATAACAACGCGTAATCAAAGTTATACTATACACGGATGAACTATTTGATCTTCCTGCCGGTTCTTGAAACATATTTTGATAATTAACTCTGTGCTTTGCAGGTATTTGCCGTTCTAACTTATATATTATTAAAGTATACTATCTTATCGATACGACGCAATAAAAACCTCAGCGAAACTTTGCGGAATTTCATAACAACGCGTAATCAAAGTTATACTATACACGGATGAACTATTTGATCTTCCTGCCGGTTCTTGAAACATATTATGTTAAATAACTCTGTGCTTTGCAGGTATTTGCCGTTCTAACTTATATATTATTAAAGAATACTATCTCATCGATACGACGTAATAAAAACCTCAGCGAAACTTTGCGGAACTTCATAACAAAGCGTAAACAAAGTTATACTATGCACGGATGTAATATTTGATCATCCAGAGCGGTTCTTGAAACATATTTTGTTAAATAACTCTGAGCTTTGCAGGTATTTGCAGTGCTAACTTATATAATATCAATGTATACTATCTTATCAATACGACGTAATAAAAACCTCAGCGAAACTTTGCGGAACTTCATAACAAAGCGTTAACAAAGGTATAGTATGCACGGATGTACTATTTGATCATCCAGAGCGGTTCTTGAAACATATTTTGTTAAATAACTCTGAGCTTTGCAGGTATTTGCAGTGCTAACTTATATAATATCAATGTATACTATCTTATCAATACGACACTATCAAAACCTCAGCGAAGCTTTGCGAGAATTCATAACAAAGCGTAAACAAAGTTATACTATGCACGGATGTAATATTTGATCATCCAGAGCGGTTCTTGAAACATATTTTGTTAAATAACTCTGAGCTTTGCAGGTATTTGCAGTGCTAACTTATATAATATCAATGTATACTATCTTATCAATACGACGTAATAAAAACCTCAGCGAAACTTTGCGGAACTTCATAACAAAGTGTGAACAAAGTTATAGTATGCACGGATGTACTATTTCATCATCCAGAGCGGTTCTTGAAACATATTTTGATAAATAACTGAGATTTGCAGGGAGTTGCAGTTCTACCTTATAAAATATCAAAGTATACTATCTTACCAATACGACGCAATGAAAACGTCAGCGATACTTTGCGGAACTTCATAACAAAGTGTGAACAAAGTTATACTATGCACGGATGTACTACTTGATCATCCTCAGCGGTTCTTGCTACATATTTAGTTAAATAACTCCGAAGATTGCAGGTATTTGCAGTTCTAACTTATATAATATCAAAGTATACTATCTTATTAATACGAAGCAATCAAAACATCAGCGAAACTTTGCTGAAATTCATAACAAAGCGTAAACAAATTTATACTATGCACGTATGTACTAATTGATCATCTAGAGCGGTTCATGCTACATATTTTGTTAAATAACTCTGAGGTTTGCAGGTAGTTGCAGTTCTATCTTATATAATATCAACATACGACGCAATCAAAACATCAGCGAAACATTGCGGAACTTCATAACAAAGCGTAAACAAATTTATACTATGCACGGATGTACTATTTGATCATCCAGAGCGGTACTTGAAACATATTTTGATAAATAACTCTGAGATTTGCAGGTAGTTGCAGTGCTAACTTATAAAATATCAAAGTATACTATCTTATGAACATGACACAATCAAAACCTCAGCGAATCTTTGCTTAACTTCATAACAAAGCGTAAAAAAAGTTATACTATGCACGGATGTACTATTTGATCATCCTGATCGTTTCTTGCTACATATTTAGTTAAATAGCTCTGAGGTTTGCAGGTATTTGCAGTTCTAACTTATATAATATCAATGTATACTATCTTACCAATACGACGCAATGAAAACGTCAGCGAAACTTTGCCGAACTTCATAACAAAGCGTTAACAAAGTTATACTATCCACGGATGTACTATTTGATCATCCAGAGCGGTTCTTGAAACATATTATGTTAAATAACTCTGTGCTTTGCAGGTATTTGCCGTTCTAACTTATATATTATTAAAGAATACTATCTCATCGATACGACGTAATAAAAACCTCAGCGAAACTTTGCGGAACTTCATAACAAAGCGTAAACAAAGTTATACTATGCACGGATGTACTATTTGATCATCCAGAGCGGTTCTTGCTACATATTTAGATAAATAACTCTGAGCTTTGCAGATATTTGCAGTGCTAACTTATATAATATCAATGTATACTATCTTATCAATACGACACTATCAAAACCTCAGCGATACTTTGCGGTACTTCATAACAAAGTGTGAACAAAGTTATACTATGCACGGATGTATTATTTGATCATCCTCAGCGGTTCTTGCTACATATTTAGTTAAATAACTCCGAAGATTGCAGGTATTTGCAGTTCTAACTTATATAATATCAAAGTATACTATCTTACCAATACGACGCAATCAAAACCTCAGCGAAGCTTTGCGAAAATTCATAACAAAGCGTAAACAAAGTTATACTATGCACGGATGTAATATTTGATCATCCAGAGCGGTTCTTGAAACATATTTTGTTAAATAACTCTGTGCTTTGCAGGTATTTGCAGTTCTAACTTATATATTATTAAAGTATACTATCTTATCGATACGACGTAATAAAAACCTCAGCGAAACTTTGCGGAACTTCATAACAAAGCGTAAACAAAGTTATAGTATGCACGGATGTACTATTTGATCATCCAGAGCGGTTCTTGCTACATCTTTAGTTAAATAACTCTGAGGTTTGCAGGTATTTGCAGTGCCAACTTATATAATATCAATGTATACTATCTTATCAATACGACACTATCAAAACCTCAGCGATACTTTGCGGTACATCATAACAAAGTGTGAACAAAGTTATACTATGCACGGATGTACTATTTGATCGTCCTCAGCGGTTCTTGCTACATATTTAGTTAAATAACTCCGAAGATTGCAGGTATTTGCAGTTCTAACTTATATAATATCAAAGTATACTATCTTATGAATACGACACAATCAAAACCTCAGCAAAACATTGCGGAACTTCATAACAAAGTGTGAACAAAGTTATACTATGCACGGATGTACTATTTGATCGTCCTCAGCGGTTCTTGCTACATATTTAGTTAAATAACTCCGAAGATTGCAGGTATTTGCAGTTCTAACTTATATAATATCAAAGTATACTATCTTACCAATACGACGCAATCAAAACCTCAGCGAAGCTTTGCGAAAATTCATAACAAAGCGTAAACAAAGTTATACTATGCACGGATGTACTATTTGATCATCCAGAGCGGTTCTTGAAACATATTTTGTTAAATAACTCTGTGCTTTGCAGGTATTTGCAGTTCTAACTTATATATTATTAAAGTATACTACCTTATCGATACGACGTAATAAAAACCTCAGCGAAACTTTGCGGAACTTCATAACAAAGCGTAAACAAAGTTATAGTATGCACGGATGTACTATTTGATCATCCAGAGCGGTTCTTGCTACATATTTAGTTAAATAACTCTGAGCTTAGCAGGTATTTGCAGTGCTAACTTATATAATATCAATGTATACTATCTTATCAATACGACACTATCAAAACCTCAGCGATACTTTGCGGTACTTCATAACAAAGTGTGAACAAAGTTATACTATGCACGGATGTACTATTTGATCATCCTCAGCGGTTCTTGCTACATATTTAGTTAAATAACTCCGAAGATTGCAGGTATTTGCAGTGCTATCTTATATAATAGTAATGTATACTATCTTATCAATACGACACTATCAAAACCTCAGCGAAACATTCCGGAACTTCATAACAAAGCGTAAACAAAGTTATACTATCCACGGATGTACTATTTTATCATCCAGAGCGGTTCTTGAAACATATTATGTTAAATAACTCTGTGCTTTGCAGGTATTTGCCGTTCTAACTTATATATTATTAAAGAATACTATCTCATCGATACGACGTAATAAAAACCTCAGCGAAACTTTGCGGAACTTCATAACAAAGCGTAAACAAAGTTATAGTATACACGGATGTACTATTTGATCATCCAGAGCGGTTCTTGCTACATATTTAGTTAAATAACTCTGAGCTTTGCAGGTATTTGCAGTGCTAACTTATATAATATCAATGTATACTATCTTATCAATACGACACTATCAAAACCTCAGCGATACTTTGTGGTACTTCATAACAAAGCGTTAACAAAGTTATGGTATGCACGGATGTACTATTTGATCATCCAGAGCGGTTCTTGAAACATATTTGTTAAATAACTCTGTGCTTTGCAGGTATTTGCAGTTCTAACTTATATATTATTAAAGTATACTATCTTATCGATACGACGTAATAAAAACCTCAGCGAAGCTTTGCGGAAATTCATAACAAAGTGTGAACATAGTTATACTATGCACGTATGTACTTTTTGATCATCCTGAGCGGTTCTTGCTACATATTCAGTTAAATAACTCTGTGGTTTGCAGGTATTTGCAGTTCTATCTTATATAATATCAATGTATACCATCTTATGAATACGACACAATCGAAACCTCAGCGAAACATTGCGGAACCTCATAATAAAGCGTAAACAAAGTTATAGTATGCACGGATGTACTATTTGATCATCCAGAGCGGTTCATGCTACATATTTTGTTAAATAACTCTGAGGATTGTAGGTAGTTGCAGTTCTATCTTATATAATATCAAAGTATACTATCTTATCAATACGACGCAATAAAAACCTCAGCGAAGCTTTGCGGAATTTCATAACAACGCGTAATCAAAGTTATACTATACACGGATGAACTATTTGATCTTCCTGCCGGTTCTTGAAACATATTTTGATAATTAACTCTGAGGTTTGCAGGTATGTGCAGTTCTATCTTATATAATATCAATGTATACCATCTTATGAATACGACACAATCGAAACCTCAGCGAAACATTGCGGAACCTCATAACAAAGCGTAAACAAAGTTATAGTATGCACGGATGTACTATTTGATCATCCAGAGCGGTACATGCTACATATTTTGTTAAATAACTCTGAGGATTGTAGGTAGTTGCAGTTCTATCTTATATAATATCGAAGTATACTATCTTATCAATACGACGCAATAAAAACCTCAGCGAAGCTTTGCGGAATTTCATAACAACGCGTAATCAAAGTTACACTATACACAGATGAACTATTTGATCTTCCTGCCGGTTCTTGAAACATATTTTGATAATTAACTCTGTGCTTTGCAGGTATTTGCCGTTCTAACTTATATATTATTAAAGAATACTATCTCATCGATACGACGCAATAAAAACCTCAGCGAAACTTTCCGGAACTTCATAACAAAGCGTAAACAAAGTTATACTATCCACGGATGTACTATTTTATCATCCAGAGCGGTTCTTGAAACATATTATGTTAAATAACTCTGTGCTTTGCAGGTATTTGCCGTTCTAACTTATATATTATTAAAGAATACTATCTTATCAATACGACACTATCAAAACCTCAGCGAAACTTTCCGGAACTTCATAACAAAGCGTAAACAAAGTTATACTATCCACGGATGTACTATTTGATCATCCAGAGCGGTTCTTGAAACATATTATGTTAAATAACTCTGTGCTTTGCAGGTATTTGCCGTTCTAACTTATATATTATTAAAGAATACTATCTCATCGATACGACGCAATCAAAACCTCAGCGAAGCTTTGCGAAAATTCATAACAAAGCGTAAACAAAGTTATACTATCCACGGATGTACTATTTGATCATCCAGAGCGGTTCTTGAAACATATTATGTTAAATAACTCTGTGCTTTGCAGGTATTTGCCGTTCTAACTTATATATTATTAAAGAATACTATCTTATCAATACGACACTATCAAAACCTCAGCGAAACTTTCCGGAACTTCATAACAAAGCGTAAACAAAGTTATACTATCCACGGATGTACTATTTGATCATCCAGAGCGGTTCTTGAAACATATTATGTTAAATAACTCTGTGCTTTGCAGGTATTTGCAGTTCTAACTTATATATTATTAAAGTATACTATCTTATCGATACGACGTAATAAAAACCTCAGCGAAACTTTGCGGAACTTCATAACAAAGCGTAAACAAAGTTATACTATGCACGGATGTACTATTTGATCATCCAGAGCGGTTCTTGAAACATATTTTGTTAAATAACTCTGTGCTTTGCTGGTATTTGCAGTTCTAACTTATATATTATTAAAGTATACTATCTTATCGATACGACGTAATAAAAACATCAGCGATACTTTGCGGTACTTCATAACAAAGTGTGAACAAAGTTATACTATGCACGGATGTACTATTTGATCGTCCTCAGCGGTTCTTGCTACATATTTAGTTAAATAACTCCGAAGATTGCAGGTATTTGCAGTTCTAACTTATATAATATCAAAGTATACTATCTTATGAATACGACACAATCAAAACCTCAGCAAAACATTGCGGAACTTCATAACAAAGTGTGAACAAAGTTATACTATGCACGGATGTACTATTTGATCATCCTCAGCGGTTCTTGCTACATATTTAGTTAAATAACTCCGAAGATTGCAGGTATTTGCAGTTCTAACTTATATAATATCAAAGTATACTATCTTACCAATACGACGCAATCAAAACCTCAGCGAAGCTTTGCGAAAATTCATAACAAAGCGTAAACAAAGTTATACTATGCACGGATGTACTATTTGATCATCCAGAGCGGTTCTTGAAACATATTTTGTTAAATAAGTCTGTGCTTTGCAGGTATTTGCAGTTCTAACTTATATATTAATAAAGTATACTATCTTATCGATACGACGTAATAAAAAACTTAGCGAAACTTTGCGGATCTTCATAACAAAGCGTAAACAAAGTTATAGTATGCACGGATGTACTATTTGATCATCCAGAGCGGTTCTTGCTACATATTTAGTTAAATAACTCTGAGCTTTGCAGGTATTTGCAGTGCTAAATTATATAATATCAATGTATACTATCTTATCAATACGACACTATCAAAACCTCAGCGATACTTTGCGGTACTTCATAACAAAGTGTGAACAAAGTTATACTATGCACGGATGTACTATTTGATCATCCTCAGCGGTTCTTGCTACATATTTAGTTAAATAACTCCGAAGATTGCAGGTATTTGCAGTTCTAACGTATATAATATCAAAGTATACTATCTTACCAATACGACGCAATCAAAACCTCAGCGAAGCTTTGCGAAAATTCATAACAAAGCGTAAACAAAGTTATACTATGCACGGATGTAATATTTGATCATCCAGAGCGGTTCTTGAAACATATTTTGTTAAATAACTCTGTGCTTTGCAGGTATTTGCAGTTCTAACTTATATATTATTAAAGTATACTATCTTATCGATACGACGTTATAAAAACATCAGCGAAACTTTGCGGAACTTCATAACAAAGCGTAAACAAAGTTATAGTATGCACGGATGTACTATTTGATCATCCAGACCGGTTCTTGCTACATATTTAGTTAAATAACTCTGAGCTTTGCAGGTATTTGCAGTGCTAACTTATATAATATCAAAGTATACTATCTTACCAATACGACGCAATGAAAACCTCAGCGAAACTTTGCGGAACTTCATAACAAAGCGTAAACAAAGTTATAGTATGCACGGATGTACTATTTGATCATCCAGAGCGGTTCTTGAAACATATTTTGATAAATAACTCTGAGATTTACAGTTAGTTGCAGTTCTACCTTATATAATATCATAGTATACTATCTTACCATTACGACGCAATGAAAAATGCCAGCGATACTTTGCGGTACTTCATAACAAAGTGTGAACAAAGTTATACTATGCACGGATGTACTATTTGATCATCCTCAGCGGTTCTTGGTACATATTTAGATAATTAACTCCGAAGATTGCAGGTATTTGCAGTTCTAACTTATATAATATCAAAGTATACTATCTTATGAATACGACACAATCAAAACCTCAGCGAAACTTTGCGGAACTTCATAACAAAGCGTAAACAAAGTTATAGTATGCACGGATGTACTATTTGATCATCCAGAGCGGTTCTTGAAACATATTTTGATAAATATCTCTGAGGTTTGCAGGTATTTGCAGTTCTAACTTATATAATATCATAGTATACTATCTTACCATTACGACGCAATGAAAAATGCCAGCGATACTTTACGGAACTTCATAACAAAGCGTAAATAAAGTTATAGCATGCAAGGATGTACTATTTGATCATCCTGAGCGGTTCTTGCTACATGTTTAGTTAAATAACTCTGTGGTTTGCAGGTATTTGCAGTTCTACCGTATATAATATCAAAGTATACTATCTTATGAATACGACACAATCAAAACCTCAGCGAAACTTTGCGGAACTCCATAACAAAGCGTAAACAAAGTTATAGTATGCACGGATGTACTATTTGATCATCCAGAGCGGTTCTTACTACATATTTAGTTAAATAACTCTGAGCTTTGCAGGTATTTGCAGTGCTAACTTATATAATATCAAAGTATACTATCTTATCGATACGACGTAATAAAAACCTCAGCGAAACTTTGCGGAACTTCATAACAAAGCGTAAACAAAGTTATAGTATGCACGGATGTACTATTTGATCATACAGAGCGGTTCTTGAAACATATTTTGATAAATATCTCTGAGGTTTGCAGGTATTTGCAGTTCTAACTTATATAATATCATAGTATACTATCTTACCATTACGACGCAATGAAAAATGCCAGCGAAACTTTGCGGAACTTCATAACAAAGCGTAAACAAAGTTATAGTATGCACGGATGTACTATTTGATCATCCAGAGCGGTTCTTACTACATATTTAGTTAAATAACTCTGAGCTTTGCAGGTATTTGCAGTGCTAACTTATATAATATCAAAGTATACTATCTTATCGATACGACGTAATCAAAACCTCAGCGAAACTTTGCGGAACTTCATAACAAAGCGTAAACAAAGTTATACTATGCACGGATGTACTATTTGATCATCCAGAGCGGTTCTTGAAACATATTTTGATAAATAACTCTGTGCTTTGCAGGTATTTGCAGTGCTAACTTATATAATATCAATGTATACTATCTTATCAATACGACACTATCAAAACCTCAGCGATACTTTGTGGTACTTCATAACAAAGTGTGAACAAAGTTATACTATGCACGGATGTACTATTTGATCATCCTCAGCGGTTCTTGCTACATATTTAGTTAAATAACTCCGAAGATTGCAGGTATTTGCAGTTCTAACTTATATAATATCAAAGTATACTATCTTACCAATACGACGCAATCAAAACCTCAGCGGAGCTTTGCGAAAATTCATAACAAAGCGTAAACAAAGTTATACTATGCACGGATGTAATATTTGATCATCCAGAGCGGTTCTTGAAACATATTTTGTTAAATAACTCTGTGCTTTGCAGGTATTTGCAGTTCTAACTTATATATTATTAAAGTATACTATCTTATCGATACGACGTTATAAAAACATCAGCGAAACTTTGCGGAACTTCATAACAAAGCGTAAACAAAGTTATAGTATGCACGGATGTACTATTTGATCATCCAGACCGGTTCTTGCTACATATTTAGTTAAATAACTCTGAGCTTTGCAGGTATTTGCAGTGCTAACTTATATAATATCAAAGTATACTATCTTACCAATACGACGCAATGAAAACCTCAGCGAAACTTTGCGGAACTTCATAACAAAGCGTAAACAAAGTTATAGTATGCACGGATGTACTATTTGATCATCCAGAGCGGTTCTTGAAACATATTTTGATAAATAACTCTGAGATTTACAGTTAGTTGCAGTTCTACCTTATATAATATCATAGTATACTATCTTACCATTACGACGCAATGAAAAATGCCAGCGATACTTTGCGGTACTTCATAACAAAGTGTGAACAAAGTTATACTATGCACGGATGTACTATTTGATCATCCTCAGCGGTTCTTGGTACATATTTAGATAATTAACTCCGAAGATTGCAGGTATTTGCAGTTCTAACTTATATAATATCAAAGTATACTATCTTATGAATACGAAACAATCAAAACCTCAGCGAAACTTTGCGGAACTTCATAACAAAGCGTAAACAAAGTTATAGTATGCACGGATGTACTATTTGATCATCCAGAGCGGTTCTTGAAACATATTTTGATAAATATCTCTGAGGTTTGCAGGTATTTGCAGTTCTAACTTATATAATATCATAGTATACTATCTTACCATTACGACGCAATGAAAAATGCCAGCGATACTTTACGGAACTTCATAACAAAGCGTAAATAAAGTTATAGCATGCAAGGATGTACTATTTGATCATCCTGAGCGGTTCTTGCTACATGTTTAGTTAAATAACTCTGTGGTTTGCAGGTATTTGCAGTTCTAACTTATATAATATCATAGTATACTATCTTACCATTACGACGCAATGAAAAATGCCAGCGAAACTTTGCGGAACTTCATAACAAAGCGTAAACAAAGTTATAGTATGCACGGATGTACTATTTGATCATCCTCAGCGGTTCTTGGTACATATTTAGATAATTAACTCCGAAGATTGCAGGTATTTGCAGTTCTAACTTATATAATATCAAAGTATACTATCTTATGAATACGAAACAATCAAAACCTCAGCGAAACTTTGCGGAACTTCATAACAAAGCGTAAACAAAGTTATAGTATGCACGGATGTACTATTTGATCATCCAGAGCGGTTCTTACTACATATTTAGTTAAATAACTCTGAGCTTTGCAGGTATTTGCAGTGCTAACTTATATAATATCAAAGTATACTATCTTATCGATACGACGTAATCAAAACCTCAGCGAAACTTTGCGGAACTTCATAACAAAGCGTAAACAAAGTTATACTATGCACGGATGTACTATTTGATCATCCAGAGCGGTTCTTGAAACATATTTTGATAAATAACTCTGTGCTTTGCAGGTATTTGCAGTTCTAACTTATATAATATCATAGTATACTATCTTACCATTACGACGCAATGAAAAATGCCAGCGATACTTTACGGAACTTCATAACAAAGCGTAAATAAAGTTATAGCATGCAAGGATGTACTATTTGATCATCCTGAGCGGTTCTTGCTACATGTTTAGTTAAATAACTCTGTGGTTTGCAGGTATTTGCAGTTCTACCGTATATAATATCAAAGTATACTATCTTATGAATACGACACAATCAAAACCTCAGCGAAACTTTGCGGAACTCCATAACAAAGCGTAAACAAAGTTATAGTATGCACGGATGTACTATTTGATCATCCAGAGCGGTTCTTACTACATATTTAGTTAAATAACTCTGAGCTTTGCAGGTATTTGCAGTGCTAACTTATATAATATCAAAGTATACTATCTTATCAATACGACGTAATAAAAACCTCAGCGAAACTTTGCGGAACTTCATAACAAAGCGTAAACAAAGTTATAGTATGCACGGATGTACTATTTGATCATACAGAGCGGTTCTTGAAACATATTTTGATAAATATCTCTGAGGTTTGCAGGTATTTGCAGTTCTAACTTATATAATATCATAGTATACTATCTTACCATTACGACGCAATGAAAAATGCCAGCGAAACTTTGCGGAACTTCATAACAAAGCGTAAACAAAGTTATAGTATGCACGGATGTACTATTTGATCATCCTCAGCGGTTCTTGGTACATATTTAGATAATTAACTCCGAAGATTGCAGGTATTTGCAGTTCTAACTTATATAATATCAAAGTATACTATCTTATGAATACGAAACAATCAAAACCTCAGCGAAACTTTGCGGAACTTCATAACAAAGCGTAAACAAAGTTATAGTATGCACGGATGTACTATTTGATCATCCAGAGCGGTTCTTGAAACATATTTTGATAAATATCTCTGAGGTTTGCAGGTATTTGCAGTTCTAACTTATATAATATCATAGTATACTATCTTACCATTACGACGCAATGAAAAATGCCAGCGATACTTTACGGAACTTCATAACAAAGCGTAAATAAAGTTATAGCATGCAAGGATGTACTATTTGATCATCCTGAGCGGTTCTTGCTACATGTTTAGTTAAATAACTCTGTGGTTTGCAGGTATTTGCAGTTCTACCGTATATAATATCAAAGTATACTATCTTATGAATACGACACAATCAAAACCTCAGCGAAACTTTGCGGAACTCCATAACAAAGCGTAAACAAAGTTATAGTATGCACGGATGTACTATTTGATCATCCAGAGCGGTTCTTACTACATATTTAGTTAAATAACTGTGAGCTTTGCAGGTATTTGCAGTGCTAACTTATATAATATCAAAGTATACTATCTTATCGATACGACGTAATAAAAACCTCAGCGAAACTTTGCGGAACTTCATAACAAAGCGTAAACAAAGTTATAGTATACACGGATGTACTATTTGATCATCCAGAGCGGTTCTTACTACATATTTAGTTAAATAACTCTGAGCTTTGCAGGTATTTGCAGTGCTAACTTATATAATATCAAAGTATACTATCTTATCGATACGACGTAATCAAAACCTCAGCGAAACTTTGCGGAACTTCATAACAAAGCGTAAACAAAGTTATACTATGCACGGATGTACTATTTGATCATCCAGAGCGGTTCTTGAAACATATTTTGATAAATAACTCTGTGCTTTGCAGGTATTTGCAGTTCTAACTTATATATTATTAAAGTATACTATCTTATCGATACGACGTAATAAAAACCTCAGCGAAACTTTGCGGAACTTCATAACAAAGCGTAAACAAAGTTATAGTATGCACGGATGTACTATTTGATCACCCTCAGCGGTTCTTGCTACATATTTAGTTAAATAACTCTGAGGTTTGCAGGTATTTGCAGTTCTAACTTATATAATATCAAAGTATACTATCTTACCAATACGACGCAATCAAAACATCAGCAAAACATTGCGGAACTTCATAACAAAGTGTGAACAAAGTTATACTATGCACGGATGTACTATTTGATCATCCTCAGCGGTTCTTGCTACATATTTAGTTAAATAACTCCGAAGATTGCAGGTATTTGCAGTTCTAACTTATATAATATCAAAGTATACTATCTTATGAATACGACATAATCAAAACCTCAGCGAAACTTTGCGGAACTTCATAACAAAGCGTAAACAAAGTTATACTATGCACGGATGTACTACTTGATCATCCTGAGCTGTTCTTGCTACATATTTAGTTAAATAACTCCGAAGATTGCAGGTATTTGCAGTTCTAACTTATAAAATATCAAAGTATACTATCTTATGAACATGACACAATTAAAACCTCAGCGAAACTTTGCGGAACTTCATAACAAAGCGTAAAAAAAGTTATACTATGCACGGATGTACTATTTCATCATCCAGAGCGGTTCTTGAAACATATTTAGTTAAATAGCTCTGAGGTTTGCAGGTATTTGCAGTTCTAACTTATATAATATCAATGTATACTATCTTATCAATACGACGCAATGGAAAATGCCAGCGCTACTTTGCGGTACTTCATAACAAAGTGTGAACAAAGTTATACTATGCACGGATGTACTATTTGATCATCCTCAGCGGTTCTTGCTACATATTTAGTTAAATAACTCCGAAGATTGCAGGTATTTGCAGTTCTAACTTATATAATATCAATGTATACTATCTTATTAATACGACGCAATGAAAACGCCAGCAAAACTTTGCGGAACTTCATAACAAAGCGTAAACAAAGTTATAGTATGCACGGATGTACTATTTGATCATCCAGAGCGGTTCTTGAAACATATTTTGATAAATCACTCTGAGATTTGCAGGTAGTTGCAGTTCTACCTTATATAATATCAAAGTATACTATCTTACCAATACGACGCAATGAAAACCTCAGCGAAACTTTGCGGAACTTCATAACAAAGCGTAAACAAAGTTATAGTATGCACGGATGTACTATTTGATCATCCAGAGCGGTTCTTGAAACATATTTTGATAAATAACTCTGAGATTTACAGTTAGTTGCAGTTCTACCTTATATAATATCATAGTATACTATCTTACCATTACGACGCAATGAAAAATGCCAGCGATACTTTGCGGAACTTCATAACAAAGTGTGAACAAAGATATACTATGCACGGATGTACTATTTGATCATCCTGAGCGGTTCTTGCTACATATTTAGTTAAATAACTCTGAGGTTTGCAGGTATTTGCAGTTCTAACTTATATAATATCAAAGTATACTATCGTACCAATACGACGCAATCAAAACATCAGCAAAACATTGCGGAACTTCATAACAAAGTGTGAACAAAGTTATACTATGCACGGATGTACTATTTGATCATCCTCAGCGGTTCTTGCTACATATTTAGTTAAATAACTCCGAAGATTGCAGGTATTTGCAGTTCTAACTTATATAATATCAAAGTATACTATCTTATGAATACGAAATAATCAAAACCTCAGCGAAACTTTGCGGAACTTCATAACAATGCGTAAACAAAGTTATACTATGCACGGATGTACTATTTGATCATCCTGAGCTGTTCTTGCTACATATTTAGTTAAATAACTCCGAAGATTGCAGGTATTTGCAGTTCTAACTTATAAAATATCAAAGTATACTATCTTATGAACATGACACAATTAAAACCTCAGCGAAACTTTGCGGAACTTCATAACAAAGCGTAAAAAAAGTTATACTATGCACGGATGTACTATTTCATCATCCAGAGCGGTTCTTGAAACATATTTAGTTAAATAGCTCTGAGGTTTGCAGGTATTTGCAGTTCTAACTTATATAATATCAATGTATACTATCTTATCAATACGACGCAATGGAAAATGCCAGCGCTACTTTGCGGTACTTCATAACAAAGTGTGAACAAAGTTATACTATGCACGGATGTACTATTTGATCATCCTCAGCGGTTCTTGCTACATATTTAGTTAATTAACTCCGAAGATTGCAGGTATTGCAGTTCTAACTTATATAATATCAAAGTATACTAACTTATGAATACGACACAATCAAAACCTCAGCGAAACTTTGCGGAATTTCATAACAAAGCGTAAACAAAGTTATAGTATGCACGGATGTACTATTTGATCATCCAGAGCGGTTCTTACTACATATTTAGTTAAATAACTCTGAGCTTTGCAGGTATTTGCAGTGCTAACTTATATAATATCAATGTATACTATCTTATCAATACGACACTATCAAAACCTCAGCGATACTTTGCGGAACTTCATAACAAAGTGTGAACAAAGTTATACTATGCACGGATGTACTATTTGGTCATCCTGAGCGGTTCTTGCTACATATTTAGTTAAATAACTCTGTGGTTTGCAGGTATTTGCAGTTCTAACTTATATAATATCAAAGTATACTATCTTACCAATACGACGCAATCAAAACATCAGCAAAACATTGCGGAACTTCATAACAAAGTGTGAACAAAGTTATACTATGCACGGATGTACTATTTGATCATCCTCAGCGGTTCTTGCTACATATTTAGTTAAATAACTCCGAAGATTGCAGGTATTTGCAGTTCTAACTTATATAATATCAAAGTATACTATCTTATGAATACGACACAATCAAAACCTCAGCGAAACTTTGCGGAACTTCATAACAAAGCGTAAACAAAGTTATACTATGCACGGATGTACTATTTGATCATCCTCAGCGGTTCTTGCTACATATTTAGTTAAATAACTCTGTGGTTTGCAGGTATTTGCAGTTCTAACTTATATAATATCAAAGTATACTATCATACCAATACGACGCAATCAAAACATCAGCAAAACATTGCGGAACTTCATAACAAAGTGTGAACAAAGTTATACTATGCACGGATGTACTATTTGATCATCCTCAGCGGTTCTTGCTACATATTTAGTTAAATAACTCCGAAGATTGCAGGTATTTGCAGTTCTAACTTATATAATATCAATGTATACTATCTTATGAATACGACAAAATCGAAACCTCAGCGAAACATTGCGGAACCTCATAACAAAGCGTAAACAAAGTTATACTATCCACGTATGTACTATTTGATCTTAGTGCCGGCTCTGGATACATATTTTGCCAAATCATTCTCAGGTTTGTAGGTAGTTGCAGTTCTACCTTACATAATATCATAGTATACTATCTTACCAATACGACGCAATCAAAACATCAGCGACAATTTGCGGAATTTCATAACAAAGCGAGAACGAAGTTATACTATGCACGGATGTACTATTTGATCATCCAGAGCTGTTCTTGCTACATATTTAGTTAAATAACTCTGAGGTTTGCAGGTGTTTGCAGTTCTAACTTATATATTATTAAAGTATACTATCTAATCAATACGACGCAATCAATACATTAGGGAAACTTTGCGGAACCTCATAACAAAGCGTAAACAAAGTTTTACTATCCACGTATGTACTATTTGATCTTAGTGCCGGCTCTGGATACATATTTTGCCAAATAATTCTCAGGTTTGTAGGTAGTTGCAGTTCTACCTTACATAATATTATAGTATACTATCTTATCGATACGAAGTAATAAAAACCTCAGCGAAACTTTGCGGAACTCCATAACAAAGCGTAAACAAAGTTATAGTATGCACGGATGTACTATTTGATCATCCAGAGCGGTTCTTACTACATATTTAGTTAAATAACTCTGAGCTTTGCAGGTATTTGCAGTGCTAACTTATATAATATCAATGTATACTATCTTATCAATACGACACTATCAAAACCTCAGCGATACTTTGCGGTACTTCATAACAAAGTGTGAACAAAGTTATACTATGCACGGATGTACTATTTGATCATCCTTAGCGGTTCTTGCTACATATTTAGTTAATTAACTCCGAAGATTGCAGGTATTTGCAGTTCTAACTTATATAATATCAAAGTATACTATCTTATGAATACGACACAATCAAAACCTCAGCGAAACTTTGCGGAACTTCATAACAAAGCGTAAACAAAGTTATAGTATGCACGGATGTACTATTTGATCATCCAGAGCGATTCTTGAAACATATTTTGATAAATATCTCTGAGGTTTGCAGGTATTTGCAGTTCTAACATATAATATCACAGTATACTATCTTACCATTACGACGCAATGAAAAATGCCAGCGATACTTTACGGAACTTCATAACAAAGCGTAAATAAAGTTATAGCATGCAAGGATGTACTATTTGATCATCCTGAGCGGTTCTTGCTACATATTTAGATAAATAACTCTGTGGTTTGCAGGTATTTGCAGTTCTACCGTATATAATATCAAAGTATACTATCTTATGAATACGACACAATCAAAACCTCAGCGAAACTTTGCGGAACTTCATAACAAAGCGTAAACAAAGTTATAGTATGCACGGATGTACTATTTGATCATCCAGAGCGGTTCTTGAAACATATTTTGATAAATAACTCTGAGATTTACAGTTAGTTGCAGTTCTAACTTATAGAATATCAAAGTATACTATCTTATGAATACGACACAATCAAAACCTCAGCGAAACTTTGCGGAACTTCATAACAAAGCGTAAACAAAGTTATAGTATGCACGGATGTACTATTTGATCATCCAGAGCGGTTCTTACTACATATTTAGTTAAATAACTCTGAGCTTTGCAGGTATTTGCAGTGCTAACTTATATAATATCAATGTATACTATCTTATCAATACGACACTATCAAAACCTCAGCGATACTTTGCGGAACTTCATAACAAAGTGTGAACAAAGTTATACTATGCACGGATGTACTATTTGATCATCCTTAGCGGTTCTTGCTACATATTTAGTTAATTAACTCCGAAGATTGCAGGTATTTGCAGTTCTAACTTATATAATATCAAAGTATACTATCTTATGAATACGACACAATCAAAACCTCAGCGAAACTTTGCGGAACTTCATAACAAAGCGTAAACAAAGTTATAGTATGCACGGATGTACTATTTGATCATCCAGAGCGATTCTTGAAACATATTTTGATAAATATCTCTGAGGTTTGCAGGTATTTGCAGTTCTAACATATAATATCACAGTATACTATCTTACCATTACGACGCAATGAAAAATGCCAGCGATACTTTACGGAACTTCATAACAAAGCGTAAATAAAGTTATAGCATGCAAGGATGTACTATTTGATCATCCTGAGCGGTTCTTGCTACATATTTAGATAAATAACTCTGTGGTTTGCAGGTATTTGCAGTTCTACCGTATATAATATCAAAGTATACTATCTTATGAATACGACACAATCAAAACCTCAGCGAAACTTTGCGGAACTTCATAACAAAGCGTAAACAAAGTTATAGTATGCACGGATGTACTATTTGATCATCCAGAGCGGTTCTTACTACATATTTAGTTAAATAACTCTGAGGTTTGCAGGTGTTTGCAGTTCTAACTTATATATTATTAAAGTATACTATCTTATCAATACGACGCAATCAATACATTAGGGAAACTTTGCGGAACCTCATAACAAAGCGTAAACAAAGTTTTACTATCCACGTATGTACTATTTGATCTTAGTGCCGGCTCTGGATACATATTTTGCCAAATCATTCTCAGGTTTGTAGGTAGTTGCAGTTCTACCTTACATAATATCATAGTATACTATCTTATCGATACGAAGTAATAAAAACCTCAACGAAACTTTGCGGAACTTCATAACAAAACGTAAACAAAGTTATAGTATGCACGGAAGTACTATTTGATCATCCAGAGCGGTTCTTGCTACATATTTAGTTAAATAACTCTGAGCTTTGCAGGTATTTGCAGTGCTAACTTATATAATATCAAAGTATACTATCTTACCAATACGACGCAATGAAAACCTCAGCGAAACTTTGCGGTACTTCATAACAAAGTGTGAACAAAGTTATACTATGCACGGATGTACTATTTGATCATCCTCAGCGGTTCTTGCTACAAATTTAGTTAATTAACTCCGAAGATTGCAGGTATTTGCAGTTCTAACTTATAGAATATCAAAGTATACTATCTTATCAATACGACACTATCAAAACCTCAGCGATACTTTGCGGTACTTCATAACAAAGTGTGAACAAAGTTATACTATGCACGGATGTACTATTTGATGGGTGATGCCCAGTTGGACTCCGACCGATTGGACCCGTCCCGATTGGACTGTCCCGATTGGACCCGTTCCTTTTGGACTCCGTGCCGATTCGACTCGTGCCGTTTGGACATCGTGCCGATTGGACGCGTTCTTTTTGGACGCCGTGAATTGGACACATTTACAGAATTTTAAAATCGCCGTATCTCCTAAACCGTGCGCCCTAGACAAAAAATAACGAAATTTTTGAAAGACTTTACAGAAAGCATATCACCCCGGCACTACACCTTAGGCCTATTCAAAAGTCGATTCGCCACCCCTTTCCCCTCCCCAAATTCATTTTCGCCTCCCCTAAAAATCGCTGTATCTCCTAAACCGTGCATCCTAGACAAAAAATAACGAAATTTTTGAAAGACTTTACAGAAAGCATATCACCCCGGCACTACCCCTTAGGCCTATTCAAAAGTAGATTCGCCACCACCCCTTTCCCCTCCCCAAATTCATTTTCGCCTCCTCTAAAAATCGCTGTATCTCCTAAACCGTGCGTACTAGACAAAAAATAACGAAATTTTTGAAAGACTTTACAGAAAGCATATCACCCCGGCACTACCCCTTAGGCCTATTCAAAAGTCGATTCGCCACCCCTTTGCCCTCCCCAAATTCATTTTCGCCTCCTCTAAAAATCGCTGCATCTCCTAAACCGAGCGTCGTAGGAAGAAAATAACAACATTTTGGGAGGCTTTACCGGGGGCATACCACCCTTACCTAACCCCGTAGTTCTACTCAAAAGTCGATTCACCCCCATCTACCCCCAAGTGATTCCTTAAGCCTAACCCTAACCCTAACCCTTTTTTTTCGTGAGGAAATGTTTTATAACGCACATAACACGAAATTAATCACGACTTGGCGAGGCGAAAATGAATTTGGGGAGGGCAAAGGGGTGGCGAATCGACTTTTGAATAGGCCTAAGGGGTAGTGCCGGGGTGATATGCTTTCTGTAAAGTCTTTCAAAAATTTCGTTATTTTTTGTCTAGGGCGCACGGTTTAGGAGATACGGCGATTTTAAAATTCTGTAAATGTGTCCAATTCACGGCGTCCAAAAAGAACGCGTCCAATCGGCACGGTGTCCAAACGGCACGAGTCGAATCGGCACGGAGTCCAAAAGGAACGGGTGCAATCGGGACAGTCCAATCGGGACGGGTCCAATCGGTCGGAGTCCAAATGGGACACCCCCCTATTTGATCATCCTCAGCGGTTCTTGCTACATATTTAATTAAATAACTCTGAGCTTTGCAGGTATTTGCAGTGCTAACTTATATAATATCAATGTTTACTATCTTATCAATACGACACTATCAAAACCTCAGCGATACTTTGCGGAACTTCATAACAAAGCGTAAACAAATTTATACTATGCACGGATGTACTATTTGATCATCCTGAGCGATTCTTGCTACATATTTAGTTAAATAACTCCGAAGATTGCAGGTATTTGCAGTTCTAACTTATAAAATATCAAAGTATACTATCTTATGAACATGACACAATCAAAACCTCAGCGAAACTTTGCGGAACTTCATAACAAAGCGTAAAAAAAGTTATACTATGCACGGATGTACTATTTTATCATCCTGATCGTTTCTTGCTACATATTTAGTTAAATAGCTCTGAGGTTTGCAGGTATTTGCAGTTCTAACTTATATAATATCAATGTATACTATCTTATCAATACGACGCAATGAAAACGCCAGCAAAACTTTGGGGAACTTCATAACAAAGCGTAAACAATGTTATAGTATGCACGGATGTACTATTTGATCATCCAGAGCGGTTCTTGAACATATTTTGATAAATAACTGAGATTTGCAGGGAGTTGCAGTTCTACCTTACAAAATATCAAAGTATACTATCTTACCAATACGACGCAATGAAAACGTCAGCGAAACTTTGCCGAACTTCATAACAAAGCGTTAACAAAGTTATCGTATGCACGGATGTACTATTTGATCATCCAGAGCGGTTCTTGAAACATATTTTGTTAAATAACTCTGTGCTTTGCAGGTATTTGCAGTTCTAACATATATATTATTAAAGTATACTATCTTATCGATACGACATAATAAAAACCTCAGCGAAGCTTTGCGGAAATTCATAACAAAGTGTGAACATAGTTATACTATGCACGTGTGTACTTTTTGATCATCCTGAGCGGTTCTTGCTACATATTCAGTTAAATAACTCTGTGGTTTGCAGGTATTAGCAGTTCTTTCTTATATAATATCAATGTATACTATCTTATGAATACGACACAATCGAAACCTCAGCGAAACATTGCGGAACCTCATAATAAAGCGTAAACAAAGTTATAGTATGCACGGATGTACTATTTGATCATCCAGAGCGGTACTTGAAACATATTTTGATAAATAACTCTGAGATTTGCAGGTATTTGCAGTTCTAACTTATGTATTATCAAAGTATACTAACTTATTAATACGAAGCAATCAAAACATCAGCGAAACTTTGCAGTTCTTCATAACAAAGCGTAAACAAATTTATACTATGCACGGATGTACTATTTGATCATCCTGATCGGTTCTTGCTACATATTCAGTTATATAACTCTGTGGTTTGCAGGTATTTGCAGTTCTAACTTATATAATATCAAAGTATACTATCTTATCAATACGACGCAATAAAAACCTCAGCGAAGCTTTGCGGAATTTCATAACAACGCGTAATCAAAGTTATACTATACACGGATGAACTATTTGATCTTCCTGCCGGTCCTTGAAACATATTTTGATAATTAACTCTGAGGTTTGCAGGTAGTTGCAGTTCTATCTTATATAATATCAAAGTTTACTATCTTATCAATACGACGTAATAAAAACCTCAGCGAAGCTTTGCGGAAATTCATAACAAAGTGTGAACATAGGTATACTATGCACGAATGTACTATTTGATCATCCAGAGCGGTTCTTGCTACATATTTAGTTAAATAACTCTGAGCTTTGCAGGTATTTGCAGTGCTAACTTATATAATATCAATGTATACTATCTTATAAATACGACGCAATGAAAACGCCAGCAAAACTTTGCTGATCTTCATAACAAAGCGTAAACAAAGTTATAGTATGCACGGATGTACTATTTGATCATCCTGAGCGATTCTTGCTACATATTTAGTTAAATAACTCCGAAGATTGCAGGTATTTGCAGTTCTAACTTATAAAATATCAAAGTATACTATCTTATGAACATGACACAATCAAAACCTCAGCGAAACTTTGCGGAACTTCATAACAAAGCGTAAAAAAAGTTATACTATGCACGGATGTACTATTTTATCATCCTGATCGTTTCTTGCTACATATTTAGTTAAATAGCTCTGAGGTTTGCAGGTATTTGCAGTTCTAACTTATATAATATCAATGTATACTATCTTATCAATACGACGCAATGAAAACGCCAGCAAAACTTTGGGGAACTTCATAACAAAGCGTAAGCAAAGTTATAGTATGCACGGATGTACTATTTGATCATCCAGAGCGGTTCTTGAAACATATTTTGTTAAATAACTCTGTGCTTTGCAGGTATTTGCAGTTCTAACTTATATATTATTAAAGTATACTATCTTATCGATACGACGTAATAAAAACCTCAGCGAAGCTTTGCGGAAATTCATAACAAAGTGCGAACATAGTTATACTATGCACGTATGTACTTTTTGATCATCCTGAGCGGTTCTTGCTACATATTCAGTTAAATAACTCTGTGGTTTGCAGGTATTTGCAGTTCTTTCTTATATAATATCAATGTATACTATCTTATGAATACGACACAATCGAAACCTCAGCGAAACATTGCGGAACCTCATAATAAAGCGTAAACAAAGTTATAGTATGCACGGATGTACTATTTGATCATCCAGAGCGGTACTTGAAACATATTTTGATAAATAACTCTGAGATTTGCAGGTATTTGCAGTTCTAACTTATGTATTATCAAAGTATACTAACTTATTAATACGAAGCAATCAAAACATCAGCGAAACTTTGCAGTTCTTCATAACAAAGCGTAAACAAATTTATACTATGCACGTATGTACTTTTTGATCATCCTGAGCGGTTCTTGCTACATATTTAGTTAAATAACTCTGTGGTTTGCAGGTATTTGCAGTTCTACCGTATATAATATCATAGTATACTATCTTACCAATACGACGCACTCAAAACCTCAGCGAAACTTTGCGGAACTTCATAACAAAGTGTGAACAAAGTTATACTATGCACGTATGTACTTTTTGATCATCCTGATCGGTTCTTGCTACATATTCAGTTATATAACTCTGTGGTTTGCAGGTATTTGCAGTTCTAACTTATATAATATCAATGAATACTATCTTATCAATACGACGCAATGAAAACGCCAGCAAAACTTTGGGGAACTTCATAACAAAGCGTAAACAAAGTTATAGTATGCACGGATGTACTATTTGATCATCCAGAGCGGTTCTTGAAACATATTTTGATAAATATCTCTGAGGTTTGCAGGTATTTGCAGTTCTAACATATAATATCACAGTATACTATCTTACCATTACGACGCAATGAAAAATGCCAGCGATACTTTACGGAACTTCATAACAAAGCGTAAATAAAGTTATAGCATGCAAGGATGTACTATTTGATCATCCTGAGCGGTTCTTGCTACATATTTAGTTAAATAACTCTGTGGTTTGCAGGTATTTGCAGTTCTACCGTATATAATATCAAAGTATACTATCTTATGAATACGACACAATCAAAACCTCAGCGAAACTTTGCGGAACTTCATAACAAAGCGTAAACAAAGTTATAGTATGCACGGATGTACTATTTGATCTTCCTGCCGGTTCTTGAAACATATTTTGATAATTAACTCTGAGGTTTGCAGGTAGTTGCAGTTCTATCTTATATAATATCAAAGTTTACTATCTTATCAATACGACGTAATAAAAACCTCAGCGAAGCTTTGCGGAAATTCATAACAAAGTGTGAACATAGGTATACTATGCACGAATGTACTATTTGATCATCCAGAGCGGTTCTTGCTACATATTTAGTTAAATAACTCTGAGCTTTGCAGGTATTTGCAGTGCTAACTTATATAATATCAATGTATACTATCTTATAAATACGACGCAATGAAAACGCCAGCAAAACTTTGCTGATCTTCATAACAAAGCGTAAACAAAGTTATAGTATGCACGGATGTACTATTTGATCATCCTGAGCGATTCTTGCTACATATTTAGTTAAATAACTCCGAAGATTGCAGGTATTTGCAGTTCTAACTTATAAAATATCAAAGTATACTATCTTATGAACATGACACAATCAAAACCTCAGCGAAACTTTGCGGAACTTCATAACAAAGCGTAAAAAAAGTTATACTATGCACGGATGTACTATTTTATCATCCTGATCGTTTCTTGCTACATATTTAGTTAAATAGCTCTGAGGTTTGCAGGTATTTGCAGTTCTAACTTATATAATATCAAAGTATACTATCTTATCGATACGACGTAATAAAAACCTCAGCGAAGCTTTGCGGAAATTCATAACAAAGTGTGAACATAGTTATACTATGCACGTATGTACTTTTTGATCATCCTGAGCGGTTCTTGCTACATATTCAGTTAAATAACTCTGTGGTTTGCAGGTATTTGCAGTTCTTTCTTATATAATATCAATGTATACTATCTTATGAATACGACACAATCGAAACCTCAGCGAAACATTGCGGAACCTCATAATAAAGCGTAAACAAAGTTATAGTATGCACGGATGTACTATTTGATCATCCAGAGCGGTACTTGAAACATATTTTGATAAATAACTCTGAGATTTGCAGGTATTTGCAGTTCTAACTTATGTATTATCAAAGTATACTAACTTATTAATACGAAGCAATCAAAACATCAGCGAAACTTTGCAGTTCTTCATAACAAAGCGTAAACAAATTTATACTATGCACGTATGTACTTTTTGATCATCCTGAGCGGTTCTTGCTACATATTTAGTTAAATAACTCTGTGGTTTGCAGGTATTTGCAGTTCTACCGTATATAATATCATAGTATACTATCTTACCAATACGACGCACTCAAAACCTCAGCGAAACTTTGCGGAACTTCATAACAAAGTGTGAACAAAGTTATACTATGCACGTATGTACTTTTTGATCATCCTGATCGGTTCTTGCTACATATTCAGTTATATAACTCTGTGGTTTGCAGGTATTTGCAGTTCTAACTTATATAATATCAATGTATACTATCTTATCAATACGACGCAATGAAAACGCCAGCAAAACTTTGGGGAACTTCATAACAAAGCGTAAACAAAGTTATAGTATGCACGGATGTACTATTTGATCATCCAGAGCGGTTCTTGAAACATATTTTGATAAATATCTCTGAGGTTTGCAGGTATTTGCAGTTCTAACATATAATATCACAGTATACTATCTTACCATTACGACGCAATGAAAAATGCCAGCGATACTTTACGGAACTTCATAACAAAGCGTAAATAAAGTTATAGCATGCAAGGATGTACTATTTGATCATCCTGAGCGGTTCTTGCTACATATTTAGTTAAATAACTCTGTGGTTTGCAGGTATTTGCAGTTCTACCGTATATAATATCAAAGTATACTATCTTATGAATACGACACAATCAAAACCTCAGCGAAACTTTGCGGAACTTCATAACAAAGCGTAAACAAAGTTATAGTATGCACGGATGTACTATTTGATCTTCCTGCCGGTTCTTGAAACATATTTTGATAATTAACTCTGAGGTTTGCAGGTAGTTGCAGTTCTATCTTATATAATATCAAAGTTTACTATCTTATCAATACGACGTAATAAAAACCACAGCGAAGCTTTGCGGAAATTCATAACAAAGTGTGAACATAGTTATACTATGCACGAATGTACTATTTGATCATCCAGAGTGGTTCTTGCTACATATTTAGTTAAATAACTCTGAGCTTTGCAGGTATTTGCAGTGCTAACTTATATAATATCAATGTATACTATCTTATCAATACGACACTATCAAAACCTCAGCGATACTTTGCGGTACTTCATAACAAAGTGTGAACAAAGTTATACTATGCACGGATGTACTATTTGATCATCCTGATCGTTTCTTGCTACATATTTAGTTAAATAGCTCTGAGGTTTGCAGGTATTTGCAGTTCTAACTTATATAATATCAATGTATACTATCTTATCAATACGACGCAATGAAAACGCCAGCAAAACTTTGCTGAACTTCATAACAAAGCGTAAACAAAGTTATAGTATGCACGGATGTACTATTTGATCATCCAGAGCGGTTCTTGAAACATATTTTGATAAATAACTCTGAGGTTTGCAGGTATTTGCAGTTCTAACTTATATAATATCAAAGTATACTATCTTACCAATACGTCGCAATGAAAACGTCAGCGATACTTTGCGGAACTTCATAACAAAGTGTGAACAAAGTTATACTATGCACGGATGTACTATTTGATCATCCAGAGCGGTTCTTGAAACATATTTTGTTAAATAACTCTGTGCTTTGCAGGTATTTGCAGTGCTAACTTATATAATATCAATGTATACTATCTTATCAATACGACACTAACAAAACCTCAGCGATACTTTGCGGAACTTCATAACAAAGTGTGAACAAAGTTATACTATGCACGGATATACTACTTGATCATCCTCAGCGGTTCTTGCTACATATTTAGTTAAATAACTCCGAAGATTGCAGGTATTTGCAGTTCTAACTTATATAATATCAATGTATACTATCTTACCAATACGACGCAATGAAAACGTCAGCGATACTTTGCGGAACTTCATAACAAAGTGTGAACAAAGTTATACTATGCACGGATGTACTATTTGATCATCTAGTGCGGTTCTTGAAACATATTTTGATAAAGAACTGAGATTTGCAGGGAGTTGCAGTTCTATCTTATAAAATATCAAAGTATACTATCTTACCAATACGACGCAATGAAAACGTCAGCGAAACTTTGCGAACTTCATAACAAAGCGTTAACAAAGTTATAGTATGCACGGATGTACTATTTGATCATCCAGAGCGGTTCTTGAAACATATTTTGATAAATAACTGAGATTTGCAGGGAGTTGCAGTTCTACCTTATAAAATATCAAAGTATACTATCTTACCAATACGACGCAATGAAAACGTCAGCAAAACTTTGCCGAACTTCATAACAACGCGTAATCAAAGTTATACTATACACGGATGAACTATTTGATCTTCCTGCCGGTTCTTGAAACATATTTTGATAATTAACTCTGAGGATTGTAGGTAGTTGCAGTTCTATCTTATATAATATCAAAGTATACTATCTTATCAATACGACGCAATAAAAACCTCAGCGAAGCTTTGCGGAATTTCATAACAACGCGTAATCAAAGTTATACTATACACGGATGAACTATTTGATCTTCCTGCCGGTTCTTGAAACATATTTTGATAATTAACTCTGTGGTTTGCAGGTATTTGCAGTTTTAACTTATATAATATCAATGTATACTATCTTATGAATACGACAAAATCGAAACCTCAGCGAAACATTGCGGAACCTCATAACAAAGCGTAAACAAAGTTATACTATCCACGTATGTACTATTTGATGTTCCTGCCGGTTGTGGATACATATTTTGCCAAATCACTCACAGGTTTGTCGGTAGTTGCAGTTCTATCTTATATAATATCAAAGTATACTATCTTATCAATACGACGCAATCAAAACCTCAGCGAAACTTTGCCGAACTTCATAACAAAGCGTAAACAAAGTTATAGTATGCACGGAAGTACTATTTGATCATCCAGAGCGGTTCTTGCTACATATTTAGTTAAATAACTCTGAGCTTTGCAGGTATTTGCAGTGCCAACTTATATAATATCAATGTATACTATTTTTATCAATACGACACTATCAAAACCTCATCGAAACTTTGCCGAACTTCATAACAAAGTGTGAACAAAGTTATACTATGCACGGATATACTACTTGATCATCCTCAGCGGTTCTTGCTACATATTTAGTTAAATAACTCTGAGCTTTGCAGGTATTTGCAGTGCTAACTTATATAATATCAATGTATACTATCTTATAAATACGACGCAATGAAAACGCCAGCAAAACTTTGCTAAACTTCATAACAAAGCGTAAACAAAGTTATAGTATGCACGAATGTACTATTTGATCATCCAGAGCGGTTCTTGCTACATATTTAGTTAAATAACTCTGAGCTTTGCAGGTATTTGCAGTGCTAACTTATATAATATCAATGTATACTATCTTATAAATACGACGCAATGAAAACGCCAGCAAAACTTTGCTGAACTTCATAACAAAGCGTAAACAAAGTTATAGTATGCACGGATGTACTATTTGATCATCCAGAGCGGTTCTTGAAACATATTTTGATAAATAACTCTGAGGTTTGCAGGTATTTGCCGTTCTAACTTATATATTATTAAAGAATACTATCTCATCGATACAACGTAGTAAAAACTTCAGCGAAACTTTGCGGAACTTCATAACAAAGCGTAAACAAAGTTATAGTATGCACGGATGTACTATTTGATCATCCAGAGCGGTTCTTGCTACATATTTAGTTAAATAACTCTGAGCTTTGCAGGTATTTGCAGTGCTAATTAAATAATATCAATGTATACTATCTTATCAATACGACACTATCAAAACCTCAGCGAATCTTTGCTGAACTTCATAACAAAGCGTAAAAAAAGTTATACTATGCACGTATGTACTATTTGATCATCCAGAGCAGTTCTTGCTACATATTTAGTTAAATAGCTCTGAGCTTTGCAGGTATTTGCAGTTCTAACTTATATAATGTCAAAGTATACTATCTTACCAATACGACGCAATCAAAACCTCAGCGAAACTTTGCCGAACTTCATAACAAAGCGTAAACAAAGTTATAGTATGCACGGAAGTACTATTTGATCATCCAGAGCGGTTCTTGCTACATATTTAGTTAAATAACTCTGAGCTTTGCAGGTGTTTGCAGTGCTAACTTATATAATATCAATGTATACTATCTTATCAATACGACACTATCAAAACCTCAGCGAATCTTTGCTGAACTTCATAACAAAGCGTAAAAAAAGTTATACTATGCACGTATGTACTATTTGATCATCCAGAGCAGTTCTTGCTACATATTTAGTTAAATAGCTCTGAGCTTTGCAGGTATTTGCAGTTCTAACTTATATAATGTCAAAGTGTACTATCTTACCAATACGACGCAATCAAAACCTTAGCGAAACTTTGCCGAACTTCATAACAAAGCGTAAACAAAGTTATAGTATGCACGGAAGTACTATTTGATCATCCAGAGCGGTTCTTGCTACATATTTAGTTAAATAACTCTGAGCTTTGCAGGTATTTGCAGTGCTATCTTATATAATATCAATGTATACTATCTTATCAATACGACACTATCAAAACCTCAGCGAAACATTGCGGAACCTCATAATAAAGCGTAAACAAAGTTATAGTATGCACGGATGTACTATTTGATCATCCAGAGCGGTTCATGCTACATATTTTGTTAAATAACTCTGAGGATTGTAGGTATATGCAGTTCTATCTTATATAATATCAAAGTATACTATCTTATCAATACGACGCAATAAAAACCTCAGCGAAGCTTTGCGGAATTTCATAACAACGCGTAATCAAAGTTATACTATACACGGATGAACTATTTGATCTTCGTGCCGGTTCTTGAAACATATTTTGATAATTAACTCTGAGGTTTGCAGGTAGTTGCAGTTCTATCTTATATAATATCAAAGTGTACTATCTTACCAATACGACGCAATCAAAACCTCAGCGAAACTTTGCCGAACTTCATAACAAAGCGTAAACAAAGTTATAGTATGCACGGAAGTACTATTTGATCATCCAGAGCGGTTCTTGCTACATATTTAGTTAAATAACTCTGAGCTTTGCAGGTATTTGCAGTGCTATCTTATATAATATCAATGTATACTATCTTATCAATACGACACTATCAAAACCTCAGCGAAACTTTCCGGAACTTCATAACAAAGCGTAAACAAAGTTATACTATCCACGGATGTACTATTTGATCATCCAGAGCGGTTCTTGAAACATATTTTGATAAATAACTCTGAGGTTTGCAGGTATTTGCAGTTCTAACTTATATATTATTAAAGTATACTATCTTATCGATACGACGTAATAAAAACCTCAGCGAAGCTTTGCGGAAATTCATAACAAAGTGTGAACATAGTTATACTATGCACCAATGTACTATTTGATCATCCAGAGCAGCTCTTGCTACATATTTAGTTAAATAACTCTGAGCTTTGCAGGTATTTGCAGTGCTAACTTATATAATATCAATGTATACTATCTTATCAATACGACACTATCAAAACCTCAGCGATACTTTGCGGAACTTCATAACAAAGCGTAAACAAAGTTGTACTATGCACGGATGTACTATTTGATCATCCAGAGCGGTTCTTGAAACATATTATGTTAAATAACTCTGTGCTTTGCAGGTATTTGCCGTTCTAACTTATATATTATTAAAGAATACTATCTCATCGATACGACGTAATAAAAACCTCAGCGAAACTTTGCGGAACTTCATAACAAAGCGTAAACAAAGTTATAGTATGCACGGATGTACTATTTGATCATCCAGAGCGGTTCTTGCTACATATTTAGTTAAATAACTCTGAGCTTTGCAGGTATTTGCAGTGCTAACTTATATAATATCAATGTATACTATCTTATCAATACGACACTATCAAAACCTCAGCGATACTTTGCGGTACTTCATAACAAAGTGTGAACAAAGTTATACTATGCACGGATGTACTATTTGATCATCCTCAGCGGTTCTTGCTACATACTTAGTTAAATAACTCCGAAGATTGCAGGTATTTGCAGTTCTAACTTATATAATATCAAAGTATACTATCTTGCCAATACGACGCAATCAAAACCTCAGCGAAGCTTTGCGAAAATTCATAACAATGCGTAAACAAAGTTATACTATGCACGGATGTACTATTTGATCATCCAGAGCGGTTCTTGAAACATATTTTGTTAAATAACTCTGTGCTTTGCAGGTATTTGCAGTTCTAACTTATATATTATTAAAGTATACTATCTTATCGATACGACGTAATAAAGACCTCAGCGAAACTTTGCGGAAATTCATAACAAAGCGTAAACAAAGTTATAGTATGCACGGATGTACTATTTGATCATCCTGATCGTTTCTTGCTACATATTTAGTTAAATAGCTCTGAGGTTTGCAGGTATTTGCAGTTCTAACTTATATAATATCAATGTATACTATCTTATCAATACGACGCAATGAAAACGCCAGCAAAACTTTGCGGAAGTTCATAACAAAGCGTAAACAAAGTTATAGTATGCACGGATGTACTATTTGATCATCCAGAGCGGTTCTTGAAACATATTTTGATAAATAACTGAAATTTGCAGGGAGTTGCAGTTCTACCTTATAAAATATCAAAGTATACTATCTTACCAAGACGACGCAATGAAAACGTCAGCGAAACTTTGCGGAAAGTCATAATAAAGCGTAAACAAAGTTATAGTATGCACGGATGTACTATTTGATCATCCAGAGCGGTTCATGCTACATATTTTGTTAAATAACTCTGAGGATTGTAGGTAGTTGCAGTTCTATCTTATATAATACCAAAGTATACTATCTTATCAATACGACGCAATAAAAACCTCATCGAAGCTTTGCGGAATTTCATAACAACGCGTAATCAAAGTTATACTATACACGGATGAACTATTTGATCTTCCTGCCGGTTCTTGAAACACATTTTGATAATTAACTCTGAGGTTTGCAGGTAGTTGCAGTTCTATCTTATATAATATCAAAGTATACTATCTTATCAATACGACGTAATAAAAACATCAGCGAAGATTTGCGGAAATTCATAACAAAGTGTGAACTAAGTTATACTATGCACGGATGTACTATTTGATCATACTGAGCGGTTCTTGCTACATATTTAGTTAAATAACTCTGAGGTTTCCAGGTGATTGCAGTTCTAAGTTATATAATATCAAAGTATACTATCTTATGAATACGACACAATCAAAACCTCAGCGAAACTTTGCGGAACTTCATAACAAAGCGTAAACAAAGTTATAGTATGCACGGATGTACTATTTGATCATCCAGAGCGGTTCTTGCTACATATTTAGTTAAATAACTCTGAGGTTTCCAGGTGATTGCAGTTCTAAGTTATATAATATTAAAGTATACTATCTTATCAATACGACACAATCAATACATCAGGGAAACTTTGCGGAACTTCATAACAAAGTGTGAACAAAGTTATACTATGCACGGATGTACTATTTGATCATCCAGAGCGGTTCTTGAAACATATTTTGATAAAGAACTGAGATTTGCAGGGAGTTGCAGTTCTACCTTATAAAATATCAAAGTATACTATCTTATCAATACGACGCAATAAAAACCTCAGCGAAGCTTTGCGGAATTTCATAACAACGCGTAATCAAAGTTATACTATACACGGATGAACTATTTGATCTTCCTGCCGGTTCTTGAAACATATTTTGATAATTAACTCTGAGGTTTGCAGGTAGTTGCAGTTCTATCTTATATAATATCAAAGTATACTATCTTATCGATACGACGTAATAAAAACCTCAGCGATACTTTGCGGAACTTCATAACAAAGCGTAAACAAAGTTATACTATGCACGGATGTACTATTTGATCATCCTCAGCGGTTCTTGCTACATATTTAGTTAAATAACTCCGAAGATTGCAATTATTTGCAGTTCTAACTTATATAATATCAAAGTATACTATATTATGAATACGACACAATCAAAACATCAGCGAAACTTTGCGGAACTTCATAACAAAGCGTAAACAAAGTTATAGTATGCACGGATGTACTATTTGATCATCCAGAGCGGTTCTTGAAACATATTTTGATAAATAACTCTGAGGTTTGCAGGTATTTGCAGTTCTAACTTATATAATATCAAAGTATACTATCTTACCAATACGACGCAATCAAAACCTCAGCGAAACTTTGCGGAACATCATAACAAACCGTAAATAAAGTTATAGTATGCAAGGATGTACTATTTGATCATCCAGAGCGGTTCTTGAAACATATTTTGTTAAATAACTCTGTGCTTTGCAGGTATTTGCAGTTCTAACTTATATATTATTAAAGTATACTATCTTATCGATACGACGTAATAAAAACCTCAGCGAAGCTTTGCGGAAATTCATAACAAAGTGTGAACATAGTTATACTATGCACGAATGTACTATTTGATCATCCAGAGCAGTTCTTGAAACATATTATGTTAAATAACTCTGTGCTTTGCAGGTATTTGCCGTTCTAACTTATATATTATTAAAGAATACTATCTCATCGATACAACGTAATAAAAACCTCAGCGAAACTTTGCGGAACTTCATAACAAAGCGTAAACAAAGTTATAGTATGCACGGATGTACTATTTGATCATCCAGAGCGGTTCTTGCTACATATTTAGTTAAATAACTCTGAGCTTTGCAGGTATTTGCAGTGCTAACTTATACAATATCAATGTATACTATCTTATCAATACGACACTATCAAAACCTCAGCGATACTTTGCGGTACTTCATAACAAAGTGTGAACAAAGTTATACTATGCACGGATGTACTATTTGATCATCCTCAGCTGTTCTTGCTACATATTTAGTTAAATAACTCCGAAAATTGCAGGTATTTGCAGTTCTAACTTATATAATATCAAAGTATACTATCTTACCAATACGACGCAATCAAAACCTCAGCGAAACTTTGCCGAACTTCATAACAAAGCGTAAACAAAGTTATAGTATGCACGGAAGTACTATTTGATCATCCAGAGCGGTTCTTGCTACATATTTAGTTAAATAACTCTGAGCTTTGCAGGTAGTTGCAGTTCTACCTTATATAATATCATAGTATACTATCTTACCAATACGACGCAATTAAAACATCAGCGACACTTTGCGGAATTTCATAAGAAATCGAGAACAAAGTTGTACTATGCACGGATATACTATTTGATCTTCCTGAGCGGTTCTTGCTACATATTTTGTTATATAACTCTGAGGTGTGCAGGTATTTGCAGTTCTAACTTATCTAATATCAATGCATACTATCTTATCAATACGACGCAATAAAAACATCAGTCGAAACATTGCGGAACTTCATAACAAAGCGTAAACAAAGTTATACTGTGCACGGATATACTATTAGATCTTCCTGAGCGGATCTTGCTACATATTTTGTTATATAACTCTGAGGTGTGCAGGTATTTGCAGTTCTAACTTGTATAATATCAATGTATACTATCTTATCAATACCACACTATCAAAACCTCAGCGATACTTTGCGGAACTTCATAACAAAGTGTGAACAAAGTTATACTATGCACGGATGTACTATTTGATCATCCTCAGCGGTTCTTGCTACATATTTAGTTAAATAACTCTGAGCTTTGCAGGTATTTGCAGTGCTAACTTATATAATATCAATGTATACTATCTTATCAATACGACATTATCAAAACCTCAGCGATACTTTGCGGTACTTCATAACAAAGTGTGAACAAAGTTATACTATGCACGGATGTACTATTTGATCGTCCTCAGCGGTTCTTGCTACATATTTAGTTAAATAACTCCGAAGATTGCAGGTATTTGCAGTTCTAACTTATATAATATCAAAGTATACTATCTTATGAATACGACACAATCAAAACCTCAGCAAAACATTGCGGAACTTCATAACAAAGTGTGAACAAAATTATACTATGCACGGATGTACTATTTGATCATCCTCAGCGGTTCTTGCTACATATTTAGTTGAATAACTCCGAAGATTGCAGGTATTTTCAGTTCTAACTTATATAATATCAAAGTATACTATCTTATGAATACGACACAATCAAAACCTCAGCGAAACTTTGCGGAACTTCATAACAAAGCGTAAACAAAGTTATAGTATGCACGGATGTACTATTTGATCATCCAGAGCGGTTCTTGAAACATATTTTAATAAATAACTCTGAGGTTTGCAGGTATTTGCAGTTCTAACTTATATAATGTCAAAGTATACTATCTTATCAATACCACACTATCAAAACCTCAGCGATACTTTGCGGAACTTCATAACAAAGTGTGAACAAAGTTATACTATGCACGGATGTACTATTTGATCATCCTCAGCGGTTCTTGCTCCATATTTAGTTAAATAACTCCGAAGATTGCAGGTATTTGCAGTTCTACCTTATAAAATATCAATGTATACTATCTTATAAATACGACACTATCAAAACCTCAGCGATACTTTGCGGTACTTCATAACAAAGTGTGAACAAAGTTATACTATGCACGGATGTACTATTTGATCATCCTCAGCGGTTCTTGCTACATATTTAGTTAAATAACTGTGAGCTTTGCAGGTATTTGCAGTGCTAACTTATATAATATCAATGTATACCATCTTATGAATACGACACAATCGAAACCTCAGCGAAACATTGCGGAACCTCATAATAAAGCGTAAACAAAGTTATAGTATGCACGGATGTACTATTTGATCATCCAGAGCGGTTCATGCTACATATTTTGTTAAATAACTCTGAGGATTGTAGGTAGTTGCAGTTCTATCTTATATAATATCAAAGTATACTATCTTATCAATACGACGCAATAAAAACCTCAGCGAAGCTTTGCGGAATTTCATAACAACGCGTAATCAAAGTTATACTATACACGGATGAACTATTTGATCTTCCTGCCGGTTCTTGAAACATATTTTGATAATTAACTCTGAGGTTTGCAGGTAGTTGCAGTTCTATCTTATATAATATCAAAGTATACTATCTTACCAATACGACGCAATCAAAACCTCAGCGAAACTTTGCCGAACTTCATAACAAAGCGTAAACATAGTTATAGTATGCACGGAAGTACTATTTGATCATCCAGAGCGGTTCTTGCTACATATTTAGTTAAATAACTCTGAGCTTTGCAGGTATTTGCAGTGCTAACTTATATAATATCAATGTATACTATCTTATCAATACCACACTATCAAAACCTCAGCGATACTTTGCGGAACTTCATAACAAAGTGTGAACAAAGTTATACTATGCACGGATGTACTATTTGATCATCCTCAGCGGTTCTTGCTCCATATTTAGTTAAATAACTCCGAAGATTGCAGGGAGTTGCAGTTCTACCTTATAAAATATCAAAGTATACTATCTTACCAATACGATGCAATGAAAACGTCAGCGAAACTTTGCGGAAATTCATAACAAAGTGTGAACATAGTTATACTATGCACGAATGTACTATTTGATCATCCAGAGCGGTTCTTGCTACATATTATGTTAAATATCTCTGTGCTTTGCAGGTATTTGCCGTTCTAACTTATATATTATTAAAGAATACTATCTCATCGATACGACGTAATAAAAACCTCAGCGAAACTTTGCGGAACTTCATAACAAAGCGTAAACAAAGTTATACTATGCACGGATGTACTATTTGATCATCCAGAGCGGTTCTTGAAACATATTTAGTTAAATAACTCCGAAGATTGCAGGTATTTGCAGTTCTAACTTATATAATATCAAAGTATACTATCTTGCCAATACGACGCAATCAAAACCTCAGCGAAGCTTTGCGAAAATTCATAACAAAGCGTAAACAAAGTTATACTATGCACGGATGTACTATTTGATCATCCAGAGCGGTTCTTGAAACATATTTTGTTAAATAACTCTGTGCTTTGCAGGTATTTGCAGTTCTAACTTATATATTATTAAAGTATACTATCTTATCGATACGACGTAATAAAAACCTCAGCGAAACTTTGCGGAACTTCATAACAAAGCGTAAACAAAGTTATAGTATGCACGGATGTACTATTTGATCATCCAGAGCGGTTCTTGCTACATATTTAGTTAAATAACTCTGAGCTTTGCAGGTATTTGCAGTGCTAACTTATATAATATCAATGTATACTATCTTATCAATACGACACTATCAAAACCTCAGCGATACTTTGCGGTACTTCATAACAAAGTGTGAACAAAGTTATACTATGCACGGATGTACTATTTGATCATCCTCAGCGGTTCTTGCTACATATTGTAGGGATGCGAGTGTGTATGTATGTATATACAGTATATATGTTGTGTGTGTGTGCCCGCGTATGTTTTGTCGTCGCGTGTGTTTTGGCAGTCGCGCGAGTGAGATCGGTCGAGAGAGTCGGAGCGAGAGATCTGAGCGAATCGTTAGCGAAATATATTATTTAATGCGAAATCGTTATTGAATTATTCCACCCGATACGCCACACCTGAACACATAGGAGTTTCTTAAAATATTCCTACAAATTGGGGGCTCGTCCGGGATCTAGTAAGCAAGGTGTGCGCGTTACCAAGTACGGGTGCAGTGGAGTTTTCTCTAGTGAAGGTTAGAAAACTGAACGTGAGCCGCGAGAACATGGACGCGGAAAGTCGCAGCGGAGATCGATCGCGTGAGATGGAGATTCTCGAAGCAGAGATAGCTTCATTCCGGCAACAAGCCGAAGTCAGCAGACAGGCCAAAGAATTGGCCGAACGAGAAGCGGCGCTCCTGAGACAGGAGCTGGATATGGCGCGTCGCGTTGAGCAGACTCCTCTGCCCGAAGCCACGCGAACCATGGAGAACCATACGACACGATCATTTAGCAACGATTTTCTCCAAGGTGGCCTAAACGTAAAACTTGTCGCCGATCTCCTAAGTAATTATAGCGGAGAATTGGGCGAATATGAGAACTGGGAGGAACAGCTGCGATTGCTCGTAAGAACATACAACCTGAGGGACGAGGAAACGAAGGTGCTGATTGCCATGCGGCTGAAGGGGAAGGCGCTTCGGTGGCTACACTCGAGGCCGATGCACCTGACATTTTCCGTGGGGGCGTTGCTCACCGAATTAAAGGCAATGTATCGACACTCGCCCGGAATCATTGCGCTGAAAAGGCAATTCGAGGATCGCACGTGGAAGAAAGACGAAACATTCCATGAATACGTGCATGAGAAAATCATTTTGGGAAACCGGATAACCATACCGGAGGCAGAGATGATTGAGTATCTCATCGAGGGAATTCCGGACCTGCAATTGCGAGATCAGACAAGGCTTCACCGATTCAAGACCAGGGCGGATCTTCTGGTAGCCTTCGAGGGCATCCTGCTGCGGGGGTCGTCGCTGCCTCCAACATCACCGTGGGACAGGACAGGCAACTCTGAGAACAGGAGCCGATGGACTGCACCTGGGGAAGGAGCGACAGAGAGCGGAACACCGCCGTACAACGGGAACAACGACAGGCGTCGTTGTAATTATTGTGACGCACCAGACCATCTAGGCTACGACTGTCCGAAGAGAAATGCGGGTCCAAGATGTTTTCGGTGCAACGAGCGTGGACATTTTGTGTTTCGCTGTCCGAAAGTGCACGGACATGTGAACATGATCGATAACACTTTATGGAGAAAGTGCATTAAGGAAGTGACGATAAACGGACAAATTATATCAGCGTTGATAGACACGGGTAGTGATGTTTCCCTGATGCGCGCAGAACAATATTTGCAGTTAGGTTCACCGGGGTTGGACAAAGTGGAATTTAAAATTCGCGGAATTGGATCGGAGGAACATGTCCCGCTGGGAAAATGTTGCGTTCGGGGGTTTATTGACGGGAACGTCTACACGTTCACCTTCTTAGTAGTTCCGGATACTTTGATAAAATATAAGTTATTATTAGGTACAGACTTTTTAGATAAAACTAATGTAGTAATGGGCCGCGGGAACATTTCTATTCAGCCGGTTTGTCCGGTTCGCGATTCCGTTTCCGAAATAGAAGTTATAGACGTAGATAAAAGAGGAAAAGAAAACATTATTAAAGACGAGGATATTCAGGGTACGATAGCACACGGGCCAGGTAGTTGCAGGCCCCATGCCGATGCGCTAAGTAGGCAACCCTTATCACAGATCATGCTGATCGATAAGTGCCGTGGCGGTTTTACCGAAAGAATAGAAAGAGCCCAAAAGACGGGCCGAGATGTGCAGAAACTGTTGGACTCGACCCCGAGCGGTAACACGAGCGTGTATAAAGAACTGGTGGCCCCGAAGGCCATGTCGAAAATGAAGAGAGTCAGGAAAAATTGCGTTCCCGGTACCCTTAGCGAGAGCAGGTACGGGAAATCGAAAGGGTATTGTAGGAGAATTAATCACTATGTAAATATAAGAAATTGCGACGAACGTGTATTATCTAATAACATTGCGATCAAACGAGTGCAACAGGCGCCGAATGTGAAATCTGTAAGCGAATTCTTGAGGCCCTATCGAATAATCAGAGATAAGTTGTATAAAATTAAGCGAATGCGAGGGCCCGCAAGAAACATCGACGGCAGCGAATTGTATATATGGAGCCATGGATGAGTGTGTGAAGAAGTGTGATTGAAGACATTCGAGGGCGAATGTCCGGGTAGGATGGCCGAGTGTAGGGATGCGAGTGTGTATGTATGTATATACAGTATATATGTTGTGTGTGTGTGCCCGCGTATGTTTTGTCGTCGCGTGTGTTTTGGCAGTCGCGCGAGTGAGATCGGTCGAGAGAGTCGGAGCGAGAGATCTGAGCGAATCGTTAGCGAAATATATTATTTAATGCGAAATCGTTATTGAATTATTCCACCCGATACGCCACACCTGAACACATAGGAGTTTCTTAAAATATTCCTACAATATTTAGTTAAATAACTCCGAAGATTGCAGGTATTTGCAGTTCTAACTTATATAATATCAAAGTATACTATCTTGCCAATACGACGCAATCAAAACCTCAGCGAAGCTTTGCGAAAATTCATAACAAAGCGTAAACAAAGTTATACTATGCACGGATGTACTATTTGATCATCCAGAGCGGTTCTTGAAACATATTTTGTTAAATAACTCTGTGCTTTGCAGGTATTTGCAGTTCTAACTTATATATTATGAAAGTATACTATCTTATCGATACGACGTAATAAAAACCTCAGCGAAACTTTGCGGAACTTCATAACAAAGCGTAAACAAAGTTATAGTATGCACGGATGTACTATTTGATCATCCAGAGCGGTTCTTGCTACATATTTAGTTAAATAACTCCGAAGATTGCAGGTATTTGCAGTTCTAACTTATATAATATCAAAGTATACTATCTTACCAATACGACGCAATCAAAACCTCAGCGAAGCTTTGCGAAAATTCATAACAAAGCGTAAACAAAGTTATACTATGCACGGATGTAATATTTGATCATCCAGAGCGGTTCTTGAAACATATTTTGTTAAATAACTCTGTGCTTTGCAGGTATTTGCAGTTCTAACTTATATATTATTAAAGTATACTATCTTATCGATACGACGTAATAAAAACATCAGCGAAACTTTGCGGAACTTCATAACAAAGCGTAAACAAAGTTATAGTATGCACGGATGTACTATTTGATCATCCAGAGCGGTTCTTGCTACATATTTAGTTAAATAACTCTGAGCTTTGCAGGTATTTGCAGTGCTAACTTATATAATATCAATGTATACTATCTTATCAATACGACACTATCAAAACCTCAGCGATACTTTGCAGAACTTCATAACAAAGCGTAAACAAATTTATACTATGCACGTATGTACTAATTGATCATCTAGAGCGGTTCATGCTACATATTTTGTTAAATAACTCTGAGGTTTGCAGGTAGTTGCAGTTCTATCTTATATAATATCAAAATACGACGCAATCAAAACATCAGCGAAACATTGCGGAACTTCAAAACATAGCGTAAACAAAGTTATACTATGTACGGATGTACTTTTTGATCATCCTGAGCGGTTCTTGCTACATATTTTGATAAATAACTCTCAGGTTTGCAGGTATTTGCAGTTCTAACTTATATAATATCAAAGTATACTATCTTACCAATACGACGCAATGAAAACGTCAGCGATACTTTGCGGAACTTCATAACAAAGTGTGAACAAAGTTATACTATGCACGGATGTACTATTTGATCATCCAGAGCGGTTCTTGCTACATATTTAGTTAAATAACTCTGAGCTTTGCAGGTATTTGCAGTGCTAACTTATATAATATCAATGTATACTATCTTATCAATACGACACTATCAAAACCTCAGCGATACTATGCGGTACTTCATAACAAAGTGTGAACAAAGTTATACTATGCACGGATGTACTATTTGATCATCCTCAGCGGTTCTTCTACATATTTAGTTAAATAACTCTGAGGTTTCCAGGTGATTGCAGTTCTAAGTTATATAATATTAAAGTATACTATCTTATCAATACGACACTATCAAAACCTCAGCGATACTTTGCGGAACTTCATAACAAAGTGTGAACAAAGATATACTATGCTCGGTTGTACTATTTGATCATCCTCAGCGGTTCTTGCTACATATTTAGTTAAATAACTCCGAAGATTGCAGGTATTTGCAGTTCTAACTTATATAATATCAAAGAATACTATCTTATGAATACGACACAATCAAAACCTCAGCGAAACTTTGCGGAACTCCATAACAAAGCGTAAACAAAGTTATAGTATGCACGGATGTACTATTTGATCATCCAGAGCGGTTCTTGCTACATATTTAGTTAAATAACTCTGAGCTTTGCAGGTATTTGCAGTTCTAACATATATAATATCAAAGTATACTATCTTATGAATACGACACAATCAAAACCTCAGCGAATCTTTGCGGAACTTCATAACAAAGCGTAAACAAAGTTATAGTATGCACGGATGTCCTATTTGATCATCCAGAGCGGTTGTTGCTACATATTTAGTTAAATAGCTCTGAGGTTTGCAGGTAGTTGCAGTTCTACCTTATATAATATCAAAGTATACTATCTTAACAATACGACGCAATGAAAACGTCAGCGATACTTTGCGGAACTTCATAACAAAGTGTGAACAAAGTTATACTATGCACGGATGTACTATTTGATCATCCTGAGCGGTTCTTGCTACATATTTAGTTAAATAACTCCGAAGATTGCAGGTATTTGCAGTTCTAACTTATAAAATATCAAAGTATACTATCTTATGAACATGACACAATCAAAACCTCAGCGAATCTTTCCGGAACTTCATAACAAAGCGTAAAAAAAGTTATACTATGCACGGATGTACTATTTGATCATCCTGATCGTTTCTTGCTACATATTTAGTTAAATAGCTCTGAGGTTTGCAGGTATTTGCAGTTCTAACTTATATAATATCAATGTATACTATCTTATCAATACGACGCAATCAAAACCTCAGCGAAACTTTGCGGAACTTCATAACAAAGCGTAAACAAAGTTATAGTATGCACGGATGTACTATTTGATCATCCAGAGCGGTTCTTGAAACATATTTTGATAAATAACTCTGAGATTTACAGTTAGTTGCAGTTCTACCTTATATAATATCATAGTATACTATCTTACCATTACGACGCAATGAAAAATGCCAGCGATACTTTGCGGAACTTCATAACAAAGTGTGAACAAAGTTATAGTATGCACGGATGTACTATTTGATCATCCAGAGCGGTTCTTGAAACATATTTTGATAAATAACTCTGAGATTTGCAGGTAGTTGCAGTTCTACCTTAAATAATATCAAAGTATACTATCTTACCAATACGACGCAATGAAAACCTCAGCGAAACTTTGCGGAAATTAACAAGGTGTGAACAAAGTTATAGTATGCACGGATGTACTATTTGATCATCCAGAGCGGTACTTGAAGCATATTTCGATAAATAACTCTGAGATTTGCAGGTAGTTGCAGTTCTACCTTATATAATATCAAAGTATACTATCTTACCAATACGACGCAATGAAAAATTCAGCGAAACTTTGCGGAAATTAACAAAGTGTGAACAAAGTTATAGTATGCACGGATGTACTATTTGATCATCCAGAGCGGTTCTTGAAACATATTTTGATAAATCACACTGAGATTTGCAGGTAGTTTCAGTTCTACCTTATATAATATCAAAGTATACTATCTTACCAATACGACGCAATGAAAACCTCAGCGAAACTTTGCGGAACTTCATAACAAAGCGTAAAAAAAGTTATACTATGCACGGATGTACTATTTGATCATCCTGATCGTTTCTTGCTACATATTTAGTTAAATAGCTCTGAGGTTTGCAGGTATTTGCAGTTCTAACTTATATAATATCAATGTATACTATCTTATCAATACGACGCAATCAAAACCTCAGCGAAACTTTGCGGAACTTCATAACAAAGCGTAAACAAAGTTATAGTATGCACGGATGTACTATTTGATCATCCAGAGCGGTTCTTGAAACATATTTTGATAAATAACTCTGAGATTTACAGTTAGTTGCAGTTCTACCTTATATAATATCATAGTATACTATCTTACCATTACGACGCAATGAAAAATGCCAGCGATACTTTGCGGAACTTCATAACAAAGTGTGAACAAAGTTATAGTATGCACGGATGTACTATTTGATCATCCAGAGCGGTTCTTGAAACATATTTTGATAAATAACTCTGAGATTTGCAGGTAGTTGCAGTTCTACCTTATATAATATCAAAGTATACTATCTTACCAATACGACGCAATGAAAACCTCAGCGAAACTTTGCGGAAATTAACAAGGTGTGAACAAAGTTATAGTATGCACGGATGTACTATTTGATCATCCAGAGCGGTACTTGAAGCATATTTCGATAAATAACTCTGAGATTTGCAGGTAGTTGCAGTTCTACCTTATATAATATCAAAGTATACTATCTTACCAATACGACGCAATGAAAAATTCAGCGAAACTTTGCGGAAATTAACAAAGTGTGAACAAAGTTATAGTATGCACGGATGTACTATTTGATCATCCAGAGCGGTTCTTGAAACATATTTTGATAAATCACACTGAGATTTGCAGGTAGTTTCAGTTCTACCTTATATAATATCAAAGTATACTATCTTACCAATACGACGCAATGAAAACCTCAGCGAAACTTTGCGGAACTTCATAACAAAGCGTAAACAAAGTTATAGTATGCACGGATGTACTATTTGATCATCCAGAGCGGTTCTTGAAACATATTTTGATAAATAACTCTAAGATTTACAGTTAGTTGCAGTTCTACCTTATATAATATCATAGTATACTATCTTACCATTACGACGCAATGAAAAATGCCAGCGATACTTTGCGGAACTTCATAACAAAGTGTGAACAAAGTTATAGTATGCACGGATGTACTATTTGATCATCCAGAGCGGTTCTTGCTACATATTTAGTTAAATAACTCTGAGCTTTGCAGGTATTAGCAGTTCTAACTTATATAATATCAAAGTATACTATCTTATGAATACGACACAATCGAAACCTCAGCGAAACATTGCGGAACTTCATAACAAAGCGTAAACAAAGTTATACTATGCACGGATGTACTATTTGATCATCCAGAGCGGTTCTTGAAACATATTTTGATAAATAACTCTGAGATTTCTAGGTAGTTGCAGTTCTACCTTATATAATATCATAGTATACTATCTTACCATTACGAAGCAATCAAAACATCAGCGAAACTTTGCAGAACTTCATAACAAAGCGTGAACAAATTTATACTATGCACGTATGTACAGTTTGATCATTCTGCCGGTTCTTGAAACATATTTTGATAAAGAACTCTAAGGTTCGCAGGTAGTTGCAGTTCTATCTTATTTAATATCAAAGTATACTATCTTATCAATAGGACGTAATAAAAACCTCAGCGGAGCTTTGCGGAAATTCATAACAAAGTCTGACCAAAGTTATACCATGCATGGATGTACTATTTGATCATCCTGAGCGGTTCTTGCTACATATTTAGTTAAATAACTCTGAGGTTTGCAGGTAGTTGCAGTTCTATCCTATATAATATAAAAGTATACTATCTTATCAATACGAAGCAATCAAAACATCAGCGAAACTTTGCAGAACTTCATAACAAAGCGTGAACATATTTATACTATGCACCTATGTACAGTTTCATCATTCTGCCGGTTCTTGAAACATATTTTGATAAATTACTCTGAGGTTTGCAGGTAGTTGCAGTTATATCTTATATAATATCAAAGTAAACTATCTTACCAATACGACGTAATAAAAACCTCAGCGAAGCTTTGCGGAAATTCATAACAAAGTGTGAACAAAGTTATACTATGCATGGATGTACTATTTGATCATCCTGAGCAGTTCTTGCTACATATTTCGTTAAATAACTCTGTGGTTTGCAGGTATTTGCAGATCTAACTTATATAATATCAATGTATACTATCTTATGAATACGACACAATCGAAACCTCAGCGAAACATTGCGGAACTTCATAACTAAGCGTAAACAAAGTTATAGTATGCACGGATGTACTATTTGATCATCCAGAGCGGTTCTAGAAACATATTTTGATAAATAACTCTGAGATTTGCAGGTATTTGCAGTTCTAACTTATATAATATCAATGTATACTATCTTATCAATACGACGCAATGAAAACGCCAGCAAAACTTTGCGGAACTTCATAACAAAGCGTAAACAAAGTTATAGTATGCACGGATGTACTATCTGATCATCCGGAGCGGTTCTTGCTACATTTTTTTTTAAATAACTCTGAGGATTGCAGGTAGTTGCAGTTATATCTTATATAATGTCAAAGCATACTATCTTACCAATACGACGCAATCAAAACATCAGCAAAACATTGCGGAACTTCATAACTTAGCGTAAACAAAGTTATACTATGCACGGATGTACAGTTTGATCATTCTGCCGTTTCTTGAAACATATTTTGATAAATAACTCTGAGCTTTGCAGGTAGTTGCAGTACTATCTTATATAATATCAAAGTATACTATCTTACCAATACGACGCAATCAAAACCTCAGCGAAACTTTGCGGAACTTCATAACAAAGCGTAAACAAAGTTATAGTATGCACGGATGTACTATTTGATCATCCAGAGCGGTTCTTGAAACATATTTTGATAAATAACTCTGAGATTTACAGTTAGTTGCAGTTCTACCTTATATAATATCATAGTATACTATCTTACCATTACGACGCAATGAAAAATGCCAGCGATACTTTGCGGAACTTCATAACAAAGTGTGAACAAAGTTATAGTATGCACGGATGCACTATTTGATCATCCAGAGCGGTTCTTGAAACATATTTTGATAAATAACTCTGAGATTTACAGGTAGTTGCACTTCTACCTTATATAATATCATAGTATACTATCTTACCATTACGAAGCAATCAAAACATCAGCGAAACTTTGCAGAACTTCATAACAAACCGTGAACAAATTTATACTATGCACGTATGTACAGTTTCATCATTCTGCCGGTTCTTGAAACATATTTTGATAAATTACTCTGAGGTTTGCAGGTAGTTGCAGTTCTAACTTATATAATATCAATGTATACTATCTTATCAATACGACGCAATGAAATATGCCAGCGATACTTTGCGGAACTTCATAACAAAGTGTGAACAAAGATATACTATGCACGGATGTACTATTTGATCATCCTGAGCGGTTCTTGCTACATATTTAGTTAAATAACTCTGAGATTTGCAGGTATTTGCAGTTCTAACTTATATAATATCAAAGTATACTATCTTACCAATACGACGCAATCAAAACCTCAGCGAAGCATTGCGAAAATTCATAACAAAGCGTAAACTAAGTTATACTATGTACGGATGTACTATTTGATCATCCAGAGCGGTTCTTGAAACATATTTTGTTAAATAACTCTGTGCTTTGCAGGTATTTGCAGTTCTAACTTATATATTATTAAAGTATACTATCTTATGAACATGACACAATCAAAACCTCAGCGAAACTTTGCGGAACTTCATAACAAAGCGTAAACAAAGTTATAGTATGCACGGATGTACTATTTGATCATCCAGAGCGGTTCTTGCTACATATTTAGTTAAATAACTCTGAGATTTACAGTTAGTTGCAGTTCTACCTTATATAATATCATAGTATACTATCTTACCATTACGACGCAATGAAAAATGCCAGCGATACTTTGCGGTACTTCATAACAAAGTGTGAACAAAGTTATACTATGCACGGATGTACTATTTGAACATCCTCAGCGGTTCTTGCTACATATTTAGTTAATTAACTCCGAAGATTGCAGGTATTTGCAGTTCTAACTTATATAATATCAAAGTATACTATCTTATGAATACGACACAATCAAAAGCTCAGCGAAACTTTGCGGAACTTCATAACAAAGCGTAAACAAAGTTATAGTATGCACGGATGTACTATTTGATCATTCAGAGCGGTTCTTGAAACATATTTTGATATATATCTCTGAGGTTTGCAGGTATTTGCAGTTCTAACTTATATAATATCATAGTATACTATCTTACCATTACGACGCAATGAAAAATGCCAGCGATACTTTACGGAACTTCATAACAAAGCGTAAATAAAGTTATAGCATGCAAGGATGTACTATTTGATCATCCTGAGCGGTTCTTGCTACATATTTAGTTAAATAACTCTGTGGTTTGCAGGTATTTGCAGTTCTACCGTATATAATATCAAAGTATACTATCTTATGAATACGACACAATCAAAACCCCAGCGAAACTTTGCGGAACTTCGTAACAAAGCGTAAACAAAGTTATAGTATGCACGGATGTACTATTTGATCATCCAGAGCGGTTCTTACTACATATTCAGTTAAATAACTCTGAGCTTTGCAGGTATTTGCAGTGCTAACTTATATAATATCAATGTATACTATCTTATCAATACGACACTATCAAAACCTCAGCGATACTTTGCGGAACTTCATAACAAAGTGTGAACAAAGATATACTATGCTCGGTTGTACTATTTGATCATCCTCAGCGGTTCTTGCTACATATTTAGTTAAATAACTCCGAAGATTGCAGGTATTTGCAGTTCTAACTTATATAATATCAAAGCATACTATCTTACCAATACGACGCAATCAAAACATCAGCAAAACATTGCGGAACTTCATAACTTAGCGTAAACAAAGTTATACTATGCACGGATGTACAGTTTGATCATTCTGCCGTTTCTTGAAACATATTTTGATAAATAACTCTGAGCTTTGCAGGTAGTTGCAGTACTATCTTATATAATATCAAAGTATACTATCTTACCAATACGACGCAATCAAAACCTCAGCGAAACTTTGCAGAACTTCATAACAAACCGTGAACAAATTTATACTATGCACGTATGTACAGTTTCATCATTCTGCCGGTTCTTGAAACATATTTTGATAAATTACTCTGAGGTTTGCAGGTATTTGCAGTTCTAACTTATATAATATCAATGTATACTATCTTATCAATACGACGCAATCAAAACCTCAGCGAAACTTTGCGGAACTTCATAACAAAGCGTAAACAAAGTTATACTATGCACGGATGTACTATTTGATCATCCAGAGCGGTTCTTGAAACATATTTTGATAAATAACTCTGAGATTTACAGTTAGTTGCAGTTCTACCTTATATAATATCATAGTATACTATCTTACCATTACGACGCAATGAAAAATGCCAGCGATACTTTGCGGAACTTCATAACAAAGTGTGAACAAAGTTATAGTATGCACGGATGTACTATTTGATCATCCAGAGCGGTTCTTGAAACATATTTTGATAAATAACTCTGAGATTTGCAGGTAGTTGCAGTTCTACCTTAAATAATATCAAAGTATACTATCTTACCAATACGACGCAATGAAAACCTCAGCGAAACTTTGCGGAAATTAACAAGGTGTGAACAAAGTTATAGTATGCACGGATGTACTATTTGATCATCCAGAGCGGTACTTGAAGCATATTTTGATAAATAACTCTGAGATTTGCAGGTAGTTGCAGTTCTACCTTATATAATATCAAAGTATACTATCTTACCAATACGACGCAATGAAAAATTCAGCGAAACTTTGCGGAAATTAACAAAGTGTGAACAAAGTTATAGTATGCACGGATGTACTATTTGATCATCCAGAGCGGTTCTTGAAACCTATTTTGATAAATCACACTGAGATTTGCAGGTAGTTTCAGTTCTACCTTATATAATATCAAAGTATACTATCTTACCAATACGACGCAATGAAAACCTCAGCGAAACTTTGCGGAACTTCATAACAAAGCGTAAACAAAGTTATAGTATGCCCGGATGTACTATTTGATCATCCAGAGCGGTTCTTGAAACATATTTTGATAAATAACTCTAAGATTTACAGTTAGTTGCAGTTCTACCTTATATAATATCATAGTATACTATCTTACCATTACGACGCAATGAAAAATGCCAGCGATACTTTGCGGAACTTCATAACAAAGTGTGAACAAAGTTATAGTATGCACGGATGTACTATTTGATCATCCAGAGCGGTTCTTGCTACATATTTAGTTAAATAACTCTGAGCTTTGCAGGTATTAGCAGTTCTAACTTATATAATATCAAAGTATACTATCTTATGAATACGACACAATCGAAACCTCAGCGAAACATTGCGGAACTTCATAACAAAGCGTAAACAAAGTTATAGTATGCACGGATGTACTATTTGATCATCCAGAGCGGTTCTTGAAACATATTTTGATAAATAACTCTGAGATTTCTAGGTAGTTGCAGTTCTACCTTATATAATATCATAGTATACTATCTTACCATTACGAAGCAATCAAAACATCAGCGAAACTTTGCAGAACTTCATAACAAAGCGTGAACAAATTTATACTATGCACGTATGTACAGTTTGATCATTCTGCCGGTTCTTGAAACATATTTTGATAAAGAACTCTAAGGTTTGCAGGTAGTTGCAGTTCTATCTTATTTAATATCAAAGTATACTATCTTATCAATAGGACGTAATAAAAACCTCAGCGGAGCTTTGCGGAAATTCATAACAAAGTCTGACCAAAGTTATACCATGCATGGATGTACTATTTGATCATCCTGAGCGGTTCCTGCTACATATTTAGTTAAATGACTCTGAGGTTTGCAGGTAGTTGCAGTTCTATCCTATATAATATAAAAGTATACTATCTTATCAATACGAAGCAATCAAAACATCAGCGAAACTTTGCAGAACTTCATAACAAAGCGTGAACATATTTATACTATGCACGTATGTACAGTTTCATCATTCTGCCGGTTCTTGAAACATATTTTGATAAATTACTCTGAGGTTTGCAGGTAGTTGCAGTTATATCTTATATAATATCAAAGTATACTATCTTACCAATACGACGTAATAAAAACCTCAGCGAAGCTTTGCGGAAATTCATAACAAAGTGTGAACAAAGTTATACTATGCATGGATGTACTATTTGATCATCCTGAGCGGTTCTTGCTACATATTTCGTTAAATAACTCTGTGGTTTGCAGGTATTTGCAGATCTAACTTATATAATATCAATGTATACTATCTTATGAATACGACACAATCGAAACCTCAGCGAAACATTGCGGAACTTCATAACTAAGCGTAAACAAAGTTATAGTATGCACGGATGTACTATTTGATCATCCAGAGCGGTTCCAGAAACATATTTTGATAAATAACTCTGAGATTTACAGGTAGTTGCAGTTCTACCTTATATAATATCATAGTATACTATCTTACCAATACGACTTAATAAAAACCTCAGCGGAGCTTTGCGGAAATTCATAATAAAGTCTGAACAAAGTTATACCATGCATGGATGTACTATTTGATCATCCTGAGCGGTTCTTGCTACATATTTAGTTAAATAACTCTGTGGTTTGCAGGTATTTGCAGTTCTAACTTATATAATACCAATGTATACTATCTTATGAATACGACACAATCGAAACCTTAGCGAAACAATGCGGAAATTCATAACAAAGCGTAAACAAAGTTATAGTATGCACGGATGTACTATTTGATCATCCAGAGCGGTTCTTGAAACATATTTTGATAAATAACTCTGAGATTTCTAGGTAGTTGCAGTTCTACCTTATATAATATCATAGTATACTATCTTACCATTACGAAGCAATCAAAACATCAGCGAAACTTTGCAGAACTTCATAACAAAGCGTGAACAAATTTATACTATGCACGTATGTACAGTTTGATCATTCTGCCGGTTCTTGAAACATATTTTGATAAAGAACTCTAAGGTTTGCAGGTAGTTGCAGTTCTATCTTATTTAATATCAAAGTATACTATCTTATCAATAGGACGTAATAAAAACCTCAGCGGAGCTTTGCGGAAATTCATAACAAAGTCTGACCAAAGTTATACCATGCATGGATGTACTATTTGATCATCCTGAGCGGTTCCTGCTACATATTTAGTTAAATGACTCTGAGGTTTGCAGGTAGTTGCAGTTCTATCCTATATAATATAAAAGTATACTATCTTATCAATACGAAGCAATCAAAACATCAGCGAAACTTTGCAGAACTTCATAACAAAGCGTGAACATATTTATACTATGCACGTATGTACAGTTTCATCATTCTGCCGGTTCTTGAAACATATTTTGATAAATTACTCTGAGGTTTGCAGGTAGTTGCAGTTATATCTTATATAATATCAAAGTATACTATCTTACCAATACGACGTAATAAAAACCTCAGCGAAGCTTTGCGGAAATTCATAACAAAGTGTGAACAAAGTTATACTATGCATGGATGTACTATTTGATCATCCTGAGCGGTTCTTGCTACATATTTCGTTAAATAACTCTGTGGTTTGCAGGTATTTGCAGATCTAACTTATATAATATCAATGTATACTATCTTATGAATACGACACAATCGAAACCTCAGCGAAACATTGCGGAACTTCATAACTAAGCGTAAACAAAGTTATAGTATGCACGGATGTACTATTTGATCATCCAGAGCGGTTCCAGAAACATATTTTGATAAATAACTCTGAGATTTACAGGTAGTTGCAGTTCTACCTTATATAATATCATAGTATACTATCTTACCAATACGACTTAATAAAAACCTCAGCGGAGCTTTGCGGAAATTCATAATAAAGTCTGAACAAAGTTATACCATGCATGGATGTACTATTTGATCATCCTGAGCGGTTCTTGCTACATATTTAGTTAAATAACTCTGTGGTTTGCAGGTATTTGCAGTTCTAACTTATATAATACCAATGTATACTATCTTATGAATACGACACAATCGAAACCTTAGCGAAACAATGCGGAAATTCATAACAAAGTGTGAACAAAGTTATACTATGCACGGATGTACTATTTGATCATCCTGATCGTTTCTTGCTACATATTTAGTTAAATAGCTCTGAGGTTTGCAGGTATTTGCAGTTCTAACTTATATAATATCAATGTATACTATCTTATCAATACGACGCAATGAAAACGCCAGCAAAACTTTGCGGAACTTCATAACAAAGCGTAAACAAAGTTATAGTATGCACGGATGTACTATTTGATCATCCGAAGCGGTTCTTGCTACATTTTTTTTTTAAATAACTCTGAGGATTGCAGGTAGTTGCAGTTATATCTTATATAATGTCAAAGCATACTATCTTACCAATACGACGCAATCAAAACATCAGCAAAACATTGCGGAACTTCATAACTTAGCGTAAACAAAGTTATACTATGCACGGATGTACTATTTGATCATCCAGAGCGGTTCTTGAAACATATTTTGATAAATAACTCTGAGATTTACAGTTAGTTGCAGTTCTACCTTATATAATATCATAGTATACTATCTTACCATTACGACGCAATGAAAAATGCCAGCGATACTTTGCGGAACTTCATAACAAAGTGTGAACAAAGTTATAGTATGCACGGATGTACTATTTGATCATCCAGAGCGGTTCTTGAAACATATTTTGATAAATAACTCTGAGATTTACAGGTAGTTGCACTTCTACCTTATATAATATCATAGTATACTATCTTACCATTACGAAGCAATCAAAACATCAGCGAAACTTTGCAGAACTTCATAACAAACCGTGAACAAATTTATACTATGCACGTATGTACAGTTTCATCATTCTGCCGGTTCTTGAAACATATTTTGATAAATTACTCTGAGGTTTGCAGGTAGTTGCAGTTCTAACTTATATAATATCAATGTATACTATCTTATCAATACGACGCAATGAAAACGCCAGCGAATCTTTGCAGAACTTCATAACAAAGCGTAAACAATGTTATACTATACACGGATGTACTATTTGATCTTCCTGCCAGTTCTTGAAACATATTTTGATACATAACTCTCAGATTTCTAGGTAGTTGCAGTTCTACGTATATAATATCAAAGTATACTATCTTAGCAATACGACGCAATCAAAACATCAGCGAAACTTTGCAGAACTTCATAACAAAGCGTAAACAAAGTTATACTATGCACGGATGTACAGTTTGATCATTCTGCCGTTTCTTGAAACATATTTTGATAAATAACTCTGAGGTTTGCAGGTAGCTGCAGTTCTAACTTATATAATATCAATGTATACTATCTTATCAATACGACACTATCAAAACCTCAGCGAAATTTTGCGGAACTTCATAACAAAGCGTAAACAAAGTTATACTATGCACGGATGTACTATTTGATCATCCGGAGCGGTTCTGGATACATATTTTGACAAATCACTCTCAGGTTTGTAGGTAGTTGAAGTTCTACCTTATATAATATCATAGTACAGTATCTTACCAATACGACGCCATCCAACCTCAGCGAAACTTTGCGGAAGTTCATAACAAAGCGTAAACAAAGTTATACTATGCACGTATGTACTATTTGATCATCCTGAGCGGTTCTTGCTACATATTTTGTTAAATAACACTGAGCTTTGCAGGTATTTTCAGTTCTACCTTATATAATATCATAGTATACTATCTTACCAATACGACGCAATCAAAACCTCAGCGAAATTTTCCGGAAATTAACAACGTGTGAACAAAGTTATAGTATGCACGGATGTACTATTTGATCATCCTGAGCGGTTCTTGCTACATATTTAGTTAAATAACTCTGTGGTTTGCAGGTATGTGCAGTTCTAACTTATATAATACCAATGTATACTATCTTATGAATACGACACAATCGAAACCTCAGCGAAACAATGCGGAAATTCATAACAAAGTGTGAACAAAGTTATACTATGCACGGATGTACTATTTGATCATCCTGATCGTTTCTTGCTACATATTTAGTTAAATAGCTCTGAGGTTTGCAGGTATTTGCAGTTCTAACTTATATAATATCAATGTATACTATCTTATCAATACGACGCAATGAAAACGCCAGCAAAACTTTGCGGAACTTCATAACAAAGCGTAAACAAAGTTATAGTATGCACGGATGTACTATTTGATCATCCGGAGCGGTTCTTGCTACATTTTTTTTTAAATAACTCTGAGGATTGCAGGTAGTTGCAGTTATATCTTATATAATGTCAAAGCATACTATCTTACCAATACGACGCAATCAAAACATCAGCAAAACATTGCGGAACTTCATAACTTAGCGTAAACAAAGTTATACTATGCACGGATGTACTATTTGATCATCCAGAGCGGTTCTTGAAACATATTTTGATAAATAACACTGAGCTTTGCAGGTATTTTCAGTTCTACCTTATATAATATCATAGTATACTATCTTACCAATACGACGCAATCAAAACATCAGCGAAATTTTGCGGAAATTAACAACGTGTGAACAAAGTTATAGTATGCACGGATGTACTATTTGATCATCCAGAGCGGTTCTTGAAACATATTTTGATAAATAACTCTGAGATTTGCAGGTAGTTGCAGTTCTAACTTATATAATATCAATGTATACTATCTTAGCAATACGACGCAATCAAAACATCAGCGAAACTTTGCAGAACTTCATAACAAAGCGTAAACAAAGTTATAGTATGCACGGATGTACTATTTGATCATCCAGAGCGGTTCTTGAAACATATTTTGATAAATAACTCTGAGATTTACAGTTAGTCGCAGTTCTATCTTATTTAATATCAAAGTATACTATCTTATCAATAGGACGTAATAAAAACCTCAGCGGAGCTTTGCGGAAATTCATAACAAAGTCTGACCAAAGTTATACCATGCATGGATGTACTATTAGATCATCCTGAGCGGTTCTTGCTACATATTTCGTTAAATAACTCTGTGGTTTGCAGGTTTTTGCAGATCTAACTTATATAATACCAATGTATACTATCTTATGAATACGACACAATCGAAACCTCAGCGAAACATTGCGGAACTTCATAACTAAGCGTAAACAAAGTTATAGTATGCACGGATGTACTATTTGATCATCCAGAGCGGTTCTTGAAACATATTTTGATAAATAACTCTGAGATTTACAGGTAGTTGCACTTCTACCTTATATAATATCATAGTACACTATCTTACCATTACGAAGCAATCAAAACATCAGCGAAACTTTGCAGAACTTCATAACAAACCGTGAACAAATTTATACTATGCACTTATGTACAGTTTCATCATTCTGCCGGTTCTTGAAAGATATTTTGATAAATAACTCTGAGATTTGCAGGTAGTTGCAGTTCTAACTTATATAATATCAATGTATACTATCTTATCAATACGACGCAATGAAAACGCCAGCGAATCTTTGGAGAACTTCATAACAAAGCGTAAACAATGTTATACTATACACGGATGTACTATTTGATCTTCCTGCCAGTTCTTGAAACATATTTTGATACATAACTCTCAGATTTCTAGGTAGTTGCAGTTCTACGTATATAATATCAAAGTATACTATCTTACCATTACGAAGCAATCAAAACATCAGCGAAACTTTGCAGAACTTCATAACAAACCGTGAACAAATTTATACTATGCACGTATGTACAGTTTCATCATTCTGCCGGTTCTTGAAACATATTTTGATAAATTACTCTGAGGTTTGCAGGTAGTTGCAGTTCTAACTTATATAATATCAATGTATACTATCTTATCAATACGACACTATCAAAACCTCAGCGAAATTTTGCGGAACTTCATAACAAAGCGTAAACAAAGTTATACTATGCACGGATGTACTATTTGATCATCCGGAGCGGTTCTGGATACATATTTTGCCAAATCACTCTCAGGTTTGTAGGTAGTTGAAGTTCTACCTTATATAATATCATAGTACAGTATCTTACCAATGCGACGCCATCCAACCTCAGCGAAACTTTGCGGAAGTTCATAACAAAGCGTAAACAAAGTTATACTATGCACGTATGTACTATTTGATCATCCTGAGCGGTTCTTGCTACATATTTTGTTAAATAACACTGAGCTTTGCAGGTATTTTCAGTTCTACCTTATATAATATCATAGTATACTATCTTACCAATACGACGCAATCAAAACCTCAGCGAAATTTTGCGGAAATTAACAACGTGTGAACAAAGTTATAGTATGCACGGATGTACTATTTGATCATCCAGAGCGGTTCTTGAAACATATTTTGATAAATAACTCTGAGATTTGCAGGTAGTTGCAGTTCTACCTTATATAATATCAAAGTATACTATCTAATCAATACGACGCAATGAAAACGCCAGCGTATCTTTGCAGAACTTCATAACAAAGCGTAAACAATGTTATACTATACACGGATGTACTATTTGATCTTCCTGCCAGTTCTTGAAACATATTTTGATACATAACTCTCAGATTTCTAGGTAGTTGCAGTTCTACGTATATAATATCAAAGTATACTATCTTAGCAATACGACGCAATCAAAACATCAGCGAAACTTTGCAGAACTTCATAACAAAGCGTAAACAAAGTTATACTATGCACGGACTTACAGTTTGATCATTCTGCCGTTTCTTGAAACATATTTTGATAAATAACTCTGAGGTTTGCAGGTAGTTGCAGTTCTAACTTATATAATATCAATGTATACTATCTTATCAATACGACACTATCAAAACCTCAGCGAAATTTTGCGGAACTTCATAACAAAGCGTAAACAAAGTTATACTATGCACGGATGTACTATTTGATCATCCGTAGCGGTTCTGGATACATATTTTGCCAAATCACTCTCAGGTTTGTAGGTAGTTGAAGTTCTACCTTATATAATATCATAGTACAGTATCTTACCAATACGACGCCATCCAACCTCAGCGAAACTTTGCGGAAGTTCATAACAAAGCGTAAACAAAGTTATACTATGCACGTATGTACTATTTGATCATCCTGAGCGGTTCTTGCTACATATTTTGTTAAATAACACTGAGCTTTGCAGGTATTTTCAGTTCTACCTTATATAATATCATAGTATACTATCTTACCAATACGACGCAATCAAAACCTCAGCGAAATTTTGCGGAAATTAACAACGTGTGAACAAAGTTATAGTATGCACGGATGTACTATTTGATCATCCAGAGCGGTTCTTGAAACATATTTTGATAAATAACTCTGAGATTTACAGTTAGTTGCAGTTCTACCTTATATAATATCATAGTATACTATCTTACCATTACGACGCAATGAAAACATCAGCGATACTTTGCGGAACTTCATAACAAAGTGTGAACAAAGATATACTATGCACGGATGTACTATTTGATCATCCTGAGCGGTTCTTGCTACATATTTAGTTAAATAACTCTGAGGTTTGCAGGTATTTGCAGTTGTAACTTATATAATATCAATGTATACTATCTTATCAATACGACGCAATGAAAACGCCAGCGAATCTTTGCAGAACTTCATAACAAAGCGTAAACAATGTTATACTATACACGGATGTACTATTTGATCTTCCTGCCAGTTCTTGAAACATATTTTGATACATAACTCTCAGATTTCTAGGTAGTTGCAGTTCTACGTATATAATATCAAAGTATACTATCTTAGCAATACGACGCAATCAAAACATCAGCGAAACTTTGCAGAACTTCATAACAAAGCGTAAACAAAGTTATACTATGCACGGATGTACTATTTGATCATCCGGAGCGTTTCTGGATACATATTTTGCCAAATCACTCTCAGGTTTGTAGGTAGTTGAAGTTCTACCTTATATAATATCATAGTACAGTATCTTACCAATACGACGCCATCCAACCTCAGCGAAACTTTGCGGAAGTTCTTAACAAAGCGTAAACAAAGTTATACTATGCACGTATGTACTATTTGATCATCCTGAGCGGTTCTTGCTACATATTTTGTTAAATAACACTGAGCTTTGCAGGTATTTTCAGTTCTACCTTATATAATATCATAGTATACTATCTTACCAATACGACGCAATCAAAACCTCAGCGAAATTTTGCGGAAATTAACAACGTGTGAACAAAGTTATAGTATGCACGGATGTACTATTTGATCATCCAGAGCGGTTCTTGAAACATATTTTGATAAATAACTCTGAGATTTGCAGGTAGTTGCAGTTCTACCTTATATAATATCAAGGTATACTATCTTATCAATACGACGCAATCAATACATTAGGTAAACTTTGCGGAACTTCATAACAAAGCGTAAACGAAGTTAAACTATCCACGTATGTACTATTTGATCATCCTGAGCGGTTCTTGCTACATATTTAGTTAAATAACTCTGAGGTTTGCAGGTAGTTGCAGTTCTACCTTATATAATATCATAGTATACTATCTTACCAATACGACGCAATGAAAACCTCAGCGAAACTTTGCGGAACTTCATAACAAAGCGTAAACAATGTTATGGTATGCACGGATGTACTATTTGATCATCCAGAGCGGTTATTGAAACATATTTTGATAAATAACTCTGAGATTTACAGTTAGTTGCAGTTCTACCTTATATAATATCATAGTATACTATCTTACCATTACGACGCAATGAAAAATGCCAGCGAAACATTGCGGAACTTCATAACAAAGCGTAAACAAAGTTATAGTATGCACGGATGTACTATTTGATCATCCAGAGCGGTTCTTGAAACATATTTTGATAAATAACTCGGAGATTTCTAGGTAGTTGCAGTTCTGCCTTATATAATATCATAGTATACTATCTTACCATTACGAAGCAATCAAAACATCAGCGAAACTTTGCAGAACTTCATAACAAAGCGTGAACATATTTATACTATGCACGTATGTACAGTTTCATCATTCTGCCGGTTCTTGAAACATATTTTGATAAATTACTCTGAGGTTTGCAGGTAGTTGCAGTTATATCTTATATAATATCAAAGTATACTATCTTACCAATACGACGTAATAAAAACCTCAGCGAAGCTTTGCGGAAATTCATAACAAAGTGTGAACAAAGTTATACTATGCATGGATGTACTATTTGATCATCCTGAGCGGTTCTTGCTACATATTTCGTTAAATAACTCTTTGGTTTGCAGGTATTTGCAGATCTAACTTATATAATATCAATGTATACTATCTTATGAATACGACACAATCGAAACCTCAGCGAAACATTGCGGAACTTCATAACTAAGCGTAAACAAAGTTATAGTATGCACGGATGTACTATTTGATCATCCAGAGCGGTTCTTGAAACATATTTTGATAAATAACTCTGAGATTTACAGGTAGTTGCAGTTCTACCTTATATAATATCATAGTATACTATCTTACCAATACGACGTAATAAAAACCTCAGCGGAGCTTTACGGAAATTCATAACAAAGTCTGAACAAAGTTATACTATGCACGGATGTACTATCTGATCATCCAGAGCGGTTCTTGAAACATATTTTGATAAATTACTCTGAGGTTTGCAGGTAGTTGCAGTTATATCTTATTTAATATCAAAGTATACTATCTTACCAATACGACGCAATCAAAACATCAGCGAAACATTGCGGAACTTCATAACTAAGCGTAAACAAAGTTATAGTATGCACGGATTTACTGTATGATCATCCTGCCCGTTCTTGAAACATATTTTGATAAATAACTCTGAGATTTGCAGGTATTTGCAGTTCTATCTTACATAATATCAAATTATACTATCTTACCAATACGACGCAATCAAAACATCAGCGAAACTTTGCGGAACTTCATAACAAAGCGTGAACAACGTTATGGTATGCACGGATGTACTATTTGATCATCCAGAGCGGTTCTTGAAACATATTTTGATAAATAACTCTGAGATTTACAGTTAGTTGCAGTTCTACCTTATATAATATCATAGTATACTATCTTACCATTACGACGCAATGAAAACATCAGCGATACTTTGCGGAACTTCATAACAAAGCGTAAACAAAGTTATAGTATGCACGGATGTACTATTTGATCATCCAGAGCGGTTCTTGAAACATATTTTGATAAATAACTCTGAGATTTACAGTTAGTTGCAGTTCTACCTTATATAATATCATAGTATACTATCTTACCATTACGACGCAATGAAAACATCAGCGATACTTTGCGGAACTTCATAACAAAGCGTAAACAAAGTTATAGTATGCACGGATGTACTATTTGATCATCCAGAGCGGTTCTTGAAACATATTTTGATAAATAACTCTGAGATTTCTAGGTAGTTGCAGTTCTACCTTATATAATATCATAGTATACTATCTTACCATTACGAAGCAATCAAAACATCAGCGAAACTTTGCAGAACTTCATAACAAAGCGTGAACAAATTTATACTATGCACGTATGTACAGTTTGATCATTCTGCCGGTTCTTGAAACATATTTTGATAAAGAACTCTAAGGTTTGCAGGTAGTTGCAGTTCTATCTTATTTAATATCAAAGTATACTATCTTATCAATACGACGTAATAAAAACCTCAGCGAAGCTTTGCGGAAATTCATAACAAAGTGTGAACAAAGTTATACTATGCACGGATGTACTATTTGATCATCCAGAGCGGTTCTTGAAACATATTTTGATACATAACTCTGAGATTTACAGCTAGTTGCAGTTCTACCGTATATAATATCATAGTATACTATCTTACCAATACGACGTAATAAAAACCTCAGCGGAGCTTTGCGGAAATTCATAACAAAGTCTGAACAAAGTTATACCATGCATGGATGTACTATTTGATCATCCTGAGCGGTTCTTGCTACATATTTAGTTAAATAACTCTGTGGTTTGCAGGTATTTGCAGTTCTAACTTATATAATACCAATGTATACTATCTTATGAATACGACACAATCGAAACCTCAGCGAAACAATGCGGAAATTCATAACAAAGTGTGAACAAAGTTATACTATGCACGTATGTACTATTTGATCATCCTGAGCGGTTCTTGCTACATATTTTGTTAAATAACACTGAGCTTTGCAGGTATTTTCAGTTCTACCTTATATAATATCATAGTATACTATCTTACCAATACGACGCAATCAAAACCTCAGCGAAATTTTGCGGAAATTAACAACGTGTGAACAAAGTTATAGTATGCACGGATGTACTATTTGATCATCCAGAGCGGTTCTTGAAACATATTTTGATAAATAACTCTGAGATTTGCAGGTAGTTGCAGTTCTACCTTATATAATATCAAGGTATACTATCTTATCAATACGACGCAATCAATACATTAGGTAAACTTTGCGGAACTTCATAACAAAGCGTAAACGAAGTTAAACTATCCACGTATGTACTATTTGATCATCCTGAGCGGGTCTTGCTACATATTTTGTTAAATAACTCTGAGGTTTGAAGGTAGTTGCAGTTCTACCTTATATAATATCATAGTATACTATCTTACCAATACGACGCAATGAAAACCTCAGCGAAACTTTGCGGAACTTCATAACAAAGCGTAAACAATGTTATGGTATGCACGGATGTACTATTTGATCATCCAGAGCGGTTATTGAAACATATTTTGATAAATAACTCTGAGATTTACAGTTAGTTGCAGTTCTACCTTATATAATATCATAGTATACTATCTTACCATTACGACGCAATGAAAAATGCCAGCGAAACATTGCGGAACTTCATAACAAAGCGTAAACAAAGTTATAGTATGCACGGATGTACTATTTGATCATCCAGAGCGGTTCTTGAAACATATTTTGATAAATAACTCTGAGATTTCTAGGTAGTTGCAGTTCTGCCTTATATAATATCATAGTATACTATCTTACCATTACGAAGCAATCAAAACATCAGCGAAACTTTGCAGAACTTCATAACAAAGCGTGAACATATTTATACTATGCACGTATGTACAGTTTCATCATTCTGCCGGTTCTTGAAACATATTTTGATAAATTACTCTGAGGATTGCAGGTAGTTGCAGTTATATCTTATATAATATCAAAGTATACTATCTTACCAATACGACGTAATAAAAACCTCAGCGAAGCTTTGCGGAAATTCATAACAAAGTGTGAACAAAGTTATACTATGCATGGATGTACTATTTGATCATCCTGAGCGGTTCTTGCTACATATTTCGTTAAATAACTCTTTGGTTTGCAGGTATTTGCAGATCTAACTTATATAATATCAATGTATACTATCTTATGAATACGACACAATCGAAACCTCAGCGAAACATTGCGGAACTTCATAACTAAGCGTAAACAAAGTTATAGTATGCACGGATGTACTATTTGATCATCCAGAGCGGTTCTTGAAACATATTTTGATAAATAACTCTGAGATTTACAGGTAGTTGCAGTTCTACCTTATATAATATCATAGTATACTATCTTACCAATACGACGTAATAAAAACCTCAGCGGAGCTTTACGGAAATTCATAACAAAGTCTGAACAAAGTTATACCATGCATGGATGTACTATTTGATCATCCTGAGCGGTTCTTGCTACATATTTAGTTAAATAACTCTGTGGTTTGCAGGTATTTGCAGTTCTAACTTATATAATACCAATGTATACTATCTTATGAATACGACACAATCGAAACCTCAGCGAAACAATGCGGAAATTCATAACAAAGTGTGAACAAAGTTATACTATGCACGGATGTACTATCTGATCATCCAGAGCGGTTCTTGAAACATATTTTGATAAATAACTCTGAGATTTACAGGTAGTTGCACTTCTACCTTATATAATATCATAGTATACTATCTTACCATTACGAAGCAATCAAAACATCAGCGAAACTTTGCAGAACTTCATAACAAACCGTGAACAAATTTATACTATGCACGTATGTACAGTTTCATCATTCTGCCGGTTCTTGAAACATATTTTGATAAATTACTCTGAGGTTTGCAGGTAGTTGCAGTTATATCTTATTTAATATCAAAGTATACTATCTTACCAATACGACGCAATCAAAACATCAGCGAAACATTGCGGAACTTCATAACTAAGCGTAAACAAAGTTATAGTATGCACGGATGTACTATTTGATCATCCAGAGCGGTTCTTGAAACATATTTTGATAAATAACTCTGAGATTTGCAGGTATTGCAGTTCTACCTTATATAATATCAAAGTATACTATCTTACCAATACGACGCAATGAAAACCTCAGCGAAATTTTGCGGAACTTCATAACAAAGCGTAAACAAAGTTATACTATGCACGGATGTACTATTTGATCATCCGTAGCGGTTCTGGATACATATTTTGCCAAATCACTCTCAGGTTTGTAGGTAGTTGAAGTTCTACCTTATATAATATCATAGTACAGTATCTTACCAATACGACGCCATCCAACCTCAGCGAAACTTTGCGGAAGTTCATAACAAAGCGTAAACAAAGTTATACTATGCACGTATGTACTATTTGATCATCCTGAGCGGTTCTTGCTACATATTTTGTTAAATAACACTGAGCTTTGCAGGTATTTTCAGTTCTACCTTATATAATATCATAGTTTACTATCTTACCAATACGACGCAATCAAAACCTCAGCGAAATTTTGCGGAAATTAACAACGTGTGAACAAAGTTATAGTATGCACGGATGTACTATTTGATCATCCAGAGCGGTTCTTGAAACATATTTTGATGAATAACTCTGAGATTTGCAGGTAGTTGCAGTTCTACCTTATATAATATCAAAGTATACTATCTTACCAATACGACGCAATCAAAACATCAGCGAAACATTGCGGAACTTCATAACATAGCGTAAACAAAGTTATACTATGGACGGATGTACAGTTTGATCATTCTGCCGGTTCTTGAAACATATTTTGATAAAGAACTCTGAGGTTTGCAGGTAGTTGCAGTTCTATCTTATTTAATATCAAAGTATACTATCTTATCAATACGACGTAATAAAAACCTCAGCGGAGCTTTGCGGAAATTCATAACAAAGTGTGAACAAAGTTATAGTATGCACGGATGTACTATTTGATCATCCAGAGCGGTTCTTGAAACATATTTTGATAAATAACTCTGAGATTTGCAGGTAGTTGCAGTTCTACCTTATATAATATCAAAGTATACTATCTTACCAATACGACGCAATGAAACCCTCAGCGAAACTTTGCGGAACTTCATAACAAAGCGTAAATAAAGTTATAGTATGCACGGATGTACTATTTGATCATCCAGAGCGGTTCTTGAAACATATTTTGATAAATAACTCTGAGATTTACAGTTAGTTGCAGTTCTACCTTATATAATATCATAGTATACTATCTTACCATTACGACGCAATGAAAACATCAGCGATACTTTGCGGAACTTCATAACAAAGTGTGAACAAAGATATACTATGCACGGATGTACTATTTGATCATCCTGAGCGGTTCTTGCTACATATTTAGTTAAATAACTCTGAGGTTTGCAGGTATTTGCAGTTCTAACTTATATAATACCAATGTATACTATCTTATGAATACGACACAATCGAAACCTCAGCGAAACAATGCGGAAATTCATAACAAAGTGTGAACAAAGTTATACTATGCACGGATGTACTATCTGATCATCCAGAGCGGTTCTTGAAACATATTTTGATAAATAACTCTGAGATTTACAGGTAGTTGCACTTCTACCTTATATAATATCATAGTATACTATCTTACCATTACGAAGCAATCAAAACATCAGCGAAACTTTGCAGAACTTCATAACAAACCGTGAACAAATTTATACTATGCACGTATGTACAGTTTCATCATTCTGCCGGTTCTTGAAACATATTTTGATAAATTACTCTGAGGTTTGCAGGTAGTTGCAGTTATATCTTATTTAATATCAAAGTATACTATCTTACCAATACGACGCAATCAAAACATCAGCGAAACATTGCGGAACTTCATAACTAAGCGTAAACAAAGTTATAGTATGCACGGATGTACTATTTGATCATCCAGAGCGGTTCTTGAAACATATTTTGATAAATAACTCTGAGATTTGCAGGTATTGCAGTTCTACCTTATATAATATCAAAGTATACTATCTTACCAATACGACGCAATGAAAACCTCAGCGAAATTTTGCGGAACTTCATAACAAAGCGTAAACAAAGTTATACTATGCACGGATGTACTATTTGATCATCCGTAGCGGTTCTGGATACATATTTTGCCAAATCACTCTCAGGTTTGTAGGTAGTTGAAGTTCTACCTTATATAATATCATAGTACAGTATCTTACCAATACGACGCCATCCAACCTCAGCGAAACTTTGCGGAAGTTCATAACAAAGCGTAAACAAAGTTATACTATGCACGTATGTACTATTTGATCATCCTGAGCGGTTCTTGCTACATATTTTGTTAAATAACACTGAGCTTTGCAGGTATTTTCAGTTCTACCTTATATAATATCATAGTATACTATCTTACCAATACGACGCAATCAAAACCTCAGCGAAATTTTGCGGAAATTAACAACGTGTGAACAAAGTTATAGTATGCACGGATGTACTATTTGATCATCCAGAGCGGTTCTTGAAACATATTTTGATGAATAACTCTGAGATTTGCAGGTAGTTGCAGTTCTACCTTATATAATATCAAAGTATACTATCTTACCAATACGACGCAATCAAAACATCAGCGAAACATTGCGGAACTTCATAACATAGCGTAAACAAAGTTATACTATGGACGGATGTACAGTTTGATCATTCTGCCGGTTCTTGAAACATATTTTGATAAAGAACTCTGAGGTTTGCAGGTAGTTGCAGTTCTATCTTATTTAATATCAAAGTATACTATCTTATCAATACGACGTAATAAAAACCTCAGCGGAGCTTTGCGGAAATTCATAACAAAGTGTGAACAAAGTTATAGTATGCACGGATGTACTATTTGATCATCCAGAGCGGTTCTTGAAACATATTTTGATAAATAACTCTGAGATTTGCAGGTAGTTGCAGTTCTACCTTATATAATATCAAAGTATACTATCTTACCAATACGACGCAATGAAAACCTCAGCGAAACTTTGCGGAACTTCATAACAAAGCGTAAATAAAGTTATAGTATGCACGGATGTACTATTTGATCATCCAGAGCGGTTCTTGAAACATATTTTGATAAATAACTCTGAGATTTACAGTTAGTTGCAGTTCTACCTTATATAATATCATAGTATACTATCTTACCATTACGACGCAATGAAAACATCAGCGATACTTTGCGGAACTTCATAACAAAGTGTGAACAAAGATATACTATGCACGGATGTACTATTTGATCATCCTGAGCGGTTCTTGCTACATATTTAGTTAAATAACTCTGAGGTTTGCAGGTATTTGCAGTTCTAACTTATATAATATCAATGTATACTATCTTATCAATACGACGCAATGAAAACGCCAGCGAATCTTTGCAGAACTTCATAACAAAGCGTAAACAATGTTATACTATACACGGATGTACTATTTGATCTTCCTGCCAGTTCTTGAAACATATTTTGATACATAACTCTCAGATTTCTAGGTAGTTGCAGTTCTACGTATATAATATCAAAGTATACTATCTTAGCAATACGACGCAATCAAAACATCAGCGAAACTTTGCAGAACTTCATAACAAAGCGTAAACAAAGTTATACTATGCACGGATGTACTATTTGATCATCCGGAGCGGTTCTGGATACATATTTTGCCAAATCACTCTCAGGTTTGTAGGTAGTTGAAGTTCTACCTTATATAATATCATAGTACAGTATCTTACCAATACGACGCCATCCAACCTCAGCGAAACTTTGCGGAAGTTCTTAACAAAGCGTAAACAAAGTTATACTATGCACGTATGTACTATTTGATCATCCTGAGCGGTTCTTGCTACATATTTTGTTAAATAACACTGAGCTTTGCAGGTATTTTCAGTTCTACCTTATATAATATCATAGTATACTATCTTACCAATACGACGCAATCAAAACCTCAGCGAAATTTTGCGGAAATTAACAACGTGTGAACAAAGTTATAGTATGCACGGATGTACTATTTGATCATCCAGAGCGGTTCTTGAAACATATTTTGATAAATAACTCTGAGATTTGCAGGTAGTTGCAGTTCTACCTTATATAATATCAAGGTATACTATCTTATCAATACGACGCAATCAATACATTAGGTAAACTTTGCGGAACTTCATAACAAAGCGTAAACGAAGTTAAACTATCCACGTATGTACTATTTGATCATCCTGAGCGGTTCTTGCTACATATTTTGTTAAATAACTCTGAGGTTTGCAGGTAGTTGCAGTTCTACCTTATATAATATCATAGTATACTATCTTACCAATACGACGCAATGAAAACCTCAGCGAAACTTTGCGGAACTTCATAACAAAGCGTAAACAATGTTATGGTATGCACGGATGTACTATTTGATCATCCAGAGCGGTTATTGAAACATATTTTGATAAATAACTCTGAGATTTACAGTTAGTTGCAGTTCTACCTTATATAATATCATAGTATACTATCTTACCATTACGACGCAATGAAAAATGCCAGCGAAACATTGCGGAACTTCATAACAAAGCGTAAACAAAGTTATAGTATGCACGGATGTACTATTTGATCATCCAGAGCGGTTCTTGAAACATATTTTGATAAATAACTCTGAGATTTCTAGGTAGTTGCAGTTCTGCCTTATATAATATCATAGTATACTATCTTACCATTACGAAGCAATCAAAACATCAGCGAAACTTTGCAGAACTTCATAACAAAGCGTGAACATATTTATACTATGCACGTATGTACAGTTTCATCATTCTGCCGGTTCTTGAAACATATTTTGATAAATTACTCTGAGGTTTGCAGGTAGTTGCAGTTATATCTTATATAATATCAAAGTATACTATCTTACCAATACGACGTAATAAAAACCTCAGCGAAGCTTTGCGGAAATTCATAACAAAGTGTGAACAAAGTTATACTATGCATGGATGTACTATTTGATCATCCTGAGCGGTTCTTGCTACATATTTCGTTAAATAACTCTTTGGTTTGCAGGTATTTGCAGATCTAACTTATATAATATCAATGTATACTATCTTATGAATACGACACAATCGAAACCTCAGCGAAACATTGCGGAACTTCATAACTAAGCGTAAACAAAGTTATAGTATGCACGGATGTACTATTTGATCATCCAGAGCGGTTCTTGAAACATATTTTGATAAATAACTCTGAGATTTACTGGTAGTTGCAGTTCTACCTTATATAATATCATAGTATACTATCTTACCAATACGACGTAATAAAAACCTCAGCGGAGCTTTACGGAAATTCATAACAAAGTCTGAACAAAGTTATACCATGCATGGATGTACTATTTGATCATCCTGAGCGGTTCTTGCTACATATTTAGTTAAATAACTCTGTGGTTTGCAGGTATTTGCAGTTCTAACTTATATAATACCAATGTATACTATCTTATGAATACGACACAATCGAAACCTCAGCGAAACAATGCGGAAATTCATAACAAAGTGTGAACAAAGTTATACTATGCACGGATGTACTATCTGATCATCCAGAGCGGTTCTTGAAACATATTTTGATAAATAACTCTGAGATTTACAGGTAGTTGCACTTCTACCTTATATAATATCATAGTATACTATCTTACCATTACGAAGCAATCAAAACATCAGCGAAACTTTGCGGAACTTCATAACAAAGCGTGAACAACGTTATAGTATGCACGGATGTACTATTTGATCATCCAGAGCGGTTCTTGAAACATATTTTGATAAATAACTCTGAGATTTCTAGGTAGTTGCAGTTCTACCTTATATAATATCATAGTATACTATCTTACCATTACGAAGCAATCAAAACATCAGCGAAACTTTGCAGAACTTCATAACAAAGCGTGAACAAATTTATACTATGCACGTATGTACAGTTTGATCATTCTGCCGGTTCTTGAAACATATTTTGATAAAGAACTCTAAGGTTTGCAGGTAGTTGCAGTTCTATCTTATTTAATATCAAAGTATACTATCTTATCAATACGACGTAATAAAAACCTCAGCGAAGCTTTGCGGAAATTCATAACAAAGTGTGAACAAAGTTATACTATGCACGGATGTACTATTTGATCATCCAGAGCGGTTCTTGAAACATATTTTGATACATAACTCTGAGATTTACAGCTAGTTGCAGTTCTACCGTATATAATATCATAGTATACTATCTTACCAATACGACGTAATAAAAACCTCAGCGGAGCTTTGCGGAAATTCATAACAAAGTCTGAACAAAGTTATACCATGCATGGATGTACTATTTGATCATCCTGAGCGGTTCTTGCTACATATTTAGTTAAATAACTCTGTGGTTTGCAGGTATTTGCAGTTCTAACTTATATAATACCAATGTATACTATCTTATGAATACGACACAATCGAAACCTCAGCGAAACAATGCGGAACTTCATAACAAAGCGTAAACAAAGTTATAGTATGCACGGATGTACTATTTGATCATCCAGAGCGGTTCTTGAAACATATTTTGATAAATAACTCTGAGGTTTGCAGGTATTTGCAGTTCTAACTTATATAATATCAATGTATACTATCTTATCAATACGACGCAATGATAACGCCAGCGAATCTTTGCAGAACTTCATAACAAAGCGTAAACAATGTTATACTATACACGTAGGTACTATTTGATCATCCTGAGCGGTTCTTGCTACATATTTTGTTAAATAACACTGAGCTTTGCAGGTATTTTCAGTTCTACCTTATATAATATCATAGTATACTATCTTACCAATACGACGCAATCAAAACCTCAGCGAAATTTTGCGGAAATTAACAACGTGTGAACAAAGTTATAGTATGCACGGATGTACTATTTGATCATCCAGAGCGGTTCTTGAAACATATTTTGATAAATAACTCTGAGATTTACAGTTAGTTGCAGTTCTACCTTATATAATATCAAAGTATACTATCTTACCAATACGACGCAATCAAAACCTCAGCGAAACTTTGCGGAACTTCATAACAAAGCGTAAACAAAGTTATAGTATGCACGGATGTACTATTTGATCATCCAGAGCGGTTCTTGAAACATATTTTGATAAATAACTCTGAGATTTACAGTTAGTTGCAGTTCTACCTTATATAATATCATAGTATACTATCTTACCATTACGACGCAATGAAAACATCAGCGATACTTTGCGGAACTTCATAACAAAGTGTGAACAAAGATATACTATGCACGGATGTACTATTTGATCATCCTGAGCGGTTCTTGCTACATATTTAGTTAAATAACTCTGAGGTTTGCAGGTATTTGCAGTTCTAACTTATATAATATCAATGTATACTATCTTATCAATACGACGCAATGAAAACGCCAGCGAATCTTTGCAGAACTTCATAACAAAGCGTAAACAATGTTATACTATACACGGATGTACTATTTGATCTTCCTGCCAGTTCTTGAAACATATTTTGATACATAACTCTCAGATTTCTAGGTAGTTGCAGTTCTACGTATATAATATCAAAGTATACTATCTTAGCAATACGACGCAATCAAAACATCAGCGAAACTTTGCAGAACTTCATAACAAAGCGTAAACAAAGTTATACTATGCACGTATGTACTATTTGATCATCCAGAGCGGTTCTTGAAACATATTTTGATAAATAACTCTGAGATTTACAGTTAGTTGCAGTTCTACCTTAAATAATATCAAAGTATACTATCTTACCAATACGACGCAATCAAAACCTCAGCGAAACTTTGCGGAACTTCATAACAAAGCGTAAACAAAGTTATACTCTGCACGGATGTACTATTTGATCATCCGGAGCGGTTCTGGATACATATTTTGCCAAATCACTCTCAGGTTTGTAGGTAGTTGAAGTTCTACCTTATATAATATCATAGTACAGTATCTTACCAATACGACGCCATCCAACCTCAGCGAAACTTTGCGGAAGTTCATAACAAAGCGTAAACAAAGTTATACTATGCACGTATGTACTATTTGATCATCCTGAGCGGTTCTTGCTACATATTTTGTTAAATAACACTGAGCTTTGCAGGTATTTTCATTTCTACCTTATATAATATCATAGTATACTATCTTACCAATACGACGCAATCAAAACCTCAGCGAAATTTTGCGGAAATTAACAACGTGTGAACAAAGTTATAGTATGCACGGATGTACTATTTGATCATCCAGAGCGGTTCTTGAAACATATTTTGATAAATAACTCTGAGATTTGCAGGTAGTTGCAGTTCTACCTTATATAATATCAAAGTATACTATCTTACCAATACGACGCAATCAAAACCTCAGCGAAACTTTGCGGAACTTCATAACAAAGCGTAAACAAAGTTATAGTATGCACGGATGTACTATTTGATCATCCAGAGCGGTTCTTGAAACATATTTTGATAAATAACTCTGAGATTTACAGTTAGTTGCAGTTCTACCTTAAATAATATCAAAGTATACTATCTTACCAATACGACGCAATCAAAACCTCAGCGAAACTTTGCGGAACTTCATAACAAAGCGTAAACAAAGTTATAGTATGCACGGATGTACTATTTGATCATCCAGAGCGGTTCTTGAAACATATTTTGATAAATAACTCTGAGATTTACAGTTAGTTGCAGTTCTACCTTATATAATATCATAGTATACTACCTTACCATTACGACGAAATGAAAACATCAGCGATAATTTGCGGAACTTCATAACAAAGTGTGAACAAAGATATACTATGCACGGATGTACTATTTGATCATCCTGAGCAGTTCTTGCTACATATTTAGTTAAATAACTCTGAGGTTTGCAGGTATTTGCAGTTCTAACTTATATAATATCAAAGTATACTATCTTATCGATACGACGCATTCAATACATCAGCGAATCTTTGCAGAACTTCATAACAAAGTGTGAACAAATTTATACTATGCACGGATGTACTATTTGATCATCCTGATCGGTTCTTGCTACATATTTAGTTAAATAACTCTGAGGATTGCAGGTATTTGCAGTTCTAACTTATATAATATCAATGTATACTATCTTATCAATACGACGCAATGAAAACGCCTGCGAAACTTTGCGAACTTCATGACAAAGCGTAAACAAAGTTATACTATGCACGGACGTACTATTTGATCATCCAGAGCGGTTCTTGCTACATATTTAGTTAAATAACTCTGAGGTTTGCAGGTATTTGCAGTTCTAATTTATATAATATCAAAGTATACTATCTTATGAATATGACACAATGAAAACCTCAGCGAAACTTTGCGGAACTTCATAACAAAGCGTAAACAAAGTTATACTATGCACGGATGTACTATTTGATCATCCTGATCGGTTCTTGCTACATATTTAGTTAAATAACTCTGAGGATTGCAGGTATTTGCAGTTCTAACTTATATAATATCAACGTATACTATCTTATCAATACGACGCAATGAAAACGCCAGCGAAACTTTGCGAACTTCATGACAAAGCGTAAACAAAGTTATACTATGCACGGACGTACTATTTGATCATCCTCAGCGTTTCTTCCTACATATTTAGTTAAATAATTCTGAGGTTTGCAGGTATTTGCAGTTCTAATTTATATAATATCAAAGTATACTATCTTATGAATATGACACAATGAAAACCTCAGCGAAACTTTGCGGAACTTCATAACAAAGCGTAAACAAAGTTATACTATGCACGGATGTACTATTTGATCATCCTGAGCAGTTCTTGCTACATATTTAGTTAAATAACTCTGAGGTTTGCAGGTACTTGCAGTTCTAACTTATATAATATCAAAGTATTCTATCTTATCGATACGACGCATTCAATACATCAGCGAATCTTTGCACAACTTCATAACAAAGTGTGAACAAAGTTATACTATGCACGGATGTACTATTTGATCATCCTGAGCGGTTCTTGCAACATATTTAGTTAAATAACTCCGAAAATTGCAGGTATGTGCAGTTCTAACTTATATAATATCAAAGTATACTATCTTATGAATACGACACAATCAAAAGCTCAGCGAAACATTGCGGAACTGCATAACAAAGCGTAAACAAAGTTATACTATGCACGGATGTACAGTTTGATCATTCTGCCGGTTCTTGAAACATATTTTGATAAATAACTCTGAGGTTTGCAGGTAGTTGCAGTTCTGTCTTACATAATATCAAAGTATACTATCTTACAAATACGACGCAATCAAAACATCAGCGAAACTTTGCGGAACTTCATAACAAAGCGTAAACTAGGTGTACTTGCCCGGGTGGTTATGTAGACTTAAGAGCGCAGCGTGATATGCCTTCCACAATGAAAAATCCGATTGGTGTTCTAACACCAAATATGGAACGGAAATACGGGACGGAAATGCGTCACGCGACGATAATCGTCCCAGGTCAAATTCCCTAACCCTAGTAATCCGTTACCTGGTACTGATGATCGACAGAGTCATAAAGCGAATAGAGAAAAAAAAAAGGTGAACATAAAGGTAAAGGTAAACGGACGGGCAAAAAGTAGAAAAATCTTTCGAGAAGGGACTCCTCGTTCGAGAGAGAGAGAGAGAGAGAGAGAGAGAACATTAACATTTTATGTTTTATTTATCGGTTTTCTTCTTTATTTACATAATGACCTGTCCGATTTTCGATTTTATTTTTTTTAAACCTTCTCGGAGGACACATGCATATGTGTGCAAAATTTCATTGAAATCGGTCGAGCGGTTTAGGAGGAGAAGAATGTCCACGAAATGTAAGAGTAGCGTAAAGAAGAGCTTCGCTCGTTCACTTCGTTCACTCGCTGCGCTCTTAACAAAGTTATAGTATGCACGGATGTACTATTTGATCATCCAGAGCGGTTCTTGAAACATATTTTGATAAATAACTCTGAGATTTACAGTTAGTTGCAGTTCTACCTTATATAATATCATAGTATACTATCTTACCATTACGACGCAATGAAAACATAAGCGATACTTTGCGGAACTTCATAACAAAGCGTAAACAAAGTTATAGTATGCACGGATGTACTATTTGATCATCCAGAGCGGTTCTTGAAACATATTTTGATAAATAACTCTGAGGTTTGCAGGTATTTGCAGTTCTAACTTATATAATATCAATGTATACTATCTTATCAATACGACGCAATGAAAACGCCAGCGAATCTTTGCAGAACTTCATAACAAAGCGTAAACAATGTTATACTATACACGTAGGAACTATTTGATCATCCTGAGCGGTTCTTGCTACATATTTTGTTAAATAACACTGAGCTTTGCAGGTATTTTCAGTTCTACCTTATATAATATCATAGTATACTATCTTACCAATACGACGCAATCAAAACCTCAGCGAAATTTTGCGGAAATTAACAACGTGTGAACAAAGTTATAGTATGCACGGATGTACTATTTGATCATCCAGAGCGGTTCTTGAAACATATTTTGATAAATAACTCTGAGATTTGCAGGTAGTTGCAGTTCTACCTTATATAATATCAATGTATACTATCTTACCAATACGACGCAATCAAAACCTCAGCGAAACTTTGCGGAACTTCATAACAAAGCGTAAACAAAGTTATAGTATGCACGGATGTACTATTTGATCATCCAGAGCGGTTCTTGAAACATATTTTGATAAATAACTCTGAGATTTACAGTTAGTTGCAGTTCTACCTTAAATAATATCAAAGTATACCATCTTACCAATACGACGCAATGAAAACCTCAGCGAAACTTTGCGGAACTTCATAACAAAGCGTAAACAAAGTTATAGTATGCACGGATGTACTATTTGATCATCCAGAGCGGTTCTTGAAACATATTTTGATAAATAACTCTGAGATTTACAGTTAGTTGCAGTTCTACCTTATATAATATCATAGTATACTATCTTACCATTACGACGCAATGAAAACATCAGCGATACTTTGCGGAACTTCATAACAAAGTGTGAACAAAGATATACTATGCACGGATGTACTATTTGATCATCCTGAGCGGTTCTTGCTACATATTTAGTTAAATAACTCTGAGGTTTGCAGGTATTTGCAGTTCTAACTTATATAATATCAATGTATACTATCTTATCAATACGACGCAATGAAAACGCCAGCGAATCTTTGCAGAACTTCATAACAAAGCGTAAACAATGTTATACTATACACGGATGTACTATTTGATCTTCCTGCCAGTTCTTGAAACATATTTTGATACATAACTCTCAGATTTCTAGGTAGTTGCAGTTCTACGTATATAATATCAAAGTATACTATCTTAGCAATACGACGCAATCAAAACATCAGCGAAACTTTGCAGAACTTCATAACAAAGCGTAAACAAAGTTATACTATGCACGGATGTACTATTTGATCATCCAGAGCGGTTCTTGAAACATATTTTGATAAATAACTCTGAGATTTACAGTTAGTTGCAGTTCTACCTTAAATAATATCAAAGTATACTATCTTACCAATACGACGCAATCAAAACCTCAGCGAAACTTTGCGGAACTTCATAACAAAGCGTAAACAAAGTTATAATCTGCACGGATGTACTATTTGATCATCCTGAGCAGTTCTTGCTACATATTTAGTTAAATAACTCTGAGGTTTGCAGGTACTTGCAGTTCTAACTTATATAATATCAAAGTATTCTATCTTATCGATACGACGCATTCAATACATCAGCGAATCTTTGCACAACTTCATAACAAAGTGTGAACAAAGTTATACTATGCACGGATGTACTATTTGATCATCCTGAGCGGTTCTTGCAACATATTTAGTTAAATAACTCCGAAAATTGCAGGTATTTGCAGTTCTAACTTATATAATATCAAAGTATACTATCTTATGAATACGACACAATCAAAAGCTCAGCGAAACTTTGCGGAACTTCATAACAAAGCGTAAACAAAGTTATAGTATGCACGGATGTACTATTTGATCATCCAGAGCGGTTCTTGCTACATATTTAGTTAAATAACTCTGAGGTTTGCAGGTATTTCCAGTTCTAATTTATATAATATCGAAGTATACTATCTTATGAATATGACACAATGAAAACCTCAGCGAAACTTTGCGGAACTTCATAACAAAGCGTAAACAAAGTTATACTATGCACGGATGTACTATTTGATCATCCTGATCGGTTCTTCCTACATATTTTGTTAAATAACTCTGAAATTTGCATGTAGTTGCAGTTCTATCTTACATAATATCAATGTATACTATCTTACCAATTGCGACGCAATCAAAACATCAGCGAAACATTGCGGAACTGCATAACAAAGCGTAAACAAAGTTATACTATGCACCGATTTACTGTATGATCATCCTGCCCGTTCTTGAAACATATTTTGTCAAATAACTCTGAGGTTTGCAGGTAGTTGCAGTTCTGTCTTACATAATATCAAAGTATACTATCTTACAAATACGACGCAATCAAAACATCAGCGAAACTTTGCGGAACTTCATAACAAAGCGTAAACAAAGTTATAGTATGCACGGATTTACTGTATGATCATCCTGCCCGTTCTTGAAACATATTTTGATAAATAACTCTGAGATTTGCAGGTATTTGCAGTTCTATCTTACATAATATCAAATTATACTATCTTACCAATACGACGCAATCAAAACATCAGCGAAACTTTGTGGAACTTCATAACAAAGCGTGAACAACGTTATAGTATGCACGGATTTACTGCATGATCATCCTGCCCGTTCTTGAAACATATTTTGCCAAATAACTCTGAGGATTGCAGGTAGTTGCAGTTCTGTCTTACATAATATCAAATTATACTATCTTACCAATACGACGCAATCAAAACATCAGCGAAACTTTGCGGAACTTCATAACAGAGCGTAAACAAAGTTATAGTATGCACGGATTTACTGTATGATCATCCTGCCCGTTCTTGAAACATATTTTGATAAATAACTCTGAGATTTGCAGGTATTTGCAGTTCTATCTTACATAATATCAAATTATACTATCTTACCAATACGACGCAATCAAAACATCAGCGAAACTTTGTGGAACTTCATAACAAAGCGTGAACAACGTTATAGTATGCACGGATTTACTGCATGATCATCCTGCCCGTTCTTGAAACATATTTTGCCAAATAACTCTGAGGATTGCATGTAGTTGCAGTTCTGTCTTACATAATATCAAAGTATACTATCTTACCAATTGCGACGCAATCAAAACATCAGCGAAACATTGCGGAACTGCATAACAAAGCGTAAACAAAGTTATACTATGCACGGATGTACAGTTTGATCATTCTGCCGGTTCTTGAAACATATTTTGATAAATAACTCTGAGGTTTGCAGGTAGTTGCAGTTCTGTCTTACATAATATCAAAGTATACTATCTTACAAATACGACGCAATCAAAACATCAGCGAAACTTTGCGGAACTTCATAACAAAGCGTAAACTAGGTGTACTTGCCCGGGTGGTTATGTAGACTTAAGAGCGCAGCGTGATATGCCTTCCACAATGAAAAATCCGATTGGTGTTCTAACACCAAATATGGAACGGAAATACGGGACGGAAATGCGTCACGCGACGATAATCGTCCCAGGTCAAATTCCCTAACCCTAGTAATCCGTTACCTGGTACTGATGATCGACAGAGTCATAAAGCGAATAGAGAAAAAAAAAAGGTGAACATAAAGGTAAAGGTAAACGGACGGGCAAAAAGTAGAAAAATCTTTCGAGAAGGGACTCCTCGTTCGAGAGAGAGAGAGAGAGAGAGAGAACATTAACATTTTATGTTTTATTTATCGGTTTTCTTCTTTATTTACATAATGACCTGTCCGATTTTCGATTTTATTTTTTTTAAACCTTCTCGGAGGACACATGCATATGTGTGCAAAATTTCATTGAAATCGGTCGAGCGGTTTAGGAGGAGAAGAATGTCCACGAAATGTAAGAGTAGCGTAAAGAAGAGCTTCGCTCGTTCACTTCGTTCACTCGCTGCGCTCTTAACAAAGTTATAGTATGCACGGATGTACTATTTGATCATCCAGAGCGGTTCTTGAAACATATTTTGATAAATAACTCTGAGATTTACAGTTAGTTGCAGTTCTACCTTATATAATATCATAGTATACTATCTTACCATTACGACGCAATGAAAACATCAGCGATACTTTGCGGAACTTCATAACAAAGCGTAAACAAAGTTATAGTATGCACGGATGTACTATTTGATCATCCAGAGCGGTTCTTGAAACATATTTTGATAAATAACTCTGAGGTTTGCAGGTATTTGCAGTTCTAACTTATATAATATCAATGTATACTATCTTATCAATACGACGCAATGAAAACGCCAGCGAATCTTTGCAGAACTTCATAACAAAGCGTAAACAATGTTATACTATACACGTAGGAACTATTTGATCATCCTGAGCGGTTCTTGCTACATATTTTGTTAAATAACAGAGAGCTTTGCAGGTATTTTCAGTTCTACCTTATATAATATCATAGTATACTATCTTACCAATACGACGCAATCAAAACCTCAGCGAAATTTTGCGGAAATTAACAACGTGTGAACAAAGTTATAGTATGCACGGATGTACTATTTGATCATCCAGAGCGGTTCTTGAAACATATTTTGATAAATAACTCTGAGGATTTACAGTTAGTTGCAGTTCTACCTTAAATAATATCAAAGTATACCATCTTACCAATACGACGCAATGAAAACCTCAGCGAAACTTTGCGGAACTTCATAACAAAGCGTAAACAAAGTTATAGTATGCACGGATGTACTATTTGATCATCCAGAGCGGTTCTTGAAACATATTTTGATAAATAACTCTGAGATTTACAGTTAGTTGCAGTTCTACCTTATATAATATCATAGTATACTATCTTACCATTACGACGCAATGAAAACATCAGCGATACTTTGCGGAACTTCATAACAAAGTGTGAACAAAGATATACTATGCACGGATGTACTATTTGATCATCCTGAGCGGTTCTTGCTACATATTTAGTTAAATAACTCTGAGGTTTGCAGGTATTTGCAGTTCTAACTTATATAATATCAATGTATACTATCTTATCAATACGACGCAATGAAAACGCCAGCGAATCTTTGCAGAACTTCATAACAAAGCGTAAACAATGTTATACTATACACGGATGTACTATTTGATCTTCCTGCCAGTTCTTGAAACATATTTTGATACATAACTCTCAGATTTCTAGGTAGTTGCAGTTCTACGTATATAATATCAAAGTATACTATCTTAGCAATACGACGCAATCAAAACATCAGCGAAACTTTGCAGAACTTCATAACAAAGCGTAAACAAAGTTATACTATGAACGGATGTACTATTTGATCATCCAGAGCGGTTCTTGAAACATATTTTGATAAATAACTCTGAGATTTACAGTTAGTTGCAGTTCTACCTTAAATAATATCAAAGTATACTATCTTACCAATACGACGCAATCAAAACCTCAGCGAAACTTTGCGGAACTTCATAACAAAGCGTAAACAAAGTTATACTCTGCACGGATGTACTATTTGATCATCCGGAGCGGTTCTGGATACATATTTTGCCAAATCACTCTCAGGTTTGTAGGTAGTTGAAGTTCTACCTTATATAATATCATAGTACAGTATCTTACCAATACGACGCCATCCAACCTCAGCGAAACTTTGCGGAAGTTCATAACAAAGCGTAAACAAAGTTATACTATGCACGTATGTACTATTTGATCATCCTGAGCGGTTCTTGCTACATATTTTGTTAAATAACACTGAGCTTTGCAGGTATTTTCATTTCTACCTTATATAATATCATAGTATACTATCTTACCAATACGACGCAATCAAAACCTCAGCGAAATTTTGCGGAAATTAACAACGTGTGAACAAAGTTATAGTATGCACGGATGTACTATTTGATCATCCAGAGCGGTTCTTGAAACATATTTTGATAAATAACTCTGAGATTTGCAGGTAGTTGCAGTTCTACCTTATATAATATCAAAGTATACTATCTTACCAATACGACGCAATCAATACATCAGCGAAACTTTGCGGAACTTCATAACAAAGCGTAAACAAAGTTATAGTATGCACGGATGTACTATTTGATCATCCAGAGCGGTTCTTGAAACATATTTTGATAAATAACTCTGAGATTTACAGTTAGTTATAGTTCTACCTTAAATAATATCAAAGTATACTATCTTACCAATACGACGCAATCAAAACCTCAGCGAAACTTTGCGGAACTTCATAACAAAGCGTAAACAAAGTTATAGTATGCACGGATGTACTATTTGATCATCCAGAGCGGTTCTTGAAACATATTTTGATAAATAACTCTGAGATTTACAGTTAGTTGCAGTTCTACCTTATATAATATCATAGTATACTACCTTACCATTACGACGCAATGAAAACATCAGCGATACTTTGCGGAACTTCATAACAAAGTGTGAACAAAGATATACTATGCACGGATGTACTATTTGATCATCCTGAGCAGTTCTTGCTACATATTTAGTTAAATAACTCTGAGGATTGCAGGTATTTGCAGTTCTAACTTATATAATATCAATGTATACTATCTTATCAATACGACGCAATGAAAACGCCTGCGAAACTTTGCGAACTTCATGACAAAGCGTAAACAAAGTTATACTATGCACGGACGTACTATTTGATCATCCAGAGCGGTTCTTGCTACATATTTAGTTAAATAACTCTGAGGTTTGCAGGTATTTGCAGTTCTAATTTAAATAATATCAAAGTATACTATCTTATGAATATGACACAATGAAAACCTCAGCGAAACTTTGCGGAACTTCATAACAAAGCGTAAACAAAGTTATACTATGCACGGATGTACTATTTGATCATCCTGATCGGTTCTTGCTACATATTTAGTTAAATAACTCTGAGGATTGCAGGTATTTGCAGTTCTAACTTATATAATATCAATGTATACTATCTTATCAATACGACGCAATGAAAACGCCAGCGAAACTTTGCGAACTTCATGACAAAGCGTAAACAAAGTTATACTATGCACGGACGTACTATTTGATCATCCTCAGCGTTTCTTCCTACATATTTAGTTAAATAACTCTGAGGTTTGCAGGTATTTGCAGTTCTAATTTATATAATATCAAAGTATACTATCTTATGAATATGACACAATGAAAACCTCAGCGAAAATTTGCGGAACTTCATAACAAAGCGTAAACAAAGTTATACTATACACGGATGTACTATTTGATCATCCTGAGCAGTTCTTGCTACATATTTAGTTAAATAACTCTGAGGTTTGCAGGTATTTGCAGTTCTAATTTATATAATATCAAAGTATACTATCTTATGAATATGACACAATGAAAACCTCAGCGAAACTTTGCGGAACTTCATAACAAAGCGTAAACAAAGTTATACTATGCACGGATGTACTATTTGATCAACCTGATCGGTTCTTCCTACATATTTTGTTAAATAACTCTGAAATTTGCATGTAGTTGCAGTTCTATCTTACATAATATCAATGTATACTATCTTACCAATTGCGACGCAATCAAAACATCAGCGAAACATTGCGGAACTGCATAACAAAGCGTAAACAAAGTTATACTATGCACCGATTTACTGTATGATCATCCTGCCCGTTCTTGAAACATATTTTGTCAAATAACTCTGAGGTTTGCAGGTAGTTGCAGTTCTGTCTTACATAATATCAAAGTATACTATCTTACAAATACGACGCAATCAAAACATCAGCGAAACTTTGCGGAACTTCATAACAAAGCGTAAACAAAGTTATAGTATGCACGGATTTACTGTATGATCATCCTGCCCGTTCTTGAAACATATTTTGATAAATAACTCTGAGATTTGCAGGTATTTGCAGTTCTATCTTACATAATATCAAATTATACTATCTTACCAATACGACGCAATCAAAACATCAGCGAAACTTTGCGGAACTTCATAACAAAGCGTGAACAACGTTATAGTATGCACGGATTTACTGCATGATCATCCTGCCCGTTCTTGAAACATATTTTGCCAAATAACTCTGAGGATTGCAGGTAGTTGCAGTTCTGTCTTACATAATATCAAAGTATACTATCTTACCAATTGCGACGCAATCAAAACATCAGCGAAACATTGCGGAACTGCATAACAAAGCGTAAACAAAGTTATACTATGCACGGATGTACAGTTTGATCATTCTGCCGGTTCTTGAAACATATTTTGATAAATAACTCTGAGGTTTGCAGGTAGTTGCAGTTCTGTCTTACATAATATCAAAGTATACTATCTTACAAATACGACGCAATCAAAACATCAGCGAAACTTTGCGGAACTTCATAACAAAGCGTAAACTAGGTGTACTTGCCCGGGTGGTTATGTAGACTTAAGAGCGCAGCGTGATATGCCTTCCACAATGAAAAATCCGATTGGTGTTCTAACACCAAATATGGAACGGAAATACGGGACGGAAATGCGTCACGCGACGATAATCGTCCCAGGTCAAATTCCCTAATCCTAGTAATCCGTTACCTGGTACTGATGATCGACAGAGTCATAAAGCGAATAGAGAAAAAAAAAAGGTGAACATAAAGGTAAAGGTAAACGGACGGGCAAAAAGTAGAAAAATCTTTCGAGAAGGGACTCCTCGTTCGAGAGAGAGAGAGAGAGAGAGAGAGAGAACATTAACATTTTATGTTTTATTTATCGGTTTTCTTCTTTATTTACATAATGACCTGTCCGATTTTCGATTTTATTTTTGTAAAGAGCACGGTTTCTCGCGGCTCGTTGCAACGGACGGGACTCGCGGCCGGATTGAGCTCGCCGTGCCAGGATTCGTAGGATACGCGAGTGGAATAGACGGGGTGAAATAAACGTCGCAGAGGTTACTTTTCGACGGTTACGGTTCGCGGCTCGTTCGTCGGTACGGTGTCGGACGTCGCGGTTTCGGGACGCGTGTTATCGCGGGCCGCGGTTTATCGCGGTGCGGACGTTCGCGTATCGCGGCTTATCAGTTCGCTTCTTATCGGGACGCGATACGACGGGGGCACGGAGTCGACAGCGGGCGACACGCGTGGGCGGCCGAGAGCCGATCTCCCTTAGCCTCGGCGGCGACTTTCGTCGGTGTCGAGGCCATGGTATCACGGCTTACGGGCAATCCTCTGCGGAGGATCGTGATTTCGGTGGTGCGGAGACGCCAGCGGGGGTCTAGTCGCACGTTTCCAGGTCACCGGCCGAACGATAGCAACTACGGTTGCATAGTCCGGCCAGGGTTTCGTCCAGGTGGGGGGGCCGGGGGCAACTGCGGTTACCGGGAAAACGGAAAGGACGGCACGAACACCGGAATACTTACGATGTGTCCGTTGTGTATACGAGTGTGTAAAAGTGAACGTCTGTACTGTCGTGACTCGAGGTAAACTATTAATTAATCGTACTCGCGGGTGGTCCGGAAGCAAAAGAGGCCCGTGCCTGCTCGCGGGTTCCCTTTATGCCCTCAGCACTCTAGGGCGAGGGGCGCGGCGCGGAATGGTTTTCGGCGGAAATTCCGGTGTTCGTCTCGCGTCCGGTTCGCGCCTTCTCGTAATATGGCGGTTTCCGTTTCCCGCGTAACCCGGTTTCTAGGCGCGGGGGCGCGAAGCCCGGGGTCGATGTCGTTCGGGGATCGTCGGCTACGCTCGGGGGTAGTCGCGGCGGCGCGTGTTCCCGTTCGTAACAGGCCTGGGATATCCAGGTCTGTTACACCCCCCCCCCTTTCGTCGCGGAACGAGAGAACCGTAACCTCATCTATTTCAGAAAATAAACATATGCATTTTGTCACAATATCATGACCATAACAATCCTCCAAAATATAAAAAAAACAATAATCGCAAATATGATTCCAATCTTTACAAGAATATACCTTCCTAGTCGGAACAACGCGGTAACAAAGTTTTAGGCGTTCCTAAACGACATTCCTACACGACACATTCCTTACATTCCGACATTCCTTTCTGTCGTTTTCTAAATTCCTAAATTCTGAATTCTTAAATTGTCGCGGGCCACACTGCGGTGCGGTACAATCGCGTTTTACGTTTGATCGGCGGATCGGTCTTTCGTTTAATACTGGACCGGTTTCGGGAACGGCGGACGGTTTTCCGCCGTGCGGCTAGCGGCTCTGCCGCCTACGCGACAATCTACTTACGACCTAATTTTACCTACTATTCTTAACCTAATTGTACAATGTATTCCTTATACCTAAAAGCGATAGAAGAAAAGGGAGAGAAAAACGAAAAAGAAAAAAAATGGAAACTTATCACTAACGCCGGCGCGAGCTTAAAACTAACTTACGAACTAACTTATACACTACACTTAACACTGTCCTAACTATTTGCGACGACGCGATCCGCTCAGCGTTCGTCTCGCACTCCCGACGCGATTCACTCTAGCGTTCGGCAGCACTATTTTTCCCGACGCGATCACTCAAGCGTTCGGTTTGCACTCTTCCCCGACGCGATCACTCAACGTTCGGGCACCCGCGCACTGTACTCTCACTGCGGGGCGGTGTCTGGTGCCGTCGGCTCTCGCCTGATGCACCGCACCAGGCGCCCGCTTCTATTGAAGATGAGCCTCCAACGCTCCTCGTCGCTCCCCGGCACCGACACGTAGGAGCTCCTTTTTAGAATGTGCCGCACCGGCACCTAGCAGCACCGCCCGTTCGGTAGCCGAAACCACCTGCTCGGCGCCTCGGGACACCATCCGGCGTAGGGCACCGGGGCTAGTGTGTGCGGGAACATCTCCTCTTTCTTCATGGGCCGCCCCTCGTTTCGTGGCCGCTCTGAATCGTCTCGCGGTTCCTCCCTGAACGGGTCCCGTCGTCCCGCGTTCCTTCGCGGGTTCCTTATCTGCTGCTCGGCGGGCGGGCTCGGCCTTCTTGCTGGCGTGACTCGCGGGGGTGGCGGTGGTGCGTGCCGCGGCAGTTGCTCGGCGGCCCGTGGTTCTACCCTCGCGGCCTGCTGGGGTGAGGGTAGGCGTGCCTTCGCGATGGCGGGTAGCGGTTCGTCCCAGTGGGAGAGCTCCCCCTGGGGTCGGCGACGGCTGGTGCGGCTCGGACGGCTGGCGGCGCTCTGGGTGGTCGCCGGCGGGGGCACCGGGCGGGTTGACGGTGCCTGCTGTCGGGCGCGTTGGCGGCGCCTTGCCTCCCGGCGCTCCTGTGTCCGGGTGTTTCCGGGACGGGGGTCCTCCGGTTCCGGGGAGGCGGCGGGTGTCCACCATCGTGAGGGTTCGGGGGAACCGACCCGTCCGAAGAGGGGGACGGGGGGTTTCCACGGCGTCCGCGGGGTCTGGTCCCTGGCCTCGAGCTCTTTTATCAGTTCGGACCACCGGGGCATCCGTGCCATTTGGCTGGATTCCGGTGAATCCTCCCGCTTTCTGCGGCGGCTCTCGTCCGTGGTGGCGGTCGGGGGCGGGTCCTGGGCGGCTGCGCTGTCCCTCGGGGCGGTCGTCGCCTCGGTGACCCAAACGTGCAGGACGGGTTGTCCAGGTGCGGCGGGGCAGCTCGTCGGCGGTCCTGCGGGTGACGCCTCCGGTACGTCGTCCCTTTCGGTGTGCCCCTCTGCGATGGCAGCTGCTGCCTCGGGTCCAGTGCTGGCGGCGGGTGGCTCGTAGCGGTCCGGGGCCGGGCTCTCCTCCCGGTCCGTCGCCTGGGCGTCTTCTTGCTCCTCCACGTCCCTGCCAGCGGGCAGGGTCTCCTCGGGCGGCGTGGCTTCCTCAGCGGCGGCTGCGGGACTGGCCTCCGTGGCTGCGGCCTCGTTGGTGGTGGGCCAGCGGATGTCCGGCGTCGGCGGGCGCTGGCTCATGTCGGGCTCCTCGAACAGCCCGGCGATATCCCATGTCCAATCTGCCATAGTTGGTTGCCTGTGAAAACAGTGTACGGGCGGTATTACTTTACGGGGCCGTCCTCGGGGTCTAGTGGTTGGCTGGGACGTGTCGGGGCGGGGCGGGGGTTGAGCCCGGGCATCCTTCGCATCGGGCCGTGGGCGCGTACGCCGCTTGGGTTCCCTTGCGTCGGGCCTCGGGTTGTTTGTAGTACTTGGCTGTGCCGGGTGGTTTGTAGTACTTGGCTGTGCCGGGTGGTTTGTAGTACTTGGCCGTGGTGCCGGCTTGAGGTCCTGCACGTGGATATGGCGGATCCACTTTCCCTTTGTGTCCCGTAGATCCACGATAACCGGGGACACAATGCGTCCCACGGTATAGGGCCCGCTGTATTTGGGTGCCAGTTTGGCGTTGACCCCTTCGGCCTTGTTTGATAGAATGTGCTCCTTCTTCCATACATTCTCTCCTTTGGCCGGTTTCCAGTTCCGGCGGCGCAGGTTATAATATTTGGCCTGCCGGTCAAACGCTCTTGCTAGCTGTACGCGGGCCAGCTCCTGTGCGGCCCGCAAATTTCTCCAGCGCTGCGGCGCGGAGGTGACGGTGGCCCCTTGCGGTATCTCCTGTCCTGGTGTTCGTAGTTCTCTTCCGAGGTTGAGATACGCCGGGCTATAGCCCGTGGATTCGTGTCGGGCGGTGTTCACCGCGAATCGAGCCTCATCCAGCCTCTCGTCCCAGCGGTTATGTCGGTTTCCCGTATACTGCGCGAGCATAGTCTTAACGACCTTGTTGGCCCGCTCCACTGGGTTGCAGTGAGGCGCGTACGGCGGTGTCCTTCGGTGAGTGATTCCGGCGTCTCGGAGTAGTGCGACGACTGGTTCTCCAATGAACTGCCGTCCAATATCGGAGATTATGATCCTGGGAGCCCCGTGCCTGAGGATGACTTCCTTCCGGATCGCGGCGGCGACGGCTTCACTAGTTGCTTTACGGAGCGGAACTAGCTCGATCCATTTTGAAAAACGGTCGAGAGCAACTAGCAGCCATATGTGGCCGCGCCGCGAGCGTGGTAACGGGCCTATCAGATCCACGGAGACGGTGTGCCACGGCTCCTCCCCCGGGTTAGCATGCAAATGGCCCGGTGGAGCTTGTGGTGGTGTCTTATATTGTTGACACGTGGCGCACTGGCGAACGTAACGAGACGTCTCCCGAAACATTCCCGGCCAGTAGAACCGTTGTGCCAAACGCACCGTAGTTTTTGCGACCCCGAGGTGTCCAGCGGTGGGGTCGTCGTGGTATTGTCTTAACACCGTCTTCCGTTCTTCTGGAGGCACGCACAGCTTCCATGCCGTGCTTGGCTCAGGTTCATTGTAATCCAGCTGGTGGAGGATATGTTTGTATAGTCGTCCGTCCTCGATTCTGTAATCCGGTTCGGCGGCCGGATTGCTCTTTACGGCTTCGAACATCCGTCGGTACCACGTGTCGGTGCTCTGCGTCGGACGGAGTGCGCTTACTCCGATTTTCGGCGGGATACGGGACAGAGCATCGGCCACGTGGTTTAATTTTCCGGGACGGTATCGGATGTCGAAGTCGTATTGTTGGAGCTCGAGGGCCCATCTTGCCAGTCTCCCGGTCGGGCTATCAATTTGTCGGAGCCACCTTAAAGCTTGGTGGTCGGTGACGACCGTGAATTTGTATCCTTCGAGATACGGTCGCATCTTCCGGATGCCCCAGACGACGGCCAGGCATTCCTTCTCGGTCGCGCTGTACTTCCGCTCGGTCTCGTTGAGCGTGTGGCTCGCGTATGCGATTACCCGTTCGTTGTTTTCCGGGTCCTGGGTGAGTACCACTCCTAACCCATAATCGCTGGCGTCGGTCTGGAGGGTGAACTGCTGTTCAAAATCTGGGCAGGCGAGTATGGGCGCGTCGACCAATCGTTTCTTCATGGTCTGGAAAGCCTTTTCTTCGGCGTCGGTCCATTGCCATTTCGCATTCTTGCGGGTGAGCCGTGTCAGCGGTTCGATGATCTCCGCGAAATTTGGTACAAAACGTCGGTACCAGGATGCCATGCCGTGGAATCGCCGTATGTCTCGGACCGTCTTCGGTGTCGGAATCTGTGCGATCGCCGCAGTTTTCTGCGGGTCGGTCCGTATTCCTCGTTCGTCGACAATGTGGCCCAGATAACAGAGGCTGTCGACGCAGAAGCGGCATTTCTCCGGATTTAACCGGAGACCGGCTTCCCTCAGTCGGCGGAATACCTCACGCAGATGATCTTTGTGGTCGCCTACCGTTCGGCTGACGATAATAATATCGTCCAGGTAGGCGAATGCGTGCGGCTCCAGTTCTGGTCCGATCACTCGATCCAACAGCCGTTGGAACGTGGCCGGGGCGGAGTGTAGTCCGAAAGGCATGACCGTGAATTGGTAAAGTCCGAGCCCGGGCACCGTGAAAGCTGTCAGCGGACGGCTAGTCCTCTCCAAGGGCACCTGCCAGTACCCGTTTTTTAGATCCAACGTTGTGAGGAACCTGGCCCCGCGTAATTTGTCCAAGGTCGCCTGGATGTGTGGCAACGGGTACGCGTCCTTTTCCGACCGTTCGTTTAGTTTGCGAAAATCAACGCAGAATCGGTGCCGTCCGTCCTTCTTTTTCACGACGACTACCGGCGAGCTCCAAGGGCTGCTGGAGGGTTCGATGACCCCATCGTCCAGCATTTTCTTGACCTCTTGGTCGATAATCGCCTGCATCGCCGGGTTTCGGGGCCGATATCGTTGTTTGATCGGCGTTTCATCGGTCAACTTTATCCGGTGCTGGGTCATCGTGGTACGGCCGGCCACGGTCTCGAACCGAGCCAATTCTTGCTCCAGGAACCTTTGAAATTCATAGCCTTCCTTATCCGTGAGCCTCCGGAGTCCCACCTGCAGGCAGGGTGCGTGCGTTTTCCGTTGTCCGTCTTTGCGGGGGTACTGCGGTACCGGCCACTCGGCGATCTCTGGTGGCGGTGTTATCGAGAGACGCAGTGCAGCGATCGTATGTATGCCCAGAAGTACTGGCGTATTCATTCGCGGCAATACGGTAAAGTCCTCGTCGTATTGCCGATCGTTCGCCGTGAATGTAATTCGGAGCGTGCCAGCTGGCCGGGTATCGGTTCCGTCGGCCAAGTTGATCGTGTCACCGGACTTCTGCTCCGGGGCCCCGTGTTTACATGCCCAGTTCCGCATCTCCTCGTTGACGCAGGAGAGCTGGGATCCGGTGTCCAAGAGTGCCTCCACGGTACGGCCGAATATTGAAATTTCCGTGGTCGGTCGCGGCTCGTACTTAATCTTTATCGTATTCGGTTCTAGCGGGCCCGACGTTCTCCCCTTGGTGCCGGTCTTGCCGGCGGGCCCCGTGCTCCGTTTCCCGACGGGTGACAATCTCTGGTCAGAATTCCATCTCGGCCACAACGGGAGCAAAATCTCTGGTAGGCATTCCGGCATTCGTACCGATGATGCCCGCGCTGCTTGCACCGCCAGCAGTGCGTTTCCGGGTCGTAAATTTCTGGACGTCGGTCATCGTCGCGTACCGGGGCCCTCCGAGGGCTCGGACTCCTGTTGGTCCGCCGGGGTATCGCATCGTCGTACCGCGGCTCGACGTGGGTCGCATGGGCGGGCATGCGTCTGGCTCGCTCCTCTCTACGCCGTTCGTCCAGTTGTTCGATGTTCTGGACCCGCCTCTGGAGCGTTTTAAGGTCCGGTATCGTGTCCTCCGGGAACAGCTCCTGGTACCGGGGCAGCATATTGTCATAAATGACCTCTAACCAGCTGTCCTTCGGCATCTGCGCCCGTCGCATCAGTGTCGTGACTGCGGTCACAAACTTTACAAACGGCTCTCCCGGTTGTTGCAGCCGGGCCAGGGCTGCTCGTCTCTGTTGGACCGGCGACGAAGTCGCCGCCCAGGCTGCCAGAAATTCCTCGGCGAATTCCCCCCACGTTGCAATATCGTCGGCGTGGTTCCGGTACCACTCCTGGGCCTCGCCCGTAAGTAAATCTGGTATGGCCCGAAGCAAATCCGTGTTGGGGATGGCGTGGTTTTTCTGGAGCATGGCCAGTCCCTCCAAGAACGCGTGCGGGTCCGAGCCATCGCTCGTGATCCCGGAATTTCGAGCTCGATCAACGAGTCGGTCGGGGTCGTCGACTCTGATCATTTTGCTGGCCTCGGCGGCGGCCGTCATTTTCCTGGTTACAACTCCTTGATTCGCCAGATTGTCGTATGCGGTGTCAATTAACTGGCCGATACACTCGGCCCACTGCTGTCGGTCCCGCTCCGGGGATCCGAATTTTCGTAATTCTGATTTAGTTTTCCTCGTGCCGGCTGGCGGGGCCCTTATCGGCATGCGGGGTTCCCGGCGGGGTACGTGTTCCTAGCGGGAGAGCGAATTTTCCTTGCCGAGCGGTCGCCTTTTCGTTTCCCACGGTCGTCCCTTTCCTCCTAGGACGTGGTTTCTTCGCTCGAAAGTTGCTCCATGGTCCTGGCAACAGATCCGATTACCCATTTCGGCGATTCGCGGCCGTGGAAACGTCGTACGAGCCGCCGAAAAATTTTCCTTCTCGACGAAAGTGAAATTCCTTCACGGACGTGTGGTACGGCCGGCGGACGCCAGATGGCGCCCGTCTACCTGCACTTCTTCGCGACCGCGACGCGCGGCGGCGCGCGTGTACCAGCGCGCTACGGCGGAGCGGCGCGTGCGCGACGTAATTTTCTCGCGGCGAGATAACCTCTCTCTCGACGCCACGTGGCGGAGAGTTTTGCCGGCAACGGAATAACCGATTAATGCGAATTAACCGGTCCCTGTTCGGGCGCCATGTAAAGAGCACGGTTTCTCGCGGCTCGTTGCAACGGACGGGACTCGCGGCCGGATTGAGCTCGCCGTGCCAGGATTCGTAGGATACGCGAGTGGAATAGACGGGGTGAAATAAACGTCGCAGAGGTTACTTTTCGACGGTTACGGTTCGCGGCTCGTTCGTCGGTACGGTGTCGGACGTCGCGGTTTCGGGACGCGTGTTATCGCGGGCCGCGGTTTATCGCGGTGCGGACGTTCGCGTATCGCGGCTTATCAGTTCGCTTCTTATCGGGACGCGATACGACGGGGGCACGGAGTCGACAGCGGGCGACACGCGTGGGCGGCCGAGAGCCGATCTCCCTTAGCCTCGGCGGCGACTTTCGTCGGTGTCGAGGCCATGGTATCACGGCTTACGGGCAATCCTCTGCGGAGGATCGTGATTTCGGTGGTGCGGAGACGCCAGCGGGGGTCTAGTCGCACGTTTCCAGGTCACCGGCCGAACGATAGCAACTACGGTTGCATAGTCCGGCCAGGGTTTCGTCCAGGTGGGGGGGCCGGGGGCAACTGCGGTTACCGGGAAAACGGAAAGGACGGCACGAACACCGGAATACTTACGATGTGTCCGTTGTGTATACGAGTGTGTAAAAGTGAACGTCTGTACTGTCGTGACTCGAGGTAAACTATTAATTAATCGTACTCGCGGGTGGTCCGGAAGCAAAAGAGGCCCGTGCCTGCTCGCGGGTTCCCTTTATGCCCTCAGCACTCTAGGGCGAGGGGCGCGGCGCGGAATGGTTTTCGGCGGAAATTCCGGTGTTCGTCTCGCGTCCGGTTCGCGCCTTCTCGTAATATGGCGGTTTCCGTTTCCCGCGTAACCCGGTTTCTAGGCGCGGGGGCGCGAAGCCCGGGGTCGATGTCGTTCGGGGATCGTCGGCTACGCTCGGGGGTAGTCGCGGCGGCGCGTGTTCCCGTTCGTAACAGGCCTGGGATATCCAGGTCTGTTACATTTTTTTTAAACCTTCTCGGAGGACACATGCATATGTGTGCAAAATTTCATTGAAATCGGTCGAGCGGTTTAGGAGGAGAAGAATGTCAACGAAATGTAAGAGTAGCGTAAAGAAGAGCTTCGCTCGTTCACTTCGTTCACTCGGGGGTGATTTGAGAAAAGATGTAACGAAATATGGAACGGAAATACGGGACGGAAATGCGTCACGCGACGATAATCGTCCCAGGTCAAATTCCCTAACCCTAGTAATCCGTTACCTGGTACTGATGATCGACAGAGTCATAAAGCGAGTAGAGAAAAAAAAGGTGAACATAAAGGTAAAGGTAAACGGACGGGCAAAAAGTAGAAAAATCTTTCGAGAAGGGACTCCTCGTTCGAGAGAGAGAGAGAACATTAACATTTTATGTTTTATTTATCGTTTTTCTTCTTTATTTACTAAATGACTTGTCCGATTTTCGATTTTATTTTTTTAAAACCTTCTCGGAGGACACATGCATATGTGTGCAAAATTTCATTGAAATCGGTCGAGCGGTTTAGGAGGAGAAGAATGTCCACGAAATGTAAGAGTAGCGTAAAGAAGAGCTTCGCTCGTTCACTTCGTTCACTCGCTGCGCTCTTAACAAAGTTATAGTATGCACGGATGTACTATTTGATCATCCAGAGCGGTTCTTGAAACATATTTTGATAAATAACTCTGAGATTTACAGTTAGTTGCAGTTCTACCTTATATAATATCATAGTATACTATCTTACCATTACGACGCAATGAAAACATCAGCGATACTTTGCGGAACTTCATAACAAAGCGTAAACAAAGTTATAGTATGCACGGATGTACTATTTGATCATCCAGAGCGGTTCTTGAAACATATTTTGATAAATAACTCTGAGGTTTGCAGGTATTTGCAGTTCTAACTTATATAATATCAATGTATACTATCTTATCAATACGACGCAATGAAAACGCCAGCGAATCTTTGCAGAACTTCATAACAAAGCGTAAACAATGTTATACTATACACGTAGGAACTATTTGATCATCCTGAGCGGTTCTTGCTACATATTTTGTTAAATAACACTGAGCTTTGCAGGTATTTTCAGTTCTACCTTATATAATATCATAGTATACTATCTTACCAATACGACGCAATCAAAACCTCAGCGAAATTTTGCGGAAATTAACAACGTGTGAACAAAGTTATAGTATGCACGGATGTACTATTTGATCATCCAGAGCGGTTCTTGAAACATATTTTGATAAATAACTCTGAGATTTGCAGGTAGTTGCAGTTCTACCTTATATAATATCAAAGTATACTATCTTACCAATACGACGCAATCAAAACCTCAGCGAAACTTTGCGGAACTTCATAACAAAGCGTAAACAAAGTTATAGTATGCACGGATGTACTATTTGATCATCCAGAGCGGTTCTTGAAACATATTTTGATAAATAACTCTGAGATTTACAGTTAGTTGCAGTTCTACCTTAAATAATATCAAAGTATACCATCTTACCAATACGACGCAATGAAAACCTCAGCGAAACTTTGCGGAACTTCATAACAAAGCGTAAACAAAGTTATAGTATGCACGGATGTACTATTTGATCATCCAGAGCGGTTCTTGAAACATATTTTGATAAATAACTCTGAGATTTGCAGGTAGTTGCAGTTCTACCTTATATAATATCATAGTATACTATCTTACCATTACGACGCAATGAAAACATCAGCGATACTTTGCGGAACTTCATAACAAAGTGTGAACAAAGTTATACTATGAACTGATGTACTATTTGATCATCCTGAGCGGTTCTTGCTACATATTTAGTTAAATAACTCTGAGGTTTGCAGGTATTTGCAGTTCTAACTTATATAATATCAATGTATACTATCTTATCAATACGACGCAATGAAAACGCCAGCGAATCTTTGCAGAACTTCATAACAAAGCGTAAACAATGTTATACTATACACGGATGTACTATTTGATCTTCCTGCCAGTTCTTGAAACATATTTTGATACATAACTCTCAGATTTCTAGGTAGTTGCAGTTCTACGTATATAATATCAAAGTATACTATCTTAGCAATACGACGCAATCAAAACATCAGCGAAACTTTGCAGAACTTCATAACAAAGCGTAAACAAAGTTATACTATGCACGGATGTACTATTTGATCATCCAGAGCGGTTCTTGAAACATATTTTGATAAATAACTCTGAGATTTACAGTTAGTTGCAGTTCTACCTTAAATAATATCAAAGTATACTATCTTACCAATACGACGCAATCAAAACCTCAGCGAAACTTTGCGGAACTTCATAACAAAGCGTAAACAAAGTTATACTCTGCACGGATGTACTATTTGATCATCCGGAGCGGTTCTGGATACATATTTTGCCAAATCACTCTCAGGTTTGTAGGTAGTTGAAGTTCTACCTTATATAATATCATAGTACAGTATCTTACCAATACGACGCCATCCAACCTCAGCGAAACTTTGCGGAAGTTCATAACAAAGCGTAAACAAAGTTATACTATGCACGTATGTACTATTTGATCATCCTGAGCGGTTCTTGCTACATATTTTGTTAAATAACACTGAGCTTTGCAGGTATTTTCAGTTCTACCTTATATAATATCATAGTATACTATCTTACCAATACGACGCAATCAAAACCTCAGCGAAATTTTGCGGAAATTAACAACGTGTGAACAAAGTTATAGTATGCACGGATGTACTATTTGATCATCCAGAGCGGTTCTTGAAACATATTTTGATAAATAACTCTGAGATTTGCAGGTAGTTGCAGTTCTACCTTATATAATATCAAAGTATACTATCTTACCAATACGACGCAATCAAAACCTCAGCGAAACTTTGCGGAACTTCATAACAAAGCGTAAACAAAGTTATAGTATGCACGGATGTACTATTTGATCATCCAGAGCGGTTCTTGAAACATATTTTGATAAATAACTCTGAGATTTACAGTTAGTTATAGTTCTACCTTAAATAATATCAAAGTATACTATCTTACCAATACGACGCAATCAAAACCTCAGCGAAACTTTGCGGAACTTCATAACAAAGCGTAAACAAAGTTATAGTATGCACGGATGTACTATTTGATCATCCAGAGCGGTTCTTGAAACATATTTTGATAAATAACTCTGAGATTTACAGTTAGTTGCAGTTCTACCTTATATAATATCATAGTATACTACCTTACCATTACGACGCAATGAAAACATCAGCGATACTTTGCGGAACTTCATAACAAAGTGTGAACAAAGATATACTATGCACGGATGTACTATTTGATCATCCTGAGCAGTTCTTGCTACATATTTAGTTAAATAACTCTGAGGTTTGCAGGTATTTGCAGTTCTAACTTATATAATATCAAAGTATACTATCTTATCGATACGACTCATTCAATACATCAGCGAATCTTTGCAGAACTTCATAACAAAGTGTGAACAAATTTATACTATGCACGGATGTACTATTTGATCATCCTGATCGGTTCTTGCTACATATTTAGTTAAATAACTCTGAGGATTGCAGGTATTTGCAGTTCTAACTTATATAATATCAATGTATACTATCTTATCAATACGACGCAATGAAAACGCCTGCGAAACTTTGCGAACTTCATGACAAAGCGTAAACAAAGTTATACTATGCACGGACGTACTATTTGATCATCCAGAGCGGTTCTTGCTACATATTTAGTTAAATAACTCTGAGGTTTGCAGGTATTTGCAGTTCTAATTTAAATAATATCAAAGTATACTATCTTATGAATATGACACAATGAAAACCTCAGCGAAACTTTGCGGAACTTCATAACAAAGCGTAAACAAAGTTATACTATGCACGGATGTACTATTTGATCATCCTGATCGGTTCTTGCTACATATTTAGTTAAATAACTCTGAGGATTGCAGGTATTTGCAGTTCTAACTTATATAATATCAATGTATACTATCTTATCAATACGACGCAATGAAAACGCCAGCGAAACTTTGCGAACTTCATGACAAAGCGTAAACAAAGTTATACTATGCACGGACGTACTATTTGATCATCCTCAGCGTTTCTTCCTACATATTTAGTTCAATAACTCTGAGGTTTGCAGGTATTTGCAGTTCTAATTTATATAATATCAAAGTATACTATCTTATGAATATGACACAATGAAAACCTCAGCGAAAATTTGCGGAACTTCATAACAAAGCGTAAACAAAGTTATACTATGCACGGATGTACTATTTGATCATCCTGAGCAGTTCTTGCTACATATTTAGTTAAATAACTCTGAGGTTTGCAGGTATTTGCAGTTCTAATTTATATAATATCAAAGTATACTATCTTATGAATATGACACAATGAAAACCTCAGCGAAACTTTGCGGAACTTCATAACAAAGCGTAAACAAAGTTATACTATGCACGGATGTACTATTTGATCATCCTGATCGGTTCTTCCTACATATTTTGTTAAATAACTCTGAAATTTGCATGTAGTTGCAGTTCTATCTTACATAATATCAATGTATACTATCTTACCAATTGCGACGCAATCAAAACATCAGCGAAACATTGCGGAACTGCATAACAAAGCGTAAACAAAGTTATACTATGCACCGATTTACTGTATGATCATCCTGCCCGTTCTTGAAACATATTTTGTCAAATAACTCTGAGGTTTGCAGGTAGTTGCAGTTCTGTCTTACATAATATCAAAGTATACCATCTTACCAATACGACGCAATGAAAACGTCAGCGATACTTTGCGGAACTTCATAACAAAGCGTAAACAAAGTTATACTATGCACGTATGTACTATTTCATCATCCTGAGCGGTTCTTGCTACATTTTTTGTTAAATAACTCTGAGGTTTGCAGGTAGTTGCAGTTCTATCTTACATAATATCAAAGTATACTATCTACCCATTACGACGCAATCAAAACCTCAGCGAAACTTTGCGGAACTTCATAACGAAGCGTAAACAAAGTTATAGTATGCACGGATATACTGTATGATCATTCTGCCGGTTCTTGAAACATATTTTGATAAATAACTCTGAGGTTTGCAGGTAGTTGCAGTTCTATCTTACATAATATCAAAGTATACTATCTTACCATTACGACGCAATCAAAACCTCAGCGAAACTTTGCGGAACTTCATAGCGAAGCGTAAACAAAGTTATAGTATGCACGTATATACTGTATGATCATCCTGCCCGTTCTTGAAACATATTTTGCCAAATAACTCTGGGGTTTGCAGGTAGTTGCAGTTCTGTCTTATATAATATCAAAGTATACTATCTTATCAATAGGATGCAATAAAAACCTCAGCGAAACATTGCGGAACTTCATAACAAAGCGTAAACAAAGTTGTACTATGCACGGATGTACAGTTTGATCATTCTGCCCGTTCTTGAAACATATTGTGATAAATAACTCTGACATTTGCATGTAGTTGCAGTTCTATCTTATATAATATCAAAGTATACTATCTAATCAATTCGGCGCAATAAAAACCTCAGCGAAGCTTTGCGGAACTTCATATCAAAGCGTAAACAAATTTATACTATACACGGATGTACTATTTGATCATCCTGAGCGGTCCTTGCTACATTTTTTGTTAAATAACTATGAGGTTTGCAGGTAGTTGCAGTTCTATCTTATATAATATCAAAGTATACTATCTTATCAATTCGACGCAATAAAAACCTCAGCGAAGCTTTGCGGAAATTCAAAACAAAGCGTAAACAAAGTTATAGTAAGCAAGGATTTACTGTACGATCATCCTGCCCGTTCTTGAAACATATTTTGCCAAATAACTGAGATTTGCATGTAGTTGCAGTTGTATCTTACATAATATCAAAGTATACTATCTTACCATTACGACGCAATCAAAACCTCAGCGAAGCTTTGCGGAACTACATAACATAGCGTAAACAAAGTTATACTATGCACGGATGTACTATTTGATCATCCTGAGCAGTTCTTGCTACATATTTAGTTAAATAACTCTGAGGTTTGCAGGTATTTGCAGTTCTAACTTATATAATATCAAAGTATTCTATCTTATCGATACGACGCATTCAATACATCAGCGAATCTTTGCACAACTTCATAACAAAGTGTGAACAAAGTTATACTATGCACGGATGTACTATTTGATCATCCTGAGCAGTTCTTGCTACATATTTAGTTAAATAACTCTGAGGTTTGCAGGTATTTGCAGTTCTAACTTATATAATATCAAAGTATTCTATCTTATCGATACGACGCATTCAATACATCAGCGAATCTTTGCACAACTTCATAACAAAGTGTGAACAAAGTTATAGTATGCACGGATGTACTATTTGATCATCCAGAGCGGTTCTTGCTACATATTTAGTTAAATAACTCTGAGGTTTGCAGGTATTTGCAGTTCTAATTTATATAATATCAAAGTATACTATCTTATGAATATGACACAATGAAAACCTCAGCGAAACTTTGCGGAACTTCATAACAAAGCGTAAACAAAGTTATACTATGCACGGATGTACTATTTGATCATCCTGATCGGTTCTTCCTACATATTTTGTTAAATAACTCTGAAATTTGCATGTAGTTGCAGTTCTATCTTACATAATATCAATGTATACTATCTTACCAATTGCGACGCAATCAAAACATCAGCGAAACATTGCGGAACTGCATAACAAAGCGTAAACAAAGTTATACTATGCACCGATTTACTGTATGATCATCCTGCCCGTTCTTGAAACATATTTTGTCAAATAACTCTGAGGTTTGCAGGTAGTTGCAGTTCTGTCTTACATAATATCAAAGTATACTATCTTACAAATACGACGCAATCAAAACATCAGCGAAACTTTGCGGAACTTCATAACAAAGCGTAAACAAAGTTATAGTATGCACGGATTTACTGTATGATCATCCTGCCCGTTCTTGAAACATATTTTGATAAATAACTCTGAGATTTGCAGGTATTTGCAGTTCTATCTTACATAATATCAAATTATACTATCTTACCAATACGACGCAATCAAAACATCAGCGAAACTTTGCGGAACTTCATAACAAAGCGTGAACAACGTTATAGTATGCACGGATTTACTGCATGATCATCCTGTCCGTTCTTGAAACATATTTTGCCAAATAACTCTGAGATTTACAGTTAGTTGCAGTTCTACCTTATATAATATCATAGTATACTATCTTACCATTACGACGCAATGAAAACATCAGCGATACTTTGCGGAACTTCATAACAAAGCGTAAACAAAGTTATAGTATGCACGGATGTACTATTTGATCATCCAGAGCGGTTCTTGAAACATATTTTGATAAATAACTCTGAGGTTTGCAGGTATTTGCAGTTCTAACTTATATAATATCAATGTATACTATCTTATCAATACGACGCAATGAAAACGCCAGCGAATCTTTGCAGAACTTCATAACAAAGCGTAAACAATGTTATACTATACACGTAGGAACTATTTGATCATCCTGAGCGGTTCTTGCTACATATTTTGTTAAATAACACTGAGCTTTGCAGGTATTTTCAGTTCTACCTTATATAATATCATAGTATACTATCTTACCAATACGACGCAATCAAAACCTCAGCGAAATTTTGCGGATATTAACAACGTGTGAACAAAGTTATAGTATGCACGGATGTACTATTTGATCATCCAGAGCGGTTCTTGAAACATATTTTGATAAATAACTCTGAGATTTGCAGGTAGTTGCAGTTCTACCTTATATAATATCAAAGTATACTATCTTACCAATACGACGCAATCAAAACCTCAGCGAAACTTTGCGGAACTTCATAACAAAGCGTAAACAAAGTTATAGTATGCACGGATGTACTATTTGATCATCCAGAGCGGTTCTTGAAACATATTTTGATAAATAACTCTGAGATTTACAGTTAGTTGCAGTTCTACCTTAAATAATATCAAAGTATACCATCTTACCAATACGACGCAATGAAAACCTCAGCGAAACTTTGCGGAACTTCATAACAAAGCGTAAACAAAGTTATAGTATGCACGGATGTACTATTTGATCATCCAGAGCGGTTCTTGAAACATATTTTGATAAATAACTCTGAGATTTGCAGGTAGTTGCAGTTCTACCTTATATAATATCATAGTATACTATCTTACCATTACGACGCAATGAAAACATCAGCGATACTTTGCGGAACTTCATAACAAAGTGTGAACAAAGATATACTATGCACGGATGTACTATTTGATCATCCTGAGCGGTTCTTGCTACATATTTAGTTAAATAACTCTGAGGTTTGCAGGTATTTGCAGTTCTAACTTATATAATATCAATGTATACTATCTTATCAATACGACGCAATCAAAACGCCAGCGAATCTTTGCAGAACTTCATAACAAAGCGTAAACAATGTTATACTATACACGGATGTACTATTTGATCTTCCTGCCAGTTCTTGAAACATATTTTGATACATAACTCTCAGATTTCTAGGTAGTTGCAGTTCTACGTATATAATATCAAAGTATACTATCTTAGCAATACGACGCAATCAAAACATCAGCGAAACTTTGCAGAACTTCATAACAAAGCGTAAACAAAGTTATACTATGCACGGATGTACTATTTGATCATCCAGAGCGGTTCTTGAAACATATTTTGATAAATAACTCTGAGATTTACAGTTAGTTGCAGTTCTACCTTAAATAATATCAAAGTATACTATCTTACCAATACGACGCAATCAAAACCTCAGCGAAACTTTGCGGAACTTCATAACAAAGCGTAAACAAAGTTATACTCTGCACGGATGTACTATTTGATCATCCGGAGCGGTTCTGGATACATATTTTGCCAAATCACTCTCAGGTTTGTAGGTAGTTGAAGTTCTACCTTATATAATATCATAGTACAGTATCTTACCAATACGACGCCATCCAACCTCAGCGAAACTTTGCGGAAGTTCATAACAAAGCGTAAACAAAGTTATACTATGCACGTATGTACTATTTGATCATCCTGAGCGGTTCTTGCTACATATTTTGTTAAATAACACTGAGCTTTGCAGGTATTTTCAGTTCTACCTTATATAATATCATAGTATACTATCTTACCAATACGACGCAATCAAAACCTCAGCGAAATTTTGCGGAAATTAACAACGTGTGAACAAAGTTATAGTATGCACGGATGTACTATTTGATCATCCAGAGCGGTTCTTGAAACATATCTTGATAAATAACTCTGAGATTTGCAGGTAGTTGCAGTTCTACCTTATATAATATCAATGTATACTATCTTACCAATACGACGCAATCAAAACCTCAGCGAAACTTTGCGGAAATTCATAACAAAGTGTGAACAAAGTTATACTATGCACGGATGTACTATTTGATCATCCTGATCGTTTCTTGCTACATATTTAGTTAAATAGCTCTGAGGTTTGCAGGTATTTGCAGTTCTAACTTATATAATATCAATGTATACTATCTTATCAATACGACGCAATGAAAACGCCAGCGAATCTTTGCAGAACTTCATAACAAAGCGTAAACAATGTTATACTATACACGTAGGAACTATTTGATCATCCTGAGCGGTTCTTGCTACATATTTTGATAAATAACTCTGAGATTTACAGTTAGTTGCAGTTCTACCTTATATAATATCATAGTATACTACCTTACCATTACGACGCAATGAAAACATCAGCGATACTTTGCGGAACTTCATAACAAAGTGTGAACAAAGATATACTATGCACGGATGTACTATTTGATCATCCTGAGCAGTTCTTGCTACATATTTAGTTAAATAACTCTGAGGTTTGCAGGTATTTGCAGTTCTAACTTATATAATATCAAAGTATACTATCTTATCGATACGACGCATTCAATACATCAGCGAATCTTTGCAGAACTTCATAACAAAGTGTGAACAAATTTATACTATGCACGGATGTACTATTTGATCATCCTGATCGGTTCTTGCTACATATTTAGTTAAATAACTCTGAGGATTGCAGGTATTTGCAGTTCTAACTTATATAATATCAATGTATGATATCTTATCAATACGACGCAATGAAAACGCCTGCGAAACTTTGCGAACTTCATGACAAAGCGTAAACAAAGTTATACTATGCACGGACGTACTATTTGATCATCCAGAGCGGTTCTTGCTACATATTTAGTTAAATAACTCTGAGGTTTGCAGGTATTTGCAGTTCTAATTTATATAATATCAAAGTATACTATCTTATGAATATGACACAATGAAAACCTCAGCGAAACTTTGCGGAACTTCATAACAAAGCGTAAACAAAGTTATACTATGCACGGATGTACTATTTGATCATCCTGATCGGTTCTTGCTACATATTTAGTTAAATAACTCTGAGGATTGCAGGTATTTGCAGTTCTAACTTATATAATATCAATGTATACTATCTTATCAATACGACGCAATGAAAACGCCAGCGAAACTTTGCGTACTTCATGACAAAGCGTAAACAAAGTTATACTATGCACGGACGTACTATTTGATCATCCTCAGCGTTTCTTCCTACATATTTAGTTAAATAACTCTGAGGTTTGCAGGTATTTGCAGTTCTAATTTATATAATATCAAAGTATACTATCTTATGAATATGACACAATGAAAACCTCAGCGAAACTTTGCGGAACTTCATAACAAAGCGTAAACAAAGTTATACTATGCACGGATGTACTATTTGATCATCCTGAGCAGTTCTTGCTACATATTTAGTTAAATAACTCTGAGGTTTGCAGGTATTTGCAGTTCTAATTTATATAATATCAAAGTATACTATCTTATGAATATGACACAATGAAAACCTCAGCGAAACTTTGCGGAACTTCATAACAAAGCGTAAACAAAGTTATACTATGCACGGATGTACTATTTGATCATCCTGATCGGTTCTTCCTACATATTTTGTTAAATAACTCTGAAATTTGCATGTAGTTGCAGTTCTATCTTACATAATATCAATGTATACTATCTTACCAATTGCGACGCAATCAAAACATCAGCGAAACATTGCGGAACTGCATAACAAAGCGTAAACAAAGTTATACTATGCACGGATGTACTATTTGATCATCCTGAGCAGTTCTTGCTACATATTTAGTTAAATAACTCTGAGGTTTGCAGGTATTTGCAGTTCTAATTTATATAATATCAAAGTATACTATCTTATGAATATGACACAATGAAAACCTCAGCGAAACTTTGCGGAACTTCATAACAAAGCGTAAACAAAGTTATACTATGCACGGATGTACTATTTGATCATCCTGATCGGTTCTTCCTACATATTTTGTTAAATAACTCTGAAATTTGCATGTAGTTGCAGTTCTATCTTACATAATATCAATGTATACTATCTTACCAATTGCGACGCAATCAAAACATCAGCGAAACATTGCGGAACTGCATAACAAAGCGTAAACAAAGTTATACTATGCACCGATTTACTGTATGATCATCCTGCCCGTTCTTGAAACATATTTTGTCAAATAACTCTGAGGTTTGCAGGTAGTTGCAGTTCTGTCTTACATAATATCAAAGTATACTATCTTACAAATACGACGCAATCAAAACATCAGCGAAACTTTGCGGAACTTCATAACAAAGCGTAAACAAAGTTATAGTATGCACGGATTTACTGTATGATCATCCTGCCCGTTCTTGAAACATATTTTGATAAATAACTCTGAGATTTGCAGGTATTTGCAGTTCTATCTTACATAATATCAAATTATACTATCTTACCAATACGACGCAATCATAACATCAGCGAAACTTTGCGGAACTTCATAACAAAGCGTGAACAACGTTATAGTATGCACGGATTTACTGCATGATCATCCTGCCCGTTCTTGAAACATATTTTGCCAAATAACTCTGAGGATTGCAGGTAGTTGCAGTTCTGTCTTACATAATATCAAAGTATACTATCTTACCAATTGCGACGCAATCAAAACATCAGCGAAACATTGCGGAACTGCATAACAAAGCGTAAACAAAGTTATACTATGCACGGATGTACAGTTTGATCATTCTGCCGGTTCTTGAAACATATTTTGATAAATAACTCTGAGGTTTGCAGGTAGTTGCAGTTCTGTCTTACATAATATCAAAGTATACTATCTTACAAATACGACGCAATCAAAACATCAGCGAAACTTTGCGGAACTTCATAACAAAGCGTAAACAAAGTTATAGTATGCACGGATTTACTGTATGATCATCCTGCCCGTTCTTGAAACATATTTTGATAAATAACTCTGAGATTTGCAGGTATTTGCAGTTCTATCTTACATAATATCAAATTATACTATCTTACCAATACGACGCAATCAAAACATCAGCGAAACTTTGCGGAACTTCATAACAAAGCGTGAACAACGTTATAGTATGCACGGATTTACTGCATGATCATCCTGCCCGTTCTTGAAACATATTTTGCCAAATAACTCTGAGGATTGCAGGTAGTTGCAGTTCTGTCTTACATAATATCAGAGTATACCATCTTACCAATACGACGCAATGAAAACGTCAGCGATACTTTGCGGAACTTCATATCAAAGCGTAATCAAATTTATACTATACACGGATGTACTATTTGATCATCCTGAGCGGTCCTTGCTACATTTTTTGTTAAATAACTATGAGGTTTGCAGGTAGTTGCAGTTCTATCTTATATAATATCAAAGTAGACTATCTCATCAATACGATGCAATAAAAACATCAGCGAAACTTTGCAGAACTTCATAACAAAGCGTAAACAACGGTATACTATGCACGTATGTACTATTTCATCATCCTGAGCGGTTCTTGCTACATATTTTGCCAAATAACTCTGAGGTTTGCAGGTAGTTGCAGTTCTATCTTATATAATATCAAAGTATACTATCTTATCAATTCGACGCAATGAAAACCTCAGCGAAGCTTTGCGGAAATTCAAAACAAAGCGTAAACAAAGTTATAGTAAGCAAGGATTTACTGTACGATCATCCTGCCCGTTCTTGAAACATATTTTGCCAAATAACTGAGATTTGCATGTAGTTGCAGTTGTATCTTACATAATATCAAAGTATACTATCTTACCATTACGACGCAATCAAAACCTCAGCGAAACTTTGCGGAACTTCATAACAAAGCGTAAACAAAGTTATAGTATGCACGGATTTACTGTATGATCATCCTGCCCGTTCTTGAAACATATTTTGTCAAATAACTCTGAGGTTTGCAGGTAGTTGCAGTTCTGTCTTACATAATATCAAGGTATACTATCTTACCAATTGCGACGCAATCAAAACATCTGCGAAACATTGCAGAACTTCATAACAAAGTGTGAACAAAGTTATACTATGCATGGATGTACTATTTGATCATCCTGATCGTTTCTTGCTACATATTTAGTTAAATAGCTCTGAGGTTTGCAGGTATTTGCAGTTCTAACTTATATAATATCAATGTATACTATCTTATCAATACGACGCAATGAAAACGCCAGCGAATCTTTGCAGAACTTCATAACAAAGCGTAAACAATGTTATACTATACACGTAGGAACTATTTGATCATCCTGAGCGGTTCTTGCTACATATTTTGATAAATAACTCTGAGATTTACAGTTAGTTGCAGTTCTACCTTATATAATATCATAGTATACTACCTTACCATTACGACGCAATGAAAACATCAGCGATACTTTGCGGAACTTCATAACAAAGTGTGAACAAAGATATACTATGCACGGATGTACTATTTGATCATCCTGAGCAGTTCTTGCTACATATTTAGTTAAATAACTCTGAGGTTTGCAGGTATTTGCAGTTCTAACTTATATAATATCAAAGTATACTATCTTATCGATACGACGCATTCAATACATCAGCGAATCTTTGCAGAACTTCATAACAAAGTGTGAACAAATTTATACTATGCACGGATGTACTATTTGATCATCCTGATCGGTTCTTGCTACATATTTAGTTAAATAACTCTGAGGATTGCAGGTATTTGCAGTTCTAACTTATATAATATCAATGTATACTATCTTATCAATACGACGCAATGAAAACGCCTGCGAAACTTTGCGAACTTCATGACAAAGCGTAAACAAAGTTATACTATGCACGGACGTACTATTTGATCATCCAGAGCGGTTCTTGCTACATATTTAGTTAAATAACTCTGAGGTTTGCAGGTATTTGCAGTTCTAATTTATATAATATCAAAGTATACTATCTTATGAATATGACACAATGAAAACCTCAGCGAAACTTTGCGGAACTTCATAACAAAGCGTAATCAAAGTTATACTATGCACGGATGTACTATTTGATCATCCTGATCGGTTCTTGCTACATATTTAGTTAAATAACTCTGAGGATTGCAGGTATTTGCAGTTCTAATTTATATAATATCAAAGTATACTATCTTATCAATACGACGCAATGAAAACGCCAGCGAATCTTTGCAGAACTTCATAACAAAGCGTAAACAATGTTATACTATACACGTAGGATCTATTTGATCATCCTGAGCGGTTCTTGCTACATATTTTGATAAATAACTCTGAGATTTACAGTTAGTTGCAGTTCTACCTTATATAATATCATAGTATACTACCTTACCATTACGACGCAATGAAAACATCAGCGAAACTTTGCAGAACTTCATAACAAAGTGTGAACAAAGTTATACTATGCACCGATTTACTGTATGATCATCCTGCCCGTTCTTGAAACATATTTTGTCAAATAACTCTGAGGTTTGCAGGTAGTTGCAGTTCTGTCTTACATAATATCAAAGTATACTATCTTACAAATACGACGCAATCAAAACATCAGCGAAACTTTGCGGAACTTCATAACAAAGCGTAAACAAAGTTATAGTATGCACGGATTTACTGTATGATCATCCTGCCCGTTCTTGAAACATATTTTGTCAAATAACTCTGAGGTTTGCAGGTAGTTGCAGTTCTGTCTTACATAATATCAAGGTATACTATCTTACCAATTGCGACGCAATCAAAACATCTGCGAAACATTGCAGAACTTCATAACAAAGTGTGAACAAAGTTATACTATGCATGGATGTACTATTTGATCATCCTGATCGTTTCTTGCTACATATTTAGTTAAATAGCTCTGAGGTTTGCAGGTATTTGCAGTTCTAACTTATATAATATCAATGTATACTATCTTATCAATACGACGCAATGAAATCGCCAGCGAATCTTTGCAGAACTTCATAACAAAGCGTAAACAATGTTATACTATACACGTAGGAACTATTTGATCATCCTGAGCGGTTCTTGCTACATATTTTGATAAATAACTCTGAGATTTACAGTTAGTTGCAGTTCTACCTTATATAATATCATAGTATACTACCTTACCATTACGACGCAATGAAAACATCAGCGATACTTTGCGGAACTTCATAACAAAGTGTGAACAAAGATATACTATGCACGGATGTACTATTTGATCATCCTGAGCAGTTCTTGCTACATATTTAGTTAAATAACTCTGAGGTTTGCAGGTATTTGCAGTTCTAACTTATATAATATCAAAGTATACTATCTTATCGATACGACGCATTCAATACATCAGCGAATCTTTGCAGAACTTCATAACAAAGTGTGAACAAATTTATACTATGCACGGATGTACTATTTGATCATCCTGATCGGTTCTTGCTACATATTTAGTTAAATAACTCTGAGGATTGCAGGTATTTGCAGTTCTAACTTATATAATATCAATGTATACTATCTTATCAATACGACGCAATGAAAACGCCTGCGAAACTTTGCGAACTTCATGACAAAGCGTAAACAAAGTTATACTATGCACGGACGTACTATTTGATCATCCAGAGCGGTTCTTGCTACATATTTAGTTAAATAACTCTGAGGTTTGCAGGTATTTGCAGTTCTAATTTATATAATATCAAAGTATACTATCTTATGAATATGACACAATGAAAACCTCAGCGAAACTTTGCGGAACTTCATAACAAAGCGTAATCAAAGTTATACTATGCACGGATGTACTATTTGATCATCCTGATCGGTTCTTGCTACATATTTAGTTAAATAACTCTGAGGATTGCAGGTATTTGCAGTTCTAATTTATATAATATCAAAGTATACTATCTTATCAATACGACGCAATGAAAACGACAGCGAATCTTTGCAGAACTTCATAACAAAGCGTAAACAATGTTATACTATACACGTAGGATCTATTTGATCATCCTGAGCGGTTCTTGCTACATATTTTGATAAATAACTCTGAGATTTACAGTTAGTTGCAGTTCTACCTTATATAATATCATAGTATACTACCTTACCATTACGACGCAATGAAAACATCAGCGAAACTTTGCAGAACTTCATAACAAAGTGTGAACAAAGTTATACTATGCACCGATTTACTGTATGATCATCCTGCCCGTTCTTGAAACATATTTTGTCAAATAACTCTGAGGTTTGCAGGTAGTTGCAGTTCTGTCTTACATAATATCAAAGTATACTATCTTACAAATACGACGCAATCAAAACATCAGCGAAACTTTGCGGAACTTCATAACAAAGCGTAAACAAAGTTATAGTATGCACGGATTTACTGTATGATCATCCTGCCCGTTCTTGAAACATATTTTGATAAATAACTCTGAGATTTGCAGGTATTTGCAGTTCTACCTTAGATAATATCATAGTATACTACCTTACCATTACGACGCAATGAAAACATCAGCGATACTTTGCGGAACTTCATAACAAAGTGTGAACAAAGATATACTATGCACGGATGTACTATTTGATCATCCTGAGCAGTTCTTGCTACATATTTAGTTAAATAGCTCTGAGGTTTGCAGGTATTTGCAGTTCTAACTTATATAATATCAATGTATACTATCTTATCAATACGACGCAATGAAAACGCCAGCGAATCTTTGCAGAACTTCATAACAAAGCGTAAACAATGTTATACTATACACGTAGGATCTATTTGATCATCCTGAGCGGTTCTTGCTACATATTTTGATAAATAACTCTGAGATTTACAGTTAGTTGCAGTTCTACCTTATATAATATCATAGTATACTACCTTACCATTACGACGCAATGAAAACATCAGCGAAACTTTGCAGAACTTCATAACAAAGTGTGAACAAAGTTATACTATGCACGGATGTACTATTTGATCATCCTGATCGTTTCTTGCTACATATTTAGTTAAATAGCTCTGAGGTTTGCAGGTATTTGCAGTTCTAACTTATATAATATCAATGTATACTATCTTATCAATACGACGCAATGAAAACGCCAGCGAATCTTTGCAGAACTTCATAACAAAGCGTAAACAATGTTATACTATACACGTAGGAACTATTTGATCATCCTGAGCGGTTCTTGCTACATATTTTGATAAATAACTCTGAGATTTACAGTTAGTAGCAGTTCTACATTATATAATATCATAGTATACTACCTTACCATTACGACGCAATGAAAACATCAGCGATACTTTGCGGAACTTCATAACAAAGTGTGAACAAAGATATACTATGCACGGATGTACTATTTGATCATCCTGAGCAGTTCTTGCTACATATTTAGTTAAATAACTCTGAGGTTTGCAGGTATTTGCAGTTCTAACTTATATAATATCAAAGTATACTATCTTATCGATACGACGCATTCAATACATCAGCGAATCTTTGCAGAACTTCATAACAAAGTGTGAACAAATTTATACTATGCACGGATGTACTATTTGATCATCCTGATCGGTTCTTGCTACATATTTAGTTAAATAACTCTGAGGATTGCAGGTATTTGCAGTTCTAACTTATATAATATCAATGTATACTATCTTATCAATACGACGCAATGAAAACGCCTGCGAAACTTTGCGAACTTCATGACAAAGCGTAAACAAAGTTATACTATGCACGGACGTACTATTTGATCATCCAGAGCGGTTCTTGCTACATATTTAGTTAAATAACTCTGAGGTTTGCAGGTATTTGCAGTTCTAATTTATATAATATCAAAGTATACTATCTTATGAATATGACACAATGAAAACCTCAGCGAAACTTTGCGGAACTTCATAACAAAGCGTAAACAAAGTTATACTATGCACGGATGTACTATTTGATCATCCTGATCGGTTCTTGCTACATATTTAGTTAAATAACTCTGAGGATTGCAGGTATTTGCAGTTCTAACTTATATAATATCAATGTATACTATCTTATCAATACGACGCAATGAAAACGCCAGCGAAACTTTGCGAACTTCATGACAAAGCGTAAACAAAGTTATACTATGCACGGACGTACTATTTGATCATCCTCAGCGTTTCTTCCTACATATTTAGTTAAATAACTCTGAGGTTTGCAGGTATTTGCAGTTCTAATTTATATAATATCAAAGTATACTATCTTATGAATATGACACAATGAAAACCTCAGCGAAACTTTGCGGAACTTCATAACAAAGCGTAAACAAAGTTATACTATGCACGGATGTACTATTTGATCATCCTGAGCAGTTCTTGCTACATATTTAGTTAAATAACTCTGAGGTTTGCAGGTATTTGCAGTTCTAATTTATATAATATCAAAGTATACTATCTTATGAATATGACACAATGAAAACCTCAGCGAAACTTTGCGGAACTTCATAACAAAGCGTAAACAAACTTATACTATGCACGGATGTACTATTTGATCATCCTGATCGGTTCTTCCTACATATTTTGTTAAATAACTCTGAAATTTGCATGTAGTTGCAGTTCTATCTTACATAATATCAATGTATACTATCTTACCAATTGCGACGCAATCAAAACATCAGCGAAACATTGCGGAACTGCATAACAAAGCGTAAACAAAGTTATACTATGCACCGATTTACTGTATGATCATCCTGCCCGTTCTTGAAACATATTTTGTCAAATAACTCTGAGGTTTGCAGGTAGTTGCAGTTCTGTCTTACATAATATCAAAGTATACTATCTTACAAATACGACGCAATCAAAACATCAGCGAAACTTTGCGGAACATCATAACAAAGCGTAAACAAAGTTATAGTATGCACGGATTTACTGTATGATCATCCTGCCCGTTCTTGAAACATATTTTGATAAATAACTCTGAGATTTGCAGGTATTTGCAGTTCTATCTTACATAATATCAAATTATACTATCTTACCAATACGACGCAATCAAAACATCAGCGAAACTTTGCGGAACTTCATAACAAAGCGTGAACAACGTTATAGTATGCACGGATTTACTGCATGATCATCCTGCCCGTTCTTGAAACATATTTTGCCAAATAACTCTGAGGATTGCAGGTAGTTGCAGTTCTGTCTTACATAATATCAAAGTATACTATCTTACCAATTGCGACGCAATCAAAACATCAGCGAAACATTGCGGAACTGCATAACAAAGCGTAAACAAAGTTATACTATGCACGGATGTACAGTTTGATCATTCTGCCGGTTCTTGAAACATATTTTGATAAATAACTCTGAGGTTTGCAGGTATTTGCAGTTCTATCTTACATAATATCAAATTATACTATCTTACCAATACGACGCAATCAAAACATCAGCGAAACTTTGCGGAACTTCATAACAAAGCGTGAACAACGTTATAGTATGCACGGATTTACTGCATGATCATCCTGCCCGTTCTTGAAACATATTTTGCCAAATAACTCTGAGGATTGCAGGTAGTTGCAGTTCTGTCTTACATAATATCAGAGTATACCATCTTACCAATACGACGCAATGAAAACGTCAGCGATACTTTGCGGAACTTCATATCAAAGCGTAAACAAATTTATACTATACACGGATGTACTATTTGATCATCCTGAGCGGTCCTTGCTACATTTTTTGTTAAATAACTATGAGGTTTGCAGGTAGTTGCAGTTCTATCTTATATAATATCAAAGTACACTATCTCATCAATACGATGCAATAAAAACATCAGCGAAACTTTGCAGAACTTCATAACAAAGCGTAAACAACGGTATACTATGCACGTATGTACTATTTCATCATCCTGAGCGGTTCTTGCTACATATTTTGCCAAATAACTCTGAGGTTTGCAGGTAGTTGCAGTTCTATCTTATATAATATCAAAGTATACTATCTTATCAATTCGACGCAATGAAAACCTCAGCGAAGCTTTGCGGAAATTCAAAACAAAGCGTAAACAAAGTTATAGTAAGCAAGGATTTACTGTACGATCATCCTGCCCGTTCTTGAAACATATTTTGCCAAATAACTGAGATTTGCATGTAGTTGCAGTTGTATCTTACATAATATCAAAGTATACTATCTTACCATTACGACGCAATCAAAACCTCAGCGAAACTTTGCGGAACTTCATAACAAAGCGTAAACAAAGTTATAGTATGCACGGATTTACTGTATGATCATCCTGCCCGTTCTTGAAACATATTTTGTCAAATAACTCTGAGGTTTGCAGGTAGTTGCAGTTCTGTCTTACATAATATCAAGGTATACTATCTTACCAATTGCGACGCAATCAAAACATCTGCGAAACTTTGCAGAACTTCATAACAAAGCGTAAACAAAGTTATACTATGCACGTATGTACTATTTCATCATCCTGAGCGGTTCTTGCTACATTTTTTGTTAAATAACTCTGAGGTTTGCAGGTAGTTGCAGTTCTATCTTACATAATATCAAAGTATACTATCTACCCATTACGACGCAATCAAAACCTCAGCGAAACTTTGCGGAACTTCATAACGAAGCGTAAACAAAGTTATAGTATGCACGGATATACTGTATGATCATTCTGCCGGTTCTTGAAACATATTTTGATAAATAACTCTGAGGTTTGCAGGTAGTTGCAGTTCTATCTTACATAATATCAAAGTATACTATCTTACCATTACGACGCAATCAAAACCTCAGCGAAACTTTGCGGAACTTCATAACGAAGCGTAAACAAAGTTATAGTATGCACGGATATACTGTATGATCATCCTGCCCGTTCTTGAAACATATTTTGCCAAATAACTCTGGGGTTTGCAGGTAGTTGCAGTTCTGTCTTATATAATATCAAAGTATACTATCTGATCAATACGATGCAATAAAAACCTCAGCGAAAATTTGCGGAAATACATAACAAAGCGTAATCAAAGTTATACTATGCAGGAATGTACTATTTCAACATCCTGTGCGGTTCTTGCTACATATTTTGTTAAATAACTCTGAGGTTTGTAGGTAGTTGCAGTTCTACCTTACATAATATCAAAGTATACTATCTAATCAATTCGACGCAATAAAAACCTCAGCGAAGCTTTGCGGAACTTCATATCAAAGCGTAAACAAATTTATACTATACACGGATGTACTATTTGATCATCCTGAGCGGTCCTTGCTACATTTTTTGTTAAATAACTATGAGGTTTGCAGGTAGTTGCAGTTCTATCTTATATAATATCAAAGTACACTATCTCATCAATACGATGCAATAAAAACCTCAGCGAAAATTTGCGGAAATTCATAACAAAGCGTAATCAAAGTTATACTATGCAGGAATGTACTATTTCAACATCCTGAGCGGTTCTTGCTACATATTTTGTTAAATAACTCTGAAGTTTGCAGGTAGTTGCAGTTCTGTCTTACATAATATCAAAGTATACTATCTTACCAATTGCGACGCAATCAAAACATCAGCGAAACTTTGCAGAACATCATAACAAAGCGTAAACAACGGTATACTATGCACGTATGTACTATTTCATCATCCTGAGCGGTTCTTGCTACATATTTTGCCAAATAACTCTGAGGTTTGCAGGTAGTTGCAGTTCTATCTTATATAATATCAAAGTATACTATCTTATCAATTCGACGCAATAAAAACCTCAGCGAAGCTTTGCGGAAATTCAAAACAAAGCGTAAACGAAGTTATAGTAAGCAAGGATTTACTGTATGACCATCCTGCCCGTTCTTGAAACATATTTTGCCAAATAACTCTGAGGATGGCAGGTAGTTGCAGTTCTGTCTTACATAATATCAAAGTATACTATCTTACCAATTGCGACGCAATCAAAACATGAGCGAAACTTTGCGGAACTTCATAACAAAGCGTAAACAAAGTTATAGTATGCACGGATTTACTGTATGATCATCCTGCCCGTTCTTGAAACATATTTTGTCAAATAACTCTGAGGTTTGCAGGTAGTTGCAGTTCTGTCTTACATAATATCAAGGTATACTATCTTACCAATTGCGACGCAATCAAAACATCTGCGAAACTTTGCAGAACTTCATAACAAAGCGTAAACAAAGTTATACTATGCACGTATGTACTATTTCATCACCCTGAGCGGTTCTTGCTACATTTTTTGTTAAATAACTCTGAGGTTTGCAGGTAGTTGCAGTTCTATCTTACATAATATCAAAGTATACTATCTACCCATTACGACGCAATCAAAACCTCAGCGAAACTTTGCGGAACTTCATAACGAAGCGTAAACAAAGTTATAGTATGCACCGATATACTGTATGATCATCCTGCCCGTTCTTGAAACATATTTTGCCAAATAACTCTGAGGTTTGCAGGTAGTTGCAGTTCTGTCTTATATAATATCAAAGTATACTATCTTATCAATAGGATGCAATAAAAACCTCAGCGAAACATTGCGGAACTTCATAACAAAGCGTAAACAAAGTTTTACTATGCACGGATGTACAGTTTGATCATTCTGCCGGTTCTTGAAACATATTTTGATAAATAACTCTGATATTTGCATGTAGTTGCAGTTCTATCTTATATAATATCAAAGTATACTATCTAATCAATTCGACGCAATAAAAACCTCAGCGAAGCTTTGCGGAACTACATAACATAGCGTAAACAAAGTTATACTATGCACGGATGTACAGTTTGATCATTCTGCCGGTTCTTGAAACATATTTTTATAAATAACTCTGAGGTTTGCAGGTAGTTGCAGTTCTATCTTACATAATATCAAAGTATACTATCTTACCATTACGACGCAATCAAAACCTCAGCGAAATTTTGCGGAACTTCATAACAAAGCGTAAACAAAGTTATAGTATGCACGGATTTACTGTATGATCATACTGCCCGTTCTTGAAACATATTTTGCCAAATAACTCTGAGGTTTGCAGGTCCTTGCAGTTCTGTCTTACTTAATATCAAAGTATACTATCTTACCAATTGCGACGCAATCAAAACATCAGCGAAACTTTGCAGAACTTCATAACAAAGCGTAAACAAAGTTATACTATGCACGTATGTACTATTTCATCATCCTGAGCGGTTCTTGCTACATTTTTTGTTAAATAACTCTGAGGTTTGCAGGTAGTTGCAGTTCTGTCTTACATAATATCAAAGTATACTATCTTACCAATTGCGACGCAATCAAAACATCAGCGAAACATTGCGGAACTGCATAACAAAGCGTAAACAATGTTATACTATGCACGGATGTACAGTTTGATCATCCTGCCGGTATTGCAACATATTTTGATAAATAACTCTGATATTTGCATGTAGTTGCAGTTCTATCTTATATAATATCAAAGTATACTATCTAATCAATTCGACGCAATAAAAACCTCAGCGAAGCTTTGCGGAACTACATAACATAGCGTAAACAAATTTATACTATGCACGGATGTACAGTTTGATCATTCTGCCGGTTCTTGAAACATATTTTTATAAATAACTCTGAGGTTTGCAGGTAGTTGCAGTTCTATCTTACATAATATCAAAGTATACTATCTTACCATTACGACGCATTCAAAACCTCAGCGAAGCTTTGCGGAACTTCATAACGAAGCGTAAACAAAGTTATAGTATGCACGGATATACTGTATGATCATTCTGCCCGTTCTTGAAACATATTTTGCCAAATAACTCTGAGGTTTGCAGGTAGTTGCAGTTCTGTCTTACATAATATCAAAGTATACTGTCTTACCAATTGCGACGCAATCAAAACATCAGCGAAACTTTGCAGAACTTCATAACAAAGCGTAAACAATGTTATACTATGCACGTATGTACTATTTCATCATCCTGAGCGGTTATTGCTACATTTTTTGTTAAATAACTCTGAGGTTTGCAGGTAGTTGCAGTTCTGTCTTACATAATATCAAAGTATACTATCTACCCATTACGACGCAATCAAAACCTCAGCGAAACTTTGCGGAACTTCATAACGAAGCGTAAACAAAGTTATAGTATGCACGGATATACTGTATGATCATCCTGCCCGTTCTTGAAACATATTTTGCCAAATAACTCTGGGGTTTGCAGGTAGTTGCAGTTCTGTCTTACATAATATCAAGGTATACTATCTTACCAATTGCGACGCAATCAAAACATCTGCGAAACTTTGCAGAACTTCATAACAAAGCGTAAACAAAGTTATACTATGCACGTATGTACTATTTCATCATCCTGAGCGGTTCTTGCTACATTTTTTGTTAAATAACTCTGAGGTTTGCAGGTAGTTGCAGTTCTATCTTATATAATATCAAAGTACACTATCTCATCAATACGATGCAATAAAAACCTCAGCGAAAATTTGCGGAAATTCATAACAAAGCGTAATCAAAGTTATACTATGCAGGAATGTACTATTTCAACATCCTGAGCGGTTCTTGCTACATATTTTGTTAAATAACTCTGAAGTTTGCAGGTAGTTGCAGTTCTGTCTTACATAATATCAAAGTATACTATCTTACCAATTGCGACGCAATCAAAACATCAGCGAAACTTTGCAGAACATCATAACAAAGCGTAAACAACGGTATACTATGCACGTATGTACTATTTCATCATCCTGTGCGGTTCTTGCTACATATTTTGCCAAATAACTCTGAGGTTTGCAGGTAGTTGCAGTTCTATCTTATATAATATCAAAGTATACTATCTTATCAATTCGACGCAATAAAAACCTCAGCGAAGCTTTGCGGAAATTCAAAACAAAGCGTAAACGAAGTTATAGTAAGCAAGGATTTACTGTATGACCATCCTGCCCGTTCTTGAAACATATTTTGCCAAATAACTCTGAGGATGGCAGGTAGTTGCAGTTCTGTCTTACATAATATCAAAGTATACTATCTTACCAATTGCGACGCAATCAAAACATCAGCGAAACTTTGCGGAACTTCATAACAAAGCGTAAAGAAAGTTATAGTATGCACGGATTTACTGTATGATCATCCTGCCCGTTCTTGAAACATATTTTGTCAAATAACTCTGAGGTTTGCAGGTAGTTGCAGTTCTGTCTTACATAATATCAAGGTATACTATCTTACCAATTGCGACGCAATCAAGACCTCAGCGAAACTTTGCGGAACTTCATAACAAAGCGTGAACAAAGTTATACTATGCAAGGATGTACTATTTGATCACCCTGAGCGGTTCTGGATACATATTTTGCCAAATCACTCTCAGGTTTCTAGGTATTTTCAGTTCTACCTTATATAATATCATAGTATACTATCTTACCAATACGACGCAATCAAAACATCAGTGACACTTTGCGGAATTTCATAAGAAAGCGAGAACAAAGTTATACTATGCACGGATATACTATTTGATCATCCAGAGCGGTTCTTGCTACATATTTAGTTAAATAACTCTGAGGTTTGCAGTTGGTTGCAGTTCTATCTTATCTAATATCAATGTATACTATCTTATCAATACGACGCAATCAAAACAACAGCGACACTTTGCGGAATTTCATAAGAAAGCGAGAACAAAGTTATACTATGCATGGATATACTATTAGATCTTCCTGAGCGGTTCTTGCTACATATTTTGATATATAACTCTGAGGTGTGCAGGTATTTGCAGTTCTAACTTATCTAATATCAATGTATACTATCTTATCAATACGACGCAATCAAAACATCAGCGACACTTTGCGGAACTTCATAACAAAGCGTAAACAAAGTTATACTGTGCAAGTATGTTCTATTTGATCATCCTGAGCGGTTCATGCTACATATTTAGTTAAATAACTCTGAGGTTTGCAGGTAGTTGCAGTTCTATCTTATATAATATCAAAGTATACTATCTTACCAATACGAAGCCATCAAGACCTCAGCGAAACTTTGCGGAACTTCATAACAAAGCGTGAACAAAGTTATACTATTCAAGGATGTTCTATTTGATCATCCTGAGCGGTTCTTGCTACATATTTAGTTAAATAACTCTGAGGTTTGCAGGTAGTTGCAGTTCTATCTTATATAATATCAAAGTATACTATCTTACCAATACGAAGCCATCAAGACCTCAGCGAAACTTTGCGGAACTTCATAACAAAGCGTGAACAAAGTTATACTATGCAAGGATGTACTATTTGATCACCCTGAGCGGTTCTGGATACATATTTTGCCAAATCACTCTCAGGTTTGTAGGTAGTTGCAGTTCTACCTTATATAATATCATAGTATACTATCTTATCAATACGACGCAATTAAAACATCAGCGACACTTTGCGGAATTTCATAAGAAAGCGTGAACAAAGTTATACTATGCACGGATGTACTATTTGATCATCCAGAGCGGTTCTTGCAACATATTTAGTTAAACAACTCTGAGGTGTGCAGGTATTTGCAGTTCTAATTTATCTAACATCAATGTATACTATCTTATCAATACGACGCAATCAAAACCTCAGCGAAACTCTGCGGAACTTCATAACAAAGCGTAAACAAAGTTATACTATGCACGTATGTACTATTTGATCATCCTGAGCGGTTCTTGCTACATATTTAGTTAAATAACTCTGAGTTTTGCATGTAGTTGCAGTTCTAACTTATATAATATCAAAGTATACTATCTTATCAATACGACGCAATCAAAACCTCAGCGAAACTCTGCGGAACTTCATAACAAAGCGTAAACAAAGTTATACTGTGCAAGTATGTTCTATTTGATCATCCTGAGCGTTTCTTGCTACATATTTAGTTAAATAACTCTGAGTTTTGCATGTAGTTGCAGTTCTAACTTATATAATATCAAAGTATACTATCTTATCAATACGACGCAATCAAAACCTCAGCGAAACTCTGCGGAACTTCATAACAAAGCGTAAACAAAGTTATACTATGCAAGGATGTACCATTTGATCATCCTGAGCGGTTCTGAATACATATTTTGCCAAATCACTCTCAGGTTTCTAGGTATTTTCAGTTCTACCTTATATAATATCATAGTATACTATCTTACCAATACGACGCAATCAAAACATCAGTGACACTTTGCGGAATTTCATAAGAAAGCGAGAACAAAGTTATACTATGCACGGATATACTATTTGATCATCCAGAGCGGTTCTTGCTACATATTTAGTTAAATAACTCTGAGGTTTGCAGTTGGTTGCAGTTCTATCTTATCTAATATCAATGTATACTATCTTATCAATACGACGCAATCAAAACAACAGCGACACTTTGCGGAATTTCATAAGAAAGCGAGAACAAAGTTATACTATGCATGGATATACAATTAGATCTTCCTGAGCGGTTCTTGCTACATATTTTGATATATAACTCTGAGGTGTGCAGGTATTTGCAGTTCTAACTTATCTAATATCAATGTATACTATCTTATCAATACGACGCAATCAAAACATCAGCGACACTTTGCGGAACTTCATAACAAAGCGTAAACAAAGTTATACTGTGCAAGTATGTTCTATTTGATCATCCTGAGCGGTTCTGAATACATATTTTGCCAAATCACTCTCAGGTTTGTAGGTATTTTCAGTTCTACCTTATATAATATCATAGTATACTATCTTATATATGACGCAATACGACGCAATCAAAACATCAGTGACACTTTGCGGAATTTCATAAGAAAGCGAGAACAAAGTTATACTATGCACGGATATACTATTTGATCATCCAGAGCGGTTCTTGCTACATATTTAGTTAAATAACTCTGAGGTTTGCAGTTGGTTGCAGTTCTATCTTATCTAATATCAATGTATACTATCTTATCAATACGAAGCAATCAAAACAACAGCGACACTTTGCGGAACTTCATAACAAAGCGTAAACAAAGTTATACAATGCACGGATGTACTATTTGATCATCCAGAGCTGTTCTTGCTACATATTTTGTTATATAACTCTGAGGTGTGCAGGTATTTGCAGTTCTAACTTATCTAATATCAATGTATACTATCTTATCAATACGACGCAATCAAAACATCAGCGACACTTTGCGGAATTTCATAAGAAAGAGTAAACAAAGTTATACTGTGCACGTATGTACTATTTGATCATCCTGAGCGGTTCTTGCAACATATTTTGTTAAATAACTCTGAGCTTTGCAGGTATTTGCAGTTCTAACTTATATAATATCAAAGTATACTATTTATCAATACGACGCAATCAAAACCTCAGCGAAACTCTGCGGAACTTCATAACAAAGCGTGAACAAAGTTATACTATGCACGGATGTACTATTTGATCGCTCTGAGCGGTTCTAAATACATATTTTGCCATATCACTCTCAGGTTTGAAGGTAGCTGCAGTTCTACCTCATATAATATCATAGTATACTATCTTACCAATACGACGCAATTAAAACATCAGCGACACTTTGAGGAACTTCATAACAAAGCTTAAACAAAGTTATACTGTGCACGTATGTACTATTTGATCATCCTGAGCGGTTCCTGCTACATTTTTAGTAAAATAACTCAGAGGTTTCCATGTAGTTGCAGTTCTAACTTATATAATATAAAAGTATACTATCTTATCAATACGACGCAATCAAAACCTCAGTGAAATTCTGCGGAACTTCATAACAAAGCGTAAACAAAGTTATACTATGCACGGATGTACTATTTGATCGTTCTGAGCGGTACTAAATACATATTTTGCCATATCACTCTCAGGTTTGTAGGTAGTTTCAGTTCTACCTTATATAATATCATAGTATACAATCTTACCAATACGACGCAATTAAAACATCAGCGACACTTTGCGGAATTTCATAAGAAAGCGAGAACAAAGTTATACTATACACGGATGTACTATTTGATCATCCAGAGCGGTTTTTGCTACATATTTAGTTAAATAACTCTGAGCTTTGCAGGTAGTTGCAGTTCTATCTTACATAATATCAAAGTATACCACCTTACCAATTGCGACGTAATCAAAACATCAGCGAAACATTGCGGAACTTCATAACAAAGCGTAAACAAAGTTATACTATGCACGTATGTACTATTGGATCATCCCTAGCGGTTCTTGCTACATATTTAGTTAAATAACTCTGAGGTTTGCATGTAGTTGCAGTTCTATCTTATATAATATCAAAGTATTCCACCTAACCAATTGCGACGCAATCAAAAGCTCAGCGAAACATTGCGGAACTTCATAACAAAGCGTAAACAAAGTTATACTATGCACGTATGTCCTATTGGATCATCCCTAGCGGTTCTTGCTACATATTTTGTTATATAACTCTGAGGTGTGCAGGTATTTGCAGTTCTATCTTACATAATATCAAAGTATTCCACCTTACCAATTGCGACGCAATCAAAACCTCAGCGAAACATTGCGGAACTTCATAACAAAGCGTAAACAAAGTTATACTATGCACGTATGTACTATTTGGTCATCCCTAGCGGTTCTTACTACATATTTTGTTAAATAACTCTGAGGATTGCATGTAGTTGCAGTTCTATCTTATATAATATCAAAGTATACTATCTAACCAATACGACGCCATCAAAACCTCAGCGTAACTTTGCGGAACTTCATAACAAAGCGTAAACAAAGTTATACTATGCACGGATATACTATTAGATCGTCCTGAGCGGTTCTTGCTACATATTTTGTTATATAACTCTGAGGTGTGCAGGTATTTGCAGATCTAACTTATCTAATATCAATGTATACAATCATATCAATACGACGCAATCAAAACATCAGCGACACTTTGCGGAACTTCATAAGAAAGCGAGATCAAAGTTATAGTATACACGGATGTACTATTTGATCATCCTGAGCGGTTCTTGCTGCATATTTAGTTAAATAACTCTGAGCTTTGCAGGTATTTGCAGTTCTAACTTATATAATATCAAAGTATACTATCTTATCAATACGACGCCATCAAAATCTCAGCGTAACTTTGCGGAACTTCATAACAAAACGTAAACAAAGTTATACTATGCACGTATGTACTATTTGATCATCCTGAGCGGTTCTTGCAACATATTTTGTTAAATAACTCTGAGCTTTGCAGTTATTTGCAGTTCTAACTTATATAATATCAAAGTATACTATCTTATCAATACGACGCAATCAAAACCTCAGCGAAACTCTGCGGAACTTCATAACAAAGCGTGAACAAAGTTATACTATGCACGGATGTACTATTTGATCATCCAGAGCGGTTCTTGCTACATATATAGTTAAATAACTCTGAGCTTTGCAGGTAGTTGCAGTTCTATCTTACATAATATCAAAGTATTCCACCTTACCAATTGCGACGCAATCAAAACCTCAGCGAAACATTGCGGAACTTCATAACAAAGCGTAAACAAAGTTATACTATGCACGTATGTACTATTTGATCATCCCTAGCGGTTCTTACTACATATTTTGTTAAATAACTCTGAGGTTTGCATGTAGTTGCAGTTCTATCTTATATAATATCAAAGTATTCCACCTTACCAATTGCGACGCAATCAAAACTTCAGCGAAACATTGCGGAACTTCATAACAAAGCGTAAACAAAGTTATACTATGCACGTATGTACTATTTGATCATCCCTAGCGGTTCTTACTACATATTTTTTTAAATAACTCTGAGGTTTGCATGTAGTTGCAGTTCTATCTTATATAATATCAAAGTATACTATCTAACCAATACGACGCCATCAAAACCTGAGCGTAACTTTGCGGAACTTCATAACAAAGCGTAAACAAAGTTATACTATGCACGGATGTACTATTTGATCATCCAGAACTGTTCTTGCTACATATTTTGTTAAATAACTCTCAGGTTTGTAGGTAGTTGCAGTACTACAATATATAATATCATAGTATACTATCTTACCAATACGACGCAATTAAAACATCAGCGACACTTTGAGGAACTTCATAACAAAGCGTAAACAAAGTTATACTATGCACGTATGTACTATTGGATCATCCCTAGCGGTTCTTGCTACATATTTAGTTAAATAACTCTGAGGTTTGCATGTAGTTGCAGTTCTATCTTATATAATATCAAAGTATTCCACCTAACCAATTGCGACGCAATCAAAAGCTCAGCGAAACATTGCGGAACTTCATAACAAAGCGTAAACAAAGTTATACTATGCACGTATGTACTATTGGATCATCCCTAGCGGTTCTTGCTACATATTTTGTTATATAACTCTGAGGTGTGCAGGTATTTGCAGTTCTATCTTACATAATATCAAGGTATTCCACCTTACCAATTGCGACGCAATCAAAACCTCAGCGAAACATTGCGGAACTTCATAACAAAGCGTAAACAAAGTTATACTATGCACGTATGTACTATTTGGTCATCCCTAGCGGTTCTTACTACATATTTTGTTAAATAACTCTGAGGATTGCATGTAGTTGCAGTTCTATCTTATATAATATCAAAGTATACTATCTAACCAATACGACGCCATCAAAACCTCAGCGTAACTTTGCGGAACTGCATAACAAAGCGTAAACAAAGTTATACTATGCACGGATATACTATTAGATCGTCCTGAGCGGTTCTTGCTACATATTTTGTTATATAACTCTGAGGTGTGCAGGTATTTGCAGATCTAACTTATCTAATATCAATGTATACAATCATATCAATACGACGCAATCAAAACATCAGCGACACTTTGCGGAACTTCATAAGAAAGCGAGATCAAAGTTATAGTATGCACGGATGTACTATTTGATCATCCTGAGCGGTTCTTGCTGCATATTTAGTTAAATAACTCTGAGCTTTGCAGGTATTTGCAGTTCTAACTTATATAATATCAAAGTATACTATCTTATCAATACGACGCCATCAAAACCTCAGCGTAACTTTGCGGAACTTCATAACAAAACGTAAACAAAGTTATACTATGCACGTATGTACTATTTGATCATCCTGAGCGGTTCTTGCAACATATTTTGTTAAATAACTCTGAGCTTTGCAGGTAGTTGCAGTTCTATCTTACATAATATCAAAGTATTCCACCTTACCAATTGCGACGCAATCAAAACTTCAGCGAAACATTGCGGAACTTCATAACAAAGCGTAAACAAAGTTATACTATGCACGTATGTACTATTTGATCATCCCTAGCGGTTCTTACTACATATTTTGTTAAATAACTCTGAGGTTTGCATGTAGTTGCAGTTCTATCTTATATAATATCAAAGTATTCCACCTTACCAATTGCGACGCAATCAAAACCTCAGCGAAACATTGCGGAACTTCATAACAAAGCGTAAACAAAGTTATACTATGCACGTATGTACTATTTGATCATCCCTAGCGGTTCTTACTACATATTTTTTTAAATAACTCTGAGGTTTGCATGTAGTTGCAGTTCTATCTTATATAATATCAAAGTATACTATCTAACCAATACGACGCCATCAAAACCTGAGCGTAACTTTGCGGAACTTCATAACAAAGCGTAAACAAAGTTATACTATGCACGGATGTACTATTTGATCATCCAGAACTGTTCTTGCTACATATTTTGTTAAATAACTCTCAGGTTTGTAGGTAGTTGCAGTACTACCTTATATAATATCATAGTATACTATCTTACCAATACGACGCAATTAAAACATCAGCGACACTTTGAGGAACTTCATAACAAAGCGTAAACAAAGTTATACTATGCACGGATGTACTATTTGATCATCCTGAGCGGTTCTTGCTGCATATTTAGTTAAATAACTCTGAGCTTTGCAGGTATTTGCAGTTCTAACTTATATAATATCAAAGTATACTATCTTATCAATACGACGCCATCAAAACCTCCGCGTAACTTTGCGGAACTTCATAACAAAACGTAAACAAAATTATACTATGCACGGATGTACTATTTGATCACCTAGAGCGGTTCTTGCTACATATTTAGTTAAATAACTCTGAGTTTTGCACGTAGTTGGAGTTCTATCTTATATAATATCAAAGTATACTATCTTACTAATTGCGACGCAATCAAAACATCAGTGACACTTTGCAGAACTTCATAAGAAAGCGTAAACAAAGTTATACTATGCACGTATGTACTATTTGATCATCCTGAGCGGTTCTTGCAACATATTTTGTTAAATAACTCTGAGCTTTGCAGGTATTTGCAGTTCGAACTTATATAATATCAAAGTATACTATCTTATCAATACGACGCAATCAAAACCTCAGCGAAACTCTGCGGAACTTCATAACACAGCGTGAACAAAGTTATACTATGCACGGATGTACTATTTGATCATCCAGAGCGGTTCTTGCTACATATTTAGTTAAATAACTCTGAGCTTTGCAGGTAGTTGCAGTTCTATCTTACATAATATCAAAGTATTCCACCTTACCAATTGCGACGCAATCAAAACCTCAGCGAAACATTGCGGAACTTCATAACAAAGCGTAAACAAAGTTATACTATGCACGTATGTACTATTTGATCATCCCTAGCGGTTCTTACTACATATTTTGTTAAATAACTGTGAGGTTTGCATGTAGATGCAGTTCTATCGTATATAATATCAAAGTATTCCACCTTACAAATTGCGACGCAATCAAAACCTCAGCGAAACATTGCGGAACTTCATAACAAAGCGTAAACAAAGTTATACTATGCACGGATGTACTATTTGATCATCCTGAGCGGTTCTTGCTGCATATTTAGTTAAATAACTCTGAGCTTTGCAGGTATTTGCAGTTCTAACTTATATAATTTCAAAGTATACTATCTTATCAATACGACGCCATCAAAACCTCAGCGTAACTTTGCGGAACTTCATAACAAAACGTAAACAAAGTTATACTATGCACGGATGTACTATTTGATCATCCAGAGCGGTTCTTGCTACATATTTAGTTAAATAACTCTGAGCTTTGCAGGTAGTTGCAGTTCTATCTTACATAATATCAAAGTATTCCACCTTACCAATTGCGACGCAATCAAAACCTCAGCGAAACATTGCGGAACTTCATAACAAAGCGTAAACAAAGTTATACTATGCACGTATGTACTATTTGATCATCCCTAGCGGTTCTTACTACATATTTTGTTAAATAACTCTGAGGTTTGCATGTAGTTGCAGTTCTATCTTATATAATATCAAAGTATTTCACCTTACCAATTGCGACGCAATCAAAACCTCAGCGAAACATTGCGGAACTTCATAACAAAGCGTAAACAAAGTTATACTATGCACGTATGTACTATTTGATCATCCCTAGCGGTTCTTACTACATATTTTTTTAAATAACTCTGAGGTTTGCATGTAGTTACAGTTCTATCTTATATAATATCAAAGTATACTATCTAACCAATACGACGCCATCAAAACCTCAGCGTAACTTTGCGGAACTTCATAACAAAGCATAAACAAAGTTATACTATGCACGGATGTACTATTTGATCATCCAGAGCTGTTCTTGCTACATATTTTGTTAAATAACTCTCAGGTTTGTAGGTAGTTGCAGTACTACCTTATATAACATCATAGTATACTATCTTACCAATACGACGCAATTAAAACATCAGCGACACTTTGAGGAACTTCATAACAAAGCGTAAACAAAGTTATACTATGCACGGATGTACTATTTGATCATCCTGAGCGGTTCTTGCTACATATTTTGTTATATAACTCTGAGGTGTGCAGGTATTTGCAGTTCTAACTTATCTAATATCAATGTATACTATCTTATCAATACGACGCAATCAAAACATCAGCGAAACTTTGCGGAACTTCATAACAAAGCGTAAACAAAGTTATACTGTGCACGTATGTACTATTTGATCATCCTGAGCGGTTCTTGCTGCATATTTAGTTAAATAACTCTGAGCTTTGCAGGTATTTGCAGTTTTAACTTATATAATATCAAAGTATACTATCTTATCAATACGACGCCATCAAAACCTCAGCGTAACTTTGCGGAACTTCATAACAAAACGTAAACAAAGTTATACTATGCACGGATGTACTATTTGATCGCTCTGAGCGGTTCTAAATACATATTTTGCCATATCACTCTCAGGTTTGTAGGTAGTTGCAGTTCTATCTTATATAATATCAAAGTATACTATCTTACTAATTGCGACGCAATCAAAACATCAGTGACACTTTGCAGAACTTCATAACAAAGCGTAAACAAAGTTATACTATGCACGTATGTACTATTTGATCATCCTGAGCGGTTCTTGCAACATATTTTGTTAAATAACTCTGAGCTTTGCAGGTATTTGCAGTTCTAACTTATATAATATCAAAGTATACTATCTTATCAATACGACGCAATCAAAACCTCAGCGAAACTCTGCGGAACTTCATAACACAGCGTGAACAAAGTTATACTATGCACGGATGTACTATTTGATCATCCAGAGCGGTTCTTGCTACATATTTTGTTATATAACTCCGAGGTGTGCAGGTTTTTGCAGTTCTAACTTATCTAATATCAATGTATACAATCTTATCAATACGACGCAATCAAAACATCAGAGACACTTTGCGGAACTTCATAACAAAGCGTAAACAAAGTTATACTATGCACGTATGTACTATTTGATCATCCAGAGCGGTTCTTGCTACATATTTTGTTAAATAACTCTGAGGTTTGCATGTAGTTGCAGTTCTATCTTATCTAATATCATTGTATACTTTCTTATCAATACGACGCAATCAAAACAACAGCGACACTTTGCGGAACTTCATAACAAAGCGTAAACAAAGTTATACAATGCACGGATGTACTATTTGATCATCCAGAGCTGTTCTTGCTACATATTTTGTTAAATAACTCTCAGGTTTGTAGGTAGTTGCAGTACTACCTTATATAATATCATAGTATACTATCTTACCAATACGACGCAATTAAAACATCAGCGACACTTTGAGGAACTTCATAACAAAGCGTAAACAAAGTTATACTGTGCACGTATGTACTACTTGATCATCCTGAGCGGTTCCTGCTACATATTTAGTTAAATAACTCTGAGGTTTCCATGTAGTTGCAGTTCTATCTTATATAATATCAAAGTATACTATCTTACCAATTGCGACGCAATCAACACCTCAGCGAAACATTGCGGAACTTCATAACAAAGCGTAAACAAAGTTATACTATGCACGGATATACTATTTGACCTTCCTGAGCGGTTCTTGCTACATATTTTGTTATATAACTCCGACGTGTGCAGGTTTTTGCAGTTCTTACTTATCTAATATCAAAGTATTCCACCTTACCAATTGCGACGTAATCAAAACCTCAGAGACACTTTGCGGAACTTCATAACAAAGCGTAAACAAAGTTATACTATGCACGGATGTACTATTTGATCATCCAGAGCGGTTCTTGCTACATATTTAGTTAAATAACTCTGAGCTTTGCAGGTAGTTGCAGTTCTATCTTACATAATATCAAAGTATTCCACCTTACCAATTGCGACGCAATCAAAACCTCAGCGAAACATTGCGGAACTTCATAACAAAGCGTAAACAAAGTTATACTATGCACGTATGTACTATTTGATCATCCCTAGCGGTTCTTACTACATATTTTGTTAAATAACTCTGAGGTTTGCATGTAGTTGCAGTTCTATCTTATACAATATCAAAGTATACTATCTTATCAATACGACGCCATCAAAACCTCAGCGTAACTTTGCGGAACTTCATAACAAAACGTAAACAAAGTTATACTATGCACGGATGTACTATTTGATCACCTAGAGCGGTTCTTGCTACATATTTAGTTAAATAACTCTGAGTTTTGCACGTAGTTGGAGTTCTATCTTATATAATATCAAAGTATACTATCTTACTAATTGCGACGCAATCAAAACATCAGTCACACTTTGCAGAACTTCATAACAAAGCGTAAACAAAGTTATACTATGCACGTATGTACTATTTGATCATCCTGAGCGGTTCTTGCAACATATTTTGTTAAATAACTCTGAGCTTTGCAGGTATTTGCAGTTCTAACTTATATAATATCAAAGTATACTATCTTATCAATACGACGCAATCAAAACCTCAGCGAAACTCTGCGGAACTTCATAACAAAGCGTAAACAAAGTTATACTATGCACGGATATACTATTTGATCTTCCTGAGCGGTTCTTGCTACATATATTGCTATATAACTCCGAGGTGTGCAGGTTTTTGCAGTTCTAACTTATCTAATATCAATGTATACAATCTTATCAATACGACGCAATCAAAACATCAGAGACACTTTGCGGAACTTCATAACAAAGCGTAAACAAAGTTATACTATGCACGTATGTACTATTTGATCATCCCTAGCGGTTCTTACTACATATTTTGTTAAATAAATCTGAGGTTTGCATGTAGTTGCAGTTCTATCTTATATAATATCAAAGTATTCCACCTTACCAATTGCGACGCAATCAAAACCTCAGCGAAACATTGCTGAACTTCATAACAAAGCGTAAACAAAGTTATACTATGCACGTATGTACTATTTGATCATCCCTAGCGGTCCTTACTACATATTTTGTTAAATAACTCTGAGGTTTGCATGTAGTTGCAGTTCTATCTTATATAATATCAAAGTATACTATCTAACCAATACGACGCTATCAAAACCTCAGCGTAACTTTGCGGAACTTCATAACAAAGCGTAAACAAAGTTATACTATGTACGGATATACTATTAGATCGTCCTGAGCGGTTCTTGCTACATATTTTGTTATATAACTCTGAGGTGTGCAGGTATTTGCAGTTCTAACTTATCTAATATCAATGTATACAATCTTATCAATACGACGCAATCAAAACATCAGCGACACTTTGCGGAACTTCATAACAAAGCGTAAACAAAGTTATACTATGCACGGATGTACTATTTGATCATCTAGAGCGGTTCTTGCTACATATTTAGTTAAATAACTCTGAGTTTTGCACGTAGTTGGAGTTCTATCTTATATAATATCAAAGTATACTATCTTACTAATTGCGACGCAATCAAAACATCAGTGACACTTTGCAGAACTTCATAACAAAGCGTAAACAAAGTTATACTATGCACGTATGTACTATTTGAACATCCTGAGCGGTTCTTGCAACATATTTTGTTAAATAACCCTGAGCTTTGCAGGTATTTGCAGTTCTAACTTATATAATATCAAAGTATACTATCTTATCAATACGACGCAATCAAAACCTCAGCGAAACTCTGCGGAACTTCATTACAAAGCGTGAACAAAGTTATACTATGCACGGATGTACTATTTGATCATCCAGAGCGGTTCTTGCTACATATTTTGTTAAATAACTCTCAGGTTTGTAGGTAGTTGCAGTACTACCTTATATAATATCATAGTATACTATCTTACCAATACGACGCAATTAAAACATCAGCGACACTTTGAGGAACTTCATAACAAAGCGTAAACAAAGTTATACAATGCACGGATGTACTATTTGATCATCCAGAGCTGTTCTTGCTACATATTTTGTTAAATAACTCTCAGGTTTGTAGGTAGTTGCAGTACTACCTTATATAATATCATAGTATACTATCTTACCAATACGACGCAATTAAAACATCAGCGACACTTTGAGGAACTTCATAACAAAGCGTAAACAAAGTTATACTGTGCACGTATGTACTACTTGATCATCCTGAGCGGTTCCTGCTACATATTTAGTTAAATAACTCTGAGGTTTGCATCTAGTTGCAGTTCTATCTTATATAATATCAAAGTATTCCACCTTACCAATTGCGACGCAATCAAAACCTCAGCGAAACATTGCGGAACTTCATAACAAAGCGTAAACAAAGTTATACTATGCACGTATGTACTATTTGATCATCCCTAGCGGTTCTTACTACATATTTTGTTAAATAACTCTGAGGTTTGCATGTAGTTGGAGTTCTATCTTATATAATATCAAAGTATACTATCTTACTAATTGCGACGCAATCAAAACATCAGTGACACTTTGCAGAACTTCATAACAAAGCGTAAACAAAGTTATACTATGCACGGATATACTATTAGATCTTCCTGAGCGGTTCTTGCTACATATTTTGTTATATAACACTGAGGTGTGCAGGTATTTGCAGTTCTAACTTATCTAATATCAATGTATACAATCTTATCAATACGACGCAATCAAAACATCAGCGACACTTTGCGGAACTTCATAACAAAGCGTAAACAAAGTTATACTATGCACGTATGTACTATTTGATCATCCAGAGCGGTTCTTGCTACATATTTAGTTAAATAACTCTGAGCTTTGCAGGTAGTTGCAGTTCTATCTTACATAATATCAAAGTATTCCACCTTACCAATTGCGACGCAATCAAAACCTCAGCGAAACATTGCGGAACTTCATAACAAAGCGTAAACAAGGTTATACTATGCACGTATGTACTATTTGATCATCCCTAGCGGTTCTTACTACATATTTTGTTAAATAACTCTGAGGTTTGCATGTAGTTGCAGTTGTATCTTATATAATATCAAAGTATACTATCTAACCAATACGACGCCATCAAAACCTCAGCGTAACTTTGCGGAACTTCATAACAAAGCGTAAACAAAGTTATACTATGCACGGATATACTATTAGATCTTCCTGAGCGGTTCTTGCTACATATTTTGTTATATAACACTCAGGTGTGCAGGTATTTGCAGTTCTATCTTATCTAATATCATTGTATACTATCTTATCAATACGACGCAATCAAAACAACAGCGACACTTTGCGGAACTTCATAAAAAAGCGTAAACAAAGTTATACTCTGCACGGATATACTATTTGATTTTCCTGAGCGGTTCTTGCTACATATCTAGTTAAATAACTCCGAGGTGTGCAGGTTTTTGCAGTTCTAACTTATCTAATATCAATGTATACAATCTTATCAATACGACGCAATCAAAACATCAGAGACACTTTGCGGAACTTCATAACATAGCGTAAACAAAGTTATACTATGCACGGATATACTATTTGATCTTCCTGAGCGGTTCTTGCTACATATTGTGTTATATAACTCCGAGGTGTGCAGGTTTTTGCAGTTCTAACTTATCTAATATCAATGTATACAATCTTATCAATACGACGCAATCAAAACAACAGCGACACTTTGCGGAACTTCATAAAAAAGCGTGAACAAAGTTATACTCTGCACGGATATACTATTTGATCTTCCTGAGCGGTTCTTGCTACATATCTAGTTAAATAACTCCGAGGTGTGCAGGTTTTTGCAGTTCTAACTTATCTAATATCAATGTATACAATCTTATCAATACGACGCAATCAAAACATCAGAGACACTTTGCGGAACTTCATAACAAAGCGTAAACAAAGTTATACTATGCACGTATGTACTATTTGATCATCCAGAGCGGTTCTTGCTACATATTTTGTTAAATAACTCTGAGGTTTGCATGTAGTTGCAGTTCTATCTTATCTAATATCATTGTATACTATCTTATCAATACGACGCAATCAAAACAACAGCGACACTTTGCGGAACTTCATAACAAAGTATAAACAAAGTTATACAATGCACGGATGTACTACTTGATCATCCAGAGCTGTTCTTGCTACATATTTTGTTAAATAACTCTCAGGTTTGTAGGTAGTTGCAGTACTATCTTATATAATATCATAGTATACTATCTTACCAATACGACGCAATTAAAACATCAGCGACACTTTGAGGAACTTCATAACAAAGCGTAAACAAAGTTATACTGTGCACGTATGTTCTACTTGATCATCCTGAGCGGTTCCTGCTACATATTTTGTTAAATAACTCTGACGTTTGCATGTAGTTGCAGTTCTATCTTATATAATATCCAAGTATTCCACCTTAACAATTGCCACGCAATCAAAACCTCAGCGAAACATTGCGGAACTTCATAACAAAGCGTAAACAAAGTTATACTATGCACGTATGTACTATTTGATCATCCCTAGCGGTTCTTACTACATATTTTGTTAAATAACTCTGAGGTTTGCATGTAGTTGCAGTTCTAACTTATATAATATCAGAGTATACTATCTTATCAATACGACGCAATCAAAACCTCAGCGAAACTCTGCGGAACTTCATAACACAGCGTAAACAAAGTTATACTATGCACGGATGTAACATTTGATCATCTAGAGCGGTTCTTGCTACATATTTAGTTAAATAACTCTGAGTTTTGCACGTAGTTGGAGTTCTATCTTATATAATATCAAAGTATACTATCTTTCTAATTGCGACGCAATCAAAACATCAGTGACACTTTGCAGAACTTCATAACAAAGCGTAAACAAAGTTCTACTATGCACGTATGTACTATTTGATCATCCTGAGCGGTTCTTGCTGCATATTTAGTTAAATAACTCTGAGCTTTGCAGGTATTTGCAGTTCTAACTTATATAATATCAAAGTATACTATCTTATCAATACGACGCCATCAAAACCTCAGCGTAACTTTGCGGAACTTCATAACACAGCGTAAACAAAGTTGTACTATGCACGGATGTAACATTTGATCATCTAGAGCGGTTCTTGCTACATATTTAGTTAAATAACTCTGAGTTTTGCACGTAGTTGGAGTTCTATCTTATATAATATCAATGTATACTATCTTTCTAATTGCGACGCAATCAAAACATCAGTGACACTTTGCAGAACTTCATAACAAAGCGTAAACAAAGTTATACTATGCACGTATGTACTATTTGATCATCCTGAGCGGTTCTTGCAACATATTTTGTTAAATAACTCTGAGCTTTGCAGGTATTTGCAGTTCTAACTTATATAATATCAAAGTATACTATCTTATCAATACGACGCAATCAAAACCTCAGCGAAACTCTGCAGAACTTCATAACAAAGCGTGAACAAAGTTATACTATGCACGGATGTACTATTTGATCATCCCTAGCGGTTCTTACTACATATTTTGTTAAATAACTCTGAGGTTTGCATGTAGTTGCAGTTCTATCTTATATAATATCAAAGTATACTATCTAACCAATACGACGGCATCAAAACCTCAGCGAAACATTGCGGAACTTCATAACAAAGCGTAAACAAAATTATACTATGCACGGATATACTATTAGATCTTCCTGAGGGGTTCTTGCTACATATTTTGTTATATAACTCTGAGGTGTGCAGGTATTTGCAGTTCTAACTTATCTAATATCAATGTATACAATCTTATCAATACGACGCAATCAAAACATCAGCGACACTTTGCGGAACTTCATAACAAAGCGTAAACAAAGTTATACTATGCACGGATGTACTATTTGATCATCCTGAGCAGTTCTTGCTACATATTTTGTTATATAACTCTGAGGTGTGCAGGTATTTGCAGTTCTAACTTATCTAATATGAATGTATACTATCTTATCAATACGACGCAATCAAAACATCAGCGAAACTTTGCGGAACTTCATAAAAAAAGCGAGAACAAAGTTCTACTATGCACGTATGTACTATTTGATCATCCTGAGCGGTTCTTGCTGCATATTTAGTTAAATAACTCTGAGCTTTGCAGGTATTTGCAGTTCTAACTTATATAATATCAAAGTATACTACCTTATCAATACGACGCAATCAAAACCTCAGCGAAACTCTGCGGAACTTCATAACAAAGCGTGAACAAAGTTATACTATGCACGGATGTACTATTTGATCATCCCTAGCGGTTCTTACTACATATTTTGTTAAATAACTCTGAGGTTTGCATGTAGTTGCAGTTCTATCTTATATAATATCAAAGTATACTATCTAACCAATACGACGCCATCAAAACCTCAGCGAAACATTGCGGAACTTCATAACAAAGCGTAAACAAAGTTATACTATGCACGTATGTACTATTTGATCATCCTGAGCAGTTCTTGCTACATATTTTGTTATATAACTCTGAGGTGTGCAGGTATTTGCAGTTCTAACTTATCTAATATCAATGTATACTATCTTATCAATACGACGCAATCAAAACATCAGCGAAACTTTGCGGAACTTCATAACAAAGCGTAAACAAAGTTATACTATGCACGTATGTACTATTTGATCATCCTGAGCGTATCTTGCTACATATTTAGTTAAATAACTCTGAGCTTTGCAGGTATTTGCAGTTCTAACTTATATAATATCAGAGTATACTATCTTATCAATACGACGCAATCAAAACCTCAGCGAAACTCTGCGGAACTTCATAACACAGCGTAAACAAAGTTATACTATGCACCTATGTACTGTTTGATCATCCTGAGCGGTTCTTGCTACATATTTAGTTAAATAACTCTGAGCTTTGCAGGTATTTTCAGGTCTACCTTATATAATATCAAAGTATACTATCGTACCACTACGACGCAATCAAAACATCAGCGAAACATTGCGGAACATCATAAAAAAAGCGTGAACAAAGTTCTACTATGCACGTATGTACTATTTGATCATCCTGAGCGGTTCTTGCTGCATATTTAGTTAAATAACTCTGAGCTTTGCAGGTATTTGCAGTTCTAACTTATATAATATCAAAGTATACTATCTTATCAATACGACGCCATCAAAACCTCAGCGTAACTTTGCGGAACTTCATAACACAGCGTAAACTAAGTTATACTATCCACGGATGTAACATTTGATCATCTAGAGCGGTTCTTGCTACATATTTAGTTAAATAACTCTGAGTTTTGCACGTAGTTGGAGTTCTATCTTATATAATATCAAAGTATACTATCTTTCTAATTGCGACGCAATCAAAACATCAGTGACACTTTGCAGAACTTCATAACAAAGCGTAAACAAAGTTATACTATGCACGTATGTACTATTTGATCATCCTGAGCGGTTCTTGCAACATATATTGTTAAATAACTCTGAGGTTTGCATGTAGTTGCAGTTCTATCTTATATAATATCAAAGTATACTATCTAACCAATACGACGCAATCAAAACCTCAGCGAAACTCTGCGGAACTTCATAACAAAGCGTGAACAAAGTTATACTATGCACGGATGTACTATTTGATCATCCCTAGCGGTTCTTACTACATATTTTGTTAAATAACTCTGAGGTTTGCATGTAGTTGCAGTTCTATCTTATATAATATCAAAGTATACTATCTTTCTAATTGCGACGCAATCAAAACATCAGTGACACTTTGCAGAACTTCATAACAAAGCGTGAACAAAGTTATACTATGCACGGATATACTATTAGATCTTCCTGAGCGGTTCTTGCTACATATTTTGTTATATAACTCTGAGGTGTGCAGGTATTTGCAGTTCTAACTTATCTAATATCAATGTATACAATCTTATCAATACGACGCAATCAAAACCTCAGCGAAACTCTGCGGAACTTCATAACACAGCGTAAACAAAGTTATACTATGGACGTATGTACTGTTTGATCATCCTGAGCGGTTCTTGCTACATATTTAGTTAAATAACTCTGAGCTTTGCAGGTATTTTCAGGTCTACCTTATATAATATCAAAGTATACTATCGTACCACTACGACGCAATCAAAACATCAGCGAAACATTGCGGAACATCATAAAAAAAGCGTGAACAAAGTTCTACTATGCACGTATGTACTATTTGATCATCCTGAGCGGTTCTTGCTGCATATTTAGTTAAATAACTCTGAGCTTTGCAGGTATTTGCAGTTCTAACTTATATAATATCAAAGTATACTATCTTATCAATACGACGCCATCAAAACCTCAGCGTAACTTTGCGGAACTTCATAACACAGCGTAAACAAAGTTATACTATGCACGGATGTAACATTTGATCATCTAGAGCGGTTCTTGCTACATATTTAGTTAAATAACTCTGAGTTTTGCACGTAGTTGGAGTTCTATCTTATATAATATCAAAGTATACTATCTTTCTAATTGCGACGCAATCAAAACATCAGTGACACTTTGCAGAACTTCATAACAAAGCGTAAACAAAGTTATACTATGCACGTATGTACTATTTGATCATCCTGAGCGGTTCTTGCAACATATTTTGTTAAATAACTCTGAGCTTTGCAGGTATTTGCAGTTCTAACTTATATAATATCAGAGTATACTATCTTATCAATACGACGCAATCAAAACCTCAGCGAAACTCTGCGGAACTTCATAACACAGCGTAAACAAAGTTATACTATGCACGTATGTACTGTTTGATCATCCTGAGCGGTTCTTGCTACATATTTAGTTAAATAACTCTGAGCTTTGCAGGTATTTGCAGTTCTAACTTATATAATATCAAAGTATACTATCTTATCAATACGACGCCATCAAAACCTCAGCGTAACTTTGCGGAACTTCATAACACAGCGTAAACAAAGTTATACTATGCACGGATGTAACATTTGATCATCTAGAGCGGTTCTTGCTACATATTTAGTTAAATAACTCTGAGTTTTGCACGTAGTTGGAGTTCTATCTTATATAATATCAAAGTATACTATCTTTCTAATTGCGACGCAATCAAAACATCAGTGACACTTTGCAGAACTTCATAACAAAGCGTAAACAAAGTTCTACTATGCACGTATGTACTATTTGATCATCCTGAGCGGTTCTTGCTGCATATTTAGTTAAATAACTCTGAGCTTTGCAGGTATTTGCAGTTCTAACTTATATAATATCAAAGTATACTATCTTATCAATACGACGCCATCAAAACCTCAGCGTAACTTTGCGGAACTTCATAACACAGCGTAAACAAAGTTGTACTATGCACGGATGTAACATTTGATCATCTAGAGCGGTTCTTGCTACATATTTAGTTAAATAACTCTGAGTTTTGCACGTAGTTGGAGTTCTATCTTATATAATATCAAAGTATACTATCTTTCTAATTGCGACGCAATCAAAACATCAGTGACACTTTGCAGAACTTCATAACAAAGCGTAAACAAAGTTATACTATGCACGTATGTACTATTTGATCATCCTGAGCGGTTCTTGCAACATATTTTGTTAAATAACTCTGAGCTTTGCAGGTATTTGCAGTTCTAACTTATATAATATCAAAGTATACTATCTTATCAATACGACGCAATCAAAACCTCAGCGAAACTCTGCAGAACTTCATAACAAAGCGTGAACAAAGTTATACTATGCACGGATGTACTATTTGATCATCCCTAGCGGTTCTTACTACATATTTTGTTAAATAACTCTGAGGTTTGCATGTAGTTGCAGTTCTATCTTATATAATATCAAAGTATACTATCTAACCAATACGACGGCATCAAAACCTCAGCGAAACATTGCGGAACTTCATAACAAAGCGTAAACAAAATTATACTATGCACGGATATACTATTAGATCTTCCTGAGGGGTTCTTGCTACATATTTTGTTATATAACTCTGAGGTGTGCAGGTATTTGCAGTTCTAACTTATCTAATATCAATGTATACAATCTTATCAATACGACGCAATCAAAACATCAGCGACACTTTGCGGAACTTCATAACAAAGCGTAAACAAAGTTATACTATGCACGGATGTACTATTTGATCATCCTGAGCAGTTCTTGCTACATATATTGTTATATAACTCTGAGGTGTGCAGGTATTTGCAGTTCTAACTTATCTAATATCAATGTATACAATCTTATCAATACGACGCCATCAAAACCTCAGCGTAACTTTGCGGAACTTCATAACACAGCGTAAACAAAGTTATACTATGCACGGATGTAACATTTGATCATCTAGAGCGGTTCTTGCTGCATATTTAGTTAAATAACTCTGAGGTTTGCATGTAGTTGCAGTTCTAACTTATATAATATCAAAGTATACTATCTTATCAATACGACGCAATCAAAACCTCAGCGAAACTCTGCGGAACTTCATAACAAAGCGTAAACAAAGTTATATTATGCACGGATGTACTATTTGATCATCCTGAGCAGTTCTTGCTACATATTTTGTTATATAACTCTGAGGTGTGCAGGTATTTGCAGTTCTATCTTATCTAATATCAATGTATACTATCTTATCAATACGACGCAATCAAAACATCAGCGAAACTTTGCGGAACTTCATAACAAAGCGTAAACAAAGTTATACTATGCACGTATGTACTACTTGATCATCCTGAGCGGTTCTTGCTGCATATTTAGTTAAATAACTCTGAGGTTTGCATGTAGTTGCAGTTCTAACTTATATAATATCAAAGTATACTATCTTATCAATACGACGCAATCAAAACCTCAGCGAAACTCTGCGGAACTTCATAACAAAGCGTAAACAAAGTTATACTATGCACGGATGTACTATTTGATCATCCTGAGCAGTTCTTGCTACATATTTTGTTATATAACTCTGAGGTGTGCAGGTATTTGCAGTTCTAACTTATCTAATATCAATGTATACTATCTTATCAATACGACGCAATCAAAACATCAGCGAAACTTTGCGGAACTTCATAAAAAAAGCGTGAACAAAGTTCTACTATGCACGTATGTACTATTTGATCATCCTGAGCGGTTCTTGCTGCATATTTAGTTAAATAACACTGAGCTTTGCAGGTATTTGCAGTTCTAACTTATATAATATCAAAGTATACTATCTTATCAATACGACGCCATCAAAACCTCAGCGTAACTTTGCGGAACTTCATAACAAAGCGTAAACAAAGTTATACTATGCACGGATGTACTATTTGATCATCCTGAGCAGTTCTTGCTACATATTTTGTTATATAACTCTGAGGTGTGCAGGTATTTGCAGTTCTAACTTATCTAATATCAATGTATACTATCTTATCAATACGACGCAATCAAAACATCAGCGAAACTTTGCGGAACTTCATAAAAAAAGCGTGAACAAAGTTCTACTATGCACGTATGTACTATTTGATCATCCTGAGCGGTTCTTGCTGCATATTTAGTTAAATAACACTGAGCTTTGCAGGTATTTGCAGTTCTAACTTATATAATATCAAAGTATACTATCTTATCAATACGACGCCATCAAAACCTCAGCGTAACTTTGCGGAACTTCATAACACAGCGTAAACAAAGTTATACTATGCACGGATGTAACATTTGATCATCTAGAGCGGTTCTTGCTACATATTTAGTTAAATAACTCTGAGTTTTGCACGTAGTTGGAGTTCTATCTTATATAATTTCAAAGTATACTATCTTTCTAATTGCGACGCAATCAAAACATCAGTGACACTTTGCAGAACTTCATAACAAAGCGTAAACAAAGTTATACTATGCACGTATGTACTATTTGATCATCCTGATCGGTTCTTGCAACATATTTTGTTAAATAACTCTGAGCTTTGCAGGTATTTGCAGTTCTAACTTATATAATATCAAAGTATACTATCTTATCAATACGACGCAATCAAAACCTCAGCGAAACTCTGCGGAACTTCATAACAAAGCGTGAACAAAGTTATACTATGCACGGATGTACTATTTGATCATCCCTAGCGGTTCTTACTACATATTTTGTTAAATAACTCTGAGGTTTGCATGTAGTTGCAGTTCTATCTTATATAATATCAAAGTATACTATCTAACCAATACGACGGCATCAAAACCTCAGCGAAACATTGCGGAACTTCATACCAAAGCGTAAACAAAATTATACTATGCACGGATATACTATTAGATCTTCCTGAGCGGTTCTTGCTACATATTTTGTTATATAACTCTGAGGTGTGCAGGTATTTGCAGTTCTAACTTATCTAATATCAATGTATACAATCTTATCAATACGACGCAATCAAAACATCAGCGACACTTTGCGGAACTTCATAACAAAGCGTAAACAAAGTTATACTGTGCACGTATGTACTATTTGATCATCCTGAGCGGTTCTTGCTGCATATTTAGTTAAATAACTCTGAGGTTTGCATGTAGTTGCAGTTCTAACTTATATAATATCAAAGTATACTATCTTATCAATACGACGCAATCAAAACCTCAGCGAAACTCTGCGGAACTTCATAACAAAGCGTAAACAAAGTTATACTATGCACGGATGTACTATTTGATCATCCTGAGCAGTTCTTGCTACATATTTTGTTAAATAACTCTGAGCTTTGCAGGTATTTTCAGGTCTACCTTATATAATATCAAAGTATACTATCGTACCACTACGACGCAATCAAAACATCAGCGAAACATTGCGGAACATCATAAAAAAAGCGTGAACAAAGTTATACTATGCACGTATGTACTATTTGATCATCCTGAGCGGTTCTTGCAACATATTTTGTTAAATAACTCTGAGCTTTGCAGGTATTTGCAGTTCTAACTTATATAATATCAAAGTATACTATCCTATCAATACGACGCAATCAAAACCTCAGCGACACTCTGCGGAACTTCATAACAAACCTTCAACAAAGTTATACTATGCACGGATGTACTATTTGATCATCCTGAGCGGTTCTAGCTACATATTTAGTTAAATAACTCTGAGCTTTGCAGGTATTTTCAGTTCTACCTTATATAATATCATAGTATACTATCTTACCAATACGACGCAATCAAAACATCAGTGACACTTTGCAGAACTTCATAACAAAGCGTAAACAAAGTTATACTATGCACGTATGTACTATTTGATCATGCTGAGCGGTTCTTGCAACATATTTAGTTAAATAACTCTGAGGTGTGCAGGATTTGCAGTTTTAACTTATCTAATATCAATGTATACAATCTTATCAAGACGACGCAATCAAAACCTCAGCGAAGCTCTTCGGAACTTCATAACAAAGCGTAAACAAAGTTATACTATGCACATATGTACTGTTTGATCATCCTGAGCGGTTCTTGCTACATATTTAGTTAAATAACTCTGAGCTTTGCAGGTATTTTCAGTTCTACCTTATATAATATCAAAGTATACTATCGTACCACTACGACGCAATCAAAACATCAGCGAAACATTGCGGAACTTCATAACAAAGCGTAAACAAAGTTATACTATGCACGTATGTAGTATTTGATCATCCTGAGCGTATCTTGATACATATTTAGTTAAATAACTCTGAGCTTTGCAGGTATTTGCAGTTCTAACTTATATAATATCAAAGTATACTATCTTATCAATACAACGCAATCAAAACCTCAGCGAAACTCTTCGGAACTTCATAACACAGCGTAAACAAAGTTATACTATGCACGTATGTACTATTTGATCATCCTGAGCGGTTCTTGCAACATATTTTGTTAAATAACTCTGAGGTGTGCAGGATTTGCAGTTATAACTTATCTAAATCAATGTATACAATCTTATCAATACGACGCAATCAAAACATCAGCGACACTTTGCGGAACTTCATAACAAAGCGTAAACAAAGTTATACTATGCACGTATGTACTATTTGATCATCCTGAGCGGTTCTTGCAACATATTTTGTTAAATAACTCTGAGCTTTGCAGGTATTTGCAGTTCTAACTTATATAATATCAAAGTATACTATCCTATCAATACGACGCAATCAAAACCTCAGCGACACTCTGCGGAACTTCATAACAAACCTTCAACAAAGTTATACTATGCACGGATGTACTATTTGATCATCCTGAGCGGTTCTAGCTACATATTTAGTTAAATAACTCTGAGCTTTGCAGGTATTTTCAGTTCTACCTTATATAATATCATAGTATACTATCTTACCAATACGACGCAATCAAAACATCAGTGACACTTTGCAGAACTTCATAACAAAGCGTAAACAAAGTTATACTATGCACGTATGTACTATTTGATCATCCTGAGCGGTTCTTGCAACATATTTTGTTAAATAACTCTGAGGTGTGCAGGATTTGCAGTTTTAACTTATCTAATATCAATGTATACAATCTTATCAAGACGACGCAATCAAAACCTCAGCGAAGCTCTTCGGAACTTCATAACAAAGCGTAAACAAAGTTATACTATGCACATATGTACTGTTTGATCATCCTGAGCGGTTCTTGCTACATATTTAGTTAAATAACTCTGAGCTTTGCAGGTATTTTCAGTTCTACCTTATATAATATCAAAGTATACTATCGTACCACTACGACGCAATCAAAACATCAGCGAAACATTGCGGAACTTCATAACAAAGCGTAAACAAAGTTATACTATGCACGTATGTAGTATTTGATCATCCTGAGCGTATCTTGATACATATTTAGTTAAATAACTCTGAGCTTTGCAGGTATTTGCAGTTCTAACTTATATAATATCAAAGTATACTATCTTATCAATACAACGCAATCAAAACCTCAGCGAAACTCTTCGGAACTTCATAACACAGCGTAAACAAAGTTATACTATGCACGTATGTACTATTTGATCATCCTGAGCGGTTCTTGCAACATATTTTGATAAATAACTCTGAGGTGTGCAGGATTTGCAGTTATAACTTATCTAAATCAATGTATACAATCTTATCAATACGACGCAATCAAAACATCAGCGACACTTTGCGGAACTTCATAACAAAGCGTAAACAAAGTTATACTGTGCACGTATGTACTATTTGATCATCCTGAGCGGTTCTTGCTGCATATTTAGTTAAATAAGTCTCAGGTTTGCATGTAGTTGCAGTTCTAACTTATATAATATCAAAGTATACTATCTTATCAACACGACGCAATCAAAACCTCAGCGAAACTCTGGGGAACTTCATAACAAAGCGTAAACAAAGTTATACTATGCACGGATGTACTATTTGATCATCCTGAGCGGTTCTTGCTACATATTTTGTTTTATAACTCTGAGGTGTGCAGGTATTTGCAGTTCTAACTTATCTAATATCAATGTATACTATCTTATCAATACGACGCAATCAAAACATCAGCGAAACTTTGCGGAACTTCATAACAAAGCGTAAACAAAGTTATACTATGCACGGATGTACTATTTGATCATCCTGAGCGGTTCTTGCAACATATTTTGTTAAATAACTCTGAGGTGTGCAGGATTTGCAGTTTTAACTTATCTAATATCAATGTATACAATCTTATCAAGACGACGCAATCAAAACCTCAGCGAAGCTCTTCGGAACTTCATAACAAAGCGTAAACAAAGTTATACTATGCACATATGTACTGTTTGATCATCCTGAGCGGTTCTTGCTACATATTTAGTTAAATAACTCTGAGCTTTGCAGGTATTTTCAGTTCTACCTTATATAATATCAAAGTATACTATCGTACCACTACGACGCAATCAAAACATCAGCGAAACATTGCGGAACTTCATAACAAAGCGTAAACAAAGTTATACTATGCACGTATGTAGTATTTGATCATCCTGAGCGTATCTTGATACATATTTAGTTAAATAACTCTGAGCTTTGCAGGTATTTGCAGTTCTAACTTATATAATATCAAAGTATACTATCTTATCAATACAACGCAATCAAAACCTCAGCGAAACTCTTCGGAACTTCATAACAAAGCGTAAACAAAGTTATACTATGCACGTATGTACTATTTGATCATCCTGAGCGGTTCTTGCAACATATTTTGATAAATAACTCTGAGGTGTGCAGGATTTGCAGTTATAACTTATCTAAATCAATGTATACAATCTTATCAATACGACGCAATCAAAACATCAGCGACACTTTGCGGAACTTCATAACAAAGCGTAAACAAAGTTATACTGTGCACGTATGTACTATTTGATCATCCTGAGCGGTTCTTGCTGCATATTTAGTTAAATAAGTCTCAGGTTTGCATGTAGTTGCAGTTCTAACTTATATTATATCAAAGTATACTATCTTATCAACACGACGCAATCAAAACCTCAGCGAAACTCTGGGGAACTTCATAACAAAGCGTAAACAAAGTTATACTATGCACGGATGTACTATTTGATCATCCTGAGCGGTTCTTGCTACATATTTTGTTTTATAACTCTGAGGTGTGCAGGTATTTGCAGTTCTAACTTATCTAATATCAATGTATACTATCTTATCAATACGACGCAATCAAAACATCAGCGAAACTTTGCGGAACTTCATAACAAAGCGTAAACAAAGTTATACTATGCACGGATGTACTATTTGATCATCCTGAGCAGTTCTTGCTACATATTTTGTTATATAACTCTGAGGTGTGCAGGTATTTGCAGTTCTAACTTATCTAATATCAATGTATACTATCTTATCAATACGACGCAATCAAAACATCAGCGAAACTTTGCGGAACTTCATAACAAAGCGTAAACAAAGTTATACTATGCACGTATGTACTATTTGATCATCCTGAGCGTATCTTGCTGCATATTTAGTTAAATAACTCTGAGCTTTGCAGGTATTTGCAGTTCTAACTTATATAATATCAGAGTATACTATCTTATCAATACGACGCAATCAAAACCTCAGCGAAACTCTGCGGAACTTCATAACACAGCGTAAACAAAGTTATACTATGCACGTATGTACTGTTTGATCATCATGAGCGGTTCTTGCTACATATTTAGTTAAATAACTCTGAGCTTTGCAGGTATTTTCAGGTCTACCTTATATAATATCAAAGTATACTATCGTACCACTACGACGCAATCAAAACATCAGCGAAACATTGCGGAACATCATAAAAAAAGCGTGAACAAAGTTATACTATGCACGTATGTACTATTTGATCATCCTGAGCGGTTCTTGCAACATATTTTGTTAAATAACTCTGAGCTTTGCAGGTATTTGCAGTTCTAACTTATACAATATCAAAGTATACTATCCTATCAATACGACGCAATCAAAACCTCAGCGACACTCTGCGGAACTTCATAACAAACCGTCAACAAAGTTATACTATGCACGGATGTACTATTTGATCATCCTGAGCGGTTCTTGCAACATATTTTGTTAAATAATTCTGAGGTGTGCAGGATTTGCAGTTTTAACTTATCTAATATCAATGTATACAATCATATCAATACGACGCAATCAAAACATCAGCGACACTTTGCGGAACTTCATAACAAAGCGTAAACAAAATTATACTATGCACGTATGTACTATTTGATCATCCTGAGCGGTTCTTGCAACATATTTTGTTAAATAACTCTGAGCTTTGCAGGTATTTGCAGTTCTACCTTATATAATATCATAGTATACTATCTTACCAATACGACGCAATCAAAACATCAGTGACACTTTGCAGAACTTCATAACAAAGCGTAAACAAAGTTATACTATGCACGTATGTACTATTTGATCATCCTGAGCGGTTCTTGCAACATATTTTGTTAAATAACTCTGAGGTGTGCAGGATTTGCAGTTTTAACTTATCTAATATCAATGTATACAATCTTATCAGGACGACGCAATCAAAACCTCAGCGAAACTCTTCGGAACTTCATAACAAAGCGTAAACAAAGTTATACTATGCACATATGTACTGTTTGATCATCCTGAGCGGTTCTTGCAACATATTTTGTTAAATAATTCTGAGGTGTGCAGGATTTGCAGTTCTAACTTATCTAATATCAATGTATACAATCATATCAATACGACGCAATCAAAACATCAGCGACACTCTGCGGAACTTCATAACAAACCGTAAACAAAGTTATACTATGCATGGATATACTATTAGATCGTCCTGAGCGGTTCTTGCTACATATTTTGTTAAATAACTCTGAGGTGTGCAGGTATTTGCAGTTCTACCTTATATAATATCATAGTATACTATCTTACCAATACGACGCAATCAAAACATCAGTGACACTTTGCAGAACTTCATAACAAAGCGTAAACAAAGTTATACTATGCACGTATGTACTATTTGATCATCCTGAGCGGTTCTTGCAACATATTTTGTTAAATAACTCTGAGGTGTGCAGGATTTGCAGTTTTAACTTATCTAATATCAATGTATACAATCTTATCAAGACGACGCAATCAAAACCTCAGCGAAACTCTTCGGAACTTCATAACATAGCGTAAACAAAGTTATACTATGCACATATGTACTGTTTGATCATCCTGAGCGGTTCTTGCTACATATTTAGCTAAATAACTCTGAGCTTTGCAGGTATTTTCAGCTCTACCTTATATAATATCAAAGTATACTATCGTACCACTTCGACGCAATCAAAACATCAGCGAAACATTGCGGAACTTCATAACAAAGCGTAAACAAAGTTATACTATGCACGTATGTAGTATTTGATCATCCTGAGCGTATCTTGATACATATTTAGTTAAATAACTCTGAGCTTTGCAGGTATTTGCAGTTCTAACTTATATAATATCAAAGTATACTATCTTATTAATACGACGCAATCAAAACCTCAGCGAAACTCTTCGGAACTTCATAACACAGCATAAAAAAAGTTATACTATGCACGTATGTACTATTTGATCATCCTGAGCGGTTCTTGCAACATATTTTGTTAAATAACTCTGAGGTGTGCAGGATTTGCAGTTCTAACTTATCTAATATCAATGTATACAATCTTATCAATACGACGCAATCAAAACATCAGCGACACTTTGCGGAACTACATAACAAAGCGTAAACAAAGTTATACTGTGCACGTATGTACTATTTGATCATCCTGAGCGGTTCTTGCTGCATATTTAGTTAAATAAATCTCAGGTTTGCATGTAGTTGCAGTTCTAACTTATATAATATCAAAGTATACTATCTTATCAATACGACGCAATCAAAACCTCAGCGAAACTCTGCGGAACTTCATAACACAGCGTAAACAAAGTTATACTATGCACGTATGTACTGTTTGATCATCCTGAGCGGTTCTTGCTACATATTTAGTTAAATAACTCTGAGCTTTGCAGGTATTTTCAGCGCTACCTTATATAATATCAAAGTATACTATCGTACCACTACGACGCAATCAAAACATCAGCGAAACATTGCGGAACATCATAAAAAAAGCGTGAACAAAGTTATACTATGCACGTATGTACTATTTGATCATCCTGAGCGGTTCTTGCAACATATTTTGTTAAATAACTCTGAGCTTTGCAGGTATTTTCAGTTCTAACTTATATAATATCAAAGTATACTATCCTATCAATACGACGCAATCAAAACCTCAGCGAAACTCTGCGGAACTTCATAACAAAGCGTCAACAAAGTTATACTATGCACGTATGTACTGTTTGATCATCCTGAGCGGTTCTTGCTACATATTTAGTTAAATAAATCTGAGCTTTGCAGGTATTTTCAGCTCTACCTTATATAATATCAAAGTATACTATCGTACCACTACGACGCAATCAAAATATCAGCGAAACATTGCGGAACATCATAAAAAAAGCGTGAACAAAGTTATACTATGCACGTATGTACTATTTGATCATCCTGAGCGGTTCTTGCAACATATTTAGTTAAATAACTCTGAGCTTTGCAGGTATTTTCAGCTCTACCTTATATAATATCAAAGTATACTATCGTACCAATACGACGCCATCAAAACCTCAGCGAAACTTTGCGGATCTTCATAACAAAGCGTAAACAAAGTTATACTATGCACGGATATACTATTAGATCGTCCTGAGCGGTTCTTGCTACATATTTTGTTATATAACTCTGAGGTGTGCAGGTATTTGCAGTTCTAACTTATCTAATATCAATGTATAAAATCTTATCAATACGACGCAATCAAAACATCTGCGAAACATTGCGGAACATCATAAAAAAAGCGTGAACAAAGTTATACTATGCACGTATGTACTATTTGATCATCCTGAGCGGTTCTTGCAACATATTTTGTTAAATAACTCTGAGCTTTTCATGTAGTTGCAGTTCTATCTTATATAATATCAAAGTATACTATCTAACCAATACGTCGCCATCAAAACCTCAGCGTAACTTTGCAGAACTTCATAACAAAGCGTAAACAAAGTTATACTATGCACGGATATACTATTAGATCTTCCTGAGCGGTTCTTGCTACATATTTAGTTAAATAACTCTGAGCTTTGCAGGTATTTTCAGCTCTACCTTATATAATATCAAAGTATACTATCGTACCAATACGACGCAATCAAAACCTCAGCGAAACTCTGCGGAACTTCATAACACAGCGTAAACAAAGTTATAATATGCACGTATGTACTGTTTGATCATCCTGAGCGGTTCTTGCTACATATTTAGTTAAATAACTCTGAGCTTTGCAGGTACTTTCAGCTCTACCTTATATAATATCAAAGTATACTATCGTACCACTACGACGCAATCAAAACATCTGCGAAACATTGCGGAACATCATAAAAAAAGCGTGAACAAAGTTATACTATGCACGTATGTACTATTTGATCATCCTGAGCGGTTCTTGCAACATATTTTGTTAAATAACTCTGAGCTTTGCATGTAGTTGCAGTTCTATCTTATATAATATCAAAGTATACTATCTAACCAATACGTCGCCATCAAAACCTCAGCGTAACTTTGCAGAACTTCATAACAAAGCGTAAACAAAGTTATACTATGCACGGATATACTATTAGATCTTCCTGAGCGGTTCTTGCTACATATTTTGTTATATAACACTGAGGTGTGCAGGTATTTGCAGTTCTATCTTATATAATATCAAAGTATACTATCTTATCAATACGACGCAATCAAAACCTCAGCGAAACTCTTCGGAACTTCATAACACAGCATAAAAAAAGTTATACTATGCACGTATGTACTATTTGATCTTCCTGAGCGGTTCTTGCTACATATTTTGTTATATAACACTGAGGTGTGCAGGTATTTGCAGTTCTAACTTATATAATATCAAAGTATACTATCTTACTAATTGCGACGCAATCAAAACATCAGCGACACTTTGCGGAATTTCATAAGAAAGCGAGAACAAAGTTATACTATGCACGGATGTACTATTTGATCATCCAGAGCGGTTCTTGCTACATATTTAGTTAAACAACTCTGAGGTTTGCAGGTAGTTGCAGTTATATCTTATATAATATCATAGTATACTATCTTACCAATACGACGCAATCAAAACATCAGCGACACTTTGCGGAACTTCATAACAAAGCGTAAACAAAGTTATACTGTGCACGTATGTACTATTTGATCATCCTGAGTGGTTCTTGCTGCATATTTAGTTAAATAACTCTGAGCTTTGCTGGTATTTTCAGCTCTACCTTATATAATATCAAAGTATACTATCGTACCACTACGACGCAATCAAAACATCAGCGAAACTCTGCGGAACTTCATAACAAAGCGTCAACAAAGTTATACTATGCACGTATGTACTGTTTGATCATCCTGAGCGGTTCTTGCTACATATTTAGTTAAATAACTCTGAGCTTTGCAGGTATTTTCAGCGCTACCTTATATAATATCAAAGTATACTATCGTACCACTACGACGCAATCAAAACATCAGCGAAACATTGCGGAACATCATAAAAAAAGCGTGAACAAAGTTATACTATGCACGTATGTACTATTTGATCATCCTGAGCGGTTCTTGCAACATATTTTGTTAAATAACTCTGAGCTTTGCAGGTATTTTCAGTTCTAACTTATATAATATCAAAGTATACTATCCTATCAATACGACGCAATCAAAACCTCAGCGAAACTCTGCGGAACTTCATAACAAAGCGTCAACAAAGTTATACTATGCACGTATGTACTGTTTGATCATCCTGAGCGGTTCTTGCTACATATTTAGTTAAATAAATCTGAGCTTTGCAGGTATTTTCAGCTCTACCTTATATAATATCAAAGTATACTATCGTACCACTACGACGCAATCAAAATATCAGCGAAACATTGCGGAACATCATAAAAAAAGCGTGAACAAAGTTATACTATGCACGTATGTACTATTTGATCATCCTGAGCGGTTCTTGCAACATATTTAGTTAAATAACTCTGAGCTTTGCAGGTATTTTCAGCTCTACCTTATATAATATCAAAGTATACTATCGTACCAATACGACGCCATCAAAACCTCAGCGTAACTTTGCGGAACTTCATAACAAAGCGTAAACAAAGTTATACTATGCACGGATATACTATTAGATCGTCCTGAGCGGTTCTTGCTACATATTTTGTTATATAACTCTGAGGTGTGCAGGTATTTGCAGTTCTAACTTATCTAATATCAATGTATAAAATCTTATCAATACGACGCAATCAAAACATCTGCGAAACATTGCGGAACATCATAAAAAAAGCGTGAACAAAGTTATACTATGCACGTATGTACTATTTGATCATCCTGAGCGGTTCTTGCAACATATTTTGTTAAATAACTCTGAGCTTTGCATGTAGTTGCAGTTCTATCTTATATAATATCAAAGTATACTATCTAACCAATACGTCGCCATCAAAACCTCAGCGTAACTTTGCAGAACTTCATAACAAAGCGTAAACAAAGTTATACTATGCACGGATATACTATTAGATCTTCCTGAGCGGTTCTTGCTACATATTTAGTTAAATAACTCTGAGCTTTGCAGGTATTTTCAGCTCTACCTTATATAATATCAAAGTATACTATCGTACCAATACGACGCAATCAAAACCTCAGCGAAACTCTGCGGAACTTCATAACACAGCGTAAACAAAGTTATAATATGCACGTATGTACTGTTTGATCATCCTGAGCGGTTCTTGCTACATATTTAGTTAAATAACTCTGAGCTTTGCAGGTATTTTCAGCTCTACCTTATATAATATCAAAGTATACTATCGTACCACTACGACGCAATCAAAACATCTGCGAAACATTGCGGAACATCATAAAAAAAGCGTGAACAAAGTTATACTATGCACGTATGTACTATTTGATCATCCTGAGCGGTTCTTGCAACATATTTTGTTAAATAACTCTGAGCTTTGCATGTAGTTGCAGTTCTATCTTATATAATATCAAAGTATACTATCTAACCAATACGTCGCCATCAAAACCTCAGCGTAACTTTGCAGAACTTCATAACAAAGCGTAAACAAAGTTATACTATGCACGGATATACTATTAGATCTTCCTCAGCGGTTCTTGCTACATATTTTGTTATATAACACTGAGGTGTGCAGGTATTTGCAGTTCTAACTTATATAATATCAAAGTATACTATCTTATCAATAGGACGCAATCAAAACCTCAGCGAAACTCTGCGGAACTTCATAACAAAGCGTAAACAAAGTTATACTATGCACGGATGTAGTATTTGATCATCTAGAGCTGTTCTTGCTACATATTTAGTTAAATAACTTTGAGTTTTGCACGTAGTTGCAGTTCTATCTTATATAATATCAAAGTATACTATCTTACCAATTGCGACGCAATCAAAACATCAGCGACACTTTGCGGAATTTCATAAGAAAGCGAGAACAAAGTTATACTATGCACGGATGTACTATTTGATCATCCAGAGCGGTTCTTGCTACATATTTAGTTAAATAACTCTGAGGTTTGCAGGTAGTTGCAGTTATATCTTATATAATATCATAGTATACTATCTTACCAATACGACGCAATCAAAACATCAGCGACACTTTGCGGAACTTCATAACAAAGCGTAAACAAAGTTATACTGTGCACGTATGTACTATTTGATCATCCTGAGTGGTTCTTGCTGCATATTTAGTTAAATAACTCTGAGCTTTGCAGGTATTTGCAGTTCTAACTTATATAATATCAAAGTATACTTTCTTATCAATACGACGCCATCAAAAACTCAGCGTAACTTTGCGGAACTTCATAACAAAGCGTAAACAAAGTTATACTATGCACGGATGTACTATTTGATCATCTAGAGCGGTTCTTGCTACATATTTAGTTAAATAACTCTGAGTTTTGCACGTAGTTGGAGTTCTATCTTATATAATATCAAAGTATACTATCTTATCAATACGACGCAATCAAAACCTCAGCGAAACTCTTCGGAACTTCATAACACAGCATAAAAAAAGTTATACTATGCACGTATGTACTATTTGATCTTCCTGAGCGGTTCTTGCTACATATTTTGTTATATAACACTGAGGTGTGCAGGTATTTGCAGTTCTAACTTATATAATATCAAAGTATACTATCTTACTAATTGCGACGCAATCAAAACATCAGTGACACTTTGCAGAACTTCATAACAAAGCGTAAACAAAGTTATACTATGCACGTATGTACTATTTGATCATCCTGAGTGGTTCTTGCTGCATATTTAGTTAAATAACTCTGAGCTTTGCAGGTATTTGCAGTTCTAACTTATATAATATCAAAGTATACTTTCTTATCAATACGACGCAATCAAAACCTCAGCGAAACTCTGCGGAACTTCATAACAAAGCGTGAACAAAGTTATACTATGCACGGATGTACTATTTGATCATCCAGGGCGGTTCTTGCTACATATTTAGTTAAATAACTCTGAGCTTTGCAGGTAGTTGCAGTTCTATGTTACATAATATCAAAGTATTCCACCTTACCAATTGCGACGCAATCAAAACCTCAACGAAACATTGCGGAACTTCATAACAAAGCGTAAACAAAGTTATACTATGCACGTATGTACTATTTCATCATCCCTAGCGGTTCTTACTACATATTTTGTTAAATAACTCTGACGTTTGCATGTAGTTGCAGTTCTATCTTATATAATATCCAAGTATTCCACCTTACCAATTGCGAGGCAATCAAAACCTCAGCGAAACATTGCGGAACTTCATAACAAAGCGTAAACAAAGTTATACTATGCACGTATGTACTATTTGATCATCCCTAGCGGTTCTTACTACATATTTAGTTAAATAACTCTGAGCTTTGCTGGTATTTTCAGCTCTACCTTATATAATATCAAAGTATACTATCGTACCACTACGACGCAATCAAAACATCAGCGAAACTCTGCGGAACTTCATAACAAAGCGTCAACAAAGTTATACTATGCACGTATGTACTGTTTGATCATCCTGAGCGGTTCTTGCTACATATTTAGTTAAATAACTCTGAGCTTTGCAGGTATTTTCAGTTCTACCTTATATAATATCATAGTATACTATCTTACCAATACGACGCAATCAAAACATCAGTGACACTTTGCAGAACTTCATAACAAAGCGTAAACAAAGTTATACTATGCACGTATGTACTGTTTGATCATCCTGAGCGGTTCTTGCTACATATTTAGTTAAATAACTCTGAGCTTTGCAGGTATTTTCAGCTCTACCTTATATAATATCAAAGTATACTATCTTATCAATACGACGCAATCAAAACATCAGCGAAACTCTGCGGAACTTCATAACACTGCGTAAACAAAGTTATAATATGCACGTATGTACTGTTTGATCATCGTGAGCGGTTCTTGCTACATATTTAGTTAAATAACTCTGTGCTTTGCAGGTATTTTCAGCTCTACCTTATATAATATCAAAGTATACTATCGTACCACTACGACGCAATCAAAACATCAGCGAAACATTGCGGAACATCATAAAAAAAGCGTGAACAAAGTTATACTATGCACGTATGTACTATTTGATCATCCTGAGCGGTTCTTGCAACATATTTTGTTAAATAACTCTGAGCTTTGCAGGTATTTTCAGCTCTACCTTATATAATATCAAAGTATACTATCGTACCACTACGACGCAATCAAAACATCAGCGAAACTCTGCGGAACTTCATAACAAAGCGTAAACAAAGTTATACTATGCACGTATGTACTGTTTGATCATCCTGAGCGGTTCTTGCTACATATTTAGTTAAATAACTCTGAGCTTTGCAGGTATTTTCAGCTCTACCTTATATAATATCAAAGTATACTATCTTATCAATACGACGCAATCAAAACCTCAGCGAAACTCTGCGGAACTTCATAACACAGCGTAAACAAAGTTATAATATGCACGTATGTACTGTTTGATCATCATGAGCGGTTCTTGCTACATATTTAGTTAAATAACTCTGAGCTTTGCAGGTATTTTCAGCTCTACCTTATATAATATCAAAGTATACTATCGTACCACTACGACGCAATCAAAACATCAGCGAAACATTGCGGAACATCATAAAAAAAGCGTGAACAAAGTTATACTATGCACGTATGTACTATTTGATCATCCTGAGCGGTTCTTGCAACATATTTTGTTAAATAACTCTGAGCTTTGCAGGTATTTTCAGCTCTACCTTATATAATATCAAAGTATACTATCGTACCACTACGACGCAATCAAAACATCAGCGAAACATTGCGGAACTTCATAACAAAGCGTAAACAAAGTTATACTATGCACGTATGTACTATTTGATCATCCCTAGCGGTTCTTACTACATATTTAGTTAAATAACTCTGAGCTTTGCTGGTATTTTCAGCTCTACCTTATATAATATCAAAGTATACTATCGTACCACTACGACGCAATCAAAACATCAGCGAAACATTGCGGAACATCATAAAAAAAGCGTGAACAAAGTTATACTATGCACGTATGTACTATTTGATTATCCTGAGCGGTTCTTGCAACATATTTTGTTAAATAACTCTGAGCTTTGCAGGTATCTGCAGTTCTAACTTATATAATATCAAAGTATACTGTCTTATCAATACGACGCAATCAAGACATCAGCGAAACTTTGCCGAACTTCATAACAAAGCGTCAACAAAGTTATACTATGAACGTATGTACTGTTTGATCATCCTGAGCGGTTCTTGCTACATATTTAGTTAAATAACTCTGAGCTTTGCAGGTATTTTCAGCTCTACCTTATATAATATCAAAGTATACTATCGTACCACTACGACGCAATCAAAACATCAGCGAAACATTGCGGAACATCATAAAAAAAGCGTGAACAAAGTTATACTATGCACAAATGTACTATTTGATCATCCTGAGCGGTTCTTGCAACATATTTTGTTAAATAACTCTGAGCTTTGCAGGTATTTTCAGCTCTACCTTATATAATATCAAAGTATACTATCTTACTAATTGCGACGCAATCAAAACATCAGTGACACTTTGCAGAACTTCATAACAAAGCGTAAACAAAGTTATACTATGCACGTATGTACTATTTGATCATCCTGAGCGGTTCCTGCTGCATATTTAGTTAAATAAGTCTGAGGTTTGCATGTAGTTGCAGTTCTAACTTATATAATATCAAAGTATTCCACCTTACCAATTGCGACGCAATCAAAACCTCAGCGAAACATTGCGGAACTTCATAACAAAGCGTAAACAAAGTTATACTATGCACGTATGTACTATTTGATCATCCCTAGCGGTTCTTACTACATATTTTGTTAAATAACTCTGAGGTTTGCATGTAGTTGCAGTTCTATCTTATATAATATCAAAGTATACTATCTTATCAATACGACGCAATCAAAACATCAGCGAAACTTTGCGGAACTTCATAACAAAGCGTAAACAAAGTTATACTATGCACGTATGTACTATTTGATCATCCTGAGCGTATCTTGCTACATATTTTGTTATATAACTCTGAGGTGTGCAGGTATTTGCAGTTCTAACTTACCTAATATCAATGTATACAATCTTATCAATACGACGCAATCAAAACATCAGCGACACTTTGCGGAACTTCATAACAAAGCGTAAACAAAGTTATACTGTGCACGTATGTACTATTTGATCATCCTGAGCGGTTCTTGCTGCATATTTAGTTAAATAACTCTGAGCTTTGCAGGTATTTGCAGTTCTAACTTATATAATATCAAAGTATACTATCTTATCAATACGACGCCATCAAAACATCAGCGACACTTTGCGGAATTTCATAAGAAAGCGAGAACAAAGTTATACTATGCACGGATGTACTATTTGATCATCCAGAGCGGTTCTTGCTACATATTTAGTTAAACAACTCTGAGGTTTGCAGGTAGTTGCAGTTATATCTTATATAATATCATAGTATACTATCTTACCAATTGCGACGCAATCAAAACCTCAGCGAAACATTGCGGAACTTCATAACAAAGCGTAAACAAAGTTATACTATGCACGTATGTACTATTTGATCATCCCTAGCGGTTCTTACTACATATTTTGTTAAATAACTCTGAGGTTTGCATGTAGTTGCAGTTCTATCTTACATAATATCAAAGTATACTATCTAACCACTACGACGCAATCAAAACATCAGCGAAACATTGCGGAATATCATAAAAAAAGCGTGAACAAAGTTATACTATGCACGTATGTACTATTTGATCATCCTGAGCGGTTCTTGCAACATATTTTGTTAAATAACTCTGAGCTTTGCAGGTATTTTCAGCTCTACCTTATATAATATCAAAGTATACTATCGTACCACTACGACGCAATCAAAACCTCAGCGAAACATTGCGGAACTTCATAACAAAGCGTAAACAAAGTTATACTATGCACGTATGTACTATTTGATCATCCCTAGCGGTTCTTACTACATATTTAGTTAAATAACTCTGAGCTTTGCTGGTATTTTCAGCTCTACCTTATATAATATCAAAGTATACTATCGTACCACTACGACGCAATCAAAACATCAGCGAAACATTGCGGAACATCATAAAAAAAGCGTGAACAAAGTTATACTATGCACGTATGTACTATTTGATTATCCTGAGCGGTTCTTGCAACATATTTTGTTAAATAACTCTGAGCTTTGCAGGTATTTGCAGTTCTACCTTATATAATATCAAAGTATACTATCTTACTAATTGCGACGCAATCAAAACATCAGTGACACTTTGCAGAACTTCATAACAAAGCGTAAACAAAGTTATACTATGCACGTATGTACTATTTGATCATCCTGAGCGGTTCCTGCTGCATATTTAGTTAAATAAGTCTGAGGTTTGCATGTAGTTGCAGTTCTAACTTATATAATATCAAAGTATTCCACCTTACCAATTGCGACGCAATCAAAACCTCAGCGAAACATTGCGGAACTTCATAACAAAGCGTAAACAAAGTTATACTATGCACGTATGTACTATTTGATCATCCCTAGCGGTTCTTGCTACATATTTTGTTAAATAACTCTGAGGTTTGCATGTAGTTGCAGTTCTATCTTATATAATATCAAAGTATACTATCTAACCAATACGACGCCATCAAAACCTCAGCGTAACTTTGCGGAACTTCATAACAAAGCGTAAACAAAGTTATACTATGCACGGATATACTATTAGATCGTCCTGAGCGGTTCTTGCTTCATATTTTGTTATATAACTCTGAGGTGTGCAGGTATTGGCAGTTCTAACTTACCTAATATCAATGTATACAATCTTATCAATACGACGCAATCAAAACATCAGCGACACTTTGCGGAACTTCATAACAAAGCGTAAACAAAGTTATACTGTGCACGTATGTACTATTTTATCATCCTGAGCGGTTCTTGCTGCATATTTAGTTAAATAACTCTGAGCTTTGCAGGTATTTGCAGTTCTAACTTATATAATATCAAAGTATACTATCTTATCAATACGACGCCATCAAAACATCAGCGACACTTTGCGGAATTTCATAAGAAAGCGAGAACAAAGTTATACTATGCACGTATGTACTATTTGATCATCCTGAGCGGTTCTTGCAACATATTTAGTTAAATAAGTCTGAGGTTTGCATGTAGTTGCAGTTCTAACTTATCTAATATCAATGTATACAATCTTATCAATACGACGCAATCAAAACATCAGCGACACTTTGCGGAACTTCATAACAAAGCGTAAACAAAGTTATACTGTGCACGTATGTACTATTTGATCATCCTGAGCGGTTCTTGCTGCATATTTAGTTAAATATCTCTGAGCTTTGCAGGTATTTGCAGTTCGAACTTATATAATATCAAAGTATACTATCTTATCAATACGACGCAATCAAAACCTCAGCGAAACTCTGCGGAACTTCATAACACAGCGTAAACAAAGTTATAATATGCACGTATGTACTGTTTGATCATCCTGAGCGGTTCTAGCTACATATTTAGTTAAATAACTCTGAGCTTTGCAGGTATTTTCAGCTCTACCTTATATAATATCAAAGTATACTATCGTACCACTACGACGCAATCAAAACATCAGTGACACTTTGCAGAACTTCATAACAAAGCGTAAACAAAGTTATACTATGCACGTATGTACTATTTGATCATCCTGAGCGGTTCTCGCAACATATTTTGTTAAATAACTCTGAGCTTTGCAGGTATTTTCAGCTCTACCTTATATAATATCAAAGTATACTATCGTACCACTACGACGCAATCAAAACATCAGCGAAACATTGCGGAACATCATAAAAAAAGCGTGAACAAAGTTATACTATGCACGTATGTACTATTTGATCATCCTGAGCGGTTCTTGCTGCATATTTAGTTAAATAACTCTGAGCTTTGCAGGTATTTGCAGTTCTAACTTATATAATACCAAAGTATACTATCTTATCAATACGACGCCATCAAAACCTCAGCGTAACTTTGCGGAACTTCATAACAAAGCGTAAACAAAGTTATACTATGCACGTATATACTATTAGATCGTCCTGAGCGGTTCTTGCTACATATTTTGTTATATAACTCTGAGGTGTGCAGGTATTTGCAGTTCTAACTTACCTAATATCAATGTATACAATCTTATCAATACGACGCAATCAAAACATCAGCGACACTTTGCGGAACTTCATAACAAAGCGTAAACAAAGTTATACTGTGCACGTATGTACTATTTGATCATCCTGAGCGGTTCTCGCAACATATTTTGTTAAATAACTCTGAGCTTTGCAGGTATTTGCTGTTCTAACTTATATAATATCAAAGTATACTATCTTATCAATACGACGCAATCAAAAACTCAGCGAAACTCTGCGGAACTTCATAACAAAGCGTGAACAAAGTTATACTATGCACGGATGTACTATTTGATCATCCAGGGCGGTTCTTGCTACATATTTAGTTAAATAACTCTGAGCTTTGCAGGTAGTTGCAGTTCTATCTTACATAATATCAAAGTATTCCACCTTACCAATTGCGACGTAATCAAAACCTCAGCGAAACATTGCGGAACTTCATAACAAAGCGTAAACAAAGTTATACTATGCACGTATGTACTATTTGATCATCCCTAGCGGTTCTTACTACATATTTTGTTAAATAACTCTGAGGTTTGCATGTAGTTGCAGTTCTATCTTATATTATATCAAAGTATTCCACCTTACCAATTGCGACGCAATCAAAACATCAGCGACACTTTGCGGAACTTCATAACAAAGCGTAAACAAAGTTATACTGTGCACGTATGTACTATTTGATCATCCTGAGCGGTTCTTGCTGCATATTTAGTTAAATAACTCTGAGGTTTGCATGTAGTTGCAGTTCTAACTTATATAATATCAAAGTATACTATCTTATCAATACGACGCAATCAAAACCTCAGCGAAACTCTGCGGAACTTCATAACAAAGCGTAAACAAAGTTATACTATGCACGTATGTACTATTTGATCATCCCTAGCGGTTCTTACTACATATTTTGTTAAATAACTCTGACGTTTGCATGTAGTTGCAGTTCTATCTTACATAATATCAAAGTATTCCACCTTACCAATTGCGACGCAATCAAAACCTCAACGAAACATTGCGGAACTTCATAACAAAGCGTAAACAAAGTTATACTATGCACGTATGTACTATTTGATCATCCTGAGCGGTTCTTGCAACATATTTTGTTAAATAACTCTGAGCTTTGCAGGTATTTTCAGCTCTACCTTATATAATATCAAAGTATACTATCGTACCACTACGACGCAATCAAAACCTCAGCGAAACATTGCGGAACTTCATAACAAAGCGTAAACAAAGTTATACTATGCACGTATGTACTATTTGATCATCCCTAGCGGTTCTTACTACATATTTAGTTAAATAACTCTGAGCTTTGCTGGTATTTTCAGCTCTACCTTATATAATATCAAAGTATACTATCGTACCACTACGACGCAATCAAAACATCAGCGAAACATTGCGGAACATCATAAAAAAAGCGTGAACAAAGTTATACTATGCACGTATGTACTATTTGATCATCCTGAGCGGTTCTTGCAACATATTTAGTTAAATAACTCTGAGCTTTGCAGGTATTTTCAGCTCTACCTTATATAATATCAAAGTATACTATCTTATCAATACGACGCAATCAAAACCTCAGCGAAACTCTGCGGAACTTCATAACACAGCGTAAACAAAGTTATAATATGCACGTATGTACTGTTTGATCATCCTGAGCGGTTCTTGCTACATATTTAGTTAAATAACTCTGAGCTTTGCAGGTATTTTCAGCTCTACCTTATATAATATCAAAGTATACTATCGTACCACTACGACGCAATCAAAACATCAGCGAAACATTGCGGAACATCATAAAAAAAGCGTGAACAAAGTTATACTATGCACGTATGTAGTATTTGATCATCCTGAGCGGTTCTTGCAACATATTTAGTTAAATAACTCTGAGGTTTGCAGGTAGTAGCAGTTATATCTTATATAATATCATAGTATACTATCTTACCAATACGACGCAATCAAAACATCAGCGACACTTTGCGGAACTTCATAACAAAGCGTAAACAAAGTTATACTGTGCACGTATGTACTATTTGATCATCCTGAGCGGTTCTTGCTGCATATTTAGTTAAATAACTCTGAGCTTTGCAGGTATTTGCAGTTCTAACTTATATAATATCAAACTATACTATCTTATCAATACGACGCCATCAAAACCTCAGCGAAACTTTGCGGAACTTCATAACCAATCGTAAACAAAGTTATACTATGCACGTATGTACTATTTGATCATCCCTAGCGGTTCTTACTACATATTTTGTTAAATAACTCTGAGGTTTGCATGTAGTTGCAGTTCTATCTTATATAATAACAAAGTATACTATCTAACCAATACGACGCCATCAAAACCTCAGCGTAACTTTGCGGAACTTCATAACAAAGCGTAAACAAAGTTATACTATGCACGTATATACTATTAGATCGTCCTGAGCGGTTCTTGCTACATATTTTGTTATATAACTCTGAGGTGTGCAGGTATTTGCAGTTCTAACTTACCTAATATCAATGTATACAATCTTATCAATACGACGCAATCAAAACATCAGCGACACTTTGCGGAACTTCATAACAAAGCGTAAACAAAGTTATACTGTGCACGTATGTACTATTTGATCATCCTGAGCGGTTCTTGCTGCATATTTAGTTTAATAACTCTGAGCTTTGCAGGTATTTGCAGTTCTAACTTATATAATATCAAAGTATACTATCTTATCAATACGACGCCATCAAAACATCAGTGACACTTTGCAGAACTTCATAACAAAGCGTAAACAAAGTTATACTATGCACGTATGTACTATTTGATCATCCTGATCGGTTCTTGCAACATATTTTGTTAAATAACTCTGAGCTTTGCAGGTATTTGCAGTTCTAACTTATATAATATCAAAGTATACTATCTTATCAATACGACGCAATCAAAACCTCAGCGAAACTCTGCGGAACTTCATAACAAAGCGTGAACAAAGTTATACTATGCACGGATGTACTATTTGATCATCCCTAGCGGTTCTTACTACATATTTTGTTAAATAACTCTGAGGTTTGCATGTAGTTGCAGTTCTATCTTATATAATATCAAAGTATACTATCTAACCAATACGACGCCATCAAAACCTCAGCGAAACATTGCGGAACTTCATAACAAAGCGTAAACAAAATTATACTATGCACGGATATACTATTAGATCTTCCTGAGCGGTTCTTGCTACATATTTTGTTATATAACTCTGAGGTGTGCAGGTATTTGCAGTTCTAACTTATCTAATATCAATGTATACAATCTTATCAATACGACGCAATCAAAACATCAGCGACACTTTGCGGAACTTCATAACAAAGCGTAAACAAAGTTATACTGTGCACGTATGTACTATTTGATCATCCTGAGCGGTTCTTGCTGCATATTTAGTTAAATAACTCTGAGGTTTGCATGTAGTTGCAGTTCTAACTTATATAATATCAAAGTATACTATCGTACCACTACGACGCAATCAAAACATCAGCGAAACATTGCGGAACATCATAAAAAAAGCGTGAACAAAGTTATACTATGCACGTATGTACTATTTGATTATCCTGAGCGGTTCTTGCAACATATTTTGTTAAATAACTCTGAGCTTTGCAGGTATTTGCAGTTCTACCTTATATAATATCAAAGTATACTATCTTACTAATTGCGACGCAATCAAAACATCAGTGACACTTTGCAGAACTTCATAACAAAGCGTAAACAAAGTTATACTATGCACGTATGTACTATTTGATCATCCTGAGCGGTTCCTGCTGCATATTTAGTTAAATAAGTCTGAGGTTTGCATGTAGTTGCAGTTCTAACTTATATAATATCAAAGTATTCCACCTTACCAATTGCGACGCAATCAAAACCTCAGCGAAACATTGCGGAACTTCATAACAAAGCGTAAACAAAGTTATACTATGCACGTATGTACTATTTGATCATCCCTAGCGGTTCTTACTACATATTTTGTTAAATAACTCTGAGGTTTGCATGTAGTTGCAGTTCTATCTTATATAATATCAAAGTATACTATCTAACCAATACGACGCCATCAAAACCTCAGCGTAACTTTGCGGAACTTCATAACAAAGCGTAAACAAAGTTATACTATGCACGGATATACTATTAGATCGTCCTGAGCGGTTCTTGCTTCATATTTTGTTATATAACTCTGAGGTGTGCAGGTATTGGCAGTTCTAACTTACCTAATATCAATGTATACAATCTTATCAATACGACGCAATCAAAACATCAGCGACACTTTGCGGAACTTCATAACAAAGCGTAAACAAAGTTATACTGTGCACGTATGTACTATTTGATCATCCTGAGCGGTTCTTGCTGCATATTTAGTTAAATAACTCTGAGCTTTGCAGGTATTTGCAGTTCTAACTTATATAATATCAAAGTATACTATCTTATCAATACGACGCCATCAAAACATCAGCGACACTTTGCGGAATTTCATAAGAAAGCGAGAACAAAGTTATACTATGCACGGATGTACTATTTGATCATCCAGAGCGGTTCTTGCTACATATTTAGTTAAACAACTCTGAGGTTTGCAGGTAGTTGCAGTTCTATCTTATATAATATCATAGTATACTATCTTACCAATACGACGCAATCAAAACATCAGCGACACTTTGCGGAACTTCATAACAAAGCGTAAACAAAGTTATACTGTGCACGTATGTACTATTTGATCATCCTGAGCGGTTCTTGCTGCATATTTAGTTAAATAACTCTGAGCTTTGCAGGTATTTGCAGTTCTAACTTATATAATATCAAAGTATACTATCTTATCAATACGACGCCATCAAAACATCAGCGACACTTTGCGGAATTTCATAAGAAAGCGAGAACAAAGTTATACTATGCACGGATGTACTATTTGATCATCCTGAGCGGTTCTTGCAACATATTTTGTTAAATAACTCTGAGCTTTGCAGGTATTTTCAGCTCTACCTTATATAATATCAAAGTATACTATCCTATCAATACGACGCAATCAAAACCTCAGCGACACTCTGCGGAACTTCATAACAAACCGTAAACAAAGTTATACTATGCACGGATATACTATTAGATCGTCCTGAGCGGTTCTTGCTACATATTTTGTTATATAACTCTGAGGTGTGCAGGTATTTGCAGTTCTAACTTATCTAATATCAATGTATACAATCTTATCAATACGACGCAATCAAAACATCAGCGACACTTTGCGGAACTTCATAACAAAGCGTAAACAAAGTTATACTATGCACGGATGTACTATTTGATCATCTAGAGCGGTTCTTGCTACATATTTAGTTAAATAACTCTGAGTTTTGCACGTAGTTGGAGTTCTATCTTATATAATATCAAAGTATACTATCTTACTAATTGCGACGCAATCAAAACATCAGTGACACTTTGCAGAACTTCATAACAAAGCGTAAACAAAGTTATACTATGCACGTATGTACTATTTGATCATCCTGAGCGGTTCCTGCTGCATATTTAGTTAAATAAGTCTGAGGTTTGCATGTAGTTGCAGTTCTAACTTATATAATATCAAAGTATTCCACCTTACCAATTGCGACGCAATCAAAACCTCAGCGAAACATTGCGGAACTTCATAACAAAGCGTAAACAAAGTTATACTATGCACGTATGTACTATTTGATCATCCCTAGCGGTTCTTACTACATATTTTGTTAAATAACTCTGAGGTTTGCATGTAGTTGCAGTTCTATCTTACATAATATCAAAGTATACTATCTAACCAATACGACGCCATCAAAACCTCAGCGTAACTTTGCGGAACTTCATAACAAAGCGTAAACAAAGTTATACTGTGCACGTATGTACTATTTGATCATCCTGAGCGGTGCTTGCTGCATATTTAGTTAAATAACTCTGAGCTTTGCAGGTATTTGCAGTTCTAACTTATATAATATCAAAGTATACTATCTTATCAATACGACGCCATCAAAACATCAGCGAAACATTGCGGAACTTCATAACAAAGCGTAAACAAAGTTATACTATGCACGTATGTACTATTTGATCATCCTGAGCGGTTCCTGCTGCATATTTAGTTAAATAAGTCTGAGGTTTGCATGTAGTTGCAGTTCTAACTTATATAATATCAAAGTATTCCACCTTACCAATTGCGACGCAATCAAAACCTCAGCGAAACTCTGCGGAACTTCATAACAAAGGGTAAACAAAGTTATACTGTGCACGTATGTACTATTTGATCATCCTGAGCGGTTCTTGCTGCATATTTAGTTAAATAACTCTGAGCTTTGCAGGTATTTGCAGTTCTAACTTATATAATATCAAAGTATACTATCTTATCAATACGACGCCATCAAAACCTCAGCGTAACTTTGCGGAACTTCATAACAAAGCGTAAACAAAGTTATACTATGCACGTATGTACTATTTCATCATCCCTAGCGGTTCTTACTACATATTTTGTTAAATAACTCTGACGTTTGCATGTAGTTGCAGTTCTATCTTATATAATATCAAAGTATACTATCTTATCAATACGACGCAATCAAAAACTCAGCGAAACTCTGCGGAACTTCATAACAAAGCGTGAACAAAGTTATACTATGCACGGATGTACTATTTGATCATCCAGGGCGGTTCTTGCTACATATTTAGTTAAATAACTCTGAGCTTTGCAGGTAGTTGCAGTTCTATCTTACATAATATCAAAGTATTCCACCTTACCAATTGCGACGTAATCAAAACCTCAGCGAAACATTGCGGAACTTCATAACAAAGCGTAAACAAAGTTATACTATGCACGTATGTACTATTTGATCATCCCTAGCGGTTCTTACTACATATTTTGTTAAATAACTCTGAGGTTTGCATGTAGTTGCAGTTCTATCTTATATTATATCAAAGTATTCCACCTTACCAATTGCGACGCAATCAAAACATCAGCGACACTTTGCGGAACTTCATAACAAAGCGTAAACAAAGTTATACTGTGCACGTATGTACTATTTGATCATCCTGAGCGGTTCTTGCTGCATATTTAGTTAAATAACTCTGAGGTTTGCATGTAGTTGCAGTTCTAACTTATATAATATCAAAGTATACTATCTTATCAATACGACGCAATCAAAACCTCAGCGAAACTCTGCGGAACTTCATAACAAAGCGTAAACAAAGTTATACTATGCACGTATGTACTATTTGATCATCCCTAGCGGTTCTTACTACATATTTTGTTAAATAACTCTGACGTTTGCATGTAGTTGCAGTTCTATCTTACATAATATCAAAGTATTCCACCTTACCAATTGCGACGCAATCAAAACCTCAACGAAACATTGCGGAACTTCATAACAAAGCGTAAACAAAGTTATACTATGCACGTATGTACTATTTGATCATCCCTAGCGGTTCTTACTACATATTTTGTTAAATAACTCTGAGGTGTGCAGGTATTTGCAGTTCTAACTTATATAATATCAAAGTATACTATCGTACCACTACGACGCAATCAAAACATCAGCGAAACATTGCGGAACATCATAAAAAAAGCGTGAACAAAGTTATACTATGCACGTATGTACTATTTGATCATCCTGAGCGGTTCTTGCAACATATTTTGTTAAATAACTCTGAGCTTTGCAGGTATTTGCAGTTCTAACTTATATAATATCAAAGTATACTATCCTATCAATACGACGCAATCAAAACCTCAGCGAAACTCTGCGGAACTTCATAACAAAGCGTCAACAAAGTTATACTCTGCACGGATGTACTATTTGATCATCCTGAGCGGTTCTTGCAACATATTTTGTTAAATAACTCTGAGGTGTGCAGGATTTGCAGTTCTAACTTATCTAATATCAATGTATACAATCTTATCAATACGACACAATCAAAACATCAGCGACACTTTGCGGAACTTCATAACAAAGCGTAAACAAAGTTATACTATGCACGTATGTACTATTTGATCATCCCTAGCGGTTCTTACTACATATTTAGTTAAATAAGTCTGAGCTTTGCTGGTATTTTCAGCTCTACCTTATATAATATCAAAGTATACTATCGTACCACTACGACGCAATCAAAACATCAGCGAAACATTGCGGAACATCATAAAAAAAGCGTGAACAAAGTTATACTATGCACGTATGTACTATTTGATCATCCTGAGCGGTTCTTGCAACATATTTTGTTAAATAACTCTGAGCTTTGCAGGTATTTGCAGTTCTAACTTATATAATATCAAAGTATACTATCCTATCAATACGACGCAATCAAAACCTCAGCGAAACTCTGCGGAACTTCATAACAAAGCGTCAACAAAGTTATACTATGCACGTATGTACTGTTTGATCATCCTGAGCGGTTCTTGCTACATATTTAGTTAAATAACTCTGAGCTTTGCAGGTATTTTCAGCTCTACCTTATATAATATCAAAGTATACTATCTTATCAATACGACGCAATCAAAACCTCAGCGAAACTCTGCGGAACTTCATAACACAGCGTAAACAAAGTTATAATATGCACGTATGTACTGTTTGATCATCCTGAGCGGTTCTTGCTACATATTTAGTTAAATAACTCTGAGCTTTGCAGGTATTTTCAGCTCTACCTTATATAATATCAAAGTATACTATCTTATCAATACGACGCAATCAAAACCTCAGCGAAACTCTGCGGAACTTCATAACACAGCGTAAACAAAGTTATAATATGCACGTATGTACTGTTTGATCATCCTGAGCGGTTCTTGCTACATATTTAGTTAAATAACTCTGAGCTTTGCAGGTATTTTCAGCTCTACCTTATATAATATCAAAGTATACTATCGTACCACTACGACGCAATCAAAACATCAGCGAAACATTGCGGAACATCATAAAAAAAGCGTGAACAAAGTTATACTATGCACGTATGTACTATTTGATCATCCTGAGCGGTTCTTGCAACATATTTTGTTAAATAACTCTGAGCTTTGCAGGTATTTTCAGCTCTACCTTATATAATATCAAAGTATACTATCGTACCACTACGACGCAATCAAAACCTCAGCGAAACATTGCGGAACTTCATAACAAAGCGTAAACAAAGTTATACTATGCACGTATGTACTATTTGATCATCCCTAGCGGTTCTTACTACATATTTAGTTAAATAACTCTGAGCTTTGCTGGTATTTTCAGCTCTACCTTATATAATATCAAAGTATACTATCGTACCACTACGACGCAATCAAAACATCAGCGAAACATTGCGGAACATCATAAAAAAAGCGTGAACAAAGTTATACTATGCACGTATGTACTATTTGATCATCCTGAGCGGTTCTTGCTACATATTTAGTTAAATAACTCTGAGCTTTGCAGGTATTTTCAGCTCTACCTTATATAATATCAAAGTATACTATCTTATCAATACGACGCAATCAAAACCTCAGCGAAACTCTGCGGAACTTCATAACACAGCGTAAACAAAGTTATAATATGCACGTATGTACTGTTTGATCATCCTGAGCGGTTCTTGCTACATATTTAGTTAAATAACTCTGAGCTTTGCAGGTATTTTCAGCTCTACCTTATATAATATCAAAGTATACTATCGTACCACTACGACGCAATCAAAACATCAGCGAAACATTGCGGAACATCATAAAAAAAGCGTGAACAAAGTTATACTATGCACGTATGTAGTATTTGATCATCCTGAGCGGTTCTTGCAACATATTTAGTTAAATAACTCTGAGGTTTGCAGGTAGTAGCAGTTATATCTTATATAATATCATAGTATACTATCTTACCAATACGACGCAATCAAAACATCAGCGACACTTTGCGGAACTTCATAACAAAGCGTAAACAAAGTTATACTGTGCACGTATGTACTATTTGATCATCCTGAGCGGTTCTTGCTGCATATTTAGTTAAATAACTCTGAGCTTTGCAGGTATTTGCAGTTCTAACTTATATAATATCAAACTATACTATCTTATCAATACGACGCCATCAAAACCTCAGCGTAACTTTGCGGAACTTCATAACAAAGCGTAAACAAAGTTATACTATGCACGTATGTACTATTTGATCATCCCTAGCGGTTCTTACTACATATTTTGTTAAATAACTCTGAGGTTTGCATGTAGTTGCAGTTCTATCTTATATAATAACAAAGTATACTATCTAACCAATACGACGCCATCAAAACCTCAGCGTAACTTTGCGGAACTTCATAACAAAGCGTAAACAAAGTTATACTATGCACGTATATACTATTAGATCGTCCTGAGCGGTTCTTGCTACATATTTTGTTATATAACTCTGAGGTGTGCAGGTATTTGCAGTTCTAACTTACCTAATATCAATGTATACAATCTTATCAATACGACGCAATCAAAACATCAGCGACACTTTGCGGAACTTCATAACAAAGCGTAAACAAAGTTATACTGTGCACGTATGTACTATTTGATCATCCTGAGCGGTTCTTGCTGCATATTTAGTTTAATAACTCTGAGCTTTGCAGGTATTTGCAGTTCTAACTTATATAATATCAAAGTATACTATCTTATCAATACGACGCCATCAAAACATCAGTGACACTTTGCAGAACTTCATAACAAAGCGTAAACAAAGTTATACTATGCACGTATGTACTATTTGATCATCCTGATCGGTTCTTGCAACATATTTTGTTAAATAACTCTGAGCTTTGCAGGTATTTGCAGTTCTAACTTATATAATATCAAAGTATACTATCTTATCAATACGACGCAATCAAAACCTCAGCGAAACTCTGCGGAACTTCATAACAAAGCGTGAACAAAGTTATACTATGCACGGATGTACTATTTGATCATCCCTAGCAGTTCTTACTACATATTTTGTTAAATAACTCTGAGGTTTGCATGTAGTTCCAGTTCTATCTTATATAATATCAAAGTATACTATCTAACCAATACGACGGCATCAAAACCTCAGCGAAACATTGCGGAACTTCATAACAAAGCGTAAACAAAATTATACTATGCACGGATATACTATTAGATCTTCCTGAGCGGTTCTTGCTACATATTTTGTTATATAACTCTGAGGTGTGCAGGTATTTGCAGTTCTAACTTATCTAATATCAATGTATACAATCTTATCAATACGACGCAATCAAAACATCAGCGACACTTTGCGGAACTTCATAACAAAGCGTAAACAAAGTTATACTGTGCACGTATGTACTATTTGATCATCCTGAGCGGTTCTTGCTGCATATTTAGTTAAATAACTCTGAGGTTTGCATGTAGTTGCAGTTCTAACTTATATAATATCAAAGTATACTATCTTATCAATACGACGCAATCAAAACCTCAGCGAAACTCTGCGGAACTTCATAAAAAAGCGTAAACAAAGTTATACTATGCACGGATGTACTATTTGATCATCCTGAGCAGTTCTTGCTACATATTTTGTTATATAACTCTGAGGTGTACAGGTATTTGCAGTTCTAACTTATCTAATATCAATGTATACTATCTTATCAATACGACGCAATCAAAACATCAGCGAAACTTTGCGGAACTTCATAAAAAAAGCGTGAACAAAGTTCTACTATGCACGTATGTACTATTTGATCATCCTGAGCGGTTCTTGCTGCATATTTAGTTAAATAACACTGAGCTTTGCAGGTATTTGCAGTTCTAACTTATCTAATATCAATGTATACAATCTTATCAATACGACGCAATCAAAACATCAGCGAAACTTTGCGGAACTTCATAACAAAGCGTAAACAAAGTTATACTATGCACGTATGTACTATTTGATCATCCTGAGCGTATCTTGCTACATATTTAGTTAAATAACTCTGAGCTTTGCAGGTATTTGCAGTTCTAACTTATATAATATCAAAGTATACTATCTTATCAATACGACGCAATCAAAACCTCAGCGAAACTCTGCGGAACTTCATAACACAGCGTAAACAAAGTTATACTATGCACGTATGTACTGTTTGATCGTCATGAGCGGTTCTTGCTACATATTTAGTTAAATAACTCTGAGGTTTGTAGGTATTTTCAGGTCTACCTTATATAATATCAAAGTATACTATCGTACCACTACGACGCAATCAAAACATCAGCGAAACATTGCGGAACATCATAAAAAAAGCGTGAACAAAGTTATACTATGCACGTATGTACTATTTGATCATCCTGAGCGGTTCTTGCAACATATTTTGTTAAATAACTCTGAGCTTTGCAGGTATTTGCAGTTCTAACTTATATAATATAAAAGTATACTATCCTATCAATACGACGCAATCAAAACCTCAGCGACACTCTGCGGAACTTCATAACAAACCGTCAACAAAGTTATACTATGCACGGATGTACTATTTGATCATCCTGAGCGGTTCTTGCTGCATATTTAGTTAAATAACTCTGAGCTTTGCAGGTATTTGCAGTTCTAACTTATATAATATCAAAGTATACTATCTTATCAATACGACGCAATCAAAACCTCAGCGAAACTCTGCGGAACTTCATAAAAAAGCGTAAACAAAGTTATACTATGCACGGATGTACTATTTGATCATCCTGAGCAGTTCTTGCTACATATTTTGTTATATAACTCTGAGGTGTACAGGTATTTGCAGTTCTAACTTATCTAATATCAATGTATACTATCTTATCAATACGACGCAATCAAAACATCAGCGAAACTTTGCGGAACTTCATAAAAAAAGCGTGAACAAAGTTCTACTATGCACGTATGTACTATTTGATCATCCTGAGCGGTTCTTGCTGCATATTTAGTTAAATAACACTGAGCTTTGCAGGTATTTGCAGTTCTAACTTATCTAATATCAATGTATACAATCTTATCAATACGACGCAATCAAAACATCAGCGAAACTTTGCGGAACTTCATAACAAAGCGTAAACAAAGTTATACTATGCACGTATGTACTATTTGATCATCCTGAGCGTATCTTGCTACATATTTAGTTAAATAACTCTGAGCTTTGCAGGTATTTGCAGTTCTAACTTATATAATATCAAAGTATACTATCTTATCAATACGACGCAATCAAAACCTCAGCGAAACTCTGCGGAACTTCATAACACAGCGTAAACAAAGTTATACTATGCACGTATGTACTGTTTGATCGTCATGAGCGGTTCTTGCTACATATTTAGTTAAATAACTCTGAGGTTTGTAGGTATTTTCAGGTCTACCTTATATAATATCAAAGTATACTATCGTACCACTACGACGCAATCAAAACATCAGCGAAACATTGCGGAACATCATAAAAAAAGCGTGAACAAAGTTATACTATGCACGTATGTACTATTTGATCATCCTGAGCGGTTCTTGCAACATATTTTGTTAAATAACTCTGAGCTTTGCAGGTATTTGCAGTTCTAACTTATATAATATAAAAGTATACTATCCTATCAATACGACGCAATCAAAACCTCAGCGACACTCTGCGGAACTTCATAACAAACCGTCAACAAAGTTATACTATGCACGGATGTACTATTTGATCATCCTGAGCGGTTCTTGCTGCATATTTAGTTAAATAACTCTGAGCTTTGCAGGTATTTGCAGTTCTAACTTATATAATATCAAAGTATACTATCTTATCAATACGACGCCATCAAAACATCAGTGACACTTTGCAGAACTTCATAACAAAGCGTAAACAAAGTTATACTATGCACGTATGTACTATTTGATCATCCTAATCGGTTCTTGCAACATATTTTGTTAAATAACTCTGAGCTTTGCAGGTATTTGCAGTTCTAACTTATATAATATCAAAGTATACTATCTTATCAATACGACGCAATCAAAACCTCAGCGAAACTCTGCGGAACTTCATAACAAAGCGTGAACAAAGTTATACTATGCACGGATGTATTATTTGATCATCCCTAGCGGTTCTTACTACATATTTTGTTAAATAACTCTGAGGTTTGCATGTAGTTGCAGTTCTATCTTATATAATATCAAAGTATACTATCTAACCAATACGACGGCATCAAAACCTCAGCGAAACATTGCGGAACTTCATAACAAAGCGTAAACAAAATTATACTATGCACGGATATACTATTAGATCTTCCTGAGCGGTTCTTGCTACATATTTTGTTATATAACTCTGAGGTGTGCAGGTATTTGCAGTTCTAACTTATCTAATATCAATGTATACAATCTTATCAATACGACGGCATCAAAACCTCAGCGAAACATTGCGGAACTTCATAACAAAGCGTAAACAAAGTTATACTGTGCACGTATGTACTATTTGATCATCCTGAGCGGTTCTTGCTGCATATTTAGTTAAATAACTCTGAGGTTTGCATGTAGTTGCAGTTCTAACTTATATAATATCAAAGTATACTATCTTATCAATACGACGCAATCAAAACCTCAGCGAAACTCTGCGGAACTTCATAACAAAGCGTAAACAAAGTTATACTATGCACGGATGTACTATTTGATCATCCTGAGCAGTTCTTGCTACATATTTTGTTATATAACTCTGAGGTGTGCAGGTATTTGCAGTTCTAACTTATCTAATATCAAAGTATACTATCTTATCAATACGACGCAATCAAAACCTCAGCGAAACTCTGCGGAACTTCATAACAAAGCGTAAACAAAGTTATACTATGCACGGATGTACTATTTGATCATCCTGAGCGGTTCTTGCTGCATATTTAGTTAAATAACACTGAGCTTTGCAGGTATTTGCAGTTCTAACTTATATAATATCAAAGTATACTATCTTATCAATACGACGCCATCAAAACCTCAGCGAAACTCTGCGGAACTTCATAACAAAGCGTAAACAAAATTATACTATGCACGGATATACTATTAGATATTCCTGAGCGGTTCTTGCTACATATTTTGTTATATAACTCTGAGGTGTGCAGGTATTTGCAGTTCTAACTTATCTAATATCAATGTATACAATCTTATCAATACGACGCAATCAAAACATCAGCGAAACTTTGCGGAACTTCATAACAAAGCGTAAACAAAGTTATACTATGCACGTATGTACTATTTGATCATCCTGAGCGTATCTTGCTACATATTTAGTTAAATAACTCTGAGCTTTGTAGGTATTTTCAGGTCTACCTTATATAATATCAAAGTATACTATCGTACCACTACGACGCAATCAAAACATCAGCGAAACATTGCGGAACATCATAAAAAAAGCGTGAACAAAGTTATACTATGCACGTATGTACTATTTGATCATCCTGAGCGGTTCTTGCAACATATTTTGTTAAATAACTCTGAGCTTTGCAGGTATTTGCAGTTCTAACTTATATAATATAAAAGTATACTATCCTATCAATACGACGCAATCAAAACCTCAGCGACACTCTGCGGAACTTCATAACAAACCGTCAACAAAGTTATACTATGCACGGATGTACTATTTGATCATCCTGAGCGGTTCTAGCTACATATTTAGTTAAATAACTCTGAGCTTTGCAGGTATTTTCAGTTCTACCTTATATAATATCATAGTATACTATCTTACCAATACGACGCAATCAAAACATCAGTGACACTTTGCAGAACTTCATAACAAAGCGTAAACAAAGTTATACTATGCACGTATGTACTATTTGATCATCCTGAGCGGTTCTTGCAACATATTTTGTTAAATAATTCTGAGGTGTGCAGGATTTGCAGTTCTAACTTATCTAATATCAATGTATACAATCATATCAATACGACGCAATCAAAACCTCAGCGACACTTTGCGGAACTTCATAACAAAGCGTAAACAAAATTATACTATGCACGTATGTACTATTTGATCATCCTGATCGGTTCTTGCAACATATTTTGTTAAATAACTCTGAGCTTTGCAGGTAATTGCAGTTCTAACTTATATAATATCAAAGTATACTATCTTATCAATACGACGCAATCAAAACCTCAGCGAAACTCTGCGGAACTTCATAACAAAGCGTGAACAAAGTTATACTATGCACGGATGTACTATTTGATCATCCCTAGCGGTTCTTACTACATATTTTGTTAAATAACTCTGAGGTTTGCATGTAGTTGCAGTTCTATCTTATATAATATCAAAGTATACTATCTAACCAATACGACGGCATCAAAACCTCAGCGAAACATTGCGGAACTTCATAACAAAGCGTAAACAAAATTATACTATGCACGGATATACTATTAGATCTTCCTGAGCGGTTCTTGCTACATATTTTGTTATATAACTCTGAGGTGTGCAGGTATTTGCAGTTCTAACTTATCTAATATCAATGTATACAATCTTATCAATACGACGCAATCAAAACATCAGCGACACTTTGCGGAACTTCATAACAAAGCGTAAACAAAGTTATACTGTGCACGTATGTACTATTTGATCATCCTGAGCGGTTCTTGCTGCATATTTAGTTAAATAACTCTGAGGTTTGCATGTAGTTGCAGTTCTAACTTATATAATATCAAAGTATACTATCTTATCAATACGACGCAATCAAAACCTCAGCGAAACTCTGCGGAACTTCATAACAAAGCGTAAACAAAGTTATACTATGCACGGATGTACTATTTGATCATCCTGAGCGGTTCTTGCTGCATATTTAGTTAAATAACACTGAGCTTTGCAGGTATTTGCAGTTCTAACTTATATAATATCAAAGTATACTATCTTATCAATACGACGCCATCAAAACCTCAGCGTAACTTTGCGGAACTTCATAACACAGCGCAAACAAAGTTATACTATGCACGGATGTAACATTTGATCATCTAGAGCGGTTCTTGCTACATATTTAGTTAAATAACTCTGAGTTTTGCACGTAGTTGGAGTTCTATCTTATATAATATCAAAGTATACTATCTTTCTAATTGCGACGCAATCAAAACATCAGTGACACTTTGCAGAACTTCATAACAAAGCGTAAACAAAGTTATACTATGCACGTATGTACTATTTGATCATCCTGAGCGGTTCTTGCAACATATTTTGTTAAATAACTCTGAGCTTTGCAGGTATTTGCAGTTCTAACTTATATAATATCAAAGTATACTATCTTATCAATACGAGGCAATCAAAACCTCAGCGAAACTCTGCGGAACTTCATAACAAAGCGTGAACAAAGTTATACTATGCACGGATGTACTATTTGATCATCCCTAGCGGTTCTTACTACATATTTTGTTAAATAACTCTGAGGTTTGCATGTAGTTGCAGTTCTATCTTATATAATATCAAAGTATACTATCTAACCAATAAGACGGCATCAAAACCTCAGCGAAACATTGCGGAACTTCATAACAAAGCGTAAACAAAGTTATACTATGCACGTATGTACTATTTGATCATCCTGAGCGTATCTTGCTACATATTTAGTTAAATAACTCTGAGCTTTGCAGGTATTTGCAGTTCTAACTTATATAATATCAGAGTATACTATCTTATCAATACGACGCAATCAAAACCTCAGCGAAACTCTGCGGAACTTCATAACACAGCGTAAACAAAGTTATACTATGCACGTATGTACTGTTTGATCGTCATGAGCGGTTCTTGCTACATATTTAGTTAAATAACTCTGAGCTTTGCAGGTATTTTCAGGTCTACCTTATATAATATCAAAGTATACTATCGTACCACTACGACGCAATCAAAACATCAGCGAAACATTGCGGAACATCATAAAAAAAGCGTGAACAAAGTTATACTATGCACGTATGTACTATTTGATCATCCTGAGCGGTTCTTGCAACATATTTTGTTAAATAACTCTGAGCTTTGCAGGTATTTGCAGTTCTAACTTATATAATATCAAAGTATACTATCCTATCAATACGACGCAATCAAAACCTCAGCGACACTCTGCGGAACTTCATAACAAACCTTCAACAAAGTTATACTATGCACGGATGTACTATTTGATCATCCTGAGCGGTTCTAGCTACATATTTAGTTAAATAACTCTGAGCTTTGCAGGTATTTTCAGTTCTACCTTATATAATATCATAGTATACTATCTTACCAATACGACGCAATCAAAACATCAGTGACACTTTGCAGAACTTCATAACAAAGCGTAAACAAAGTTATACTATGCACGTATGTACTATTTGATCATCCTGAGCGGTTCTTGCAACATATTTTGTTAAATAACTCTGAGGTGTGCAGGATTTGCAGTTTTAACTTATCTAATATCAATGTATACAATCTTATCAAGACGACGCAATCGAAACCTCAGCGAAGCTCTTCGGAACTTCATAACAAAGCGTAAACAAAGTTATACTATGCACATATGTACTGTTTGATCATCCTGAGCGGTTCTTGCTACATATTTAGTTAAATAACTCTGAGCTTTGCAGGTATTTTCAGTTCTACCTTATATAATATCAAAGTATACTATCGTACCACTACGACGCAATCAAAACATCAGCGAAACATTGCGGAACTTCATAACAAAGCGTAAACAAAGTTATACTATGCACGTATGTAGTATTTGATCATCCTGAGCGTATCTTGATACATATTTAGTTAAATAACTCTGAGCTTTGCAGCTATTTGCAGTTCTAACTTATATAATATCAAAGTATACTATCTTATCAATACAACGCAATCAAAACCTCAGCGAAACTCTTCGGAACTTCATAACACAGCGTAAACAAAGTTATACTATGCACGTATGTACTATTTGATCATCCTGAGCGGTTCTTGCAACATATTTTGTTAAATAACTCTGAGGTGTGCAGGATTTGCAGTTTTAACTTATCTAATATCAATGTATACAATCTTATCAACACGACGCAATCAAAACCTCAGCGAAACTTTGCGGAACTTCATAACAAAGCGTAAACAAAGTTATACTATGCACGGATGTACTATTTGATCATCCTGAGCGGTTCTTGCTACATATTTTGTTATATAACTCTGAGGTGTGCAGGTATTTGCAGTTCTAACTTATCTAATATCAATGTATACTATCTTATCAATACGACGCAATCAAAACCTCAGCGAAACTCTGCGGAACTTCATAACAAAGCGTAAACAAAGTTATACTATGCACGGATGTACTATTTGATCATCCTGAGCGTATCTTGATACATATTTAGTTAAATAACTCTGAGCTTTGCAGCTATTTGCAGTTCTAACTTATATAATATCAAAGTATACTATCTTATCAATACAACGCAATCAAAACCTCAGCGAAACTCTTCGGAACTTCATAACACAGCGTAAACAAAGTTATACTATGCACGTATGTACTATTTGATCATCCTGAGCGGTTCTTGCAACATATTTTGTTAAATAACTCTGAGGTGTGCAGGATTTGCAGTTTTAACTTATCTAATATCAATGTATACAATCTTATCAACACGACGCAATCAAAACCTCAGCGAAACTCTGGGGAACTTCATAACAAAGCGTAAACAAAGTTATACTATGCACGGATGTACTATTTGATCATCCTGAGCGGTTCTTGCTACATATTTTGTTATATAACTCTGAGGTGTGCAGGTATTTGCAGTTCTAACTTATCTAATATCAATGTATACTATCTTATCAATACGACGCAATCAAAACCTCAGCGAAACTCTGCGGAACTTCATAACAAAGCGTAAACAAAGTTATACTATGCACGGATGTACTATTTGATCATCCTGAGCAGTTCTTGCTACATATTTTGTTATATAACTCTGAGGTGTGCAGGTATTTGCAGTTCTAACTTATCTAATATCAATGTATACTATCTTATCAATACGACGCAATCAAAACATCAGCGAAACTTTGCGGAACTTCATAACAAAGCGTAAACAAAGTTATACTATGCACGTATGTACTATTTGATCATCCTGAGCGTATCTTGCTGCATATTTAGTTAAATAACTCTGAGCTTTGCAGGTATTTGCAGTTCTAACTTATATAATATCAGAGTATACTATCTTATCAATACGACGCAATCAAAACCTCAGCGAAACTCTGCGGAACTTCATAACACAGCGTAAACAAAGTTATACTATGCACGTATGTACTGTTTGATCATCATGAGCGGTTCTTGCTACATATTTAGTTAAATAACTCTGAGCTTTGCAGGTATTTTCAGGTCTACCTTATATAATATCAAAGTATACTATCGTACTACTACGACGCAATCAAAACATCAGCGAAACATTGCGGAACATCATAAAAAAAGCGTGAACAAAGTTATACTATGCACGTATGTACTATTTGATCATCCTGAGCGGTTCTTGCAACATATTTTGTTAAATAACTCTGAGCTTTGCAGGTATTTGCAGTTCTAACTTATACAATATCAAAGTATACTATCCTATCAATACGACGCAATCAAAACCTCAGCGACACTCTGCGGAACTTCATAACAAACCGTCAACAAAGTTATACTATGCACGGATGTACTATTTGATCATCCTGAGCGGTTCTTGCAACATATTTTGTTAAATAATTCTGAGGTGTGCAGGATTTGCAGTTTTAACTTATCTAATATCAATGTATACAATCATATCAATACGACGCAATCAAAACATCAGCGACACTTTGCGGAACTTCATAACAAAGCGTAAACAAAATTATACTATGCACGTATGTACTATTTGATCATCCTGAGCGGTTCTTGCAACATATTTTGTTAAATAATGTTAGGATTTGGTATTTCAATAAATGAATACACTGGAGAATTAGCTATATCTGTTTTTATTAAACAGCTCGGAAGGATGATGTAACCAGTTCTGCTAACGGGCTCGAAGTGAAGTAAAGAATAAAGCAGGGACGAAAGAGAAATCTTTCGTCCACTTGAGATAAAGGAAAAACCCAGGCCTGCATCGTTTATTGCCCTGGCCCTCGGGTACGACAAATACCAGGCCTATGGGTCCGATGACATCTGGTCTGTTATTCTAAGATAGAGAAAGTTACAGGGTTTCTCATGGGCAACGTAATTCATTTTTGCTCTTTTGGCAGTTGCATTATTATTGCTAATAATCCAACACGCCCCCTCAAAAATGAATCAGTTGACTGTAAAATATTTTATCCAAAAATCTATCTTACTATTAATAGAACATATAGTAGTGATATCTACTATTAAAATCAAACACATAAGAAATGATAAATCGTCCTTCTTTGCTTTCTCTGGGGAATACATATGGTCCAACATTCGTTGCGAGGATTAGGGAAACCCAGTAAAACCTAATCAGACCATTTCAAATGGTTATCTTTCTATGACAATAAAATGAAATATACAATAAAATCAATGTAGTCCCATTTGTGTTCTGAATTCCATGAATTTGACTCCCGCCAATGGTTTTGTAAATGCATCGGCTACTTGGCGTTCTGTACAGACAAATTCAAGTTTAATGACATTTTTCTCTATTTGTTCCCTAGAAAAATGATACTTGATATCGATATGCTTTGATCTTTTATGATTGCCTGGATTATTCGCTATACTTATGCAGCCGTTATTATCTTCATAAATTATAATCGGCTTCGAAATGTTTATATTAATGCTGAGGGCTAACGATTTCAACCAGACAGCTTCTCTTACAGCTTCAAAAAGTGCCATATATTCTGCTTCCGTTGAGGAGGCAGCTACAGATGTCTGTCTTTTCGTCGACCAGCAAATTGTACATTTATCAAATAATTGAAACAAGTACCCGGTCGTACTTTTTCTATCGGTTTCATCGTGTCCTCCCCAATCAGCATCAACATACCCACTTATTATATTATTATAGTTACCTCTAATATAATTTAGTTTGACATTAATTGAACCTTTCAGGTATCTCAGTACTCGCTTCAAATTCAGCCAGAGTTCCTTATTATTTTTATTTGTATACCTGCTCAAAATATTCACTGCTACGCTTATATCAGGTCTTGTACATATCATAATATACATTAAGCAACCGATTAAATTTCTACACGGTGCTTCGCACTCTTCATCTGAATTTAATGCTTTATAATCCAGTTTATTCGGAAGAGGCGAACTAACAGCTTTACATTCATTCATTTTGAATTTTTCTAAAACTGCTTTTATGTATGTACTCTGATCTAAGGTTATTTTGCAGTCAATTCTTTCAACTTTAATTCCTAAGAAATGTCTAATCTCATTCAAATCTGTCATACTAAATTTTTGCATCAAATAATTTTTAAAATTAGTCATTGTTTCTTTATTACCAGTAGCAATCACAAGATCATCCACATATAACACAACATATATATTTTCGGATACATGTCCTCTATCCAGAAAATATATACAACGATCTACTGATGAACTTCGGAATCCCTTCTCAACAAGATTTTTCTCAAAAGCTTCAAACCAGCATCTTGCTGCTTGTTTCAAACCATATATTGCTTTATTCAATTTACATACTTCATTGCTTTTACTTTTGACTCCTTCAGGAACTTTCATATATATCTGTTCCTTTAATATACCGTTAAGAAAGGCAGTCTTTACATCCATATGATGTATCAATAAATTAAATTGATTTGCGAAAGCAATTATAAATCTAAAGCTTGAAATTCTAGCAACTGGTGCGAATGTTTCGTTATAGTCAGTTAAATATTCCTGACTAAAACCACGCGCAACCAGTCGTGCCTTATATTTTGTTGGATTTCCGTGTTCATCATGTTTAATCGTAAATATCCACTTACAGTCTACTATATTAGTATTATTCGGTCTTTCTACTAATTCCCATGTTTTGTTTACTGCATGTGAATTTAATTCATTATCGATAGCTTGTTCCCATAGAACTCTATCTTCTCTTAATTTTATCTCTATAAACGAACTGGGAATTTTTCCGGCGAACGATTGTGTATACATAAGAAGATCGTCTTGGATATTACTTTCATCGTAAGAAATATTAGGTTGATTCTTGATTCTATCACTCCTTCTAAGGTTCTGTTTTTCTGGCATTTCTACTTTATCATTTTGAGATAATGACTTTTTGTGCGTATCTGTTTCTTTTACAGATTCATTAGGTTCATCTCCTAATTTCTTTTCAGGGATTGTACTCGACTTTAATATATCTGATTTATCACTATCAGATTTATGAGGCTTAACATTCAATTTTACTGATTTTGACTTTATGTCGGATGCATCAGTTTCATTTCCGGGACCAGCATTATCCCTTTCTATCCTCATTTCTGGACGAGTTTTTAAATAATTGACTTCATCAATTATCACATCCCTGGCTACTATAAATTTACCAGTTCTCACGTCCCATACTTTATAACCGTTTGGTTCATAACCAACTAGAATACCTTTCGACGATTTCTCATCGAACTTAGTTTTTCCAAATTTGCTATGAACGTACACGGTGGACCCGAACATCTTTAAATATTTAACTTTGGGCTTTTTACCGTGCCACAATTCAAATGGTGTTTTATTTACCTTTATTGCTCTAGTCGGGGTTCGATTAATTAAAAACGTAGCAGTGAGAACTGCCTCGCCCCAAAATACTTTATTCAAATCAGCACCACTTATCATTGTGCGTGCTTTTTCAGTTATTGTTCTAACCATTCGTTCTGAGACACCGTTCAATTGAGGGGTACGTGGAACTGTTAAATGGTAACTAATACCTTTTTGCACGCAATAGTCCTTCATCTCATTTGATAAATATTCTCTACCATTATCAGAATATAAATTTACGATTTTTGAATTAAAATGAGATTCACTCTTTGCAACAAAATCTTTAAAAACAGAAAAGACATCTGACTTATATGAGATTAAATATGTTATACAATAATGAGTGAATTCATCTACAAATATTACATAATAATTTTTATCATCAATCGTGGGCGGAGTGATAGGTCCACAAACATCAGAGTGGACAATAAACAGTGGTCGTTTTACATGACTTTTATCTTTTACTTTTTCAAATGGCAATCGTGCTTGTTTTCCTTTTATACAAGCTTCGCATAAATCATCATTAGGTGAAATTTGATTAAGATATTCTATATCATCGACCATTTGTTTATTCTTTAACTCTAAGAATTTTGATCTTCCTATGTGTCCCAAACGCTTATGCCATAATTCATAATTATTATCTTTTACATTATTTATTTGTATGTTAGTCTTTCTTACCCTTTGTTGAACAGCCTTGAATTCAATGGCAATTAAATTGCTTAAGGGCTTACCGGTCATGATGATCTTTCCGTTCTTTAAAGCGGTCGCACCATTTTCGTCGAACACTATTTTCATTCCGGCCTGCTGCATCCTTCGCACAGACAAAAGATTGTGCGGTACTTCCGGGCAGAATAGCACGTTCTCCAAGGTCCCCGGGACTCCGACGTTGCTGATCAGGTCAATACTTCCCTTTTTCGTTGCATTTATATGTGCGCCATTCTTCGCCACCGAAATTTTTATGGGTGGATTTAAATCTTCATAATCGGTGAATATATCATCCTGTTTGATTATATGGTCTGACGCTCCTGAGTCCAAAAGGAAAACTATCTTGTTTGTTGTTTGTATTATGTTTCGTCCTGTCATGAATGCAAAACCAGAGCCGCTCGCCTGAGCTGCCGCCGGCTCATTCATTTCTACGTTTACGGTTTGTGCAGACTTATTATTTTCCTTATTGTATTTGAGGCTCTTTTGATAATAGTAACAGTCCTTTATCTTGTGACCTTTTCGTCCACAATGATGGCATTTTGTTTGGTTGTCTGTTCTTCCTAATTTGTAGGATTGATTCCTCTTTTGTTTAAATCCAGTTTTAAATTTCATTTGATTATTCGTTCTAAATCTTTTCTGATTTGTCAATAAAACTTTAGCGCTCGTGTTCGCACTTTCGGTTTTCAATTTTATCTCGTGGTCCAGTAACCGCGTTTTTACAAAATTCAGGGTGAGGTTGTCTTCTGACAATGTTTCAATTGCTGTAATTACTCCATTGTATGAGTCAGGCAGTGTCAACAGCATGTGAGCCACTTTGTCTGCCTCCTCCACTTTTGCACCTGCTCCACACAATTCTGTAATTAAATCATCAAATACGATGAAATGTTTAACTAAAGGCATGTCGCCTCCTAATTTGAGTGTTAGCAATTTCTTTCTAATGGCTAACTGTGATGCCATACTCTTCCTTTCGAAGACTGCATCCAGCTTCTGTATTATTTCTTTAGCAGTACTGCTCGTACTCGCTAATCCGAGGAAAGAGTCCGATAAGTATTCCACTATTATACTTTTCGCTTTTTTCTCAGCCCGTATCCATCCTTCGGTCAGCTTCTCTGGAGCTTTTTCATCTATTACTTTTAACACATCTAATTCATTCATTACAGTACGTATTCTCAATTTCCACGTACTATAACGTTCTCCGTTAAAGGGCTGAATGTTCCTTTTTCCGCTTAAGAATTCCATTTTTCAATAAAGTTTCTCTTAGTGTATAATAAAAATTATAGTTCAACAGTACACAGTCTAATCACTATTCTTATTCACTATTGTCTCTTAACACTATTTCACTATGTATACTGTTTTTATAACTACTATAGTTCACTATACTTATTCAATATTGTTTCTTAACACTAACACACGCGATATATATATTTCTGTAGTCACTATAGTTCCAGTTTTTTTTACCAATGAATTTTACGCACGGTTAATAGAAAACGTTCACTGGGCACCATAACCTGTTAGGATTTGGTATTTCAATAAATGAATACACTGGAGAATTAGCTATATCTGTTTTTATTAAACAGCTCGGAAGGACGATGTAACCAGTTCTGCTAACGGGCTCGAAGTGAAGTAAAGAATAAAGCAGGGACGAAAGAGAAATCTTTCGTCCACTTGAGATAAAGGAAAAACCCAGGCCTGCATCGTTTATTGCCCTGGCCCTCGGGTACGACAAATACCAGGCCTATGGGTCCGATGACATCTGGTCTGTTATTCTAAGATAGAGAAAGTTACAGGGTTTCTCATGGGCAACGTAATTCATTTTTGCTCTTTTGGCAGTTGCATTATTATTGCTAATAATCCAACAAATAACTCTGAGCTTTGCAGGTATTTGCAGTTCTACCTTATATAATATCATAGTATACTATCTTACCAATACGACGCAATCAAAACATCAGTGACACTTTGCAGAACTTCATAACAAAGCGTAAACAAAGTTATACTATGCACGTATGTACTATTTGATCATCCTGAGCGGTTCTTGCAACATATTTTGTTAAATAACTCTGAGCTTTGCATGTAGTTGCAGTTCTATCTTATATAATATCAAAGTATACTATCTAACCAATACGTCGCCATCAAAACCTCAGCGTAACTTTGCAGAACTTCATAACAAAGCGTAAACAAAGTTATACTATGCACGGATATACTATTAGATCTTCCTGAGCGTTTCTTGCTACATATTTAGTTAAATAACTCTGAGCTTTGCAGGTATTTTCAGCTCTACCTTATATAATATCAAAGTATACTATCGTACCAATACGACGCAATCAAAACCTCAGCGAAACTCTGCGGAACTTCATAACACAGCGTAAACAAAGTTATAATATGCACGTATGTACTGTTTGATCATCCTGAGCGGTTCTTGCTACATATTTAGTTAAATAACTCTGAGCTTTGCAGGTATTTTCAGCTCTACCTTATATAATATCAAAGTATACTATCGTACCACTACGACGCAATCAAAACATCAGCGAAACATTGCGGAACTTCATAACAAAGCGTAAACAAAGTTATACTATGCACGTATGTAGTATTTGATCATCCTGAGCGTATCTTGATACATATTTAGTTAAATAACTCTGAGCTTTGCAGGTATTTGCAGTTCTAACTTATATAATATCAAAGTATACTATCTTATCAATACAACGCAATCAAAACCTCAGCGAAACTCTGCGGAACTTCATAACACAGCGTAAACAAAGTTATACTATGCACGTATGTACTATTTGATCATCCTGAGCGGTTCTTGCAACATATTTTGTTAAATAACTCTGAGGTGTGCAGGATTTGCAGTTTTAACTTATCTAATATCAATGTATACAATCTTATCAACACGACGCAATCAAAACCTCAGCGAAACTCTGGGGAACTTCATAACAAAGCGTAAACAAAGTTATACTATGCACGGATGTACTATTTGATCATCCTGAGCGGTTCTTGCTACATATTTTGTTATATAACTCTGAGGTGTGCAGGATTTGCAGTTCTAACTTATCTAATATCAATGTATACAATCATATCAATACGACGCAATCAAAACATCAGCGACACTTTGCGGAACTTCATAACAAAGCGTAAACAAAATTATACTATGCACGTATGTACTATTTGATCATCCTGAGCGGTTCTTGCAACATATTTTGTTAAATAACTCTGAGGTGTGCAGGATTTGCAGTTTTAACTTATCTAATATCAATGTATACAATCTTATCAAGACGACGCAATCAAAACCTCAGCGAAACTCTTCGGAACTTCATAACAAAGCGTAAACAAAGTTATACTATGCACATATGTACTGTTTGATCATCCTGAGCGGTTCTTGCTACATATTTTGTTAAATAACTCTGAGGTGTGCAGGATTTGCAGTTTTAACTTATCTAATATCAATGTATACAATCTTATCAAGACGACGCAATCAAAACCTCAGCGAAACTCTTCGGAACTTCATAACAAAGCGTAAACAAAGTTATACTATGCACATATGTACTATTTGATCATCCTGAGCGGTTCTTGCTACATATTTAGCTAAATAACTCTGAGCTTTGCAGGTATTTTCAGCTCTACCTTATATAATATCAAAGTATACTATCGTACCACTTCGACGCAATCAAAACATCAGCGAAACATTGCGGAACTTCATAACAAAGCGTAAACAAAGTTATACTATGCACGTATGTAGTATTTGATCATCCTGAGCGTATCTTGATACATATTTAGTTAAATAACTCTGAGCTTTGCAGGTATTTGCAGTTCTAACTTATATAATATCAAAGTATACTATCTTATTAATACGACGCAATCAAAACCTCAGCGAAACTCTTCGGAACTTCATAACACAGCATAAAAAAAGTTATACTATGCACGTATGTACTATTTGATCATCCTGAGCGGTTCTTGCAACATATTTTGTTAAATAACTCTGAGGTGTGCAGGATTTGCAGTTCTAACTTATCTAATATCAATGTATACAATCTTATCAATACGACGCAATCAAAACATCAGCGACACTTTGCGGAACTACATAACAAAGCGTAAACAAAGTTATACTGTGCACGTATGTACTATTTGATCATCCTGAGCGGTTCTTGCAACATATTTTGTTAAATAACTCTGAGCTTTGCATGTAGTTGCAGTTCTATCTTATATAATATCAAAGTATACTATCTAACCAATACGTCGCCATCAAAACCTCAGCGTAACTTTGCAGAACTTCATAACAAAGCGTAAACAAAGTTATACTATGCACGGATATACTATTAGATCTTCCTGAGCGTTTCTTGCTACATATTTAGTTAAATAACTCTGAGCTTTGCAGGTATTTTCAGCTCTACCTTATATAATATCAAAGTATACTATCGTACCAATACGACGCAATCAAAACCTCAGCGAAACTCTGCGGAACTTCATAACACAGCGTAAACAAAGTTATAATATGCACGTATGTACTGTTTGATCATCCTGAGCGGTTCTTGCTACATATTTAGTTAAATAACTCTGAGCTTTGCAGGTATTTTCAGCTCTACCTTATATAATATCAAAGTATACTATCGTACCACTACGACGCAATCAAAACATCAGCGAAACATTGCGGAACTTCATAACAAAGCGTAAACAAAGTTATACTATGCACGTATGTAGTATTTGATCATCCTGAGCGTATCTTGATACATATTTAGTTAAATAACTCTGAGCTTTGCAGGTATTTGCAGTTCTAACTTATATAATATCAAAGTATACTATCTTATCAATACAACGCAATCAAAACCTCAGCGAAACTCTGCGGAACTTCATAACAAAGCGTAAACAAAGTTATACTATGCACGTATGTACTATTTGATCATCCTGAGCGGTTCTTGCAACATATTTTGTTAAATAACTCTGAGGTGTGCAGGATTTGCAGTTTTAACTTATCTAATATCAATGTATACAATCTTATCAACACGACGCAATCAAAACCTCAGCGAAACTCTGGGGAACTTCATAACAAAGCGTAAACAAAGTTATACTATGCACGGATGTACTATTTGATCATCCTGAGCGGTTCTTGCTACATATTTTGTTATATAACTCTGAGGTGTGCAGGATTTGCAGTTCTAACTTATCTAATATCAATGTATACAATCATATCAATACGACGCAATCAAAACATCAGCGACACTTTGCGGAACTTCATAACAAAGCGTAAACAAAATTATACTATGCACGTATGTACTATTTGATCATCCTGAGCGGTTCTTGCAACATATTTTGTTAAATAACTCTGAGGTGTGCAGGATTTGCAGTTTTAACTTATCTAATATCAATGTATACAATCTTATCAAGACGACGCAATCAAAACCTCAGCGAAACTCTTCGGAACTTCATAACAAAGCGTAAACAAAGTTATACTATGCACATATGTACTGTTTGATCATCCTGAGCGGTTCTTGCTACATATTTTGTTAAATAACTCTGAGGTGTGCAGGATTTGCAGTTTTAACTTATCTAATATCAATGTATACAATCTTATCAAGACGACGCAATCAAAACCTCAGCGAAACTCTTCGGAACTTCATAACAAAGCGTAAACAAAGTTATACTATGCACATATGTACTGTTTGATCATCCTGAGCGGTTCTTGCTACATATTTAGCTAAATAACTCTGAGCTTTGCAGGTATTTTCAGCTCTACCTTATATAATATCAAAGTATACTATCGTACCACTTCGACGCAATCAAAACATCAGCGAAACATTGCGGAACTTCATAACAAAGCGTAAACAAAGTTATACTATGCACGTATGTAGTATTTGATCATCCTGAGCGTATCTTGATACATATTTAGTTAAATAACTCTGAGCTTTGCAGGTATTTGCAGTTCTAACTTATATAATATCAAAGTATACTATCTTATTAATACGACGCAATCAAAACCTCAGCGAAACTCTTCGGAACTTCATAACACAGCATAAAAAAAGTTATACTATGCACGTATGTACTATTTGATCATCCTGAGCGGTTCTTGCAACATATTTTGTTAAATAACTCTGAGGTGTGCAGGATTTGCAGTTCTAACTTATCTAATATCAATGTATACAATCTTATCAATACGACGCAATCAAAACATCAGCGACACTTTGCGGAACTACATAACAAAGCGTAAACAAAGTTATACTGTGCACGTATGTACTATTTGATCATCCTGAGCGGTTCTTGCTGCATATTTAGTTAAATAACTCTGAGCTTTGCAGGTATTTTCAGTTCTAACTTATATAATATCAAAGTATACTATCCTATCAATACGACGCAATCAAAACCTCAGCGAAACTCTGCGGAACTTCATAACACAGCGTAAACAAAGTTATACTATGCACGTATGTACTGTTTGATCATCCTGAGCGGTTCTTGCTACATATTTAGTTAAATAACTCTGAGCTTTGCAGGTATTTTCAGCGCTACCTTATATAATATCAAAGTATACTATCGTACCACTACGACGCAATCAAAACATCAGCGAAACATTGCGGAACATCATAAAAAAAGCGTGAACAAAGTTATACTATGCACGTATGTACTATTTGATCATCCTGAGCGGTTCTTGCAACATATTTTGTTAAATAACTCTGAGCTTTGCAGGTATTTTCAGTTCTAACTTATATAATATCAAAGTATACTATCCTATCAATACGACGCAATCAAAACCTCAGCGAAACTCTGCGGAACTTCATAACAAAGCGTCAACAAATTTATACTATGCACGTATGTACTGTTTGATCATCCTGAGCGGTTCTTGCTACATATTTAGTTAAATAAATCTGAGCTTTGCAGGTATTTTCAGCTCTACCTTATATAATATCAAAGTATACTATCGTACCACTACGACGCAATCAAAATATCAGCGAAACATTGCGGAACATCATAAAAAAAGCGTGAACAAAGTTATACTATGCACGTATGTACTATTTGATCATCCTGAGCAGTTCTTGCAACATATTTAGTTAAATAACTCTGAGCTTTGCAGGTATTTTCAGCTCTACCTTATATAATATCAAAGTATACTATCGTACCAATACGACGCCATCAAAACCTCAGCGTAACTTTGCGGAACTTCATAACAGAGCGAAAACAAAGTTATACTATGCACGGATATACTATTAGATCGTATTGAGCGGTTCTTGCTACATATTTTGTTATATAACTCTGAGGTGTGCAGGTATTTGCAGTTCTAACTTATCTAATATCAATGTATAAAATCATATCAATACGACGCAATCAAAACATCTGCGAAACATTGCGGAACATCATAAAAAAAGCGTGAACAAAGTTATACTATGCACGTATGTACTATTTGATCATCCTGAGCGGTTCTTGCAACATATTTTGTTAAATAACTCTGAGCTTTGCATGTAGTTGCAGTTCTATCTTATATAATATCAAAGTATACTATCTAACCAATACGTCGCCATCAAAACCTCAGCGTAACTTTGCAGAACTTCATAACAAAGCGTAAACAAAGTTATACTATGCACGGATATACTATTAGATCTTCCTGAGCGTTTCTTGCTACATATTTAGTTAAATAACTCTGAGCTTTGCAGGTATTTTCAGCTCTACCTTATATAATATCAAAGTATACTATCGTACCAATACGACGCAATCAAAACCTCAGCGAAACTCTGCGGAACTTCATAACACAGCGTAAACAAAGTTATAATATGCACGTATGTACTGTTTGATCATCCTGAGCGGTTCTTGCTACATATTTAGTTAAATAACTCTGAGCTTTGCAGGTATTTTCAGCTCTACCTTATATAATATCAAAGTATACTATCGTACCACTACGACGCAATCAAAACATCTGCGAAACATTGCGGAACATCATAAAAAAAGCGTGAACAAAGTTATACTATGCACGTATGTACTATTTGATCATCCTGAGCGGTTCTTGCAACATATTTTGTTAAATAACTCTGAGCTTTGCACGTAGTTGCAGTTCTATCTTATATAATATCAAAGTATACTATCTAACCAATACGTCGCCATCAAAACCTCAGCGTAACTTTGCAGAACTTCATAACAAAGCGTAAACAAAGTTATACTATGCACGGATGTACTATTTGATCATCTAGAGCGGTTCTTGCTACATATTTAGTTAAATACCTCTGAGTTTTGCACGTAGTTGGAGTTCTATCTTATATAATATCAAAGTATACTATCTTATCAATACGACGCAATCAAAACCTCAGCGAAACTCTTCGGAACTTCATAACACAGCGTAAAAAAAGTTATACTATGCACGTATGTACTATTTGATCTTCCTGAGCGGTTCTTGCTACATATTTTGTTATATAACACTGAGGTGTGCAGGTATTTGCAGTTCTAACTTATATAATATCAAAGTATACTATCTTACTAATTGCGACGCAATCAAAACATCAGTGACACTTTGCAGAACTTCATAACAAAGCGTAAACAAAGTTATACTATGCACGTATGTACTATTTGATCATCCTGAGTGGTTCTTGCTGCATATTTAGTTAAATAACTCTGAGGTTTGCAGGTAGTTGCAGTTATATCTCATATAATATCATAGTATACTATCTTACCAATACGACGCAATCAAAACATCAGTGACACTTTGCAGAACTTCATAACAAAGCGTAAACAAAGTTATACTATGCACGTATGTACTATTTGATCATCCTGAGCGGTTCTTGCAACATATTTTGTTAAATAACTCTGAGGTGTGCAGGATTTGCAGTTTTAACTTATCTAATATCAATGTATACTATCTTATCAATACGACGCAATCAAAACCTCAGCGAAACTCTGCGGAACTTCATAACACAGCGTAAACAAAGTTATACTATGCACGTATGTACTGTTTGATCATCCTGAGCGGTTCTTGCTACATATTTAGTTAAATAACTCAGAGCTTTGCAGGTATTTTCAGCGCTACCTTATATAATATCAAAGTATACTATCGTACCACTACGACGCAATCAAAACATCTGCGAAACATTGCGGAACATCATAAAAAAAGCGTGAACAAAGTTATACTATGCACGTATGTACTATTTGATCATCCTGAGCGGTTCTTGCAACATATTTTGTTAAATAACTCTGAGCTTTGCATGTAGTTGCAGTTCTATCTTATATAATATCAAAGTATACTATCTAACCAATACGTCGCCATCAAAACCTCAGCGTAACTTTGCAGAACTTCATAACAAAGCGTAAACAAAGTTATACTATGCACGGATGTACTATTTGATCATCTAGAGCGGTTCTTGCTACATATTTAGTTAAATACCTCTGAGTTTTGCACGTAGTTGGAGTTCTATCTTATATAATATCAAAGTATACTATCTTATCAATACGACGCAATCAAAACCTCAGCGAAACTCTTCGGAACTTCATAACACAGCATAAAAAAAGTTATACTATGCACGTATGTACTATTTGATCTTCCTGAGCGGTTCTTGCTACATATTTTGTTATATAACACTGAGGTGTGCAGGTATTTGCAGTTCTAACTTATATAATATCAAAGTATACTATCTTACTAATTGCGACGCAATCAAAACATCAGTGACACTTTGCAGAACTTCATAACAAAGCGTAAACAAAGTTATACTATGCACGTATGTACTATTTGATCATCCTGAGTGGTTCTTGCTGCATATTTAGTTAAATAACTCTGAGGTTTGCAGGTAGTTGCAGTTATATCTTATATAATATCATAGTATACTATCTTACCAATACGACGCAATCAAAACATCAGTGACACTTTGCAGAACTTCATAACAAAGCGTAAACAAAGTTATACTATGCACGTATGTACTATTTGATCATCCTGAGCGGTTCTTGCAACATATTTTGTTAAATAACTCTGAGGTGTGCAGGATTTGCAGTTTTAACTTATCTAATATCAATGTATACTATCTTATCAATACGACGCAATCAAAACCTCAGCGAAACTCTGCGGAACTTCATAACACAGCGTAAACAAAGTTATACTATGCACGTATGTACTGTTTGATCATCCTGAGCGGTTCTTGCAACATATTTTGTTAAATAACTCTGAGCTTTGCAAGTATTTTCAGTTCTAACTTATATAATATCAAAGTATACTATCCTATCAATACGACGCAATCAAAACCTCAGCGAAACTCTGCGGAACTTCATAACAAAGCGTCAACAAAGTTATACTATGCACGTATGTACTGTTTGATCATCCTGAGCGGTTCTTGCTACATATTTAGTTAAATAAATCTGAGCTTTGCAGGTATTTTCAGCTCTACCTTATATAATATCAAAGTATACTATCGTACCACTACGACGCAATCAAAATATCAGCGAAACATTGCGGAACATCATAAAAAAAGCGTGAACAAAGTTATACTATGCACGTATGTACTATTTGATCATCCTGAGCGGTTCTTGCAACATATTTTGTTAAATAACTCTGAGCTTTGCATGTAGTTGCAGTTCTATCTTATATAATATCAAAGTATACTATCTAACCAATACGTCGCCATCAAAACCTCAGCGTAACTTTGCAGAACTTCATAACAAAGCGTAAACAAAGTTATACTATGCACGGATATACTATTAGATCTTCCTGAGCGGTTCTTGCTACATATTTTGTTATATAACACTGAGGTGTGCAGGTATTTGCAGTTCTAACTTATATAATATCAAAGTATACTATCTTATCAATAGGACGCAATCAAAACCTCAGCGAAACTCTGCGGAACTTCATAACAAAGCGTAAACAAAGTTATACTATGCACGGATGTAGTATTTGATCATCTAGAGCTGTTCTTGCTACATATTTAGTTAAATAACTTTGAGTTTTGCACGTAGTTGCAGTTCTATCTTATATAATATCAAAGTATACTATCTTACTAATTGCGACGCAATCAAAACATCAGCGACACTTTGCGGAATTTCATAAGAAAGCGAGAACAAAGTTATACTATGCACGGATGTACTATTTGATCATCCAGAGCGGTTCTTGCTACATATTTAGTTAAACAACTCTGAGGTTTGCAGGTAGTTGCAGTTCTATCTTATATAATATCATAGTATACTATCTTACCAATACGACGCAATCAAAACATCAGCGACACTTTGCGGAACTTCATAACAAAGCGTAAACAAAATTATACTGTGCACGTATGTACTATTTGATCATCCTGAGTGGTTCTTGCTGCATATTTAGTTAAATAACTCTGAGCTTTGCAGGTATTTGCAGTTCTAACTTATATAATATCAAAGTATACTTTCTTATCAATACGACGCCATCAAAAACTCAGCGTAACTTTGCGGAACTTCATAACAAAGCGTAAACAAAGTTATACTATGCACGGATGTACTATTTGATCATCCAGAGCGGTTCTTGCTATATATTTAGTTAAATAACTCTGAGTTTTGCACATAGTTGCAGTTCTATCTTATATAATATCAAAGTATACTATCTTATAATACGACGCAATGAAAACCTCAGCGAAACTCTTCGGAACTTCATAACACAGCATAAAAAAAGTTATACTATGCACGTATGTACTATTTGATCTTCCTGAGCGGTTCTTGCTACATATTTTGTTATATAACACTGAGGTGTGCAGGTATTTGCAGTTCTAACTTATATAATATCAAAGTATACTATCTTACTAATTGCGACGCAATCAAAACATCAGTGACACTTTGCAGAACTTCATAACAAAGCGTAAACAAAGTTATACTATGCACGTATGTACTATTTGATCATCCTGAGTGGTTCTTGCTGCATATTTAGTTAAATAACTCTGAGCTTTGCAGGTATTTGCAGTTCTAACTTATATAATATCAAAGTATACTTTCTTATCAATACGACGCAATCAAAACCTCAGCGAAACTCTGCGGAACTTCATAACAAAGCGTGAACAAAGTTATACTATGCACGGATGTACTATTTGATCATCCAGGGCGGTTCTTGCTACATATTTAGTTAAATAACTCTGTGCTTTGCATGTAGTTGCAGTTCTATCTTATATAATATCCAAGTATTCCACCTTACCAATTGCGACGCAATCAAAACCTCAGCGAAACATTGCGGAACTTCATAACAAAGCGTAAACAAAGTTATACTATGCACGTATGTACTGTTTGATCATCCTGAGCGGTTCTTGCTACATATTTAGTTAAATAACTCTGAGCTTTGCAGGTATTTTCAGCTCTACCTTATATAATATCAAAGTATACTATCTTATCAATACGACGCAATCAAAACATCAGCGAAACTCTGCGGAACTTCATAACACTGCGTAAACAAAGTTATAATATGCTCGTATGTACTGTTTGATCATCATGAGCGGTTCTTGCTACATATTTAGTTAAATAACTCTGTGCTTTGCAGGTATTTTCAGCTCTACCTTATATAATATCAAAGTATACTATCGTACCACTACGACGCAATCAAAACATCAGCGAAACATTGCGGAACATCATAAAAAAAGCGTGAACAAAGTTATACTATGCACGTATGTACTATGTGATCATCCTGAGCGGTTCTTGCAACATATTTTGTTAAATAACTCTGAGCTTTGCAGGTATTTTCAGCTCTACCTTATATAATATCAAAGTATACTATCGTACCACTACGACGCAATCAAAACATCAGCGAAACTCTGCGGAACTTCATAACAAAGCGTCAACAAAGTTATACTATGCACGTATGTACTGTTTGATCATCCTGAGCGGTTCTTGCTACATATTTAGTTAAATAACTCTGAGCTTTGCAGGTATTTTCAGCTCTACCTTATATAATATCAAAGTATACTATCTTATCAATACGACGCAATCAAAACCTCAGCGAAACTCTGCGGAACTTCATAACACAGCGTAAACAAAGTTATAATATGCACGTATGTACTGTTTGATCATCATGAGCGGTTCTTGCTACATATTTAGTTAAATAACTCTGAGCTTTGCAGGTATTTTCAGCTCTACCTTATATAATATCAAAGTATACTATCGTACCACTACGACGCAATCAAAACATCAGCGAAACATTGCGGAACATCATAAAAAAAGCGTGAACAAAGTTATACTATGCACGTATGTACTATTTGATCATCCTGAGCGGTTCTTGCAACATATTTTGTTAAATAACTCTGAGCTTTGCAGGTATTTTCAGCTCTACCTTATATAATATCAAAGTATACTATCGTACCACTACGACGCAATCAAAACCTCAGCGAAACATTGCGGAACTTCATAACAAAGCGTAAACAAAGTTATACTATGCACGTATGTACTATTTGATCATCCCTAGCGGTTCTTACTACATATTTAGTTAAATAACTCTGAGCTTTGCTGGTATTTTCAGCTCTACCTTATATAATATCAAAGTATACTATCGTACCACTACGACGCAATCAAAACATCAGCGAAACATTGCGGAACATCATAAAAAAAGCGTGAACAAAGTTATACTATGCACGTATGTACTATTTGATTATCCTGAGCGGTTCTTGCAACATATTTTGTTAAATAACTCTGAGCTTTGCAGGTATTTTCAGCTCTACCTTATATAATATCAAAGTATACTATCCTATCAATACGACGCAATCAAAACCTCAGCGAAACTCTGCGGAACTTCATAACAAAGCGTCAACAAAGTTATACTATGAACGTATGTACTGTTTGATCATCCTGAGCGGTTCTTGCTACATATTTAGTTAAATAACTCTGAGCTTTGCAGGTATTTTCAGCTCTACCTTATATAATATCAAAGTATACTATCGTACCACTACGACGCAATCAAAACATCAGCGAAACATTGCGGAACATCATAAAAAAAGCGTGAACAAAGTTATACTATGTACAAATGTACTATTTGATCATCCTGAGCGGTTCTTGCAACATATTTTGTTAAATAACTCTGAGCTTTGCAGGTATTTTCAGCTCTACCTTATATAATATCAAAGTATACTATCTTACTAATTGCGACGCAATCAAAACATCAGTGACACTTTGCAGAACTTCATAACAAAGCGTAAACAAAGTTATACTATGCACGTATGTACTATTTGATCATCCTGAGCGGTTCCTGCTGCATATTTAGTTAAATAAGTCTGAGGTTTGCATGTAGTTGCAGTTCTAACTTATATAATATCAAAGTATTCCACCTTACCAATTGCGACGCAATCAAAACCTCAGCGAAACATTGCGGAACTTCATAACAAAGCGTAAACAAAGTTATACTATGCACGTATGTACTATTTGATCATCCCTAGCGGTTCTTGCTACATATTTTGTTAAATAACTCTGAGGTTTGCATGTAGTTGCAGTTCTATCTTATATAATATCAAAGTATACTATCTAACCAATACGACGCCATCAAAACCTCAGCGTAACTTTGCGGAACTTCATAACAAAGCGTAAACAAAGTTATACTATGCACGGATATACTATTAGATCGTCCTGAGCGGTTCTTGCTACATATTTTGTTATATAACTCTGAGGTGTGCAGGTATTTGCAGTTCTAACTTACCTAATATCAATGTATACAATCTTATCAATAGGACGCAATCAAAACCTCAGCAAAACTCTGCGGAACTTCATAACAAAGCGTAAACAAAATTATACTATGCAGGATGTACTATTTGATCATCCAGAGCTGTTCTTGCTACATATTTAGTTAAATAACTTTGAGTTTTGCACGTAGTTGCAGTTCTATCTTATATAATATCAAAGTATACTATCTTACTAATTGCGACGCAATCAAAACATCAGCGACACTTTGCGGAATTTCATAAGAAAGCGAGAACAAAGTTATACTATGCACGGATGTACTATTGGATCATCCAGAGCGGTTCTTGCTACATATTTAGTTAAACAACTCTGAGGTTTGCAGGTAGTTGCAGTTATATCTTATATAATATCATAGTATACTATCTTACCAATACGACGCAATCAAAACATCAGCGACACTTTGCGGAACTTCATAACAAAGCGTAAACAAAGTTATACTGTGCACGTATGTACTATTTGATCATCCTGAGTGGTTCTTGCTGCATATTTAGATAAATAACTCTGAGCTTTGCAGGTATTTGCAGTTCTAACTTATATAATATCAAAGTATACTTTCTTATCAATACGACGCCATCAAAAACTCAGCGTAACTTTGCGGAACTTCATAACAAAGCGTAAACAAAGTTATACTATGCACGGATGTACTATTTGATCATCTAGAGCGGTTCTTGCTACATATTTAGTTAAATAACTCTGAGTTTTGCACGTAGTTGGAGTTCTATCTTATATAATATCAAAGTATACTATCTTATCAATACGACGCAATCAAAACCTCAGCGAAACTCTTCGGAACTTCATAACACAGCATAAAAAAAGTTATACTATGCACGTATGTACTATTTGATCTTCCTGAGCGGTTCTTGCTACATATTTTGTTATATAACACTGAGGTGTGCAGGTATTTGCAGTTCTAACTTATATAATATCAAAGTATACTATCTTACTAATTGCGACGCAATCAAAACATCAGTGACACTTTGCAGAACTTCATAACAAAGCGTAAACAAAGTTATACTATGCACGTATGTACTATTTGATCATCCTGAGTGGTTCTTGCTGCATATTTAGTTAAATAACTCTGAGCTTTGCAGGTATTTGCAGTTCTAACTTATATAATATCAAAGTATACTTTCTTATCAATACGACGCAATCAAAACATCAGCGAAACTCTGCGGAACTTCATAACACTGCGTAAACAAAGTTATAATATGCACGTATGTACTGTTTGATCATCATGAGCGGTTCTTGCTACATATTTAGTTAAATAACTCTGTGCTTTGCAGGTATTTTCAGCTCTACCTTATATAATATCAAAGTATACTATCGTACCACTACGACGCAATCAAAACATCAGCGAAACATTGCGGAACATCATAAAAAAAGCGTGAACAAAGTTATACTATGCACGTATGTACTATTTGATCATCCTGAGCGGTTCTTGCAACATATTTTGTTAAATAACTCTGAGCTTTGCAGGTATTTTCAGCTCTACCTTATATAATATCAAAGTATACTATCGTACCACTACGACGCAATCAAAACATCAGCGAAACTCTGCGGAACTTCATAACAAAGCGTAAACAAAGTTATACTATGCACGTATGTACTGTTTGATCATCCTGAGCGGTTCTTGCTACATATTTAGTTAAATAACTCTGAGCTTTGCAGGTATTTTCAGCTCTACCTTATATAATATCAAAGTATACTATCTTATCAATACGACGCAATCAAAACCTCAGCGAAACTCTGCGGAACTTCATAACACAGCGTAAACAAAGTTATAATATGCACGTATGTACTGTTTGATCATCATGAGCGGTTCTTGCTACATATTTAGTTAAATAACTCTGAGCTTTGCAGGTATTTTCAGCTCTACCTTATATAATATCAAAGTATACTATCGTACCACTACGACGCAATCAAAACATCAGCGAAACATTGCGGAACATCATAAAAAAAGCGTGAACAAAGTTATACTATGCACGTATGTACTATTTGATCATCCTGAGCGGTTCTTGCAACATATTTTGTTAAATAACTCTGAGCTTTGCAGGTATTTTCAGCTCTACCTTATATAATATCAAAGTATACTATCGTACCACTACGACGCAATCAAAACATCAGCGAAACATTGCGGAACTTCATAACAAAGCGTAAACAAAGTTATACTATGCACGTATGTACTATTTGATCATCCCTAGCGGTTCTTACTACATATTTAGTTAAATAACTCTGAGCTTTGCTGGTATTTTCAGCTCTACCTTATATAATATCAAAGTATACTATCGTACCACTACGACGCAATCAAAACATCAGCGAAACATTGCGGAACATCATAAAAAAAGCGTGAACAAAGTTATACTATGCACGTATGTACTATTTGATTATCCTGAGCGGTTCTTGCAACATATTTTGTTAAATAACTCTGAGCTTTGCAGGTATTTGCAGTTCTACCTTATATAATATCAAAGTATACTATCCTATCAATACGACGCAATCAAAACCTCAGCGAAACTCTGCGGAACTTCATAACAAAGCGTCAACAAAGTTATACTATGAACGTATGTACTGTTTGATCATCCTGAGCGGTTCTTGCTACATATTTAGTTAAATAACTCTGAGCTTTGCAGGTATTTTCAGCTCTACCTTATATAATATCAAAGTATACTATCGTACCACTACGACGCAATCAAAACATCAGCGAAACATTGCGGAACATCATAAAAAAAGCGTGAACAAAGTTATACTATGCACAAATGTACTATTTGATCATCCTGAGCGGTTCTTGCAACATATTTTGTTAAATAACTCTGAGCTTTGCAGGTATTTTCAGCTCTACCTTATATAATATCAAAGTATACTATCTTACTAATTGCGACGCAATCAAAACATCAGTGACACTTTGCAGAACTTCATAACAAAGCGTAAACAAAGTTATACTATGCACGTATGTACTATTTGATCATCCTGAGCGGTTCCTGCTGCATATTTAGTTAAATAAGTCTGAGGTTTGCATGTAGTTGCAGTTCTAACTTATATAATATCAAAGTATTCCACCTTACCAATTGCGACGCAATCAAAACCTCAGCGAAACATTGCGGAACTTCATAACAAAGCGTAAACAAAGTTATACTATGCACGTATGTACTATTTGATCATCCCTAGCGGTTCTTACTACATATTTTGTTAAATAACTCTGAGGTTTGCATGTAGTTGCAGTTCTATCTTATATAATATCAAAGTATACTATCTAACCAATACGACGCCATCAAAACCTCAGCGTAACTTTGCGGAACTTCATAACAAAGCGTAAACAAAGTTATACTATGCACGGATATACTATTAGATCGTCCTGAGCGGTTCTTGCTACATATTTTGTTATATAACTCTGAGGTGTGCAGGTATTTGCAGTTCTAACTTACCTAATATCAATGTATACAATCTTATCAATAGGACGCAATCAAAACCTCAGCAAAACTCTGCGGAACTTCATAACAAAGCGTAAACAAAATTATACTATGCAGGATGTACTATTTGATCATCCAGAGCTGTTCTTGCTACATATTTAGTTAAATAACTTTGAGTTTTGCACGTAGTTGCAGTTCTATCTTATATAATATCAAAGTATACTATCTTACTAATTGCGACGCAATCAAAACATCAGCGACACTTTGCGGAATTTCATAAGAAAGCGAGAACAAAGTTATACTATGCACGGATGTACTATTTGATCATCCAGAGCGGTTCTTGCTACATATTTAGTTAAACAACTCTGAGGTTTGCAGGTAGTTGCAGTTATATCTTATATAATATCATAGTATACTATCTTACCAATACGACGCATTCAAAACATCAGTGACACTTTGCAGAACTTCATAACAAAGCGTAAACAAAGTTATACTATGCACGTATGTACTATTTGATCATCCTGAGTGGTTCTTGCTGCATATTTAGTTAAATAACTCTGAGCTTTGCAGGTATTTGCAGTTCTAACTTATATAATATCAAAGTATACTTTCTTATCAATACGACGCAATCAAAACCTCAGCGAAACTCTGCGGAACTTCATAACAAAGCGTGAACAAAGTTATACTATGCACGGATGTACTATTTGATCATCCAGGGCGGTTCTTGCTACATATTTAGTTAAATAACTCTGAGCTTTGCAGGTAGTTGCAGTTCTATGTTACATAATATCAAAGTATTCCACCTTACCAATTGCGACGCAATCAAAACCTCAACGAAACATTGCGGAACTTCATAACAAAGCGTAAACAAAGTTATACTATGCACGTATGTACTATTTCATCATCCCTAGCGGTTCTTACTACATATTTTGTTAAATAACTCTGTCGTTTGCATGTAGTTGCAGTTCTATCTTATATAATATCCAAGTATTCCACCTTACCAATTGCGACGCAATCAAAACCTCAGCGAAACATTGCGGAACTTCATAACAAAGCGTAAACAAAGTTATACTATGCACGTATGTACCATTTGATCATCCCTAGCGGTTCTTACTACATATTTAGTTAAATAACTCTGAGCTTTGCTGGTATTTTCAGCTCTACCTTATATAATATCAAAGTATACTATCGTACCACTACGACGCAATCAAAACATCAGCGAAACTCTGCGGAACTTCATAACAAAGCGTCAACAAAGTTATACTATGCACGTATGTACTGTTTGATCATCCTGAGCGGTTCTTGCTACATATTTAGTTAAATAACTCTGAGCTTTGCAGGTATTTTCAGCTCTACCTTATATAATATCAAAGTATACTATCTTATCAATACGACGCAAACAAAACATCAGCGAAACTCTGCGGAACTTCATAACACTGCGTAAACAAAGTTATAATATGCACGTATGTACTGTTTGATCATCATGAGCGGTTCTTGCTACATATTTAGTTAAATAACTCTGTGCTTTGCAGGTATTTTCAGCTCTACCTTATATAATATCAAAGTATACTATCGTACCACTACGACGCAATCAAAACATCAGCGAAACATTGCGGAACATCATAAAAAAAGCGTGAACAAAGTTATACTATGCACGTATGTACTATTTGATCATCCTGAGCGATTCTTGCAACATATTTTGTTAAATAACTCTGAGCTTTGCAGGTATTTTCAGCTCTACCTTATATAATATCAAAGTATACTATCGTACCACTACGACGCAATCAAAACATCAGCGAAACTCTGCGGAACTTCATAACAAAGCGTCAACAAAGTTATACTATGCACGTATGTACTATTTGATTATCCTGAGCGGTTCTTGCAACATATTTTGTTAAATAACTCTGAGCTTTGCAGGTATTTGCAGTTCTACCTTATATAATATCAAAGTATACTATCCTATCAATACGACGCAATCAAAACCTCAGCGAAACTCTGCGGAACTTCATAACAAAGCGTCAACAAAGTTATACTATGAACGTATGTACTGTTTGATCATCCTGAGCGGTTCTTGCTACATATTTAGTTAAATAACTCTGAGCTTTGCAGGTATTTTCAGCTCTACCTTATATAATATCAAAGTATACTATCGTACCACTACGACGCAATCAAAACATCAGCGAAACATTGCGGAACATCATAAAAAAAGCGTGAACAAAGTTATACTATGCACAAATGTACTATTTGATCATCCTGAGCGGTTCTTGCAACATATTTTGTTAAATAACTCTGAGCTTTGCAGGTATTTTCAGCTCTACCTTATATAATATCAAAGTATACTATCTTACTAATTGCGACGCAATCAAAACATCAGTGACACTTTGCAGAACTTCATAACAAAGCGTAAACAAAGTTATACTATGCACGTATGTACTATTTGATCATCCTGAGCGGTTCCTGCTGCATATTTAGTTAAATAAGTCTGAGGTTTGCATGTAGTTGCAGTTCTAACTTATATAATATCAAAGTATTCCACCTTACCAATTGCGACGCAATCAAAACCTCAGCGAAACATTGCGGAACTTCATAACAAAGCGTAAACAAAGTTATACTATGCACGTATGTACTATTTGATCATCCCTAGCGGTTCTTACTACATATTTTGTTAAATAACTCTGAGGTTTGCATGTAGTTGCAGTTCTATCTTATATAATATCAAAGTATACTATCTAACCAATACGACGCCATCAAAACCTCAGCGTAACTTTGCGGAACTTCATAACAAAGCGTAAACAAAGTTATACTATGCACGGATATACTATTAGATCGTCCTGAGCGGTTCTTGCTACATATTTTGTTATATAACTCTGAGGTGTGCAGGTATTTGCAGTTCTAACTTACCTAATATCAATGTATACAATCTTATCAATACGACGCAATCAAAACATCAGCGACACTTTGCGGAACTTCATAACAAAGCGTAAACAAAGTTATACTGTGCACGTATGTACTATTTGATCATCCTGAGCGGTTCTTGCTGCATATTTAGTTAAATAACTCTGAGCTTTGCAGGTATTTGCAGTTCTAACTTATATAATATCAAAGTATACTATCTTATCAATACGACGCCATCAAAACATCAGCGACACTTTGCGGAATTTCATAAGAAAGCGAGAACAAAGTTATACTATGCACGGATGTACTATTTGATCTTCCAGAGCGGTTCTTGCTACATATTTAGTTAAACAACTCTGAGGTTTGCAGGTAGTTGCAGTTATATCTTATATAATATCATAGTATACTATCTTACCAATACGACGCAATCAAAACATCAGCGACACTTTGCGGAACTTCATAACAAAGCGTAAACAAAGTTATACTGTGCACGTATGTACTATTTGATCATCCTGAGCGGTTCTTGCTGCATATTTAGTTAAATAACTCTGAGCTTTGCAGGTATTTGCAGTTCTAACTTATATAATATCAAAGTATACTATCTTATCAATACGACGCCATCAAAACATCAGCGACACTTTGCGGAATTTCATAAGAAAGCGAGAACAAAGTTATACTATGCACGGATGTACTATTTGATCATCCAGAGCGGTTCTTGCTACATATTTAGTTAAACAACTCTGAGGTTTGCAGGTAGTTGCAGTTATATCTTATATAATATCATAGTATACTATCTTACCAATACGACGCAATCAAAACATCAGCGACACTTTGCGGAACTTCATAACAAAGCGTAAACAAAGTTATACTGTGCACGTATGTACTATTTGATCATCCTGAGCGGTTCCTGCTGCATATTTAGTTAAATAAGTCTGAGGTTTGCATGTAGTTGCAGTTCTAACTTATATAATATCAAAGTATTCCACCTTACCAATTGCGACGCAATCAAAACCTCAGCGAAACATTGCGGAACTTCATAACAAAGCGTAAACAAAGTTATACTATGCACGTATGTACTATTTGATCATCCCTAGCGGTTCTTACTACATATTTTGTTAAATAACTCTGAGGTTTGCATGTAGTTGCAGTTCTATCTTATATAATATCAAAGTATACTATCTAACCAATACGACGCCATCAAAACCTCAGCGTAACTTTGCGGAACTTCATAACAAAGCGTAAACAAAGTTATACTATGCACGGATATACTATTAGATCGTCCTGAGCGGTTCTTGCTACATATTTTGTTATATAACTCTGAGGTGTGCAGGTATTTGCAGTTCTAACTTACCTAATATCAATGTATACAATCTTATCAATACGACGCAATCAAAACATCAGCGACACTTTGCGGAACTTCATAACAAAGCGTAAACAAAGTTATACTGTGCACGTATGTACTATTTGATCATCCTGAGCGGTTCTTGCTGCATATTTAGTTAAATAACTCTGAGCTTTGCAGGTATTTGCAGTTCTAACTTATATAATATCAAAGTATACTATCTTATCAATACGACGCCATCAAAACATCAGCGACACTTTGCGGAATTTCATAAGAAAGCGAGAACAAAGTTATACTATGCACGGATGTACTAATGGATCATCCAGAGCGGTTCTTGCTACATATTTAGTTAAACAACTCTGAGGTTTGCAGGTAGTTGCAGTTATATCTTATATAATATCATAGTATACTATCTTACCAATACGACGCAATCAAAACATCAGCGACACTTTGCGGAACTTCATAACAAAGCGTAAACAAAGTTATACTGTGCACGTATGTACTATTTGATCATCCTGAGCGGTTCTTGCTGCATATTTAGTTAAATAACTCTGAGCTTTGCAGGTATTTGCAGTTCTAACTTATATAATATCAAAGTATACTATCTTATCAATACGACGCCATCAAAACCTCAGCGAAACTCTGCGGAACTTCATAACAAAGCGTCAACAAAGTTATACTATGAACGTATGTACTGTTTGATCATCCTGAGCGGTTCTTGCTACATATTTAGTTAAATAACTCTGAGCTTTGCAGGTATTTTCAGCTCTACCTTATATAATATCAAAGTATACTATCGTACCACTACGACGCAATCAAAACATCAGCGAAACATTGCGGAACATCATAAAAAAAGCGTGAACAAAGTTATACTATGCACAAATGTACTATTTGATCATCCTGAGCGGTTCTTGCAACATATTTTGTTAAATAACTCTGAGCTTTGCAGGTATTTTCAGTTCTACCTTATATAATATCAAAGTATACTATCTTACTAATTTCGACGCAATCAAAACATCAGTGACACATTTCGGAACTTCATAACAAAGCGTAAACAAAGTTATACTATGCACGTATGTACTATTTGATCATCCTGAGCGGTTCCTGCTGCATATTTAGTTAAATAAGTCTGAGGTTTGCATGTAGTTGCAGTTCTAACTTATATAATATCAAAGTATTCCACCTTACCAATTGCGACGCAATCAAAACCTCAGCGAAACATTGCGGAACTTCATAACAAAGCGTAAACAAAGTTATACTATGCACGTATGTACTATTTGATCATCCCTAGCGGTTCTTACTACATATTTTGTTAAATAACTCTGAGGTTTGCATGTAGTTGCAGTTCTATCTTATATAATATCAAAGTATACTATCTAACCAATACGACGCCATCAAAACCTCAGCGTAACTTTGCGGAACTTCATAACAAAGCGTAAACAAAGTTATACTATGCACGGATATACTATTAGATCGTCCTGAGCGGTTCTTGCTACATATTTTGTTATATAACTCTGAGGTGTGCAGGTATTTGCAGTTCTAACTTACCTAATATCAATGTATACAATCTTATCAATACGACGCAATCAAAACATCAGCGACACTTTGCGGAACTTCATAACAAAGCGTAAACAAAGTTATACTGTGCACGTATGTACTATTTGATCATCCTGAGCGGTTCTTGCTGCATATTTAGTTAAATAACTCTGAGCTTTGCAGGTATTTGCAGTTCTAACTTATATAATATCAAAGTATACTATCTTATCAATACGACGCCATCAAAACATCAGCGACACTTTGCGGAATTTCATAAGAAAGCGAGAACAAAGTTATACTATGCACGGATGTACTATTTGATCTTCCAGAGCGGTTCTTGCTACATATTTAGTTAAACAACTCTGAGGTTTGCAGGTAGTTGCAGTTCTATCTTATATAATATCATAGTATACTATCTTACCAATACGACGCAATCAAAACATCAGCGACACTTTGCGGAACTTCATAACAAAGCGTAAACAAAGTTATACTGTGCACGTATGTACTATTTGATCATCCTGAGCGGTTCTTGCTGCATATTTAGTTAAATAACTCTGAGCTTTGCAGGTATTTGCAGTTCTAACTTATATAATATCAAAGTATACTATCTTATCAATACGACGCCATCAAAACATCAGCGACACTTTGCGGAATTTCATAAGAAAGCGAGAACAAAGTTATACTATGCACGGATGTACTATTTGATCATCCAGAGCGGTTCTTGCTACATATTTAGTTAAACAACTCTGAGGTTTGCAGGTAGTTGCAGTTCTATCTTATATAATATCATAGTATACTATCTTACCAATACGACGCAATCAAAACATCAGCGACACTTTGCGGAACTTCATAACAAAGCGTAAACAAAGTTATACTGTGCACGTATGTACTATTTGATCATCCTGAGCGGTTCCTGCTGCATATTTAGTTAAATAAGTCTGAGGTTTGCATGTAGTTGCAGTTCTAACTTATATAATATCAAAGTATTCCACCTTACCAATTGCGACGCAATCAAAACCTCAGCGAAACATTGCGGAACTTCATAACAAAGCGTAAACAAAGTTATACTATGCACGTATGTACTATTTGATCATCCCTAGCGGTTCTTACTACATATTTTGTTAAATAACTCTGAGGTTTGCATGTAGTTGCAGTTCTATCTTATATAATATCAAAGTATACTATCTAACCAATACGACGCCATCAAAACCTCAGCGTAACTTTGCGGAACTTCATAACAAAGCGTAAACAAAGTTATACTATGCACGGATATACTATTAGATCGTCCTGAGCGGTTCTTGCTACATATTTTGTTATATAACTCTGAGGTGTGCAGGTATTTGCAGTTCTAACTTACCTAATATCAATGTATACAATCTTATCAATACGACGCAATCAAAACATCAGCGACACTTTGCGGAACTTCATAACAAAGCGTAAACAAAGTTATACTGTGCACGTATGTACTATTTGATCATCCTGAGCGGTTCTTGCTACATATTTAGTTAAATAACTCTGAGCTTTGCAGGTATTTGCAGTTCTAACTTATATAATATCAAAGTATACTATCTTATCAATACGACGCCATCAAAACATCAGCGACACTTTGCGGAATTTCATAAGAAAGCGAGAACAAAGTTATACTATGCACGGATGTACTATTTGATCATCCAGAGCGGTTCTTGCTACATATTTAGTTAAACAACTCTGAGGTTTGCAGGTAGTTGCAGTTATATCTTATATAATATCATAGTATACTATCTTACCAATACGACGCAATCAAAACATCAGCGACACTTTGCGGAACTTCATAACAAAGCGTAAACAAAGTTATACTGTGCACGTATGTACTATTTGATCATCCTGAGCGGTTCTTGCTGCATATTTAGTTAAATAACTCTGAGCTTTGCAGGTATTTGCAGTTCTAACTTATATAATATCAAAGTATACTATCTTATCAATACGACGCCATCAAAACATCAGCGACACTTTGCGGAATTTCATAAGAAAGCGAGAACAAAGTTATACTATGCACGGATGTACTATTTGATCATCCTGAGCGGTTCTTGCAACATATTTTGTTAAATAACTCTGAGCTTTGCAGGTATTTTCAGCTCTACCTTATATAATATCAAAGTATACTATCCTATCAATACGACGCAATCAAAACCTCAGCGACACTCTGCGGAACTTCATAACAAACCGTAAACAAAGTTATACTATGCACGGATATACTATTAGATCGTCCTGAGCGGTTCTTGCTACATATTTTGTTATATAACTCTGAGGTGTGCAGGTATTTGCAGTTCTAACTTATCTAATATCAATGTATACAATCTTATCAATACGACGCAATCAAAACATCAGCGACACTTTGCGGAACTTCATAACAAAGCGTAAACAAAGTTATACTATGCACGGATGTACTATTTGATCATCTAGAGCGGTTCTTGCTACATATTTAGTTAAATAACTCTGAGTTTTGCACGTAGTTGGAGTTCTATCTTATATAATATCATAGTATACTATCTTACCAATACGACGCAATCAAAACATCAGCGACACTTTGCGGAACTTCATAATAAAGCGTAAACAAAGTTATACTGTGCACGTATGTACTATTTGATCATCCTGAGCGGTTCTTGCTGCATATTTAGTTAAATAACTCTGAGCTTTGCAGGTATTTGCAGTTCTAACTTATATAATATCAAAGTATACTATCTTATCAATACGACGCCATCAAAACCTCAGCGTAACTTTACGGAACTTCATAACAAAGCGTAAACAAAGTTATACTATGCACGGATGTACTATTTGATCATCCTGAGCAGTTCTTGCAACATATTTTGTTAAATAACTCTGAGTTTTGCACGTAGTTGAAGTTCTATCTTATATAATATCAAAGTATACTATCTTATCAATACGACGCAATCAAAAATGTCAGCGAAACTCTGCGGAACTTCATAACAAAGCGTGAACAAAGTTATACTATGCACGGATGTACTATTTGATCATGCAGGGCGGTTCTTGCTACATATTTAGTTAAATAACTCTGAGCTTTGCAGGTAGTTGCAGTTCTATCTTACATAATATGAAAGTATTCCACCTTACCAATTGCGACGCAATCAAAACCTCAACGAAACATTGCGGAACTTCATAACAAAGCGTAAACAAAGTTATACTATGCACGTATGTACTATTTGATCATCCCTAGCGGTTCTTACTACATATTTTGTTAAATAACTCTGAGTTTTGCATGTAGTTGCAGTTCTATCTTATATAATATCAAAGTATTCCACCTTACCAATTGCGACGCAATCAAAACCTCAGCGTAACTTTGCGGAACTTCATAACAAAGCGTAAACAAAGTTATAATATGCACAAATATACTATTAGATCTTCCTGAGCGGTTCTTGCTACATATTTTGTTATATAATTCTGAGGTGTGCAGGTATTTGCAGTTCTAACTTATCTAATATCAATGTATACAATCTTATCAATACGACGCAATCAAAACATCAGCGACACTTTGCGGAACTTCATAACAAATCGTAAACAAAGTTATACTGTGCACGTATGTACTATTTGATCATCCAGAGCGGTTCTTGCTACATATTTAGTTAAATAACTCTGAGCTTTGCAGGTAGTTGCAGTTCTATCTTACATAATATCAAAGTATTCCACCTTACCAATTGCGACGCAATCAAAACCTCAACGAAACATTGCGGAACTTCATAACAAAGCGTAAACAAAGTTATACTATGCACGGATGTACTATTTGATCATCCAGGGCGGTTCTTGCTACATATTTAGTTAAATAACTCTGAGCTTTGCAGGTAGTTGCAGTTCTATCTTACATAATATCAAAGTATTCCACCTTACCAATTGCGACGCAATCAAAACCTCAGCGAAACATTGCGGAACTTCATAACAAAGCGTAAACAAAGTTATACTGTGCACGTATGTACTATTTGATCATCCTGAGCGGTTCTTGCTGCATATTTAGTTAAATAACTCTGAGGTTTGCATGTAGTTGCAGTTCTAACTTATATAATATCAAAGTATACTATTTTATCAATACGACGCAATCAAAACCTCAGCGAAACTCTGCGGAACTTCATAACAAAGCGTAAACAAAGTTATACTATGCACGGATGTACTATTTGATCATCCTGAGCAGTTCTTGCAACATATTTTGTTAAATAACTCTGAGTTTTGCACGTAGTTGAAGTTCTATCTTATATAATATCAAAGTATACTATCTTATCAATACGACGCAATCAAAACTGTCAGCGAAACTCTGCGGAACTTCATAACAAAGCGTGAACAAAGTTATACTATGCACGGATGTACTATTTGATCATCCAGGGCGGTTCTTGCTACATATTTAGTTAAATAAGTCTGAGGTTTGCATGTAGTTGCAGTTCTAACTTATCTAATATCAATGTATACTATCTTATCAATACGACGCAATCAAAACCTCAGCGAAACTGTGCGGAACTTCATAACAAAGCGTAAACAAAGTTATACTATGCACGGATATACTATTAGATCGTCCTGAGCGGTTCTTGCTACATATTTTGTTATATAACTCTGAGGTGTGCAGGTATTTGCAGTTCTAACTTACCTAATATCAATGTATACAATCTTATCAATACGACGCAATCAAAACATCAGCGAAACATTGCGGAACATCATAAAAAAAGCGTGAACAAAGTTATACTATGCACGTATGTACTATTTGATCATTCTGAGCGGTTCTTGCAACATATTTTGTTAAATAACTCTGAGCTTTGCAGGTATTTGCAGTTCTAACATATATAATATCAAAGTATACTATCCTATCAATACGACGCAATCAAAACCTCAGCGAAACTCTGCGGAACTTCATAACAAAGCGTCAACAAACTTATACTCTGCACGGATGTACTATTTGATCATCCTGAGCGGTTCTTGCAACATATTTTGTGAAATAACTCTGAGGTGTGCAGGATTTGCAGTTCTAACTTATCTAATATCAATGTATACAATCTTATCAATACGACGCAATCAAAACATCAGCGAAACTCTGCGGAACTTCATAACACAGCGTAAACAAAGTTATACTATGCACGTATGTACTGTTTGATCATCTTGAGCGGTTCTTGCTACATATTTAGTTAAATAACTCTGAGCTTTGCAGGTATTTTCAGGTCTACCTTATATAATATCAAAGTATACTATCGTATCACTACGACGCAATCAAAACATCAGCGAAACATTGCGGAACATCATAAAAAAAGCGTGAACAAAGTTATACTATGCACGTATGTACTATTTGATCATCCTGAGCGGTTCTTGCAACATATTTTGTTAAATAACTCTGAGCTTTGCAGGTATTTGCAGTTCTAACTTATATAATATCAGAGTATACTATCTTATCAATACGACGCAATCAAAACCTCAGCGAAACTCTGCGGAACTTCATAACAAAGGGTAAACAAAGTTATACTGTGCACGTATGTACTATTTGATCATCCTGAGCGGTTCTTGCTGCATATTTAGATAAATAACTCTGAGCTTTGCAGGTATTTGCAGTTCTAACTTATATAATATCAAAGTATACTATCTTATCAATACGACGCCATCAAAACCTCAGCGTAACTTTGCGGAACTTCATAACAAAGCGTAAACAAAGTTATACTATGCACGTATATACTATTAGATCGTCCTGAGCGGTTCTTGCTACATATTTTGTTAAATAACTCTGACGTTTGCATGTAGTTGCAGTTCTATCTTATATAATATCCAAGTATTCCACCTTACCAATTGCGACGCAATCAAAACCTCAGCGAAACATTGCGGAACTTCATAACAAAGCGTAAACAAAGTTATACTATGCACGTATGTACTATTTGATCATCCTGAGCGGTTCTTGCAACATATTTTGTGAAATAACTCTGAGGTGTGCAGGATTTGCAGTTCTAACTTATCTAATATCAATGTATACAATCTTATCAATACGACGCAATCAAAACATCAGCGACACTTTGCGGAACTTCATAACAAAGCGTAAACAAAGTTATACTATGCACGTATGTACTATTTGATCATCCTGAGCGGTTCCTGCTGCATATTTAGTTAAATAAGTCTGAGGTTTGCATGTAGTTGCAGTTCTAACTTATATAATATCAAAGTATACTATCCTATCAATACGACGCAATCAAAACCTCAGCGAAACTCTGCCGAACTTCATAACAAAGCGTCAACAAAGTTATACTATGCACGTATGTACTGTTTGATCATCCTGAGCGGTTCTTGCTACATATTTAGTTAAATAACTCTGAGCTTTGCAGGTATTTTCAGCTCTACCTTATATAATATCAAAGTATACTATCTTATCAATACGACGCAATCAAAACCTCAGCGAAACTCTGCGGAACTTCATAACACAGCGTAAACAAAGTTATAATATGCACGTATGTACTGTTTGATCATCCTGAGCGGTTCTAGCTACATATTTAGTTAAATAACTCTGAGCTTTGCAGGTATTTTCAGCTCTACCTTATATAATATCAAAGTATACTATCGTACCACTACGACGCAATCAAAACATCAGTGACACTTTGCAGAACTTCATAACAAAGCGTAAACAAAGTTATACTATGCACGTATGTACTATTTGATCATCCTGAGCGGTTCTCGCAACATATTTTGTTAAATAACTCTGAGCTTTGCAGGTATTTTCAGCTCTACCTTATATAATATCAAAGTATACTATCGTACCTCTACGACGCAATCAAAACATCAGCGAAACATTGCGGAACATCATAAAAAAAGCGTGAACAAAGTTATACTATGCACGTATGTACTATTTGATCATCCTGAGCGGTTCTTGCTGCATATTTAGTTAAATAACTCTGAGCTTTGCAGGTATTTGCAGTTCTAACTTATATAATATCAAAGTATACTATCTTATCAATACGACGCCATCAAAACCTCAGCGTAACTTTGCGGAACTTCATAACAAAGCGTAAACAAAGTTATACTATGCACGTATATACTATTAGATCGTCCTGAGCGGTTCTTGCTACATATTTTGTTATATAACTCTGAGGTGTGCAGGTATTTGCAGTTCTAACTTACCTAATATCAATGTATACAATCTTATCAATACGACGCAATCAAAACATCAGCGACACTTTGCGGAACTTCATAACAAAGCGTAAACAAAGATATACTATGCACGTATGTACTATTTGATCATCCCTAGCGGTTCTTGCTACATGTTTTGTTAAATGACTCTGATGTTTGCATGTAGTTGCAGTTCTAACTTATATATTATCAAAGTATACTATCTTATCAATTCGTACGCAATCAAAACGTCAGCGAAACTTTGCGGAACTTCATAACAAAGCTTAAACAAAGTTATACTATGCACCGATGTACTATTTGATCATCCTGAGCGGTTCTTGCTGCATATTTAGTTAAATAACTCTGAGCTTTGCAGGTATTTGCAGTTCTAACTTATATAATATCAAAGTATACTATCTTATCAATACGACGCCATCAAAACCTCAGCGTAACTTTGCGGAACTTCATAACAAAGCGTGAACAAAGTTATACTATGCACGGATGTACTATTTGATCATCTAGAGCGGTTCTTGCTACATATTTAGTTAAATAACTCTGAGTTTTGCACGTAGTTGGAGTTCTATCTTATATAATATCAAAGTATTCCACCTTACCAATTGCGACGCAATCAAAACCTCAACGAAACATTGCGGAACTTCATAACAAAGCGTAAACAAAGTTATACTATGCACGTATGTACTATTTCATCATCCCTAGCGGTTCTTACTACATATTTTGTTAAATAACTCTGACGTTTGCATGTAGTTGCAGTTCTATCTTATATAATATCCAAGTATTCCACCTTACCAATTGCGACGCAATCAAAACCTCAGCGAAACATTGCGGATCTTCATAACAAAGCGTAAACAAAGTTATACTATGCACGTATGTACTATTTGATCATCCCTAGCGGTTCTTACTACATATTTAGTTAAATAACTCTGAGCTTTGCAGGTATTTTCAGCTCTACCTTATATAATATCAAAGTATACTATCGTACCACTACGACGCAATCAAAACATCAGCGAAACATTGCGGAACATCATAAAAAAAGCGTGAACAAAGTTATACTATGCACGTATGTACTATTTGATCATCCTGAGCGGTTCTTGCAACATATTTTGTTAAATAACTCTGAGCTTTGCAGGTATTTTCAGCTCTACCTTATATAATATCAAAGTATACTATCGTACCACTACGACGCAATCAAAACCTCAGCGAAACATTGCGGAACTTCATAACAAAGCGTAAACAAAGTTATACTATGGACGTATGTACTATTTGATCATCCCTAGCGGTTCTTACTACATATTTAGTTAAATAACTCTGAGCTTTGCTGGTATTTTCAGCTCTACCTTATATAATATCAAAGTATACTATCGTACCACTACGACGCAATCAAAACATCAGCGAAACATTGCGGAACATCATAAAAAAAGCGTGAACAAAGTTATACTATGCACGTATGTACTATTTGATCATCCTGAGCGGTTCTTGCAACATATTTAGTTAAATAACTCTGAGCTTTGCAGGTATTTTCAGCTCTACCTTATATAATATCAAAGTATACTATCTTATCAATACGACGCAATCAAAACCTCAGCGAAACTCTGCGGAACTTCATAACACAACGTAAACAAAGTTATAATATGCACGTATGTACTGTTTGATCATCCTGAGCGGTTCTTGCTACATATTTAGTTAAATAACTCTGAGCTTTGCAGGTATTTTCAGCTCTACCTTATATAATATCAAAGTATACTATCGTACCACTACGACGCAATCAAAACATCAGCGAAACATTGCGGAACATCATAAAAAAAGCGTGAACAAAGTTATACTATGCACGTATGTAGTATTTGATCATCCTGAGCGGTTCTTGCAACATATTTAGTTAAATAACTCTGAGGTTTGCAGGTAGTAGCAGTTATATCTTATATAATATCATAGTATACTATCTTACCAATACGACGCAATCAAAACATCAGCGACACTTTGCGGAACTTCATAACAAAGCGTAAACAAAGTTATACTGTGCACGTATGTACTATTTGATCATCCTGAGCGGTTCTTGCTGCATATTTAGTTAAATAACTCTGAGCTTTGCAGGTATTTGCAGTTCTAACTTATATAATATCAAAGTATACTATCTTATCAATACGACGCCATCAAAACCTCAGCGTAACTTTGCGGAACTTCATTGCAAAGCGTAAACAAAGTTATACTATGCACGGATGTAACATTTGATCATCTAGAGCGGTTCTTGCTACATATTTAGTTAAATAACTCTGAGTTTTGCACGTAGTTGGAGTTCTATCTTATATAATATCAAAGTATACTATCTTACTAATTGCGACGCAATCAAAACATCAGTGACACTTTGCAGAACTTCATAACGAAGCGTAAACAAAGTTATACTATGCACGTATGTACTATTTGATCATCCTGAGCGGTTCTCGCAACATATTTTGTTAAATAACTCTCAGCTTTGCAGGTATTTGCTGTTCTAACTTATATAATATCAAAGTATACTATCTTATCAATACGACGCAATCAAAAACTCAGCGAAAATCTGCGGAACTTCATAACAAAGCGTGAACAAAGTTATACTATGCACGGATGTACTATTTGATCATCCAGGGCGGTTCTTGCTACATATTTAGTTAAATAACTCTGAGCTTTGCAGGTAGTTGCAGTTCTATCTTACATAATATCAAAGTATTCCACCTTACCAATTGCGACGTAATCAAAACCTCAGCGAAACATTGCGGAACTTCATAACAAAGCGTAAACAAAGTTATACTATGCACGTATGTACTATTTGATCATCCCTAGCGGTTCTTACTACATATTTTGTTAAATAACTCTGAGGTTTGCATGTAGTTGCAGTTCTATCTTATATAATATCAAAGTATTCCACCTTACCAATTGCGACGCAATCAAAACATCAGCGACACTTTGCAGAACTTCATAACAAAGCGTAAACAAAGTTATACTGTGCACGTATGTACTATTTGATCATCCTGAGCGGTTCTTGCTGCATATTTAGTTAAATAACTCTGAGGTTTGCATGTAGTTGCAGTTCTAACTTATATAATATCAAAGTATACTATCTTATCAATACGACGCAATCAAAACCTCAGCGAAACTCTGCGGAACTTCATAACACAGCGTAAACAAAGTTATAATATGCACGTATGTACTATTTGATCATCCTGAGCGGTTCTTGCTGCATATTTAGTTAAATAACTCTGAGGTTTGCATGTAGTTGCAGTTCTAACTTATATAATATCAAAGTATACTATCTTATCAATTACGACGCAATCAAAACCTCAGCGAAACTCTGCGGAACTTCATAACAAAGCGTAAACAAAGATATACTATGCACGGATGTACTATTTGATCATCCTGAGCGGTTCTTGCTACATATTTTGTTATATAACTCTGAGGTGTGCAGGTATTTGCAGGTCTAACTTATATAATATCAAAGTATACTATCGTACCACTACGACGCAATCAAAACATCAGCGAAACATTGCGGAACATCATAAAAAAAGCGTGAACAAAGTTATACTATGCACGTATGTACTATTTGATCATCCTGAGCGGTTCTTGCAACATATTTTGTTAAATAACTCTGAGCTTTGCAGGTATTTGCAGTTCTAACTTATATAATATCAAAGTATACTATCCTATCAATACGACGCAATCAAAACCTCAGCGAAACTCTGCGGAACTTCATAACAAAGCGTCAACAAAGTTATACTCTGCACGGATGTACTATTTGATCATCCCTAGCGGTTCTTACTACATATTTAGTTAAATAAGTCTGAGCTTTGCTGGTATTTTCAGCTCTACCTTATATAATATCAAAGTATACTATCGTACCACTACGACGCAATCAAAACATCAGCGAAACATTGCGGAACATCATAAAAAAAGCGTGAACAAAGTTATACTATGCACGTATGTACTATTTGATCATCCTGAGCGGTTCTTGCAACATATTTTGTTAAATAACTCTGAGCTTTGCAGGTATTTGCAGTTCTAACTTATATAATATCAAAGTATACTATCCTATCAATACGACGCAATCAAAACCTCAGCGAAACTCTGCGGAACTTCATAACAAAGCGTCAACAAAGTTATACTATGCACGTATGTACTGTTTGATCATCCTGAGCGGTTCTTGCTACATATTTAGTTAAATAACTCTGAGCTTTGCAGGTATTTTCAGCTCTACCTTATATAATATCAAAGTATACTATCTTATCAATACGACGCAATCAAAACCTCAGCGAAACTCTGCGGAACTTCATAACACAGCGTAAACAAAGTTATAATATGCACGTATGTACTGTTTGATCATCCTGAGCGGTTCTTGCTACATATTTAGTTAAATAACTCTGAGCTTTGCAGGTATTTTCAGCTCTACCTTATATAATATCAAAGTATGCTATCTTATCAATACGACGCAATCAAAACCTCAGTGAAACTCTGCGGAACTTCATAAGACAGCGTAAACAAAGTTATAATATGCACGTATGTACTGTTTGATCATCCTGAGCGGTTCTTGCTACATATTTAGTTAAATAACTCTGAGCTTTGCAGGTATTTTCAGCTCTACCTTATATAATATCAAAGTATACTATCGTACCTCTACGACGCAATCAAAACATCAGCGAAACATTGCGGAACATCATAAAAAAAGCGTGAACAAAGTTATACTATGCACGTATGTACTATTTGATCATCCTGAGCGGTTCTTGCAACATATTTTGTTAAATAACTCTGAGCTTTGCAGGTATTTTCAGCTCTACCTTATATAATATCAAAGTATACTATCGTACCACTACGACGCAATCAAAACCTCAGCGAAACATTGCGGAACTTCATAACAAAGCGTAAACAAAGTTATACTATGCACGTATGTACTATTTGATCATCCCTAGCGGTTCTTACTACATATTTAGTTAAATAACTCTGAGCTTTGCTGGTATTTTCAGCTCTACCTTATATAATATCAAAGTATACTATCGTACCACTACGACGCAATCAAAACATCAGCGAAACATTGCGGAACATCATAAAAAAAGCGTGAACAAAGTTATACTATGCACGTATGTACTATTTGATCATCCTGAGCGGTTCTTGCAACATATTTAGTTAAATAACTCTGAGCTTTGCAGGTATTTTCAGCTCTACCTTATATAATATCAAAGTATACTATCTTATCAATACGACGCAATCAAAACCTCAGCGAAACTCTGCGGAACTTCATAACACAGCGTAAACAAAGTTATAATATGCACGTATGTACTGTTTGATCATCCTGAGCGGTTCTTGCTACATATTTAGTTAAATAACTCTGAGCTTTGCAGGTATTTTCAGCTCTACCTTATATAATATCAAAGTATACTATCGTACCACTACGACGCAATCAAAACATCAGCGAAACATTGCGGAACATCATAAAAAAAGCGTGAACAAAGTTATACTATGCACGTATGTAGTATTTGATCATCCTGAGCGGTTCTTGCAACATATTTAGTTAAATAACTCTGAGGTTTGCAGGTAGTAGCAGTTATATCTTATATAATATCATAGTATACTATCTTACCAATACGACGCAATCAAAACATCAGCGACACTTTGCGGAACTTCATAACAAAGCGTAAACAAAGTTATACTGTGCACGTATGTACTATTTGATCATCCTGAGCGGTTCTTGCTGCATATTTAGTTAAATAACTCTGAGCTTTGCAGGTATTTGCAGTTCTAACTTATATAATATCAAACTATACTATCTTATCAATACGACGCCATCAAAACCTCAGCGTAACTTTGCGGAACTTCATAACAAAGCGTAAACAAAGTTATACTATGCACGTATGTACTATTTGATCATCCCTAGCGGTTCTTACTACATATTTTGTTAAATAACTCTGAGGTTTGCATGTAGTTGCAGTTCTATCTTATATAATAACAAAGTATACTATCTAACCAATACGACGCAATCAAAACCTCAGCGTAACTTTGCGGAACTTCATAACAAAGCGTAAACAAAGTTATACTATGCACGTATATACTATTAGATCGTCCTGAGCGGTTCTTGCTACATATTTTGTTATATAACTCTGAGGTGTGCAGGTATTTGCAGTTCTAACTTACCTAATATCAATGTATACAATCTTATCAATACGACGCAATCAAAACATCAGCGACACTTTGCGGAACTTCATAACAAAGCGTAAACAAAGTTATACTGTGCACGTATGTACTATTTGATCATCCTGAGCGGTTCTTGCTGCATATTTAGTTAAATAACTCTGAGCTTTGCAGGTATTTGCAGTTCTAACTTATATAATATCAAAGTATACTATCTTATCAATACGACGCCATCAAAACCTCAGCGTAACTTTGCGGAACTTCATTGCAAAGCGTAAACAAAGTTATACTATGCACGGATGTAACATTTGATCATCTAGAGCGGTTCTTGCTACATATTTAGTTAAATAACTCTGAGTTTTGCACGTAGTTGGAGTTCTATCTTATATAATATCAAAGTATACTATCTTACTAATTGCGACGCAATCAAAACATCAGTGACACTTTGCAGAACTTCATAACAAAGCGTAAACAAAGTTATACTATGCACGTATGTACTATTTGATCATCCTTAGCGGTTCTCGCAACATATTTTGTTAAATAACTCTGAGCTTTGCAGGTATTTGCTGTTCTAACTTATATAATATCAAAGTATACTATCTTATCAATACGACGCAATCAAAACCTCAGCGAAACTCTGCGGAACTTCATAACAAAGCGTGAACAAAGTTATACTATGCACGGATGTACTATTTGATCATCCAGGGCGGTTCTTGCTACATATTTAGTTAAATAACTCTGAGCTTTGCAGGTAGTTGCCGTTCTATCTTACATAATATCAAAGTATTCCACCTTACCAATTGCGACGTAATCAAAACCTCAGCGAAACATTGCGGAACTTCATAACAAAGCGTAAACAAAGTAATACTATGCACGTATGTACTATTTGATCATCCCTAGCGGTTCTTACTACATATTTTGTTAAATAACTCTGAGGTTTGCATGTAGTTGCAGTTCTATCTTATATAATATCAAAGTATTCCACCTTACCAATTGCGACGCAATCAAAACATCAGCGACACTTTGCGGAACTTCATAACAAAGCGTAAACAAAGTTATACTGTGCACGTATGTACTATTTGATCATCCTGAGCGGTTCTTGCTGCATATTTAGTTAAATAACTCTGAGGTTTGCATGTAGTTGCAGTTCTAACTTATATAATATCAAAGTATACTATCTTATCAATACGACGCAATCAAAACATCAGCGAAACTCTGCGGAACTTCATAACAAAGCGTAAACAAAGTTATACTATGCACGGATGTACTATTTGATCATCCTGAGCGGTTCTTGCTACATATTTTGTTATATAACTCTGAGGTGTGCAGGTATTTGCAGTTCTAACTTATATAATATCAAAGTATACTATCGTACCACTACGACGCAATCAAAACATCAGCGAAACATTGCGGAACATCATAAAAAAAGCGTGAACAAAGTTATACTATGCACGTATGTACTATTTGATCATCCTGAGCGGTTCTTGCAACATATTTTGTTAAATAACTCTGAGCTTTGCAGGTATTTGCAGTTCTAACTTATATAATATCAAAGTATACTATCCTATCAATACGACGCAATCAAAACCTCAGCGAAACTCTGCGGAACTTCATAACAAAGCGTCAACAAAGTTATACTCTGCACGGATGTACTATTTGATCATCCTGAGCGGTTCTTGCAACATATTTTGTTAAATAACTCTGAGGTGTGCAGGATTTGCAGTTCTAACTTATCTAATATCAATGTATACAATCTTATCAATACGACGCAATCAAAACATCAGCGACACTTTGCGGAACTTCATAACAAAGCGTAAACAAAGTTATAATATGCACGTATGTACTGTTTGATCATCCTGAGCGGTTCTTGCTACATATTTAGTTAAATAACTCTGAGCTTTGCAGGTATTTTCAGCTCTACCTTATATAATATCAAAGTATACTATCGTACCACTACGACGCAATCAAAACATCAGCGAAACATTGCGGAACATCATAAAAAAAGCGTGAACAAAGTTATACTATGCACGTATGTACTATTTGATCATCCTGAGCGGTTCTTGCAACATATTTTGTTAAATAACTCTGAGCTTTGCAGGTATTTTCAGCTCTACCTTATATAATATCAAAGTATACTATCGTACCACTACGACGCAATCAAAACCTCAGCGAAACATTGCGGAACTTCATAACAAAGCGTAAACAAAGTTATACTATGCACGTATGTACTATTTGATCATCCCTAGCGGTTCTTACTACATATTTAGTTAAATAACTCTGAGCTTTGCTGGTATTTTCAGCTCTACCTTATATAATATCAAAGTATACTATCGTACCACTACGACGCAATCAAAACATCAGCGAAACATTGCGGAACATCATAAAAAAAGCGTGAACAAAGTTATACTATGCACGTATGTACTATTTGATCATCCTGAGCGGTTCTTGCAACATATTTAGTTAAATAACTCTGAGCTTTGCAGGTATTTTCAGCTCTACCTTATATAATATCAAAGTATACTATCTTATCAATACGACGCAATCAAAACCTCAGCGAAACTCTGCGGAACTTCATAACACAGCGTAAACAAAGTTATAATATGCACGTATGTACTGTTTGATCATCCTGAGCGGTTCTTGCAACATATTTAGTTAAATAACTCTGAGCTTTGCAGGTATTTTCAGCTCTACCTTATATAATATCAAAGTATACTATCGTACCACTACGACGCAATCAAAACATCAGCGAAACATTGCGGAACATCATAAAAAAAGCGTGAACAAAGTTATACTATGCACGTATGTAGTATTTGATCATCCTGAGCGGTTCTTGCAACATATTTAGTTAAATAACTCTGAGGTTTGCAGGTAGTAGCAGTTATATCTTATATAATATCATAGTATACTATCTTACCAATACGACGCAATCAAAACATCAGCGACACTTTGCGGAACTTCATAACAAAGCGTAAACAAAGTTATACTGTGCACGTATGTACTATTTGATCATCCTGAGCGGTTCTTGCTGCATATTTAGTTAAATAACTCTGAGCTTTGCAGGTATTTGCAGTTCTAACTTATATAATATCAAACTATACTATCTTATCAATACGACGCCATCAAAACCTCAGCGTAACTTTGCGGAACTTCATAACAAAGCGTAAACAAAGTTATACTATGCACGTATGTACTATTTGATCATCCCTAGCGGTTCTTACTACATATTTTGTTAAATAACTCTGAGGTTTGCATGTAGTTGCAGTTCTATCTTATATAATAACAAAGTATACTATCTAACCAATACGACGCCATCAAAACCTCAGCGTAACTTTGCGGAACTTCATAACAAAGCGTAAACAAAGTTATACTATGCACGTATATACTATTAGATCGTCCTGAGCGGTTCTTGCTACTGTAACGCCGTCCCTTTTTCCACGCTTGTCGAGGCGGGAAGCGGGGACGACTCCGGGAATTTACAGGCTCTGAGGCCGGGCCGCGCACGGCCGTGACGATACGCGGTCCTCCCGGTACAAAGGGTTACCTCGAGGGTCAACCTCGACTTTCACGAAACTAGTGTCTTACGTTCGGGCGCCAGGCACCGGACTGGTGCCGCACAAAATACGCGGAGGGCACCCTCGAGGAGCCGAGATAGAACGTGGCACGAAACGGGTCCAAGGTTCGGACACAGGGGGATCGAGGACAGCCCTCACGGCAGGGCGGATCGCGTAGGGCGAAAGAACGAGTTGGACAATTTGGCTCGATATGGTATTTATTTTTCTCGATAAATACAGGCGTGCGGCCTCGTGGCCGCTCCCGGAGCCCGCGCTCTCATACACTTTTGCGGCTGGTGGTCGGCTCGCGGCGCGTGTCGGTCGATATTAACTCTCTTCCGCGCGCGTACCGTTTCTCGGTACGCTGAAGGCCCTTATGGGCGATATCTCGCGGAGCGCAGGTGGACGGCGCGATACAATGACTGTCGTGGAACCTACGTCGCGATACGGTGTTAGGATCGTGCGAAACAATACGACGAAATCCCGAGAATACTTTCGGCGGTCGATCACGCTACGACTTCGACGGCGTTGCCCCGAGGGAGACTTCCCGAAAGTGACTCTACGATATTCTACCGAACCTCTCCAAAACGCCGACGGTTCGGCGTGAGTCCGACGGCTCGAGACGAATCTCGTCTCGGCCCACCAAAGTTGGAGAACGCGACGGGCTGCTTACGCCTCGACGAGGTGAGCCGTCTCGTTCTCCCACGAAATTCCCACGCAATTTTCCCGATACCTCTCCGAACCAACTTGCACGAATTCCGCCCCAAAAGGGAGCGATAGAATGAAGGAGGGACCACTGCGTGGACTTACCGCATTCACGATAAAATGGCTCTCGATACTCCGCGACTGCTTCCGGCTTTCCTTCTGCGTGGCCAAAGGCACGGTATTTCCAATCGCTGGGCGCAACGCTGGATTTGCCCGATCACGATACTTCCCCGCGTACTCGCGATACTTTCTCGCGTACTCGCGATAGTTCGAAACCGGCTCGGGTTTCGACGATCTCGGAAAGGAAGCGATCTGGAACTCGATACCGGACGCGGAGCTACACGATAATTTAGATTGAGCGTTCGCACGACAGTGGTCCATCGATTTTCGTCGCGCGATCGTGAGGACTTACGTATCCCCACTCTCGCGCGCTAATCTCGATTTTCTCCTAATGGGGCGCGCGGGTCGCAAGTTTTCGGGAATGCAGGAGCGCGCTCTCGACGGGTCCCTGGGCCCCGGACCCCCGTGACTTCCTCTGCGGAATCGCGGAAACACCAAAACGGTCAGTCTCGCTCTGACCTGATGAGACGGCGGCACGCCCTTAGTTGAAGCCCATATTCCAACTCTAAGGGGAGGCGGCAGCAGATCTAGGGCGATTCTCGTGGATCGCCGTTGGTCGTCAGGGCTTCTGTCTCGCCGCACGCCTCCAGGTTCTCCGGCCTGAGTGCGTGGCCTCATCCTTCCACCAAATTTACCGGCGCCGGATTTTCTCTTATTGGCCGAATTTCGTCGAGCGCCTCGGCTGCTATTTCTCCTGTAACTTGCCCCGCTCGGCACGCGAAAACTCGTTAGCAATCGATATCGGATCGATACTACGTCTCCTCGGGGAACACCCACGCTTTCCGGTGGTCGAAGTCGGCGCCAAAAGGGCAGCCCGGTCCCTTCGACACTCAGGGGTAGGCGGACCAGTGACGTCGCAAAATTTGCAACGTCACAACTCCCCCCCCCTTAAAGTGGACCGGACTGCACCGGTAATCCCCGCAATGGTCCTCCGCATTCGTTGGTTCGGGGGTGTTCCCTTCGGAAGCCTTACTTCACAAATGGGGGGAGAACCTGCACCCATTCACGACAACCAACTGGACAAAACAAACATTAACTACAGGCGGTCCCGTTTTCCGGTTTTGCGGTCTCGTCGATTTCCAATAGGAGGGGGTTCACTAAATTCTCGAGAACGTGCGCGAAAATCCCTCGGTTCCTTGACCCGATACGCAACGCTAAATGCTCTTCGTTTGTGGCTCGATCGACGGATCCCGTGGCCAGGAGGAAGAAACCAGGCCGTCTCGCGGCAGTAGCCTGCACCGTATTCCCTAATCTTCCAATTACTTGACGGCTGACGAAAGATACGGTCGACCCGGACTCGATAAACGCACGAAAAACGCTCTCTCCAACATGGGCATCGAGAATCAAGAGGGAGGGGCGCGACTCGCGGCATCCGTCTCGCGATAGTTCCTTGACTCGAAACCGTGAATTCGGTGTTTATCGGTGCAAACCCTTGCCCTAGGACCGAGTCGGCGTCAATTCCAACACGCGCCGTCGGTCGCCGGTTGTTTTACCGCCGATCCGCCGGTTCGGCTGGAATCGGTCAGAATCGCCGCCTCTCGGCGTTCGCTCAAGCGCGGCTGGTCTGTCCGCGGTCGAGAACGCTCGGTAAAACTCGGCCCCGCTCGGGAGTAGCCTCTCGGCTACGCGGCTCGCCGCGCGCCCGAGTTCTCCGGCGGATAGGCACGGGTGTCGCGGGGACGAGAGGGTCCCGCCTCCTACCACGGTGCGCTACGCGTCCCCCCACTCGTCTCCCTTACCGCGTCTACGCGTTCGTGCCTACTCGGCACGCTATCCAAATTTCTCGGATATCCCCCGGTCCGCTTGCTGTATCGGCGCGGATCATACGCGACTTCGCTATAATTTCGCCCGGGGTTTCGATACGGCTCCGGGTCCGCGGAGCGTAGATGCGCCTCCGCGTCCCGTAATTCGCTCTCTAGCTCGTCGAGAGATGACATGAGACGGAGGGTTACTACTCCGCGTAATTCGGCCCTCGCTCCCCAGAATACGGCCTTCATTTTCTCGTCCTCCGGCCACGGTTTCTCGAGACGTTTAAACATTATTCCCATTAGCGTCAAATAATCCCGAACCGGTTCGTCGGGGCCCTGCTTCCGCGCACGGAGGTCACGCTCTAAATGCTCCTGGTAGTCGGGGTCGGAAAAATTTTCCCGATAAGCCCGCACGAAATGTTCCCATGTTCTAAATTCCCCCTTCCCGTCGTACCAGAGGGCCGCCATCCCGGAAAGACAAATCGGCACGCAACGCAAGAGGTCCGAGTCGTCTAAATCGGCGCATTTTCGAATGCTCTCTAATCGGGCGAGAAACGTTTCAGGGTCCTCCCCTGGAGCACCGGAAAAGCTAACGCGCCAATCGCGCAATACCTCGTACGCCGCTGGCCTCCTTGACCCCCGCGACGGACCACCGATAGCGGGCGAGGCGCGGGTCGGCGCTGATTCCCGAGATTGTCGCGGAGCCGGCACGGGAAGGCTCGCTACGGTTTTGTATAGGCCGTCTCTCGGCAAATTCGGGGACGCTTTGGTGGTATTTAGGATGGGCTCGGGTTTTTCCGGGTAGCCTGCGTCTCGTCCATCCGCGAGGGACGGCCACGCATGCCGCTCCCCTTCGTCCCCCGAGCACTCCTCGTACTCCGACCGTTCGTCCTCCCCGCTCCCCGAACCGACGAACATTCTCGAGAGTCACTGGGAATCTCTTTTCCCCCCAAATAACACGCGACCGCGGTGTTTCTCGAACTCGAGATCGTCAACACGCGTGGCAAGGACAACCGCCGGCCCGGGATGTTTACGTTCCGCGACACTAACCGTCGAGTTTCGTTCTTGAGATAATCCCTCTATTGAAAATCTGAGCAATACCCGTGACAATAATATTCGACGAGAACTGTATCTCGTAAACAGCGATTGTTCGCGAAATTATGTTCCGCTTCGCGTCGCACTCCGATCGACCCTAACAGGACCGCTATTGTTACCGGTTATAATTAGCTTGGGGCTTGTAAATTTTCGCGTTACGAACGCGAGAAGAAAAACGAAAAAAAAAACAAAACAGCCACGAACTACGAATGAATAAATTAGGACGACCGAATGAATAAATTATAACGAATAAATAAATTAGGACGGATGAATAAATTAGAACGAATAAATAAAGACAAAATGAATAAATTAAAACGAACGAAGAACTTAACATAAAATAAATAAATTAAAACAAACGAATAAATTAGGACGAAGACAGGGCACGACTATCGCCCATTCCCATTAAAACGTCCGCCCCAAGTTATTATTCGATAACCGTAACCAATATCATCAAATTTTCAACAATATCACATAGCATGAGATAAAATAACATGAAATAATACACGAAAGAAATACGCTTTGCCGAGTTGGTTCGCCGATTTTAGCTTCCTCTCGCGAAGCCCGTTCGAAACGATTTCGAACACACGAAACGTAACCGAGTACGTTCTCCACGCCTCGTCGAAACAGCTGTGATCGACCGTAACGCCCACGATCCACGACAATTCTCTCGATTTCCGACTTCACGAAATTCCCTACGCGAGTCCTTCGATATCTCTGTGCCTCTCTCCGTTATCGGGCAAGCCCTTACGAGAGAGAGGTCCCTGTTCGGGCGCCAATTTGTAACGCCGTCCCTTTTTCCACGCTTGTCGAGGCGGGAAGCGGGGACGACTCCGGGAATTTACAGGCTCTGAGGCCGGGCCGCGCACGGCCGTGACGATACGCGGTCCTCCCGGTACAAAGGGTTACCTCGAGGGTCAACCTCGACTTTCACGAAACTAGTGTCTTACGTTCGGGCGCCAGGCACCGGACTGGTGCCGCACAAAATACGCGGAGGGCACCCTCGAGGAGCCGAGATAGAACGTGGCACGAAACGGGTCCAAGGTTCGGACACAGGGGGATCGAGGACAGCCCTCACGGCAGGGCGGATCGCGTAGGGCGAAAGAACGAGTTGGACAATTTGGCTCGATATGGTATTTATTTTTCTCGATAAATACAGGCGTGCGGCCTCGTGGCCGCTCCCGGAGCCCGCGCTCTCATACACTTTTGCGGCTGGTGGTCGGCTCGCGGCGCGTGTCGGTCGATATTAACTCTCTTCCGCGCGCGTACCGTTTCTCGGTACGCTGAAGGCCCTTATGGGCGATATCTCGCGGAGCGCAGGTGGACGGCGCGATACAATGACTGTCGTGGAACCTACGTCGCGATACGGTGTTAGGATCGTGCGAAACAATACGACGAAATCCCGAGAATACTTTCGGCGGTCGATCACGCTACGACTTCGACGGCGTTGCCCCGAGGGAGACTTCCCGAAAGTGACTCTACGATATTCTACCGAACCTCTCCAAAACGCCGACGGTTCGGCGTGAGTCCGACGGCTCGAGACGAATCTCGTCTCGGCCCACCAAAGTTGGAGAACGCGACGGGCTGCTTACGCCTCGACGAGGTGAGCCGTCTCGTTCTCCCACGAAATTCCCACGCAATTTTCCCGATACCTCTCCGAACCAACTTGCACGAATTCCGCCCCAAAAGGGAGCGATAGAATGAAGGAGGGACCACTGCGTGGACTTACCGCATTCACGATAAAATGGCTCTCGATACTCCGCGACTGCTTCCGGCTTTCCTTCTGCGTGGCCAAAGGCACGGTATTTCCAATCGCTGGGCGCAACGCTGGATTTGCCCGATCACGATACTTCCCCGCGTACTCGCGATACTTTCTCGCGTACTCGCGATAGTTCGAAACCGGCTCGGGTTTCGACGATCTCGGAAAGGAAGCGATCTGGAACTCGATACCGGACGCGGAGCTACACGATAATTTAGATTGAGCGTTCGCACGACAGTGGTCCATCGATTTTCGTCGCGCGATCGTGAGGACTTACGTATCCCCACTCTCGCGCGCTAATCTCGATTTTCTCCTAATGGGGCGCGCGGGTCGCAAGTTTTCGGGAATGCAGGAGCGCGCTCTCGACGGGTCCCTGGGCCCCGGACCCCCGTGACTTCCTCTGCGGAATCGCGGAAACACCAAAACGGTCAGTCTCGCTCTGACCTGATGAGACGGCGGCACGCCCTTAGTTGAAGCCCATATTCCAACTCTAAGGGGAGGCGGCAGCAGATCTAGGGCGATTCTCGTGGATCGCCGTTGGTCGTCAGGGCTTCTGTCTCGCCGCACGCCTCCAGGTTCTCCGGCCTGAGTGCGTGGCCTCATCCTTCCACCAAATTTACCGGCGCCGGATTTTCTCTTATTGGCCGAATTTCGTCGAGCGCCTCGGCTGCTATTTCTCCTGTAACTTGCCCCGCTCGGCACGCGAAAACTCGTTAGCAATCGATATCGGATCGATACTACGTCTCCTCGGGGAACACCCACGCTTTCCGGTGGTCGAAGTCGGCGCCAAAAGGGCAGCCCGGTCCCTTCGACACTCAGGGGTAGGCGGACCAGTGACGTCGCAAAATTTGCAACGTCACACTACATATTTTGTTATATAACTCTGAGGTGTGCAGGTATTTGCAGTTCTAACTTACCTAATATCAATGTATACAATCTTATCAATACGACGCAATCAAAACATCAGCGACACTTTGCGGAACTTCATAACAAAGCGTAAACAAAGTTATACTGTGCACGTATGTACTATTTGATCATCCTGAGCGGTTCTTGCTGCATATTTAGTTAAATAACTCTGAGCTTTGCAGGTATTTGCAGTTCTAACTTATATAATATCAAAGTATACTATCTTATCAATACGACGCCATCAAAACCTCAGCGTAACTTTGCGGAACTTCATTGCAAAGCGTAAACAAAGTTATACTATGCACGGATGTAACATTTGATCATCTAGAGCGGTTCTTGCTACATATTTAGTTAAATAACTCTGAGTTTTGCACGTAGTTGGAGTTCTATCTTATATAATATCAAAGTATACTATCTTACTAATTGCGACGCAATCAAAACATCAGTGACACTTTGCAGAACTTCATAACAAAGCGTAAACAAAGTTATACTATGCACGTATGTACTATTTGATCATCCTGAGCGGTTCTCGCAACATATTTTGTTAAATAACTCTGAGCTTTGCAGGTATTTGCTGTTCTAACTTATATAATATCATAGTATACTATCTTATCAATACGACGCAATCAAAACCTCAGCGAAACTCTGCGGAACTTCATAACAAAGCGTGAACAAAGTTATACTATGCACGGATGTACTATTTGATCATCCAGGGCGGTTCTTGCTACATATTTAGTTAAATAACTCTGAGCTTTGCAGGTAGTTGCCGTTCTATCTTACATAATATCAAAGTATTCCACCTTACCAATTGCGACGTAATCAAAACCTCAGCGAAACATTGCGGAACTTCATAACAAAGCGTAAACAAAGTTATACTATGCACGTATGTACTATTTGATCATCCCTAGCGGTTCTTACTACATATTTTGTTAAATAACTCTGAGGTTTGCATGTAGTTGCAGTTCTATCTTATATAATATCAAAGTATTCCACCTTACCAATTGCGACGCAATCAAAACATCAGCGACACTTTGCGGAACTTCATAACAAAGCGTAAACAAAGTTATACTGTGCACGTATGTACTATTTGATCATCCTGAGCGGTTCTTGCTGCATATTTAGTTAAATAACTCTGAGGTTTGCATGTAGTTGCAGTTCTAACTTATATAATATCAAAGTATACTATCTTATCAATACGACGCAATCAAAACATCAGCGAAACTCTGCGGAACTTCATAACAAAGCGTAAACAAAGTTATACTATGCACGTATATACTATTAGATCGTCCTGAGCGGTTCTTGCTACATATTTTGTTATATAACTCTGAGGTGTGCAGGTATTTGCAGTTCTAACTTACCTAATATCAATGTATACAATCTTATCAATACGACGCAATCAAAACATCAGCGACACTTTGCGGAACTTCATAACAAAGCGTAAACAAAGTTATACTGTGCACGTATGTACTATTTGATCATCCTGAGCGGTTCTTGCTGCATATTTAGTTAAATAACTCTGAGCTTTGCAGGTATTTGCAGTTCTAACTTATATAATATCAAAGTATACTATCTTATCAATACGACGCCATCAAAACCTCAGCGTAACTTTGCGGAACTTCATTGCAAAGCGTAAACAAAGTTATACTATGCACGGATGTAACATTTGATCATCTAGAGCGGTTCTTGCTACATATTTAGTTAAATAACTCTGAGTTTTGCACGTAGTTGGAGTTCTATCTTATATAATATCAAAGTATACTATCTTACTAATTGCGACGCAATCAAAACATCAGTGACACTTTGCAGAACTTCATAACAAAGCGTAAACAAAGTTATACTATGCACGTATGTACTATTTGATCATCCTGAGCGGTTCTCGCAACATATTTTGTTAAATAACTCTGAGCTTTGCAGGTATTTGCTGTTCTAACTTATATAATATCATAGTATACTATCTTATCAATACGACGCAATCAAAACCTCAGCGAAACTCTGCGGAACTTCATAACAAAGCGTGAACAAAGTTATACTATGCACGGATGTACTATTTGATCATCCAGGGCGGTTCTTGCAACATATTTTGTTAAATAACTCTGAGGTTTGCATGTAGTTGCAGTTCTATCTTATATAATATCAAAGTATTCCACCTTACCAATTGCGACGCAATCAAAACATCAGCGACACTTTGCGGAACTTCATAACAAAGCGTAAACAAAGTTATACTGTGCACGTATGTACTATTTGATCATCCTGAGTGGTTCTTGCTGCATATTTAGTTAAATAACTCTGAGGTTTGCATGTAGTTGCAGTTCTAACTTATATAATATCAAAGTATACTATCTTATCAATACGACGCAATCAAAACATCAGCGAAACTCTGCGGAACTTCATAACAAAGCGTAAACAAAGTTATACTATGCACGGATGTACTATTTGATCATCCTGAGCGGTTCTTGCTACATATTTTGTTATATAACTCTGAGGTGTGCAGGTATTTGCAGTTCTAACTTATATAATATCAAAGTATACTATCGTACCACTACGACGCAATCAAAACATCAGCGAAACATTGCGGAACATCATAAAAAAAGCGTGAACAAAGTTATACTATGCACGTATGTACTATTTGATCATCCTGAGCGGTTCTTGCAACATATTTTGTTAAATAACTCTGAGCTTTGCAGGTATTTGCAGTTCTAACTTATATAATATCAAAGTATACTATCCTATCAATACGACGCAATCAAAACCTCAGCGAAACTCTGCGGAACTTCATAACAAAGCGTCAACAAAGTTATACTCTGCACGGATGTACTATTTGATCATCCTGAGCGGTTCTTGCAACATATTTTGTTAAATAACTCTGAGGTGTGCAGGATTTGCAGTTCTAACTTATCTAATATCAATGTATACAATCTTATCAATACGACGCAATCAAAACATCAGCGACACTTTGCGGAACTTCATAACAAAGCGTAAACAAAGTTATACTATGCACGTATGTACTATTTGATCATCCCTAGCGGTTCTTACTACATATTTAGTTAAATAAGTCTGAGCTTTGCTGGTATTTTCAGCTCTACCTTATATAATATCAAAGTATACTATCGTACCACTACGACGCAATCAAAACATCAGCGAAACATTGCGGAACATCATAAAAAAAGCGTGAACAAAGTTATACTATGCACGTATGTACTATTTGATCATCCTGAGCGGTTCTTGCAACATATTTTGTTAAATAACTCTGAGCTTTGCAGGTATTTGCAGTTCTAACTTATATAATATCAAAGTATACTATCCTATCAATACGACGCAATCAAAACCTCAGCGAAACTCTGCGGAACTTCATAACAAAGTGTCAACAAAGTTATACTATGCACGTATGTACTGTTTGATCATCCTGAGCGGTTCTTGCTACATATTTAGTTAAATAACTCTGAGCTTTGCAGGTATTTTCAGCTCTACCTTATATAATATCAAAGTATACTATCTTATCAATACGACGCAATCAAAACCTCAGCGAAACTCTGCGGAACTTCGTAACACAGCGTAAACAAAGTTATAATATGCACGTATGTACTGTTTGATCATCCTGAGCGGTTCTTGCTACATATTTAGTTAAATAACTCTGAGCTTTGCAGGTATTTTCAGCTCTACCTTATATAATATCAAAGTATACTATCTTATCAATACGACGCAATCAAAACCTCAGCGAAACTCTGCGGAACTTCACAACACAGCGTAAACAAAGTTATAATATGCACGTATGTACTGTTTGATCATCCTGAGCGGTTCTTGCTACATATTTAGTTAAATAACTCTGAGCTTTGCAGGTATTTTCAGCTCTACCTTATATAATATCAAAGTATACTATCTTATCAATACGACGCAATCAAAACCTCAGCGAAACTCTGCGGAACTTCATAACAAAGCGTAAACAAAGTTATACTATGCACGTATGTACTGTTTGATCATCCTGAGCGGTTCTTGCTACATATTTAGTTAAATAACTCTGAGCTTTGCAGGTATTTTCAGCTCTACCTTATATAATATCAAAGTATACTATCGTACCACTACGACGCAATCAAAACATCAGCGAAACATTGCGGAACTTCATAACAAAGCGTAAACAAAGTTATACTATGCACGGATGTACTATTTGATCATCCTGAGCGGTTCTTGCTACATATTTTGTTATATAACTCTGAGGTGTGCAGGTATTTGCAGTTCTAACTTATATAATATCAAAGTATACTATCGTACCACTACGACGCAATCAAAACATCAGCGAAACATTGCGGAACATCATAAAAAAAGCGTGAACAAAGTTATACTATGCACGTATGTACTATTTGATCATCCTGAGCGGTTCTTGCAACATATTTTGTTAAATAACTCTGAGCTTTGCAGGTATTTGCAGTTCTAACTTATATAATATCAAAGTATACTATCCTATCAATACGACGCAATCAAAACCTCAGCGAAACTCTGCGGAACTTCATAACAAAGCGTCAACAAAGTTATACTCTGCACGGATGTACTATTTGATCATCCTGAGCGGTTCTTGCAACATATTTTGTTAAATAACTCTGAGGTGTGCAGGATTTGCAGTTCTAACTTATCTAATATCAATGTATACAATCTTATCAATACGACGCAATCAAAACATCAGCGACACTTTGCGGAACTTCATAACAAAGCGTAAACAAAGTTATACTATGCACGTATGTACTATTTGATCATCCCTAGCGGTTCTTACTACATATTTAGTTAAATAAGTCTGAGCTTTGCTGGTATTTTCAGCTCTACCTTATATAATATCAAAGTATACTATCGTACCACTACGACGCAATCAAAACATCAGCGAAACATTGCGGAACATCATAAAAAAAGCGTGAACAAAGTTATACTATGCACGTATGTACTATTTGATCATCCTGAGCGGTTCTTGCAACATATTTTGTTAAATAACTCTGAGCTTTGCAGGTATTTGCAGTTCTAACTTATATAATATCAAAGTATACTATCCTATCAATACGACGCAATCAAAACCTCAGCGAAACTCTGCGGAACTTCATAACAAAGCGTCAACAAAGTTATACTATGCACGTATGTACTGTTTGATCATCCTGAGCGGTTCTTGCTACATATTTAGTTAAATAACTCTGAGCTTTGCAGGTATTTTCAGCTCTACCTTATATAATATCAAAGTATACTATCTTATCAATACGACGTAATCAAAACCTCAGCGAAACTCTGCGGAACTTCATAACACAGCGTAAACAAAGTTATAATATGCACGTATGTACTGTTTGATCATCCTGAGCGGTTCTTGCTACATATTTAGTTAAATAACTCTGAGCTTTGCAGGTATTTTCAGCTCTACCTTATATAATATCAAAGTATACTATCGTACCACTACGACGCAATCAAGACATCAGCGAAACATTGCGGAACATCATAAAAAAAGCGTGAACAAAGTTATACTATGCACGTATGTACTATTTGATCATCCTGAGCGGTTCTTGCAACATATTTTGTTAAATAACTCTGAGCTTTGCAGGTATTTTCAGCTGTACCTTATATAATATCAAAGTATACTATCGTACCACTACGACGCAATCAAAACCTCAGCGAAACATTGCGGAACTTCATAACAAAGCGTAAACAAAGTTATACTATGCACGTATGTACTATTTGATCATCCCTAGCGGTTCTTACTACATATTTAGTTAAATAACTCTGAGCTTTGCTGGTATTTTCAGCTCTACCTTATATAATATCAAAGTATACTATCGTACCACTACGACGCAATCAAAACATCAGCGAAACATTGCGGAACATCATAAAAAAAGCGTGAACAAAGTTATACTATGCACATATGTACTATTTGATCATCCTGAGCGGTTCTTGCAACATATTTTGTTAAATAACTCTGAGCTTTGCAGGTATTTGCAGTTCTAACTTATATAATATCAAAGTATACTATCCTATCAATACGACGCAATCAAAACCACAGCGAAACTCTGCGGAACTTCATAACAAAGCGTCAACAAAGTTATACTATGCACGTATGTACTGTTTGATCATCCTGAGCGGTTCTTGCTACATATTTAGTTAAATAACTCTGAGCTTTGCAGGTATTTTCAGCTCTACCTTATATAATATCAAAGTATACTATCGTACCACTACGACGCAATCAAAACATCAGCGAAACATTGCGGAACATCATAAAAAAAGCGTGAACAAAGTTATACTATGAACGTATGTACTATTTGATCATCCTGAGCGGTTCTTGCAACATATTTTGTTAAATAACTCTGAGCTTTGCAAGTATTTTCAGCTCTACCTTATATAATATCAAAGTATACTATCGTACCACTACGACGCAATCAAAACATCAGCGAAACATTGCGGAACATCATAAAAAAAGCGTGAACAAAGTTATACTATGCACGTATGTACTATTTGATCATCCTGAGCGGTTCTTGCTGCATATTTAGTTAAATAACTCTGAGCTTTGCAGGTATTTGCAGTTCTAACTTATATAATATCAAACTATACTATCTTATCAATACGACGCCATCAAAACCTCAGCGTAACTTTGCGGAACTTCATAACAAAGCGTAAACAAAGTTATACTATGCACGTATGTACTATTTGATCATCCCTAGCGGTTCTTACTACATATTTTGTTAAATAACTCTGAGGTTTGCATGTAGTTGCAGTTCTATCTTATATAATAACAAAGTATACTATCTAACCAATACGACGCCATCAAAACCTCAGCGTAACTTTGCGGAACTTCATAACAAAGCGTAAACAAAGTTATACTATGCACGTATATACTATTAGATCGTCCTGAGCGGTTCTTGCTACATATTTTGTTATATAACTCTGAGGTGTGCAGGTATTTGCAGTTCTAACTTACCTAATATCAATGTATACAATCTTATCAATACGACGCAATCAAAACATCAGCGACACTTTGCGGAACTTCATAACAAAGCGTAAACAAAGTTATACTGTGCACGTATGTACTATTTGATCATCCTGAGCGGTTCTTGCTGCATATTTAGTTAAATAACTCTGAGCTTTGCAGGTATTTGCAGTTCTAACTTATATAATATCAAAGTATACTATCTTATCAATACGACGCCATCAAAACCTCAGCGTAACTTTGCGGAACTTCATAACAAAGCGTAAACAAAGTTATACTATGCACGGATGTACTATTTGATCATCCTGAGCAGTTCTTGCAACATATTTTGTTAAATAACTCTGAGTTTTGCACGTAGTTGAAGTTCTATCTTATATAATATCAAAGTATACTATCTTATCAATACGACGCAATCAAAACCTCAGCGAAACTCTGCGGAACTTCATAACAAAGCGTGAACAAAGTTATACTATGCACGGATGTACTATTTGATCATCCAGGGCGGTTCTTGCTACATATTTAGTTAAATAACTCTGAGCTTTGCAGGTATTTGCAGTTCTAACTTATATAATATCAAAGTATACTATCTTATCAATACGACGCAATCAAAACCTCAGCGAAACTCTGCGGAACTTCATAACAAAGCGTGAACAAAGTTATACTATGCACGGATGTACTATTTGATTATCCTGAGCGGTTCTTGCTGCATATTTTGTTAAATAACTCTGAGGTTTGCATGTAGTTGCAGTTCTATCTTATATAATATCAAAGTATTCCACCTTACCAATTGCGACGCAATCAAAACCTCAGCGTAACTTTGCGGAACTTCATAACAAAGCGTAAACAAAGTTATACTATGCACGGATATACTATTAGATCTTCCTGAGCGGTTCTTGCTACATATTTTGTTATATAACCCTAAGGTGTGCAGGTATTTGCAGTTCTAACTTATCTAATACCAATGTATACAATCTTATCAATACGACGCAATCAAAACATCAGCGACACTTTGCGGAACTTCATAACAAAGCGTAAACAAAGTTATACTATGCACGTATGTACTATTTGATCATCCTGAGCGGTTCTTGCAACATATTTAGTTAAATAAGTCTGAGGTTTGCATGTAGTTGCAGTTCTAACTTATCTAATATCAATGTATACTATCTTATCAATACGACGCAATCAAAACATCAGCGAAACTTTGCGGAACTTCATAAAAAAAGCGTGAACAAAGTTATACTATGCACGTATGTACTATTTGATCATCCTGAGCGGTTCTTGCAACATATTTAGTTAAATAAGTCTGAGGTTTGCATGTAGTTGCAGTTCTAACTTATCTAATATCAATGTATACTATCTTATCAATACGACGCAATCAAAACATCAGCGAAACTTTGCGGAACTTCATAAAAAAAGCGTGAACAAAGTTATACTATGCACGTATGTACTATTTGATCATCCTGAGCGTATCTTGCTACATATTTAGTTAAATAACTCTGAGCTTTGCAGGTATTTGCAGTTCTAACTTATATAATATCAGAGTATACTATCTTATCAATACGACGCAATCAAAACCTCAGCGAAACTCTGCGGAACTTCATAACACAGCGTAAACAAAGTTATACTATGCACGTATGTACTGTTTGATCATCTTGAGCGGTTCTTGCTACATATTTAGTTAAATAACTCTGAGCTTTGCAGGTATTTTCAGGTCTACCTTATATAATATCAAAGTATACTATCGTACCACTACGACGCAATCAAAACATCAGCGAAACATTGCGGAACATCATAAAAAAAGCGTGAACAAAGTTATACTATGCACGTATGTACTATTTGATCATCCTGAGCGGTTCTTGCAACATATTTTGTTAAATAACTCTGAGCTTTGCAGGTATTTGCAGTTCTAACTTATATAATATCAAAGTATACTATCTAACCAATACGACGCCATCAATACCTCAGCGTAACTTTGCGGAACTTCATAACAAAGCGTAAACAAAGTTATACTATACACGGATATACTATTAGATCTTCCTGAGCGGTGCTTGCTACAGATTTTGTTATATAACACTGAGGTGTGCAGGTATTTGCCGTTCTAACTTATCTAATATCAATGTATACAATCTTATCAATACGACGCAATCAAAACATCAGCGACACTTTGCGGAACTTCATCACAAAGCGTAAACAAAGTTATACTGTGCACGTATGTACTATTTGATCATCCTGAGCGGTTCTTGCTGCGTATTTAGTTAAATAACTCTGAGGTTTGCATGCAGTTGCAGTTCTAACTTATATAATATCAAAGTATACTATCTTATCAATACGACGCAATCAAAACCTCAGCGAAACTCTGCGGAACTTCATAACAAAGCGTAAACAAAGTTATACTATGCACGGATGTAGTATTTGATCATCTAGAGCGGTTCTTGCTACATATTTAGTTAAATAACTCTGAGGTTTGCATGTAGTTGCAGTTCTATCTTATATAATATCAAAGTATTCCACCTTACAATTGCGACGAAATCAAAACCTCAACGAAACATTGCGGAACTTCATAACAAAGCGTAAACAAAGTTATACTATGCACGTATGTACTATTTGATCATCCCTAGCGGTTCTTACTACATATTTTGTTAAATAACTCTGACGTTTGCATGTAGTTGCAGTTCTATCTTACATAATATCAAAGTATTCCACCTTACCAATTGCGACGCAATCAAAACCTCAACGAAACATTGCGGAACTTCATAACAAAGCGTAAACAAAGTTATACTATGCACGTATGTACTATTTGATCATCCCTAGCGGTTCTTACTACATATTTTGTTAAATAACTCTGAGGTTTGCATGTAGTTGCAGTTCTATCTTATATAATATCAAAGTATTCCACCTTCCCAATTGCGCCGCAATCAAAACCTCAGCGTAACTTTGCGGAACTTCATAACAAAGCGTAAACAAAGTTATACTATGCACGGATATACTATTAGATCTTCCTGAGCGGTTCTTGCTACATATTTTGTTATATAACTCTGAGGTGTGCAGGTATTTGCAGTTCTAACTTATCTAATATCAATGTATACTATCTTATCAATTGCGACGCAATCAAAACCTCAACGAAACATTGCGGAACTTCATAACAAAGCGTAAACAAAGTTATACTATGCACGGATGTATTATTTGATCATCCAGAGCGGTTTTTGCTACATATTTAGTTAAACAACTCTGAGGTTTGCAGGTAGTTGCAGTTATATCTTATATAATATCATAGTATACTATCTTACCAATACGACGCAATCAAAACATCAGCGACACTTTGCGGAACTTCATAACAAAGCGTAAACAAAGTTATACTGTGCACGTATGTACTATTTGATCATCCTGAGCGGTTCTTGCTGCATATTTAGTTAAATAACTCTGAGCTTTGCAGGTATTTGCTGTTCTAACTTATATAATATCAAAGTATACTATCTTATCAATACGACGCAATCAAAACCGCAGCGAAACTCTGCGGAACTTCATAACAAAGCGTAAACAAAGTTATACTATGCACGTATGTACTATTTGATCATCCCTAGCGGTTCTTACTACATATTTTGTTAAATAACTCTGAGGTTTGCATGTAGTTGCAGTTCTATCTTATATAATATCAAAGTATTCCACCTTACCAATTGCGACGCAATCAAAACCTCAGCGTAACTTTGCGGAACTTCATAACAAAGCGTAAACAAAGTTATACTATGCACGGATATACTATTAGATCTTCCTGAGCGGTTCTTGCTACATATTTTGTTATATAACCCTAAGGTGTGCAGGTATTTGCAGTTCTAACTTATCTAATACCAATGTATACAATCTTATCAATACGACGCAATCAAAACATCAGCGACACTTTGCGGAACTTCATAACAAAGCGTAAACAAAGTTATACTATGCACGTATGTACTATTTGATCATCCTGAGCGGTTCTTGCTACATATTTAGTTAAATAAGTCTGAGGTTTGCATGTAGTTGCAGTTCTAACTTATCTAATATCAATGTATACTATCTTATCAATACGACGCAATCAAAACATCAGCGAAACTTTGCGGAACTTCATAAAAAAAGCGTGAACAAAGTTATACTATGCACGTATGTACTATTTGATCATCCTGAGCGGTTCTTGCAACATATTTAGTTAAATAAGTCTGAGGTTTGCAAGTAGTTGCAGTTCTAACTTATCTAATATCAATGTATACTATCTTATCAATACGACGCAATCAAAACATCAGCGAAACTTTGCGGAACTTCATAAAAAAAGCGTGAACAAAGTTATACTATGCACGTATGTACTATTTGATCATCCTGAGCGTATCTTGCTACATATTTAGTTAAATAACTCTGAGCTTTGCAGGTATTTGCAGTTCTAACTTATATAATATCAGAGTATACTATCTTATCAATACGACGCAATCAAAACCTCAGCGAAACTCTGCGGAACTTCATAACACAGCGTAAACAAAGTTATACTATGCACGTATGTACTGTTTGATCATCTTGAGCGGTTCTTGCTACATATTTAGTTAAATAACTCTGAGCTTTGCAGGTATTTTCAGGTCTACCTTATATAATATCATAGTATACTATCGTACCACTACGACGCAATCAAAACATCAGCGAAACATTGCGGAACATCATAAAAAAAGCGTGAACAAAGTTATACTATGCACGTATGTACTATTTGATCATCCTGAGCGGTTCTTGCAACATATTTTGTTAAATAACTCTGAGCTTTGCAGGTATTTGCAGTTCTAACTTATATAATATCAAAGTATACTATCTAACCAATACGACGCCATCAAAACCTCAGCGTAACTTTGCGGAACTTCATAACAAAGCGTAAACAAAGTTATACTATGCACGTATGTACTATTTGATCATCCCTAGCGGTTCTTACTACATATTTTGTTAAATAACTCTGACGTTTGCATGTAGTTGCAGTTCTATCTTACATAATATCAAAGTATTCCACCTTACCAATTGCGACGCAATCAAAACCTCAACGAAACATTGCGGAACTTCATAACAAAGCGTAAACAAAGTTATACTATGCACGTATGTACTATTTGATCATCCCTAGCGGTTCTTACTACATATTTTGTTAAATAACTCTGAGGTTTGCATGTAGTTGCAGTTCTATCTTATATAATATCAAAGTATTCCACCTTCCCAATTGCGCCGCAATCAAAACCTCAGCGTAACTTTGCGGAACTTCATAACAAAGCGTAAACAAAGTTATACTATGCACGGATATACTATTAGATCTTCCTGAGCGGTTCTTGCTACATATTTTGTTATATAACTCTGAGGTGTGCAGGTATTTGCAGTTCTAACTTATCTAATATCAAAGTATACTATCTTATCAATTGCGACGCAATCAAAACCTCAACGAAACATTGCGGAACTTCATAACAAAGCGTAAACAAAGTTATACTATGCACGGATGTATTATTTGATCATCCAGAGCGGTTTTTGCTACATATTTAGTTAAACAACTCTGAGGTTTGCAGGTAGTTGCAGTTATATCTTATATAATATCATAGTATACTATCTTACCAATACGACGCAATCAAAACATCAGCGACACTTTGCGGAACTTCATAACAAAGCGTAAACAAAGTTATACTGTGCACGTATGTACGATTTGATCATCCTGAGCGGTTCTTGCTGCATATTTAGTTAAATAACTCTGAGCTTTGCAGGTATTTGCAGTTCTAACTTATATAATATCAAAGTATACTATCTTATCAATACGACGCAATCAAAACCGCAGCGAAACTCTGCGGAACTTCATAACAAAGCGTAAACAAAGTTATACTATGCACGTATGTACTATTTGATCATCCCTAGCGGTTCTTACTACATATTTTGTTAAATAACTCTGAGGTTTGCAGGTATTTGCAGTTCTAACTTATATAATATCAAAGTATACTATCTTATCAATACGACGCAATCAAAACCTCAGCGAAACTCTGCGGAACTTCATAACAAAGCGTGAACAAAGTTATACTATGCACGGATGTACTATTTGATCATCCTGAGCGGTTCTTGCTGCATATTTAGTTAAATAACTCTGAGCTTTGCAGGTATTTGCAGTTCTAACTTATATAATATCAAAGTATACTATCTTATCAATACGACGCCATCAAAACCTCAGCGTAACTTTGCGGAACTTCATAACAAAGCGTCAACAAAGTTATACTATGCACGGATGTACTATTTGATCATCCTGAGCTGTTCTTGCTACATATTTAGTTAAATAACTCTGAGCTTTGCAGGTATTTTCAGTTCTACCTTATATTATATCATAGTATACTATCTTACCAATACGACGCAATCAAAACATCAGTGACACTTTGCAGAACTTCATAACAAAGCGTAAACAAAGTTATACTATGCACGTATGTACTATTTGATCATCCTGAGCGGTTCTTGCAACATATTTTGTTAAATAACTCTGCGCTTTGCAGGTATTTGCAGTTCTACCTTATATAATATCATAGTATACTATCTTATCAATACGACGCAATCAAAACCTCAGCGAAACTCTGCGGAACTTCATAACAAAGCGTGAACTATGCACGGATGTACTATTTGATCATCCAGGGCGGTTCTTGCTACATATTTAGTTAAATAACTCTGAGCTTTGCAGGTAGTTGCAGTTCTATCTTACATAATATCAAAGTATTCCACCTTACCAATTGCGACGCAATCAAAACCTCAGCTAAACATTGCGGAACTTCATAACAAAGCGTAAACAAAGTTATACTATGCACGTATGTACTATTTGATCATCCCTAGCGGTTCTTACTACATATTTAGTTGAATAACTCTGAGCTTTGCAGGTATTTGCAGTTCTAACTTATATAATATCAAAGTATACTATCTTATCAATACGACGCCATCAAAACCTCAGCGTAACTTTGCGGAACTTCATAACAAAGCGTAAACAAAGTTATACTATGCACGTATGTACTGTTTGATCATCTTGAGCGGTTCTTGCTACATATTTAGTTAAATAACTCTGAGCTTTGCAGGTATTTTCAGGTCTACCTTATATAATATCAAAGTATACTATCGTACCACTACGACGCAATCAAAACATCAGCGAAACATTGCGGAACATCATAAAAAAAGCGTGAACAAAGTTATACTATGCACGTATGTACTATTTGATCATCCTGAGCGGTTCTTGCAACATATTTTGTTAAATAACTCTGAGCTTTGCAGGTATTTGCAGTTCTAACTTATATAATATCAAAGTATACTATCCTATCAATACGACGCAATCAAAACCTCAGCGAAACTCTGCGGAACTTCATAACAAAGCGTCAACAAAGTTATACTCTGCACGGATGTACTATTTGATCATCCTGAGCGGTTCTTGCAACATATTTTGTTAAATAACTCTGAGGTGTGCAGGATTTGCAGTTCTAACTTATCTAATATCAATGTATACAATCTTATCAATACGACGCAATCAAAACATCAGCGACACTTTGCGGAACTTCATAACAAAGCGAAAACAAAGTTATACTATGCACGTATGTACTATTTGATCATCCCTAGCGGTTCTTACTACATATTTAGTTGAATAACTCTGAGCTTTGCAGGTATTTGCAGTTCTAACTTATATAATATCAAAGTATACTATCTTATCAATACGACGCCATCAAAACCTCAGCGTAACTTTGCGGAACTTCATAACAAAGCGTAAACAAAGTTATACTATGCACGTATGTACTGTTTGATCATCTTGAGCGGTTCTTGCTACATATTTAGTTAAATAACTCTGAGCTTTGCAGGTATTTTCAGGTCTACCTTATATAATATCAAAGTATACTATCGTACCACTACGACGCAATCAAAACATCAGCGAAACATTGCGGAACATCATAAAAAAAGCGTGAACAAAGTTATACTATGCACGTATGTACTATTTGATCATCCTGAGCGGTTCTTGCAACATATTTTGTTAAATAACTCTGAGCTTTGCAGGTATTTGCAGTTCTAACTTATATAATATCAAAGTATACTATCCTATCAATACGACGCAATCAAAACCTCAGCGAAACTCTGCGGAACTTCATAACAAAGGGTAAACAAAGTTATACTGTGCACGTATGTACTATTTGATCATCCTGAGCGGTTCTTGCTGCATATTTAGTTGAATAACTCTGAGCTTTGCAGGTATTTGCAGTTCTAACTTATATAATATCAAAGTATACTCTCTTATCAATACGACGCCATCAAAACCTCAGCGTAACTTTGCGGAACTTCATAACAAAGCGTAAACAAAGTTATACTATGCACGGATGTACTATTTGATCATACTGAGCGGTTCTTGCAACATATTTTGTTAAATAACTCTGAGTTTTGCACGTAGTTGGAGTTCTATCTTATATAATATCAAAGTATACTATCTTATCAATACGACGCAATCAAAACCTCAGCGAAACTCTGCGGAACTTCATAACAAAGCGTGAACAAAGTTATACTATGCACGGATGTACTATTTGATCATCCAGGGCGGTTCTTGCTACATATTTAGTTAAATAACTCTGAGCTTTGCAGGTAGTTGCAGTTCTATCTTACATAATATCAAAGTATTCCACCTTACCAATTGCGACGCAATCAAAACCTCAACGAAACATTGCGGAATTTCATAACAAAGCGTAAACAAAGTTATACTATGCACGTATGTACTATTTGATCATCCCTAGCGGTTCTTACTACATATTTTGTTAAATAACTCTGAGGTTTGCATGTAGTTGCAGTTCTATCTTATATAATATCAAAGTATTCCACCTTACCAATTGCGACGCAATCAAAACCTCAACGAAACATTGCGGAACTTCATAACAAAGCGTAAACAAAGTTATACTATGCACGTATGTACTATTTGATCATCCCTAGCGGTTCTTACTACATATTTTGTTAAATAACTCTGACGTTTGCATGTAGTTGCAGTTCTATCTTACATAATATCAAAGTATTCCACCTTACCAATTGCGACGCAATCAAAACCTCAACGAAACATTGCGGAACTTCATAACAAAGCGTAAACAAAGTTATACTATGCACGTATGTACTATTTGATCATCCCTAGCGGTTCTTACTACATATTTTGTTAAATAACTCTGAGGTTTGCATGTAGTTGCAGTTCTATCTTATATAATATCAAAGTATTCCACCTTCCCAATTGCGACGCAATCAAAACCTCAGCGTAACTTTGCGGACTTCATAACAAAGCGTAAACAAAGTTATACTATGCACGGATATACTATTAGATCTTCCTGAGCGGTTCTTGCTACATATTTTGTTATATAACTCTGAGGTGTGCAGGTATTTGCAGTTCTAACTTATCTAATATCAAAGTATACTATCTTATCAATACGACGCAATCAAAACCTCAGCGAAACTCTGCGGAACTTCATAACAAAGCGTGAACAAAGTTATACTATGCACGGATGTACTATTTGATCATCCAGAGCGGTTCTTGCTACATATTTAGTTAAATAACTCTGAGCTTTGCAGGTAGTTGCAGTTCTATCTTACATAATATCCAAGTATTCCACCTTACCAATTGCGACGCAATCAAAACCTCAGCGAAACATTGCGGAACTTCATAACAAAGCGTAAACAAAGTTATACTATGCACGTATGTACTATTTGATCATCCTGAGCGGTTCTTGCTGCATATTTAGTTAAATAAATCTGAGTTTTGCACGTAGTTGGAGTACTATCTTATATAATATCAAAGTATACTATCTTACTAATTGCGACGCAATCAAAACATCAGTGACACTTTGCAGAACTTCATAACAAAGCGTAAACAAAGTTATACTATGCACGTATGTACTATTTGATCATCCTGAGCGGTTCTTGCAACATATTTTGTTAAATAACTCTGAGCTTTGCAGGTATTTGCTGTTCTAACTTATATAATATCAAAGTATACTATCTTATCAATACGACGCAATCAAAACCTCAGCGACACTTTGCGGAACTTCATAACAAAGCGTAAACAAAGTTATACTGTGCACGTATGTACTATTTGATCATCCTGAGCGGTTCTTGCTGCATATTTAGTTAAATAACTCTGAGCTTTGCAGGTATTTGCAGTTCTAACTTATATAATATCAAAGTATACTATCTTATCAATACGACGCCATCAAAACCTCAGCGTAACTTTGCGGAACTTCATAACAAAGCGTAAACAAAGTTATACTATGCACGTATGTACTATTTGATCATCCTGAGCGGTTCTTGCTGCATATTTAGTTAAATAACTCTGAGCTTTGCAGGTATTTGCAGTTCTAACTTTTATAATATCAAAGTATACTATCTTATCAATACGACGCAATCAAAACCTCAGCGAAACTCTGCGGAACTTCATAACAAAGCGTGAACAAAGTTATACTATGCACGGATGTACTATTTGATCATCCAGAGCGGTTCTTGCTACATATTTAGTTAAATAACTCTGAGCTTTGCAGGTAGTTGCAGTTCTTTCTTACATAATATCAAAGTATTCCACCTTACCAATTGCGACGCAATCAAAACCTCATCGAAACATTGCGGAACTTCATAACAAAGCGTAAACAAAGTTATACTATGCACGTATGTACTATTTGATCATCCCTAGCGGTTCTTACTACATATTTTGTTAAATAACTCTGACGTTTGCATGTAGTTGCAGTTCTATCTTATATAATATCCAAGTATTCCACCTTACCAATTGCGACGCAATCAAAACCTCAGCGAAACATTGCGGAACTTGATAACAAAGCGTAAACAAAGTTATACTATGCACGTATGTACTATTTGATCATCCCTAGCGGTTCTTACTACATATTTTGTTAAATAACTCTGAGGTTTGCATGTAGTTGCAGTTCTATCTTATATAATATCAAAGTATACTATCTAACCAATACGACGCCATCAAAACCTCAGCGTAACTTTGCGGAACTTCATAACAAAGCGTAAACAAAGTTATACTATGCACGTATATACTATTAGATCGTCCTGAGCGGTTCTTGCTACATATTTTGTTATATAACTCTGAGGTGTGCAGGTATTTGCAGTTCTAACTTACCTAATATCAATGTATACAATCTTATCAATACGACGCAATCAAAACATCAGCGACACTTTGCGGAACTTCATAACAAAGCGTAAACAAAGTTATACTGTGCACGTATGTACTATTTGATCATCCTGAGCGGTTCTTGCTGCATATTTAGTTAAATAACTCTGAGCTTTGCAGGTAGCTGCAGTTCTTTCTTACATAATATCAAAGTATTCCACCTTACCAATTGCGACGCAATCAAAACCTCAACGAAACATTGCGGAACTTCATAACAAAGCGTAAACAAAGTTATACTATGCACGTATGTACTATTTGATCATCCTGAGCGTATCTTGCTACATATTTAGTTAAATAACTCTGAGCTTTGCAGGTATTTGCAGTTCTAACTTATATAATATCAAAGTATACTATCCTATCAATACGACGCAATCAAAACCTCAGCGAAACTCTGCGGAACTTCATAACAAAGCGTCAACAAAGTTATACTATGCACGGATGTACTATTTGATCATCCTGAGCGGTTCTAGCTACATATTTAGTTAAATAACTCTGAGCTTTGCAGGTATTTTCAGTTCTACCTTATATAATATCATAGTATACTATCTTACCAATACGACGCAATCAAAACATCAGTGACACTTTGCAGAACTTCATAACAAAGCGTAAACAAAGTTATACTATGCACGTATGTACTATTTGATCATCCTGAGCGGTTCTTGCAACATATTTTGTTAAATAACTCTGAGGTGTGCAGGATTTGCAGTTCTAACTTATCTAATATCAATGTATACAATCTTATCAATACGACGCAATCAAAACATCAGCGACACTTTGCGGAACTTCATAACAAAGCGTAAACAAAGTTATACTATGCACGTATGTACTATTTGATCATCCTGAGCGGTTCTTGAAACATATTTTGTTAAATAACTCTGAGCTTTGCAGGTATTTGTAGTTCTACCTATATAATATCATAGTATACTATCTTACCAATACGACGCAATCAAAACATCAGTGACACTTTGCGGAACTTCATAACAAAGCGTAAACAAAGTTATACTATGCACGGATATACTATTAGATCTTCCTGAGCGGTGCTTGCTACAGATTTTGTTATATAACACTGAGGTGTGCAGGTATTTGCAGTTCTAACTTATCTAATATCAATGTATACAATCTTATCAATACGACGCAATCAAAACATCAGCGACACTTTGCGGAACTTCATAACAAAGCGTAAACAAAGTTATACTGTGCACGTATGTACTATTTGATCATCCTGAGCGGTTCTTGCTGCGTATTTAGTTAAATAACTCTGAGGTTTGCATGTAGTTGCAGTTCTAACTTATATAATATCAAAGTATTCCACCTTACCAATTGCGACGCAATCAAAACCTCAGCGAAACATTGCGGAACTTCATAACAAAGCGTAAACAAAGTTATACTATGCACGGATATACTATTAGATCTTCCTGAGCGGTTCTTGAAACATATTTTGTTAAATAACTCTGAGCTTTGCAGGTATTTGCAGTTCTACCTTATATAATATCATAGTATACTATCTTACCAATACGACGCAATCAAAACATCAGTGACACTTTGCGGAACATCATAAAAAAAGCGTGAACAAAGTTATACTATGCACGTATGTACTATTTGATCATCCTGAGCGGTTCTTGCAACATATTTTGTTAAATAACTCTGAGCTTTGCAGGTATTTGCAGTTCTATCTTATATAATATCAAAGTATTCCACCTTACCAATTGCGACGCAATCAAAACCTCAGCGAAACTCTGCGGAACTTCATAACAAAGCGTAAACAAAGTTATACTATGCACGTATGTACTATTTGAGCATCCTGAGCGGTTCCTGCTGCATATTTAGTTAAATAAGTCTGAGGTTTGCATGTAGTTGCAGTTCTAACTTATATAATATCAAAGTATTCCACCTTACCAATTGCGACGCAATCAAAACCTCAGCGAAACATTGCGGAACTTCATAACAAAGCGTAAACAAAGTTATACTATGCACGGATATACTATTAGATCTTCCTGAGCGGTTCTTGCTGCGTATTTAGTTAAATAACTCTGAGCATTGCAGGTATTTGCAGTTCTAACTTATATAATATCAAAGTATACTGTCCTATCAATACGACGCAATCAAAACCTCAGCGAAACTCTGCGGAACTTCATAACAAAGCGTAAACAAAGTTATACTATGCACGTATGTACTGTTTGATCATCTTGAGCGGTTCTTGCAACATATTTTGTTAAATAACTCTGAGCATTGCAGGTATTTGCAGTTCTAACTTATCTAATATCAATGTATACAATCTTATCAATACGACGCAATCAAAACATCAGCGACACTTTGCGGAACTTCATAACAAAGCGTAAACAAAGTTATACTAAGCACGTATGTACTATTTGATCATCCTGAGCGGTTCTTGAAACATATTTTGTTAAATAACTCTGAGCTTTGCAGGTATTTGCAGTTCTACCTATATAATATCATAGTATACTATCTTACCAATACGACGCAATCAAAACATCAGTGACACTTTGCGGAACATCATAAAAAAGGCGTGAACAAAGTTATACTATGCACGTATGTACTATTTGATCATCCTGAGCGGTTCTTGAAACATATTTTGTTAAATAACTCTGAGCTTTGCAGGTATTTTCAGTTCTACCTTATATAATATCATAGTATACTATCTTACCAATACGACGCAATCAAAACATCAGTGACACTTTGCAGAACTTCATAACAAAGCGTAAACAAAGTTATACTATGCACGTATGTAGTATTTGATCATCCTGAGAGTATCTTGATACATATTTAGTTAAATAACTCTGAGCTTTGCAGGTATTTGCAGTTCTAACTTATATAATATCAAAGTATACTATCTTATCAATACGACGCAATCAAAACCTCAGCGAAACTCTTCGGAACTTCATAACACAGCGTAAACAAAGTTATACTATGCACGTATGTACTATTTGATCATCCTGAGCGGTTCTTGCAACATATTTTGTTAAATAACTCTGAGGTGTGCAGGATTTGCAGTTCTAACTTATCTAATATCAATGTATACAATCTTATCAATACGACGCAATCAAAACATCAGCGACACTTTGCGGAACTTCATAACAAAGTGTAAACAAAGTTATACTGTGCACGTATGTACTATTTGATCATCCTGAGCGGTTCTTGCTGCATATTTAGTTAAATAAGTCTCAGGTTTGCATGTAGTTGCAGTTCTAACTTATATAATATCAAAGTATACTATCTTATCAATACGACGCAATCAAAACCTCAGCGAAACTCTGCGGAACTTCATAACAATGCGTAAACAAAGTTATACTATGCACGTATGTACTATTTGATCATCCTGAGCGGTTCTTGCTACATATTTAGTTAAATAACTCTGAGCATTGCAGGTATTTTCAGCTCTACCTTATATAATATCAAAGTATACTATCTTATCAATACGACGCACTCAAAACCTCAGCGAAACTCTGCGGAACTTCATAACACATCGTAAACAAAGTTATACTATGCACGTATGTACTATTTGATCATCCTGAGCGGTTCTTGCAACATATTTTGTTAAATAACTCTGAGCTTTGCAGGTATTTGCAGTTCTAACTTATATAATATCAAAGTATACTATCCTATCAATACGACGCAATCAAAACATCAGCGACACTTTGCGGAACTTCATAACAAAGCGTAAACAAAGTTATACTGTGCACGTATGTACTATTTGATCATCCTGTGCGGTTCTTGAAACATATTTTGTTAAATAACTCTGAGCTTTGCAGGTATTTGCAGTTCTACCTATATAATATCATAGTATACTATCTTACCAATACGACGCAATCAAAACATCAGTGACACTTTGCGGAACATCATAAAAAAGGCGTGAACAAAGTTATACTATGCACGTATGTACTATTTGATCATCCTGAGCGGTTCTTGAAACATATTTTGTTAAATAACTCTGAGCTTTGCAGGTATTTGCAGTTCTACCTTATATAATATCATAGTATACTATCTTACCAATACGACGCAATCAAAACATCAGTGACACTTTGAGGAACATCATAAAAAAAGCGTGAACAAAGTTATACAATGCACGTATGTACTATTTGATCATCCTGAGCGGTTCTTGCAACATATTTTGTTAAATAACTCTGAGCTTTGCAGGTATTTGCAGTTCTATCTTATATAATATCAAAGTATTCCACCTTACCAATTGCGACGCAATCAAAACCTCAGCGAAACATTGCTCAACTTCATAACAAAGCGTAAACAAAGTTATACTATGCACGTATGTACTATTTGGTCATCCTGAGCGGTTCTTGAAACATATTTTGTTAAATAACTCTGAGCTTTGCATGTAGTTGCAGTTCTATCTTATATAATATCAAAGTATTCCACCTTACCAATTGCGACGTAATCAAAACCTCAGCGAAACTCTGCGGAACTTCATAACAAAGCGTAAACAAAGTTATACTATGCACGTATGTACTATTTGATCATCCTGAGCGGTTCTTGAAACATATTTTGTTAAATAACTCTGAGCTTTCCAGGTATTTGCAGTTCTACCTTATATAATATCATAGTATACTATCTTACCAATACGACGCAATCAAAACATCAGTGACACTTTGCGGAACATCATAAAAAAAGCGTGAACAAAGTTATACTATGCACGTATGTACTATTTGATCATCCTGAGCGGTTCTTGCAACATATTTTGTTAAATAACTCTGAGCTTTGCAGGTATTTGCAGTTCTAACTTATATAATATCAAAGTATACTATCCTATCAATACGACGCAATCAAAACCTCAGCGAAACTCTGCGGAACTTCATAACAAAGCGTCAACAAAGTTATACTATGCACGGATGTACTATTTGATCATCCTGAGCGGTTCTAGCTACATATTTAGTTAAATAACTCTGAGCTTTGCAGGTATTTTCAGTTCTACCTTATATAATATCATAGTATACTATCTTACCAATACGACGCAATCAAAACATCAGTGACACTTTGCAGAACTTCATAACAAAGCGTAAACAAAGTTATACTATGCACGTATGTACTATTCGATCATCCTGAGCGGTTCTTGCAACATATTTTGTTAAATAACTCTGAGCTTTGCAGGTATTTGCAGTTCTAACTTATATAATATCAAAGTATACTATCCTATCAATACGACGCAATCAAAACCTCAGCGAAACTCTTCGGAACTTCATAACACAGCGTAAACAAAGTTATACTATGCACGTATGTACTATTTGATCATCCTGAGCGGTTCTTGCAACATATTTTGTTACATAACTCTGAGGTGTGCAGGATTTGCAGTTCTAACTTATCTAATATCAATGTATACAATCTTATCAATACGACGCAATCAAAACATCAGCGACACTTTGCGGAACTTCATAACAAAGCGTAAACAAAGTTATACTGTGCACGTATGTACTATTTGATCATCCTGAGCGGTTCTTGCTGCATATTTAGTTAAATAAGTCTCAGGTTTGCATGTAGTTGCAGTTCTAACTTATATAATATCAAAGTATACTATCTTATCAATACGACGCAATCAAAACCTCAGCGAATCTCTGCGGAACTTCATAACAATGCGTAAACAAAGTTATACTATGCACGTATGTACTGTTTGATCATCCTGAGCGGTTCTTGCTACATATTTAGTTAAATAACTCTGAGCATTGCAGGTATTTTCAGCTCTACCTTATATAATATCAAAGTATACTATCTTATCAATACGACGCAATCAAAACCTCAGCGAAACTCTGCGGAACTTCATAACACAGCGTAAACAAAGTTATACTATGCACGTATGTACTATTTGATCATCCTGAGCGGTTCTTGCAACATATTTTGTTAAATAACTCTGAGCTTTGCAAGTATTTGCAGTTCTAACTTATATAATATCAAAGTATACTATCCTATCAATACGACGCAATCAAAACATCAGCGACACTTTGCGGAACTTCATAACAAAGCGTAAACAAAGTTATACTGTGCACGTATGTACTATTTGATCATCCTGAGCGGTTCTTGAAACATATTTAGTTAAATAACTCTGAGCTTTGCAGGTATTTGCAGTTCTACCTATATAATATCATAGTATACTATCTTACCAATACGACGCAATCAAAACATCAGTGACACTTTGCGGAACATCATAAAAAAGGCGTGAACAAAGTTATACTATGCACGTATGTACTAATTGATCATCCTGAGCGGTTCTTGAAACATATTTTGTTAAATAACTCTGAGATTTGCAGGTATTTGCAGTTCTACCTTATATAATATCATAGTATACTATCTTACCAATACGACGCAATCAAAACATCAGTGACACTTTGCGGAACATCATAAAAAAAGCGTGAACAAAGTTATACAATGCACGTATGTACTATTTGATCATCCTGAGCGGTTCTTGCAACATATTTTGTTAAATAACTCTGAGCTTTGCATGTAGTTGCAGTTCTATCTTATATAATATCAAAGTATTCCACCTTACCAATTGCGACGCAATCAAAACCTCAGCGAAACTCTGCGGAACTTCATAACAAAGCGTAAACAAAGTTATACTATGCACGTATGTACTATTTGATCATCCTGAGCGGTTCTTGAAACATATTTTGTTAAATAACTCTGAGCTTTCCAGGTATTTGCAGTTCTACCTTATATAATATCATAGTATACTATCTTACCAATACGACGCAATCAAAACCTCAGCGAAACTCTGCGGACCTTCATAACACAGCGTAAACAAAGTTATACTATGCACGTATGTACTGTTTGATCATCCTGAGCGGTTCTTGCTACATATTTAGTTAAATAACTCTGAGCATTGCAGGTATTTTCAGCTCTACCTTATATAATATCAAAGTATACTATCTTATCAATACGACGCAATCAAAACCTCAGCGAAACTCTGCGGAACTTCATAACACAGCGTAAACAAAGTTATACTATGCACGTATGTACTATTTGATCATCCTGAGCGGTTCTTGCAACATATTTTGTTAAATAACTCGGAGCTTTGCAGGTATTTGCAGTTCTAACTTATATAATATCAAAGTATACTATCCTATCAATACGACGCAATCAAAACATCAGCGACACTTTGCGGAACTTCATAACAAAGCGTAAACAAAGTTATACTGTGCACGTATGTACTATTTGATCATCCTGAGCGGTTCTTGCTACATATTTATTTAAATAACTCTGAGCATTGCAGGTATTTTCAGCTCTACCTTATATAATATCATAGTATACTATCTTATCAATACGACGCAATCAAAACCTCAGCGAAACTCTGCGGAACTTCATAACAATGCGTAAACAAAGTTATACTATGCACGTATGTACTATTTGATCATCCTGAGCGGTTCTTGCAACATATTTTGTTAAATAACTCTGAGGTGTGCAGGATTTGCAGTTCTAACTTATCTAATATCAATGTATACAATCTTATCAATACGACGCAATCAAAACATCAGCGACACTTTGCGGAACTTCATAACAAAGTGTAAACAAAGTTATACTGTGCACGTATGTACTATTTGATCATCCTGAGCGGTTCTTGCTGCATATTTAGTTAAATAAGTCTCAGGTTTGCATGTAGTTGCAGTTCTAACTTATATAATATCAAAGTATACTATCTTATCAATACGACGCAATCAAAACCTCAGCGAAACTCTGCGGAACTTCATAACAATGCGTAAACAAAGTTATACTATGCACGTATGTACTGTTTGATCATCCTGAGCGGTTCTTGCTACATATTTAGTTAAATAACTCTGAGCATTGCAGGTATTTTCAGCTCTACCTTATATAATATCAAAGTATACTATCTTATCAATACGACGCACTCAAAACCTCAGCGAAACTCTGCGGAACTTCATAACACAGCGTAAACAAAGTTATACTATGCACGTATGTACTATTTGATCATCCTGAGCGGTTCTTGCAACATATTTTGTTAAATAACTCTGAGCTTTGCAGGTATTTGCAGTTCTAACTTATATAATATCAAAGTATACTATCCTATCAATACGACGCAATCAAAACATCAGCGACACTTTGCGGAACTTCATAACAAAGCGTAAACAAAGTTATACTGTGCACGTATGTACTATTTGATCATCCTGAGCGGTTCTTGAAACATATTTTGTTAAATAACTCTGAGCTTTGCAGGTATTTGCAGTTCTACCTATATAATATCATAGTATACTATCTTACCAATACGACGCAATCAAAACATCAGTGACACTTTGCGGAACATCATAAAAAAGGCGTGAACAAAGTTATACTATGCACGTATGTACTATTTGATCATCCTGAGCGGTTCTTGAAACATATTTTGTTAAATAACTCTGAGCTTTGCAGGTATTTGCAGTTCTACCTTATATAATATCATAGTATACTATCTTACCAATACGACGCAATCAAAACATCAGTGACACTTTGAGGAACATCATAAAAAAAGCGTGAACAAAGTTATACAATGCACGTATGTACTATTTGATCATCCTGAGCGGTTCTTGCAACATATTTTGTTAAATAACTCTGAGCTTTGCAGGTATTTGCAGTTCTATCTTATATAATATCAAAGTATTCCACCTTACCAATTGCGACGCAATCAAAACCTCAGCGAAACATTGCTCAACTTCATAACAAAGCGTAAACAAAGTTATACTATGCACGTATGTACTATTTGGTCATCCTGAGCGGTTCTTGAAACATATTTTGTTAAATAACTCTGAGCTTTGCATGTAGTTGCAGTTCTATCTTATATAATATCAAAGTATTCCACCTTACCAATTGCGACGTAATCAAAACCTCAGCGAAACTCTGCGGAACTTCATAACAAAGCGTAAACAAAGTTATACTATGCACGTATGTACTATTTGATCATCCTGAGCGGTTCTTGAAACATATTTTGTTAAATAACTCTGAGCTTTCCAGGTATTTGCAGTTCTACCTTATATAATATCATAGTATACTATCTTACCAATACGACGCAATCAAAACATCAGTGACACTTTGCGGAACATCATAAAAAAAGCGTGAACAAAGTTATACTATGCACGTATGTACTATTTGATCATCCTGAGCGGTTCTTGCAACATATTTTGTTAAATAACTCTGAGCTTTGCAGGTATTTGCAGTTCTAACTTATATAATATCAAAGTATACTATCCTATCAATACGACGCAATCAAAACCTCAGCGAAACTCTGCGGAACTTCATAACAAAGCGTCAACAAAGTTATACTATGCACGGATGTACTATTTGATCATCCTGAGCGGTTCTAGCTACATATTTAGTTAAATAACTCTGAGCTTTGCAGGTATTTTCAGTTCTACCTTATATAATATCATAGTATACTATCTTACCAATACGACGCAATCAAAACATCAGTGACACTTTGCAGAACTTCATAACAAAGCGTAAACAAAGTTATACTATGCACGTATGTACTATTCGATCATCCTGAGCGGTTCTTGCAACATATTTTGTTAAATAACTCTGAGCTTTGCAGGTATTTGCAGTTCTAACTTATATAATATCAAAGTATACTATCCTATCAATACGACGCAATCAAAACCTCAGCGAAACTCTTCGGAACTTCATAACACAGCGTAAACAAAGTTATACTATGCACGTATGTACTATTTGATCATCCTGAGCGGTTCTTGCAACATATTTTGTTACATAACTCTGAGGTGTGCAGGATTTGCAGTTCTAACTTATCTAATATCAATGTATACAATCTTATCAATACGACGCAATCAAAACATCAGCGACACTTTGCGGAACTTCATAACAAAGCGTAAACAAAGTTATACTGTGCACGTATGTACTATTTGATCATCCTGAGCGGTTCTTGCTGCATATTTAGTTAAATAAGTCTCAGGTTTGCATGTAGTTGCAGTTCTAACTTATATAATATCAAAGTATACTATCTTATCAATACGACGCAATCAAAACCTCAGCGAATCTCTGCGGAACTTCATAACAATGCGTAAACAAAGTTATACTATGCACGTATGTACTGTTTGATCATCCTGAGCGGTTCTTGCTACATATTTAGTTAAATAACTCTGAGCATTGCAGGTATTTTCAGCTCTACCTTATATAATATCAAAGTATACTATCTTATCAATACGACGCAATCAAAACCTCAGCGAAACTCTGCGGAACTTCATAACACAGCGTAAACAAAGTTATACTATGCACGTATGTACTATTTGATCATCCTGAGCGGTTCTTGCAACATATTTTGTTAAATAACTCTGAGCTTTGCAGGTATTTGCAGTTCTAACTTATATAATATCAAAGTATACTAACCTATCAATACGACGCAATCAAAACATCAGCGACACTTTGCGGAACTTCATAACAAAGCGTAAACAAAGTTATACTGTGCACGTATGTACTATTTGATCATCCTGAGCGGTTCTTGAAACATATTTTGTTAAATAACTCTGAGCTTTGCAGGTATTTGCAGTTCTACCTATATAATATCATAGTATACTATCTTACCAATACGACGCAATCAAAACATCAGTGACACTTTGCGGAACATCATAAAAAAGGCGTGAACAAAGTTATACTATGCACGTATGTACTATTTGATCATCCTGAGCGGTTCTTGAAACATATTTTGTTAAATAACTCTGAGATTTGCAGGTATTTGCAGTTCTACCTTATATAATATCATATTATACTATCTTACCAATACGACGCAATCAAAACATCAGTGACACTTTGCGGAACATCATAAAAAAAGCGTGAACAAAGTTATACAATGCACGTATGTACTATTTGATCATCCTGAGCGGTTCTTGCAACATATTTTGTTAAATAACTCTGAGCTTTGCATGTAGTTGCAGTTCTATCTTATATAATATCAAAGTATTCCACCTTACCAATTGCGACGCAATCAAAACCTCAGCGAAACTCTGCGGAACTTCATAACAAAGCGTAAACAAAGTTATACTATGCACGTATGTACTATTTGATCATCCTGAGCGGTTCTTGAAACATATTTTGTTAAATAACTCTGAGCTTTCCAGGTATTTGCAGTTCTACCTTATATAATATCATAGTATACTATCTTACCAATACGACGCAATCAAAACCTCAGCGAAACTCTGCGGACCTTCATAACACAGCGTAAACAAAGTTATACTATGCACGTATGTACTGTTTGATCATCCTGAGCGGTTCTTGCTACATATTTAGTTAAATAACTCTGAGCATTGCAGGTATTTTCAGCTCTACCTTATATAATATCAAAGTATACTATCTTATCAATACGACGCAATCAAAACCTCAGCGAAACTCTGCGGAACTTCATAACACAGCGTAAACAAAGTTATACTATGCACGTATGTACTATTTGATCATCCTGAGCGGTTCTTGCAACATATTTTGTTAAATAACTCTGAGCTTTGCAGGTATTTGCAGTTCTAACTTATATAATATCAAAGTATACTATCCTATCAATACGACGCAATCAAAACATCAGCGACACTTTGCGGAACTTCATAACAAAGCGTAAACAAAGTTATACTGTGCACGTATGTACTATTTGATCATCCTGAGCGGTTCTTGCTACATATTTAGTTAAATAACTCTGAGCATTGCAGGTATTTTCAGCTCTACCTTATATAATATCATAGTATACAATCTTATCAATACGACGCAATCAAAACATCAGCGACACTTTGCGGAACTTCATAACAAAGCGTAAACAAAGTTATACTATGCACGTATGTACTGTTTGAACATCCTGAGCGGTTCTTGCTACATATTTAGTTAAATAACTCTGAGCTTTGCAGGTATTTTCAGCTATACCTTATATAATATCAAAGTATACTATCGTACCACTACGACGCAATCAAAACAGCAGCGAAACATTGCGGAACATCATAAAAAAAGCGTGAACAAAGTTATACTATGCACGTATGTACTATTTGATCATCCTGAGCGGTTGTTGCAACATATTTTGTTAAATAACTATGAGCTTTGCAGGTATTTGCTGTTCTAACTTATATATTATCAAAGTATACTATCCTATCAATACGACGCAATCAAAACATCAGCGAAACATTGCGGAACTTCATAACAAAGCGTAAACAAAGTTATACTATGCACGGATGTACTATTTGATCATCCTGAGCGAATCTTGATACATATTTAGTTAAATAACTCTGAGCTTTGCAGGTATTTTCAGCTCTACCTTATATAATATCAAAGTATACTATCGTACCACTACGACGCAATCAAAACATCAGTGAAACATTGCGGAACATCATAAAAAAAGCGTGAACAAAGTTATACTATGCACGTATGTACTGTTTGATCATCCTGAGCGGTTCTTGCTACATATTTAGTTAAATAACTCTGAGGTTTGCATGTATTTTCAGCTCTACCTTATATAATATCAAACTATACTATCTTATCAATACGACGCAATCAAAACCTCAGCGAAACTCTGCGGAACTTCATAACACAGCGTAAACAAAGTTATACTATGCACGTATGTACTGTTTGATCATCCTGAGCGGTTCTTGCTACATATTTAGTTAAATAACTCTGAGCTTTGCAGGTATTTTCAGCTCTACCTTATATAATATCAAAGTATACTATCGTACCACTACGACGCAATCAAAACAGCAGCGAAACATTGCGGAACATCATAAAAAAAGCGTGAACAAAGTTATACTGTGCACGTATGTACTATTTGATCATCCTGAGCGGTTCTTGCAACATATTTTGTTAAATAACTCTGAGCTTTGCAGGTATTTGCTGTTCTAACTTATATAATATCAAAGTATACTATCCTATCAATACGACGCAATCAAAACCTCAGCGAAACTCCGCGGAACTTCATAACAAAGCGTCAACAAAGTTATACTATGCACGGATGTACTATTTGATCATCCTGAGCTGTTCTTGCTACATATTTAGTTAAATAACTCTGAGCTTTGCAGGTATTTTCAGTTCTACCTTATATTATATCATAGTATACTATCTTACCAATACGACGCAATCAAAACATCAGTGACACTTTGCAGAACTTCATAACAAAGCGTAAACAAAGTTATACTATGCACGTATGTACTATTTGATCATCCTGAGCGGTTCTTGCAACATATTTTGTTAAATAACTCTGCGCTTTGCAGGTATTTGCAGTTCTACCTTATATAATATCATAGTATACTATCTTACCAATACGACGCAATCAAAACATCAGTGACACTTTGCAGAACTTCATAACAAAGCGTAAACAAAGTTATACTATGCACGTATGTACTATTTGATCATCCTGAGCGGTTCTTGCAACATATTTTGTTAAATAACTCTAAGGTGTGCAGGATTTGCAGTTCTAACTTATCGAATATCTATGTATACAATCTTATCAATACGACGCAATCAAAACATCAGTGACACTTTGCGGAACTTCATAACAAAGCGTAAACAAAGTTATACTGTGCACGTATGTACTATTTGATCATCCTGAGCGGTTCTTGCTGCATATTTAGTTAAATAACTCTGAGCTTTGCAGGTATTTGCAGTTCTAACTTATATAATATCAAAGTATACTATCCTATCAATACGACGCAATCAAAACATCAGCGACACTTTGCGGAACTTCATAACAAAGCGTAAACAAAGTTATACTGTGCACGTATGTACTATTTGATCATCCTGAGCGGTTCTTGCTACATATTTAGTTAAATAACTCTGAGCATTGCAGGTATTTTCAGCTCTACCTTATATAATATCATAGTATACTATCTTATCAATACGACGCAATCAAAACCTCAGCGAAACTCTGCGGAACTTCATAACAATGCGTAAACAAAGTTATACTATGCACGTATGTACTATTTGATCATCCTGAGCGGTTCTTGCAACATATTTTGTTAAATAACTCTGAGGTGTGCAGGATTTGCAGTTCTAACTTATCTAATATCAATGTATACAATCTTATCAATACGACGCAATAAAAACATCAGCGACACTTTGCGGAACTTCATAACAAAGCGTAAACAAAGTTATACTATGCACGTATGTACTATTTGTTCATCCTGAGCTGTTCTTGCAACATATTTTGTTAAATAACTCTGAGCTTTGCAGGTATTTGCAGTTCTACCTTATATAATATCATAGTATACAATCTTATCAATACGACGCAATCAAAACATCAGCGACACTTTGCGGAACTTCATAACAAAGCGTAAACAAAGTTATACTATGCACGTATGTACTGTTTGATCATCCTGAGCGGTTCTTGCTACATATTTAGTTAAATAACTCTGAGGTTTGCATGTATTTTCAGCTCTACCTTATATAATATCAAACTATACTATCTTATCAATACGACGCAATCAAAACCTCAGCGAAACTCTGCGGAACTTCATAACACAGCGTAAACAAAGTTATACTATGCACGTATGTACTGTTTGATCATCCTGAGCGGTTCTTGCTACATATTTAGTTAAATAACTCTGAGCTTTGCAGGTATTTTCAGCTCTACCTTATATAATATCAAAGTATACTATCGTACCACTACGACGCAATCAAAACAGCAGCGAAACATTGCGGAACATCATAAAAAAAGCGTGAACAAAGTTATACTATGCACGTATGTACTATTTGATCATCCTGAGCGGTTCTTGCAACATATTTTGTTAAATAACTCTGAGCTTTGCAGGTATTTGCAGTTCTAACTTATATAATATCAAAGTATACTATCCTATCAATACGACGCAATCAAAACCTCAGCGAAACTCCGCGGAACTTCATAACAAAGCGTCAACAAAGTTATACTATGCACGGATGTACTATTTGATCATCCTGAGCTGTTCTTGCTACATATTTAGTTAAATAACTCTGAGCTTTGCAGGTATTTTCAGTTCTACCTTATATTATATCATAGTATACTATCTTACCAATACGACGCAATCAAAACATCAGTGACACTTTGCAGAACTTCATAACAAAGCGTAAACAAAGTTATACTATGCACGTATGTACTATTTGATCATCCTGAGCGGTTCTTGCAACATATTTTGTTAAATAACTCTGCGCTTTGCAGGTATTTGCAGTTCTACCTTATATAATATCATAGTATACTATCTTACCAATACGACGCAATCAAAACATCAGTGACACTTTGCAGAACTTCATAACAAAGCGTAAACAAAGTTATACTATGCACGTATGTACTATTTGATCATCCTGAGCGGTTCTTGCAACATATTTTGTTAAATAACTCTAAGGTGTGCAGGATTTGCAGTTCTAACTTATCGAATATCTATGTATACAATCTTATCAATACGACGCAATCAAAACATCAGTGACACTTTGCGGAACTTCATAACAAAGCGTAAACAAAGTTATACTGTGCACGTATGTACTATTTGATCATCCTGAGCGGTTCTTGCTGCATATTTAGTTAAATAACTCTGAGCTTTGCATGTAGTTGCAGTTCTATCTTATATAATATCAAAGTATTCCACCTTACCAATTGCGACGCAATCAAAACCTCAGCGAAACTCTGCGGAACTTCATAACAAAGCGTAAACAAAGTTATACTATGCACGTATGTACTATTTGATCATCCTGAGCGGTTCTTGAAACATATTTTGTTAAATAACTCTGAGCTTTCCAGGTATTTGCAGTTCTACCTTATATAATATCATAGTATACTATCTTACCAATACGACGCAATCAAAACATCAGTGACACTTTGCGGAACATCATAAAAAAAGCGTGAACAAAGTTATACTATGCACGTATGTACTATTTGATCATCCTGAGCGGTTCTTGCAACATATTTTGTTAAATAACTCTGAGCTTTGCAGGTATTTGCAGTTCTAACTTATATAATATCAAAGTATACTATCCTATCAATACGACGCAATCAAAACCTCAGCGAAACTCTGCGGAACTTCATAACAAAGCGTCAACAAAGTTATACTATGCACGGATGTACTATTTGATCATCCTGAGCGGTTCTAGCTACATATTTAGTTAAATAACTCTGAGCTTTGCAGGTATTTTCAGTTCTACCTTATATAATATCATAGTATACTATCTTACCAATACGACGCAATCAAAACATCAGTGACACTTTGCAGAACTTCATAACAAAGCGTAAACAAAGTTATACTATGCACGTATGTACTATTCGATCATCCTGAGCGGTTCTTGCAACATATTTTGTTAAATAACTCTGAGCTTTGCAGGTATTTGCAGTTCTAACTTATATAATATCAAAGTATACTATCCTATCAATACGACGCAATCAAAACCTCAGCGAAACTCTTCGGAACTTCATAACACAGCGTAAACAAAGTTATACTATGCACGTATGTACTATTTGATCATCCTGAGCGGTTCTTGCAACATATTTTGTTAAATAACTCTGAGGTGTGCAGGATTTGCAGTTCTAACTTATCTAATATCAATGTATACAATCTTATCAATACGACGCAATCAAAACATCAGCGACACTTTGCGGAACTTCATAACAAAGCGTAAACAAAGTTATACTGTGCACGTATGTACTATTTGATCATCCTGAGCGGTTCTTGCTGCATATTTAGTTAAATAAGTCTCAGGTTTGCATGTAGTTGCAGTTCTAACTTATATAATATCAAAGTATACTATCTTATCAATACGACGCAATCAAAACCTCAGCGAATCTCTGCGGAACTTCATAACAATGCGTAAACAAAGTTATACTATGCACGTATGTACTGTTTGATCATCCTGAGCGGTTCTTGCTACATATTTAGTTAAATAACTCTGAGCATTGCAGGTATTTTCAGCTCTACCTTATATAATATCAAAGTATACTATCTTATCAATACGACGCAATCAAAACCTCAGCGAAACTCTGCGGAACTTCATAACACAGCGTAAACAAAGTTATACTATGCACGTATGTACTATTTGATCATCCTGAGCGGTTCTTGCAACATATTTTGTTAAATAACTCTGAGCTTTGCAGGTATTTGCAGTTCTAACTTATATAATATCAAAGTATACTATCCTATCAATACGACGCAATCAAAACATCAGCAACACTTTGCGGAACTTCATAACAAAGCGTAAACAAAGTTATACTGTGCACGTATGTACTATTTGATCATCCTGAGCGGTTCTTGAAACATATTTTGTTAAATAACTCTGAGCTTTGCAGGTATTTGCAGTTCTACCTATATAATATCATAGTATACTATCTTACCAATACGACGCAATCAAAACATCAGTGACACTTTGCAGAACTTCATAACAAAGCGTAAACAAAGTTATACTCTGCACGTATGTACTATTTGATCATCCTGAGCGGTTCTTGCTACATATTTTGTTAAATAACTCTGCGCTTTGCAGGTATTTGCAGTTCTACCTTATATAATATCATAGTATACTATCTTACCAATACGACGCAATCAAAACATCAGTGACACTTTGCAGAACTTCATAACAAAGCGTAAACAAAGTTATACTATGCACGTATGTACTATTTGATCATCCTGAGCGGTTCTTGCAACATATTTTGTTAAATAACTCTAAGGTGTGCAGGATTTGCAGTTCTAACTTATCGAATATCTATGTATACAATCTTATCAATACGACGCAATCAAAACATCAGTGACACTTTGCGGAACTTCATAACAAAGCGTAAACAAAGTTATACTGTGCACGTATGTACTATTTGATCATCCTGAGCGGTTCTTGCTGCATATTTAGTTAAATAAGTCTGAGGTTTGCATGTAGTTGCAGTTCTATCTTATATAATATCAAAGTATACTATCTAACCAATACGACGCCATCAAAACCTCAGCGTAACTTTGCGGAACTTCATAACAAAGCGTAAACAAAGTTATACTATGCACGGATATACTATTAGATCGTCCTGAGCGGTTCTTGCTACATATTTTGTTATATAACTCTGAGGTGTGCAGGTATTTGCAGTTCTAACTTACCTAATATCAATGTATACAATCTTATCAATACGACGCAATCAAAACATCAGCGACACTTTGTGGAACTTCATAACAAAGCGTAAACAAAGTTATACTGTGCACGTATGTACTATTTGATCATCCTGAGCGGTAATTGCTGCATATTTAGTTAAATAACTCTGAGCTTTGCAGGTATTTGCAGTTCTAACTTATATAATATCAAAGTATACTATCTAACCAATACGACGCCATCAAAACCTCAGCGTAGCTTTGCGGAACTTCATAACAAAGCGTAAACAAAGTTATACTATGCACGGATATACTATTAGATCGTCCTGAGCGGTTCTTGCTACATATTTAGTTAAATAACTCTGAGGTGTGCAGGTATTTTCAGTTCTACCTTATATAATATCATAGTATACTATCTTACCAATACGACGCAATCAAAACATCAGTGACACTTTGCAGAACTTCATAACAAAGCGTAAACAAAGTTATACTATGCACGTATGTACTATTTGATCATCCTGAGCGGTTCTTGCAACATATTTTGTTAAATAACTCTGATCTTTGCAGGTAGCTGCAGTTCTTTCTTACATAATATCAAAGTATTCCACCTTACCAATTGCGACGCAATCAAAACCTCAACGAAACATTGCGGAACTTCATAACAAAGCGTAAACAAAGTTATACTATGCACGTATGTACTATTTGATCATCCTGAGCGTATCTTGCTACATATTTAGTTAAATAACTCTGAGCTTTGCAGGTATTTTCAGTTCTAACTTATATAATATCAGAGTATACTATGTTATCAATACGACGCAATCAAAACCTCAGCGAAACTCTGCGGAACTTCATAACACAGCGTAAACAAAGTTATACTATGCACGTATGTACTGTTTGATCATCTTGAGCGGTTCTTGCAACATATTTTGTTAAATAACTCTGAGCATTGCAGGTATTTGCAGTTCTAACTTATATAATATCAAAGTATACTATCCCACCAATACGACGCAATCAAAACCTCAGCGAAACTCTGCGGAACTTCATAACAAAGCGTAAACAAAGTTATACTATGCACGGATGTACTATTTGATCATCCTGAGCGTATCTTGATACATATTTAGTTAAATAACTCTGAGCTTTGCAGGTATTTTCAGCTCTACCTTATATAATATCAAAGTATACTATCGTACCACTACGACGCAATCAAAACATCAGTGAAACATTGCGGAACATCATAAAAAAAGCGTGAACAAAGTTATACTATGCACGTATGTACTATTTGATCATCCTGAGCGGTTGTTGCAACATATTTTGTTAAATAACTCTGAGCTTTGCAGGTATTTTCCGCTCTACCTTATATAATATCAAAGTATACTATCGTACCACTACGACGCAATCAAAACAGCAGCGAAACATTGCGGAACATCATAAAAAAAGCGTGAACAAAGTTATACTATGCACGTATGTACTATTTGATCATCCTGAGCGGTTGTTGCAACATATTTTGTTAAATAACTCTGAGCTTTGCAGGTATTTGCTGTTCTAACTTATATAATATCAAAGTATACTATCCTATCAATACGACGCAATCAAAACATCAGCGAAACATTGCGGAACTTCATAACAAAGCGTAAACAAAGTTATACTATGCACGGATGTACTATTTGATCATCCTGAGCGGTTCTTGCAACATATTTTGTTAAATAACTCTGAGCTTTGCAGGTATTTTCAGCTCTACCTTATATAATATCAAAGTATACTATCTAACCAATACGACGCCATCAAAACCTCAGCGTAGCTTTGCGGAACTTCATAACAAAGCGTAAACAAAGTTATACTATGCACGGATATACTATTAGATCGTCCTGAGCGGTTCTTGCTACATATTTAGTTAAATAACTCTGAGGTGTGCAGGTATTTTCAGTTCTACCTTATATAATATCATAGTATACTATCTTACCAATACGACGCAATCAAAACATCAGTGACACTTTGCAGAACTTCATAACAAAGCGTAAACAAAGTTATACTATGCACGTATGTACTATTTGATCATCCTGAGCGGTTCTTGCAACATATTTTGTTAAATAACTCTGATCTTTGCAGGTAGCTGCAGTTCTTTCTTACATAATATCAAAGTATTCCACCTTACCAATTGCGACGCAATCAAAACCTCAACGAAACATTGCGGAACTTCATAACAAAGCGTAAACAAAGTTATACTATGCACGTATGTACTATTTGATCATCCTGAGCGTATCTTGCTACATATTTAGTTAAATAACTCTGAGCTTTGCAGGTATTTTCAGTTCTAACTTATATAATATCAGAGTATACTATGTTATCAATACGACGCAATCAAAACCTCAGCGAAACTCTGCGGAACTTCATAACACAGCGTAAACAAAGTTATACTATGCACGTATGTACTGTTTGATCATCTTGAGCGGTTCTTGCAACATATTTTGTTAAATAACTCTGAGCATTGCAGGTATTTGCAGTTCTAACTTATATAATATCAAAGTATACTATCCTATCAATACGACGCAATCAAAACCTCAGCGAAACTCTGCGGAACTTCATAACAAAGCGTAAACAAAGTTATACTATGCACGGATGTACTATTTGATCATCCTGAGCGTATCTTGATACATATTTAGTTAAATAACTCTGAGCTTTGCAGGTATTTTCAGCTCTACCTTATATAATATCAAAGTATACTATCGTACCACTACGACGCAATCAAAACATCAGTGAAACATTGCGGAACATCATAAAAAAAGCGTGAACAAAGTTATACTATGCACGTATGTACTATTTGATCATCCTGAGCGGTTGTTGCAACATATTTTGTTAAATAACTCTGAGCTTTGCAGGTATTTTCAGCTCTACCTTATATAATATCAAAGTATACTATCGTACCACTACGACGCAATCAAAACAGCAGCGAAACATTGCGGAACATCATAAAAAAAGCGTGAACAAAGTTATACTATGCACGTATGTACTATTTGATCATCCTGAGCGGTTGTTGCAACATATTTTGTTAAATAACTCTGAGCTTTGCAGGTATTTGCTGTTCTAACTTATATAATATCAAAGTATACTATCCTATCAATACGACGCAATCAAAACATCAGCGAAACATTGCGGAACTTCATAACAAAGCGTAAACAAAGTTATACTATGCACGGATGTACTATTTGATCATCCTGAGCGGTTCTTGCAACATATTTTGTTAAATAACTCTGAGCTTTGCAGGTATTTTCAGCTCTACCTTATATAATATCAAAGTATACTATCGTACCACTACGACGCAATCAAAACATCAGCGAAACATTGCGGAACATCATAAAAAAAGCGTGAACAAAGTGATACTATGCACGTATGTACTGTTTGATCATCCTGAGCGGTTCTTGCTACATATTTAGTTAAATAACTCTGAGCTTTGCAGGTATTTTCAGCTCTACCTTATATAATATCAAACTATACTATCTTATCAATACGACGCAATCAAAACCTCAGCGAAACTCTGCGGAACTTCATAACACAGCGTAAACAAAGTTATACTATGCACGTATGTACTGTTTGAACATCCTGAGCGGTTCTTGCTACATATTTAGTTAAATAACTCTGAGCTTTGCAGGTATTTTCAGCTCTACCTTATATAATATCAAAGTATACTATCGTACCACTACGACGCAATCAAAACAGCAGCGAAACATTGCGGAACATCATAAAAAAAGCGTGAACAAAGTTATACTATGCACGTATGTACTATTTGATCATCCTGAGCGGTTGTTGCAACATATTTTGTTAAATAACTCTGAGCTTTGCAGGTATTTGCTGTTCTAACTTATATAATATCAAAGTATACTATCCTATCAATACGACGCAATCAAAACATCAGCGAAACATTGCGGAACTTCATAACAAAGCGTAAACAAAGTTATACTATGCACGGATGTACTATTTGATCATCCTGAGCGTATCTTGATACATATTTAGTTAAATAACTCTGAGCTTTGCAGGTATTTTCAGCTCTACCTTATATAATATCAAAGTATACTATCGTACCACTACGACGCAATCAAAACATCAGTGAAACATTGCGGAACATCATAAAAAAAGCGTGAACAAAGTTATACTATGCACGTATGTACTATTTGATCATCCTGAGCGGTTGTTGCAACATATTTTGTTAAATAACTCTGAGCTTTGCAGGTATTTTCAGCTCTACCTTATATAATATCAAAGTATACTATCGTACCACTACGACGCAATCAAAACAGCAGCGAAACATTGCGGAACATCATAAAAAAAGCGTGAACAAAGTTATACTATGCACGTATGTACTATTTGATCATCCTGAGCGGTTGTTGCAACATATTTTGTTAAATAACTCTGAGCTTTGCAGGTATTTGCTGTTCTAACTTATATAATATCAAAGTATACTATCCTATCAATACGACGCAATCAAAACCTCAGCGAAACATTGCGGAACTTCATAACAAAGCGTAAACAAAGTTATACTATGCACGGATGTACTATTTGATCATCCTGAGCGGTTCTTGCAACATATTTTGTTAAATAACTCTGAGCTTTGCAGGTATTTTCAGCTCTACCTTATATAATATCAAAGTATACTATCGTACCACTACGACGCAATCAAAACATCAGCGAAACATTGCGGAACATCATAAAAAAAGCGTGAACAAAGTGATACTATGCACGTATGTACTGTTTGATCATCCTGAGCGGTTCTTGCTACATATTTAGTTAAATAACTCTGAGCTTTGCAGGTATTTTCAGCTCTACCTTATATAATATCAAACTATACTATCTTATCAATACGACGCAATCAAAACATCAGCGAAACATTGCGGAACTTCATAACAAAGCGTAAACAAAGTTATACTATGCACGGATGTACTATTTGATCATCCTGAGCGTATCTTGATACATATTTAGTTAAATAACTCTGAGCTTTGCAGGTATTTTCAGCTCTACCTTATATAATATCAAAGTATACTATCGTACCACTACGACGCAATCAAAACATCAGTGACACTTTGCGGAACATCATAAAAAAGGCGTGAACAAAGTTATACTATGCACGTATGTACTATTTGATCATCCTGAGCGGTTCTTGCTACATATTTAGTTAAATAACTCTGAGCATTGCAGGTATTTGCAGTTCTACCTTATATAATATCATAGTATACTATCTTACCAATACGACGCAATCAAAACATCAGTGACACTTTGCGGAACATCATAAAAAAAGCGTGAACAAAGTTATACAATGCACGTATGTACTATTTGATCATCCTGAGCGGTTCTTGCAACATATTTTGTTAAATAACTCTGAGCTTTGCAGGTATTTGCAGTTCTATCTTATATAATATCAAAGTATTCCACCTTACCAATTGCGACGCAATCAAAACCTCAGCGAAACTCTGCGGAACTTCATAACAAAGCGTAAACAAAGTTATACTATGCACGTATGTACTATTTGATCATCCTGAGCGGTTCTTGCAACATATTTTGTTAAATAACTCTGAGGTGTGCAGGATTTGCAGTTCTAACTTATCTAATATCAATGTATACAATCTTATCAATACGACGCAATCAAAACATCAGCGACACTTTGCGGAACTTCATAACAAAGCGTAAACAAAGTTACACTATGCACGTATGTACTATTTGTTCATCCTGAGCGGTTCTTGCAACATATTTTGTTAAATAACTCTGAGCTTTGCGGGTATTTGCAGTTCTACCTTATATAATATCATAGTATACTATCTTACCAATACGACGCAATCAAAACATCAGTGACACTTTGCAGAACTTCACAACAAAGCGTAAACAAAGTTATACTATGCACGTATGTACTATTTGTTCATCCTGAGCGGTTCTTGAAACATATTTAGTTAAATAACTCTGAGCATTGCAGGTATTTGCAGTTCTACCATATATAATATCATAGTATACTATCTTACCAATACGACGCAATCAAAACATCAGTGAAACATTGCGGAACATCATAAAAAAAGCGTGAACAAAGTTATACTATGCACGTATGTACTATTTGATCATCCTGAGCGGTTCTTGCAACATATTTTGTTAAATAACTCTGAGCTTTGCAGGTATTTTCAGCTCTACCTTATATAATATCAAAGTATACTATCGTACCACTACGACGCAATCAAAACATCAGCGAAACATTGCGGAACATCATAAAAAAAGCGTGAACAAAGTGATACTATGCACGTATGTACTGTTTGATCATCCTGAGCGGTTCTTGCTACATATTTAGTTAAATAACTCTGAGCTTTGCAGGTATTTTCAGCTCTACCTTATATAATATCAAACTATACTATCTTATCAATACGACGCAATCAAAACCTCAGCGAAACTCTGCGGAACTTCATAACACAGCGTAAACAAAGTTATACTATGCACGTATGTACTGTTTGAACATCCTGAGCGGTTCTTGCTACATATTTAGTTAAATAACTCTGAGCTTTGCAGGTATTTTCAGCTCTACCTTATATAATATCAAAGTATACTATCGTACCACTACGACGCAATCAAAACAGCAGCGAAACATTGCGGAACATCATAAAAAAAGCGTAAACAAAGTTATACTATGCACGGATGTACTATTTGATCATCCTGAGCGTATCTTGATACATATTTAGTTAAATAACTCTGAGCTTTGCAGGTATTTTCAGCTCTACCTTATATAATATCAAAGTATACTATCGTACCACTACGACGCAATCAAAACATCAGTGACACTTTGCGGAACATCATAAAAAAGGCGTGAACAAAGTTATACTATGCACGTATGTACTATTTGATCATCCTGAGCGGTTCTTGCTACATATTTAGTTAAATAACTCTGAGCATTGCAGGTATTTGCAGTTCTATCTTATATAATATCAAAGTATTCCACCTTACCAATTGCGACGCAATCAAAACCTCAGCGAAACTCTGCGGAACTTCATAACAAAGCGTAAACAAAGTTATACTATGCACGTATGTACTATTTGATCATCCTGAGCGGTTCTTGAAACATATTTTGTTAAATAACTCTGAGCTTTGCATGTAGTTGCAGTTCTATCTTATATAATATCAAAGTATTCCACCTTACCAATTGCGACGCAATCAAAACCTCAGCGAAACTCTGCGGAACTTCATAACAAAGCGTAAACAAAGTTATACTATGCACGTATGTACTATTTGATCATCCTGAGCGGTTCTTGAAACATATTTTGTTAAATAACTCTGAGCTTTCCAGGTATTTGCAGTTCTACCTTATATAATATCATAGTATACTATCTTACCAATACGACGCAATCAAAACATCAGTGACACTTTGCGGAACATCATAAAAAAAGGGTGAACAAAGTTATACTATGCACGTATGTACTATTTGATCATCCTGAGCGGTTCTTGCAACATATTTTGTTAAATAACTCTGAGCTTTGCAGGTATTTGCAGTTCTAACTTATATAATATCAAAGTATACTATCCTATCAATACGACGCAATCAAAACCTCAGCGAAACTCTGCAGAACTTCATAACAAAGCGTCAACAAAGTTATACTATGCACGTATGTACTATTTGATCATCCTGAGCGGTTCTTGCAACATATTTTGTTAAATAACTCTGAGGTGTGCAGGATTTGCAGTTCTAACTTATCTAATATCAATGTATACAATCTTATCAATACGACGCAATCAAAACATCAGCGACACTTTGCGGAACTTCATAACAAAGCGTAAACAAAGTTACACTATGCACGTATGTACTATTTGTTCATCCTGAGCGGTTCTTGCAACATATTTTGTTAAATAACTCTGAGCTTTGCAGGTATTTGCAGTTCTACCTTATATAATATCAAAGTATACTATCGTACCACTACGACGCAATCAAAACATCAGTGACACTTTGCGGAACATCATAAAAAAGGCGTGAACAAAGTTATACTATGCACGTATGTACTATTTGATCATCCTGAGCGGTTCTTGCTACATATTTAGTTAAATAACTCTGAGCATTGCAGGTATTTGCAGTTCTACCATATATAATATCATAGTATACTATCTTACCAATACGACGCAATCAAAACATCAGTGACACTTTGCGGAACATCATAAAAAAAGCGTGAACAAAGTTATACAATGCACGTATGTACTATTTGATCATCCTGAGCGGTTCTTGCAACATATTTTGTTAAATAACTCTGAGCTTTGCAGGTATTTGCAGTTCTATCTTATATAATATCAAAGTATTCCACCTTACCAATTGCGACGCAATCAAAACCTCAGCGAAACTCTGCGGAACTTCATAACAAAGCGTAAACAAAGTTATACTATGCACGTATGTACTATTTGATCATCCTGAGCGGTTCTTGAAACATATTTTGTTAAATAACTCTGAGCTTTGCATGTAGTTGCAGTTCTATCTTATATAATATCAAAGTATTCCACCTTACCAATTGCGACGCAATCAAAACCTCAGCGAAACTCTGCGGAACTTCATAACAAAGCGTAAACAAAGTTATACTATGCACGTATGTACTATTTGATCATCCTGAGCGGTTCTTGAAACATATTTTGTTAAATAACTCTGAGCTTTCCAGGTATTTGCAGTTCTACCTTATATAATATCATAGTATACTATCCTATCAATACGACGCAATCAAAACCTCAGCGAAACTCTGCAGAACTTCATAACAAAGCGTCAACAAAGTTATACTATGCACGGATGTACTATTTGATCATCCTGAGCGGTTCTAGCTACATATTTAGTTAAATAACTCTGAGCTTTGCAGGTATTTTCAGTTCTACCTTATATAATATCATAGTATACTATCTTACCAATACGACGCAATCAAAACATCAGAGACACTTTGCAGAACTTCATAACAAAGCGTAAACAAAGTTATACTATGCACGTATGTACTATTTGATCATCCTGAGCGGTTCTTGCAACATATTTTGTTAAATAACTCTGAGGTGTGCAGGATTTGCAGTTCTAACTTATCTAATATCAATGTATACAATCTTATCAATACGACGCAATCAAAACATCAGCGACACTTTGCGGAACTTCATAACAAAGCGTAAACAAAGTTACACTATGCACGTATGTACTATTTGTTCATCCTGAGCGGTTCTTGAAACATATTTTGTTAAATAACTCTGAGCTTTCCAGGTATTTGCAGTTCTACCTTATATAATATCATAGTATACTATCTTACCAATACGACGCAATCAAAACATCAGTGACACTTTGCAGAACTTCATAACAAAGCGTAAACAAAGTTATACTATGCACGTATGTACTATTTGTTCATCTTGAGCTGTTCTTGCAACATATTTTGTTAAATAACTCTGAGGTGTGCAGGATTTGCAGTTCTACCTTATATAATATCATAGTATACTATCTTACCAATACGACGCAATCAAAACCTCAGCGAAACTCTGCGGAACTTCATAACAAAGCGTAAACAAAGTTATACTATGCACATATGTACTGTTTGATCATCCTGAGCGGTTCTTGCTACATATTTAGTTAAATAACTCTGAGCTTTGCAGGTATTTTCAGCTCTACCTTATATAATATCAAAGTATACTATCGTACCACTACGACGCAATCAAAACATCAGCGAAACATTGCGGAACATCATAAAAAAAGCGTGAACAAAGTGATACTATGCACGTATGTACTGTTTGATCATCCTGAGCGGTTCTTGCTACATATTTAGTTAAATAACTCTGAGCTTTGCAGGTATTTTCAGCTCTACCTTATATAATATCAAACTATACTATCTTATCAATACGACGCAATCAAAACCTCAGCGAAACTCTGCGGAACTTCATAACACAGCGTAAACAAAGTTATACTATGCACGTATGTACTGTTTGAACATCCTGAGCGGTTCTTGCTACATATTTAGTTAAATAACTCTGAGCTTTGCAGGTATTTTCAGCTCTACCTTATATAATATCAAAGTATACTATCGTACCACTACGACGCAATCAAAACAGCAGCGAAACATTGCGGAACATCATAAAAAAAGCGTGAACAAAGTTATACTATGCACGTATGTACTATTTGATCATCCTGAGCGGTTGTTGCAACATATTTTGTTAAATAACTCTGAGCTTTGCAGGTATTTGCTGTTCTAACTTATATAATATCAAAGTATACTATCCTATCAATACGACGCAATCAAAACATCAGCGAAACATTGCGGAACTTCATAACAAAGCGTAAACAAAGTTATACTATGCACGGATGTACTATTTGATCATCCTGAGCGTATCTTGATACATATTTAGTTAAATAACTCTGAGCTATGCAGGTATTTTCAGCTCTACCTTATATAATATCAAAGTATACTATCGTACCACTACGACGCAATCAAAACATCAGTGAAACATTGCGGAACGTCATAAAGAAAGCGTGAACAAAGTTATACTATGCACGTATGTACTGTTTGATCATCCTGAGCGGTTCTTGCAACATATTTTGTTAAATAACTCTGAGCTTTGCAGGTATTTGCAGTTCTAACTTATATAATATCAAAGTATACTATCCTATCAATACGACGCAATCAAAACCTCAGCGAAACTCTGCAGAACTTCATAACAAAGCGTCAACAAAGTTATACTATGCACGTATGTACTATTTGATCATCCTGAGCGGTTCTTGCAACATATTTTGTTAAATAACTCTGAGGTGTGCAGGATTTGCAGTTCTAACTTATCTAATATCAATGTATACAATCTTATCAATACGACGCAATCAAAACATCAGCGACACTTTGCGGAACTTCATAACAAAGCGTAAACAAAGTTACACTATGCACGTATGTACTATTTGTTCATCCTGAGCGGTTCTTGCAACATATTTTGTTAAATAACTCTGAGCTTTGCAGGTATTTGCAGTTCTACCTTATATAATATCATAGTATACTATCTTACCAATACGACGCAATCAAAACATCAGTGACACTTTGCAGAACTTCACAACAAAGCGTAAACAAAGTTATACTATGCACGTATGTACTATTTGTTCATCTTGAGCTGTTCTTGCAACATATTTTGTTAAATAACTCTGAGGTGTGCAGGATTTGCAGTTCTACCTTATATAATATCATAGTATACTATCTTACCAATACGACGCAATCAAAACCTCAGCGAAACTCTGCGGAACTTCATAACAAAGCGTAAACAAAGTTATACTATGCACATATGTACTGTTTGATCATCCTGAGCGGTTCTTGCTACATATTTAGTTAAATAACTCTGAGCTTTGCAGGTATTTTCAGCTCTACATTATATAATATCAAAGTATACTATCGTACCACTACGACGCAATCAAAACATCAGTGACACTTTGCGGAACATCATAAAAAAGGCGTGAACAAAGTTATACTATGCACGTATGTACTATTTGATCATCCTGAGCGGTTCTTGCTACATATTTAGTTAAATAACTCTGAGCATTGCAGGTATTTGCAGTTCTACCATATATAATATCATAGTATACTATCTTACCAATACGACGCAATCAAAACATCAGTGACACTTTGCGGAACATCATAAAAAAAGCGTGAACAAAGTTATACAATGCACGTATGTACTATTTGATCATCCTGAGCGGTTCTTGCAACATATTTTGTTAAATAACTCTGAGCTTTGCAGGTATTTGCAGTTCTATCTTATATAATATCAAAGTATTCCACCTTACCAATTGCGACGCAATCAAAACCTCAGCGAAACTCTGCGGAACTTCATAACAAAGCGTAAACAAAGTTATACTATGCACGTATGTACTATTTGATCATCCTGAGCGGTTCTTGAAACATATTTTGTTAAATAACTCTGAGCTTTGCATGTAGTTGCAGTTCTATCTTATATAATATCAAAGTATTCCACCTTACCAATTGCGACGCAATCAAAACCTCAGCGAAACTCTGCGGAACTTCATAACAAAGCGTAAACAAAGTTATACTATGCACGTATGTACTATTTGATCATCCTGAGCGGTTCTTGAAACATATTTTGTTAAATAACTCTGAGCTTTCCAGGTATTTGCAGTTCTACCTTATATAATATCATAGTATACTATCTTACCAATACGACGCAATCAAAACATCAGTGACACTTTGCGGAACATCATAAAAAAAGCGTGAACAAAGTTATACTATGCACGTATGTACTATTTGATCATCCTGAGCGGTTCTTGCAACATATTTTGTTAAATAACTCTGAGCTTTGCAGGTATTTGCAGTTCTAACTTATATAATATCAAAGTATACTATCCTATCAATACGACGCAATCAAAACCTCAGCGAAACTCTGCAGAACTTCATAACAAAGCGTCAACAAAGTTATACTATGCACGGATGTACTATTTGATCATCCTGAGCGGTTCTAGCTACATATTTAGTTAAATAACTCTGAGCTTTGCAGGTATTTTCAGTTCTACCGTATATAATATCATAGTATACTATCTTACCAATACGACGCAATCAAAACATCAGTGACACTTTGCAGAACTTCATAACAAAGCGTAAACAAAGTTATACTATGCACGTATGTACTATTTGATCATCCTGAGCGGTTCTTGCAACATATTTTGTTAAATAACTCTGAGGTGTGCAGGATTTGCAGTTCTAACTTATCTAATATCAATGTATACAATCTTATCAATACGACGCAATCAAAACATCAGCGACACTTTGCGGAACTTCATAACAAAGCGTAAACAAAGTTACACTATGCACGTATGTACTATTTGTTCATCCTGAGCGGTTCTTGCAACATATTTTGTTAAATAACTCTGAGCTTTGCAGGTATTTGCAGTTCTACCTTATATAATATCATAGTATACTATCTTACCAATACGACGCAATCAAAACATCAGTGACACTTTGCAGAACTTCATAACAAAGCGTAAACAAAGTTATACTATGCACGTATGTACTATTTGTTCATCTTGAGCTGTTCTTGCAACATATTTTGTTAAATAACTCTGAGGTGTGCAGGATTTGCAGTTCTACCTTATATAATATCATAGTATACTATCTTACCAATACGACGCAATCAAAACCTCAGCGAAACTCTGCGGAACTTCATAACAAAGCGTAAACAAAGTTATACTATGCACATATGTACTGTTTGATCATCCTGAGCGGTTCTTGCTACATATTTAGTTAAATAACTCTGAGCTTTGCAGGTATTTTCAGCTCTACCTTATATAATATCAAAGTATACTATCGTACCACTACGACGCAATCAAAACATCAGCGAAACATTGCGGAACATCATAAAAAAAGCGTGAACAAAGTGATACTATGCACGTATGTACTGTTTGATCATCCTGAGCGGTTCTTGCTACATATTTAGTTAAATAACTCTGAGCTTTGCAGGTATTTTCAGCTCTACCTTATATAATATCAAACTATTCTATCTTATCAATACGACGCAATCAAAACCTCAGCGAAACTCTGCGGAACTTCATAACACAGCGTAAACAAAGTTATACTATGCACGTATGTACTGTTTGAACATCCTGAGCGGTTCTTGCTACATATTTAGTTAAATAACTCTGAGCTTTGCAGGTATTTTCAGCTCTACCTTATATAATATCAAAGTATACTATCGTACCACTACGACGCAATCAAAACAGCAGCGAAACATTGCGGAACATCATAAAAAAAGCGTGAACAAAGTTATACTATGCACGTATGTACTATTTGATCATCCTGAGCGGTTGTTGCAACATATTTTGTTAAATAACTCTGAGCTTTGCAGGTATTTGCTGTTCTAACTTATATAATATCAAAGTATACTATCCTATCAATACGACGCAATCAAAACATCAGCGAAACATTGCGGAACTTCATAACAAAGCGTAAACAAAGTTATACTATGCACGGATGTACTATTTGATCATCCTGAGCGTATCTTGATACATATTTAGTTAAATAACTTTGAGCTTTGCAGGTATTTTCAGCTCTACCTTATATAATATCAAAGTATACTATCGTACCACTACGACGCAATCAAAACATCAGTGAAACATTGCGGAACGTCATAAAGAAAGCGTGAACAAAGTTATACTATGCACGTATGTACTGTTTGATCATCCTGAGCGGTTCTTGCTACATATTTAGTTAAATAACTCTGAGCTTTGCATGTATTTTCAGCTCTACCTTATATAATATCAAACTATACTATCTTATCAATACGACGCAACCAAAACCTCAGCGAAACTCTGCGGAACTTCATAACACAGCGTAAACAAAGTTATACTATGCACGTATGTACTGTTTGATCATCCTGAGCGGTTCTTGCTACATATTTAGTTAAATAACTCTGAGCTTTGCAGGTATTTTCAGCTCTACCTTATATAATATCAAAGTATACTATCGTACCACTACGACGCAATCAAAACAGCAGCGAAACATTGCGGAACATCATAAAAAAAGCGTGAACAAAGTTATACTATGCACGTATGTACTATTTGATCATCCTGAGCGGTTCTTGCAACATATTTTGTTAAATAACTCTGAGCTTTGCAGGTATTTGCTGTTCTAACTTATATAATATCAAAGTATACTATCCTATCAATACGACGCAATCAAAACCTCAGCGAAACTCCGCGGAACTTCATAACAAAGCGTCAACAAAGTTATACTATGCACGGATGTACTATTTGATCATCCTGAGCTGTTCTTGCTACATATTTAGTTAAATAACTCTGAGGTTTGCAGGTATTTTCAGTTCTACCTTATATAATATCATAGTATACTATCTTACCAATACGACGCAATCAAAACATCAGTGACACTTTGCGGAACATCATAAAAAAAGCGTGAACAAAGTTATACTATGCACGTATGTACTATTTGATCATCCTGAGCGGTTCTTGCAACATATTTTGTTAAATAACTCTGAGCTTTGCAGGTATTTGCAGTTCTAACTTATATAATATCAAAGTATACTATCCTATCAATACGACGCAATCAAAACCTCAGCGAAACTCTGCAGAACTTCATAACAAAGCGTCAACAAAGTTATACTATGCACGGATGTACTATTTGATCATCCTGAGCGGTTCTAGCTACATATTTAGTTAAATAACTCTGAGCTTTGCAGGTATTTTCAGTTCTACCTTATATAATATCATAGTATACTATCTTACCAATACGACGCAATCAAAACATCAGTGACACTTTGCAGATCTTCATAACAAAGCGTAAACAAAGTTATACTATGCACGTATGTACTATTTGATCATCCTGAGCGGTTCTTGCAACATATTTTGTTAAATAACTCTGAGGTGTGCAGGATTTGCAGTTCTAACTTATCTAATATCAATGTATACAATCTTATCAATACGACGCAATCAAAACATCAGCGACACTTTGCGGAACTTCATAACAAAGCGTAAACAAAGTTACACTATGCACGTATGTACTATTTGTTCATCCTGAGCGGTTCTTGCAACATATTTTGTTAAATAACTCTGAGCTTTGCAGGTATTTGCAGTTCTACCTTATATAATATCATAGTATACTATCTTACCAATACGACGCAATCAAAACATCAGTGACACTTTGCAGAACTTCATAACAAAGCGTAAACAAAGTTATACTATGCACGTATGTACTATTTGTTCATCTTGAGCTGTTCTTGCAACATATTTTGTTAAATAACTCTGAGGTGTGCAGGATTTGCAGTTCTACCTTATATAATATCATAGTATACTATCTTACCAATACGACGCAATCAAAACCTCAGCGAAACTCTGCGGAACTTCATAACAAAGCGTAAACAAAGTTATACTATGCACATATGTACTGTTTGATCATCCTGAGCGGTTCTTGCTACATATTTAGTTAAATAACTCTGAGCTTTGCAGGTATTTTCAGCTCTACCTTATATAATATCAAAGTATACTATCGTACCACTACGACGCAATCAAAACATCAGCGAAACATTGCGGAACATCATAAAAAAAGCGTGAACAAAGTGATACTATGCACGTATGTACTGTTTGATCATCCTGAGCGGTTCTTGCTACATATTTAGTTAAATAACTCTGAGCTTTGCAGGTATTTTCAGCTCTACCTTATATAATATCAAACTATACTATCTTATCAATACGACGCAATCAAAACCTCAGCGAAACTCTGCGGAACTTCATAACACAGCGTAAACAAAGTTATACTATGCACGTATGTACTGTTTGAACATCCTGAGCGGTTCTTGCTACATATTTAGTTAAATAACTCTGAGCTTTGCAGGTATTTTCAGCTCTACCTTATATAATATCAAAGTATACTATCGTACCACTACGACGCAATCAAAACAGCAGCGAAACATTGCGGAACATCATAAAAAAAGCGTGAACAAAGTTATACTATGCACGTATGTACTATTTGATCATCCTGAGCGGTTGTTGCAACATATTTTGTTAAATAACTCTGAGCTTTGCAGGTATTTGCTGTTCTAACTTATATAATATCAAAGTATACTATCCTATCAATACGACGCAATCAAAACATCAGCGAAACATTGCGGAACTTCATAACAAAGCGTAAACAAAGTTATACTATGCACGGATGTACTATTTGATCATCCTGAGCGTATCTTGATACATATTTAGTTAAATAACTCTGAGCTTTGCAGGTATTTTCAGCTCTACCTTATATAATATCAAAGTATACTATCGTACCACTACGACGCAATCAAAACATCAGTGAAACATTGCGGAACGTCATAAAGAAAGCGTGAACAAAGTTATACTATGCACGTATGTACTGTTTGATCATCCTGAGCGGTTCTTGCTACATATTTAGTTAAATAACTCTGAGCTTTGCATGTATTTTCAGCTCTACCTTATATAATATCAAACTATACTATCTTATCAATACGACGCAATCAAAACCTCAGCGAAACTCTGCGGAACTTCATAACACAGCGTAAACAAAGTTATACTATGCACGTATGTACTGTTTGATCATCCTGAGCGGTTCTTGCTACATATTTAGTTAAATAACTCTGAGCTTTGCAGGTATTTTCAGCTCTACCTTATATAATATCAAAGTATACTATCGTACCACTACGACGCAATCAAAACAGCAGCGAAACATTGCGGAACATCATAAAAAAAGCGTGAACAAAGTTATACTATGCACGTATGTACTATTTGATCATCTTGAGCGGTTCTTGCAACATATTTTGTTAAATAACTCTGAGCTTTGCAGGTATTTGCTGTTCTAACTTATATAATATCAAAGTATACTATCCTATCAATACGACGCAATCAAAACCTCAGCGAAACTCCGCGGAACTTCATAACAAAGCGTCAACAAAGTTATACTATGCACGGATGTACTATTTGATCATCCTGAGCTGTTCTTGCTACATATTTAGTTAAATAACTCTGAGCTTTGCAGGTATTTTCAGTTCTACCTTATATTATATCATAGTATACTATCTTACCAATACGACGCAATCAAAACATCAGTTACACTTTGCAGAACTTCATAACAAAGCGTAAACAAAGTTATACTATACACGTATGTACTATTTGATCATCCTGAGCGGTTCTTGCAACATATTTTGTTAAATAACTCTGCGCTTTGCAGGTATTTGCAGTTCTACCTTATATAATATCATAGTATACTATCTTACCAATACGACGCAATCAAAACATCAGTGACACTTTGCAGAACTTCATAACAAAGCGTAAACAAAGTTATACTATGCACGTATGTACTATTTGATCATCCTGTGCGGTTCTTGCAACATATTTTGTTAAATAACTCTAAGGTGTGCAGGACTTGCAGTTCTAACTGATCTAATATCTATGTATACAATCTTATCAATACGACGCAATCAAAACATCAGTGACACTTTGCGGAACTTCATAACAAAGCGTAAACAAAGTTATACTGTGCACGTATGTACTATTTGATCATCCTGAGCGGTTCTTGCTGCATATTTAGTTAAATACGTCGCGTCGGTAAGTAAGTTAACGATCAGTATCTTGCACAAAAATTGAGGAAATGGATAGGATAATATATGGAATTGGTCCATTCTCTTATACATATATTTAGTACAGTGATAAAATGAACAGATGAGTGTACAAAGATAACATAATGTTTCACAAGTAAACAAAAGGAAAATAAAATACGGAATATGACTATAATAGTAGGGTCGGAAAGTAAGTTAACGCATGTAATATTTTACAATAAATTATATTTTAATATTTAGTATGGTAACCTTTTGCTACTATAACAGCTCGTAGACGGTTTGGTATACTTTGGATTAAATTTTTAATTATATCTGGACTAATATTGTTCCATTCATTGTATAAAGCTTTAATAAAAGTTGTTTTGTTTTTCCTGTCATTCACAGTTACATTTCTTTTCAAATGGTCCCATAAATGCTCGATGGGATTCAGATCCGGACTTTGTGGGGGCCATTCCAATATGTTTATGTCGTTATTTTTAAAATATTGCATCGTTATTTTTGCTTTATGTTTAGGATCATTGTCCTGTTGAAAGACATAATTTTCTAATCCCATTTTTTCTGCAGAAATAAACAAATTATTTTGCAATATTTCAATGTACTTTATTGCCGTCAATTTGCCGTCTATGATGACCAGGTTTCCAACACCGTGTATACTAAAACACCCCCACGTCATAATAGAGCCACCTCAGTGTTTAATGACTGTTTTTACATGTCCCGTTTTAAAACTTTCGTTGGTCTTCCTCCAAACATACTGTCGCCTATAATTATTAAGGATTTCAAATTTCGACTCGTCACTCCATATAACCGATTCCCAAAACTCAATTGGCTTTTCTAAATGTTCTCTTGCAAATTTCAGGCGTTTCAGTGCATTAGTTTTTGAAATTAGTGGTTTTCTTCGACACACACGGCCATGTAAACCTGCTTCTCGTAAGCGTTGTTTAATTTGCGTTAAACCTATTGGCAGTTCTAAATTCTCTTTTATTTCACGAGTCGTTATTAAAGGTTTCTTCTTTACTTCGCGAACGATATAATTATCTTGACGTGGCGTTGTTTTACGTTTTCGCCCTGTTCTTGGCAGAGATTCAGCATTACCTCTCTCTTCAATCCGGTCACAAATTTTTTTAACTCCTACTTTTGAGATTTTAAACAGATCTGCAATCACACCCAAAGAATATCCCTCCTTCCTAAGCTCGCAGATCCTCAGTCTTTCTTCAACAGATCGTTCTCCACTTCTTACCATGCTTAAAAAGATATTAATCGGTATTAGGTTAGATAAGGTTGCACTTACCGATAAATGCTTCGTAAGTATTTCAATGTCTTCCAAAAAAGGTATAACAATACATATTGCACTGGTTATTTACAAAAACCCAAGAATTATTCAGACGTTAACTTACTTTCCGTCGATGAAATGTGTTCTTCTTGAATTGTAGACGTCGTAAAATGAAGATTTCTTTGTTGAAAACAAATGCCGTCAATAATAACAAATGACGATCAATAGTATTGATCAATACTGCCATTATTGGTATACTCAATAGATGGCTCTCATTACTTTTTACATAATAGATATCTTTACGCAACGCGTTAACTTACTTACCGACGCGACTGTAAGTCTGAGGTTTGCATGTAGTTGCAGTTCTAACTTATATAATATCAAAGTATACTATCTTATCAATACGACGCAATCAAAACATCAGCGAAACATTGCGGAACTTCATAACAAAGCGTAAACAAAGTTATACTATGCACGTATGTAGTATTTGATCATCCTGAGCGGTTCTTGAAACATATTTTGTTAAATAACTCTGAGCTTTGCATGTAGTTGCAGTTCTATCTTATATAATATCAAAGTATTCCACCTTACCAATTGCGACGCAATCAAAACCTCAGCGAAACTCTGCGGAACTTCATAACAAAGCGTAAACAAAGTTATACTATGCACGTATGTACTATTTGATCATCCTGAGCGGTTCTTGAAACATATTTTGTTAAATAACTCTGAGCTTTCCAGGTATTTGCAGTTCTACCTTATATAATATCATAGTATACTATCTTACCAATACGACGCAATCAAAACATCAGTGACACTTTGCGGAACATCATAAAAAAAGCGTGAACAAAGTTATACTATGCACGTATGTACTATTTGATCATCCTGAGCGGTTCTTGCAACATATTTTGTTAAATAACTCTGAGCTTTGCAGGTATTTGCAGTTCTAACTTATATAATATCAAAGTATACTATCCTATCAATACGACGCAATCAAAACCTCAGCGAAACTCTGCAGAACTTCATAACAAAGCGTCAACAAAGTTATACTATGCACGGATGTACTATTTGATCATCCTGAGCGGTTCTAGCTACATATTTAGTTAAATAACTCTGAGCTTTGCAGGTATTTTCAGTTCTACCTTATATAATATCATAGTATACTATCTTACCAATACGACGCAATCAAAACATCAGTGACACTTTGCAGAACTTCATAACAAAGCGTAAACAAAGTTATACTATGCACGTATGTACTATTTGTTCATCTTGAGCTGTTCTTGCAACATATTTTGTTAAATAACTCTGAGGTGTGCAGGATTTGCAGTTCTACCTTATATAATATCATAGTATACTATCTTACCAATACGACGCAATCAAAACCTCAGCGAAACTCTGCGGAACTTCATAACAAAGCGTAAACAAAGTTATACTATGCACATATGTACTGTTTGATCATCCTGAGCGGTTCTTGCTACATATTTAGTTAAATAACTCTGAGCTTTGCAGGTATTTTCAGCTCTACCTTATATAATATCAAAGTATACTATCGTACCACTACGACGCAATCAAAACATCAGCGAAACATTGCGGAACATCATAAAAAAAGCGTGAACAAAGTGATACTATGCACGTATGTAATGTTTGATCATCCTGAGCGGTTCTTGCTACATATTTAGTTAAATAACTCTGAGCTTTGCAGGTATTTTCAGCTCTACCTTATATAATATCAAACTATACTATCTTATCAATACGACGCAATCAAAACCTCAGCGAAACTCTGCGGAACTTCATAACACAGCGTAAACAAAGTTATACTATGCACGTATGTACTGTTTGAACATCCTGAGCGGTTCTTGCTACATATTTAGTTAAATAACTCTGAGCTTTGCAGGTATTTTCAGCTCTACCTTATATAATATCAAAGTATACTATCGTACCACTACGACGCAATCAAAACAGCAGCGAAACATTGCGGAACATCATAAAAAAAGCGTGAACAAAGTTATACTATGCACGTATGTACTATTTGATCATCCTGAGCGGTTGTTGCAACATATTTTGTTAAATAACTCTGAGCTTTGCAGGTATTTGCTGTTCTAACTTATATAATATCAAAGTATACTATCCTATCAATACGACGCAATCAAAACATCAGCGAAACATTGCGGAACTTCATAACAAAGCGTAAACAAAGTTATACTATGCACGGATGTACTATTTGATCATCCTGAGCGTATCTTGATACATATTTAGTTAAATAACTCTGAGCTTTGCAGGTATTTTCAGCTCTACCTTATATAATATCAAAGTATACTATCGTACCACTACGACGCAATCAAAACATCAGTGAAACATTGCGGAACATCATAAAAAAAGCGTGAACAAAGTTATACTATGCACGTATGTACTATTTGATCATCCTGAGCGGTTGTTGCAACATATTTTGTTAAATAACTCTGAGCTTTGCAGGTATTTGCAGTTCTAACTTATATAATATCAAAGTATACCATCCCACCAATACGATGCAATCAAAACATCAGCGAAACATTGCGGAACTTCATAACAAAGCGTAAACAAAGTTATACTATGCACGGATGTACTATTTGATCATCCTGAGCGGTTCTAGCTACATATTTAGTTAAATAACTCTGAGCTTTGCAGGTATTTTCAGTTCTACCTTATATAATATCATAGTATACTATCTTACCAATACGACGCAATCAAAACATCAGTGACACTTTGCAGAACTTCATAACAAAGCGTAAACAAAGTTATACTATGCACGTATGTACTATTTGATCATCCTGAGCGGTTCTTGCAACATATTTTGTTAAATAACTCTGAGGTGTGCTGGATTTACAGTACTAACTTATCTAATATCAATGTATACAATCTTATCAATACGACGCAATCAAAACATCAGCGACACTTTGCGGAACTTCATAACAAAGCGTAAACAAAGTTACACTATGCACGTATGTACTATTTGTTCATCCTGAGCGGTTCTTGCAACATATTTTGTTAAATAACTCTGAGCTTTGCAGGTATTTGCAGTTCTACCTTATATAATATCATAGTATACTATCTTACCAATACGACGCAATCAAAACATCAGTGACACTTTGCAGAACTTCATAACAAAGCGTAAACAAAGTTATACTATGCACGTATGTACTATTTGTTCATCTTGAGCTGTTCTTGCAACATATTTTGTTAAATAACTCTGAGGTGTGCAGGATTTGCAGTTCTACCTTATATAATATCATAGTATACTATCTTACCAATACGACGCAATCAAAACCTCAGCGAAACTCTGCGGAACTTCATAACAAAGCGTAAACAAAGTTATACTATGCACATATGTACTGTTTGATCATCCTGAGCGGTTCTTGCTACATATTTAGTTAAATAACTCTGAGCTTTGCAGGTATTTTCAGCTCTACCTTATATAATATCAAAGTATACTATCGTACCACTACGACGCAATCAAAACATCAGCGAAACATTGCGGAACATCATAAAAAAAGCGTGAACAAAGTGATACTATGCACGTATGTACTGTTTGATCATCCTGAGCGGTTCTTGCTACATATTTAGTTAAATAACTCTGAGCTTTGCAGGTATTTTCAGCTCTACCTTATATAATATCAAACTATACTATCTTATCAATACGACGCAATCAAAACCTCAGCGAAACTCTGCGGAACTTCATAACACAGCGTAAACAAAGTTATACTATGCACGTATGTACTGTTTGAACATCCTGAGCGGTTCTTGCTACATATTTAGTTAAATAACTCTGAGCTTTGCAGGTATTTTCAGCTCTACCTTATATAATATCAAAGTATACTATCGTACCACTACGACGCAATCAAAACAGCAGCGAAACATTGCGGGACATCATAAAAAAAGCGTGAACAAAGTTATACTATGCACGTATGTACTATTTGATCATCCTGAGCGGTTGTTGCAACATATTTTGTTAAATAACTCTGAGCTTTGCAGGTATTTGCTGTTCTAACTTATATAATATCAAAGTATACTATCCTATCAATACGACGCAATCAAAACATCAGCGAAACATTGCGGAACTTCATAACAAAGCGTAAACAAAGTTATACTATGCACGGATGTACTATTTGATCATCCTGAGCGTATCTTGATACATATTTAGTTAAATAACTCTGAGCTTTGCAGGTATTTTCAGCTCTACCTTATATAATATCAAAGTATACTATCGTACCACTACGACGCAATCAAAACATCAGTGAAACATTGCGGAACATCATAAAAAAAGCGTGAACAAAGTTATACTATGCACGTATGTACTATTTGATCATCCTGAGCGGTTGTTGCAACATATTTTGTTAAATAACTCTGAGCTTTGCAGGTATTTGCTGTTCTAACTTATATAATATCAAAGTATACTATCCTATCAATACGACGCAATCAAAACATCAGCGAAACATTGCGGAACTTCATAACAAAGCGTAAACAAAGTTATACTATGCACGGATGTACTATTTGATCATCCTGAGCGGTTCTAGCTACATATTTAGTTAAATAACTCTGAGCTTTGCAGGTATTTTCAGTTCTACCTTATATAATATCATAGTATACTATCTTACCAATACGACGCAATCAAAACATCAGTGACACTTTGCAGAACTTCATAACAAAGCGTAAACAAAGTTATACTATGCACGTATGTACTATTTGATCATCCTGAGCGGTTCTTGCAACATATTTTGTTAAATAACTCTGAGGTGTGCTGGATTTACAGTACTAACTTATCTAATATCAATGTATACAATCTTATCAATACGACGCAATCAAAACATCAGCGAAACATTGCGGAACTTCATAACAAAGCGTAAACAAAGTTATACTATGCACGGATGTACTATTTGATCATCCTGAGCGTATCTTGATACATATTTAGTTAAATAACTCTGAGCTTTGCAGGTATTTTCAGCTCTACCTTATATAATATCAAAGTATACTATCGTACCACTACGACGCAATCAAAACATCAGTGAAACATTGCGGAACATCATAAAAAAAGCGTGAACAAAGTTATACTATGCACGTATGTACTATTTGTTCATCTTGAGCTGTTCTTGCAACATATTTTGTTAAATAACTCTGAGGTGTGCAGGATTTGCAGTTCTACCTTATATAATATCATAGTATACTATCTTACCAATACGACGCAATCAAAACCTCAGCGAAACTCTGCGGAACTTCATAACAAAGCGTAAACAAAGTTATACTATGCACATATGTACTGTTTGATCATCCTGAGCGGTTCTTGCTACATATTTAGTTAAATAACTCTGAGCTTTGCAGGTATTTTCAGCTCTACCTTATATAATATCAAAGTATACTATCGTACCACTACGACGCAATCAAAACATCAGCGAAACATTGCGGAACATCATAAAAAAAGCGTGAACAAAGTGATACTATGCACGTATGTACTGTTTGATCATCCTGAGCGGTTCTTGCTACATATTTAGTTAAATAACTCTGAGCTTTGCAGGTATTTTCAGCTCTACCTTATATAATATCAAACTATACTATCTTATCAATACGACGCAATCAAAACCTCAGCGAAACTCTGCGGAACTTCATAACACAGCGTAAACAAAGTTATACTATGCACGTATGTACTGTTTGAACATCCTGAGCGGTTCTTGCTACATATTTAGTTAAATAACTCTGAGCTTTGCAGGTATTTTCAGCTCTACCTTATATAATATCAAAGTATACTATCGTACCACTACGACGCAATCAAAACAGCAGCGAAACATTGCGGAACATCATAAAAAAAGCGTGAACAAAGTTATACTATGCACGTATGTACTATTTGATCATCCTGAGCGGTTGTTGCAACATATTTTGTTAAATAACTCTGAGCTTTGCAGGTATTTGCTGTTCTAACTTATATAATATCAAACTATACTATCCTATCAATACGACGCAATCAAAACATCAGCGAAACATTGCGGAACTTCATAACAAAGCGTAAACAAAGTTATACTATGCACGGATGTACTATTTGATCATCCTGAGCGTATCTTGATACATATTTAGTTAAATAACTCTGAGCTTTGCAGGTATTTTCAGCTCTACCTTATATAATATCAAAGTATACTATCGTACCACTACGACGCAATCAAAACATCAGTGAAACATTGCGGAACATCATAAAAAAAGCGTGAACAAAGTTATACTATGCACGTATGTACTGTTTGATCATCCTGAGCGGTTCTTGCTACATATTTAGTTAAATAACTCTGAGGTTTGCATGTATTTTCAGCTCTACCTTATATAATATCAAACTATACTATCTTATCAATACGACGCAATCAAAACCTCAGCGAAACTCTGCGGAACTTCATAACACAGCGTAAACAAAGTTATACTATGCACGTATGTACTGTTTGATCATCCTGAGCGGTTCTTGCTACATATTTTGTTAAATAACTCTGAGCTTTACAGGTATTTGCTGTTCTAACTTATATAATATCAAAGTATACTATCCTATCAATACGACGCAATCAAAACCTCAGCGAAACTCCGCGGAACTTCATAACAAAGCGTCAACAAAGTTATACTATGCACGGATGTACTATTTGATCATCCTGAGCTGTTCTTGCTACATATTTAGTTAGATAACTCTGAGCTTTGCAGGTATTTTCAGTTCTACCTTATATTATATCATAGTATACTATCTTACCAATACGACGCAATCAAAACATCAGTGACACTTTGCAGAACTTCATAACAAAGCGTAAACAAAGTTATACTATGCACGTATGTACTATTTGATCATCCTGAGCGGTTCTTGCAACATATTTTGTTAAATAACTCTGAGGTGTGCTGGATTTACAGTACTAACTTATCTAATATCAATGTATACAATCTTATCAATACGACGCAATCAAAACATTAGCGACACTTTGCGGAACTTCATAACAAAGCGTAAACAAAGTTACACTATGCACGTATGTACTATTTGTTCATCCTGAGCGGTTCTTGCAACATATTTTGTTAAATAACTCTGAGCTTTGCAGGTATTTGCAGTTCTACCTTATATAATATCATAGTATACTATCTTACCAATACGACGCAATCAAAACATCAGTGACACTTTGCAGAACTTCATAACAAAGCGTAAACAAAGTTATACTATGCACGTATGTACTATTTGTTCATCTTGAGCTGTTCTTGCAACATATTTTGTTAAATAACTCTGAGGTGTGCAGGATTTGCAGTTCTACCTTATATAATATCATAGTATACTATCTTACCAATACGACGCAATCAAAACCTCAGCGAAACTCTGCGGAACTTCATAACAAAGCGTAAACAAAGTTATACTATGCACATATGTACTGTTTGATCATCCTGAGCGGTTCTTGCTACATATTTAGTTAAATAACTCTGTGCTTTGCAGGTATTTTCAGCTCTACCTTATATAATATCAAAGTATACTATCGTACCACTACGACGCAATCAAAACATCAGCGAAACATTGCGGAACATCATAAAAAAAGCGTGAACAAAGTGATACTATGCACGTATGTACTGTTTGATCATCCTGAGCGGTTCTTGCTACATATTTAGTTAAATAACTCTGAGCTTTGCAGGTATTTTCAGCTCTACCTTATATAATATCAAACTATACTATCTTATCAATACGACGCAATCAAAACCTCAGCGAAACTCTGCGGAACTTCATAACACAGCGTAAACAAAGTTATACTATGCACGTATGTACTGTTTGAACATCCTGAGCGGTTCTTGCCACATATTTAGTTAAATAACTCTGAGCTTTGCAGGTATTTTCAGCTCTACCTTATATAATATCAAAGTATACTGTCGTACCACTACGACGCAATCAAAACAGCAGCGAAACATTGCGGAACATCATAAAAAAAGCGCGAACAAAGTTATACTATGCACGTATGTACTATTTGATCATCCTGAGCGGTTGTTGCAACATATTTTGTTAAATAACTCTGAGCTTTGCAGGTATTTGCTGTTCTAACTTATATAATATCAAAGTATACTATCCTATCAATACGACGCAATCAAAACATCAGCGACACTTTGCGGAACTTCATAACAAAGCGTAAACAAAGTTATACTATGCACGGATGTACTATTTGATCATCCTGAGCGTATCTTGATACATATTTAGTTAAATAACTCTGAGCTTTGCAGGTATTTTCAGCTCTACCTTATATAATATCAAAGTATACTATCGTACCACTACGACGCAATCAAAACATCAGTGAAACATTGCGGAACATCATAAAAAAAGCGTGAACAAAGTTATACTATGCACGTATGTACTGTTTGATCATCCTGAGCGGTTCTTGCTACATATTTAGTTAAATAACTCTGAGGTTTGCATGTATTTTCAGCTCTACCTTATATAATATCAAACTATACTATCTTATCAATACGACGCAATCAAAACCTCAGCGAAACTCTGCGGAACTTCATAACACAGCGTAAACAAAGTTATACTATGCACGTATGTACTGTTTGATCATCCTGAGCGGTTCTTGCTACATATTTAGTTAAATAACTCTGAGCTTTGCAGGTATTTTCAGCTCTACCTTATATAATATCAAAGTATACTATCTTACCAATACGACGCAATCAAAACATCAGTGACACTTTGCGGATCTTCATAACAAAGCGTAAACAAAGTTATACTATGCACGTATGTACTATTTGATCATCCTGAGCGGTTCTTGCAACATATTTTGTTAAATAACTCTGCGCTTTGCAGGTATTTGCAGTTCTACCTTATATAATATCATAGTATACTATCTTACCAATACGACGCAATCAAAACATCAGTGACACTTTGCAGAACTTCATAACAAAGCGTAAACAAAGTTATACTATGCACGTATGTACTATTTGATCATCCTGTGCGGTTCTTGCAACATATTTTGTTAAATAACTCTAAGGTGTGCAGGATTTGCAGTTCTAACTTATATAATATCAAAGTATACTATCTTATCAATACGACGCAATCAAAACCTCAGCGAAACTCTTCGGAACTTCATAACAAAGCGTGAACAAAGTTATACTATGCACGGATGTACTATTTGATCATCCAGAGCGGTTCTTGCTACATATTTTGTTAAATAACTCTGAGGTGTGCTGGATTTACAGTACTAACTTATCTAATATCAATGTATACAATCTTATCAATACGACCGAATCAAAACATTAGCGACACTTTGCGGAACTTCATAACAAAGCGTAAACAAAGTTACACTATGCACGTATGTACTATTTGTTCATCCTGAGCGGTTCTTGCAACATATTTTGTTAAATAACTCTGAGCTTTGCAGGTATTTGCAGTTCTACCTTATATAATATCATAGTATACTATCTTACCAATACGACGCAATCAAAACATCAGTGACACTTTGCAGAACTTCATAACAAAGCGTAAACAAAGTTATACTATGCACGTATGTACTATTTGTTCATCTTGAGCTGTTCTTGCAACATATTTTGTTAAATAACTCTGAGGTGTGCAGGATTTGCAGTTCTACCTTATATAATATCATAGTATACTATCTTACCAATACGACGCAATCAAAACCTCAGCGAAACTCTGCGGAACTTCATAACAAAGCGTAAACAAAGTTATACTATGCACATATGTACTGTTTGATCATCCTGAGCGGTTCTTGCTACATATTTAGTTAAATAACTCTGAGCTTTGCAGGTATTTTCAGCTCTACCTTATATAATATCAAAGTATACTATCGTACCACTACGACGCAATCAAAACATCAGCGAAACATTGCGGAACATCATAAAAAAAGCGTGAACAAAGTGATACTATGCACGTATGTACTGTTTGATCATCCTGAGCGGTTCTTGCTACATATTTAGTTAAATAACTCTGAGCTTTGCAGGTATTTTCAGCTCTACCTTATATAATATCAAACTATACTATCTTATCAATACGACGCAATCAAAACCTCAGCGAAACTCTGCGGAACTTCATAACACAGCGTAAACAAAGTTATACTATGCACGTATGTACTGTTTGAACATCCTGAGCGGTTCTTGCCACATATTTAGTTAAATAACTCTGAGCTTTGCAGGTATTTTCAGCTCTACCTTATATAATATCAAAGTATACTATCGTACCACTACGACGCAATCAAAACAGCAGCGAAACATTGCGGAACATCATAAAAAAAGCGCGAACAAAGTTATACTATGCACGTATGTACTATTTGATCATCCTGAGCGGTTGTTGCAACATATTTTGTTAAATAACTCTGAGCTTTGCAGGTATTTGCTGTTCTAACTTATATAATATCAAAGTATACTATCCTATCAATACGACGCAATCAAAACATCAGCGAAACATTGCGGAACTTCATAACAAAGCGTAAACAAAGTTATACTATGCACGTATGTACTATTTGATCATCCTGAGCGTATCTTGATACATATTTAGTTAAATAACTCTGAGCTTTGCAGGTATTTTCAGCTCTACCTTATATAATATCAAAGTATACTATCGTACCACTACGACGCAATCAAAACATCAGTGAAACATTGCGGAACATCATAAAAAAAGCGTGAACAAAGTTATACTATGCACGTATGTACTGTTTGATCATCCTGAGCGGTTCTTGCTACATATTTAGTTAAATAACTCTGAGGTTTGCATGTATTTTCAGCTCTACCTTATATAATATCAAACTATACTATCTTATCAATACGACGCAATCAAAACCTCAGCGAAACTCTGCGGAACTTCATAACACAGCTGTTTTTCAATCATTTAAAAAGACAGGATTCATGGAAGTTCAAATTAAACAATGTTCGAACTTATACTAGAATAAAATACACAATTTCCCGGTTGAACAAATTCTTGCTTCGGCATAAAAACCTCGACGGATTACGAGGAAAAGCCGAAGCAAGATGCAATAAATTTATTTAATCAAGTAATTACAAGAATTTCGCCGTACGAAAGCCCAGTATCAAATAGCTAACGCGGTTAGAAACTCGGCGGTTCAAGCAATCTACATGTTACAGGACATGTTACTCTAAAACTAAGAGAGCTCTCTTATCGTTAATGATCAAGTCTCTGCGCGTAGTGATCCACAGCAGAGTTCCACTGGAACTCTGCACAATTGCCGGCTGGCCCATAGGGCACTCCTCTGCCGGCAGCACTACGGTTAGCCTTGCAATCCGTCCCAGCTTCGGGATTCACTGGAAAGGAGCTTCAAGCTGCCAATGCCCTTGGATCTGTGAGCCGGCCTGGGAGGATTCAAGTATTGCCGAACCGAGTGCGAAACCAAATCTCCTATTACCCGGGATCACTCGCGTGAGCATTCAAACCAAAAAGTAATTCAATCTACACTTACGAATTATCACATGAAGGTCCCGAATCGACTCTCTCATTCTTCGCAACCATTTTCACGACAACGCCCGCTTGTCAAAACGCGACCACCGTGAATCGCTCGCTAGACTCGCATATATATCTACACGACGTGATTATCGTCTTCCTTCACGATGATACGATCGACATTACAAAATCGCCGCGAACACACCGCCCGCCTTCGTCGTCAGACGAACTACACACCATAATTTGCGAACATCGATCAACTCGGTTTGTTTCAACGAAATACAGTTTTATTCTGCATGGTATATAATTTTAATACAATAATCAAATTAGAATGACGTACGCAATACAAAAATATAACTAGCTCAATTGTCTTTGTCCCCACAAGTCGATTCGTTCGACTCTTCGGAATTGTGTTGAATAAAAAGAGGACACAGGCGTGCGATATGTCGTCGCAAATTTGACGTAGCCGTTTTAACGGTGACGACTCTAACTAACCCGTCTGAACCGGGATGAACCTCTATCACACGTCCCAAAGGCCATTTCGAAGGCGGATAACGATCATCGCGTAATAAAACTAATTGTCCAATTGCAAAATTCTTAGTTTGACCTCGCCATTTTGAACGCTCTTGCAAATGTTGCATATATTCTGATGACCACCGCTTCCAAAAATCATTTCGAATATAGACAACTGCAGCGAAAGCCCGCGATGAAGCGTCAGAAAATCCGTGAATCTGTGCATGTGAATTTAAAGATGCACCTAACCATCGGTTAATGGTTAACTTCGATAACTCAGAAAGCGAACTGCAATACTGGAGCCATCGTTCTCGAAGGTCTATAGGTAACGTCTCGTCCCAATCGCATTTTACAATCCAAAGATCCTGCATTAAAATTTTAGCTGTAACCGTTATCGGCGCGAGCCACCCCAAAGGATCAAATAAACGCGCGATGTTTGATAAAACAGTTCGTTTCGTCATTGCTTTAACCAGCTCTTCGAAATTTACAGCGACAAAACTGAATTCATCAGACGTTGGATTCCAACGAATACCAAGAGTTTTCACTAATTCGTCATCTGCGATGCTTTTTTGGTCAATGTTCTCATATTGCGAAGATTTTGTAGGCAACAAATCATTATGATTCGCGGCCCACTTGTCGAGTTCAATTCCTGCTGTACGTAGCATATCGACTAGTTCTTGACGCGTTTTCAACGCATCAGAGAGATCATCTGCTCCGGCAAATATATCGTCTACATACGTATTAGAATTTAGGCAAGAAGCACCGAGTGGAAATCGAGCACCCTCATCAATTGCTACTTGCTGAAGTGTGCGAATCGCAAGGTAAGGAGCACATGCTGTGCCATAAGTCACTGTTGTGAGACGATAATCGACAGGGGGATCCGAATGACTAGGAGACCATACGATTCGTTGAAAATCTCTCTGTTCCGACGCAACATAAATCTGACGAAACATCTTAACAACATCGGTCGTGAATACGAACTGGTATCGACGCCAATTCAATAAAATTAGACACAAATCGCGTTGAAGAGCAGGGCCTTTCATAAGGAAATCGTTTGGACAACGTCCTTCTTTATTCTTCCGAGATGCGTCAAAAACAACCCGGATCTTTGATCGCACCACCGCATGATGCGGAAAATACCACGCCTTCGAGTTGTTAATTTCATTAAACGGGACGCGTTCCATGTGACCAAGATCCTCATAAACGCTCATAAACTTCCGATAAGCGATTGCTAATTCAGGATCACGATCAAAACGTCGATGAATTGAAGCTAAACATTTCAAAGCCATAAATCGAGTCTCGACTCCGACTTCTGGAGGATCCGAATTGAAAGGCAGACGTACAACATAACGTCCATTGGTATCTCGAAAGTGTGTATCCCTAAACAATCTTTCGCAAGCATCATCTTTAGAATCAAGAGTCGCAATTATTGGTGGTAACTCTTCGAGGATCCAAAAACGTTGTAACGATATATCTAAGTCGTCTTCCCAAACACTGTGATACGCCTGAAGATGCTCAGCAGTTTCCGCCCGCCGTGAAATATCCGCGGACACTGTACCGGAAATTATCCAGCCTAACGCTGTATCTTGGGCAACTAAAGATGAATCAGAAAATCTTTTCAACCCTGACTTCAATAGCTGTCCGTAAACATCTGCGCCTAAAATAATATCTACAGAATCAGGAACATAGAACAATGGATCTGCCAAAGATAAATCAGCAAACATTCCGATATCGATCTCCATTAACCTACGTGTTGGAAGCTGCGACGTTAATTTTGATAAAACAAAGGCATTGACTTCAAACTTAGTTGACGGATCGACAACAGACTGAAATATTAGCTGCGTTGCAGCCTTAGCTGTTCCTGCTGAACTGGCTCCGAGCCCGGCCAACGACATATTGACACGACGTTTCTCTAATCCTAAAAGATTCGTGATAAAACTAGAAACAAACGAAGCCTCCGAACCTTGATCAAGCAAAGCTCGAACACGTGTCTGTGAACCTTGTGGCCCTATCAGCATTATCTGAGCAGTCGCTAATAAAACTGAACGCTTACGAGATATCACATTCGCAGTATGCACATGTACACTCGAAACCTTTGCTGAAACTCCAGTCTTAGACTCGTCCGAATTGCTTGATTTCGATTCCGGAATTGAATTCTTAGTAAAGCTGGTGAAAACTTTGTCAGAATGGAGCAAAGAATGATGCCTTCCCTTACAGCTCGAACATCTAGTAGAAAAAGAGCAATTAGCAACTCTATGAGCACCGAGACAATTAAAACAAAGCCGCAAGCGAAGTACTTCAGCGCGACGTTCAGAAACATTCTTTGCTTTGAATTTATTGCACTTAAAAATGCGATGGGGACCAGAACATATCACACATTTAAATTTACCGTCTGTTGAAAACGACGTAGACGCATGAAATACCTTTCGAGATCCTGATATTGGTTTAGATAAAATTGCTTTCTTGACATTATCACCCTGTTCAGAAGTGAGCATACAGAGTGTCTGTGCACGGTTCTCTAAAAACTCAGTTAAATCGGAAAACCTTGGAAATCTATCGAGAGCATCCTCCTCGGTCGAGTTCCCATCATAATTTAAAATTACCTGACGATCCTTCTTACTTAACTCTGTTTCCCAAGCCTTTCGCGAATCGGGATCCAGACGTGAAGCTACTATGTACACTAACCAAACATCCCAATGATCAACTGGCATTTTCAAATTCGATAACGCACGCACAATACGCTGAGATTCGTCCGCAAGCAAACGCATTTCACCCGTAGACTCCCTTTTCATATGAGAAAGATTCATTAACGCTCGCAAATGACTGTAAACTATTAATCTAGGATTATGAAAACGCGCCTTCAAAGCCCGCCAAGTCGTCGCATAATTCGCGTTGGTAGTGGTAACATCCTTCACAAGATCCGCGGCAGAATCTTTCAAACAACTTTTAAGATATTGCAATTTCGTGGCGTCAGATAAACGCGGCGCATTATGAACTAGGGTAGTAAACAGATCGCAAAAATTCTCCCAATCCTCGTAACGACCCGCAAATGTCGGTAAATCTAATTTTGGTAACTTCGCGGGGCGTGTATCATCATTGATTACAGGAGCGGTATTTGAAGTTCCGGTATTACTTGAACTGCTGTCTAATTCTGACCTTGTGGTGAGAAGAAAATCAAGCACGTCCTCGTATGTTGCTTGTAAACGAGCAAACACATTTTCCGTGATGTAGACATCGTTCAGGGCATCCTCTCGGACGACAATTTCTTCATGTGTGGCACGCGCCTTGCTCCAAATCTCAGTCAGCGAATTGACTCGTGATGAAATAATGTTTGAATTCAAACTATCGCGAGATCTCTCTCTCAATCGACTACTGGTCAATTCAATTTCCGCTGAGCGAGAATTCTGTAGCGCAATGAGCTTTCGTAACGACGTAGGAGCCATTGCCAAAGAAACTTTGTTATCAAATGCAGCCAAAACTCTTATCCTCTCTTAACACGACTGAGCAAAAAATAAACTCGACCAAATGAAATTCGTATCGTCAATGATATTTTAACAAAACACGAAAACTGAAAACAAATCGCCGATCGAAAAACAACAAGAAATCTCACTTGAATATGCATCGCAACGTGAACATTGAATCATCGAAATGAAGACAGCCAACTAATATCGTATATAATTAACGACTCTTGCAATGACTCCTCAAACGCACTCGACTTCACAATCGATTGAAAGTATCCAGTGAATATAGCCATTCAATCCCGATAAACTCGAACATTGTTCCTCACCCGGAGCACCAAAATGTTTTTCAATCATTTAAAAAGACAGGATTCATGGAAGTTCAAATTAAACAATGTTCGAACTTATACTAGAATAAAATACACAATTTCCCGGTTGAACAAATTCTTGCTTCGGCATAAAAACCTCGACGGATTACGAGGAAAAGCCGAAGCAAGATGCAATAAATTTATTTAATCAAGTAATTACAAGAATTTCGCCGTACGAAAGCCCAGTATCAAATAGCTAACGCGGTTAGAAACTCGGCGGTTCAAGCAATCTACATGTTACAGGACATGTTACTCTAAAACTAAGAGAGCTCTCTTATCGTTAATGATCAAGTCTCTGCGCGTAGTGATCCACAGCAGAGTTCCACTGGAACTCTGCACAATTGCCGGCTGGCCCATAGGGCACTCCTCTGCCGGCAGCACTACGGTTAGCCTTGCAATCCGTCCCAGCTTCGGGATTCACTGGAAAGGAGCTTCAAGCTGCCAATGCCCTTGGATCTGTGAGCCGGCCTGGGAGGATTCAAGTATTGCCGAACCGAGTGCGAAACCAAATCTCCTATTACCCGGGATCACTCGCGTGAGCATTCAAACCAAAAAGTAATTCAATCTACACTTACGAATTATCACATGAAGGTCCCGAATCGACTCTCTCATTCTTCGCAACCATTTTCACGACAACGCCCGCTTGTCAAAACGCGACCACCGTGAATCGCTCGCTAGACTCGCATATATATCTACACGACGCGATTATCGTCTTCCTTCACGATGATACGATCGACATTACAAAATCGCCGCGAACAACAGCGTAAACAAAGTTATACTATGCACGTATGTACTGTTTGATCATCCTGAGCGGTTCTTGCTACATATTTAGTTAAATAACTCTGAGCTTTGCAGGTATTTTCAGCTCTACCTTATATAATATCAAAGTATACTATCTTACCAATACGACGCAATCAAAACATCAGTGACACTTTGCGGATCTTCATAACAAAGCGTAAACAAAGTTATACTATGCACGTATGTACTATTTGATCATCCTGAGCGGTTCTTGCAACATATTTTGTTAAATAACTCTGCGCTTTGCAGGTATTTGCAGTTCTACCTTATATAATATCATAGTATACTATCTTACCAATACGACGCAATCAAAACATCAGTGACACTTTGCAGAACTTCATAACAAAGCGTAAACAAAGTTATACTATGCACGTATGTACTATTTGATCATCCTGTGCGGTTCTTGCAACATATTTTGTTAAATAACTCTAAGGTGTGCAGGATTTGCAGTTCTAACTTATATAATATCAAAGTATACTATCTTATCAATACGACGCAATCAAAACCTCAGCGAAACTCTTCGGAACTTCATAACAAAGCGTGAACAAAGTTATACTATGCACGGATGTACTATTTGATCATCCAGAGCGGTTCTTGCTACATATTTAGTTAAATAACTCTGAGCTTTGCATGTAGTTGCAGTTCTATCTTATATAATATCAAAGTATACTATCTAACCAATACGACGCCATCAAAACCTCAGCGTAACTTTGCGGAACTTCATAACAAAGCGTAAACAAAGTTATACTATGCACGGATATACTATTAGATCGTCCTGAGCGGTTCTTGCTACATATTTTGTTATATAACTCTGAGGTGTGCAGGTATTTGCAGTTCTAACTTACCTAATATCAATGTATACAATCTTATCAATACGACGCAATCAAAACATCAGCGACACTTTGTGGAACTTCATAACAAAGCGTAAACAAAGTTATACTATGCACGGATATACTATTAGATCGTCCTGAGCGGTTCTTGCTACATATTTAGTTAAATAACTCTGAGGTGTGCAGGTATTTGCAGCTCTACCTTATATAATATCAAACTATACTATCTTATCAATACGACGCAATCAAAACCTCAGCGAAACTCTTCGGAACTTCATAACAAAGCGTGAACAAAGTTATACTATGCACGGATGTACTATTTGATCATATTGAGCGGTTCTTGCTACATATTTAGTTAAATAACTCTGAGCTTTGCAGGTAGTTGCAGTTCTATCTTACATAATATCAAAGTATACTATCTTACCAATTGCGACGCAATCAAAACATCAGTGACACTTTGCAGAACTTCATAACAAAGCGTAAACAAAGTTATACTATGCACGTATGTACTATTTGATTATCCTGAGCGGTTCTTGCTGCATATTTAGTTAAATAAGTCTGAGGTTTGCATGTAGTTGCAGTTCTAACTTATATAATATCAAAGTATACTATCTTATCAATACGACGCAATCAAAACCTCAGCGAAACTCTGCGGAACTTCATAACAAAGCGTAAACAAAGTTATACTATGCACGTATGTACTATTTGATCATCCTGAGCGGTTCTTGCAACATATTTTGTTAAATAACTCTGAGCTTTGCAGGTATTTGCAGTTCTAACTTATATAATATCAAAGTATACTATCCTATCAATACGACGCAATCAAAACCTCAGCGAAACTCTGCGGAACTTCATAACAAAGCGTCAACAAAGTTATACTATGCACGTATGTACTGTTTGATCATCTTGAGCGGTTCTTGCTACATATTTAGTTAAATAACTCTGAGCTTTGCAGGTATTTTCAGGTCTACCTTATATAATATCAAAGTATACTATCGTACCACTACGACGCAATCAAAACATCAGCGAAACATTGCGGAACATCATAAAAAAAGCGTGAGCAAAGTTATACTATGCACGTATGTACTATTTGATCATCCTGAGCGGTTCTTGCAACATATTTTGTTAAATAACTCTGAGCTTTGCACGTATTTGCAGTTCTAACTTATATAATATCAAAGTATACTATCCTATCAATACGACGCAATCAAAACCTCAGCGAAACTCTGCGGAACATCATAACAAAGCGTCAACAAAGTTATACTATGCACGGATGTACTATTTGATCATCCTGAGCGGTTCTAGCTACATATTTAGTTAAATAACTCTGAGCTTTGCAGGTATTTTCAGTTCTAGCTTATATAATATCATAGTATACTATCTTACCAATACGACGCAATCAAAACATCAGTGACACTTTGCAGAACTTCATAACAAAGCGTAAACAAAGTTATACTATGCACGTATGTAGTATTTGATCATCCTGAGCGTATCTTGATACATATTTAGTTAAATAACTCTGAGCTTTGCAGGTATTTGCAGTTCTAACTTATATAATATCAAAGTATACTATCTTATCAATACGACGCAATCAAAACCTCAGCGAAACTCTGCGGAACTTCATAACACAGCGTAAACAAAGTTATACTATGCACGTATGTACTGTTTGATCATCCTGAGCGGTTCTTGCAACATATTTTGTTAAATAACTCTGAGCTTTGCACGTATTTGCAGTTCTAACTTATATAATATCAAAGTATACTATCCTATCAATACGACGCAATCAAAACCTCAGCGAAACTCTGCGGAACTTCATAACAAAGCGTCAACAAAGTTATACTATGCACGGATGTACTATTTGATCATCCTGAGCGGTTCTAGCTACATATTTAGTTAAATAACTCTGAGCTTTGCAGGTATTTTCAGTTCTACCTTATATAATATCATAGTATACTATCTTACCAATACGACGCAATCAAAACATCAGTGACACTTTGCAGAACTTCATAACAAAGCGTAAACAAAGTTATACTATGCACGTATGTACTATATGATCATCCTGAGCGGTTCTTGCAACATATTTTGTTAAATAACTCTGAGCTTTGCAGGTATTTTCAGTTCTAGCTTATATAATATCATAGTATACTATCTTACCAATACGACGCAATCAAAACATCAGTGACACTTTGCAGAACTTCATAACAAAGCGTAAACAAAGTTATACTATGCACGTATGTACTATTTGATCATCCTGAGCGGTTCTTGCAACATATTTTGTTAAATAACTCTGAGGTGTGCAGGATTTGCAGTTCTAACTTATCTAATATCAATGTATACAATCTTATCAATACGACGCAATCAAAACATCAGCGACACTTTGCGGAACTTCATAACAAAGCGTAATCAAAGTTATACTGTGCACGTATGTACTATTTGATCATCCTGAGCGGTTCTTGCTGCATATTTAGTTAAATAAGTCTGAGGTTTGCATGTAGTTGCAGTTCTAACATATATAATATCAAAGTATACTATCTTATCAATACGACGCAATCAAAACCTCAGCGAAACTCTGCGGAACTTCATAACAAAGCGTAAACAAAGTTATACTATGCACATATGTACTGTTTGATCATCCTGAGCGGTTCTTGCTACATATTTAGTTAAATAACTCTGAGCTTTGCAGGTATTTTCAGCTCTACCTTATATAATATCAAAGTATACTATCGTACCACTACGACGCAATCAAAACATCAGCGAAACATTGCGGAACTTCATAACAAAGCGTAAACAAAGTTATACTATGCACGTATGTAGTATTTGATCATCCTGAGCGTATCTTGATACATATTTAGTTAAATAACTCTGAGCTTTGCAGGTATTTGCAGTTCTAACTTATATAATATCAAAGTATACTATCTTATCAATACGACGCAATCAAAACCTCAGCGAAACTCTGCGGAACTTCATAACACAGCGTAAACAAAGTTATACTATGCACGTATGTACTGTTTGATCATCCTGAGCGGTTCTTGCTACATATTTAGTTAAATAACTCTGAGCTTTGCAGGTATTTTCAGCTCTACCTTATATAATATCAAAGTATACTATCGTACCACTACGACGCAATCAAAACATCAGCGAAACATTGCGGAACATCATAAAAAAAGCGTGAACAAAGTTATACTATGCACGTATGTACTATTTGATCATCCTGAGCGGTTCTTGCAACATATTTTGTTAAATTACTCTGAGCTTTGCAGGTATTTGCAGTTCTAACTTATATAATATCAAAGTATACTATTCTATCAATACGACGCAATCAAAACCTCAGCGAAACTCTGCGGAACTTCATAACAAAGCGTCAACAAAGTTATACTATGCACGGATGTACTATTTGATCATTCTGAGCTGTTCTTGCTACATATTTAGTTAAATAACTCTGAGCTTTGCAATTATTTTCAGTTCTACCTTATATAATATCATAGTATACTATCTTACCAATACGACGCAATCAAAACATCAGTGACACTTTGCAGAACTTCATAACAAAGCGTAAACAAAGTTATACTATGCACGTATGTACTATTTGATCATCCTGAGCGGTTCTTGCAACATATTTTGTTAAATAACTCTGAGCTTTGCAGGTATTTGCAGTTCTACCTTATATAATATCATAGTATACTATCTTACCAATACGACGCAATCAAAACATCAGTGACACTTTGCAGAACTTCATAACAAAGCGTAAACAAAGTTATACTATGCACGTATGTACTATTTGATCATCCTGATCGGTTCTTGCAACATATTTTGTTAAATAACTCTGAGGTTTGCAGGATTTGCAGTTCTAACTTATCTAGTATCAATATATACAATCTTATCAATACGACGCAATCAAAACATCAGCGACACTTTGCGGAACTTCATAACAAAGCGTAAACAAAGTTATACTGTGCACGTATGTACTATTTGATCATCCTGAGCGGTTCTTGCTACATATTTAGTTAAATAACTCTGAGCTTTGCAGGTATTTTCAGCTCTACCTTATATAATATCAAAGTATACTATCGTACCACTACGACGCAATCAAAACATCAGCGAAACATTACGGAACATCATAAAAAAAGCGTGAACAAAGTTATACTATGCACGTATGTACTGTTTGATCATCCTGAGCGGTTCTTGCTACATATTTAGTTAAATAACTCTGAGCTTTGCAGGTATTTTCAGCTCTACCTTATATAATATCAAAGTATACTATCGTACCACTACGACGCAATCAAAACATCAGCGAAACATTGCGGAACTTCATAACAAAGCGTAATAAAGTTATACTATGCACGTATGTACTGTTTGATCATCCTGAGCGGTTCTTGCTACATATTTAGTTAAATAACTCTGAGCTTTGCAGGTATTTGCAGTTCTACCTTATATAATATCATAGTATACTATCTTACCAATACGACGCAATCAAAACATCAGTGACACTTTGCAGAACTTCTTAACAAAGCGTAAACAAAGTTATACTATGCTCGTATGTACTATTTGATCATCCTGAGCGGTTCTTGCAACATATTTTGTTAAATAACTCTGAGGTGTGCAGGATTTGCAGTTTTAACTTATCTAATATCAATGTATACAATCTTATCAAAACGACGCAATCAAAACATCAGCGACACTTTGCGGAACTTCATAACAAAGCGTAAACAAAGTTATACTGTGCACGTATGTAGTATTTGATCATCCTGAGCGTATCTTGATACATATTTAGTTAAATAACTCTGAGCTTTGCAGGTATTTGCAGTTCTAACTTATATAATATCAAAGTATACTATCTTATCAATACGACGCAATCAAAACCTCAGCGAAACTCTGCGGAACTTCATAACACAGCGTAAACAAAGTTATACTATGCACGTATGTACTGTTTGATCATCCTGAGCGGTTCTTGCAACATATTTTGTTAAATAACTCTGAGCTTTGCACGTATTTGCAGTTCTAACTTATATAATATCAAAGTATACTATCCTATCAATACGACGCAATCAAAACCTCAGCGAAACTCTGCGGAACTTCATAACAAAGCGTCAACAAAGTTATACTATGCACGGATGTACTATTTGATCATCCTGAGCGGTTCTAGCTACATATTTAGTTAAATAACTCTGAGCTTTGCAGGTATTTTCAGTTCTACCTTATATAATATCATAGTATACTATCTTACCAATACGACGCAATCAAAACATCAGTGACACTTTGCAGAACTTCATAACAAAGCGTAAACAAAGTTATACTATGCACGTATGTACTATATGATCATCCTGAGCGGTTCTTGCAACATATTTTGTTAAATAACTCTGAGCTTTGCAGGTATTTTCAGTTCTAGCTTATATAATATCATAGTATACTATCTTACCAATACGACGCAATCAAAACATCAGAGACACTTTGCAGAACTTCATAACAAAGCGTAAACAAACTTATACTATGCACGTATGTACTATTTGATCATCCTGAGCGGTTCTTGCAACATATTTTGTTAAATAACTCAGAGGTGTGCAGGATTTGCAGTTCTAACTTATCTAATATCAATGTATACAATCTTATCAATACGACGCAATCAAAACATCAGCGACACTTTGCGGAACTTCATAACAAAGCGTAAACAAAGTTATACTGTGCACGTATGTACTATTTGATCATCCTGAGCGGTTCTTGCTACATATTTAGTTAAATAAGTCTGAGGTTTGCATGTAGTTGCAGTTCTAACATATATAATATCAAAGTATACTATCTTATCAATACGACGCAATCAAAACCTCAGCGAAACTCTGCGGAACTTCATAACAAAGCGTAAACAAAGTTATACTATGCACATATGTACTGTTTGATCATCCTGAGCGGTTCTTGCTACATATTTAGTTAAATAACTCTGAGCTTTGCAGGTATTTTCAGCTCTACCTTATATAATATCAAAGTATACTATCGTACCACGACGACGCAATCAAAACATCAGCGAAACATTGCGGAACTTCATAACAAAGCGTAAACAAAGTTATACTATGCACGTATGTAGTATTTGATCATCCTGAGCGTATCTTGATACATATTTAGTTAAATAACTCTGAGCTTTGCAGGTATTTGCAGTTCTAACTTATATAATATCAAAGTATACTATCTTATCAATACGACGCAATCAAAACCTCAGCGAAACTCTGCGGAACTTCATAACACAGCGTAAACAAAGTTATACTATGCACGTATGTACTGTTTGATCATCCTGAGCGGTTCTTGCTACATATTTAGTTAAATAACTCTGAGCTTTGCAGGTATTTTCAGCTCTACCTTATATAATATCAAAGTATACTATCGTACCACTACGACGCAATCAAAACATCAGCGAAACATTGCGGAACATCATAAAAAAAGCGTGAACAAAGTTATACTATGCACGTATGTACTATTTGATCATCCTGAGCGGTTCTTGCAACATATTTTGTTAAATAACTCTGAGCTTTGCAGGTATTTGCAGTTCTAACTTATATAATATCAAAGTATACTATTCTATCAATACGACGCAATCAAAACCTCAGCGAAACTCTGCGGAACTTCATAACAAAGCGTCAACAAAGTTATACTATGCACGGATGTACTATTTGATCATTCTGAGCTGTTCTTGCTACATATTTAGTTAAATAACTCTGAGCTTTGCAATTATTTTCAGTTCTACCTTATATAATATCATAGTATACTATCTTACAAATACGACGCAATCAAAACATCAGTGACACTTTGCAGAACTTCATAACAAAGCGTAAACAAAGTTATACTATGCACGTATGTACTATTTGATCATCCTGAGCGGTTCATGCAACATATTTTGTTAAATAACTCTGAGCTTTGCAGGTATTTGCAGTTCTACCTTATATAATATCATAGTATACTATCTTACCAATACGACGCAATCAAAACATCAGTGACACTTTGCAGAACTTCATAACAAAGCGTAAACAAAGTTATACTATGCACGTATGTACTATTTGATCATCCTGATCGGTTCTTGCAACATATTTTGTTAAATAACTCTGAGGTTTGCAGGATTTGCAGTTCTAACTTATCTAGTATCAATGTATACAATCTTATCAATACGACGCAATCAAAACATCAGCGACACTTTGCGGAACTTCATAACAAAGCGTAAACAAAGTTATACTGTGCACGTATGTACTATTTGATCATCCTGAGCGGTTCTTGCTACATATTTAGTTAAATAACTCTGAGCTTTGCAGGTATTTTCAGCTCTACCTTATATAATATCAAAGTATACTATCGTACCACTACGACGCAATCAAAACATCAGCGAAACATTACGGAACATCATAAAAAAAGCGTGAACAAAGTTATACTATGCACGTATGTACTGTTTGATCATCCTGAGCGGTTCTTGCTACATATTTAGTTAAATAACTCTGAGCTTTGCAGGTATTTTCAGCTCTACCTTATATAATATCAAAGTATACTATCGTACCACTACGACGCAATCAAAACATCAGCGAAACATTGCGGAACTTCATAACAAAGCGTAATAAAGTTATACTATGCACGTATGTACTGTTTGATCATCCTGAGCGGTTCTTGCTACATATTTAGTTAAATAACTCTGAGCTTTGCAGGTATTTGCAGTTCTACCTTATATAATATCATAGTATACTATCTTACCAATACGACGCAATCAAAACATCAGTGACACTTTGCAGAACTTCTTAACAAAGCGTAAACAAAGTTATACTATGCTCGTATGTACTATTTGATCATCCTGAGCGGTTCTTGCAACATATTTTGTTAAATAACTCTGAGGTGTGCAGGATTTGCAGTTTTAACTTATCTAATATCAATGTATACAATCTTATCAAAACGACGCAATCAAAACATCAGCGACACTTTGCGGAACTTCATAACAAAGCGTAAACAAAGTTATACTGTGCACGTATGTACTATTTGATCATCCTGAGCGGTTCTAGCTGCATATTTAGTTAAATAAGTCTGAGGTTTGCATGTAGTTGCAGTTCTAACTTATATAATATCAAAGTATACTATCTTATCAATACGACGCAATCAAAACCTCAGCGAAACTCTGCGGAACTTCATAACACAGCGTAAACAAAGTTATACTATGCACATATGTACTGTTTAATCATCCTGAGCGGTTCTTGCTACATATTTAGTTAAATAACTCTGAGCTTTGCAGGTATTTGCAGTTCTACCTTATATAATATCATAGTATACTATCTTACCAATACGACGCAATCAAAACATCAGTGACACTTTGCAGAACTTCTTAACAAAGCGTAAACAAAGTTATACTATGCTCGTATGTACTATTTGATCATCCTGAGCGGATCTTGCAACATATTTTGTTAAATAACTCTGAGGTGTGCAGGATTTGCAGTTCTAACTTATCTAGTATCAATGTATACAATCTTATCAATACGACGCAATCAAAACATCAGCGACACTTTGCGGAACTTCATAACAAAGCGTAATAAAGTTATACTATGCACGTATGTACTGTTTGATCATCCTGAGCGGTTCTTGCTACATATTTAGTTAAATAACTCTGAGCTTTGCAGGTATTTGCAGTTCTACCTTATATAATATCATAGTATACTATCTTACCAATACGACGCAATCAAAACATCAGTGACACTTTGCAGAACTTCTTAACAAAGCGTAAACAAAGTTATACTATGCTCGTATGTACTATTTGATCATCCTGAGCGGTTCTTGCTACATATTTAGTTAAATAACTCTGAGCTTTGCAGGTATTTGCAGTTCTACCTTATATAATATCATAGTATACTATCTTACCAATACGACGCAATCAAAACATCAGTGACACTTTGCAGAACTTCTTAACAAAGCGTAAACAAAGTTATACTATGCTCGTATGTACTATTTGATCATCCTGAGCGGATCTTGCAACATATTTTGTTAAATAACTCTGAGGTGTGCAGGATTTGCAGTTCTAACTTATCTAGTATCAATGTATACAATCTTATCAATACGACGCAATCAAAACATCAGCGACACTTTGCGGAACTCCATAACAAAGCGTAAACAAAGTTATACTATGCACGTATGTACTATTTGATCATCCTGAGCGGTTCTTGCAACATATTTTGTTAAATAACTCTGAGCTTTGCAGGTATTTGCAGTTCTACCTTATATAATATCATAGTATACTATCTTACCAATACGACGCAATCAAAACATCAGTGACACTTTGCAGAACTTCATAACAAAGCGTAAACAAAGTTATACTATGCACGTATGTACTATTTGATCATCCTGATCGGTTCTTGCAACATATTTTGTTAAATAACTCTGAGGTGTGCAGGATTTGCAGTTCTAACTTATCTAGTATCAATGTATACAATCTTATCAATACGACGCAATCTAAACATCAGCGACACTTTGCGGAACTTCATAACAAAGCGTAAACAAAGTTATACTGTGCACGTATGTACTATTTGATCATCCTGAGCGGTTCTTGCTACATATTTAGTTAAATAACTCTGAGCTTTGCAGGTATTTTCAGCTCTACCTTATATAATATCAAAGTATACTATCGTACCACTACGACGCAATCAAAACATCAGCGAAACATTACGGAACATCATAAAAAAAGCGTGAACAAAGTTATACTATGCACGTATGTACTGTTTGATCATCCTGAGCGGTTCTTGCTACATATTTAGTTAAATAACTCTGAGCTTTGCAGGTATTTGCAGTTCTACCTTATATAATATCATAGTATACTATCTTACCAATACGACGCAATCAAAACATCAGTGACACTTTGCAGAACTTCTTAACAAAGCGTAAACAAAGTTATACTATGCTCGTATGTACTATTTGATCATCCTGAGCGGTTCTTGCAACATATTTTGTTAAATAACTCTGAGGTGTGCAGGATTTGCAGTTTTAACTTATCTAATATCAATGTATACAATCTTATCAAAACGACGCAATCAAAACATCAGCGACACTTTGCGGAACTTCATAACAAAGCGTAAACAAAGTTATACTGTGCACGTATGTACTATTTGATCATCCTGAGCGGTTCTAGCTGCATATTTAGTTAAATAAGTCTGAGGTTTGCATGTAGTTGCAGTTCTAACTTATATAATATCAAAGTATACTATCTTATCAATACGACGCAATCAAAACCTCAGCGAAACTCTGCGGAACTTCATAACACAGCGTAAACAAAGTTATACTATGCACATATGTACTGTTTGATCATCCTGAGCGGTTCTTGCTACATATTTAGTTAAATAACTCTGAGCTTTGCAGGTATTTTCAGCTCTACCTTATATAATATCAAAGTATACTATCGTACCACTACGACGCAATCAAAACATCAGCGAAACATTGCGGAACATCATAAAAAAAGCGTGAACAAAGTGATACTATGCACGTATGTACTGTTTGATCATCCTGAGCGGTTCTTGCTACATATTTAGTTAAATAACTCTGAGCTTTGCAGGTATTTTCAGCTCTACCTTATATAATATCAAACTATACTATCTTATCAATACGACGCAATCAAAACCTCAGCGAAACTCTGCGGAACTTCATAACACAGCGTAAACAAAGTTATACTATGCACGTATGTACTGTTTGAACATCCTGAGCGGTTCTTGCTACATATTTAGTTAAATAACTCTGAGCTTTGCAGGTATTTTCAGCTCTACCTTATATAATATCAAAGTATACTATCGTACCACTACGACGCAATCAAAACAGCAGCGAAACATTGCGGAACATCATAAAAAAAGCGTGAACAAAGTTATACTATGCACGTATGTACTATTTGATCATCCTGAGCGGTTCTTGCAACATATTTTGTTAAATAACTCTGAGCTTTGCAGGTATTTGCTGTTCTAACTTATATAATATCAAAGTATACTATCTTATCAATACGACGCAATCAAAACATCAGCGAAACATTGCGGAACTTCATAACAAAGCGTAAACAAAGTTATACTATGCACGGATGTACTATTTGATCATCCTGAGCGTATCTTGATACATATTTAGTTAAATAACTCTGAGCTTTGCAGGTATTTTCAGCTCTACCTTATATAATATCAAAGTATACTATCGTACCACTACGACGCAATCAAAACATCAGCGAAACATTGCGGAACATCATAAAAAAAGCGTGAACAAAGTTATACTATGCACGTATGTACTGTTTGATCATCCTGAGCGGTTCTTGCTACATATTTAGTTAAATAACTCTGAGGTTTGCATGTATTTTCAGCTCTACCTTATATAATATCAAACTATACTATCTTATCAATACGACGCAATCAAAACCTCAGCGAAACTCTGCGGAACTTCATAACACAGCGTAAACAAAGTTATACTATGCACGTATGTACTGTTTGATCATCCTGAGCGGTTCTTGCTACATATTTAGTTAAATAACTCTGAGCTTTGCAGGTATTTTCAGCTCTACCTTATATAATATCAAAGTATACTATCGTACCACTACGACGCAATCAAAACAGCAGCGAAACATTGCGGAACATCATAAAAAAAGCGTGAACAAAGTTATACTATGCACGTATGTACTATTTGATCATCCTGAGCGGTTCTTGCAACATATTTTGTTAAATAACTCTGAGCTTTGCAGGTATTTGCTGTTCTAACTTATATAATATCAAAGTATACTATCCTATCAATACGACGCAATCAAAACCTCAGCGAAACTCCGCGGAACTTCATAACAAAGCGTCAACAAAGTTATACTATGCACGGATGTACTATTTGATCATCCTGAGCTGTTCTTGCTACATATTTAGTTAAATAACTCTGAGCTTTGCAGGTATTTTCAGTTCTACCTTATATAATATCATAGTATACTATCTTACCAATACGACGCAATCAAAACATCAGTGACACTTTGCAGAACTTCATAACAAAGCGTAAACAAAGTTATACTATGCACGTATGTACTATTTGATCATCATGAGCGGTTCTTGCAACATATTTTGTTAAATAACTCTGCGCTTTGCAGGTATTTGCAGTTCTACCTTATATAATATCATAGTATACTATCTTACCAATACGACGCAATCAAAACATCAGTGACACTTTGCAGAACTTCATAACAAAGCGTAAACAAAGTTATACTATGCACGTATGTACTATTTGATCATCCTGTGCGGTTCTTGCAACATATTTTGTTAAATAACTCTAAGGTGTGCAGGATTTGCAGTTCTAACTTATCTAATATCTATGTATACAATCTTATCAATACGACGCAATCAAAACATCAGTGAGACTTTGCGGAACTTCATAACAAAGCGTAAACAAAGTTATACTGTGCACGTATGTACTATTTGATCATCCTGAGCGGTTCTTGCTGCATATTTAGTTAAATAAGTCTGAGGTATGCATGTAGTTGCAGTTCTAACTTATATAATATCAAAGTATACTATCTTATCAATACGACGCAATCAAAACATCAGCGAAACATTGCGGAACTTCATAACAAAGCGTAAACAAAGTTATACTATGCACGTATGTAGTATTTGATCATCCTGAGCGTATCTTGATACATATTTAGTTAAATAACTCTGAGCTTTGCAGGTATTTGCAGTTCTAACTTATATAAAATCAAAGTATACTATCTTATCAATACGACGCAATCAAAACCTCAGCGAAACTCTGCGGAACTTCATAACAAAGCGTGAACAAAGTTATACTATGCACGGATGTACTATTTGATCATCCAGGGCGGTTCTTGCTACATATTTAGTTAAATAACTCTGAGCTTTGCAGGTAGTTGCAGTTCTATCTTACATAATATCAAAGTATTCCACCTTACCAATTGCGACGCAATCAAAACCTCAGCGAAACATTGCGGAACTTCATAACAAAGCGTAAACAAAGTTATACTATGCACGTATGTACTATTTGATCATCCTGAGCGGTTCTTGCAACATATTTTGTTAAATAACTCTAAGGTGTGCAGGATTTGCAGTTCTAACTTATATAATATCAAAGTATACTATCTTATCAATACGACGCAATCAAAACCTCAGCGAAACTCTTCGGAACTTCATAACAAAGCGTGAACAAAGTTATACTATGCACGGATGTACTATTTGATCATCCAGAGCGGTTCTTGCTACATATTTAGTTAAATAACTCTGAGCTTTGCAGGTAGTTGCAGTTCTATCTTACATAATATCAAAGTATACTATCTTACTAATTGCGACGCAATCAAAACATCAGTGACACTTTGCAGAACTTCATAACAAAGCGTAAACAAAGTTATACTATGCACGTATGTACTATTTGATCATCCTGAGCGGTTCTTGCAACATATTTTGTTAAATAACTCTGAGGTTTGCATGTAGTTGCAGTTCTATCTTATATAATATCAAAGTATACTATCTAACCAATACGACGCCATCAAAACCTCAGCGTAACTTTGCGGAACTTCATAACAAAGCGTAAACAAAGTTATACTATGCACGGATATACTATTAGATCGTCCTGAGCGGTTCTTGCTACATATTTTGTTATATAACTCTGAGGTGTGCAGGTATTTGCAGTTCTAACTTACCTAATATCAATGTATACAATCTTATCAATACGACGCAATCAAAACATCAGCGACACTTTGTGGAACTTCATAACAAAGCGTAAACAAAGTTATACTATGCACGGATATACTATTAGATCGTCCTGAGCGGTTCTTGCTACATATTTAGTTAAATAACTCTGAGGTGTGCAGGTATTTGCAGCTCTACCTTATATAATATCAAACTATACTATCTTATCAATACGACGCAATCAAAACCTCAGCGAAACTCTTCGGAACTTCATAACAAAGCGTGAACAAAGTTATACTATGCACGGATGTACTATTTGATCATATTGAGCGGTTCTTGCTACATATTTAGTTAAATAACTCTGAGCTTTGCAGGTAGTTGCAGTTCTATCTTACATAATATCAAAGTATACTATCTTACTAATTGCGACGCAATCAAAACATCAGTGACACTTTGCAGAACTTCATAACAAAGCGTAAACAAAGTTATACTATGCACGTATGTACTATTTGATTATCCTGAGCGGTTCTTGCTGCATATTTAGTTAAATAAGTCTGAGGTTTGCATGTAGTTGCAGTTCTAACTTATATAATATCAAAGTATACTATCTTATCAATACGACGCAATCAAAACCTCAGCGAAACTCTGCGGAACTTCATAACAAAGCGTAAACAAAGTTATACTATGCACGTATGTACTATTTGATCATCCTGAGCGGTTCTTGCAACATATTTTGTTAAATAACTCTGAGCTTTGCAGGTATTTGCAGTTCTAACTTATATAATATCAAAGTATACTATCCTATCAATACGACGCAATCAAAACCTCAGCGAAACTCTGCGGAACTTCATAACAAAGCGTCAACAAAGTTATACTATGCACGTATGTACTGTTTGATCATCTTGAGCGGTTCTTGCTACATATTTAGTTAAATAACTCTGAGCTTTGCAGGTATTTTCAGGTCTACCTTATATAATATCAAAGTATACTATCGTACCACTACGACGCAATCAAAACATCAGCGAAACATTGCGGAACATCATAAAAAAAGCGTGAGCAAAGTTATACTATGCACGTATGTACTATTTGATCATCCTGAGCGGTTCTTGCAACATATTTTGTTAAATAACTCTGAGCTTTGCACGTATTTGCAGTTCTAACTTATATAATATCAAAGTATACTATCCTATCAATACGACGCAATCAAAACCTCAGCGAAACTCTGCGGAACTTCATAACAAAGCGTCAACAAAGTTATACTATGCACGGATGTACTATTTGATCATCCTGAGCGGTTCTAGCTACATATTTAGTTAAATAACTCTAAGCTTTGCAGGTATTTTCTGTTCTAGCTTATATAATATCATAGTATACTATCTTACCAATACGATGCAATCAAAACATCAGTGACACTTTGCAGAACTTCATAACAAAGCGTAAACAAAGTTATACTATGCACGTATGTACTATTTGATCATCCTGAGCGGTTCTTGCAACATATTTTGTTAAATAACTCTGAGGTGTGCAGGATTTGCAGTTCTAACTTATCTAATATCAATGTATACAATCTTATCAATACGACGCAATCAAAACATCAGCGACACTTTGCGGAACTTCATAACAAAGCGTAAACAAAGTTATACTGTGCACGTATGTACTATTTGATCATCCTGAGCGGTTCTTGCTGCATATTTAGTTAAATAAGTCTGAGGTTTGCATGTAGTTGCAGTTCTAACTTATATAATATCAAAGTATACTATCCTATCAATACGACGCAATCAAAACCTCAGCGAAACTCTGCGGAACTTCATAACAAAGCGTCAACAAAGTTATACTATGCACGTATGTACTGTTTGATCATCTTGAGCGGTTCTTGCTACATATTTAGTTAAATAACTCTGAGCTTTGCAGGTATTTTCAGGTCTACCTTATATAATATCAAAGTATACTATCGTACCACTACGACGCAATCAAAACATCAGCGAAACATTGCGGAACATCATAAAAAAAGCGTGAGCAAAGTTATACTATGCACGTATGTACTATTTGATCATCCTGAGCGGTTCTTGCAACATATTTTGTTAAATAACTCTGAGCTTTGCACGTATTTGCAGTTCTAACTTATATAATATCAAAGTATACTATCCTATCAATACGACGCAATCAAAACCTCAGCGAAACTCTGCGGAACTTCATAACAAAGCGTAAACAAAGTTATACTATGCACGGATGTACTATTTGATCATCCTGAGCGGTTCTAGCTACATATTTAGTTAAATAACTCTAAGCTTTGCAGGTATTTTCAGTTCTAGCTTATATAATATCATAGTATACTATCTTACCAATACGATGCAATCAAAACATCAGTGACACATTTCGGAACTTCATAACAAAGCGTAAACAAAGTTATACTATGCACGTATGTACTATTTGATCATCCTGAGCGGTTCTTGCAACATATTTTGTTAAATAACTCTGAGGTGTGCAGGATTTGCAGTTCTAACTTATCTAATATCAATGTATACAATCTTATCAATACGACGCAATCAAAACATCAGCGACACTTTGCGGAACTTCATAACAAAGCGTAAACAAAGTTATACTGTGCACGTATGTACTATTTGATCATCCTGAGCGGTGCTTGCTGCATATTTAGTTAAATAAGTCTGAGGTTTGCATGTAGTTGCAGTTCTAACATATATAATATCAAAGTATACTATCTTATCAATACGACGCAATCAAAACCTCAGCGAAACTCTGCGGAACTTCATAACAAAGCGTAAACAAAGTTATACTATGCACATTTGTACTGTTTGATCATCCTGAGCGGTTCTTGCTACATATTTAGTTAAATAACTCTGAGCTTTGCAGGTATTTTCAGCTCTACCTTATATAATATCAAAGTATACTATCGTACCACTACGACGCAATCAAAACATCAGCGAAACATTGCGGAACTTCATAACAAAGCGTAAACAAAGTTATACTATGCACGTATGTAGTATTTGATCATCCTGAGCGTATCTTGATACATATTTAGTTAAATAACTCTGAGCTTTGCAGGTATTTGCAGTTCTAACTTATATAATATCAAAGTATACTATCTTATCAATACGACATAATCAAAACCTCAGCGAAACTCTGCGGAACTTCATAACACAGCGTAAACAAAGTTATACTATGCACGTATGTACTGTTTGATCATCCTGAGCGGTTCTTGCAACATATTTTGTTAAATAACTCTGAGCTTTGCACGTATTTGCAGTTCTAACTTATATAATATCAAAGTATACTATCCTATCAATACGACGCAATCAAAACCTCAGCGAAACTCTGCGGAACTTCATAACAAAGCGTCAACAAAGTTATACTATGCACGGATGTACTATTTGATCATCCTGAGCGGTTCTAGCTACATATTTAGTTAAATAACTCTGAGCTTTGCAGGTATTTTCAGTTCTACCTTATATAATATTATAGTATACTATCTTACCAATACGACGCAATCAAAACATCAGTGACACTTTGCAGAACTTCATAACAAAGCGTAAACAAAGTTATACTATGCACGTATGTACTATATGATCATCCTGAGCGGTTCTTGCAACATATTTTGTTAAATAACTCTGAGCTTTGCAGGTATTTTCAGTTCTAGCTTATATAATATCATAGTATACTATCTTACCAATACGACGCAATCAAAACATCAGCGACACTTTGCAGAACTTCATAACAAAGCGTAAACAAAGTTATACTATGCACGTATGTACTATTTGATCATCCTGAGCGGTTCTTGCAACATATTTTGTTAAATAACTCTGAGGTGTGCAGGATTTGCAGTTCTAACTTATCTAATATCAATGTATACAATCTTATCAATACGACGCAATCAAAACATCAGCGACACTTTGCGGAACTTCATAACAAAGCGTAAACAAAGTTATACTGTGCACGTATGTACTATTTGATCATCCTGAGCGGTTCTTGCTGCATATTTAGTTAAATAAGTCTGAGGTTTGCATGTAGTTGCAGTTCTAACATATATAATATCAAAGTATACTATCTTATCAATACGACGCAATCAAAACCTCAGCGAAACTCTGCGGAACTTCATAACACAGCGTAAACAAAGTTATACTATGCACGTATGTACTGTTTGATCATCCTGAGCGGTTCTTGCTACATATTTAGTTAAATAACTCTGAGCTTTGCAGGTATTTTCAGCTCTACCTTATATAATATCAAAGTATACTATCGTACCACTACGACGCAATCAAAACATGAGCGAAACATTGCGGAACATCATAAAAAAAGCGTGAACAAAGTTATACTATGCACGTATGTACTATTTGATCATCCTGAGCGGTTCTTGCAACATATTTTGTTAAATAACTCTGAGCTTTGCAGGTATTTGCAGTTCTAACTTATATAATATCAAAGTATACTATTCTATCAATACGACGCAATCAAAACCTCAGCGAAACTCTGCGGAACTTCATAACAAAGCGTCAACAAAGTTATACTATGCACGGATGTACTATTTGATCATTCTGAGCTGTTCTTGCTACATATTTAGTTAAATAACTCTGAGCTTTGCAATTATTTTCAGTTCTACCTTATATAATATCATAGTATACTATCTTACCAATACGACGCAATCAAAACATCAGTGACACTTTGCAGAACTTCATAACAAAGCGTAAACAAAGTTATACTATGCACGTATGTACTATTTGATCATCCTGAGCGGTTCTTGCAACATATTTTGTTAAATAACTCTGAGCTTTGCAGGTATTTGCAGTTCTACCTTATATAATATCATAGTATACTATCTTACCAATACGACGCAATCAAAACATCAGTGACACTGTGCAGAACTTCATAACAAAGCGTAAACAAAGTTATACTATGCACGTATGTACTATTTGATCATCCTGATCGGTTCTTGCAACATATTTTGTTAAATAACTCTGAGGTTTGCAGGATTTGCAGTTCTAACTTATCTAGTATCAATATATACAATCTTATCAATACGACGCAATCAAAACATCAGCGACACTTTGCGGAACTTCATAACAAAGCGTAAACAAAGTTATACTGTGCACGTATGTACTATTTGATCATCCTGAGCGGTTCTTGCTACATATTTAGTTAAATAACTCTGAGCTTTGCAGGTATTTTCAGCTCTACCTTATATAATATCAAAGTATACTATCGTACCACTACGACGCAATCAAAACATCAGCGAAACATTACGGAACATCATAAAAAAAGCGTGAACAAAGTTATACTATGCACGTATGTACTGTTTGATCATCCTGAGCGGTTCTTGCTACATATTTAGTTAAATAACTCTGAGCTTTGCAGGTATTTTCAGCTCTACCTTATATAATATCAAAGTATACTATCGTACCACTACGACGCAATCAAAACATCAGCGAAACATTGCGGAACTTCATAACAAAGCGTAATAAATTTATACTATGCACGTATGTACTGTTTGATCATCCTGAGCGGTTCTTGCTACATATTTAGTTAAATAACTCTGAGCTTTGCAGGTATTTGCAGTTCTACCTTATATAATATCATAGTATACTATCTTACCAATACGACGCAATCAAAACATCAGCGACACTTTGCGGAACTTCATAACAAAGCGTAAACAAAGTTATACTGTGCACGTATGTAGTATTTGATCATCCTGAGCGTATCTTGATACATATTTAGTTAAATAACTCTGAGCTTTGCAGGTATTTGCAGTTCTAACTTATATAATATCAAAGTATACTATCTTATCAATACGACGCAATCAAAACCTCAGCGAAACTCTGCGGAACTTCATAACACAGCGTAAACAAAGTTATACTATGCACGTATGTACTGTTTGATCATCCTGAGCGGTTCTTGCAACATATTTTGTTAAATAACTCTGAGCTTTGCACGTATTTGCAGTTCTAACTTATATAATATCAAAGTATACTATCCTATCAATACGACGCAATCAAAACCTCAGCGAAACTCTGCGGAACTTCATAACAAAGCGTCAACAAAGTTATACTATGCACGGATGTACTATTTGATCATCCTGAGCGGTTCTAGCTACATATTTAGTTAAATAACTCTGAGCTTTGCAGGTATTTTCAGTTCTACCTTATATAATATCATAGTATATTATCTTACCAATACGACGCAATCAAAACATCAGTGACACTTTGCAGAACTTCATAACAAAGCGTAAACAAAGTTATACTATGCACGTATGTACTATATGATCATCCTGAGCGGTTCTTGCAACATATTTTGTTAAATAACTCTGAGCTTTGCAGGTATTTTCAGTTCTAGCTTATATAATATCATAGTATACTATCTTACCAATACGACGCAATCAAAACATCAGTGACACTTTGCAGAACTTCATAACAAAGCGTAAACAAAGTTATACTATGCACGTATGTACTATTTGATCATCCTGAGCGGTTCTTGCAACATATTTTGTTAAATAACTCTGAGGTGTGCAGGATTTGCAGTTCTAACTTATCTAATATCAATGTATACAATCTTATCAATACGACGCAATCAAAACATCAGCGACACTTTGCGGAACTTCATAACAAAGCGTAAACAAAGTTATACTATGCACGTATGTACTATTTGATCATACGTAGCGGTTCTTGCTACATATTTTGTTAAATAACTCTGAGGTTTGCATGTAGTTGCAGTTCTAACATATATAATATCAAAGTATACTATCTTATGAATACGACGCAATCAAAACCTCAGCGAAACTCTGCGGAACTTCATAACAAAGCGTAAACAAAGTTATACTATGCACATATGTACTGTTTGATCATCCTGAGCGGTTCTTGCTACATATTTAGTTAAATAACTCTGAGCTTTGCAGGTATTTTCAGCTCTACCTTATATAATATCAAAGTATACTATCGTACCACTACGACGCAATCAAAACATCAGCGAAACATTGCGGAACTTCATAACAAAGCGTAAACAAAGTTATACTATGCACGTATGTAGTATTTGATCATCCTGAGCGTATCTTGATACATATTTAGTTAAATAACTCTGAGCTTTGCAGGTATTTGCAGTTCTAACTTATATAATATCAAAGTATACTATCTTATCAATACGACGCAATCAAAACCTCAGCGAAACTCTGCGGAACTTCATAACAAAGCGTAAACAAAGTTATACTATGCACGTATGTACTGTTTGATCATCCTGAGCGGTTCTTGCAACATATTTTGTTAAATAACTCTGAGCTTTGCACGTATTTGCAGTTCTAACTTATATAATATCAAAGTATACTATCCTATCAATACGACGCAATCAAAACCTCAGCGAAACTCTGCGGAACTTCATAACAAAGCGTCAACAAAGTTATACTATGCACGGATGTACTATTTGATCATCCTGAGCGGTTCTAGCTACATATTTAGTTAAATAACTCTGAGCTTTGCAGGTATTTTCAGTTCTACCTTATATAATATCATAGTATATTATCTTACCAATACGACGCAATCAAAACATCAGTGACACTTTGCAGAACTTCATAACAAAGCGTAAACAAAGTTATACTATGCACGTATGTACTATATGATCATCCTGAGCGGTTCTTGCAACATATTTTGTTAAATAACTCTGAGCTTTGCAGGTATTTTCAGTTCTACCTTATATAATATCATAGTATACTATCTTACCAATACGACGCAATCAAAACATCAGTGACACTTTGCAGAACTTCATAACAAAGCGTAAACAAAGTTATACTATGCACGTATGTACTATTTGATCATCCTGAGCGGTTCTTGCAACATATTTTGTTAAATAACTCTGAGGTGTGCAGGATTTGCAGTTCTAACTTATCTAATATCAATGTATACAATCTTATCAATACGACGCAATCAAAACATCAGCGACACTTTGCGGAACTTCATAACAAAGCGTAAACAAAGTTATACTGTGCACGTATGTACTATTTGATCATCCTGAGCGGTTCTTGCTACATATTTTGTTAAATAACTCTGAGGTTTGCATGTAGTTGCAGTTCTAACATATATAATATCAAAGTATACTATCTTATGAATACGACGCAATCAAAACCTCAGCGAAACTCTGCGGAACTTCATAACAAAGCGTAAACAAAGTTATACTATGCACATATGTACTGTTTGATCATCCTGAGCGGTTCTTGCTACATATTTAGTTAAATAACTCTGAGCTTTGCAGGTATTTTCAGCTCTACCTTATATAATATCAAAGTATACTATCGTACCACTACGACGCAATCAAAACATCAGCGAAACATTGCGGAACTTCATAACAAAGCGTAAACAAAGCTATACTATGCACGTATGTAGTATTTGATCATCCTGAGCGTATCTTGATACATATTTAGTTAAATAACTCTGAGCTTTGCAGGTATTTGCAGTTCTAACTTATATAATATCAAAGTATACTATCGTACCACTACGACGCAATCAAAACATCAGCGAAACATTGCGGAACATCATAAAAAAAGCGTGAACAAAGTTATACTATGCACGTATGTACTATTTGATCATCCTGAGCGGTTCTTGCAACATATTTTGTTAAATAACTCTGAGCTTTGCAGGTATTTGCAGTTCTAACTTATATAATATCAAAGTATACTATTCTATCAATACGACGCAATCAAAACCTCAGCGAAACTCTGCGGAACTTCATAACAAAGCGTCAACAAAGTTATACTATGCACGGATGTACTATTTGATCATTCTGAGCTGTTCTTGCTACATATTTAGTTAAATAACTCTGAGCTTTGCAATTATTTTCAGTTCTACCTTATATAATATCATAGTATACTATCTTACCAATACGACGCAATCAAAACATCAGTGACACTTTGCAGAACTTCATAACAAAGCGTAAACAAAGTTATACTATGCACGTATGTACTATTTGATCATCCTGAGCGGTTCTTGATACATATTTAGTTAAATAACTCTGAGCTTTGCAGGTATTTGCAGTTCTACCTTATATAATATCATAGTATACTATCTTACCAATACGACGCAATCAAAACATCAGTGACACTTTGCAGAACTTCATAACAAAGCGTAAACAAAGTTATACTATGCACGTATGTACTATTTGATCATCCTGATCGGTTCTTGCAACATATTTTGTTAAATAACTCTGAGGTGTGCAGGATTTGCAGTTCTAACTTATCTAGTATCAATGTATACAATCTTATCAATACGACGCAATCTAAACATCAGCGACACTTTGCGGAACTTCATAACAAAGCGTAAACAAAGTTATACTGTGCACGTATGTACTATTTGATCATCCTGAGCGGTTCTTGCTACATATTTAGTTAAATAACTCTGAGCTTTGCAGGTATTTTCAGCTCTACCTTATATAATATCAAAGTATACTATCGTACCACTACGACGCAATCAAAACATCAGCGAAACATTACGGAACATCATAAAAAAAGCGTGAACAAAGTTATACTATGCACGTATGTACTGTTTGATCATCCTGAGCGGTTCTTGCTACATATTCAGTTAAATAACTCTGAGCTTTGCAGGTATTTGCAGTTCTACCTTATATAATATCATAGTATACTATCTTACCAATACGACGCAATCAAAACATCAGTGACACTTTGCAGAACTTCTTAACAAAGCGTAAACAAAGTTATACTATGCTCGTATGTACTATTTGATCATCCTGAGCGGTTCTTGCAACATATTTTGTTAAATAACTCTGAGGTGTGCAGGATTTGCAGTTTTAACTTATCTAATATCAATGTATACAATCTTATCAAAACGACGCAATCAAAACATCAGCGACACTTTGCGGAACTTCATAACAAAGCGTAAACAAAGTTATACTATGCACGTATGTACTATTTGATCATCCTGAGCGGTTCTTGCAACATATTTAGTTAAATAACTCTGAGCTTTGCAGGTATTTGCAGTTCTACCTTATATAATATCATAGTATACTATCTTACCAATACGACGCAATCAAAACATCAGTGACACTTTGCAGAACTTCTTAACAAAGCGTAAACAAAGTTATACTATGCTCGTATGTACTATTTGATCATCCTGAGCGGTTCTTGCAACATATTTTGTTAAATAACTCTGTGGTGTGCAGGATTTGCAGTTTTAACTTATCTAATATCAATGTATACAATCTTATCAAGACGACGCAATCAAAACATCAGCGACACTTTGCGGAACTTCATAACAAAGCGTAAACAAAGTTATACTGTGCACGTATGTACTATTTGATCATCCTGAGCGGTTCATGCTGCATATTTAGTTAAATAAGTCTGAGGTTTGCATGTAGTTGCAGTTCTAACTTATATAATATCAAAGTATACTATCTTATCAATACGACGCAATCAAAACCTCAGCGAAACTCTGCGGAACTTCATAACAAAGCGTAAACAAAGTTATACTGTGCACGTATGTACTATTTGATCATCCTGAGCGGTTCTTGCTACATATTTAGTTAAATAACTCTGAGCTTTGCAGGTATTTTCAGCTCTACCTTATATAATATCAAAGTATACTATCGTACCACTACGACGCAATCAAAACATCAGCGAAACATTACGGAACATCATAAAAAAAGCGTGAACAAAGTTATACTATGCACGTATGTACTGTTTGATCATCCTGAGCGGTTCTTGCTACATATTTAGTTAAATAACTCTGAGCTTTGCAGGTATTTTCAGCTCTACCTTATATAATATCAAAGTATACTATCGTACCACTACGACGCAATCAAAACATCAGCGAAACATTGCGGAACTTCATAACAAAGCGTAATAAAGTTATACTATGCACGTATGTACTGTTTGATCATCCTGAGCGGTTCTTGCTACATATTTAGTTAAATAACTCTGAGCTTTGCAGGTATTTGCAGTTCTACCTTATATAATATCATAGTATACTATCTTACCAATACGACGCAATCAAAACATCAGTGACACTTTGCAGAACTTCTTAACAAAGCGTAAACAAAGTTATACTATGCTCGTATGTACTATTTGATCATCCTGAGCGGTTCTTGCAACATATTTTGTTAAATAACTCTGAGGTGTGCAGGATTTGCAGTTTTAACTTATCTAATATCAATGTATACAATCTTATCAAAACGTCGCAATCAAAACATCAGCGACACTTTGCGGAACTTCATAACAAAGCGTAAACAAAGTTATACTGTGCACGTATGTACTATTTGATCATCCTGAGCGGTTCTAGCTGCATATTTAGTTAAATAAGTCTGAGGTTTGCATGTAGTTGCAGTTCTAACTTATATAATATCAAAGTATACTATCTTATCAATACGACGCAATCAAAACCTCAGCGAAACTCTGCGGAACTTCATAACACAGCGTAAACAAAGTTATACTATGCACATATGTACTGTTTGATCATCCTGAGCGGTTCTTGCTACATATTTAGTTAAATAACTCTGAGCTTTGCAGGTATTTGCAGTTCTACCTTATATAATATCATAGTATACTATCTTACCAATACGACGCAATCAAAACATCAGTGACACTTTGCAGAACTTCTTAACAAAGCGTAAACAAAGTTATACTATGCTCGTATGTACTATTTGATCATCCTGAGCGGTTCTTGCAACATATTTTGTTAAATAACTCTGAGGTGTGCAGGATTTGCAGTTTTAACTTATCTAATATCAATGTATACAATCTTATCAAGACGACGCAATCAAAACATCAGCGACACTTTGCGGAACTTCATAACAAAGCGTAAACAAAGTTATACTGTGCACGTATGTACTATTTGATCATCCTGAGCGGTTCATGCTGCATATTTAGTTAAATAAGTCTGAGGTTTGCATGTAGTTGCAGTTCTAACTTATATAATATCAAAGTATACTATCTTATCAATACGACGCAATCAAAACCTCAGCGAAACTCTGCGGAACTTCATAACAAAACGTAAACAAAGTTATACTATGCACGTATGTACTATATGATCATCCTGAGCGGTTCTTGCAACATATTTTGTTAAATAACTCTGAGGTGTGCAGGATTTGCAGTTCTAACTTATCTAATATCAATGTATACAATCTTATCAATACGACGCAATCAAAACATCAGCGACACTTTGCGGAACTTCATAACAAAGCGTAAACAAAGTTATACTATGCACGTATGTACTATTTGATCATCCTGAGCGGTTCTTGCAACATATTTTGTTAAATAACTCTGAGCTTTGCAGGTATTTGCAGTTCTAACTTATATAATATCAAAGTATACTATCTTATCAATACGACGCAATCAAAACCTCAGCGAAACTCTGCGGAACTTCATAACACAGCGTAAACAAAGTTATACTATGCACGTATGTACTGTTTGATCATCCTGTGCGGTTCTTGCTACATATTTAGTTAAATAACTCTGAGCTTTGCAGGTATTTTCAGCTCTACCTTATATAATATCAAAGTATACTATCGTACCACTACGACGCAATCAAAACATCAGTGACACTTTGCAGAACTTCATAACAAAGCGTAAACAAAGTTATACTATGGACGTATGTACTATTTGATCATCCTGAGCGGTTCTTGCAACATATTTTGTTAAATAACTCTGAGCTTTACAGGTATTTGCAGTTCTACCTTATATAATATCAAAGTATACTATCGTACCACTACGACGCAATCAAAACATCAGCGAAACATTGCGGAACTTCATAACAAAGCGTAAACAAAGTTATACTATGCACGTATGTAGTATTTGATCATCCTGAGCGTATCGTGATACATATTTAGTTAAATAACTCTGAGCTTTGCAGGTATTTTCAGCTCTACCTTATATAATATCAAAGTATACTATCGTACCACTACGACGCAATCAAAACATCAGCGAAACATTGCGGAACATCATAACACAGCGTAAACAAAGTTATACTATGCACGTATGTACTGTTTGATCATCCTGAGCGGTTCTTGCTATATATTTAGTTAAATAACTCTGAGCTATGCAGGTATTTTCAGTTCTACCTTATATAATATCATAGTATACTATCTTACCAATACGACGCAATCAAAACATCAGCGAAACATTGCGGAACATCATAAAAAAAGCGTGAACAAAGTTATACTATGCACGTATGTACTATTTGATCATCCTGAGCGGTTCTTGCAACATATTTTGTTAAATAACTCTGAGCTTTGCAGGTATTTGCAGTTCTACCTTATATAATATCATAGTATACTATCTTACCAATACGACGCAATCAAAACATCAGCGAAACTCTGCGGAACTTCATAACACAGCGTAAACAAAGTTATACTATGCACGTATGTACTGTTTGATCATCCTGAGCGGTTCTTGCTATATTTAGTTAAATAACTCTGAGCTATGCAGGTATTTTCAGTTCTACCTTATATAATATCATAGTATACTATCTTACCAATACGACGCAATCAAAACATCAGTGACACTTTGCAGAACTTCATAACAAAGCGTAAACAAAGTTATACTGTGCACGTATGTACTGTTTGATCATCCTGAGCGGTTCTTGCTACATATTTAGTTAAATAACTCTGAGCTTTGCAGGTATTTTCAGCTCTACCTTATATAATATCAAAGTATACTATCGTACCACTACGACGCAATCAAAACATCAGCGAAACATTGCGGAACATCATAACAAAGCGTGAACAAACTTATACTATGCACGTATGTACTATTTGATCATCCTGCGCGGTTCTTGCAACATATTTTGTTAAATAACTCTGAGCTTTGCAGGTATTTGCAGTTCTAACTTATATAATATCAAAGTATATTATCTTATCAATATGACGCCATCAAAACCTCAGCGTAACTTTGCGGAACTTCATAACAAAGCGTAAACAAAGTTATACTATGCACGGATATACTATTAGATCTTCCTGAGCGGTTCTTGCTTCCTTTTTTCGTTATATAACTCTGAGGTGTGCAGGATTTGCAGTTCTAACTTATCTAATACCAATGTATACAATCTTATCAATACGACGCAATCAAAACATCAGCGACACTTTGCGGAACTTCATAACAAAGCGTAAACAAAGTTATACTGTGCACGTATGTACTATTTGATCATCCTGAGCGGTTCTTGCTGCATATTTAGTTAAATAAGTCCGAGGTTTGCATGTAGTTGCAGTTCTAACTTATATAATATCAAAGAATACAATCTTATCAATACGACGCAATCAAAACCTCAGCGAAACTCTGCGGAACTTCATAACAAAGCGTAAACAAAGTTATACTATGCACGTATGTACTGTTTGATCATCCTGAGCGGTTCTTGCTACATATTTAGTTAAATAACTCTGAGCTTTGCAGGTATTTTCAGCTCTACCTTATATAATATCAAAGTATACTATCGTACCACTACGACGCAATCAAAACATCAGCGAAACATTGCGGAACTTCATAACAAAGCGTGAACAAAGTTATACTATGCACGTATGTACTATTTGATCATCCTGCGCGGTTCTTGCAACATATTTTGTTAAATAACTCTGAGCTTTGCAGGTATTTGAGTTCTAACTTATATAATATCAAAGTATACTATCTTATCAATACGACGCAATCAAAACCTCAGCGGAACTCTGCGGAACTTCATAACAAAGCGTAAACAAAGTTATACTATGCACGTATGTACTGTTTGATCATCCTGAGCGGTTCATGCTACATATTTAGTTAAATAACTCTGAGCTATGCAGGTATTTTCAGTTCTACCTTATATAATATCATAGTATACTATCTTATCAATACGACGCAATCAAAACCTCAGCGAAACTCTGCGGAACTTCATAACAAAGCGTAAACAAAGTTATACTATGCACGTATGTACTGTTTGATCATCCTGAGCGGTTCTTGCTACATATTTAGTTAAATAACTCTGAGCTTTGCAGGTATTTTCAGCTCTACCTTATATAATATCAAAGTATACTATCGTACCACTACGACGCAATCAAAACATCAGCGAAACATTGCGGAAATTCATAACAAAGCGTAAACAAAGTTATACTATGCACGTATGTAGTATTTGTTCATCCTGAGCGTATCTTGATACATATTTAGTTAAATAACTCTGAACTTTGCAGGTATTTGCAGTTCTAACTTATCTAATATCAATGTATACTATCTTATCAATACGACGCAATCATAACCTCAGCGAAACTCTGCGGAACTTCATAACACAGCGTAAACAAAGTTATACTATGCACGTATGTACTATTTGATCATCCTGAACGGTTCTTGCAACATATTTTGTTAAACAACTCTGAGGTGTGCAGGATTTGCAGTTCTAACTTATCTAATATCAATGTATACTATCTTACCAATACGACGCAATCAAAACATCAGTGACACTTTGCAGAACTTCATAACAAAGCGTAAACAAAGTTATACTGTGCACGTATGTACTGTTTGATCATCCTGAGCGGTTCTTGCTACATATTTAGTTAAATAACTCTGAGCTTTGCAGGTATTTTCAGCTCTACCTTATATAATATCAAAGTATACTATCGTACCACTACGACGCAATCAAAACATCAGCGAAACATTGCGGAACATCATAACAAAGCGTGAACAAAGTTATACTATGCACGTATGTACTATTTGATCATCCTGCGCGGTTCTTGCAACATATTTTGTTAAATAACTCTGAGCTTTGCAGGTATTTGCAGTTCTAACTTATATAATATCAAAGTATATTATCTTATCAATATGACGCCATCAAAACCTCAGCGTAACTTTGCGGAACTTCATAACAAAGCGTAAACAAAGTTATACTATGCACGGATATACTATTAGATCTTCCTGAGCGGTTCTTGCTTCCTTTTTTCGTTATATAACTCTGAGGTGTGCAGGATTTGCAGTTCTAACTTATCTAATACCAATGTATACAATCTTATCAATACGACGTAATCAAAACATCAGCGACACTTTGCGGAACTTCATAACAAAGCGTAAACAAAGTTATACTGTGCACGTATGTACTATTTGATCATCCTGAGCGGTTCTTGCTGCATATTTAGTTAAATAAGTCCGAGGTTTGCATGTAGTTGCAGTTCTAACTTATATAATATCAAAGTATACAATCTTATCAATACGACGCAATCAAAACCTCAGCGAAACTCTGCGGAACTTCATAACAAAGCGTAAACAAAGTTATACTATGCACGTATGTACTGTTTGATCATCCTGAGCGGTTCTTGCTACATATTTAGTTAAATAACTCTGAGCTTTGCAGGTATTTTCAGCTCTACCTTATATAATATCAAAGTATACTATCGTACCACTACGACGCAATCAAAACATCAGCGAAACATTGCGGAACTTCATAACAAAGCGTGAACAAAGTTATACTATGCACGTATGTACTATTTGATCATCCTGCACGGTTCTTGCAACATATTTTGTTAAATAACTCTGAGCTTTGCAGGTATTTGAGTTCTAACTTATATAATATCAAAGTATACTATCTTATCAATACGACGCAATCAAAACCTCAGCGGAACTCTGCGGAACTTCATAACAAAGCGTAAACAAAGTTATACTATGCACGTATGTACTGTTTGATCATCCTGAGCGGTTCATGCTACATATTTAGTTAAATAACTCTGAGCTTTGCAGGTATTTTCAGTTCTACCTTATATAATATCATAGTATACTATCTTATCAATACGACGCAATCAAAACCTCAGCGAAACTCTGCGGAACTTCATAACAAAGCGTAAACAAAGTTATACTATGCACGTATGTACTGTTTGATCATCCTGAGCGGTTCTTGCTACATATTTAGTTAAATAACTCTGAGCTTTGCAGGTATTTTCAGCTCTACCTTATATAATATCAAAGTATACTATCGTACCACTACGACGCAATCAAAACATCAGCGAAACATTGCGGAAATTCATAACAAAGCGTAAACAAAGTTATACTATGCACGTATGTAGTATTTGTTCATCCTGAGCGTATCTTGATACATATTTAGTTAAATAACTCTGAACTTTGCAGGTATTTGCAGTTCTAACTTATCTAATATCAATGTATACTATCTTATCAATACGACGCAATCATAACCTCAGCGAAACTCTGCGGAACTTCATAACACAGCGTAAACAAAGTTATACTATGCACGTATGTACTATTTGATCATCCTGAACGGTTCTTGCAACATATTTTGTTAAACAACTCTGAGGTGTGCAGGATTTGCAGTTCTAACTTATCTAATATCAATGTATACAATCTTATCAATACGACGCAATCAAAACATCAGCGACACTTTGCGGAACTTCATAACATAGCGTAAACAAAGTTATACTGTGCACGTATGTACTATTTGATCATCCTGAGCGGTTCCTGCTGCATATTTAGTTAAATAAGTCTCAGGTTTGCATGTAGTTGCAGTTCTAACTTATATAATATCATAGTATACTATCTTATCAATACGACGCAATCAAAACCTCAGCGAAACTCTGCGGAACTTCATAACAAAGCGTAAACAAAGTTATACTATGCACGTATGTACTGTTTGATCATCCTGAGCGGTTCTTGCTACATATTTAGTTAAATAACTCTGAGCTTTGCAGGTATTTTCAGCTCTACCTTATATAATATCAAAGTATACTATCGTACCACTACGACGCAATCAAAACATCAGCGAAACATTGCGGAAATTCATAACAAAGTGTAAACAAAGTTATACTATGCACGTATGTAGTATTTGTTCATCCTGAGCGTATCTTGATACATATTTAGTTAAATAACTCTGAACTTTGCAGGTATTTGCAGTTCTAACTTATATAATATCAATGTATACTATCTTATCAATACGACGCAATCATAACCTCAGCGAAACTCTGCGGAACTTCATAACACAGCGTAAACAAAGATATACTATGCACGTATGTACTATTTGATCATCCTGAGCGGTTCTTGCAACATATTTTGTTAAACAACTCTGAGGTGTGCAGGATTTGCAGTTCTAACTTATCTAATATCAATGTATACTATCTTACCAATACGACGCAATCAAAACATCAGTGACACTTTGCAGAACTTCATAACAAAGCGTAAACAAAGTTATACTGTGCACGTATGTACTGTTTGATCATCCTGAGCGGTTCTTGCTACATATTTAGTTAAATAACTCTGAGCTTTGCAGGTATTTTCAGCTCTACCTTATATAATATCAAAGTATACTATCGTACCACTACGACGCAATCAAAACATCAGCGAAACATTGCGGAACATCATAACAAAGCGTGAACAAAGTTATACTATGCACGTATGTACTATTTGATCATCCTGCGCGGTTCTTGCAACATATTTTGTTAAATAACTCTGAGCTTTGCAGGTATTTGCAGTTCTAACTTATATAATATCAATGTATATTATCTTATCAATATGACGCCATCAAAACCTCAGCGAAACTTTGCGGAACTTCATAACAAAGCGTAAACAAAGTTATACTATGCACGGATATACTATTAGATCTTCCTGAGCGGTTCTTGCTTCCTTTTTTCGTTATATAACTCTGAGGTGTGCAGGATTTGCAGTTCTAACTTATCTAATACCAATGTATACAATCTTATCAATACGACGCAATCAAAACATCAGCGACACTTTGCGGAACTTCATAACAAAGCGTAAACAAAGTTATACTGTGCACGTATGTACTATTTGATCATCCTGAGCGGTTCTTGCTGCATATTTAGTTAAATAAGTCCGAGGTTTGCATGTAGTTGCAGTTCTAACTTATATAATATCAAAGTATACAATCTTATCAATACGACGCAATCAAAACCTCAGCGAAACTCTGCGGAACTTCATAACAAAGCGTAAACAAAGTTATACTATGCACGTATGTACTGTTTGATCATCCTGAGCGGTTCTTGCTACATATTTAGTTAAATAACTCTGAGCTTTGCAGGTATTTTCAGCTCTACCTTATATAATATCAAAGTATACTATCGTACCACTACGACGCAATCAAAACATCAGCGAAACATTGCGGAACTTCATAACAAAGCGTGAACAAAGTTATACTATGCACGTATGTACTATTTGATCATCCTGCGCGGTTCTTGCAACATATTTTGTTAAATAACTCTGAGCTTTGCAGGTATTTGCAGTTCTAACTTATATAATATCAAAGTATACTATCTTATCAATACGACGCAATCAAAACCTCAGCGAAACTCTGCGGAACTTCATAACAAAGCGTAAACAAAGTTATACTATGCACGTATGTACTGTTTGATCATCCTGAGCGGTTCATGCTACATATTTAGTTAAATAACTCTGAGCTATGCAGGTATTTTCAGTTCTACCTTATATAATATCATAGTATACTATCTTATCAATACGACGCAATCAAAACCTCAGCGAAACTCTGCGGAACTTCATAACAAAGCGTAAACAAAGTTATACTATGCACGTATGTACTGTTTGATCATCCTGAGCGGTTCTTGCTACATATTTAGTTAAATAACTCTGAGCTTTGCAGGTATTTTCAGCTCTACCTTATATAATATCAAAGTATACTATCGTACCACTACGACGCAATCAAAACATCAGCGAAACATTGCGGAAATTCATAACAAAGCGTAAACAAAGTTATACTATGCACGTATGTAGTATTTGTTCATCCTGAGCGTATCTTGATACATATTTAGTTAAATAACTCTGAACTTTGCAGGTATTTGCAGTTCTAACTTATCTAATATCAATGTATACTATCTTATCAATACGACGCAATCATAACCTCAGCGAAACTCTGCGGAACTTCATAACACAGCGTAAACAAAGTTATACTATGCACGTATGTACTATTTGATCATCCTGAGCGGTTCTTGCAACATATTTTGTTAAACAACTCTGAGGTGTGCAGGATTTGCAGTTCTAACTTATCTAATATCAATGTATACAATCTTATCAATACGACGCAATCAAAACATCAGCGACACTTTGCGGAACTTCATAACATAGCGTAAACAAAGTTATACTGTGCACGTATGTACTATTTGATCATCCTGAGCGGTTCCTGCTGCATATTTAGTTAAATAAGTCTCAGGTTTGCATGTAGTTGCAGTTCTAACTTATATAATATCATAGTATACTATCTTATCAATACGACGCAATCAAAACCTCAGCGAAACTCTGCGGAACTTCATAACAAAGCGTAAACAAAGTTATACTATGCACGTATGTACTGTTTGATCATCCTGAGCGGTTCTTGCTACATATTTAGTTAAATAACTCTGAGCTTTGCAGGTATTTTCAGCTCTACCTTATATAATATCAAAGTATACTATCGTACCACTACGACGCAATCAAAACATCAGCGAAACATTGCGGAAATTCATAACAAAGCGTAAACAAAGTTATACTATGCACGTATGTAGTATTTGTTCATCCTGAGCGTATCTTGATACATATTTAGTTAAATAACTCTGAACTTTGCAGGTATTTGCAGTTCTAACTTATATAATATCAATGTATACTATCTTATCAATACGACGCAATCATAACCTCAGCGAAACTCTGCGGAACTTCATAACACAGCGTAAACAAAGATATACTATGCACGTATGTACTATTTGATCATCCTGAGCGGTTCTTGCAACATATTTTGTTAAACAACTCTGAGGTGTGCAGGATTTGCAGTTCTAACTTATGTAATATCAATGTATACAATCTTATCAATACGACGCAATCAAAACATCAGCAACACTTTGCGGAACTTCATAACATAGCGTAAACAAAGTTATACTGTGCACGTATGTACTATTTGATCATCCTGAGCGGTTCCTGCTGCATATTTAGTTAAATAAGTCTCAGGTTTGCATGTAGTTGCAGTTCTAACTTATATAATATCAAAGTATACTATCTTATCAATACGACGCAATCAAAACCTCAGCGAAACTCTGCGGAACTTCATAACAAAGCGTAAACAAAGTTATACTATGCACGTATGTACTGTTTGATCATCCTGAGCGGTTCTTGCTACATATTTAGTTAAATAACTCTGAGCTTTGCAGGTATTTTCAGCTCTACCTTATATAATATCAAAGTATACTATCGTACCACTACGACGCAATCAAAACATCAGCGAAACATTGCGGAACATCATAAAAAAAGCGTGAACAAAGTTATACTATGCACGTATGTACTATTTGATCATCATGAGCGGTTCTTGCAACATATTTTGTTAAATAACTCTGAGCTTTGCAGGTATTTGCAGTTCTAACTTATATAATATCAAAGTATACTATCCTATCAATACGACGCAATCAAAACCTCAGCGAAACTTCATAACAAAGCGTCAACAAAGTTATACTATGCACGGATGTACTATTTGATCATCCTGAGCTGTTCTTGCTACATATTTAGTTAAATAACTCTGACCTTTGCAGGTATTTTCAGTTCTACCTTATATAATATCATAGTATACTATCGTACCACTACGACGCAATCAAAACATCAGCGAAACATTGCGGAACTTCATAACAAAGCGTAAACAAAGTTATACTATGCACGTATGTAGTATTTGATCATCCTGAGCGTATGTTGATACATATTTAGTTAAATAACTCTGAGCTTTGCAGGTATTTGCAGTTCTAACTTATATAATATCAAAGTATACTATCTTATCAATACGACGCAATCAAAACCTCAGCGAAACATTGCGGAACATCATAACAAAGCGTGAACAAAGTTATACTATGCACGTATGTACTATTTGATCATCCTGAGCGGTTCTTGCAACATATTTTGTTAAATAACTCTGAGGTGTGCAGGATTTGCAGTTCTAACTTATCTAATATCAATGTATACAATCTTATCAATACGACGCAATCAAAACATCAGCGACACTTTGCGGAACTTCATAACAAAGCGTAAACAAAGTTATACTATGCACGTATGTACTGTTTGAACATCCTGAGCGGTTCTTGCTACATATTTAGTTAAATAACTCTGAGCTTTGCAGGTATTTTCAGCTCTACCTTATATAATATCAAAGTATACTATCGTACCACTACGACGCAATCAAAACATCAGCGAAACATTGCGGAACATCATAACAAAGCGTGAACAAAGTTATACTATGCACGTATGTACTATTTGATCATCCTGAGCGGTTCTAGCAACATATTTTGTTAAATAACTCTGAGCTTTGCAGGTATTTGCAGTTCTAACTTATATAATATCAAAGTATACTATCCTATCAATACGACGCAATCAAAACCTCAGCGAAACTTTGCGGAACTTCATAACAAAGCGTAAACAAAGTTATACTATGCACGGATATACTATTAGATCTTCCTGAGCGGTTCTTGCTACATATTTTGTTATATAACTCTGAGGTGTGCAGGTATTTGCAGTTCTAACTTATCTAATATCAATGTATACAATCTTTTCAATAGGACGCAATCAAAACATCATCGACACTTTGCGGAACTTCATAACAAAGCGTAAACAAAGTTATACTGTGCACGTATGTATTATTTGATCATCCTGAGCGGTTCTTGCTGCATATTTAGTTAAATAAGTCCGAGGTTTGCATGTAGTTGCAGTTCTAACTTATATAATAGCAAAGTATACTATTTTATCAATACGACGCAATCAAAACCTCAGCGAAACTCTGCGGAACTTCATAACAAAGCGTAATAAAGTTATACTATGCACGTATGTACTGTTTGATCATCCTGAGCGGTTCTTGCTACATATTTAGTTAAATAACTCTGAGCTTTGCAGGTATTTGCAGTTCTACCTTATATAATATCATAGTATACTATCTTACCAATACGACGCAATCAAAACATCAGTGACACTTTGCAGAACTTCTTAACAAAGCGTAAACAAAGTTATACTATGCTCGTATGTACTATTTGATCATCCTGAGCGGTTCTTGCAACATATTTTGTTAAATAACTCTGAGCTGTGCAGGTATTTGCAGTTCTAACTTATATAATATCAAAGTATACTATCCTATCAATACGACGCAATCAAAACCTCAGCGAAACTCTGCGGAACTTCATAACAAAGCGTAAACAAAGTTATACTATGCACGGATATACTATTAGATCTTCCTGAGCGGTTCTTGCTTCCTTTTTTCGTTATATAACTCTGAGGTGTGCAGGTATTTGCAGTTCTAACTTATCTAATATCAATGTATACAATCTTATCAATACGACGCAATCAAAACATCAGCGACACTTTGCGGAACTTCATAACAAAGCGTAAACAAAGTTATACTATGCACGGATATACTATTAGATCTTCCTGAGCGGGTCTTGCTACATATTTTGTTATATAACTCTGAGGTGTGCAGGATTTGCAGTTCTAACTTATCTAATATCAATGTATACAATGTTATCAATACGACGCAATCAAAACATCAGCGACACTTTGCGGAACTTCATAACAAAGCGTAAACAAAGTTATACTATGCACGGATATACTATTAGATCTTCCTGAGCGGTTCTTGCTGCATATTTAGTTAAATAAGTCTGAGGTTTGCATGTAGTTGCAGTTCTAACTTATATAATATCAAAGTATACTATCGTACCACTACGACCCAATCAAAACATCAGCGTAACATTGCGGAACATCATAACAAAGAGTGAACAAAGTTATACTATGCACGTATGTACTATTTGATCATCCTGAGCGGTTCTTGCAACATATTTTGTTAAATAACTCTAAGCTTTGCGGGTATTTGCAGTTCTAACTTATATAATATCAAAGTATACTATCCTATCAATACGACGCAATCAAAACCTCAGCGAAACTCTGCGGAACTTCATAACAAAGCGTAATAAAGTTATACTATGCACGTATGTACTGTTTGATCATCCTGAGCGGTTCTTGCTACATATTTAGTTAAATAACTCTGAGCTTTGCAGGTATTTGCAGTTCTACCTTATATAATATCATAGTATACTATCTTACCAATACGACGCAATCAAAACATCAGTGACACTTTGCAGATCTTCTTAACAAAGCGTAAACAAAGTTATACTATGCTCGTATGTACTATTTGATCATCCTGAGCGGTTCTTGCAACATATTTTGTTAAATAACTCTGAGCTGTGCAGGTATTTGCAGTTCTAACTTATATAATATCAAAGTATACTATCCTATCAATACGACGCAATCAAAACCTCAGCGAAACTCTGCGGAACTTCATAACAAAGCGTAAACAAAGTTATACTATGCACGGATATACTATTAGATCTTCCTGAGCGGTTCTTGCTTCCTTTTTTCGTTATATAACTCTGAGGTGTGCAGGTATTTGCAGTTCTAACTTATCTAATATCAATGTATACAATCTTATCAATACGACGCAATCAAAACATCAGCGACACTTTGCGGAACTTCATAACAAAGCGTAAACAAAGTTATACTATGCACGGATATACTATTAGATCTTCCTGAGCGGGTCTTGCTACATATTTTGTTATATAACTCTGAGGTGTGCAGGATTTGCAGTTCTAACTTATCTAATATCAATGTATACAATGTTATCAATACGACGCAATCAAAACATCAGCGACACTTTGCGGAACTTCATAACAAAGCGTAAACAAAGTTATACTATGCACGGATATACTATTAGATCTTCCTGAGCGGTTCTTGCTGCATATTTAGTTAAATAAGTCTGAGGTTTGCATGTAGTTGCAGTTCTAACTTATATAATATCAAAGTATACTATCGTACCACTACGACCCAATCAAAACATCAGCGTAACATTGCGGAACATCATAACAAAGAGTGAACAAAGTTATACTATGCACGTATGTACTATTTGATCATCCTGAGCGGTTCTTGCAACATATTTTGTTAAATAACTCTGAGCTTTGCAGGTATTTGCAGTTCTAACTTATATAATATCAAAGTATAGTATCTTATCAATACGACGCAATCAAAACCTCAGCGAAACTCTGCGGAACTTAATAACAAAGCGTAAACAAAGTTATACTATGCACGTATGTACTATTTGATCATCCTGAGCGTATCTTGCTACATATTTAGTTAAATAACTCTGAGCTTTGCAGGTATTTTCAGCTCTACCTTATATAATATCAAAGTATACTATCGTACCACTACGACGCAATCAAAACCTCAGCGAAACTCTGCGGAACTTCATAACAAAGCGTTAACAAAGTTATACTATGCACGGATGTACTATTTGATCATCCTGAGCGGTTCTTGCTACATATTTACTTAAATAACTCTGAGCTTTGCAGGTATTTTCAGTTCTACCTTATATAATATCATAGTATACTATCTTACCAATACGACGCAATCAAAACATCAGTGACACTTTGCAGAACTTCATAACAAAGCGTAAACAAAGTTATACTATGCACGTATGTACTATTTGATCATCCTGAGCGTATCTTGCTACATATTTAGTTAAATAACTCTGAGCTTTGCAGGTATTTTCAGCTCTACCTTATATAATATCAAAGTATACTATCGTACCACTACAACGGAATCAAAACCTCAGCGAAACTCTGCGGAACTTCATAACAAAGCGTTAACAAAGTTATACTATGCACGGATATACTATTAGATCTTCCTGAGCGGGTCTTGCTACATATTTTGTTATATAACTCTGAGGTGTGCAGGATTTGCAGTTCTAACTTATCTAATATCAATGTATACAATGTTATCAATACGACGCAATCAAAACATCAGCGACACTATGCGGAACTTCATAACAAAGCGAAAACAAAGTTATACTGTGCACGTATGTACTATTTCATCATCCTGAGCGGTTCTTGCTGCATATTTAGTTGAATAAGTCTGAGGTTTGCATGTAGTTGCAGTTCTAACATATATAATATCAAACTATACTATCCTATCAATACGACGCAATCAAAACCTCAGCGAAACTCTGCGGAACTTCATAACACAGCGTAAACAAAGTTATACTATGCACGTATGTACTATTTGATCATCCTGAGCGGTTCTTGCAACATATTTTGTTAAATAACTCTGAGCTTTGCAGGTATTTGCAGTTCTAACTTATATAATATCAAAGTATAGTATCTTATCAATACGACGCAATCAAAACCTCAGCGAAACTCTGCGGAACTTAATAACAAAACGTAAACAAAGTTATACTATGCACGTATGTACTATTTGATCATCCTGAGCGTATCTTGCTACATATTTAGTTAAATAACTCTGAGCTTTGCAGGTATTTTCAGCTCTACCTTATATAATATCAAAGTATACTATCGTACCACTACGACGGAATCAAAACCTCAGCGAAACTCTGCGGAACTTCATAACAAAGCGTTAACAAAGTTATACTATGCACGGATGTACTATTTGATCATCCTGAGCGGTTCTTGCTACATATTTACTTAAATAACTCTGAGCTTTGCAGGTATTTTCAGTTCTACCTTATATAATATCATAGTATACTATCTTACCAATACGACGCAATCAAAACATCAGTGACACTTTGCAGAACTTCATAACAAAGCGTAAACAAAGTTATACTATGCACGTATGTACTATTTGATGATCCTGAGCGGTTCTTGCAACATATTTTGTTAAATAACTCTGAGCTTTGCAGGTATTTGCAGTTCTAACTTATATAATATCAAAGTATATTATCTTATCAATACGACGCCATCAAAACCTCAGCGTAACTTTGCGGAACTTCATAACAAAGCGTAAACAAAGTTATACTATGCACGGATATACTATTAGATCTTCCTGAGCGGGTCTTGCTACATATTTTGTTATATAACTCTGAGGTGTGCAGGATTTGCAGTTCTAACTTATCTAATATCAATGTATACAATGTTATCAATACGACGCAATCAAAACATCAGCGACACTATGCGGAACTTCATAACAAAGCGAAAACAAAGTTATACTGTGCACGTATGTACTATTTCATCATCCTGAGCGGTTCTTGCTGCATATTTAGTTGAATAAGTCTGAGGTTTGCATGTAGTTGCAGTTCTAACATATATAATATCAAACTATACTATCCTATCAATACGACGCAATCAAAACCTCAGCGAAACTCTGCGGAACTTCATAACACAGCGTAAACAAAGTTATACTATGCACGTATGTACTATTTGATCATCCTGAGCGTATCTTGATACATATTTAGTTAAATAACTCTGAGCTTTGCAGGTATTTGCAGTTCTAACTTATATAATATCAAAGTATAGTATCTTATCAATACGACGCAATCAAAACCTCAGCGAAACTCTGCGGAACTTAATAACAAAGCGTAAACAAAGTTATACTATGCACGTATGTACTATTTGATCATCCTGAGCGGTTCTTGCTACATATTTACTTAAATAACTCTGAGCTTTGCAGGTATTTTCAGTTCTACCTTATATAATATCATAGTATACTATCTTACCAATACGACGCAATCAAAACATCAGTGACACTTTGCAGAACTTCATAACAAAGCGTAAACAAAGTTATATTATGCACGTATGTACTATTTGATGATCCTGAGCGGTTCTTGCAACATATTTTGTTAAATAACTCTGAGCTTTGCAGGTATTTGCAGTTCTAACTTATATAATATCAAAGTATATTATCTTATCAATACGACGCCATCAAAACCTCAGCGTAACTTTGCGGAACTTCATAACAAAGCGTAAACAAAGTTATACTATGCACGGATATACTATTAGATCTTCCTGAGCGGGTCTTGCTACATATTTTGTTATATAACTCTGAGGTGTGCAGGATTTGCAGTTCTAACTTATCTAATATCAATGTATACAATGTTATCAATACGACGCAATCAAAACATCAGCGACACTATGCGGAACTTCATAACAAAGCGAAAACAAAGTTATACTGTGCACGTATGTACTATTTCATCATCCTGAGCGGTTCTTGCTGCATATTTAGTTGAATAAGTCTGAGGTTTGCATGTAGTTGCAGTTCTAACATATATAATATCAAACTATACTATCCTATCAATACGACGCAATCAAAACCTCAGCGAAACTCTGCGGAACTTCATAACACAGCGTAAACAAAGTTATACTATGCACGTATGTACTATTTGATCATCCTGAGCGGTTCTTGCAACATATTTTGTTAAATAACTCTGAGCTTTGCAGGTATTTGCAGTTCTAACTTATATAATATCAAAGTATAGTATCTTATCAATACGACGCAATCAAAACCTCAGCGAAACTCTGCGGAACTTAATAACAAAGCGTAAACAAAGTTATACTATGCACGTATGTACTATTTGATCATCCTGAGCGTATCTTGCTACATATTTAGTTAAATAACTCTGAGCTTTGCAGGTATTTTCAGCTCTACCTTATATAATATCAAAGTATACTATCTTATCAATACGACGCCATCAAAACCTCAGCGTAACTTTGCGGAACTTCATAACAAAGCGTAAACAAAGTTATACTAGGCACGGATATACTATTAGATCTTCCTGAGCGGTTCTTGCTACATATTTTGTTATATAACTCTGAGGTGTGCAGGTATTTGCAGTTCTAACTTATCTAATATCAATGTATACAGTCTTATCAATTCGACGCAATCAAAACATCAGCGACACTTTGCGGAACTTCATAACAAAGCGTAAACAAAGTTATACTCTGCACGTATGTACTATTTGATCATCCTGAGCGGTTCTTGCTGCATATTTAGTTAAATAAGTCTGAGGTTTGCATGTAGTTGCAGTTCTAACTTATATAATATCAAAGTATACTATCGTACCACTACGACCCAATCAAAACATCAGCGTAACATTGCGGAACATCATAACAAAGCGTGAACAAAGTTATACTATGCACGTATGTACTATTTGATCATCCTGAGCGGTTCTTGCAACATATTTTGTTAAATAACTCTGAGGTCTGCAGGTATTTGCAGTTCTAACTTATCTAATATCAATGTATACAATCTTATCAATACGACGCAATCAAAACATCAGCGACACTTTGCGGAACTTCATAACAAAGCGTAAACAAAGTTATACTGTGCACGTATGTACTATTTGATCATCCTGAGCGGTTCTTGCTGCATATTTAGTTAAATAACTCTGAGGTTTGCATGTAGTTGCAGTTCTAACTTATATAATATCAAAGTATACTATCCTATCAATACGACGCAATCAAAACATCAGTGACACTTTGCAGAACTTCATAACAAAGCGTAAACAAAGTTATACTATGCACGTATGTACTATTTGATCATCCTGAGCGGTTCTTGCAACATATTTTGTTAAATAACTCTGAGCTTTGCAGGTATTTGCAGTTCTAACTTATATAATATCAAAGTATAGTATCTTATCAATACGACGCAATCAAAACCTCAGCGAAACTCTGCGGAACTTAATAACAAAGCGTAAACAAAGTTATACTATGCACGTATGTACTATTTGATCATCCTGAGCGTATCTTGCTACATATTTAGTTAAATAACTCTGAGCTTTGCAGGTATTTTCAGCTCTACCTTATATAATATCAAAGTATACTATCGTACCACTACGACGCAATCAAAACCTCAGCGAAACTCTGCGGAACTTCATAACAAAGCGTTAACAAAGTTATACTATGCACGGATGTACTATTTGATCATCCTGAGCGGTTCTTGCTACATATTTTGTTATATAACTCTGAGGTGAGCAGGATTTGCAGTTCTAACTTATCTAATATCTATGTATACAATCTTATCAATACGACGCAATCAAAACATCAGTGACACTTTGCGGAACTTCATAACAAAGCGTAAACAAAGTTATACTGTGCACGTATGTACTATTTGATCATCCTGAGCGGTTCTTGCTGCATATTTAGTTGAATAAGTCTGAGGTTTGCATGTAGTTGCAGTTGTAACATATATAATATCAAAGTATACTATGTTATCAATACGACGCAATCAAAACATCAGCGAAACATTGCGGAACTTCATAACAAAGCGTAAACAAAGTTATACTATGCACGTATGTAGTATTTGATCATCCTGAGCGTATCTTGATACATATTTAGTTAAATAACTCTGAGCTTTGCAGGTATTTGCAGTTCTAACTTATATAAAATCAAAGTATACTATCTTATCAATACGACGCAATCAAAACCTCAGCGAAACTCTGCGGAACTTCATAACAAAGCGTAAACAAAGTTATACTATGCACGGATGTACTATTTGATCATCCTGAGCGGTTCTTGCTACATATTTACTTAAATAACTCTGAGCTTTGCAAGTATTTTCAGTTCTACCTTATATAATATCATAGTATACTATCTTACCAATACGACGCAATCAAAACATCAGTGACACTTTGCAGAACTTCATAACAAAGCGTAAACAAAGTTATACTATGCACGTATGTACTATTTGATGATCCTGAGCGGTTCTTGCAACATATTTTGTTAATTAACTCTGAGCTTTGCAGGTATTTGCAGTTCTAACTTATATAATATCAAAGTATATTATCTTATCAATACGACGCCATCAAAACCTCAGCGTAACTTTGCGGAACTTCATAACAAAGCGTAAACAAAGTTATACTATGCACGGATATACTATTAGATCTTCCTGAGCGGTTCTTGCTACATATTTTGTTATATAACTCTGAGGTGTGCAGGTATTTGCAGTTCTAACTTATCTAATATCAATGTATACAATCTTATCAATACGACGCAATCAAAACATCAGCGACACTTTGCGGAACTTCATAACAAAGCGTAAACAAAGTTATACTCTGCACGTATGTACTATTTGATCATCCTGAGCGGTTCTTGCTGCATATTTAGTTAAATAAGTCTGAGGTTTGCATGTAGTTGCAGTTCTAACTTATATAATATCAAAGTATACTATCGTACCACTACGACCCAATCAAAACATCAGCGTAACATTGCGGAACATCATAACAAAGCGTGAACAAAGTTATACTATGCACGTATGTACTATTTGATCATCCTGAGCGGTTCTTGCAACATATTTTGTTAAATAACTCTGAGGTCTGCAGGTATTTGCAGTTCTAACTTATCTAATATCAATGTATACAATCTTATCAATACGACGCAATCAAAACATCAGCGACACTTTGCGGAACTTCATAACAAAGCGTAAACAAAGTTATACTGTGCACGTATGTACTATTTGATCATCCTGAGCGGTTCTTGCTGCATATTTAGTTAAATAACTCTGAGCTTTGCAGGTATTTTCAGTTCTACCTTATATAATATCATAGTATACTATCTTACCAATACGACGCAATCAAAACATCAGTGACACTTTGCAGAATTTCATAACAAAGCGTAAACAAAGTTATACTATGCACGTATGTACTATTTGATCATCCTGAGCGGTTCTTGCAACATATCTTGTTAAATAACTCTGATCTTTGCAGGTATTTGCAGTTCTAACTTATATAATATCAAAGTATATTATCTTATCAATACGACGCCATCAAAACCTCAGCGTAACTTTGCAGAACTTCATAACAAAGCGTAAACAAAGTTATACTATGCACGTATGTACTATTTGATGATCCTGAGCGGTTCTTGCAACATATTTTGTTAATTAACTCTGAGCTTTGCAGGTATTTGCAGTTCTAACTTATATAATATCAAAGTATATTATCTTATCAATACGACGCCATCAAAACCTCAGCGTAACTTTGCGGAACTTCATAACAAAGCGTAAACAAAGTTATACTATGCACGGATATACTATTAGATCTTCCTGAGCGGTTCTTGCTACATATTTTGTTATATAACTCTGAGGTGTGCAGGTATTTGCAGTTCTAACTTATCTAATATCAATGTATACAATCTTATCAATACGACGCAATCAAAACATCAGCGACACTTTGCGGAACTTCATAACAAAGCGTAAACAAAGTTATACTCTGCACGTATGTACTATTTGATCATCCTGAGCGGTTCTTGCTGCATATTTAGTTAAATAAGTCTGAGGTTTGCATGTAGTTGCAGTTCTAACTTATATAATATCAATGTATGCAATCTTATCAATACGACGCAATCAAAACATCAGCGACACTCTGCGGAACTTCATAACAAAGCGTAAACAAAGTTATACTATGCACGTATGTACTGTTTGATCATCCTGAGCGGTTCTTGCTACATATTTAGTTAAATAACTCTGAGCTTTGCTGGTATTTTCAGCTCTACCTTATATAATATCAAAGTATACTATCGTACCACTACGACGCAATCAAAACATCAGCGAAACATTGCGGAACATCATAAAAAAAGCGTGAACAAAGTTATACTCTGCACGTATGTAGTATTTGATCATCCTGAGCGGTTCTTGCAACATATTTTGTTAAATAACTCTGAGCTTTGCAGGTATTTGCAGTTCTAACTTATATAATATCAAAGTATATTATCTTATCAATACGACGCCATCAAAACCTCAGCGTAACTTTGCGGAACTTCATAACAAAGCGTAAACAAAGTTATACTATGCACGGATATACTATTAGATCTTCCTGAGCGGTTTTTCCTACATATTTTGTTATATAACTCTGAGGTGTGCAGGATTTGCAGTTCTAACTTATCTAATATCAATGTATACAATCTTATCAATACGACGCAATCAAAACATCAGCGACACTCTGCGGAACTTCATAACAAAGCGTAAACAAAGTTAGACTATGCACGTATGTACTGTTTGATCATCCTGACCGGTTCTTGCGACATATGTTGTTAAATAACTCTGAGCTTTGCAGGTATTTGCAGTTCTAACTTATATAATATCAAAGTACACTATCCTATAAATACGAAGCAATCAAAACCTCAGCGAAACTCTGCGGAACTTCATAACACAGCGTAAACAAAGTTATACTATGCACGTATGTACTGTTTGATCATCCTGAGCGGTTCTTGCTACATATTTAGTTAAATTTCTATGAGCTTAGCAGGTATTTTCAGCTCTACCTGATATAATATCAAAGTATACTATCGTACCACTACAACGCAATCAAAACATCAGCGAAACATTGCGGAACATCATAAAAAAAGCGTGAACAAAGTTATACTATGCACGTATGTACTATTTGATCATCCTGAGCGGTTCTTGCAACATATTTTGTTAAATAACTCTGAGCTGTGCAGGTATTTGCAGTTCTAACTTATATAATATCAAAGTATACTATCCTATCAATACGACGCAATCAAAACATCAGTGACACTTTGCAGAACTTCATAACAAAGCGTAAACAAAGTTATACTATGCACGTATGTACTATTTGATCATCCTGAGCGGTTCTTGCAACATATTTTGTTAAATAACTCTGATCTTTGCAGGTATTTGCAGTTCTAACTTATATAATATCAAAGTATATTATCTTATCAATACGACGCCATCAAAACCTCAGCGTAACTTTGCGGAACTTCATAACAAAGCGTAAACAAAGTTATACTATGCACGGATATACTATTAGATCTTCCTGAGCGGGTCTTGCTACATATTTTGTTATATAACTCTGAGGTGTGCAGGTATTTGCAGTTCTAACTTATCTAATATCAATGTATACAATCTTATCAATACGACGCAATCAAAACATCAGCGACACTTTGCGGAACTTCATAACAAAGCGTAAACAAAGTTATACTCTGCACGTATGTACTATTTGATCATCCTGAGCGGTTCTTGCTGCATATTTAGTTAAATAAGTCTGAGGTTTGCATGTAGTTGCAGTTCTAACTTATATAATATCAAAGTATACTATCGTACCACTACGACCCAATCAAAACATCAGCGTAACATTGCGGAACATCATAACAAAGCGTGAACAAAGTTATACTATGCACGTATGTACTATTTGATCATCCTGAGCGGTTCTTGCAACATATTTTGTTAAATAACTCTGAGGTCTGCAGGTATTTGCAGTTCTAACTTATCTAATATCAATGTATACAATCTTATCAATACGACGCAATCAAAACATCAGCGACACTTTGCGGAACTTCATAACAAAGCGTAAACAAAGTTATACTGTGCACGTATGTACTATTTGATCATCCTGAGCGGTTCTTGCTGCATATTTAGTTAAATAACTCTGAGCTTTGCAGGTATTTTCAGTTCTACCTTATATAATATCATAGTATACTATCTTACCAATACGACGCAATCAAAACATCAGTGACACTTTGCAGAATTTCATAACAAAGCGTAAACAAAGTTATACTATGCACGTATGTACTATTTGATCATCCTGAGCGGTTCTTGCAACATATCTTGTTAAATAACTCTGATCTTTGCAGGTATTTGCAGTTCTAACTTATATAATATCAAAGTATATTATCTTATCAATACGACGCCATCAAAACCTCAGCGTAACTTTGCAGAACTTCATAACAAAGCGTAAACAAAGTTATACTATGCACGTATGTACTATTTGATGATCCTGAGCGGTTCTTGCAACATATTTTGTTAATTAACTCTGAGCTTTGCAGGTATTTGCAGTTCTAACTTATATAATATCAAAGTATATTATCTTATCAATACGACGCCATCAAAACCTCAGCGTAACTTTGCGGAACTTCATAACAAAGCGTAAACAAAGTTATACTATGCACGGATATACTATTAGATCTTCCTGAGCGGTTCTTGCTACATATTTTGTTATATAACTCTGAGGTGTGCAGGTATTTGCAGTTCTAACTTATCTAATATCAATGTATACTATCTTATCAATACGACGCAATCAAAACATCAGCGACACTTTGCGGAACTTCATAACAAAGCGTAAACAAAGTTATACTCTGCACGTATGTACTATTTGATCATCCTGAGCGGTTCTTGCTGCATATTTAGTTAAATAAGTCTGAGGTTTGCATGTAGTTGCAGTTCTAACTTATATAATATCAATGTATGCAATCTTATCAATACGACGCAATCAAAACATCAGCGACACTCTGCGGAACTTCATAACAAAGCGTAAACAAAGTTATACTATGCACGTATGTACTGTTTGATCATCCTGAGCGGTTCTTGCTACATATTTAGTTAAATAACTCTGAGCTTTGCTGGTATTTTCAGCTCTACCTTATATAATATCAAAGTATACTATCGTACCACTACGACGCAATCAAAACATCAGCGAAACATTGCGGAACATCATAAAAAAAGCGTGAACAAAGTTATACTCTGCACGTATGTAGTATTTGATCATCCTGAGCGGTTCTTGCAACATATTTTGTTAAATAACTCTGAGCTTTGCAGGTATTTGCAGTTCTAACTTATATAATATCAAAGTATATTATCTTATCAATACGACGCCATCAAAACCTCAGCGTAACTTTGCGGAACTTCATAACAAAGCGTAAACAAAGTTATACTATGCACGGATATACTATTAGATCTTCCTGAGCGGTTTTTCCTACATATTTTGTTATATAACTCTGAGGTGTGCAGGATTTGCAGTTCTAACTTATCTAATATCAATGTATACAATCTTATCAATACGACGCAATCAAAACATCAGCGACACTCTGCGGAACTTCATAACAAAGCGTAAACAAAGTTAGACTATGCACGTATGTACTGTTTGATCATCCTGACCGGTTCTTGCGACATATGTTGTTAAATAACTCTGAGCTTTGCAGGTATTTGCAGTTCTAACTTATATAATATCAAAGTACACTATCCTATAAATACGAAGCAATCAAAACCTCAGCGAAACTCTGCGGAACTTCATAACACAGCGTAAACAAAGTTATACTATGCACGTATGTACTGTTTGATCATCCTGAGCGGTTCTTGCTACATATTTAGTTAAATTTCTATGAGCTTAGCAGGTATTTTCAGCTCTACCTGATATAATATCAAAGTATACTATCGTACCACTACAACGCAATCAAAACATCAGCGAAACATTGCGGAACATCATAAAAAAAGCGTGAACAAAGTTATACTATGCACGTATGTACTATTTGATCATCCTGAGCGGTTCTTGCAACATATTTTGTTAAATAACTCTGAGCTGTGCAGGTATTTGCAGTTCTAACTTATATAATATCAAAGTATACTATCCTATCAATACGACGCAATCAAAACATCAGTGACACTTTGCAGAACTTCATAACAAAGCGTAAACAAAGTTATACTATGCACGTATGTACTATTTGATCATCCTGAGCGGTTCTTGCAACATATTTTGTTAAATAACTCTGATCTTTGCAGGTATTTGCAGTTCTAACTTATATAATATCAAAGTATATTATCTTATCAATACGACGCCATCAAAACCTCAGCGTAACTTTGCGGAACTTCATAACAAAGCGTAAACAAAGTTATACTATGCACGGATATACTATTAGATCTTCCTGAGCGGGTCTTGCTACATATTTTGTTATATAACTCTGAGGTGTGCAGGATTTGCAGTTCTAACTTATCTAATATCAATGTATACAATGTTATCAATACGACGCAATCAAAACATCAGCGACACTTTGCGGAACTTCATAACAAAGCGTAAACAAAGTTATACTATGCACGGATATACTATTAGATCTTCCTGAGCGGGTCTTGCTACATATTTTGTTATATAACTCTGAGGTGAGCAGGATTTGCAGTTCTAACTTATCTAATATCTATGTATACAATCTTATCAATACGACGCAATCAAAACATCAGTGACACTTTGCGGAACTTCATAACAAAGCGTAAACAAAGTTATACTGTGCACGTATGTACTATTTGATCATCCTGAGCGGTTCTTGCTGCATATTTAGTTGAATAAGTCTGAGGTTTGCATGTAGTTGCAGTTGTAACATATATAATATCAAAGTATACTATGTTATCAATACGACGCAATCAAAACATCAGCGAAACATTGCGGAACTTCATAACAAAGCGTAAACAAAGTTATACTATGCACGTATGTAGTATTTGATCATCCTGAGCGTATCTTGATACATATTTAGTTAAATAACTCTGAGCTTTGCAGGTATTTGCAGTTCTAACTTATATAAAATCAAAGTATACTATCTTATCAATACGACGCAATCAAAACCTCAGCAAAACTCTGCGGAACTTCATAACAAAGCGTGAACAAAGTTAGACTATGCACGTATGTACTGTTTGATCATCCTGAGCGTATCTTGCTACATATTTAGTTAAATAACTCTGAGCTTTGCAGGTATTTTCAGCTCTACCTTATATAATATCAAAGTATACTATCGTACCACTACGACGCAATCAAAACATCAGCGAAACATTGCGGAACATCATAAAAAAAGCGTGAACAAAGTTATACTATGCACGTGTGTACTATTTGATAATCCTGAGCGGTTCTTGCAACATATTTTGTTAAATGACTCTGAGCTTTGCAGGTATTTGCAGTTCTAACTTATATAATATCAAAGTATATTATCTTATCAATACGACGCCATCAAAACCTCAGCGTAACTTTGCGGAACTTCATAACAAAGCGTAAACAAAGTTATACTATGCACGGATATACTATTAGATCTTCCTGAGCGGTTCTTGCTACATATTTTGTTATATAACTCTGAGGTGTGCAGGATTTGCAGTTCTAACTTATCTAATATCAATGTATACAATGTTATCAATACGACGCAATCAAAACATCAGCGACACTTTGCGGAACTTCATAACAAAGCGAAAACAAAGTTATACTGTGCACGTATGTACTATTTCATCATCCTGAGCGGTTCTTGCTGCATATTTAGTTGAATAAGTCTGAGGTTTGCATGTAGTTGCAGTTCTAACATATATAATATCAAACTATACTATCCTATCAATACGACGCAATCAAAACATCAGCGAAACATTGCGGAACATCATAAAAACAGCGTGAACAAAGTTATACTATGCACGTATGTACTATTTGATCATCCTGAGCGGTTCTTGCAACATATTTTGTTAAATAACTCTGAGCTTTGCAGGTATTTGCAGTTCTAACTTATATAATATCAAAGTATATTATCTTATCAATACGACGCCATCAAAACCTCAGCGTAACTTTGCGGAACTTCATAACAAAGCGTAAACAAAGTTATACTATGCACGGATATACTATTAGATCTTCCTGAGCGGTTTTTGCTACATATTTTGTTATATAACTCTGAGGTGTGCAGGTATTTGCAGTTCTAACTTATCTAATATCAATGTAACCAATCTTATCAATACGACGCAATCAAAACATCAGCGACACTCTGCGGAACTTCATAACAAAGCGTAAACAAAGTTATACTATGCACGTATGTACTGTTTGATCATCCTCATAGGTTCTTGCTACATATTTAGTTAAATAACTCTGAGCTTTGCTGGTATTTTCAGCTCTACCTTATGTAATATCAAAGTATACTATCGTACCACTACGACGCAATCAAAACATCAGCGAAACATTGCGGAACTTCATAACAAAGCGTAAACAAAGTTATACTATGCACGGATATACTATTAGATCTTCCTGAGCGGGTCTTGCTACATATTTTGTTATATAACTCTGAGGTGTGCAGTATTTGCAGTTCTAACTTATCTAATATCAATGTATACAATGTTATCAATACGACGCAATCAAAACATCAGCGACACTTTGCGGAACTTCATAACAAAGCGTAAACAAAGTTATACTCTGCACGTATGTACTATTTGATCATCCTGAGCGGTTCTTGCTGCATATTTAGTTAAATAAGTCTGAGGTTTGCATGTAGTTGCAGTTCTAACTTATATAATATCAAAGTATACTATCGTACCACTACGACCCAATCAAAACATCAGCGTAACATTGCGGAACATCATAACAAAGCGTGAACAAAGTTATACTATGCACGTATGTACTATTTGATCATCCTGAGCGGTTCTTGCAACATATTTTGTTAAATAACTCTGAGGTCTGCAGGTATTTGCAGTTCTAACTTATCTAATATCAATGTATACAATCTTATCAATACGACGCAATCAAAACATCAGCGACACTTTGCGGAACTTCATAACAAAGCGTAAACAAAGTTATACTGTGCACGTATGTACTATTTGATCATCCTGAGCGGTTCTTGCTGCATATTTAGTTAAATAAATCAGAGGTTTGCATGTAGTTGCAGTTCTAACATATATAATATCAAACTATACTATCCTATCAATACGACGCAATCAAAACCTCAGCGAAACTCTGCGGAACTTCATAACACAGCGTAAACAAAGTTATACTATGCACGTATGTACTGTTTGATCATCCTGAGCGGTTCTTGCTACATATTTAGTTAAATAACTCTGAGCTTTGCAGGTATTTTCAGCTCTACCTTATATAATATCAAAGTATACTATCGTACCACTACGACGCAATCAAAACATCAGCGAAACATTGCGGTACATCATAAAAAAAGCGTGAACAAAGTTATACTATGCACGTATGTACTATTTGATAATCCTGAGCGGTTCTTGCAACATATTTTGTTAAATAACTCTGAGCTTTGCAGGTATTTGCAGTTCTAACTTATATAATATCAAAGTATATTATCTTATCATTACGACGCCATCAAAACATCAGCGACACTTTGCGGAACTTCATAACAAAGCGTAAACAAAGTTATACTGTGCACGTATGTACTATTTGATCATCCTGAGCGGTTCTTGCAACATATTTTGTTATATAACTCTGAGCTTTGCAGGTATTTGCAGTTCTAACTTATATAATATCAAAGTATATTATCTTATCAATACGACGCCATCAAAACCTCAGCGTAACTTTGCGGAACTTCATAACAAAGCGTAAACAAAGTTATACTATGCACGGATATACTATTAGATCTTCCTGAGCGGTTCTTGCTACATATTTTGTTATATAACTCTGAGGTGTGCAGGATTTGCAGTTCTAACTTATCTAATATCAATGTATACAATGTTATCAATACGACGCAATCAAAACATCAGCGACACTTTGCGGAACTTCATAACAAAGCGTAAACAAAGTTATACTGTGCACGTATGTACTATTTGATCATCCTGAGCGGTTCTTGCTGCATATTTAGTTAAATAAATCTGAGGTTTGCATGTAGTTGCAGTTCTAACATATATAATATCAAACTATACTATCCTATCAATACGACGCAATCAAAACCTCAGCGAAACTCTGCGGAACTTCATAACACAGCGTAAACAAAGTTATACTATGCACGTATGTACTGTTTGATCATCCTGAGCGGTTCTTGCTACATATTTATTTAAATAACTCTGAGCTTTGCAGGTATTTGCAGTTCTGACTTATATAATATCAAAGTATACTATCCTATAAATACGAAGCAATCAAAACCTCAGCGAAACTCTGCGGAACTTCATAACACAGCGTAAACAAAGTTATACTATGCACGTATGTACTGTTTGATCATCCTGAGCGGTTCTTGCTACATATTTAGTTAAATTTCTATGAGCTTAGCAGGTATTTTCAGCTCTACCTGATATAATATCAAAGTATACAATCGTACCACTACGACGCAATCAAAATATCAGCGAAACATTGCGGAACATCATAAAAAAAGCGTGAACAAAGTTATACTATGCACGTATGTACTATTTGATCATCCTGAGCGGTTCTTGCAACATATTTTGTTAAATAACTCTGAGCTGTGCAGGTATTTGCAGTACTAACTTATATAATATCAAAGTATACTATCCTATCAATACGACGCAATCAAAACATCAGTGACACTTTGCAGAACTTCATAACAAAGCGTAAACAAAGTTATACTATGCACGGATATACTATTAGATCTTCCTGAGCGGGTCTTGCTACATATTTTGTTATATAACTCTGAGGTGTGCAGGATTTGCAGTTCTAACTTATCTAATATCAATGTATACAATGTTATCAATACGACGCAATCAAAACATCAGCGACACTTTGCGGAACTTCATAACAAAGCGTAAACAAAGTTATACTATGCACGGATATACTATTAGATCTTTCTGAGCGGGTCTTGCTACATATTTTGTTATATAACTCTGAGGTGTGCAGGATTTGCAGTTCTAACTTATCTAATATCAATGTATACAATGTTATCAATACGACGCAATCAAAACATCAGCGACACTTTGCGGAACTTCATAACAAAGCGAAAACAAAGTTATACTGTGCACGTATGTACTATTTCATCATCCTCAGCGGTTCTTGCTGCATATTTAGTTGAATAAGTCTGAGGTTTGCATGTAGTTGCAGTTCTAACATATATAATATCAAACTATACTATCCTATCAATACGACGCAATCAAAACCTCAGCGAAACTCTACGGAACTTCATAACACAGCGTAAACAAAGTTATACTATGCACGTATGTACTATTTGATGATCCTGAGCGGTTCTTGCAACATATTTTGTTAAATAACTCTGAGCTTTGCAGGTATTTGCATTTCTAACTTATATAATATCAAAGTATATTATCTTATCAATACGACGCCATCAAAACCTCAGCGTAACTCTGCGGAACTTCATAACAAAGCGTTAACAAAGTTATACTATGCACGTATGTACTATTTGATCATCCTGACCGGTTCTTGCTGCATATTTAGTTAAATAACTCTGAGCTTTGCAGGTATTTGCAGTTCTAACTTATATAATATCAAAGTATATTATCTTATCAATACGACGCCATCAAAACCTCAGCGTAACTTTGCGGAACTTCATAACAAAGCGTAAACAAAGTTATACTATGCACGGATATACTATTAGATCTTCCTGAGCGGTTCTTGCTACATATTTTGTTATATAACTCTGAGGTGTGCAGGATTTGCAGTTCTAACTTATCTAATATCAATGTATACAATGTTATCAATACGACGCAATCAAAACATCAGCGACACTTTGCGGAACTTCATAACAAAGCGTAAACAAAGTTATACTGTGCACGTATGTACTATTTGATCATCCTGAGCGGTTCTTGCTGCATATTTAGTTAAATAAATCTGAGGTTTGCATGTAGTTGCAGTTCTAACATATATAATATCAAACTATACTATCCTATCAATACGACGCAATCAAAACCTCAGCGAAACTCTGCGGAACTTCATAACACAGCGTAAACAAAGTTATACTATGCACGTATGTACTGTTTGATCATCCTGAGCGGTTCTTGCTACATATTTATTTAAATAACTCTGAGCTTTGCAGGTATTTGCAGTTCTGACTTATATAATATCAAAGTATACTATCCTATAAATACGAAGCAATCAAAACCTCAGCGAAACTCTGCGGAACTTCATAACACAGCGTAAACAAAGTTATACTATGCACGTATGTACTGTTTGATCATCCTGAGCGGTTCTTGCTACATATTTAGTTAAATTTCTATGAGCTTAGCAGGTATTTTCAGCTCTACCTGATATAATATCAAAGTATACAATCGTACCACTACGACGCAATCAAAACATCAGCGAAACATTGCGGAACATCATAAAAAAAGCGTGAACAAAGTTATACTATGCACGTATGTACTATTTGATCATCCTGAGCGGTTCTTGCAACATATTTTGTTAAATAACTCTGAGCTGTGCAGGTATTTGCAGTTCTAACTTATATAATATCAAAGTATACTATCCTATCAATACGACGCAATCAAAACATCAGTGACACTTTGCAGAACTTCATAACAAAGCGTAAACAAAGTTATACTATGCACGGATATACTATTAGATCTTCCTGAGCGGGTCTTGCTACATATTTTGTTATATAACTCTGAGGTGTGCAGGATTTGCAGTTCTAACTTATCTAATATCAATGTATACAATGTTATCAATACGACGCAATCAAAACATCAGCGACACTTTGCGGAACTTCATAACAAAGCGTAAACAAAGTTATACTATGCACGGATATACTATTAGATCTTTCTGAGCGGGTCTTGCTACATATTTTGTTATATAACTCTGAGGTGTGCAGGATTTGCAGTTCTAACTTATCTAATATCAATGTATACAATGTTATCAATACGACGCAATCAAAACATCAGCGACACTTTGCGGAACTTCATAACAAAGCGAAAACAAAGTTATACTGTGCACGTATGTACTATTTCATCATCCTGAGCGGTTCTTGCTGCATATTTAGTTGAATAAGTCTGAGGTTTGCATGTAGTTGCAGTTCTAACATATATAATATCAAACTATACTATCCTATCAATACGACGCAATCAAAACCTCAGCGAAACTCTGCGGAACTTCATAACACAGCGTAAACAAAGTTATACTATGCACGTATGTACTATTTGATGATCCTGAGCGGTTCTTGCAACATATTTTGTTAAATAACTCTGAGCTTTGCAGGTATTTGCATTTCTAACTTATATAATATCAAAGTATATTATCTTATCAATACGACGCCATCAAAACCTCAGCGTAACTCTGCGGAACTTCATAACAAAGCGTTAACAAAGTTATACTATGCACGTATGTACTGTTTGATCATCCTGAGCGGTTCTTGCTACATATTTAGTTAAATAACTCTGAGCTTTGCAGGTATTTTCAGCTCTACCTTATATAATATCAAAGTATACTATCGTACCACTACGACGCAATCAAAACATCAGCGAAACATTGCGGAACATCATAAAAAAAGCGTGAACAAAGTTATACTATGCACGTATGTACTATTTGATAATCCTGAGCGGTTCTTGCAACATATTTTGTTAAATGACTCTGAGCTTTGCAGGTATTTGCAGTTCTAACTTATATAATATCAAAGTATATTATCTTATCAATACGACGCCATCAAAACCTCAGCGTCACTTTGCGGAACTTCATAACAAAGCGTAAACAAAGTTATACTATGCACGGATATACTATTAGATCTTCCTGAGCGGTTCTTGCTACATATTTTGTTATATAACTCTGAGGTGTGCAGGATTTGCAGTTCTAACTTATCTAATATCAATGTATACAATGTTATCAATACGACGCAATCAAAACATCAGCGACACTTTGCGGAACTTCATAACAAAGCGTAAACAAAGTTATACTATGCACGGATATACTATTAGATCTTCCTGAGCGGGTCTTGCTACATATTTTGTTATATAACTCTGAGGTGTGCAGGATTTGCAGTTCTAACTTATCTAATATCAATGTATACAATGTTATCAATACGACGCAATCAAAACATCAGCGACACTTTGCGGAACTTCATAACAAAGCGAAAACAAAGTTATACTGTGCACGTATGTACTATTTCATCATCCTGAGCGGTTCTTGCTGCATATTTAGTTGAATAAGTCTGAGGTTTGCATGTAGTTGCAGTTCTAACATATATAATATCAAACTATACTATCCTATCAATACGACGCAATCAAAACATCAGCGAAACATTGCGGAACATCATAAAAACAGCGTGAACAAAGTTATACTATGCACGTATGTACTATTTGATCATCCTGAGCGGTTCTTGCAACATATTTTGTTAAATAACTCTGAGCTTTGCAGGTATTTGCAGTTCTAACTTATATAATATCAAAGTATATTATCTTATCAATACGACGCCATCAAAACCTCAGCGTAACTTTGCGGAACTTCATAACAAAGCGTAAACAAAGTTATACTATGCACGGATATACTATTAGATCTTCCTGAGCGGTATTTGCTACATATTTTGTTATATAACTCTGAGGTGTGCAGGATTTGCAGTTCTAACTTATCTAATATCAATGTATACAATCTTATCAATACGACGCAATCAAAACATCAGCGACACTCTGCGGAACTTCATAACAAAGCGTAAACAAAGTTATACTATGCACGTATGTACTGTTTGATCATCCTCATAGGTTCTTGCTACATATTTAGTTAAATAACTCTGAGCTTTGCTGGTATTTTCAGCTCTACCTTATGTAATATCAAAGTATACTATCGTACCACTACGACGCAATCAAAACATCAGCGAAACATTGCGGAACTTCATAACAAAGCGTAAACAAAGTTATACTATGCACGGATATACTATTAGATCTTCCTGAGCGGGTCTTGCTACATATTTTGTTATATAACTCTGAGGTGTGCAGGATTTGCAGTTCTAACTTATCTAATATCAATGTATACAATGTTATCAATACGACGCAATCAAAACATCAGCGACACTTTGCGGAACTTCATAACAAAGCGTAAACAAAGTTATACTCTGCACGTATGTACTATTTGATCATCCTGAGCGGTTCTTGCTGCATATTTAGTTAAATAAGTCTGAGGTTTGCATGTAGTTGCAGTTCTAACTTATATAATATCAAAGTATACTATCGTACCACTACGACCCAATCAAAACATCAGCGTAACATTGCGGAACATCATAACAAAGCGTGAACAAAGTTATACTATGCACGTATGTACTATTTGATCATCCGGAGCGGTTCTTGCAACATATTTTGTTAAATAACTCTGAGGTCTGCAGGTATTTGCAGTTCTAACTTATCTAATATCAATGTATACAATCTTATCAATACGACGCAATCAAAACATCAGCGACACTTTGCGGAACTTCATAACAAAGCGTAAACAAAGTTATACTGTGCACGTATGTACTATTTGATCATCCTGAGCGGTTCTTGCTGCATATTTAGTTAAATAAATCTGAGGTTTGCATGTAGTTGCAGTTCTAACATATATAATATCAAACTATACTATCCTATCAATACGACGCAATCAAAACCTCAGCGAAACTCTGCGGAACTTCATAACACAGCGTAAACAAAGTTATACTATGCACGTATGTACTGTTTGATCATCCTGAGCGGTTCTTGCTACATATTTAGTTAAATAACTCTGAGCTTTGCAGGTATTTTCAGCTCTACCTTATATAATATCAAAGTATACTATCGTACCACTACGACGCAATCAAAACATCAGCGAAACATTGCGGAACATCATAAAAAAAGCGTGAACAAAGTTATACTATGCACGTATGTACTATTTGATAATCCTGAGCGGTTCTTGCAACATATTTTGTTAAATAACTCTGAGCTTTGCAGGTATTTGCAGTTCTAACTTATATAATATCAAAGTATATTATCTTATCATTACGACGCCATCAAAACATCAGCGACACTTTGCGGAACTTCATAACAAAGCGTAAACAAAGTTATACTGTGCACGTATGTACTATTTGATCATCCTGAGCGGTTCTTGCAACATATTTTGTTAAATAACTCTGAGCTTTGCAGGTATTTGCAGTTCTAACTTATATAATATCAAAGTATATTATCTTATCAATACGACGCCATCAAAACCTCAGCGTAACTTTGCGGAACTTCATAACAAAGCGTAAACAAAGTTATACTATGCACGGATATACTATTAGATCTTCCTGAGCGGGTCTTGCTACATATTTTGTTATATAACTCTGAGGTGTGCAGGATTTGCAGTTCTAACTTATCTAATATCAATGTATACAATGTTATCAATACGACGCAATCAAAACATCAGCGACACTTTGCGGAACTTCATAACAAAGCGTAAACAAAGTTATACTATGCACGGATATACTATTAGATCTTCCTGAGCGGGTCTTGCTACATATTTTGTTATATAACTCTGAGGTGTGCAGGATTTGCAGTTCTAACTTATCTAATATCAATGTATACAATGTTATCAATACGACGCAATCAAAACATCAGCGACACTTTGCGGAACTTCATAACAAAGCGTAAACAAAGTTATACTATGCACGGATATACTATTAGATCTTTCTGAGCAGGTCTTGCTACATATTTTGTTATATAACTCTGAGGTGTGCAGGATTTGCAGTTCTAACTTATCTAATATCAATGTATACAATGTTATCAATACGACGCAATCAAAACATCAGCGACACTTTGCGGAACTTCATAACAAAGCGAAAACAAAGTTATACTGTGCACGTATGTACTATTTCATCATCCTGAGCGGTTCTTGCTGCATATTTAGTTGAATAAGTCTGAGGTTTGCATGTAGTTGCAGTTCTAACATATATAATATCAAACTATACTATCCTATCAATACGACGCAATCAAAACCTCAGCGAAACTCTGCGGAACTTCATAACACAGCGTAAACAAAGTTATACTATGCACGTATGTACTATTTGATGATCCTGAGCGGTTCTTGCAACATATTTTGTTAAATAACTCTGAGCTTTGCAGGTATTTGCATTTCTAACTTATATAATATCAAAGTATATTATCTTATCAATACGACGCCATCAAAACCTCAGCGTAACTCTGCGGAACTTCATAACAAAGCGTTAACAAAGTTATACTATGCACGTATGTACTATTTGATCATCCTGACCGGTTCTTGCTGCATATTTAGTTAAATAACTCTGAGCTTTGCAGGTATTTTCAGCTCTACCTTATATAATATCAAAGTATACTATCGTACCACTACGACGCAATCAAAACATCAGGGAAACATTGCTTAACATCATAAAAAAAGCGTGAACAAAGTTATACTATGCACGTATGTACTATTTGATAATCCTGAGCGGTTCTTGCAACATGTTTTGTTAAATAACTCTGAGCTTTGCAGGTATTTGCAGTTCTAACTTATATAATATCAAAGTATATTATCTTATCAATACGACGCCATCAAAACATCAGCGAAACATTGCGGAACATCATAAAAAAAGCGTGAACAAAGTTATACTATGCACGTATGTACTATTTGATCATCCTGAGCGGTTCTTGCAACATATTTTGTTTAATAACTCTGAGCTTTGCAGGTATTTGCAGTTCTAACTTATATAATATCAAAGTATATTATCTTATCAATACGACGCCATCAAAACCTCAGCGTAACTTTGCGGAACTTCATAACAAAGCGTAAACAAAGTTATACTATGCACGGATATACTATTAGATCTTCCTGAGCGGTTTTTGCTACATATTTTGTTATATAACTCTGAGGTGTGCAGGATTTGCAGTTCTAACTTATCTAATATCAATGTATACAATCTTATCAATACGACGCAATCAAAACATCAGCGACACTCTGCGGAACTTCATAACAAAGCGTAAACAAAGTTATACTATGCACGTATGTACTGTTTGATCATCCTGAGCGGTTCTTGCTACATATTTAGTTAAATAACTCTGAGCTTTGCTGGTATTTTCAGCTCTACCTTATGTAATATCAAAGTATACTATCGTACCACTACGACGCAATCAAAACATCAGTGAAACATTGCGGAACTTCATAACAAAGCGTAAAATAAGTTATACTATGCACGTATGTACTATTTGATCATCCTGACCGGTTCTTGCAACATATTTTGTTAAATAACTCTGAGCTTTGCAGGTATTTGCAGTTCTGACTTATATAATATCAAAGTATACTATCCTATAAATACGAAGCAATCAAAACCTCAGCGAAACTCTGCGGAACTTCATAACACAGCGTAAACAAAGTTATACTATGCACGTATGTACTGTTTGATCATCCTGAGCGGTTCTTGCTACATATTTAGTTAAATTTCTATGAGCTTAGCAGGTATTTTCAGCTCTACCTGATATAATATCAAAGTATACAATCGTACCACTACGACGCAATCAAAACATCAGCGAAACATTGCGGAACATCATAAAAAAAGCGTGAACAAAGTTATACTATGCACGTATGTACTATTTGATCATCCTGAGCGGTTCTTGCAACATATTTTGTTAAATAACTCTGAGCTGTGCAGGTATTTGCAGTTCTAACTTATATAATATCAAAGTATACTATCCTATCAATACGACGCAATCAAAACATCAGTGACACTTTGCAGAACTTCATAACAAACCGTAAACAAAGTTATACTATGCACGTATGTACTATTTGATCATCCTGAGCGGTTCTTGCAACATATTTTGTTAAATAACTCTGATCTTTGCAGGTATTTGCAGTTCTAACTTATATAATATCAAAGTATATTATCTTATCAATACGACGCCATCAAAACCTCAGCGTAACTTTGCGGAACTTCATAACAAAGAGTAAACAAAGTTATACTATGCACGGATATACTATTAAATCTTCCTGAGCGGGTCTTGCTACATATTTTGTTATATAACTCTGAGGTGTGCAGGATTTGCAGTTCTAACTTATCTAATATCAATGTATACAATGTTATCAATACGACGCAATCAAAACATCAGCGACACTTTGCGGAACTTCATAACAAAGCGTAAACAAAGTTATACTATGCACGGATATACTATTAGATCTTTCTGAGCAGGTCTTGCTACATATTTTGTTATATAACTCTGAGGTGTGCAGGATTTGCAGTTCTAACTTATCTAATATCAATGTATACAATGTTATCAATACGACGCAATCAAAACATCAGCGACACTTTGCGGAACTTCATAACAAAGCGAAAACAAAGTTATACTGTGCACGTATGTACTATTTCATCATCCTGAGCGGTTCTTGCTGCATATTTAGTTGAATAAGTCTGAGGTTTGCATGTAGTTGCAGTTCTAACATATATAATATCAAACTATACTATCCTATCAATACGACGCAATCAAAACCTCAGCGAAACTCTGCGGAACTTCATAACACAGCGTAAACAAAGTTATACTATGCACGTATGTACTATTTGATGATCCTGAGCGGTTCTTGCAACATATTTTGTTAAATAACTCTGAGCTTTGCAGGTATTTGCATTTCTAACTTATATAATATCAAAGTATATTATCTTATCAATACGACGCCATCAAAACCTCAGCGTAACTCTGCGGAACTTCATAACAAAGCGTTAACAAAGTTATACTATGCACGTATGTACTATTTGATCATCCTGACCGGTTCTTGCTGCATATTTAGTTAAATAACTCTGAGCTTTGCAGGTATTTTCAGCTCTACCTTATATAATATCAAAGTATACTATCGTACCACTACGACGCAATCAAAACATCAGGGAAACATTGCTTAACATCATAAAAAAAGCGTGAACAAAGTTATACTATGCACGTATGTACTATTTGATAATCCTGAGCGGTTCTTGCAACATATTTTGTTAAATAACTCTGAGCTTTGCAGGTATTTGCAGTTCTAACTTATATAATATCAAAGTATATTATCTTATCAATACGACGCCATCAAAACATCAGCGAAACATTGCGGAACATCATAAAAAAAGCGTGAACAAAGTTATACTATGCACGTATGTACTATTTGATCATCCTGAGCGGTTCTTGCAACATATTTTGTTTAATAACTCTGAGCTTTGCAGGTATTTGCAGTTCTAACTTATATAATATCAAAGTATATTATCTTATCAATACGACGCCATCAAAACCTCAGCGTAACTTTGCGGAACTTCATAACAAAGCGTAAACAAAGTTATACTATGCACGGATATACTATTAGATCTTCCTGAGCGGTTTTTGCTACATATTTTGTTATATAACTCTGAGGTGTGCAGGATTTGCAGTTCTAACTTATCTAATATCAATGTATACAATCTTATCAATACGACGCAATCAAAACATCAGCGACACTCTGCGGAACTTCATAACAAAGCGTAAACAAAGTTATACTATGCACGTATGTACTGTTTGATCATCCTGAGCGGTTCTTGCTACATATTTAGTTAAATAACTCTGAGCTTTGCTGGTATTTTCAGCTCTACCTTATGTAATATCAAAGTATACTATCGTACCACTACGACGCAATCAAAACATCAGTGAAACATTGCGGAACTTCATAACAAAGCGTAAAATAAGTTATACTATGCACGTATGTACTATTTGATCATCCTGACCGGTTCTTGCAACATATTTTGTTAAATAACTCTGAGCTTTGCAGGTATTTGCAGTTCTGACTTATATAATATCAAAGTATACTATCCTATAAATACGAAGCAATCAAAACCTCAGCGAAACTCTGCGGAACTTCATAACACAGCGTAAACAAAGTTATACTATGCACGTATGTACTGTTTGATCATCCTGAGCGGTTCTTGCTACATATTTAGTTAAATTTCTATGAGCTTAGCAGGTATTTTCAGCTCTACCTGATATAATATCAAAGTATACAATCGTACCACTACGACGCAATCAAAACATCAGCGAAACATTGCGGAACATCATAAAAAAAGCGTGAACAAAGTTATACTATGCACGTATGTACTATTTGATCATCCTGAGCGGTTCTTGCAACATATTTTGTTAAATAACTCTGAGCTGTGCAGGTATTTGCAGTTCTAACTTATATAATATCAAAGTATACTATCCTATCAATACGACGCAATCAAAACATCAGTGACACTTTGCAGAACTTCATAACAAACCGTAAACAAAGTTATACTATGCACGTATGTACTATTTGATCATCCTGAGCGGTTCTTGCAACATATTTTGTTAAATAACTCTGATCTTTGCAGGTATTTGCAGTTCTAACTTATATAATATCAAAGTATATTATCTTATCAATACGACGCCATCAAAACCTCAGCGTAACTTTGCGGAACTTCATAACAAAGCGTAAACAAAGTTATACTATGCACGGATATACTATTAAATCTTCCTGAGCGGGTCTTGCTACATATTTTGTTATATAACTCTGAGGTGTGCAGGATTTGCAGTTCTAACTTATCTAATATCAATGTATACAATGTTATCAATACGACGCAATCAAAACATCAGCGACACTTTGCGGAACTTCATAACAAAGCGTAAACAAAGTTATACTATGCACGGATATACTATTAGATCTTTCTGAGCAGGTCTTGCTACATATTTTGTTATATAACTCTGAGGTGTGCAGGATTTGCAGTTCTAACTTATCTAATATCAATGTATACAATGTTATCAATACGACGCAATCAAAACATCAGCGACACTTTGCGGAACTTCATAACAAAGCGAAAACAAAGTTATACTGTGCACGTATGTACTATTTCATCGTCCTGAGCGGTTCTTGCTGCATATTTAGTTGAATAAGTCTGAGGTTTGCATGTAGTTGCAGTTCTAACATATATAATATCAAACTATACTATCCTATCAATACGACGCAATCAAAACCTCAGCGAAACTCTGCGGAACTTCATAACACAGCGTAAACAAAGTTATACTATGCACGTATGTACTATTTGATGATCCTGAGCGGTTCTTGCAACATATTTTGTTAAATAACTCTGAGCTTTGCAGGTATTTGCATTTCTAACTTATATAATATCAAAGTATATTATCTTATCAATACGACGCCATCAAAACCTCAGCGTAACTCTGCGGAACTTCATAACAAAGCGTGAACAAAGTTATACTATGCACTTATGTACTATTTGATCATCCTGAGCGGTTCTTGCAACATATTTTGTTAAATAACTCTGAGCTTTGCAGGTATTTGCAGTTCTAACTTATATAATATCAAAGTATACTATCCTATCAATACGACGCAATCAAAACCTCAGCGAAACTCTGCGGAACTTCATAACAAAGCGTCAACAAAGTTATACTATGCACGGATGTACTATTTGATCATCCTGAGCGGTTCTGGCAACATATTTTGTTAAATAACTCTGAGCTTTGCCGGTATTTGCAGTTCTAACTTATATAATATCAAAGTATACTATGCTATCAATACGACGCAATCAAAACCTCAGCGAAACTCTGCGGAACTTCATAACACAGCGTAAACAAAGTTATACTATGCACGTATGTACTATTTGATCATCCTGAGCGGTTCTTGCAACATATTTTGTTATATAACTCTGAGGTGTGCAGGTATTTGCAGTTCTAACTTATATAATATCAAAGTATGATATCCTATCAATACGACTCAATCAAAACCTCAGCGAAACTCTGCGGAACTTCATAACACAGCGTAAACAAAGTTATAATATGCACGTATTTACTCTTTGATCATCCTGAGCGGTTCTTGCTACATATTTACTTAAATAACTCTGAGCTTTGCAGGTATTTTCAGTTCTACCTTATATAATATCATAGTATACTATCTTACCAATACGACGCAATCAAAACATCAGTGACACTTTGCAGAACTTCATAACAAAGCGTAAACAAAGTTATACTATGCACGTATGTACTATTTGATCATCCTGAGCGGTTCTTGCAACATATTTTGTTAAATAACTCTGATCTTTGGAGGTATTTGCAGTTCTAACTTATATAATATCAAAGTATACTATCTTATTAATACGACGCAATCAAAACCTCAGCGAAACTCTGCGGAACTTCATAACAAAGCGTGAACAAAGTTATACTATGCAGGGATGTACTATTTGATCGCTCTGAGCGGTTCTAAATACATATTTTGCCATATCACTCTCAGGTTTGTAGGTAGTTGCAGTTCTACCTTATATAATATCATAGTATACTATCTTACCAATACGACGCAATTAAAACATCAGCGACACTTTGCGGAATTTCATAAGAAAGCGAGAACAAAGTTATACTGTGCACGTATGTACTGTTTGGTCATCCTGAGCGGTTCTTGCTACATATTTAGTTAAATAACTCTGAGCTTTGCAGGTATTTTCAGCTCTACCTTATATAATATCAAAGTATACTATCGTACCACTACGACGCAATCAAAACATCAGCGAAACATTGCGGAACATCATAACAAAGCGTGAACAAAGTTATACTATGCACGTATGTACTATTTGATCATCCTGAGCGGTTCTTGGAACATATTTTGTTAAATAACTCTGAGCTTTGCAGGTATTTGCAGTTCTAACTTATATAATATCAAAGTATAATTATCAATTCAATACGACGCAATCAAAACCTCAGCGAAACTCTGCGGAACTTCATAACACAGCGTAAACAAAGTTATACTATGCACGTATGTACTGTTTGATCATCCTGAGCGGTTCTTACTACATATTTAGTTAAATAACTCTGAGCTTTGCAGGTATTTTCAGTTCTACCTTATATAATATCAAAGTATACTATCTTATCAATACGACGCAATCAAAACCTCAGCGAAACTCTGCGGAACTTCATAACACAGCGTAAACAAAGTTATAATATGCACGTATGTACTGTTTGATCATCCTGAGCGGTTCTTGCTACATATTTAGTTAAATAACTCTGAGCTTTGCAGGTATTTTCCGCTCTACCTTATATAATATCAAAGTATACTATCGTACCACTACGACGCAATCAAAACCTCAGCGAAACTCTGCGGAACTTCATAACAAAGCGTTAACAAAATTATACTATGCACGGATGTACTATTTGATCATCCTGAGCGGTTCTTGCAACATATTTTGTTAAATAACTCTGAGCTTTGCAGGTATTTGCAGTTCTAACTTATATAATATCAAAGTATATTATCTTATCAATACGACGCCATCAAAACCTCAGCGTAACTTTGCGGAACTTCATAACAAAGCGTAAACAAAGTTATACTATGCACGGATATACTATTAGATCTTCCTGAGCGGGTCTTGCTACATATTTTGTTATATAACTCTGAGGTGTGCAGGATTTGCAGTTCTAACTTATCTAATATCAATGTATACAATGTTATCAATACGACGCAATCAAAACATCAGCGACACTATGCGGAACTTCATAACAAAGCGAAAACAAAGTTATACTGTGCACGTATGTACTATTTCATCATCCTGAGCGGTTCTTGCTGCATATTTAGTTGAATAAGTCTGAGGTTTGCATGTAGTTGCAGTTCTAACATATATAATATCAAACTATACTATCCTATCAATACGACGCAATCAAAACCTCAGCGAAACTCTGCGGAACTTCATAACACAGCGTAAACAAAGTTATACTATGCACGTATGTACTATTTGATCATCCTGAGCGGTTCTTGCAACATATTTTGTTAAATAACTCTGAGCTTTGCAGGTATTTGCAGTTCTAACTTATATAATATCAAAGTATAGTATCTTATCAATACGACGCCATCAAAACCTCAGCGAAACTTTGCGGAACTTCATAACAAAGCGTAAACAAAGTTATACTATGCACGGATATACTATTAGATCTTCCTGAGCGGTTTTTGCTACATATTTTGTTATATAACTCTGAGGTGTGCAGGATTTGCAGTTCTAACTTATCTAATATCAATGTATACAATCTTATCAATACGACGCAATCAAAACATCAGCGACACTCTGCGGAACTTCATAACAAAGCGTAAACAAAGTTATACTATGCACGTATGTACTGTTTGATCATCCTGAGCGGTTCTTGCTACATATTTAGTTAAATAACTCTGAGCTTTGCTGGTATTTTCAGCTCTACCTTATGTAATATCAAAGTATACTATCGTACCACTACGACGCAATCAAAACATCAGTGAAACATTGCGGAACTTCATAACAAAGCGTAAAATAAGTTATACTGTGCACGTATGTACTATTTGATCATCCTGAGCGGTTCTTGCAACATATTTTGTTAAATAACTCTGATCTTTGGAGGAATTTGCAGTTCTAACTTATATAATATCAAAGTATACTATCTTATTAATACGACGCAATCAAAACCTCAGCGAAACTCTGCGGAACTTCATAACAAAGCGTGAACAAAGTTATACTATGCACGGATGTACTATTTGATCGCTCTGAGCGGTTCTAAATACATATTTTGCCATATCACTCTCAGGTTTGTAGGTAGTTGCAGTTCTACCTTATATAATATCATAGTATACTATCTTACCAATACGACGCAATTAAAACATCAGCGACACTTTGCGGAACTTCATAACAAAGCGTGAACAAAGTTATACTATGCACGTATGTAGTATTTGATCATCCTGAGCGTATCTTGATACATATTTATTTAAATAACTCTGAGCTTTGCAGGTATTTGCAGTTCTAACTTATATAATATCAAAGTATACTATCTTATCAATACGACGCAATCAAATCCTCAGCGAAACTCTGCGGAACTTCATAACACAGCGTAAGCAAAGTTATACTATGCACGTATGTACTGTTTGATCATCCTGAGCGGTTCTTGCTACATATTTAGTTAAATAACTCTGAGCTTTGCAGGTATTTCCAGTTCTAACTTATATAATATCAATGTATATTATTCTATCAATACGACGCAATCAAAACCTCAGCGAAACTCTGCGGAACTTCATAACACAGCGTAAACAAAGTTATACTATGCACGTATGTACTGTTTGATCATCCTGAGCGGTTCTTGCTACATATTTAGTTAAATAACTCTGAGCTTTGCAGGTATTTTCAGCTCTACCTTATATAATATCAAAGTATACTATCTTATCAATACGACGCAATCAAAACCTCAGCGAAACTCTGCGGAACTTCATAACACAAAGTAAACAAAGTTATACTATACACGTATGTACTATTTGATCATCCTGAGCGGTTCTTGCAACATATTTTGTTAAATAACTCTGATCTTTGGAGGAATTTGCAGTTCTAACTTATATAATATCAAAGTATACTATCTTATTAATACGACGCAATCAAAACCTCAGCGAAACTCTGCGGAACTTCATAACACAGCGTAAACAAAGTTATACTATGCACGTATGTACTGTTTGATCATCCTGAGCGGTTCTTGCTACATATTTAGTTAAATAACTCTGAGCTTTGCAGGTATTTTCAGCTCTACCTTATATAATATCAAAGTATACTATCGTACCACTACGACGCAATCAAAACCTCAGCGAAACTCTGCGGAACTTCATAACAAAGCGTTAACAAAGTTATACTATGCACGTATGTACTATTTGATCATCCTGAGCGGTTCTTGCAACATATTTTGTTAAATAACTCTGATCTTTGGAGGAATTTGCAGTTCTAACTTATATAATATCAAAGTATACTATCTTATTAATACGACGCAATCAAAACCTCAGCGAAACTCTGCGGAACTTCATAACAAAGCGTGAACAAAGTTATACTATGCACGGATGTACTATTTGATCGCTCTGAGCGGTTCTAAATGCATATTTTGCCATATCACTCTCAGGTTTGTAGGTAGTTGCAGTTCTACCTTATATAATATCATAGTATACTATCTTACCAATACGACGCAATTAAAACATCAGCGACACTTTGCGGAATTTCATAAGAAAGCGAGAACAAAGTTATACTATGCACGGATATAATATTTGATCTTCCTGAGCGGTTCTTGCTACATATTTAGTTAAATAACTCTGAGCTTTGCAGGTAGTTGCAGTTCTATCTTACATAATATCAAAGTATACCACCATACCAATTGCGACGTAATCAAAATATCAGCGAAACATTGCGGAACTTCATAACAAAGAATAAACAAAGTTATACTATGCACGTATGTAGTATTTGATCATCCTGAGCGTATCTTGATACATATTTATTTAAATAACTCTGAGCTTTGCAGGTATTTGCAGTTCTAACTTATATAATATCAAAGTATACTATCTTATCAATACGACGCAATCAAATCCTCAGCGAAACTCTGCGGAACTTCATAACACAGCGTAAACAAAGTTATACTATGCACGTATGTACTGTTTGATCATCCTGAGCGGTTCTTGCTACATATTTAGTTAAATAACTCTGAGCTTTGCAGGTATTTTCAGTTCTACCTTATATAATATCATACTATACTATCTTACCAATACGACGCAATCAAAACATCAGTGACACTTTGCAGAACTTCATAACAAAGCGTAAACAAAGTTATACTATGCACGTATGTACTATTTGATCATCCTGAGCGGTTCTTGCAACATATTTTGTTAAATAACTCTGAGCTTTGCAGGTATTTTCCGCTCTACCTTATATAATATCAAAGTATACTATCGTACCACTACGACGCAATCAAAACCTCAGCGAAACTCTGCGGAACTTCATAACAAAGCGTTAACAAAATTATACTATGCACGGATGTACTATTTGATCATCCTGAGCGGTTCTTGCAACATATTTTGTTAAATAACTCTGAGCTTTGCAGGTATTTGCAGTTCTAACTTATATAATATCAAAGTATATTATCTTATCAATACGACGCCATCAAAACCTCAGCGTAACTTTGCGGAACTTCATAACAAAGCGTAAACAAAGTTATACTATGCACGGATATACTATTAGATCTTCCTGAGCGGGTCTTGCTACATATTTTGTTATATAACTCTGAGGTGTGCAGGATTTGCAGTTCTAACTTATCTAATATCAATGTATACAATGTTATCAATACGACGCAATCAAAACATCAGCGAAACTCTGCGGAACTTCATAACAAAGCGAAAACAAAGTTATACTGTGCACGTATGTACTATTTCATCATCCTGAGCGGTTCTTGCTGCATATTTAGTTGAATAAGTCTGAGGTTTGCATGTAGTTGCAGTTCTAACATATATAATATCAAACTATACTATCCTATCAATACGACGCAATCAAAACCTCAGCGAAACTCTGCGGAACTTCATAACACAGCGTAAACAAAGTTATACTATGCACGTATGTACTATTTGATCATCCTGAGCGGTTCTTGCAACATATTTTGTTAAATAACTCTGAGCTTTGCAGGTATTTGCAGTTCTAACTTATATAATATCAAAGTATAGTATCTTATCAATACGACGCCATCAAAACCTCAGCGTAACTTTGCGGAACTTCATAACAAAGCGTAAACAAAGTTATACTATGCACGGATATACTATTAGATCTTCCTGAGCGGTTTTTGCTACATATTTTGTTATATAACTCTGAGGTGTGCAGGATTTGCAGTTCTAACTTATCTAATATCAATGTATACAATCTTATCAATACGACGCAATCAAAACATCAGCGACACTCTGCGGAACTTCATAACAAAGCGTAAACAAAGTTATACTATGCACGTATGTACTGTTTGATCATCCTGAGCGGTTCTTGCTACATATTTAGTTAAATAACTCTGAGCTTTGCTGGTATTTTCAGCTCTACCTTATGTAATATCAAAGTATACTATCGTACCACTACGACGCAATCAAAACATCAGTGAAACATTGCGGAACTTCATAACAAAGCGTAAAATAAGTTATACTGTGCACGTATGTACTATTTGATCATCCTGAGCGGTTCTTGCAACATATTTTGTTAAATAACTCTGATCTTTGGAGGAATTTGCAGTTCTAACTTATATAATATCAAAGTATACTATCTTATTAATACGACGCAATCAAAACCTCAGCGAAACTCTGCGGAACTTCATAACAAAGCGTGAACAAAGTTATACTATGCACGGATGTACTATTTGATCGCTCTGAGCGGTTCTAAATACATATTTTGCCATATCACTCTCAGGTTTGTAGGTAGTTGCAGTTCTACCTTATATAATATCATAGTATACTATCTTACCAATACGACGCAATTAAAACATCAGCGACACTTTGCGGAACTTCATAACAAAGCGTAAACAAAGTTATACTATGCACGTATGTAGTATTTGATCATCCTGAGCGTATCTTGATACATATTTATTTAAATAACTCTGAGCTTTGCAGGTATTTGCAGTTCTAACTTATATAATATCAAAGTATACTATCTTATCAATACGACGCAATCAAATCCTCAGCGAAACTCTGCGGAACTTCATAACACAGCGTAAGCAAAGTTATACTATGCACGTATGTACTGTTTGATCATCCTGAGCGGTTCTTGCTACATATTTAGTTAAATAACTCTGAGCTTTGCAGGTATTTCCAGTTCTAACTTATATAATATCAATGTATATTATTCTATCAATACGACGCAATCAAAACCTCAGCGAAACTCTGCGGAACTTCATAACACAGCGTAAACAAAGTTATACTATGCACGTATGTACTGTTTGATCATCCTGAGCGGTTCTTGCTACATATTTAGTTAAATAACTCTGAGCTTTGCAGGTATTTTCAGCTCTACCTTATATAATATCAAAGTATACTATCTTATCAATACGACGCAATCAAAACCTCAGCGAAACTCTGCGGAACTTCATAACACAAAGTAAACAAAGTTATACTATACACGTATGTACTATTTGATCATCCTGAGCGGTTCTTGCAACATATTTTGTTAAATAACTCTGATCTTTGGAGGAATTTGCAGTTCTAACTTATATAATATCAAAGTATACTATCTTATTAATACGACGCAATCAAAACCTCAGCGAAACTCTGCGGAACTTCATAACACAGCGTAAACAAAGTTATACTATGCACGTATGTACTGTTTGATCATCCTGAGCGGTTCTTGCTACATATTTAGTTAAATAACTCTGAGCTTTGCAGGTATTTTCAGCTCTACCTTATATAATATCAAAGTATACTATCGTACCACTACGACGCAATCAAAACCTCAGCGAAACTCTGCGGAACTTCATAACAAAGCGTTAACAAAGTTATACTATGCACGTATGTACTATTTGATCATCCTGAGCGGTTCTTGCAACATATTTTGTTAAATAACTCTGATCTTTGGAGGAATTTGCAGTTCTAACTTATATAATATCAAAGTATACTATCTTATTAATACGACGCAATCAAAACCTCAGCGAAACTCTGCGGAACTTCATAACAAAGCGTGAACAAAGTTATACTATGCACGGATGTACTATTTGATCGCTCTGAGCGGTTCTAAATACATATTTTGCCATATCACTCTCAGGTTTGTAGGTAGTTGCAGTTCTACCTTATATAATATCATAGTATACTATCTTACCAATACGACGCAATTAAAACATCAGCGACACTTTGCGGAATTTCATAAGAAAGCGAGAACAAAGTTATACTATGCACGGATATAATATTTGATCTTCCTGAGCGGTTCTTGCTACATATTTAGTTAAATAACTCTGAGCTTTGCAGGTAGTTGCAGTTCTATCTTACATAATATCAAAGTATACCACCATACCAATTGCGACGTAATCAAAATATCAGCGAAACATTGCGGAACTTCATAACAAAGAATAAACAAAGTTATACTATGCACGTATGTAGTATTTGATCATCCTGAGCGTATCTTGATACATATTTATTTAAATAACTCTGAGCTTTGCAGGTATTTGCAGTTCTAACTTATATAATATCAAAGTATACTATCTTATCAATACGACGCAATCAAATCCTCAGCGAAACTCTGCGGAACTTCATAACACAGCGTAAACAAAGTTATACTATGCACGTATGTACTGTTTGATCATCCTGAGCGGTTCTTGCTACATATTTAGTTAAATAACTCTGAGCTTTGCAGGTATTTTCAGTTCTACCTTATATAATATCATACTATACTATCTTACCAATACGACGCAATCAAAACATCAGTGACACTTTGCAGAACTTCATAACAAAGCGTAAACAAAGTTATACTATGCACGTATGTACTATTTGATCATCCTGAGCGGTTCTTGCAACATATTTTGTTAAATAACTCTGATCTTTGGAGGTATTTGCAGTTCTAACTTATATAATATGAAAGTATACTATCTTATTAATACGATGCAATCAAAACCTCAGCGAAACTCTGCGGAACTTCATAACAAAGCGTGAACAAAGTTATACTATGCACGGATGTACTATTTGATCGCTCTGAGCGGTTCTAAATACATATTTTGCCATATCACTCTCAGGTTTGTAGGTAGTTGCAGTTCTATCTTATATAATATCATAGTATACTATCTTACCAATACGACGCAATTAAACCATCAGCGAAACATTGCGGAACTTCATAACAAAGCATAAACAAAGTTATACTATGCACGGATATAATATTTGATCATCCTGAGCGGTTCTTGCTACATATTTAGTTAAATAACTCTGAGCTTTGCAGGTAGTTGCAGTTCTATCTTACATAATATCAAAGTATACCACCTTACCAATTGCGACGTAATCAAAATATCAGCGAAACATTGCGGAACTTCATAACAAAACGTAAACAAAGTTATAGTATGCACGTATGTACTATTTGATCATCCTGAGCGGTTCTTGCTACATATTTAGTTAAATAACTCTGAGGTTTGCACGTAGTTGCAGTTCTATCTTATATAATATCAATGTATACTATCTTACTAATTGCGACGCAATCAAAACATCAGCGAAACTTTGCGGAACTTCATAACAAAGCGTAAACAAAGTTATACTATACACGTATGTACTATTTGATCATCCTGAGCGGTTCTTGCTTCTTATTTAGTTAAATAACTCTGAGCTTTGCAGGTAGTTGCAGTTCTATCTTACATAATATCAAAGTATACCACCTTACCAATTGCGACGTAATCAAAATATCAGCGAAACATTGCGGAACTTCATAACAAAACGTAAACAAAGTTATACTATGCACGTATGTACTATTTGATCATCCTGAGCGGTTCTTGCTACATGTTTAGTTAAATAACTCTGAGGTGTGCAGGTATTTGCAGTTCTAACTTATCTAATATCAATGTATACTATCTTATCAATACGACGTAATCAAAACATCAGCGAAACATTGCGGAACTTCATAACAAAGCATAAACAAAGTTATACTATGCACGGATATACTATTAGATCTTCCTGAGCGGTTCTTGCTACATATTTTGTTATATAACTCTGAGGTGTGCAGGTATTTGCAGTTCTAACTTATCTAATATCATAGTATACTATCTTACCAATACGACGCAATTAAAACATCAGCGAAACATTGCGGAACTTCATAACAAAGCATAAACAAAGTTATACTATGCACGGATATACTATTAGATCTTCCTGAGCGGTTCTTGCTACATATATAGTTAAATAACTCTGAGGTTTGCAGGTAGTTGCAGTTCTATCTTATATAATATCATAGTATACTATCTTACCAATACGACGCAATTAATCCATCAGCGAAACATTGCGGAACTTCATAACAAAGCATAAACAAAGTTATACTATTCACGGATATACTATTAGATCTTCCTGAGCGGTTCTTGCTACATATTTTGTTATATAACTCTGAGGTGTGCAGGTATTTGCAGTTCTAACTTATCTAATATCAATGTATACTATCTTACCAATACGACGCAATTAAAACATCAGCGACGCTTTGCGGAATTTCATAAGAAATCGAGAACAAAGTTATACTATGCATGGATATACTATTTGATCTTCCTGAGCGGTTCTTGCTACATATTTTGTTATATAACTCTGAGGTGTGCAGGTATTTGCAGTTCTAACTTATCTAATATCAATGTATACTATCTTATCAATACGACGTAATCAAAACATCAGCGAAACATTGCGGAACTTCATAACAAAGCGTAAACAAAGTTATACTATGCACGTATGTACTATTTGATCATCCTGAGCGGTTCTTGCTACATATTTAGTTAAATAACTCTGAGCTTTGCAGGTATTTGCAGTTCTAACTTATATAATACCAGTGCATACTATCGTATCAATACGACGTAATCAAAACATCAGCGAAACATTGCGGAACTTCATAACAAAGCGTAAACAAAGTTATACTATGCACGTATGTACTATTTGATCGTCCTGAGCGGTTCTAAATACATATTTTGCCATATCACTCTCAGGTTTGTAGGTAGTTGCAGTTCTAACTTATCTAATATCAATGTATACTATCTTACCAATACGACGCAATTAAAACATCAGCGACACTTTGCGGAATTTCATAAGAAATCGAGAACAAAGTTATACTATGCATGGATATACTATCTGATCTTCCTGAGCGGTTCTTGCTACATATTTTGTTATATAACTCTGAGGTGTGCAGGTATTTGCAGTTCTACCTTATATAATATCATAGTATACTATCTTACCAATACAACGCAATCAAAACATCAGCGAAACATTGCGGAACTTCATAACAAAGCGTAAACAAAGTTATACTATGCACGTATGTACTATTTGATCGTCCTGAGCGGTTCTAAATACATATTTTGCCATATCACTCTCAGGTTTGTAGGTAGTTGCAGTTCTAACTTATCTAATATCAATGTATACTATCTTACCAATACGACGCAATTAAAACATCAGCGACACTTTGCGGAATTTCATAAGAAATCGAGAACAATGTTATACTATGCATGGATATACTATTTGATCTTCCTGAGCGGTTCTTGCTACATATTTTGTTATATAACTCTGAGGTGTGCAGGTATTTGCAGTTCTACCTTATATAATATCATAGTATACCATCTTACCAATACAACGCAATCAAAACATCAGCGAAACATTGCGGAACTTCATAACAAAGCGTAAACAAAGTTATACTATGCACGTATGTACTATTTGATCATCCTGAGCGGTTCTTGCTTCTTATTTAGTTAAATAACTCTGAGCTTTGCAGGTATTTTCAGTTCTACCTTATATAATATCATAATATACTATCTTACCAATACGACGCAATCAAATCATCAGTGACACTTTGCGGAATTTCATAAGAAAGCGAGAACAAAGTTATACTATGCACGGGTGTACTATTTGATCATCCAGAGCGGTTCTTGCTACATATATAGTTAAATAACTCTGAGGTTTGCAGGTAGTTGCAGTTCTATCTTATATAATATCATAGTATACTATCTTACCAATACGACGCAATTGAACCATCAGCGAAACATTGCGGAACTTCATAACAAAGCATAAACAAAGTTATACTATGCACGGATATACTATTAGATCTTCCTGAGCGGTTCTTGCTACATATTTTGTTATATAACTCTGAGGTGTGCAGGTATTTGCAGTTCTAACTTATCTAATATCAATGTATACTATCTTATCAATACGACGTAATCAAAACATCAGCGAAACATTGCGGAACTTCATAACAAAGCGTAAACAAAGTTATACTATGCACGTATATACTATTTGATCATCCTGAGCGGTTCTTGCTACATATATAGTTAAATAACTCTGAGGTTTGCAGGTAGTTGCAGTTCTATCTTATATAATATCATAGTATACTATCTTACCAATACGACGCAATTAATCCATCAGCGAAACATTGCGGAACTTCATAACAAAGCATAAACAAAGTTATACTATGCACGGATATACTATTAGATCTTCCTGAGCGGTTCTTGCTACATATTTTGTTATATAACTCTGAGGTGTGCAGGTATTTGCAGTTCTAACTTATCTAATATCAGAGTATACTATCTTACCAATACGACGCAACTAAACCATCAGCGAAACATTGCGGAACTTCCTAACAAAGCATAAACAAAGTTATACTATGCACGGATATACTATTAGATCTTCCTGAGCGGTCCTTCCTACATATATAGTTAAATAACTCTGAGGTTTGCAGGTAGTTGCAGTTCTATCTTATATAATATCATAGTATACTATCTTACCAATACGACGCAATTAATCCATCAGCGAAACATTGCGGAACTTCATAACAAAGCATAAACAAAGTTATACTATTCACGGATATACTATTAGATCTTCCTGAGCGGTTCTTGCTACATATTTTGTTATATAACTCTGAGGTGTGCAGGTATTTGCAGTTCTAACTTATCTAATATCAATGTATACTATCTTACCAATACGACGCAATTAAAACATCAGCGACACTTTGCGGAATTTCATAAGAAATCGAGAACAAAGTTATACTATGCATGGATATACTATTTGATCTTCCTGAGCGGTTCTTGCTACATATTTAGTTAAATAACTCTGAGCTTTGCAGGTAGTTGCAGTTCTATCTTACATAATATCAAAGTATACCACCATACCAATTGCGACGTAATCAAAATATCAGCGAAACATTGCGGAACTTCATAACAAAGAATAAACAAAGTTATACTATGCACGTATGTAGTATTTGATCATCCTGAGCGGTTCTTGCTACATATTTATTTAAATAACTCTGAGCTTTGCAGGTATTTTCAGTTCTACCTTATATAATATCATACTATACTATCTTACCAATACGACGCAATCAAAACATCAGTGACACTTTGCAGAACTTCATAACAAAGCGTAAACAAAGTTATACTATGCACGTATGTACTATTTGATCATCCTGAGCGGTTCTTGCAACATATTTTGTTAAATAACTCTGATCTTTGGAGGTATTTGCAGTTCTAACTTATATAATATGAAAGTATACTATCTTATTAATACGACGCAATCAAAACCTCAGCGAAACTCTGCGGAACTTCATAACAAAGCGTGAACAAAGTTATACTATGCACGGATGTACTATTTGATCGCTCTGAGCGGTTCTAAATACATATTTTGCCATATCACTCTCAGGTTTGTAGGTAGTTGCAGTTCTATCTTATATAATATCATAGTATACTATCTTACCAATACGACGCAATTAAACCATCAGCGAAACATTGCGGAACTTCATAACAAAGCATAAACAAAGTTATACTATGCACGGATATAATATTTGATCATCCTGAGCGGTTCTTGCTACATATTTAGTTAAATAACTCTGAGCTTTGCAGGTAGTTGCAGTTCTAGCTTACATAATATCAAAGTATACCACCTTACCAATTGCGACGTAATCAAAATATCAGCGAAACATTGCGGAACTTCATAACAAAACGTAAACAAAGTTATACTATGCACGTATGTACTATTTGATCATCCTGAGCGGTTCTTGCTACATGTTTAGTTAAATAACTCTGAGGTGTGCAGGTATTTGCAGTTCTAACTTATCTAATATCAATGTATACTATCTTATCAATACGACGTAATCAAAACATCAGCGAAACATTGCGGAACTTCATAACAAAGCGTAAACAAAGTTATACTATGCACGGATATACTATTAGATCTTCCTGAGCGGTTCTTGCTACATATTTTGTTATATAACTCTGAGGTGTGCAGGTATTTGCAGTTCTAACTTATCTAATATCATAGTATACTATCTTACCAATACGACGCAATTAAAACATCAGCGAAACATTGCGGAACTTCATAACAAAGCATAAACAAAGTTATACTATGCACGGATATACTATTAGATCTTCCTGAGCGGTTCTTGCTACATATATAGTTAAATAACTCTGAGGTTTGCAGGTAGTTGCAGTTCTATCTTATATAATATCATAGTATACTATCTTACCAATACGACGCAATTAATCCATCAGCGAAACATTGCGGAACTTCATAACAAAGCATAAACAAAGTTATACTATTCACGGATATACTATTAGATCTTCCTGAGCGGTTCTTGCTACATATTTTGTTATATAACTCTGAGGTGTGCAGGTATTTGCAGTTCTAACTTATCTAATATCAATGTATACTATCTTACCAATACGACGCAATTAAAACATCAGTGACACTTTGCGGAATTTCATAAGAAAGCGAGAACAAAGTTTTACTATGCACGGGTGTACTATTTGATCATCCAGAGCGGTTCTTGCTACATATATAGTTAAATAACTCTGAGGTTTGCAGGTAGTTGCAGTTCTATCTTATATAATATCATAGTATACTATCTTACCAATACGACGCAATTAATCCATCAGCGAAACATTGCGGAACTTCATAACAAAGCATAAACAAAGTTATACTATGCACGGATATACTATTAGATCTTCCTGAGCGGTTCTTGCTACATATTTTGTTATATAACTCTGAGGTGTGCAGGTATTTGCAGTTCTAACTTATCTAATATCAATGTATACTATCTTATCAATACGACGTAATTAAAACATCAGCGAAACATTGCGGAACTTCATAACAAATCGTAAACAAAGTTATACTATGCACGTATGTACTATTAGATCATCCTGAGCGGTTCTTGCTTCTTATTTAGTTAAATAACTCTGAGCTTTGCAGGTATTTTCAGTTCTAACTTATATAATATCAAAGTATACTATCTTACCAATACGACGCAATCAAATCATCAGTGACACTTTGCGGAATTTCATAAGAAAGCGAGAACAAAGTTATACTATGCACGGGTGTACTATTTGATCATCCAGAGCGGTTCTTGCTACATATATAGTTAAATAACTCTGAGGTTTGCAGGTAGTTGCAGTTCTATCTTATATAATATCATAGTATACTATCTTACCAATACGACGCAATTGAACCATCAGCGAAACATTGCGGAACTTCATAACAAAGCATAAACAAAGTTATACTATGCACGGATATACTATTAGATCTTCCTGAGCGGTTCTTGCTACATATTTTGTTATATAACTCTGAGGTGCGCAGGTATTTGCAGTTCTAACTTATCTAATATCAATGTATACTATCTTATCAATACGACGTAATCAAAACATCAGCGAAACATTGCGGAACTTCATAACAAAGCGTAAACAAAGTTATACTATGCACGTATGTACTATTTGATCATCCTGAGCGGTTCTTGCTACATATATAGTTAAATAACTCTGAGGTTTGCAGGTAGTTGCAGTTCTATCTTATATAATATCATAGTATACTATCTTACCAATACGACGCAATTAATCCATCAGCGAAACATTGCGGAACTTCATAACAAAGCATAAACAAAGTTATACTATGCACGGATATACTATTAGATCTTCCTGAGCGGTTCTTGCTACATATTTTGTTATATAACTCTGAGGTGTGCAGGTATTTGCAGTTCTAACTTATCTAATATCAATGTATACTATCTTATCAATACGACGTAATTAAAACATCAGCGAAACATTGCGGAACTTCATAACAAATCGTAAACAAAGTTATACTATGCACGTATGTACTATTTGATCATCCTGAGCGGTTCTTGCTTCTTATTTTGTTAAATAACTCTGAGCTTTGCAGGTATTTGCAGTTCTAACTTATATAATATCAAAGTATACTATCTTACCAATACGACGCAATCAAATCATCAGTGACACTTTGCGGAATTTCATAAGAAAGCGAGAACAAAGTTATACTATGCACGGGTGTACTATTTGATCATCCAGAGCGGTTCTTGCTACATATATAGTTAAATAACTCTGAGGTTTGCAGGTAGTTGCAGTTCTATCTTATATAATATCATAGTATACTATCTTACCAATACGACGCAATTAAACCATCAGCGAAACATTGCGGAACTTCATAACAAAGCATAAACAATGTTATACTATGCACGGATATACTATTAGAACTTCCTGAGCGGTTCTTGCTACATATTTTGTTATATAACTCTGAGGTGTGCAGGTATTTGCAGTTCTAACTTATCTAATATCATAGTATACTATCTTATCAATACGACGTAATCAAAACATCAGCGAAACATTGCGGAACTTCATAACAAAGCGTAAACAAAGTTATACTATGCAGGTATGTACTATTTGATCGTCCTGAGCGGTTCTAAATACATATTTTGCCATATCACTCTCAGGTTTGTAGGTAGTTGCAGTTCTACCTTATATAATATCATAGTATAATATCTTACCAATCCGAGGCAATTAAAACATCAGCGACACTTTGCGGAATTTCATAAGAAATCGAGAACAAAGTTATACTATGCATGGATATACTATTTGATCTTCCTGAGCGGTTCTTGCTACATATTTTGTTATATAACTCTGAGGTGTGCAGGTATTTGCAGTTCTACCTTATATAATATCATAGTATAGTATCTTACCAATACAACGCAATCAAAACATCAGCGAAACATTGCGGAACTTCATAACAAAGCGTAAACAAAGTTATACTATGCACGTATGTACTATTTGATCATCCTGAGCGGTTCTTGCTTCTTATTTAGTTAAATAACTCTGAGCTTTGCAGGTATTTTCAGTTCTACCTTATATAATATCATAATATACTATCTTACCAATACGACGCAATCAAATCATCAGTGACACTTTGCGGAATTTCATAAGAAAGCGAGAACAAAGTTATACTATGCACGGGTGTACTATTTGATCATCCAGAGCGGTTCTTGCTACATATATAGTTAAATAACTCTGAGGTTTGCAGGTAGTTGCAGTTCTATCTTATATAATATCATAGTATACTATCTTACCAATACGACGCAATTGAACCATCAGCGAAACATTGCGGAACTTCATAACAAAGCATAAACAAAGTTATACTGTGCACGGATATACTATTAGATCTTCCTGAGCGGTTCTTGCTACATATTTTGTTATATAACTCTGAGGTGTGCAGGTAGTTGCAGTTCTATCTTACATAATATCAAAGTATACCACCTTACCAATTGCGACGTAATCAAAATATCAGCGAAACATTGCGGAACTTCATAACAAAACGTAAACAAAGTTATAGTATGCACGTATGTACTATTTGATCATCCTGAGCGGTTCTTGCTACATATTTAGTTAAATAACTCTGAGGTTTGCACGTAGTTGCAGTTCTATCTTATATAATATCAATGTATACTATCTTACTAATTGCGACGCAATCAAAACATCAGCGAAACTTTGCGGAACTTCATAACAAAGCGTAAACAAAGTTATACTATACACGTATGTACTATTTGATCATCCTGAGCGGTTCTTGCTTCTTATTTAGTTAAATAACTCTGAGCTTTGCAGGTAGTTGCAGTTCTATCTTACATAATATCAAAGTATACCACCTTACCAATTGCGACGTAATCAAAATATCAGCGAAACATTGCGGAACTTCATAACAAAACGTAAACAAAGTTATACTATGCACGTATGTACTATTTGATCATCCTGAGCGGTTCTTGCTACATGTTTAGTTAAATAACTCTGAGGTGTGCAGGTATTTGCAGTTCTAACTTATCTAATATCAATGTATACTATCTTATCAATACGACGTAATCAAAACATCAGCGAAACATTGCGGAACTTCATAACAAAGCATAAACAAAGTTATACTATGCACGGATATACTATTAGATCTTCCTGAGCGGTTCTTGCTACATATTTTGTTATATAACTCTGAGGTGTGCAGGTATTTGCAGTTCTAACTTATCTAATATCATAGTATACTATCTTACCAATACGACGCAATTAAAACATCAGCGAAACATTGCGGAACTTCATAACAAAGCGTAAACAAAGTTATACTATGCACGGATATACTATTAGATCTTCCTGAGCGGTTCTTGCTACATATATAGTTAAATAACTCTGAGGTTTGCAGGTAGTTGCAGTTCTATCTTATATAATATCATAGTATACTATCTTACCAATACGACGCAATTAATCCATCAGCGAAACATTGCGGAACTTCATAACAAAGCATAAACAAAGTTATACTATGCCCGGATATACTATTAGATCTTCCTGAGCGGTTCTTGCTACATATTTTGTTATATAACTCTGAGGTGTGCAGGTATTTGCAGTTCTAACTTATCTAATATCAATGTATACTATCTTACCAATACGACGCAATTAAAACATCAGCGACGCTTTGCGGAATTTCATAAGAAATCGAGAACAAAGTTATACTATGCATGGATATACTATTTGATCTTCCTGAGCGGTTCTTGCTACATATTTTGTTATATAACTCTGAGGTGTGCAGGTATTTGCAGTTCTACCTTATATAATATCATAGTATACTATCTTACCAATACAACGCAATCAAAACATCAGCGAAACATTGCGGAACTTCATAACAAAGCGTAAACAAAGTTATACTATGCACGTATGTACTATTTGATCATCCTGAGCGGTTCTTGCTTCTTATTTAGTTAAATAACTCTGAGCTTTGCAGGTATTTTCAGTTCTACCTTATATAATATCATAATATACTATCTTACCAATACGACGCAATCAAATCATCAGTGACACTTTGCGGAATTTCATAAGAAAGCGAGAACAAAGTTTTACTATGCACGGGTGTACTATTTGATCATCCAGAGCGGTTCTTGCTACATAAATAGTTAAATAACTCTGAGGTTTGCAGGTAGTTGCAGTTCTATCTTATATAATATCATAGTATACTATCTTACCAATACGACGCAATTAAACCATCAGCGAAACATTGCGGAACTTCATAACAAAGCATAAACAAAGTTATACTATGCACGGATATAGTATTAGATCTTCCTGAGCGGTTCTTGCTACATATTTTGTTATATAACTCTGAGGTGTGCAGGTATTTGCAGTTCTAACTTATCTAATATCAATGTATACTATCTTATCAATACGACGTAATCAAAACATCAGCGAAACATTGCGGAACTTCATAACAAAGCGTAAACAAAGTTATACTATGCACGTATGTACTATTTGATCATCCTGAGCGGTTCTTGCTACATATATAGTTAAATAACTCTGAGGTTTGCAGGTAGTTGCAGTTCTATCTTATATAATATCATAGTATACTATCTTACCAATACGACGCAATTAATCCATCAGCGAAACATTGCGGAACTTCATAACAAAGCATAAACAAAGTTATACTATGCACGGATATACTATTAGATCTTCCTGAGCGGTTCTTGCTACATATTTTGTTATATAACTCTGAGGTGTGCAGGTATTTGCAGTTCTAACTTATCTAATATCAATGTATACTATCTTATCAATACGACGTAATTAAAACATCAGCGAAACATTGCGGAACTTCATAACAAAGGGTAAACAAAGTTATACTATGCACGTATGTACTATTTGATCGTCCTGAGCGGTTCTAAATACATATTTTGCCATATCACTCTCAGGTTTGTAGGTAGTTGCAGTTCTACCTTATATAATATCATAGTATAATATCTTACCAATACGAGGCAATTAAAACATCAGCGACACTTTGCGGAATTTCATAAGAAATCGAGAACAAAGTTATACTATGCATGGATATACTATTTGATCTTCCTGAGCGGTTCTTGCTACATATTTTGTTATATAACTCTGAGGTGTGCAGGTATTTGCAGTTCTACCTTATATAATATCATAGTATAGTATCTTACCAATACAACGCAATCAAAACATCAGCGAAACATTGCGGAACTTCATAACAAAGGGTAAACAAAGTTATACTATGCACGTATGTACTATTTGATCATCCTGAGCGGTTCTTGCCACATATTTTGTTAAATAACTCTGAGCTTTGCAGGTATTTGCAGTTCTATCTTATATGATATCAAAGTATACTATCCCACCAATAAGACGCCATCAAAACCTCAGCGAAACTTTGCGGAACTTCATAACAAAGCGTAAACAAAGTTATACTATGCACGGGTGTACTATTTGATCATCTAGAGTTGTTCTTGCTACATATTTAGTTAAATAACTCTGTGTTTTGCACGTAGTTGCAGTTCTATCTTACTAATTGCGACGCAATCAAAACATCAGCGAAACTTTGCGGAACTTCATAACAAAGCGTAAACAAAGTTATACTATGCACGTATGTACTATTTGATCATCCTGAGCGGTTCTTGCTACATGTTTAGTTAAATAACTCTGAGGTGTGCAGGTATTTGCAGTTCTAACTTATCTAATATCAATGTATACTATCTTATCAATACGACGTAATCAAAACATCAGCGAAACATTGCGGAACTTCATAACAAAGCGTAAACAAAGTTATACTATGCACGTATGTACTATTTGATCATCCTGAGCGGTTCTTGCTTCTTATTTAGTTGAATAACTCTGAGCTTTGCAGGTATTTTCAGTTCTACCTTATATAATATCATAGTATACTATCTTACCAATACGACGCAATCAAAACATCAGTGACACTTTGCGGAATTTCATAAGAAAGCGAGGACAAAGTTATACTATGCCCGATTATACTATTTGATCTTCCTGAGCGGTTCTTGCTACATATTTTGTTATATAACTCTGAGGTGTGCAGGTATTTGCAGTTCTAACTTATCTAATATCAATGTATACTATCTTATCAATACGACGTAATCAAAACATCAGCGAAACATTGCGGAACTTCATAACAAAGCGTAAACAAAGTTATACTATGCACGTATGTACTATTTGATCATCCTGAGCGGTTCTTGCTTCTTATTTAGTTAAATAACTCTGAGCTTTGCAGGTATTTTCAGTTCTACCTTATATAATATCATAATATACTATCTTACCAATACGACGCAATCAAATCATCAGTGACACTTTGCGGAATTTCATAAGAAAGCGAGAACAAAGTTATACTATGCACGGGTGTACTATTTGATCATCCAGAGCGGTTCTTGCTACATATATAGTTAAATAACTCTGAGGTTTGCAGGTAGTTGCAGTTCTATCTTATATAATATCATAGTATACTATCTTACCAATACGACGCAATTAATCCATCAGCGAAACATTGCGGAACTTCATAACAAAGCATAAACAAAGTTATACTATGCACGGATATACTATTAGATCTTCCTGAGCGGTTCTTGCTACATATTTTGTTATATAACTCTGAGGTGTGCAGGTATTTGCAGTTCTAACTTATCTAATATCAATGTATACTATCTTATCAATACGACGTAATTAAAACATCAGCGAAACATTGCGGAACTTCATAACAAAGGGTAAACAAAGTTATACTATGCACGTATGTACTATTTGATCGTCCTGAGCGGTTCTAAATACATATTTTGCCATATCACTCTCAGGTTTGTAGGTAGTTGCAGTTCTACCTTATATAATATCATAGTATAATATCTTACCAATACGAGGCAATTAAAACATCAGCGACACTTTGCGGAATTTCATAAGAAATCGAGAACAAAGTTATACTATGCATGGATATACTATTTGATCTTCCTGAGCGGTTCTTGCTACATATTTTGTTATATAACTCTGAGGTGTGCAGGTATTTGCAGTTCTACCTTATATAATATCATAGTATAGTATCTTACCAATACAACGCAATCAAAACATCAGCGAAACATTGCGGAACTTCATAACAAAGGGTAAACAAAGTTATACTATGCACGTATGTACTATTTGATCATCCTGAGCGGTTCTTGCCACATATTTTGTTAAATAACTCTGAGCTTTGCAGGTATTTGCAGTTCTATCTTATATGATATCAAAGTATACTATCCCACCAATAAGACGCCATCAAAACCTCAGCGAAACTTTGCGGAACTTCATAACAAAGCGTAAACAAAGTTATACTATGCACGGGTGTACTATTTGATCATCTAGAGTTGTTCTTGCTACATATTTAGTTAAATAACTCTGTGTTTTGCACGTAGTTGCAGTTCTATCTTACTAATTGCGACGCAATCAAAACATCAGCGAAACTTTGCGGAACTTCATAACAAAGCGTAAACAAAGTTATACTATGCACGTATGTACTATTTGATCATCCTGAGCGGTTCTTGCTACATGTTTAGTTAAATAACTCTGAGGTGTGCAGGTATTTGCAGTTCTAACTTATCTAATATCAATGTATACTATCTTATCAATACGACGTAATCAAAACATCAGCGAAACATTGCGGAACTTCATAACAAAGCGTAAACAAAGTTATACTATGCACGTATGTACTATTTGATCATCCTGAGCGGTTCTTGCTTCTTATTTAGTTGAATAACTCTGAGCTTTGCAGGTATTTTCAGTTCTACCTTATATAATATCATAGTATACTATCTTACCAATACGACGCAATCAAAACATCAGTGACACTTTGCGGAATTTCATAAGAAAGCGAGGACAAAGTTATACTATGCCCGATTATACTATTTGATCTTCCTGAGCGGTTCTTGCTACATATTTTGTTATATAACTCTGAGGTGTGCAGGTATTTGCAGTTCTAACTTATCTAATATCAATGTATACTATCTTATCAATACGACGCAATCAAAACATCAGCGAAACATTGCGGAACTTCATAACAAAGCGTAAACAAAGTTATACTATGCACGTATGTACTATTTGATCATCCTGAGCGGTTCTTGCTTCTTATTTAGTTAAATAACTCTGAGCTTTGCAGGTATTTTCAGTTCTACCTTATATAATATCATAATATACTATCTTACCAATACGACGCAATCAAATCATCAGTGACACTTTGCGGAATTTCATAAGAAAGCGAGAACAAAGTTATACTATGCACGGGTGTACTATTTGATCATCCAGAGCGGTTCTTGCTACATATATAGTTAAATAACTCTGAGGTGTGCAGGTAGTTGCAGTTCTATCTTATATAATATCATAGTATACTATCTTACCAATACGACGCAATTAAACCATCAGCGAAACATTGCGGAATTTCATAACAAAGCATAAACAAAGTTATACTATGCACGGATATACTATTAGATCTTCCTGAGCGGTTCTTGCTACATATTTTGTTATATAACTCTGAGGTGTGCAGGTATTTGCAGTTCTAACTTATCTAATATCAATGTATACTATCTTATCAATACGACGTAATCAAAACATCAGCGAAACATTGCGGAACTTCATAACAAAGCGTAAACAAAGTTATACTATGCACGTATGTACTATTTGATCGTCCTGAGCGGTTCTAAATACATATTTTGCCATATCACTCTCAGGTTTGTAGGTAGTTGCAGTTCTAACTTACCTAATATCAATGTATACTATCTTACCAATACGACGCAATTAAAACATCAGCGACACTTTGCGGAATTTCATAAGAAATCGAGAACAATGTTATACTATGCATGGATATACTATTTGATCTTCCTGAGCGGTTCTTGCTACATATTTTGTTATATAACTCTGAGGTGTGCAGGTATTTGCAGTTCTACCTTATATAATATCATAGTATACTATCTTACCAATACAACGCAATCAAAACATCAGCGAAACATTGCGGAACTTCATAACAAAGCGTAAACAAAGTTATACTATGCACGTATGTACTATTTGATCATCCTGAGCGGTTCTTGCTTCTTATTTAGTTAAATAACTCTGAGCTTTGCAGGTATTTTCAGTTCTACCTTATATAATATCATAATATACTATCTTACCAATACGACGCAATCAAATCATCAGTGACACTTTGCGGAATTTCATAAGAAAGCGAGAACAAAGTTATACTATGCACGGGTGTACTATTTGATCATCCAGAGCGGTTCTTGCTACATATATAGTTAAATAACTCTGAGGTTTGCAGGTAGTTGCAGTTCTATCTTATATAATATCATAGTATACTATCTTACCAATACGACGCAATTGAACCATCAGCGAAACATTGCGGAACTTCATAACAAAGCATAAACAAAGTTATACTATGCACGGATATACTATTAGATCTTCCTGAGCGGTTCTTGCTACATATTTTGTTATATAACTCTGAGGTGTGCAGGTATTTGCAGTTCTAACTTATCTAATATCAATGTATACTATCTTATCAATACGACGTAATCAAAACATCAGCGAAACATTGCGGAACTTCATAACAAAGCGTAAACAAAGTTATACTATGCACGTATGTACTATTTGATCATCCTGAGCGGTTCTTGCTACATATATAGTTAAATAACTCTGAGGTTTGCAGGTAGTTGCAGTTCTATCTTATATAATATCATAGTATACTATCTTACCAATACGACGCAATTAATCCATCAGCGAAACATTGCGGAACTTCATAACAAAGCGTAAACAAAGTTATACTATGCCCGGATATACTATTAGATCTTCCTGAGCGGTTCTTGCTACATATTTTGTTATATAACTCTGAGGTGTGCAGGTATTTGCAGTTCTAACTTATCTAATATCAGAGTATACTATCTTACCAATACGACGCAATTAAACCATCAGCGAAACATTGCGGAACTTCCTAACAAAGCATAAACAAAGTTATACTATGCACGGATATACTATTAGATCTTCCTGAGCGGTCCTTGCTACATATATAGTTAAATAACTCTGAGGTTTGCAGGTAGTTGCAGTTCTATCTTATATAATATCATAGTATACTATCTTACCAATACGACGCAATTAATCCATCAGCGAAACATTGCGGAACTTCATAACAAAGCGTAAACAAAGTTATACTATGCCCGGATATACTATTAGATCTTCCTGAGCGGTTCTTGCTACATATTTTGTTATATAACTCTGAGGTGTGCAGGTATTTGCAGTTCTAACTTATCTAATATCAATGTATACTATCTTACCAATACGACGCAATTAAAACATCAGCGACACTTTGCGGAATTTCATAAGAAAGCGAGAACAAAGTTATACTATGCATGGATATACTATTTGATCTTCCTGAGCGGTTCTTGCTACATATTTTGTTATATAACTCTGAGGTGTGCAGGTATTTGCAGTTCTACCTTATATAATATCATAGTATACTATCTTACCAATACAACGCAATCAAAACATCAGCGAAACATTGCGGAACTTCATAACAAAGCGTAAACAAAGTTATACTATGCACGTATGTACTATTTGATCATCCTGAGCGGTTCTTGCTTCTTATTTAGTTAAATAACTCTGAGCTTTGCAGGTATTTTCAGTTCTACCTTATATAATATCATAATATACTATCTTACCAATACGACGCAATCAAATCATCAGTGACACTTTGCGGAATTTCATAAGAAAGCGAGAACAAAGTTATACTATGCACGGGTGTACTATTTGATCATCCAGAGCGGTTCTTGCTACATATATAGTTAAATAACTCTGAGGTTTGCAGGTAGTTGCAGTTCTATCTTATATAATATCATAGTATACTATCTTACCAATACGACGCAATTAAACCATCAGCGAAACATTGCGGAACTTCATAACAAAGCATAAACAAAGTTATACTATGCACGGATATACTATTAGATCTTCCTGAGCGGTTCTTGCTACATATTTTGTTATATAACTCTGAGGTGTGCAGGTATTTGCAGTTCTAACTTATCTAATATCAATGTATACTATCTTATCAATACGACGTAATCAAAACATCAGCGAAACATTGCGGAACTTCATAACAAAGCGTAAACAAAGTTATACTATGCACGTATGTACTATTTGATCATCCTGAGCGGTTCTTGCTTCTTATTTAGTTGAATAACTCTGAGCTTTGCAGGTATTTTCAGTTCTACCTTATATAATATCATAATATACTATCTTACCAATACGACGCAATCAAAACATCAGTGACACTTTGCGGAATTTCATAAGAAAGCGAGAACAAAGTTATACTATGCACGGATATACTATTTGATCTTCCTGAGCGGTTCTTGCTACATATTTTGTTATATAACTCTGAGGTGTGCAGGTATTTGCAGTTCTAACTTATCTAATATCAATGTATACTATCTTATCAATACGACGTAATCAAAACATCAGCGAAACATTGCGGAACTTCATAACAAAGCGTAAACAAAGTTATACTATGCACGTATGTACTATTTGATCATCCTGAGCGGTTCTTGCTACATATTTAGTTAAATAACTCTGAGCTTTGCAGGTATTTGCAGTTCTAACTTATATAATACCAGTGCATACTATCGTATCAATACGACGTAATCAAAACATCAGCGAAACATTGCGGAATTTCATAAGAAATCGAGAACAAAGTTATACTATGCATGGATATACTATTTGATCTTCCTGAGCGGTTCTTGCTACATATTTTGTTATATAACTCTGAGGTGTGCAGGTATTTGCAGTTCTACCTTATATAATATCATAGTATACTATCTTACCAATACAACGCAATCAAAACATCAGCGAAACATTGCGGAACTTCATAACAAAGCGTAAACAAAGTTATACTATGCACGTATGTACTATTTGATCATCCTGAGCGGTTCTTGCTTCTTATTTAGTTAAATAACTCTGAGCTTTGCAGGTATTTTCAGTTCTACCTTATATAATATCATAATATACTATCTTACCAATACGACGCAATCAAATCATCAGTGACACTTTGCGGAATTTCATAAGAAAGCGAGAACAAAGTTATACTATGCACGGGTGTACTATTTGATCATCCAGAGCGGTTCTTGCTACATATATAGTTAAATAACTCTGAGGTTTGCAGGTAGTTGCAGTTCTATCTTATATAATATCATAGTATACTATCTTACCAATACGACGCAATTAAACCATCAGCGAAACATTGCGGAATTTCATAACAAAGCATAAACAAAGTTATACTATGCACGGATATACTATTAGATCTTCCTGAGCGGTTCTTGCTACATATTTTGTTATATAACTCTGAGGTGTGCAGGTATTTGCAGTTCTAACTTATCTAATATCAATGTATACTATCTTATCAATACGACGTAATCAAAACATCAGCGAAACATTGCGGAACTTCATAACAAAGCGTAAACAAAGTTATACTATGCACGTATGTACTATTTGATCATCCTGAGCGGTTCTTGCTACATATATAGTTAAATAACTCTGAGGTTTGCAGGTAGTTGCAGTTCTATCTTATATAATATCATAGTATACTATCTTACCAATACGACGCAATTAAACCATCAGCGAAACATTGCGGAACTTCATAACAAAGCGTAAACAAAGTTATACTATGCACGTATGTACTATTTGATCGTCCTGAGCGGTTCTAAATACATATTTTGCCATATCACTCTCAGGTTTGTAGGTAGTTGCAGTTCTAACTTACCTAATATCAATGTATACTATCTTACCAATACGACGCAATTAAAACATCAGCGACACTTTGCGGAATTTCATAAGAAATCGAGAACAATGTTATACTATGCATGGATATACTATTTGATCTTCCTGAGCGGTTCTTGCTACATATTTTGTTATATAACTCTGAGGTGTGCAGGTATTTGCAGTTCTACCTTATATAATATCATAGTATACTATCTTACCAATACAACGCAATCAAAACATCAGCGAAACATTGCGGAACTTCATAACAAAGCGTAAACAAAGTTATACTATGCACGTATGTACTATTTGATCATCCTGAGCGGTTCTTGCTTCTTATTTAGTTAAATAACTCTGAGCTTTGCAGGTATTTTCAGTTCTACCTTATATAATATCATAATATACTATCTTACCAATACGACGCAATCAAATCATCAGTGACACTTTGCGGAATTTCATAAGAAAGCGAGAACAAAGTTATACTATGCACGGGTGTACTATTTGATCATCCAGAGCGGTTCTTGCTACATATATAGTTAAATAACTCTGAGGTTTGCAGGTAGTTGCAGTTCTATCTTATATAATATCATAGTATACTATCTTACCAATACGACGCAATTGAACCATCAGCGAAACATTGCGGAACTTCATAACAAAGCATAAACAAAGTTATACTATGCACGGATATACTATTAGATCTTCCTGAGCGGTTCTTGCTACATATTTTGTTATATAACTCTGAGGTGTGCAGGTATTTGCAGTTCTAACTTATCTAATATCAATGTATACTATCTTATCAATACGACGTAATCAAAACATCAGCGAAACATTGCGGAACTTCATAACAAAGCGTAAACAAAGTTATACTATGCACGTATGTACTATTTGATCATCCTGAGCGGTTCTTGCTACATATATAGTTAAATAACTCTGAGGTTTGCAGGTAGTTGCAGTTCTATCTTATATAATATCATAGTATACTATCTTACCAATACGACGCAATTAATCCATCAGCGAAACATTGCGGAACTTCATAACAAAGCATAAACAAAGTTATACTATGCACGGATATACTATTAGATCTTCCTGAGCGGTTCTTGCTACATATTTTGTTATATAACTCTGAGGTGTGCAGGTATTTGCAGTTCTAACTTATCTAATATCAGAGTATACTATCTTACCAATACGACGCAATTAAACCATCAGCGAAACATTGCGGAACTTCCTAACAAAGCATAAACAAAGTTATACTATGCACGGATATACTATTAGATCTTCCTGAGCGGTCCTTGCTACATATATAGTTAAATAACTCTGAGGTTTGCAGGTAGTTGCAGTTCTATCTTATATAATATCATAGTATACTATCTTACCAATACGACGCAATTAATCCATCAGCGAAACATTGCGGAACTTCATAACAAAGCATAAACAAAGTTATACTATTCACGGATATACTATTAGATCTTCCTGAGCGGTTCTTGCTACATATTTTGTTATATAACTCTGAGGTGTGCAGGTATTTGCAGTTCTAACTTATCTAATATCATAATATACTATCTTACCAATACGACGCAATCAAATCATCAGTGACACTTTGCGGAATTTCATAAGAAAGCGAGAACAAAGTTATACTATGCACGGGTGTACTATTTGATCATCCAGAGCGGTTCTTGCTACATATATAGTTAAATAACTCTGAGGTTTGCAGGTAGTTGCAGTTCTATCTTATATAATATCATAGTATACTATCTTACCAATACGACGCAATTAAACCATCAGCGAAACATTGCGGAACTTCATAACAAAGCATAAACAAAGTTATACTATGCACGGATATACTATTAGATCTTCCTGAGCGGTTCTTGCTACATATTTTGTTATATAACTCTGAGGTGTGCAGGTATTTGCAGTACTAACTTATCTAATATCAATGTATACTATCTTATCAATACGACGTAATCAAAACATCAGCGAAACATTGCGGAACTTCATAACAAAGCGTAAACAAAGTTATACTATGCACGTATGTACTATTTGATCATCCTGAGCGGTTCTTGCTACATATATAGTTAAATAACTCTGAGGTTTGCAGGTAGTTGCAGTTCTATCTTATATAATATCATAGTATACTATCTTACCAATACGACGCAATTAATCCATCAGCGAAACATTGCGGAACTTCATAACAAAGCATAAACAAAGTTATACTATGCACGGATATACTATTAGATCTTCCTGAGCGGTTATTGCTACATATTTTGTTATATAACTCTGAGGTGTGCAGGTATTTGCAGTTCTAACTTATCTAATATCAATGTATACTATCTTATCAATACGACGTAATCAAAACATCAGCGAAACATTGCGGAACTTCATAACAAAGCGTAAACAAAGTTATACTATGCACGTATGTACTATTTGATCATCCTGAGCGGTTCTTGCTACATATATAGTTAAATAACTCTGAGGTTTGCAGGTAGTTGCAGTTCTATCTTATATAATATCATAGTATACTATCTTACCAATACGACGCAATTAATCCATCAGCGAAACATTGCGGAACATCATAACAAAGCATAAACAAAGTTATACTATGCACGGATATACTATTAGATCTTCCTGAGCGGTTCTTGCTACATATTTTGTTATATAACTCTGAGGTGTGCAGGTATTTGCAGTTCTAACTTATCTAATATCAATGTATACTATCTTATCAATACGACGTAATTAAAACATCAGCGAGACATTGCGGAACTTCATAACAAATCGTAAACAAAGTTATACTATGCACGTATGTACTATTTGATCATCCTGAGCGGTTCTTGCTTCTTATTTTGTTAAATAACTCTGAGCTTTGCAGGTATTTGCAGTTCTAACTTATCTAATATCAATGTATACTATCTTATCAATACGACGTAATCAAAACATAAGCGAAACATTGCGGAACTTCATAACAAAGCGTAAAAAAAGTTATACTATGCACGTATGTACTATTTGATCATCCTGAGCGGTTCTTGTTACATGTTTAGTTAAATAACTCTGAGCTTTGCAGGTATTTGCAGTTCTAACTTATATAATATCAATGCATACTATCTTATCAATACGACGTAATCAAAACACCAGCGAAACATTGCGGAACTTCATAACAAAGCGTAAACAAAGTTATACTATGCAGGTATGTACTATTTGATCGTCCTGAGCGGTTCTAAATACATATTTTGCCATATCACTCTCAGGTTTGTAGGTAGTTGCAGTTCTACCTTATATAATATCATAGTATAATATCTTACCAATACGAGGCAATTAAAACATCAGCGACACTTTGCGGAATTTCATAAGAAATCGAGAACAAAGTTATACTATGCATGGATATACTATTTGATCTTCCTGAGCGGTTCTTGCTTCTTATTTAGTTGAATAACTCTGAGCTTTGCAGGTATTTGCAGTTCTACCTTATATAATATCATAGTATAGTATCTTACCAATACAACGCAATCAAAACATCAGCGAAACATTGCGGAACTTCATAACAAAGGGTAAACAAAGTTATACTATGCACGTATGTACTATTTGATCATCCTGAGCGGTTCTTGCCACATATTTTGTTAAATAACTCTGAGCTTTGCAGGTATTTGCAGTTCTAACTTATATAATATCAAAGTATACTATCTTATCAATACGACGCAATCAAAACCTCAAGCGAAACATTGTGGAATTTCATAACAAAGCGTGAACAAAGTTATACTATGCACGGATGTACTATTTGATCGTCCTGAGCGGTTCTAAATACATATTTTGCCATATCACTCTCAGGTTTGTAGGTAGTTGCAGTTCTACCTTATATAATATCATAGTATAATATCTTACCAATACGACGCAATTAAAACATCACCGACACTTTGCGGAATTTCATAAGAAATCGAGAACAAAGTTATACTATGCATGGATATACTATTTGATCTTCCTGAGCGGTTCTTGCTACATATTTTGTTATATAACTCTGAGGTGTGCAGGTATTTGCAGTTCTACCTTATATAATATCATAGTATACTATCTTACCAATACAACGCAATCAAAACATCAGCGAAACATTGCGGAACTTCATAACAAAGCGTAAACAAAGTTATACTATGCACGTATGTACTATTTGATCATCCTGAGCGGTTCTTGCTTCTTATTTAGTTAAATAACTCTGAGCTTTGCAGGTATTTTCAGTTCTACCTTATATAATATCATAATATACTATCTTACCAATACGACGCAATCAAATCATCAGTGACACTTTGCGGAATTTCATAAGAAAGCGAGAACAAAGTTATACTATGCACGGGTGTACTATTTGATCATCCAGAGCGGTTCTTGCTACATATATAGTTAAATAACTCTGAGGTTTGCAGGTAGTTGCAGTTCTATCTTATATAATATCATAGTATACTATCTTACCAATACGACGCAATTAAACCATCAGCGAAACATTGCGGAATTTCATAACAAAGCATAAACAAAGTTATACTATGCACGGATATACTATTAGATCTTCCTGAGCGGTTCTTGCTACATATTTTGTTATATAACTCTGAGGTGTGCAGGTATTTGCAGTTCTAACTTATCTAATATCAATGTATACTATCTTATCAATACGACGTAATCAAAACATCAGCGAAACATTGCGGAACTTCATAACAAAGCGTAAACAAAGTTATACTATGCACGTATGTACTATTTGATCGTCCTGAGCGGTTCTAAATACATATTTTGCCATATCACTCTCAGGTTTGTAGGTAGTTGCAGTTCTAACTTATCTAATATCAATGTATACTATCTTACCAATACGACGCAATTAAAACATCAGCGACACTTTGCGGAATTTCATAAGAAATCGAGAACAATGTTATACTATGCATGAATATACTATTTGATCTTCCTGAGCGGTTCTTGCTACATATTTTGTTATATAACTCTGAGGTGTGCAGGTATTTGCAGTTCTACCTTATATAATATCATAGTATACTATCTTACCAATACAACGCAATCAAAACATCAGCGAAATATTGCGGAACTTCATAACAAAGCGTAAACAAAGTTATACTATGCACGTATGTACTATTTGATCATCCTGAGCGGTTCTTGCTTCTTATTTAGTTAAATAACTCTGAGCTTTGCAGGTATTTTCAGTTCTACCTTATATAATATCATAATATACTATCTTACCAATACGACGCAATCAAATCATCAGTGACACTTTGCGGAATTTCATAAGAAAGCGAGAACAAAGTTATACTATGCACGGGTGTACTATTTGATCATCCAGAGCGGTTCTTGCTACATATATAGTTAAATAACTCTGAGGTTTGCAGGTAGTTGCAGTTCTATCTTATATAATATCATAGTATACTATCTTACCAATACGACGCAATTGAACCATCAGCGAAACATTGCGGAACTTCATAACAAAGCATAAACAAAGTTATACTATGCACGGATATACTATTAGATCTTCCTGAGCGGTTCTTGCTACATATTTTGTTATATAACTCTGAGGTGTGCAGGTATTTGCAGTTCTAACTTATCTAATATCAATGTATACTATCTTATCAATACGACGTAATCAAAACATCAGCGAAACATTGCGGAACTTCATAACAAAGCGTAAACAAAGTTATACTATGCACGTATGTACTATTTGATCATCCTGAGCGGTTCTTGCTACATATATAGTTAAATAACTCTGAGGTTTGCAGGTAGTTGCAGTTCTATCTTATATAATATCATAGTATACTATCTTACCAATACGACGCAATTAATCCATCAGCGAAACATTGCGGAACTTCATAACAAAGCATAAACAAAGTTATACTATGCACGGATATACTATTAGATCTTCCTGAGCGGTTCTTGCTACATATTTTGTTATATAACTCTGAGGTGTGCAGGTATTTGCAGTTCTAACTTATCTAATATCAGAGTATACTATCTTACCAATACGACGCAATTAAACCATCAGCGAAACATTGCGGAACTTCCTAACAAAGCATAAACAAAGTTATACTATGCACGGATATACTATTAGATCTTCCTGAGCGGTCCTTGCTACATATATAGTTAAATAACTCTGAGGTTTGCAGGTAGTTGCAGTTCTATCTTATATAATATCATAGTATACTATCTTACCAATACGACGCAATTAATCCATCAGCGAAACATTGCGGAACTTCATAACAAAGCATAAACAAAGTTATACTATTCACGGATATACTATTAGATCTTCCTGAGCGGTTCTTGCTACATATTTTGTTATACATATAACTCTGAGGTGTGCAGGTATTTGCAGTTCTAACTTATCTAATGTCAATGTATACTATCTTACCAATACGACGCAATTAAAACATCAGCGACACTTTGCGGAATTTCATAAGAAATCGAGAACAAAGTTATACTATGCATGGATATACTATTTGATCTTCCTGAGCGGTTCTTGCTACATATTTTGTTATATAACTCTGAGGTGTGCAGGTATTTGCAGTTCTACCTTATATAATATCATAGTATACTATCTTACCAATACAACGCAATCAAAACATCAGCGAAACATTGCGGAACTTCATAACAAAGCGTAAACAAAGTTATACTATGCACGTATGTACTATTTGATCATCCTGAGCGGTTCTTGCTTCTTATTTAGTTGAATAACTCTGAGCTTTGCAGGTATTTTCAGTTCTACCTTATATAATATCATAATATACTATCTTACCAATACGACGCAATCAAATCATCAGTGACACTTTGCGGAATTTCATAAGAAAGCGAGAACAAAGTTATACTATGCACGGGTGTACTATTTGATCATCCAGAGCGGTTCTTGCTACATATATAGTTAAATAACTCTGAGGTTTGCAGGTAGTTGCAGTTCTATCTTATATAATATCATAGTATACTATCTTACCAATACGACGCAATTAAACCATCAGCGAAACATTGCGGAACTTCATAACAAAGCATAAACAAAGTTATACTATGCACGGATATACTATTAGATCTTCCTGAGCGGTTCTTGCTACATATTTTGTTATATAACTCTGAGGTGTGCAGGTATTTGCAGTACTAACTTATCTAATATCAATGTATACTATCTTATCAATACGACGTAATCAAAACATCAGCGAAACATTGCGGAACTTCATAACAAAGCGTAAACAAAGTTATACTATGCACGTATGTACTATTTGATCATCCTGAGCGGTTCTTGCTACATATATAGTTAAATAACTCTGAGGTTTGCAGGTAGTTGCAGTTCTATCTTATATAATATCATAGTATACTATCTTACCAATACGACGCAATTAATCCATCAGCGAAACATTGCGGAACTTCATAACAAAGCATAAACAAAGTTATACTATGCACGGATATACTATTAGATCTTCCTGAGCGGTTCTTGCTACATATTTTGTTATATAACTCTGAGGTGTGCAGGTATTTGCAGTTCTAACTTATCTAATATCAATGTATACTATCTTATCAATACGACGTAATCAAAACATCAGCGAAACATTGCGGAACTTCATAACAAAGCGTAAACAAAGTTATACTATGCACGTATGTACTATTTGATCATCCTGAGCGGTTCTTGCTACATATATAGTTAAATAACTCTGAGGTTTGCAGGTAGTTGCAGTTCTATCTTATATAATATCATAGTATACTATTTTACCAATACGACGCAATTAATCCATCAGCGAAACATTGCGGAACTTCATAACAAAGCATAAACAAAGTTATACTATGCACGGATATACTATTAGATCTTCCTGAGCGGTTCTTGCTACATATTTTGTTATATAACTCTGAGGTGTGCAGGTATTTGCAGTTCTAACTTATCTAATATCAATGTATACTATCTTATCAATACGACGTAATTAAAACATCAGCGAGACATTGCGGAACTTCATAACAAATCGTAAACAAAGTTATACTATGCACGTATGTACTATTTGATCATCCTGAGCGGTTCTTGCTTCTTATTTTGTTAAATAACTCTGAGCTTTGCAGGTATTTGCAGTTCTAACTTATCTAATATCAATGTATACTATCTTATCAATACGACGTAATCAAAACATAAGCGAAACATTGCGGAACTTCATAACAAAGCGTAAAAAAAGTTATACTATGCACGTATGTACTATTTGATCATCCTGAGCGGTTCTTGTTACATGTTTAGTTAAATAACTCTGAGCTTTGCAGGTATTTGCAGTTCTAACTTATATAATATCAATGCATACTATCTTATCAATACGACGTAATCAAAACACCAGCGAAACATTGCGGAACTTCATAACAAAGCGTAAACAAAGTTATACTATGCAGGTATGTACTATTTGATCGTCCTGAGCGGTTCTAAATACATATTTTGCCATATCACTCTCAGGTTTGTAGGTAGTTGCAGTTCTACCTTATATAATATCATAGTATAATATCTTACCAATACGAGGCAATTAAAACATCAGCGACACTTTGCGGAATTTCATAAGAAATCGAGAACAAAGTTATACTATGCATGGATATACTATTTGATCTTCCTGAGCGGTTCTTGCTTCTTATTTAGTTGAATAACTCTGAGCTTTGCAGGTATTTGCAGTTCTACCTTATATAATATCATAGTATAGTATCTTACCAATACAACGCAATCAAAACATCAGCGAAACATTGCGGAACTTCATAACAAAGGGTAAACAAAGTTATACTATGCACGTATGTACTATTTTATCATCCTGAGCGGTTCTTGCCACATATTTTGTTAAATAACTCTGAGCTTTGCAGGTATTTGCAGTTCTAACTTATATAATATCAAAGTATACTATCTTATCAATACGACGCAATCAAAACCTCAAGCGAAACATTGTGGAATTTCATAACAAAGCGTGAACAAAGTTATACTATGCACGGATGTACTATTTGATCGTCCTGAGCGGTTCTAAATACATATTTTGCCATATCACTCTCAGGTTTGTAGGTAGTTGCAGTTCTACCTTATATAATATCATAGTATAATATCTTACCAATACGACGCAATTAAAACATCACCGACACTTTGCGGAATTTCATAAGAAATCGAGAACAAAGTTATACTATGCACGGATATACTATTTGATCTTCCTGAGCGGTTCTTGCTACATATTTTGTTATATAACTCTGAGGTGTGCAGGTATTTGCAGTTCTAACTTATCTAATATCAATGCATACTATCTTATCAATACGACGTAATCAAAACATCAGCGAAACATTGCGGAACTTCATAACAAAGCGTAAACAAAGTTATACTATGCAGGTATGTACTATTTGATCATCCTGAGCGGTTCTTGCTACATATTTAGTTAAATAACTCTGAGGTTTGCATGTAGTTGCAGTTCTATCTTATATGATATCAAAGTATACTATCCCACCAATACGACGCCATCAAAACCTCAGCGAAACTTTGCGGAACTTCATAACAAAGCGTAAACAAAGTTATACTATGCACGGATGTACTATTTGATCGTCTAGAGTTGTTCTTGCTACATATTTAGTTAAATAACTCTGAGTTTTGCACGTAGTTGCAGTTCTATCTTACTAATTGCGACGCAATCAAAACATCAGCGAAACTTTGCGGAACTTCATAACAAAGCGTAAACAAAGTTATACTATGCAGGTATGTACTATTTGATCATCCTGAGCGGTTCTTGCTACATATTTAGTTAAATAACTCTGAGGTTTGCATGTAGTTGCAGTTCTATCTTATATGATATCAAAGTATACTATCCCACCAATACGACGCCATCAAAACCTCAGCGAAACTTTGCGGAACTTCATAACAAAGCGTAAACAAAGTTATACTATGCAGGGGTGTACTATTTGATCATCCAGAGCGGTTCTTGCTACATATATAGTTAAATAACTCTGAGGTTTGCAGGTAGTTGCAGTTCTATCTTATATAATATCATAGTATACTATCTTACCAATACGACGCAATTAAACCATCAGCGAAACATTGCGGAACATCGTAACAAAGCGTAAACAAAGTTATACTACGCACGTATGTACTACTTGATCGTCCTGAGCGGTTCTAAATACATATTTTGCCATATCACTCTCAGGTTTGTAGGTAGTTGCAGTTCTACCTTATATAATATCATAGTATAATATCTTACCAATACGACGCAATTAAAACATCAGCGACACTTTGCGGAATTTCATAAGAAATCGAGAACAAAGTTATACTATGCATGGATATACTATTTGATCTTCCTGAGCGGTTGTTGCTACATATTTTGTTATATAACTCTGAGGTGTGCAGGTATTTGCAGTTCTACCTTATATAATATCATAGTATACTATCTTACCAATACAACGCAATCAAAACATCAGTGACACTTTGCAGAACTTCATAACAAAGGGTAAACAAAGTTATACTATGCACGTATGTACTATTTGATCATCCTGAGCGGTTCTTGCCACATATTTTGTTAAATAACTCTGAGCTTTGCAGGTATTTGCAGTTCTAACTTATATAATATCAAAGTATACTATCTTATCAATACGACGCAATCAAAACCTCAAGCGAAACATTGTGGAATTTCATAACAAAGCGTGAACAAAGTTATACTATGCACGGATGTACTATTTGATCGTCCTGAGCGGTTCTAAATACATATTTTGCCATATCACTCTCAGGTTTGTAGGTAGTTGCAGTTCTACCTTATATAATATCATAGTATAATATCTTATCAATACGACGTAATCAAAACATCAGCGAAACATTGCGGAACTTCATAACAAAGCGTAAACAAAGTTATACTATGCAGGTATGTACTATTTGATCATCCTGAGCGGTTCTTGCTACATATTTAGTTAAATAACTCTGAGGTTTGCATGTAGTTGCAGTTCTATCTTATATGATATCAAAGTATACTATCCCACCAATACGACGCCATCAAAACCTCAGCGAAACTTTGCGGAACTTCATAACAAAGCGTAAACAAAGTTATACTATGCACGGATGTACTATTTGATCATCTAGAGTTGTTCTTGCTACATATTTAGTTAAATAACTCTGAGTTTTGCACGTAGTTGCAGTTCTATCTTACTAATTGCGACGCAATCAAAACATCAGCGAATCTTTGCGGAACTTCATAACAAAGCGTAAACAAAGTTATACTATGCAGGTATGTACTATTTGATCATCCTGAGCGGTTCTTGCTACATATTTAGTTAAATAACTCTGAGGTGTGCAGGTATTTGCAGTTCTAACTTATCTAATATCAATGTATACTATCTTATCAATACGACGTAATCAAAACATCAGCGAAACATTGCGGAACTTCATAACAAAGCGTAAACAAAGTTATACTATGCACGTATGTACTATTTGATCATCCTGAGCGGTTCTTGCTTCTTATTTAGTTGAATAACTCTGAGATTTGCAGGTATTTTCAGTTCTACCTTATATAATATCATAATATAGTATCTTACCAATACGACGCAATCAAAACATCAGTGACACTTTGCGGAATTTCATAAGAAAGCGAGAACAAAGTTATACTATGCACGGATATACTATTTGATCTTCCTGAGCGGTTCTTGCTACATATTTTGTTATATAACTCTGAGGTGTGCAGGTATTTGCAGTTCTAACTTATCTAATATCAATGTATACTATCTTATCAATACGACGTAATCAAAACATCAGCGAAACATTGCGGAACTTCATAACAAAGCGTAAACAAAGTTATACTATGCACGTATGTACTATTTGATCATCCTGAGCGGTTCTTGCTACATATTTAGTTAAATAACTCTGAGCTTTGCAGGTATTTGCAGTTCTAACTTATATAATACCAGTGCATACTATCGTATCAATACGACGTAATCAAAACATCAGCGAAACATTGCGGAACTTCATAACAAAGCGTAAACAAAGTTATACTATGCACGTATGTACTATTTGATCGTCCTGAGCGGTTCTAAATACATATTTTGCCATATCACTCTCAGGTTTGTAGGTAGTAGCAGTTCTACCTTATATAATATCATAGTATAATATCTTACCAATACGACGCAATTAAAACATCAGCGACACTTTGCGGAATTTCATAAGAAATCGAGAACAAATTTATACTATGCACGGATATACTATTTGATCTTCCTGAGCGGTTCTTGCTACATATTTTGTTATATAACTCTGAGGTGTGCAGGTATTTGCAGTTCTAACTTATCTAATATCAATGCATACTATCTTATCAATACGACGTAATCAAAACATCAGCGAAACATTGCGGAACTTCATAACAAAGCGTAAACAAAGTTATACTATGCACGTATGTACTATTTGATCATCCTGAGCGGTTCTTGCTACATATTTAGTTAAATAACTCTGAGGTTTGCATGTAGTTGCAGTTCTATCTTATATAATATCAAAGTATACTATCGCACCAATACGACGCCATCAAAACCTCAGCGAAACTTTGCAGAACTTCATAACAAAGCGTAAACAAAGTTATACTATGCACGGATGTACTATTTGATCATCCTGAGCGGTTCTTGCTACATATTTAGTTAAATAACTCTGAGGTTTGCATGTAGTTGCAGTTCTATCTTATATGATATCAAAGTATACTATCCCACCAATACGACGCCATCAAAACCTCAGCGAAACTTTGCGGAACTTCATAACAAAGCGTAAACAAAGTTATACTATGCACGGATGTACTATTTGATCATCTAGAGTTGTTCTTGCTACATATTTAGTTAAATAACTCTGAGTTTTGCACGTAGTTGCAGTTCTATCTTACTAATTGCGACGCAATCAAAACATCAGCGAAACTTTGCGGAACTTCATAACAAAGCGTAAACAAAGTTATACTATGCAGGTATGTACTATTTGATCATCCTGAGCGGTTCTTGCTACATATTTAGTTAAATAACTCTCAGGTTTGCATGTAGTTGCAGTTCTATCTTGTATAATAACAAAGTATACTATCCCACCAATACGACGCCATCAAAACCTCAGCGAAACTTTGCGGAACTTCATAACAAAGCGTAAACAAAGTTATACTATGCACGGATGTACTATTTGATCATCTAGAGTTGTTTTTGCTACATATTTAGTTAAATAACTCTGAGTTTTGCACGTAGTTGCAGTTCTATCTTACTAATTGCGACGCAATCAAAACATCAGTGACACTTTGCGGAATTTCATAAGAAAGCGAGAACAAAGTTATACTATGCATGGATATACTATTTGATCTTCCTGAGCGGTTCTTGCTACATATTTAGTTAAATAACTCTGAGGTGTGCAGGTATTTGCAGTTCTAACTTATCTAATATCAATGTATACTATCTTATCAATACGACGTAATCAAAACATCAGCGAAACATTGCGGAACTTCATAACAAAGCGTAAACAAAGTTATACTATGCACGGATGTACTATTTGATCATCCTGAGCGGTTCTTGCTTCTTATTTAGTCGAATAACTCTGAGCTTTGCAGGTATTTTCAGTTCTACCTTATATAATATCATAATATACTATCTTACCAATACGACGCAATCAAAACATCAGTGACACTTTGCGGAATTTCATAAGAAAGCGAGAACAAAGTTATACTATGCACGGGTGTACTATTTGATCATCCAGAGCGGTTCTTGCTACATATATAGTTAAATAACTCTGAGGTTTGCAGGTAGTTGCAGTTCTATCTTATATAATATCATAGTATACTATCCCACCAATACGACGCCATCAAAACCTCAGCGAAACTTTGCGGAACTTCATAACAAAGCGTAAACAAAGTTATACTATGCACGGATGTACTATTTGATCATCTAGAGTTGTTTTTGCTACATATTTAGTTAAATAACTCTGAGTTTTGCACGTAGTTGCAGTTCTATCTTACTAATTGCGACGCAATCAAAACATCAGTGACACTTTGCGGAATTTCATAAGAAAGCGAGAACAAAGTTATACTATGCATGGATATACTATTTGATCTTCCTGAGCGGTTGTTGCTACATATTTTGTTATATAACTCTGAGGTGTGCAGGTATTTGCAGTTCTACCTTATCTAATATCAATGCATACTATCTTATCAATACGACGTAATCAAAACATCAGCGAAACATTGCGGAACTTCATAACAAAGCGTAAACAAAGTTATACTATGCACGGATGTACTATTTGATCATCCTGAGCGGTTCTTGCTACATATTTAGTTAAATAACTCTGAGCTTTGCAGGTATTTGCAGTTCTAATTTATATAATACCAGTGCATACTATCGTATCAATACGACGTAATCAAAACCTCAGCGAAACTTTGCGGAACTTCATAACAAAGCGTAAACAAAGTTATACTATGCACGGATGTACTATTTGATCATCTAGAGTTGTTCTTGCTACATATTTAGTTAAATAACTCTGAGATTGCACGTAGTTGCTGTTCTATCTTACTAATTGCGACGCAATCAAAACATCAGCGAAATTTTGCGGAACTTCATAACAAAGCGTAAACAAAGTTATACTATGTAGGTATGTACTCTTTGATCATCCTGAGCGGTTCTTGCTACATATTTAGTTAAATAACTCTGAGGTGTGCAGGTATTTGCAGTTCTAACTTATCTAATATCAATGTATACTATCTTATCAATACGACGTAATCAAAACATCAGCGAAACATTGCGGAACTTCATAACAAAGCGTAAACAAAGTTATACTATGCACGTATGTACTATTTGATCATCCTGAGCGGTTCTTGCTTCTTATTTAGTCGAATAACTCTGAGCTTTGCAGGTATTTTCAGTTCTACCTTATATAATATCATAATATACTATCTTACCAATACGACGCAATCAAAACATCAGTGACACTTTGCGGAATTTCATAAGAAAGCGAGAACAAAGTTATACTATGCACGGGTGTACTATTTGATCATCCAGAGCGGTTCTTGCTACATATATAGTTAAATAACTCTGAGGTTTGCAGGTAGTTGCAGTTCTATCTTATATAATATCATAGTATACTATCCCACCAATACGACGCCATCAAAACCTCAGCGAAACTTTGCGGAACTTCATAACAAAGCGTAAACAAAGTTATACTATGCACGGATGTACTATTTGATCATCTAGAGTTGTTTTTGCTACATATTTAGTTAAATAACTCTGAGTTTTGCACGTAGTTGCAGTTCTATCTTACTAATTGCGACGCAATCAAAACATCAGTGACACTTTGCGGAATTTCATAAGAAAGCGAGAACAAAGTTATACTATGCATGGATATACTATTTGATCTTCCTGAGCGGTTGTTGCTACATATTTTGTTATATAACTCTGAGGTGTGCAGGTATTTGCAGTTCTACCTTATCTAATATCAATGCATACTATCTTATCAATACGACGTAATCAAAACATCAGCGAAACATTGCGGAACTTCATAACAAAGCGTAAACAAAGTTATACTATGCACGGATGTACTATTTGATCATCCTGAGCGGTTCTTGCTACATATTTAGTTAAATAACTCTGAGCTTTGCAGGTATTTGCAGTTCTAACTTATATAATACCAGTGCATACTATCGTATCAATACGACGTAATCAAAACCTCAGCGAAACTTTGCGGAACTTCATAACAAAGCGTAAACAAAGTTATACTATGCACGGATGTACTATTTGATCATCTAGAGTTGTTCTTGCTACATATTTAGTTAAATAACTCTGAGATTGCACGTAGTTGCTGTTCTATCTTACTAATTGCGACGCAATCAAAACATCAGCGAAATTTTGCGGAACTTCATAACAAAGCGTAAACAAAGTTATACTATGTAGGTATGTACTCTTTGATCATCCTGAGCGGTTCTTGCTACATATTTAGTTAAATAACTCTGAGGTGTGCAGGTATTTGCAGTTCTAACTTATCTAATATCAATGTATACTATCTTATCAATACGACGTAATCAAAACATCAGCGAAACATTGCGGAACTTCATAACAAAGCGTAAACAATGTTATACTATGCACGTATGTACTATTTGATCATCCTGAGCGGTTCTTGCTTCTTATTTAGTCGAATAACTCTGAGCTTTGCAGGTATTTTCAGTTCTACCTTATATAATATCATAATATACTATCTTACCAATACGACGCAATCAAAACATCAGTGACACTTTGCGGAATTTCATAAGAAAGCGAGAACAAAGTTATACTATGCACGGGTGTACTATTTGATCATCCAGAGCGGTTCTTGCTACATATATAGTTAAATAACTCTGAGGTTTGCAGGTAGTTGCAGTTCTATCTTATATAATATCATAGTATACTATCCCACCAATACGACGCCATCAAAACCTCAGCGAAACTTTGCGGAACTTCATAACAAAGCGTAAACAAAGTTATACTATGCACGGATGTACTATTTGATCATCTAGAGTTGTTTTTGCTACATATTTAGTTAAATAACTCTGAGTTTTGCACGTAGTTGCAGTTCTATCTTACTAATTGCGACGCAATCAAAACATCAGTGACACTTTGCGGAATTTCATAAGAAAGCGAGAACAAAGTTATACTATGCATGGATATACTATTTGATCTTCCTGAGCGGTTGTTGCTACATATTTTGTTATATAACTCTGAGGTGTGCAGGTATTTGCAGTTCTACCTTATCTAATATCAATGCATACTATCTTATCAATACGACGTAATCAAAACATCAGCGAAACATTGCGGAACTTCATAACAAAGCGTAAACAAAGTTATACTATGCACGGATGTACTATTTGATCATCCTGAGCGGTTCTTGCTACATATTTAGTTAAATAACTCTGAGCTTTGCAGGTATTTGCAGTTCTAACTTATATAATACCAGTGCATACTATCGTATCAATACGACGTAATCAAAACCTCAGCGAAACTTTGCGGAACTTCATAACAAAGCGTAAACAAAGTTATACTATGCACGGATGTACTATTTGATCATCTAGAGTTGTTCTTGCTACATATTTAGTTAAATAACTCTGAGATTGCACGTAGTTGCTGTTCTATCTTACTAATTGCGACGCAATCAAAACATCAGCGAAATTTTGCGGAACTTCATAACAAAGCGTAAACAAAGTTATACTATGTAGGTATGTACTCTTTGATCATCCTGAGCGGTTCTTGCTACATATTTAGTTAAATAACTCTGAGGTGTGCAGGTATTTGCAGTTCTAACTTATCTAATATCAATGTATACTATCTTATCAATACGACGTAATCAAAACATCAGCGAAACATTGCGGAACTTCATAACAAAGCGTAAACAAAGTTATACTATGCACGTATGTACTATTTGATCATCCTGAGCGGTTCTTGCTTCTTATTTAGTCGAATAACTCTGAGCTTTGCAGGTATTTTCAGTTCTACCTTATATAATATCATAATATACTATCTTACCAATACGACGCAATCAAAACATCAGTGACACTTTGCGGAATTTCATAAGAAAGCGAGAACAAAGTTATACTATGCACGGGTGTACTATTTGATCATCCAGAGCGGTTCTTGCTACATATATAGTTAAATAACTCTGAGGTTTGCAGGTAGTTGCAGTTCTATCTTATATAATATCATAGTATACTATCCCACCAATACGACGCCATCAAAACCTCAGCGAAACTTTGCGGAACTTCATAACAAAGCGTAAACAAAGTTATACTATGCACGGATGTACTATTTGATCATCTAGAGTTGTTTTTGCTACATATTTAGTTAAATAACTCTGAGTTTTGCACGTAGTTGCAGTTCTATCTTACTAATTGCGACGCAATCAAAACATCAGTGACACTTTGCGGAATTTCATAAGAAAGCGAGAACAAAGTTATACTATGCATGGATATACTATTTGATCTTCCTGAGCGGTTGTTGCTACATATTTTGTTATATAACTCTGAGGTGTGCAGGTATTTGCAGTTCTACCTTATCTAATATCAATGCATACTATCTTATCAATACGACGTAATCAAAACATCAGCGAAACATTGCGGAACTTCATAACAAAGCGTAAACAAAGTTATACTATGCACGGATGTACTATTTGATCATCCTGAGCGGTTCTTGCTACATATTTAGTTAAATAACTCTGAGCTTTGCAGGTATTTGCAGTTCTAACTTATATAATACCAGTGCATACTATCGTATCAATACGACGTAATCAAAACCTCAGCGAAACTTTGCGGAACTTCATAACAAAGCGTAAACAAAGTTATACTATGCACGGATGTACTATTTGATCATCTAGAGTTGTTCTTGCTACATATTTAGTTAAATAACTCTGAGATTGCACGTAGTTGCTGTTCTATCTTACTAATTGCGACGCAATCAAAACATCAGCGAAATTTTGCGGAACTTCATAACAAAGCGTAAACAAAGTTATACTATGTAGGTATGTACTCTTTGATCATCCTGAGCGGTTCTTGCTACATATTTAGTTAAATAACTCTGAGGTGTGCAGGTATTTGCAGTTCTAACTTATCTAATATCAATGTATACTATCTTATCAATACGACGTAATCAAAACATCAGCGAAACATTGCGGAACTTCATAACAAAGCGTAAACAAAGTTATACTATGCACGTATGTACTATTTGATCATCCTGAGCGGTTCTTGCTTCTTATTTAGTCGAATAACTCTGAGCTTTGCAGGTATTTTCAGTTCTACCTTATATAATATCAGTGCATACTATCTTATCAATACGACGTAATCAAAACATCAGCGAAACATTGCGGAACTTCATAACAAAGCATAAACAAAGTTATACTATGCACGGATATAATATTAGATCTTCCTGAGCGGTTCTTGCTACATATTTTGTTATATAACTCTGAGGTGTGCAGGTATTTGCAGTTCTAACTTATCTAATATCAATGTATACTATCTTATCAATACGACGTAATCAAAACATCAGCGAAACATTGCGGAACTTCATAACAAAGCGTAAACAAAGTTATACTATGCACGTATGTACTATTTGATCATCCTGAGCGGTTCTTGCTACATATTTAGTTAAATAACTCTGAGCTTTGCAAGTATTTGCAGTTCTAACTTATATAATATCAGTGCATACTATCTTATCAATACGACGTAATCAAAACATCAGCGAAACATTGCGGAACTTCATAACAAAGCGTAAACAAAGTTATACTATGCACGTATGTACTATTTGATCATCCTGAGCGGTTCTTGCTACATATTTAGTTAAATAACTCTGAGCTTTGCAGGTATTTGCAGTTCTAACTTATATAATATCAATGCATACTATCTTATCAATACGACGTAATCAAAACATCAGCGAAACATTGCGGAACTTCATAACAAAGCGTAAACAAAGTTATACTATGCACGTATGTACTATTTGATCATCCTGAGCGGTTCTTGCTACATATATAGTTAAATAACTCTGAGGTTTGCAGGTAGTTGCAGTTCTATCTTATATAATATCATAGTATACTATCTTATCAATACGACGTAATCAAAACATCAGCGAAACATTGCGGAACTTCATAACAAAGCGTAAACAAAGTTATACTATGCACGTATGTACTATTTGATCATCCTGAGCGGTTCTTGCTACATATATAGTTAAATAACTCTGAGGTTTGCAGGTAGTTGCAGTTCTATCTTATATATTATCATAATATACTATCTTACCAATAAGACGGAATCAAATCATCAGTGACACTTTGCGGAATTTCATAAGAAAGCGAGAACAAAGTTATACTATGCACGGGTGTACTATTTGATCATCCAGAGCGGTTCTTGCTACATATATAGTTAAATAACTCTGAGGTGTGCAGGTATTTGCAGTTCTAACTTATCTAATATCAATGTATACTATCTTATCAATACGACGTAATCAAAACATCAGCGAAACATTGCGGAACTTCATAACAAAGCGTAAACAAAGTTATACTATGCACGTATGTACTATTTGATCATCCTGAGCGGTTCTTGCTACATATATAGTTAAATAACTCTGAGGTTTGCAGGTAGTTGCAGTTCTATCTTATATAATATCATAGTATACTATCTTACCAATACGACGCAATTAATCCATCAGCGAAACATTGCGGAACTTCATAACAAAGCATAAACAAAGTTATACTATGCACGGGTGTACTATTTGATCATCCAGAGCGGTTCTTGCTACATATATAGTTAAATAACTCTGAGGTTTGCAGGTAGTTGCAGTTTTATCTTATATAATATCATAGTATACTATCTTATCAATACGACGTAATCAAAACAACAGCGAAACATTGCGGAACTTCATAACAAAGCGTAAACAAAGTTATACTATGCACGTATGTACTATTTGATCATCCTGAGCGGTTCTTGCTACATATTTAGTTAAATAACTCTGAGCTTTGCAGGTATTTGCAGTTCTAACTTATATATTATCAGTGCATACTATCCTATCAATACGACGCAATCAAAACCTCAGCGAAACTCTGCGGAACTTCATAACACAGCGTAAACAAAGTTATACTATGCAAGTATGTACTATTTGATCATCCCGAGCGTTTCTTGCTACATATTTAGTTAAATAACTCTGAGCTTTGCAGGTATTTGCAGTTCTAACTTATATAATATCAATGCATACTATCTTATCAATACGACGTAATCAAAACATCAGCGAAACATTGCGGAACTTCGTAACAAAGCGTAAACAAAGTTATACTATGCACGTATGTACTATTTGATCGTCCTGAGCGGTTCTAAATACATATTTTGCCATATCACTCTCAGGTTTGTAGGTAGTTGCAGTTCTACCTTATATAATATCATAGTATAATATCTTACCAATACGACGCAATTAAAACATCAGCGACACTTTGCGGAATTTCATAAGAAAGCGAGAACAAAGTTATACTATGCAGGGGTGTACTATTTGATCATCCAGAGCGGTTCTTGCTACATATATAGTTAAATAACTCTGAGGTTTGCAGGTAGTTGCAGTTCTATCTTATATAATATCATAGTATACTATCTTACCAATACGAGGCAATTAAACCATCAGCGAAACATTGCGGAACTTCGTAACAAAGCGTAAACAAAGTTATACTATGCACGTATGTACTATTTGATCGTCCTGAGCGGTTCTAAATACATATTTTGCCATATCACTCTCAGGTTTGTAGGTAGTTGCAGTTCTACCTTATATAATATCATAGTATAATATCTTACCAATACGACGCAATTAAAACATCAGCGACACTTTGCGGAATTTCATAAGAAATCGAGAACAAAGTTATACTATGCATGGATATACTATTTGATCTTCCTGAGCGGTTGTTGCTACATATTTTGTTATATAACTCTGAGGTGTGCAGGTATTTGCAGTTCTACCTTATCTAATATCAATGCATACTATCTTATCAATACGACGTAATCAAAACATCAGCGAAACATTGCGGAACTTCATAACAAAGCGTAAACAAAGATATACTATGCACGGATGTACTATTTGATCATCCTGAGCGGTTCTTGCTACATATTTAGTTAAATAACTCTGAGCTTTGCAGGTATTTGCAGTTCTAACTTATATAATACCAGTGCATACTATCGTATCAATACGACGTAATCAAAACCTCAGCGAAACTTAGCGGAACTTCATAACAAAGCGTAAACAAAGTTATACTATGCACGGATGTACTATTTAATCATCTAGAGTTGTTCTTGCTACATATTTAGTTAAATAACTCTGAGTTTTGCACGTAGTTGCTGTTCTATCTTACTAATTGCGACGCAATCAAAACATCAGCGAAACTTTGCGGAACTTCATAACAAAGCGTAAACAAAGTTATACTATGTAGGTATGTACTATTTGATCATCCTGAGCGGTTCTTGCTACATATTTAGTTAAATAACTCTGAGGTGTGCAGGTATTTGCAGTTCTAACTTATCTAATATCAATGTATACTATCTTATCAATACGACGTAATCAAAACATCAGCGAAACATTGCGGAACTTCATAACAAAGCGTAAACAAAGTTATACTATGCACGTATGTACTATTTGATCATCCTGAGCGGTTCTTGCTTCTTATTTAGTTGAATAACTCTGAGCTTTGCAGGTATTTTCAGTTCTACCTTATCTAATATCAATGTATACTATCTTATCAATACGACGTAATCAAAACATCAGCGAAACATTGCGGAACTTCGTAACAAAGCGTAAACAAAGTTATACTATGCACGTATGTACTATTTGATCATCCTGAGCGGTTCTTGCTACATATATAGTTAAATAACTCTGAGGTTTGCAGGTAGTTGCAGTTCTATCTTATATAATATCATAGTATACTATCTTACCAATACGACGCAATTAAACCATCAGCGAAACATTGCGGAACTTCATAACAAAGCATAAACAAAGTTATACTATGCACGGATATAATATTAGATCTTCCTGAGCGGTTCTTGCTACATATTTTGTTATATAACTCTGAGGTGTGCAGGTATTTGCAGTTCTAACTTATCTAATATCAATGTATACTATCTTATCAATACGACGTAATCAAAACATCAGCGAAACATTGCGGAACTTCATAACAAAGCGTAAACAAAGTTATACTATGCACGTATGTACTATTTGATCGCCCTGAGCGGTTCTAAATACATATTTTGCCATATCACTCTCAGGTTTGTAGGTAGTTGCAGTTCTACCTTATATAATATCATAGTATACTATCTTACCAATACAACGCAATCAAAACATCAGCGACACTTTGCGGAACTTCATAAGAAATCGAGAACAAAGTTATACTATGCACGTATGTACTATTTGATCATCCTGAGCGGTTCTTCCTACATATTTTGTTAAATAACTCTGAGCTTTGCAGGTATTTGCAGTTCTAACTTATATAATATCATAGTATACTATCTTACCAATACAACGCAATCAAAACATCAGCGAAACTTTGCGGAACTTCATAACAAAGAGTAAACAAACTTATACTATGCACGTATGTACTATTTGATCATCCTGAGCGGTTCTTGCTACATATATAGTTAAATAACTCTGAGGTTTGCAGGTAGTTGCAGTTTTATCTTATATAATATCATAGTATACTATCTTATCAATACGACGTAATCAAAACAACAGCGAAACATTGCGGAACTTCATAACAAAGCGTAAACAAAGTTATACTATGCACGTATGTACTATTTGATCATCCTGAGCGGTTCTTGCTACATATTTAGTTAAATAACTCTGAGCTTTGCAGGTATTTGCAGTTCTAACTTATATATTATCAGTGCATACTATCCTATCAATACGACGCAATCAAAACCTCAGCGAAACTCTGCGGAACTTCATAACACAGCGTAAACAAAGTTATACTATGCAAGTATGTACTATTTGATCATCCCGAGCGTTTCTTGCTACATATTTAGTTAAATAACTCTGAGCTTTGCAGGTATTTGCAGTTCTAACTTATATAATATCAATGCATACTATCTTATCAATACGACGTAATCAAAACATCAGCGAAACATTGCGGAACTTCGTAACAAAGCGTAAACAAAGTTATACTATGCACGTATGTACTATTTGATCGTCCTGAGCGGTTCTAAATACATATTTTGCCATATCACTCTCAGGTTTGTAGGTAGTTGCAGTTCTACCTTATATAATATCATAGTATAATATCTTACCAATACGACGCAATTAAAACATCGGCGACACTTTGCGGAATTTCATAAGAAATCGAGAACAAAGTTATACTATGCACGGATATACTATTTGATCTTCCTGAGCGGTTCTTGCTACATATTTTGTTATATAACTCTGAGGTGTGCAGGTATTTGCAGTTCTAACTTATCTAATATCAATGCATACTATCTTATCAATACGACGTAATCAAAACATCAGCGAAACATTGCGGAACTTCATAACAAAGCGTAAACAAAGTTATACTATGCACGTATGTACTATTTGATCATCCTGAGCGGTTCTTGCTACATATTTAGTTAAATAACTCTGAGGTTTGCATGTAGTTGCAGTTCTATCTTATATAATATCAATGTATACTATCTTACTAATTGCGACGCAATCAAAACATCAGCGAAACTTTGCAGAACTTCATAACAAAGCGTAAACAAAGTTATACTATGCACGGATGTACTATTTGTTCATCTAGAGTTGTTCTTGCTACATATTTAGTTAAATAACTCTGAGGTGTGCAGGTATTTGCAGTTCTAACTTATCTAATATCAATGTATACTATCTTATCAATACGACGTAATCAAAACATCAGCGAAACATTGCGGAACTTCATAACAAAGCGTAAACAAAGTTATACTATGCACGTATGTACTATTTGATCATCCTGAGCGGTTCTTGCTACATATTTAGTTAAATAACTCTGAGGTTTGCATGTAGTTGCAGTTCTATCTTATATAATATCAAAGTATACTATCCCACCAATACGACGCCATCAAAACCTCAGCGAAACTTTGCAGAACTTCATAACAAAGCGTAAACAAAGTTATACTATGCACGGATGTACTATTTGATCATCTAGAGTTGTTCTTGCTACATATTTAGTTAAATAACTCTGAGTTTTGAACGTAGTTGCAGTTCTATCTTATATAATATCAATGTATACTATCTTACTAATTGCGACGCAATCAAAACATCAGCGAAACTTTGCGGAACTTCATAACAAAGCGTAAACAAAGTTATACTATGCAGGTATGTACTATTTGATCATCCTGAGCGGTTCTTGCTACATATTTAGTTAAATAACTCTGAGGTGTGCAGGTATTTGCAGTTCTAACTTATCTAATATCAATGTATACTATCTTATCAATACGACGTAATCAAAACATCAGCGAAACATTGCGGAACTTCATAACAAAGCGTAAACAAAGTTATACTATGCACGTATGTACTATTTGATCATCCTGAGCGGTTCTTGCTTCTTATTTAGTTAAATAACTCTGAGCTTTGCAGGTATTTTCAGTTCTACCTTATATAATATCATAATATACTATCTTACCAATACGACGCAATCAAAACATCAGTGACACTTTGCGGAATTTCATAAGAAAGCGAGAACAAAGTTATACTATGCACGGGTGTACTATTTGATCATCCAGAGCGGTTCTTGCTACATATATAGTTAAATAACTCTGAGGATTGCAGGTAGTTGCAGTTCTATCTTATATAATATCATAGTATACTATCTTACCAATACGACGCAATTAAACCATCAGCGAAACATTGCGGAACTTCATAACAAAGCATAAACAAAGTTATACTATGCACGGATATAATATTAGATCATCCTGAGCGGTTCTTGCTACATATTTTGTTATATAACTCTGAGGTGTGCAGGTATTTGCAGTTCTAACTTATCTAATATCAATGCATACTATCTTATCAATACGACGTAATCAAAACATCAGCGAAACATTGCGGAACTTCATAACAAAGCGTGAACAAAGTTATACTATGCACGGATGTAATATTTGATCGTCCTGAGAGGTTCTAAATACATATTTTGCCATATCACTCTCAGGTTTGTAGGTAGTTGCAGTTCTACCTTATGTAATATCATAGTATAATATCTTACCAATACGACGCAATTAAAACATCAGCGACACTTTGCGGAATTTCATAAGAAATCGAGAACAAAGTTATACTATGCACGGATATACTATTTGATCTTCCTGAGCGGTTCTTGCTACATATTTTGTTATATAACTCTGAGGTGTGCAGGTATTTGAAGTTCTAACTTATCTAATATCAATGCATACTATCTTATCAATACGACGTAATCAAAACATCAGCGAAACATTGCGGAACTTCATAACAAAGCGTGAACAAAGTTATACTATGCACGTATGTACAATTTGATCATCCTGAGCGGTTCTTGCTACATATTTAGTTAAATAACTCTGAGTTTTGCACGTAGTTGCAGTTCTATCTTATATAATATCAATGTATACTATCTTCCTAATTGCGACGCAATCAAAACATCAGCGAAACTTTGCGGAACTTCATAACAAAGCGTAAACAAAGTTATACTATGCAGGTATGTACTATTTGATCATCCTGAGCGGTTCTTGCTACATATTTAGTTAAATAACTCTGAGCTTTGCAGGTATTTGCAGTTCTAACTTATATAATATCAATGCATACTATCTTATCAATACGACGTAATCAAAACATCAGCGAAACATTGCGGAACTTCATAACAAAGCGTAAACAAAGTTATACTATGCACGGATGTACTATTTGATCGTCCTGAGCGGTTCTAAATACATATTTTGCCATATCACTCTCAGGTTTGTAGGTAGTTGCAGTTCTACCTTATATAATATCATAGTATAATATCTTACCAATACGACGCAATTAAAACATCAGCGACACTTTGCGGAATTTCATTAAAAATCGAGAACAAAGTTATACTATGCACGGATATACTATTTGATCTTCCTGAGCGGTTCTTGCTACATATTTTGTTATATAACTCTGAGGTGTGCAGGTATTTGCAGTTCTAACTTATCTAATATCAATGCATACTATCTTATCAATACGACGTAATCAAAACATCAGCGAAACATTGCGGAACTTCATAACAAATCGTAAACAAAGTTATACTATGCACGGATGTACTATTTGATCGTCCTGAGCGGTTCTAAATACATATTTTGCCATATCACTCTCAGGTTTGTAGGTAGTTGCAGTTCTACCTTATATAATATCATAGTATAATATCTTACCAATACGACGCAATTAAAACATCAGCGACACTTTGCGGAATTTCATAAGAAATCGAGAACAAAGTTATACTATGCACGGATATACTATTTGATCTTCCTGAGCGGTTCTTGCTACATATTTTGTTATATAACTCTGAGATGTGCAGGTATTTGCAGTTCTAACTTATCTAATATCAATGCATACTATCTTATCAATACGACGTAATCAAAACATCAGCGAAACATTGCGGAACTTCATAACAAAGCGTAAACAAAGTTATACTATGCACGTATGTACTATTTGATCATCCTGAGCGGTTCTTGCTACATATTTAGTTAAATAACTCTGAGCTTTGCAGGTATTTTCAGTTCTACCTTATATAATATCATAATAATTCTAACTTATCTAATATCAATGCATACTATCTTACCAATACGACGAAATCAAAACATCAGTGACACTTTGCGCAATTTCATAAGAAAGCGAGAACAAAGTTATACTATGCACGGGTGTACTATTTGATCATCCAGAGCGGTTCTTGCTACATATATAGTTAAATAACTCTGAGGTTTGCAGGTAGTTGCAGTTCTATCTTATATAATATCATAGTATACTATCTTACCAATACGACGCAATTAAACCATCAGCGAAACATTGCGGAACTTCATAACAAAGCGTAAACAAAGTTATACTATGCACGTATGTACTATTTGATCATCCTGAGCGGTTCTTGCTACATATTTAGTTAAATAACTCTGAGCTTTGCAGGTATTTGCAGTTCTAACTTATATAATATCAGTGCATACTATCTTATCAATACGACGTAATCAAAACATCAGCGAAACATTGCGGAACTTCATAACAAAGCGTAAACAAAGTTATACTATGCACGTATGTACTATTTGATCATCCAGAGCGGTTCTTGCTACATATTTAGTTAAATAACTCTGAGCTTTGCAGGTATTTTCAGTTCTACCTTATATAATATCATAATATACTATCTTACCAATACGACGAAATCAAAACATCAGTGACACTTTGGGCAATTTCATAAGAAAGCGAGAACAAAGTTATACTATGCACGGGTGTACTATTTGATCATCCAGAGCGGTTCTTGCTACATATATAGTTAAATAACTCTGAGGTTTGCAGGTAGTTGCAGTTCTATCTTATATAATATCATAGTATACTATCTTACCGATACGACGCAATTAAACCATCAGCGAAACATTGCGGAACTTCATAACAAAGCGTAAACAAAGTTATACTATGCACGTATGTACTATTTGATCATCCTGAGCGGTTCTTGCTACATATTTAGTTAAATAACTCTGAGCTTTGCAGGTATTTGCAGTTCTAACTTATCTAATATCAATGTATACTATCTTATCAATACGACGTAATCAAAACATCAGCGAAACATTGCGGAACTTCATAACAAAGCGTAAAGAAAGTTATACTATGCACGTATGTACTATTTGATCATCCTGAGCGGTTCTTGCTACATATTTAGTTAAATAACTCTGAGCTTTGCAGGTATTTGCAGTTCTAACTTATATAATATCAGTGCATACTATCTTATCAATACGACGTAATCAAAACATCAGCGAAACATTGCGGAACTTCATAACAAAGCGTAAACAAAGTTATACTATGCACGTATGTACTATTTGATCATCCTGAGCGGTTCTTGCTACATATTTAGTTAAATAACTCTGAGCTTTGCAGGTATTTGCAGTTCTAACTGTATAATATCAATGCATACTATCTTATCAATACGACGTAATCAAAACATCAGCGAAACATTGCGGAACTTCATAACAAAGCGTAAACAAAGTTATACTATGCACGTATGTACTATTTGATCATCCTGAGCGGTTCTTGCTACATATTTAGTTAAATAACTCTGAGGTTTGCATGTAGTTGCAGTTCTATCTTATATAATATCAAAGTATACTATCCCACCAATACGACGCCATCAAAACCTCAGCGAAACATTGCGGAACTTCATAACAAAGCGTAAACAAAGTTATACTATGCACGGATGTACTATTTGATCATCTAGAGTTGTTCTTGCTACATATTTAGTTAAATAACTCTGAGTTTTGCACGTAGTTGCAGTTCTATCTTATATAATATCAATATATACTATCTTACTAATTGCGACGCAATCAAAACATCAGCGAAACTTTGCGGAACTTCATAACAAAGCGTAAACAAAGTTATACTATGCAGGTATGTACTATTTGATCATCCTGAGCGGTTCTTGATACATATTTAGTTAAATAACTCTGAGGTGTGCAGGTATTTGCAGTTCTAACTTATCTAATATCAATGTATACTATCTTATCAATACGACGTAATCAAAACATCAGCGAAACATTGCGGAACTTCATAACAAAGCGTAAACAAAGTTATACTATGCACGTATGTACTATTTGATCATCCTGAGCGGTTCTTGCTACATATTTAGTTAAATAACTCTGAGCTTTGCAGGTATTTTCAGTTCTACCTTATATAATATCATAATATACTATCTTACCAATACAACGCAATCAAAACATCAGTGACACTTTGCGGAATTTCATAAGAAAGCGAGAACAAAGTTATACTATGCACGGGTGTACTATTTGATTATCCTGAGCGGTTCTTGCTACATATTTAGTTAAATAACTCTGAGCTTTGCAGGTATTTGCAGTTCTAACTTATATAATATCAATGCATACTATCTTATCAATACGACGTAATCAAAACATCAGCGAAACATTGCATAACTTCATAACAAAGCGTAAACAAAGTTATACTATGCACGGGTGTACTATTTGATCATCCAGAGCGGTTCTTGCTACATATATAGTTAAATAACTCTGAGGTTTGCAGGTATTTGCAGTTCTAACTTATATAATATCAATGCATACTATCTTATCAATACGACGTAATCAAAACATCAGCGAAACATTGCGGAACTTCATAACAAATCGTAAACAAAGTTATACTATGCACGGATGTACTATTTGATCGTCCTGAGCGGTTCTAAATACATATTTTGCCATATGACTCTCAGGTTTGTAGGTAGTTGCAGTTCTACCTTATATAATATCATAGTATAATATCTTACCAATACGACGCAATTAAAACATCAGCGACACTTTGCGGAATTTCATAAGAAATCGAGAACAAAGTTATACTATGCACGGATATACTATTTGATCTTCCTGAGCGGTTCTTGCTACATATTTTGTTATATAACTCTGAGGTGTGCAGGTATTTGCAGTTCTAACTTATCTAATATCAATGCATACTATCTTATCAATACGACGTAATCAAAACATCAGCGAAACATTGCGGAACTTCATAACAAAGCGTAAACAAAGTTATACTATGCACGTATGTACTATTTGATCATCCTGAGCGGTTCTTGCTACATATTTAGTTAAATAACTCTGAGCTTTGCAGGTATTTTCAGTTCTACCTTATATAATATCATAATAATTCTAACTTATCTAATATCAATGCATACTATCTTACCAATACGACGAAATCAAAACATCAGTGACACTTTGCGCAATTTCATAAGAAAGCGAGAACAAAGTTATACTATGCACGGGTGTACTATTTGATCATCCAGAGCGGTTCTTGCTACATATATAGTTAAATAACTCTGAGGTTTGCAGGTAGTTGCAGTTCTATCTTATATAATATCATAGTATACTATCTTACCAATACGACGCAATTAAACCATCAGCGAAACATTGCGGAACTTCATAACAAAGCGTAAACAAAGTTATACTATGCACGTATGTACTATTTGATCATCCTGAGCGGTTCTTGCTACATATTTAGTTAAATAACTCTGAGCTTTGCAGGTATTTGCAGTTCTAACTTATATAATATCAATGCATACTATCTTATCAATACGACGTAATCAAAACATCAGCGAAACATTGCGGAACTTCATAACAAAGCGTAAACAAAGTTATACTATGCACGTATGTACTATTTGATCATCCTGAGCGGTTCTTGCTACATATTTAGTTAAATAACTCTGAGCTTTGCAGGTATTTTCAGTTCTACCTTATATAATATCATAATATACTATCTCACCAATACAACGCAATCAAAACATCAGTGACACTTTGCGGAATTTCATAAGAAAGCGAGAACAAAGTTATACTATGCACGGGTGTACTATTTGATCATCCAGAGCGGTTCTTGCTACATATATAGTTAAATAACTCTGAGGTTTGCAGGTAGTTGCAGTTCTATCTTATATAATATCATAGTATACTATCTTACCAATACGACGCAATTAAACCATCAGCGAAACATTGCGGAATTTCATAAGAAAGCGAGAACAAAGTTATTCTATGCACGGGTGTACTATTTGATCATCCAGAGCGGTTCTTGCTACATATATAGTTAAATAACTCTGAGGTTTGCAGGTAGTTGCAGTTCTATCTTATATAATATCATAGTATACTATCTTACCAATACGACGCAATTAAACCATCAGCGAAACATTGCGGAATTTCATAAGAAAGCGAGAACAAAGTTATACTATGCACGGGTGTACTATTTGATCATCCAGAGCGGTTCTTGCTACATATATAGTTAAATAACTCTGAGGTTTGCAGGTAGTTGCAGTTTTATCTTATATAATATCATAGTATACTATCTTACCAATACGACGCAATTAAACCATCAGCGAAACATTGCGGAATTTCATAAGAAAGCGAGAACAAAGTTATACTATGCACGGGTGTACTATTTGATCATCCAGAGCGGTTCTTGCTACATATATAGTTAAATAACTCTGAGGTTTGCAGGTAGTTGCAGTTCTATCTTATATAATATCATAGTATACTATCTTACCAATACGACGCAATTAAACCATCAGCGAAACATTGCGGAACTTCATAACAAAGCATAAACAAAGTTATACTATGCACGGATATACTATTAGATCTTCCTGAGCGGTTCTTGCTACATATTTTGTTATATAACTCTGACGTGTGCAGGTATTTGCAGTTCTAACTTATCTAATATCAATGTATACTATCTTATCAATACGACGTAATCAAAACATCAGCGAAACATTGCGGAACTTCATAACAAAGCGTAAAGAAAGTTATACTATGCAAGTATGTACTATTTGATCATCCTGAGCGGTTCTTGCTACATATTTAGTTAAATAACTCTGAGCTTTGCAGGTATTTGCAGTTCTAACTTATATAATATCAGTGCATACTATCTTATCAATACGACGTAATCAAAACATCAGCGAAACATTGCGGAACTTCATAACAAAGCGTAAACAAAGTTATACTATGCACGTATGTACTATTTGATTATCCTGAGCGGTTCTTGCTACATATTTAGTTAAATAACTCTGAGCTTTGCAGGTATTTGCAGTTCTAACTTATATAATATCAATGCATACTATCTTATCAATACGACGTAATCAAAACATCAGCGAAACATTGCATAACTTCATAACAAAGCGTAAACAAAGTTATACTATGCACGTATGTACTATTTGATCATCCTGAGCGGTTCTTGCTACATATTTAGTTAAATAACACTGAGGTTTGCATGTAGTTGCAGTTCTATCTTATATAATATCAAAGTATACTATCCCACCAATACGACGCCATCAAAACCTCAGCGAAACTTTGCGGAACTTCATAACAAAGCGTAAACAAAGTTATACTATGCACGGATGTACTATTTGATCATCTAGAGTTGTTCTTGCTACATATTTAGTTAAATAACTCTGAGTTTTGCACGTAGTTGCAGTTCTATCTTATATAATATCAATATATACTATCTTACTAATTGCGACGCAATCAAAACATCAGCGAAACTTTGCGGAACTTCATAACAAAGCGTAAACAAAGTTATACTATACAGGTATGTACTACTTGATCATCCTGAGCGGTTCTTGATACATATTTAGTTAAATAACTCTGAGGTGTGCAGGTATTTGCAGTTCTAACTTATCTAATATCAATGTATACTATCTTATCAATACGACGTAATCAAAACATCAGCGAAACATTGCGGAACTTCATAAGAAAGCGAGAACAAAGTTATACTATGCACGGGTGTACTATTTGATCATCCAGAGCGGTTCTTGCTACATATATAGTTAAATAACTCTGAGGTTTGCAGGTAGTTGCAGTTCTATCTTATATAATATCATAGTATACTATCTTACCAATACGACGCAATTAAACCATCAGCGAAACATTGCGGAACTTCATAACAAAGCGTAAACAAAGTTATACTATGCACGTATGTACTATTTGATCATCCTGAGCGGTTCTTGCTACATATTTAGTTAAATAACTCTGAGCTTTGCAGGTATTTGCAGTTCTAACTTATATAATATCAATGCATACTATCTTATCAATACGACGTAATCAAAACATCAGCGAAACATTGTGGAATTTCATAACAAAGCGTGAACAAAGTTATACTATGCACGGATATACTATTTGATCTTCCTGAGCGGTTCTTGCTACATATTTTGTTATATAACTCTGAGGTGTGCAGGTATTTGCAGTTCTAACTTATCTAATATCAATGCATACTATCTTATCAATACGACGTAATCAAAACATCAGCGAAACATTGCGGAACTTCATAACAAAACGTAAACAAAGTTATACTATGCACGGATGTACTATTTGATCATCTAGAGCGGTTCTTGCTACATATTTAGTTATATAACTCTGAGTTTTGCACGTAGTTGCATTTCTATCTTATATAATATCAATGTATACTATCTTACTAATTGCGACGCAATCAAAACATCAGCGAAACTTTGCGGAACTTCATAACAAAGCGTAAACAAAGTTATACTATGCACGTATGTACTATTTGATCATCCTGAGCGGTTCTTGCTACATATTTAGTTAAATAACTCTGAGCTTTGCAGGCATTTGCAGTTCTAACTTATATAATATCAGTGCATACTATCTTATCAATACGACGTAATCAAAACATCAGCGAAACATTGCGGAACTTCATAACAAAGCGTAAACAAAGTTATACTATGCACGTATGTACTATTTGATCGTCCTGAGCGGTTCTAAATACATATTTTGCCATATCACTCTCAGGTTTGTAGGTAGTTGCAGTTCTACCTTATATAATATCATAGTATAATATCTTACCAATACGACGCAATTAAAACCTCAGCGACACTTTGCGGAATTTCATAAGAAATCGAGAACAAAGTTATACTATGCATGGATATACTATTTGATCTTCCTGAGCGGTTCTTGCTACATATTTTGTTATATAACTCTGAGGTGTGCAGGTATTTGCAGTTCTACCTTATATAATATCATAGTATACTATCTTACCAATACAACGCAATCAAAACATCAGTGACACTTTGCAGAACTTCAAACAAAGGGTAAACAAAGTTATACTATGCACGTATGTACTATTTGATCATCCTGAGCGGTTCTTGCTACATATTTTGTTAAATAACTCTGAGCTTTGCAGGTATTTGCAGTTCTAACTTATATAATATCAAAGTATACTATCTTATCAATACGACGCAATCAAAACCTCAGCGAAACATTGCGGAATTTCATAACAAAGCGTGAACAAAGTTATACTATGCACGGATGTACTATTTGATCGTCCTGAGAGGTTCTAAATACATATTTTGCCATATCACTCTCAGGTTTGTAGGTAGTTGCAGTTCTACCTTATATAATATCGTAGTATAATATCTTACCAATACGACGCAATTAAAACATCAGCGAAACTTTGCGGAACTTCATAACAAAGCGTAAACAAAGTTATACTATGCACGGATGTACTATTTGATCATCTAGAGCGGTCCTTGCTACATATTTAGTTAAATAACTCTGAGTTTTTCACGTAGTTGAAGTTCTATCTTATATAATATCATAGTATACTATCTTACCAATACGACGCAATTAAACCATCAGCGAAACATTGCGGAACTTCATAACAAAGCATAATCAAAGTTATACTATGCACGGATATACTATTAGATCTTCCTGAGCGGTTCTTGCTACATATTTTGTTATATAACTCTGAGGTGTGCAGGTATTTGCACTTTTAACTTATCTAATATCAATGTATACTATCTTATCAATACGACGTAATCAAAACATCAGCGAAACATTGCGGAACTTCATAACAAAGCGTAAACAAAGTTATACTATGCACGTATGTACTATTTGATCATCCTGAGCGGTTCTTGATACATATTTAGTTAAATAACTCTGAGGTGTGCAGGTATTTGCAGTTCTAACTTATCTAATATCAATGTATACTATCTTATCAATACGACGTAATCAAAACCTCAGCGAAACATTGCGGAACTTCATAACAAAGCGTAAACAAAGTTATACTATGCACGTATGTACTATTTGATCATCCTGAGCGGTTCTTGCTACATATTTAGTTAAATAACTCTGAGCTTTGCAGGTATTTGCAGTTCTACCTTATATAATATCATAATATACTATCTTACCAATACAACGCAATCAAAACATCAGTGACACTTTGCGGAATTTCATAAGAAAGCGAGAACAAAGTTATACTATGCACGGGTGTACTATTTGATCATCCAGAGCGGTTCTTGCTACATATATAGTTAAATAACTCTGAGGTTTGCAGGTAGTTGCAGTTCTATCTTATAGAATATCAAAGTATACTATCTTATCAATACGACGCAATCAAATATAAGCGAGACATTGCGGAACTTCATAACAAAGCGTACACAAAGTTATCCTATGCACGTATGTACTATTTGATCATCCTGAGCGGTTCTTGCTACATATTTAGTTAAATAACTCTGAGCTTTGCAGGTATTTGCAGTTCTAACTTATATAATATCAATGCATACTATCTTATCAATACGACGTAATCAAAACATCAGCGAAACATTGTGGAATTTCATAACAAAGCGTGAACAAAGTTATACTATGCACGGATATACTATTTGATCTTCCTGAGCGGTTCTTGCTACATATTTTGTTATATAACTCTGAGGTGTGCAGGTATTTGCAGTTCTAACTTATCTAATATCAATGCATACTATCTTATCAATACGACGTAATCAAAACATCAGCGAAACATTGCGGAACTTCATAACAAAACGTAAACAAAGTTATACTATGCACGGATGTATTATTTGATCATCTAGAGCGGTTCTTGCTACATATTTAGTTAAATAACTCTGAGTTTTGCACGTAGTTGCAGTTCTATCTTATATAATATCAATGTATACTATCTTACTAATTGCGACGCAATCAAAACATCAGCGAAACTTTGCGGAACTTCATAACAAAGCGTAAACAAAGTTATACTATGCACGTATGTACTATTTGATCACCCTGAGCGGTTCTTGCTACATATTTAGTTAAATAACTCTGAGCTTTGCAGGCATTTGCAGTTCTAACTTATATAATATCAGTGCATACTATCTTATCAATACGACGTAATCAAAACATCAGCGAAACATTGCGGAACTTCATAACAAAGCGTAAACAAAGTTATACTATGCACGTATGTACTATTTGATCGTCCAGAGCGGTTCTAAATACATATTTTGCCATATCACTCTCAGGTTTGTAGGTAGTTGCAGTTCTACCTTATATAATATCATAGTATAATATCTTACCAATACGACGCAATTAAAACATCAGCGACACTTTGCGGAATTTCATAAGAAATCGAGAACAAAGTTATACTATGCATGGATATACTATTTGATCTTCCTGAGCGGTTCTTGCTACATATTTTGTTATATAACTCTGAGGTGTGCAGGTATTTGCAGTTCTACCTTATATAATATCATAGTATACTATCTTACCAATACAACGCAATCAAAACATCAGTGACACTTTGCAGAACTTCAAACAAAGGGTAAACAAAGTTATACTATGCACGTATGTACTATTTGATCATCCTGAGCGGTTCTTGCTACATATTTTGTTAAATAACTCTGAGTTTTGCAGGTAGTTGCAGTTCTACCTTATATAATATCATAGTATAATATCTTACCAATACGACGCAATTAAAACATCAGCGACACTTTGCGGAATTTCATAAGAAATCGAGAACAAAGTTATACTATGCACGGATATACTATTTGATCTTCCTGAGCGGTTCTTGCTACATATTTTGTTATATAACTCTGAGGTGTGCAGGTATTTGCAGTTCTAACTTATATAATATCAAAGTATACTATCTTATCAATACGACGCAATCAAAACCTCAGCGAAACATTGCGGAATTTCATAACAAAGCGTGAACAAAGTTACACTATGCACGGATGTACTATTTGATCGTCCTGAGAGGTTCTAAATACATATTTTGCCATATCACTCTCAGGTTTGTAGGTAGTTGCAGTTCTACCTTATATAATATCGTAGTATAATATCTTACCAATACGACGCAATTAAAACATCAGCGAAACTTTGCGGAACTTCATAACAAAGCGTAAACAAAGTTATACTATGCACGGATGTACTATTTGATCATCTAGAGCGGTCCTTGCTACATATTTAGTTAAATAACTCTGAGTTTTTCACGTAGTTGAAGTTCTATCTTATATAATATCATAGTATACTATCTTACCAATACGACGCAATTAAACCATCAGCGAAACATTGCGGAACTTCATAACAAAGCATAATCAAAGTTATACTATGCACGGATATACTATTAGATCTTCCTGAGCGGTTCTTGCTACATATTTTGTTATATAACTCTGAGGTGTGCAGGTATTTGCAGTTTTAACTTATCTAATATCAATGTATACTATCTTATCAATACGACGTAATCAAAACATCAGCGAAACATTGCGGAACTTCATAACAAAGCGTAAACAAAGTTATACTATGCACGTATGTACTATTTGATCATCCTGAGCGGTTCTTGCTACATATTTAGTTAAATAACTCTGAGCTTTGCAGGTATTTGCAGTTCTAACTTATATAATATCAGTGCATACTATCTTATCAATACGACGCAATCAAAACCTCAGCGAAACATTGCGCAACTTCATAACAAAGCGTAAACAAAGTTATACTATGCACGTATGTACTATTTGATCATCCTGAGCGGTTCTTGCTACATATTTAGTTAAATAACTCTGAGTTTTGCACGTAGTTGCAGTTCTATCTTATATAATATCAAAGTATACTATCTTACTAATTGCGACGCAATCAAAACAACAGCGAAACTTTGCGGAACTTCATAACAAAGCGTAAACATAGTTATACTATGCAGGTATGTACTACTTGATCATCCTGAGCGGTTCTTGCTACATATTTAGTTAAATAACTCTGAGCTTTGCAGGTATTTTCAGTCCTACCTTATATAATATCATAGTATACTATCTTACCAATACGACGCAATCAAAACATCAGTGACACTTTGCGGAATTTCATAAGAAAGCGAGAACGAAGTTATACTATGCACGGATGTACTATTTGATCATCCAGAGCGGTTCTTGCTACATATTTAGTTAAATAACTCTGAGGTTTGCAGGTAGTTGCAGTCCTATCTTATATAATATCATAGTATACTATCTTACCAATACGACGCAATTAAACCATCAGCGAAACATTGCGGAACTTCATAACAAAGCATAAACAAAGTTATACTATGCACGGATATACTATTAGATCTTCCTGAGCGGTTCTTGCTACATATTTTGTTATATAACTCTGAGGTGTGCAGGTATTTGCAGTTCTAACTTACCTAATATCAATGTATACTATCTTATCAATACGACGTAATCAAAACATCAGCGAAACATTGCGGAAGTTCATAACAAAGCGTAAACAAAGTTATACTATGCACGGATGTACTATTTGATCATCCAGAGCGGTTCTTGCCACATATTTAGTTAAATAACTCTGAGGTTTGCAGGTAGTTGCAGTCCTATCTTATATAATATCATAGTATACTATCTTATCAATACGACGTAATCAAAACATCAGCGAAACATTGCGGAACTTCATAACAAAGCGTAAACAAAGTTATACTATGCACGTATGTACTATTTGATCATCCTGAGCGGTTCTTGCTACATATTTAGTTAAATAACTCTGAGCTTTGCAGGCATTTGCAGTTCTAACTTATATAATATCAATGCATACTATCTTATCAATACGACGTAATCAAAACATCAGCGAAACATTGCGGAACTTCATAACAAAGCGTAAACAAAGTTATACTATGCACGTATGTACTATTTGATCGTCCTGAGCGGTTCTAAATACATATTTTGCCATATCACTCTCAGGTTTGTAGGTAGTTGCAGTTCTACCTTATATAATATCATAGTATAATATCTTACCAATACGACGCAATTAAAACATCAGCGACACTTTGCGGAATTTCATAAGAAATCGAGAACAAAGTTATACTATGCATGGATATACTATTTGATCTTCCTGAGCGGTTCTAAATACATATTTTGCCATATCACTCTGAGGTTTGCACGTAGTTGCAGTTCTATCTTATATAATATCAATGTATACTATCTTACTAATTGCGACGCAATCAAAACAACAGCGAAACTTTGCGGAACTTCATAACAAAGCGTAAACATAGTTATACTATGCAGGTATGTACTACTTGATCATCCTGAGCGGTTCTTGCTACATATTTAGTTAAATAACTCTGAGCTTTGCAGGTATTTTCAGTCCTACCTTATATAATATCATAGTATACTATCTTACCAATACGACGCAATCAAAACATCAGTGACACTTTGCGGAATTTCATAAGAAAGCGAGAACGAAGTTATACTATGCACGGATGTACTATTTGATCATCCAGAGCGGTTCTTGCTACATATTTAGTTAAATAACTCTGAGGTTTGCAGGTAGTTGCAGTCCTATCTTATATAATATCATAGTATACTATCTTACCAATACGACGCAATTAAACCATCAGCGAAACATTGCGGAACTTCATAACAAAGCATAATCAAAGTTATACTATGCACGGATATACTATTAGATCTTCCTGAGCGGTTCTTGCTACATATTTTGTTATATAACTCTGAGGTGTGCAGGTATTTGCACTTTTAACTTATCTAATATCAATGTATACTATCTTATCAATACGACGTAATCAAAACATCAGCGAAACATTGCGGAACTTCATAACAAAGCGTAAACAAAGTTATACTATGCACGTATGTACTATTTGATCATCCTGAGCGGTTCTTGATACATATTTAGTTAAATAACTCTGAGGTGTGCAGGTATTTGCAGTTCTAACTTATCTAATATCAATGTATACTATCTTATCAATACGACGTAATCAAAACATCAGCGAAACATTGCGGAACTTCATAACAAAGCGTAAACAAAGTTATACTATGCACGTATGTACTATTTGATCATCCTGAGCGGTTCTTGCTACATATTTAGTTAAATAACTCTGAGCTTTGCAGGTATTTTCAGTTCTACCTTATATAATATCATAATATACTATCTTACCAATACAACGCAATCAAAACATCAGTGACACTTTGCGGAATTTCATAAGAAAGCGAGAACAAAGTTATACTATGCACGGGTGTACTATTTGATCATCCAGAGCGGTTCTTGCTACATATATAGTTAAATAACTCTGAGGTTTGCAGGTAGTTGCAGTTCTATCTTATATAATATCATAGTATACTATCTTACCAATACGACGCAATTAAACCATCAGCGAAACATTGCGGAACTTCATAACAAAGCGTAAACAAAGTTATACTATGCACGTATGTACTATTTGATCATCCTGAGCGGTTCTTGCTACATATTTAGTTAAATAACTCTGAGCTTTGCAGGTATTTGCAGTTCTAACTTATATAATATCAATGCATACTATCTTATCAATACGACGTAATCTAAACATCAGCGAAACATTGCGGAACTTCATAACAAAGCGTGAACAAAGTTATACTATGCATGGATATTCTATTTGATCTTCCTGAGCGGTTCTTGCTACATATTTTGTTATATAACTCTGAGGTGTGCAGGTATTTGCAGTTCTAACTTATCTAATATCAATGCATACTATCTTATCAATACGACGTAATCAAAACATCAGCGAAACATTGCGGAACTTCATAACAAAACGTAAACAAAGTTATACTATGCACGGATGTACTATTTGATCATCTAGAGCGGTTCTTGCTACATATTTAGTTAAATAACTCTGAGTTTTGCACGTAGTTGCAGTTCTATCTTATATAATATCAATGTATACTATCTTACTAATTGCGACGCAATCAAAACATCAGCGAAACTTTGCGGAACTTCATAACAAAGCGTAAACAAAGTTATACTATGCACGTATGTACTATTTGATCACCCTGAGCGGTTCTTGCTACATATTTAGTTAAATAACTCTGAGCTTTGCAGGCATTTGCAGTTCTAACTTATATAATATCAGTGCATACTATCTTATCAATACGACGTAATCAAAACATCAGCGAAACATTGCGGAACTTCATAACAAAGCGTAAACAAAGTTATACTATGCACGTATGTACTATTTGATCGTCCTGAGCGGTTCTAAATACATATTTTGCCATATCACTCTCAGGTTTGTAGGTAGTTGCAGTTCTACCTTATATAATATCATAGTATAATATCTTACCAATACGACGCAATTAAAACATCAGCGACACTTTGCGGAATTTCATAAGAAATCGAGAACAAAGTTATACTATGCATGGATATACTATTTGATCTTCCTGAGCGGTTCTTGCTACATATTTTGTTATATAACTCTGAGGTGTGCAGGTATTTGCAGTTCTACCTTATATAATATCATAGTATACTATCTTACCAATACAACGCAATCAAAACATCAGTGACACTTTGCAGAACTTCAAACAAAGGGTAAACAAAGTTATACTATGCACGTATGTACTATTTGATCATCCTGAGCGGTTCTTGCTACATATTTTGTTAAATAACTCTGAGGTTTGCAGGTATTTGCAGTCCTATCTTATATAATATCAAAGTATACTATCTTATCAATACGACGCAATCAAAACCTCAGCGAAACATTGAGGAATTTCATAACAAAGCGAGAACAAAGTTATACTATGCACGGATGTACTATTTGATCGTCCTGAGAGGTTCTAAATACATATTTTGCCATATCACTCTCAGGTTTGTAGGTAGTTGCAGTTCTACCTTATATAATATCGTAGTATAATATCTTACCAATACGACGCAATTAAAACATCAGCGAAACTTTGCGGAACTTCATAACAAAGCGTAAACAAAGTTATACTATGCACGGATGTACTATTTGATCATCTAGAGCGGTCCTTGCTACATATTTAGTTAAATAACTCTGAGTTTTTCACGTAGTTGAAGTTCTATCTTATATAATATCATAGTATACTATCTTACCAATACGACGCAATTAAACCATCAGCGAAACATTGCGGAACTTCATAACAAAGCATAATCAAAGTTATACTATGCACGGATATACTATTAGATCTTCCTGAGCGGTTCTTGCTACATATTTTGTTATATAACTCTGAGGTGTGCCGGTATTTGCAGTTCTAACTTATATAATATCAGGGGCATACTATCTTATCAATACGACGCAATCAAAACATCAGTCACACTTTGCAGAACTTCAAACAAAGCGTAAACAAAGTTATACTATGCACGTATGTACTATTTGATCATCCTGAGCGGTTCTTGCTACATATTTAGTTAAATAACTCTGAGTTTTGCACGTAGTTGCAGTTCTATCTTATATAATATCAATGTATACTATCTTACTAATTGCGACGCAATCAAAACAACAGCGAAACTTTGCGGAACTTCATAACAAAGCGTAAACATAGTTATACTATGCAGGTATGTACTACTTGATCATCCTGAGCGGTTCTTGCTACATATTTAGTTAAATAACTCTGAGGTTTGCAGGTAGTTGCAGTCCTATCTTATATAATATCATAGTATACTATCTTACCAATACGACGCAATTAAACCATCAGCGAAACATTGCGGAACTTCATAACAAAGCGTAAACAAAGTTATACTATGCACGGATATACTATTAGATCTTCCTGAGCGGTTCTTGCTACATATTTTGTTATATAACTCTGAGGTGTGCAGGTATTTGCAGTTCTAACTTATCTAATATCAATGTATACTATCTTATCAATACGACGTAATCAAAACATCAGCGAAATATTGCGGAACTTCATAACAAAGCGTAAACAAAGTTATACTATGCACGTATGTACTATTTGATCATCCTGAGCGGTTCTTGCTACATATTTAGTTAAATAACTCTGAGGTGTGCAGGTATTTGCAGTTCTACCTTATATAATATCATAGTATACTATCTTACCAATACAACGCAATCAAAACATCAGTGACACTTTGCGGAATTTCATAAGAAAGCGAGAACGAAGTTATACTATGCACGGATGTACTATTTGATCATCCAGAGCGGTTCTTGCTACATATTTAGTTAAATAACTCTGAGGTTTGCAGGTAGTTGCAGTCCTATCTTATATAATATCATAGTATACTATCTTACCAATACGACGCAATTAAACCATCAGCGAAACATTGCGGAACTTCATAACAAAGCATAAACAAAGTTATACTATGCACGGATATACTATTAGATCTTCCTGAGCGGTTCTTGCTACATATTTTGTTATATAACTCTGAGGTGTGCAGGTATTTGCAGTTCTAACTTACCTAATATCAATGTATACTATCTTATCAATACGACGTAATCAAAACATCAGCGAAACATTGCGGAAGTTCATAACAAAGCGTAAACAAAGTTATACTATGCACGGATGTACTATTTGATCATCCAGAGCGGTTCTTGCTACATATTTAGTTAAATAACTCTGAGGTTTGCAGGTAGTTGCAGTCCTATCTTATATAATATCATAGTATACTATCTTACCAATACGACGCAATTAAACCATCAGCGAAACATTGCGGAACTTCATAACAAAGCATAAACAAAGTTTTACTGTGCACGGATATACTATTAGATCTTCCTGAGCGGTTCTTGCTACATATTTTGTTATATAACTCTGAGTTGTGCAGGTATTTGCAGTTCTTACTTACCTAATATCAATGTATACTATCTTATCAATACGACGTAATCAAAACATCAGCGAAACTTTGCGGAACTTCATAACAAAGCGTAAACAAAGTTATACTATGCACGGATGTACTATTTGATCATCCTGAGCGGTTCTTGCTACATATTTAGTTAAATAAATCTAAGCTTTGCAGGTATTTTCAGTCCTACCTTATATAATATCATAGTATACTATCTTACCAATACGACGCAATCAAAACATCAGTGACACTTTGCGGAATTTCATAAGAAAGCGAGAACAAAGTTATACTATGCACGGATGTACTATTTGATCATCCAGAGCGGTTCTTGCTACATATTTAGTTAAATAACTCTGAGGTTTGCAGGTAGTTGCAGTCCTATCTTATATAATATCATAGTATACTATCTTACCAATACGACGCAATTAAACCATCAGCGAAACATTGCGGAACTTCATAACAAAGCGTAAACAAAGTTATACTATGCACGGATATACTATTAGATCTTCCTGAGCGGTTCTTGCTACATATTTTGTTATATAACTCTGAGGTGTGCAGGTATTTGCAGTTCTAACTTACCTAATATCAATGTATACTATCTTATCAATACGACGTAATCAAAACATCAGCGAAACATTGCGGAAGTTCATAACAAAGCGTAAACAAAGTTATACTATGCACGGATGTACTATTTGATCATCCTGAGCGGTTCTTGCTACATATTTAGTTAAATAACTCTGAGGTTTTTAGGTAGATGCAGTCCTATCTTATATAATATCAAAGTACACTATCTTACCAATACGACGCAATAAAATCATCAGCGAAACATTACGGAACTTCATAACAAAGCATAAACAAAGTTTTACTGTGCACGGATATACTATTAGATCTTCCTGAGCGGTTCTTGCTACATATTTTGTTATATAACTCTGAGTTGTGCAGGTATTTGCAGTTCTTACTTACCTAATATCAATGTATACTATCTTATCAATACGACGTAATCAAAACATCAGCGAAACATTGCGGAACTTCATAACAAAGCGTAAACAAAGTTATACTATGCACGTATGTACTATTTGATCATCCTGAGCGGTTCTTGCTACATATTTAGTTAAATAACTCTGAGCTTTGCAGGCATTTGCAGTTCTAACTTATATAATATCAGTGCATACTATCTTATCAATACGACGTAATCAAAACATCAGCGAAACATTGCGGAACTTCATAACAAAGCGTAAACAAAGTTATACTATGCACGTATGTACTATTTGATCATCCTGAGCGGTTCTTGCTACATATTTAGTTAAATAACTCTTAGCTTTGCAGGTATTTGCAGTTCTAACTTATATAATATCAATGCATACTATCTTATCAATACGACGTAATCAAAACATCAGCGAAACATTGCGGAACTTCATAACAAAGCGTAAACAAAGTTATACTATGCACGGATATACTATTTGATCTTCCTGAGCGGTTCTTGCTACATATTTTGTTATATAACTCTGAGGTGTGCAGGTATTTGCAGTTCTAACTTATCTAATATCAATGCATACTATCTTATCAATACGACGTAATCAAAACATCAGCGAAACATTGCGGAACTTCATAACAAAACGTAAACAAAGTTATACTATGCACGGATGTACTATTTGATCATCTAGAGCGGTTCTTGCTACATATTTAGTTAAATAACTCTGAGTTTTGCACGTAGTTGCAGTTCTATCTTATATAATATCAATGTATACTATCTTACTAATTGCGACGCAATCAAAACATCAGCGAAACTTTGCGGAACTTCATAACAAAGCGTAAACAAAGTTATACTATGCACGTATGTACTATTTGATCATCCTGAGCGGTTCTTGCTACATATTTAGTTAAATAACTCTGAGCTTTGCAGGCATTTGCAGTTCTAACTTATATAATATCAGTGCATACTATCTTATCAATACGACGTAATCAAAACATCAGCGAAACATTGCGGAACTTCATAACAAAGCGTAAACAAAGTTATACTATGCACGTATGTACTATTTGATCGTCCTGAGCGGTTCTAAATACATATTTTGCCATATCACTCTCAGGTTTGTAGGTAGTTGCAGTTCTACCTTATATAATATCATAGTATAATATCTTACCAATACGACGCAATTAAAACCTCAGCGACACTTTGCGGAATTTCATAAGAAATCGAGAACAAAGTTATACTATGCATGGATATACTATTTGATCTTCCTGAGCGGTTCTTGCTACATATTTTGTTATATAACTCTGAGGTGTGCAGGTATTTGCAGTTCTACCTTATATAATATCATAGTATACTATCTTACCAATACAACGCAATCAAAACATCAGTGACACTTTGCAGAACTTCAAACAAAGGGTAAACAAAGTTATACTATGCACGTATGTACTATTTGATCATCCTGAGCGGTTCTTGCTACATATTTTGTTAAATAACTCTGAGCTTTGCAGGTATTTGCAGTTCTAACTTATATAATATCAAAGTATACTATCTTATCAATACGACGCAATCAAAACCTCAGCGAAACATTGCGGAATTTCATAACAAAGCGTGAACAAAGTTATACTATGCACGGATGTACTATTTGATCGTCCTGAGAGGTTCTAAATACATATTTTGCCATATCACTCTCAGGTTTGTAGGTAGTTGCAGTTCTACCTTATATAATATCGTAGTATAATATCTTACCAATACGACGCAATTAAAACGTCAGCGAAACTTTGCGGAACTTCATAACAAAGCGTAAACAAAGTTATACTATGCACGGATGTACTATTTGATCATCTAGAGCGGTCCTTGCTACATATTTAGTTAAATAACTCTGAGTTTTTCACGTAGTTGAAGTTCTATCTTATATAATATCATAGTATACTATCTTACCAATACGACGCAATTAAACCATCAGCGAAACATTGCGGAACTTCATAACAAAGCATAATCAAAGTTATACTATGCACGGATATACTATTAGATCTTCCTGAGCGGTTCTTGCTACATATTTTGTTATATAACTCTGAGGTGTGCAGGTATTTGCACTTTTAACTTATCTAATATCAATGTATACTATCTTATCAATACGACGTAATCAAAACATCAGCGAAACATTGCGGAACTTCATAACAAAGCGTAAACAAAGTTATACTATGCACGTATGTACTATTTGATCATCCTGAGCGGTTCTTGATACATATTTAGTTAAATAACTCTGAGGTGTGCAGGTATTTGCAGTTCTAACTTATCTAATATCAATGTATACTATCTTATCAATACGACGCAATCAAAACATCAGCGAAACATTGCGGAACTTCATAACAAAGCGTAAACAAAGTTATACTATGCACGTATGTACTATTTGATCATCCTGAGCGGTTCTTGCTACATATTTAGTTAAATAACTCTGAGCTTTGCAGGTATTTTCAGTTCTACCTTATATAATATCATAATATACTATCTTACCAATACAACGCAATCAAAACATCAGTGACACTTTGCGGAATTTCATAAGAAAGCGAGAACAAAGTTATACTATGCACGGGTGTACTATTTGATCATCCAGAGCGGTTCTTGCTACATATATAGTTAAATAACTCTGAGGTTTGCAGGTAGTTGCAGTTCTATCTTATATAATATCATAGTATACTATCTTACCAATACGACGCAATTAAACCATCAGCGAAACATTGCGGAACTTCATAACAAAGCGTAAACAAAGTTATACTATGCACGTATGTACTATTTGATCATCCTGAGCGGTTCTTGCTACATATTTAGTTAAATAACTCTGAGCTTTGCAGGTATTTGCAGTTCTAACTTATATAATATCAAAGTATACTATCTTATCAATACGACGTAATCAAAACATCAGCGAAACATTGTGGAATTTCATAACAAAGCGTGAACAAAGTTATACTATGCACGGATATACTATTTGATCTTCCTGAGCGGTTCTTGCTACATATTTTGTTATATAACTCTGAGGTGTGCAGGTATTTGCAGTTCTAACTTATCTAATATCAATGCATACTATCTTATCAATACGACGTAATCAAAACATCAGCGAAACATTGCGGAACTTCATAACAAAACGTAAACAAAGTTATACTATGCACGGATGTACTATTTGATCATCTAGAGCGGTTCTTGCTACATATTTAGTTAAATAACTCTGAGTTTTGCACGTAGTTGCAGTTCTATCTTATATAATATCAATGTATACTATCTTACTAATTGCGACGCAATCAAAACATCAGCGAAACTTTGCGGAACTTCATAACAAAGCGTAAACAAAGTTATACTATGCACGTATGTACTATTTGATCACCCTGAGCGGTTCTTGCTACATATTTAGTTAAATAACTCTGAGCTTTGCAGGCATTTGCAGTTCTAACTTATATAATATCAGTGCATACTATCTTATCAATACGACGTAATCAAAACATCAGCGAAACATTGCGGAACTTCATAACAAAGCGTAAACAAAGTTATACTATGCACGTATGTACTATTTGATCGTCCTGAGCGGTTCTAAATACATATTTTGCCATATCACTCTCAGGTTTGTAGGTAGTTGCAGTTCTACCTTATATAATATCATAGTATAATATCTTACCAATACGACGCAATTAAAACATCAGCGACACTTTGCGGAATTTCATAAGAAATCGAGAACAAAGTTATACTATGCATGGATATACTATTTGATCTTCCTGAGCGGTTCTTGCTACATATTTTGTTATATAACTCTGAGGTGTGCAGGTATTTGCAGTTCTACCTTATATAATATCATAGTATACTATCTTACCAATACAACGCAATCAAAACATCAGTGACACTTTGCAGAACTTCAAACAAAGGGTAAACAAAGTTATACTATGCACGTATGTACTATTTGATCATCCTGAGCGGTTCTTGCTACATATTTTGTTAAATAACTCTGAGCTTTGCAGGTAGTTGCAGTTCTACCTTATATAATATCATAGTATAATATCTTACCAATACGACGCAATTAAAACATCAGCGACACTTTGCGGAATTTCATAAGAAATCGAGAACAAAGTTATACTATGCACGGATATACTATTTGATCTTCCTGAGCGGTTCTTGCTACATATTTTGTTATATAACTCTGAGGTGTGCAGGTATTTGCAGTTCTAACTTATATAATATCAAAGTATACTATCTTATCAATACGACGCAATCAAAACCTCAGCGAAACATTGCGGAATTTCATAACAAAGCGTGAACAAAGTTACACTATGCACGGATGTACTATTTGATCGTCCTGAGAGGTTCTAAATACATATTTTGCCATATCACTCTCAGGTTTGTAGGTAGTTGCAGTTCTACCTTATATAATATCGTAGTATAATATCTTACCAATACGACGCAATTAAAACATCAGCGAAACTTTGCGGAACTTCATAACAAAGCGTAAACAAAGTTATACTATGCACGGATGTACTATTTGATCATCTAGAGCGGTCCTTGCTACATATTTAGTTAAATAACTCTGAGTTTTTCACGTAGTTGAAGTTCTATCTTATATAATATCATAGTATACTATCTTACCAATACGACGCAATTAAACCATCAGCGAAACATTGCGGAACTTCATAACAAAGCATAATCAAAGTTATACTATGCACGGATATACTATTAGATCTTCCTGAGCGGTTCTTGCTACATATTTTGTTATATAACTCTGAGGTGTGCAGGTATTTGCAGTTTTAACTTATCTAATATCAATGTATACTATCTTATCAATACGACGTAATCAAAACATCAGCGAAACATTGCGGAACTTCATAACAAAGCGTAAACAAAGTTATACTATGCACGTATGTACTATTTGATCATCCTGAGCGGTTCTTGCTACATATTTAGTTAAATAACTCTGAGCTTTGCAGGTATTTGCAGTTCTAACTTATATAATATCAGTGCATACTATCTTATCAATACGACGCAATCAAAACCTCAGCGAAACATTGCGGAACTTCATAACAAAGCGTAAACAAAGTTATACTATGCACGTATGTACTATTTGATCATCCTGAGCGGTTCTTGCTACATATTTAGTTAAATAACTCTGAGTTTTGCACGTAGTTGCAGTTCTATCTTATATAATATCAAAGTATACTATCTTACTAATTGCGACGCAATCAAAACATCAGCGAAACTTTGCGGAACTTCATAACAAAGCGTAAACATAGTTATACTATGCAGGTATGTACTACTTGATCATCCTGAGCGGTTCTTGCTACATATTTAGTTAAATAACTCTGAGCTTTGCAGGTATTTTCAGTCCTACCTTATATAATATCATAGTATACTATCTTACCAATACGACGCAATCAAAACATCAGTGACACTTTGCGGAATTTCATAAGAAAGCGAGAACGAAGTTATACTATGCACGGATGTACTATTTGATCATCCAGAGCGGTTCTTGCTACATATTTAGTTAAATAACTCTGAGGTTTGCAGGTAGTTGCAGTCCTATCTTATATAATATCATAGTATACTATCTTACCAATACGACGCAATTAAACCATCAGCGAAACATTGCGGAACTTCATAACAAAGCATAAACAAAGTTATACTATGCACGGATATACTATTAGATCTTCCTGAGCGGTTCTTGCTACATATTATGTTATATAACTCTGAGGTGTGCAGGTATTTGCAGTTCTAACTTACCTAATATCAATGTATACTATCTTATCAATACGACGTAATCAAAACATCAGCGAAACATTGCGGAAGTTCATAACAAAGCGTAAACAAAGTTATACTATGCACGGATGTACTATTTGATCATCCAGAGCGGTTCTTGCCACATATTTAGTTAAATAACTCTGAGGTTTGCAGGTAGTTGCAGTCCTATCTTATATAATATCATAGTATACTATCTTATCAATACGACGTAATCAAAACATCAGCGAAACATTGCGGAACTTCATAACAAAGCGTAAACAAAGTTATACTATGCACGTATGTACTATTTGATCATCCTGAGCGGTTCTTGCTACATATTTAGTTAAATAACTCTGAGCTTTGCAGGCATTTGCAGTTCTAACTTATATAATATCAATGCATACTATCTTATCAATACGACGTAATCAAAACATCAGCGAAACATTGCGGAACTTCATAACAAAGCGTAAACAAAGTTATACTATGCACGTATGTACTATTTGATCGTCCTGAGCGGTTCTAAATACATATTTTGCCATATCACTCTCAGGTTTGTAGGTAGTTGCAGTTCTACCTTATATAATATCATAGTATAATATCTTACCAATACGACGCAATTAAAACATCAGCGACACTTTGCGGAATTTCATAAGAAATCGAGAACAAAGTTATACTATGCATGGATATACTATTTGATCTTCCTGAGCGGTTCTAAATACATATTTTGCCATATCACTCTGAGGTTTGCACGTAGTTGCAGTTCTATCTTATATAATATCAATGTATACTATCTTACTAATTGCGACGCAATCAAAACAACAGCGAAACTTTGCGGAACTTCATAACAAAGCGTAAACATAGTTATACTATGCAGGTATGTACTACTTGATCATCCTGAGCGGTTCTTGCTACATATTTAGTTAAATAACTCTGAGCTTTGCAGGTATTTTCAGTCCTACCTTATATAATATCATAGTATACTATCTTACCAATACGACGCAATCAAAACATCAGTGACACTTTGCGGAATTTCATAAGAAAGCGAGAACGAAGTTATACTATGCACGGATGTACTATTTGATCATCCAGAGCGGTTCTTGCTACATATTTAGTTAAATAACTCTGAGGTTTGCAGGTAGTTGCAGTCCTATCTTATATAATATCATAGTATACTATCTTACCAATACGACGCAATTAAACCATCAGCGAAACATTGCGGAACTTCATAACAAAGCATAATCAAAGTTATACTATGCACGGATATACTATTAGATCTTCCTGAGCGGTTCTTGCTACATATTTTGTTATATAACTCTGAGGTGTGCAGGTATTTGCACTTTTAACTTATCTAATATCAATGTATACTATCTTATCAATACGACGTAATCAAAACATCAGCGAAACATTGCGGAACTTCATAACAAAGCGTAAACAAAGTTATACTATGCACGTATGTACTATTTGATCATCCTGAGCGGTTCTTGATACATATTTAGTTAAATAACTCTGAGGTGTGCAGGTATTTGCAGTTCTAACTTATCTAATATCAATGTATACTATCTTATCAATACGACGCAATCAAAACATCAGCGAAACATTGCGGAACTTCATAACAAAGCGTAAACAAAGTTATACTATGCACGTATGTACTATTTGATCATCCTGAGCGGTTCTTGCTACATATTTAGTTAAATAACTCTGAGCTTTGCAGGTATTTTCAGTTCTACCTTATATAATATCATAATATACTATCTTACCAATACAACGCAATCAAAACATCAGTGACACTTTGCGGAATTTCATAAGAAAGCGAGAACAAAGTTATACTATGCACGGGTGTACTATTTGATCATCCAGAGCGGTTCTTGCTACATATATAGTTAAATAACTCTGAGGTTTGCAGGTAGTTGCAGTTCTATCTTATATAATATCATAGTATACTATCTTACCAATACGACGCAATTAAACCATCAGCGAAACATTGCGGAACTTCATAACAAAGCGTAAACAAAGTTATACTATGCACGTATGTACTATTTGATCATCCTGAGCGGTTCTTGCTACATATTTAGTTAAATAACTCTGAGCTTTGCAGGTATTTGCAGTTCTAACTTATATAATATCAATGCATACTATCTTATCAATACGACGTAATCAAAACATCAGCGAAACATTGTGGAATTTCATAACAAAGCGTGAACAAAGTTATACTATGCACGGATATACTATTTGATCTTCCTGAGCGGTTCTTGCTACATATTTTGTTATATAACTCTGAGGTGTGCAGGTATTTGCAGTTCTAACTTATCTAATATCAATGTATACTATCTTATCAATACGACGTAATCAAAACATCAGCGAAACATTGCGGAACTTCATAACAAAACGTAAACAAAGTTATACTATGCACGGATGTACTATTTGATCATCCAGAGCGGTTCTTGCTACATATTTAGTTAAATAACTCTGAGTTTTGCACGTAGTTGCAGTTCTATCTTATATAATATCAATGTATACTATCTTACTAATTGCGACGCAATCAAAACATCAGCGAAACTTTGCGGAACTTCATAACAAAGCGTAAACAAAGTTATACTATGCACGTATGTACTATTTGATCACCCTGAGCGGTTCTTGCTACATATTTAGTTAAATAACTCTGAGCTTTGCAGGCATTTGCAGTTCTAACTTATATAATATCAGTGCATACTATCTTATCAATACGACGTAATCAAAACATCAGCGAAACATTGCGGAACTTCATAACAAAGCGTAAACAAAGTTATACTATGCACGTATGTACTATTTGATCGTCCTGAGCGGTTCTAAATACATATTTTGCCATATCACTCTCAGGTTTGTAGGTAGTTGCAGTTCTACCTTATATAATATCATAGTATAATATCTTACCAATACGACGCAATTAAAACATCAGCGACACTTTGCGGAATTTCATAAGAAATCGAGAACAAAGTTATACTATGCATGGATATACTATTTGATCTTCCTGAGCGGTTCTTGCTACATATTTTGTTATATAACTCTGAGGTGTGCAGGTATTTGCAGTTCTACCTTATATAATATCATAGTATACTATCTTACCAATACAACGCAATCAAAACATCAGTGACACTTTGCAGAACTTCAAACAAAGGGTAAACAAAGTTATACTATGCACGTATGTACTATTTGATCATCCTGAGCGGTTCTTGCTACATATTTTCTTAAATAACTCTGAGCTTTGCAGGTATTTGCAGTTCTAACTTATATAATATCAAAGTATACTATCTTATCAATACGACGCAATCAAAACCTCAGCGAAACATTGCGGAATTTCATAACAAAGCGTGAACAAAGTTATACTATGCACGGATGTACTATTTGATCGTCCTGAGAGGTTCTAAATACATATTTTGCCATATCACTCTCAGGTTTGTAGGTAGTTGCAGTTCTACCTTATATAATATCGTAGTATAATATCTTACCAATACGACGCAATTAAAACATCAGCGAAACTTTGCGGAACTTCATAACAAAGCGTAAACAAAGTTATACTATGCACGGATGTACTATTTGATCATCTAGAGCGGTCCTTGCTACATATTTAGTTAAATAACTCTGAGTTTTTCACGTAGTTGAAGTTCTATCTTATATAATATCATAGTATACTATCTTACCAATACGACGCAATTAAACCATCAGCGAAACATTGCGGAACTTCATAACAAAGCATAATCAAAGTTATACTATGCACGGATATACTATTAGATCTTCCTGAGCGGTTCTTGCTACATATTTAGTTAAATAACTCTGAGCTTTGCAGGCATTTGCAGTTCTAACTTATATAATATCAGTGCATACTATCTTATCAATACGACGAAATCAAAACATCAGTCACACTTTGCAGAACTTCAAACAAAGCGTAAACAAAGTTATACTATGCACGTATGTACTATTTGATCATCCTGAGCGGTTCTTGCTACATATTTAGTTAAATAACTCTGAGTTTTGCACGTAGTTGCAGTTCTATCTTATATAATATCAATGTATACTATCTTACTAATTGCGACGCAATCAAAACAACAGCGAAACTTTGCGGAACTTCATAACAAAGCGTAAACATAGTTATACTATGCAGGTATGTACTACTTGATCATCCTGAGCGGTTCTTGCTACATATTTAGTTAAATAACTCTGAGCTTTGCAGGTATTTTCAGTCCTACCTTATATAATATCATAGTATACTATCTTACCAATACGACGCAATCAAAACATCAGTGACACTTTGCGGAATTTCATAAGAAAGCGAGAACGAAGTTATACTATGCACGGATGTACTATTTGATCATCCAGAGCGGTTCTTGCTACATATTTAGTTAAATAACTCTGAGGTTTGCAGGTAGTTGCAGTCCTATCTTATATAATATCATAGTATACTATCTTACCAATACGACGCAATTAAACCATCAGCGAAACATTGCGGAACTTCATAACAAAGCATAAACAAAGTTATACTATGCACGGATATACTATTAGATCTTCCTGAGCGGTTCTTGCTACATATTTTGTTATATAACTCTGAGGTGTGCAGGTATTTGCAGTTCTAACTTATCTAATATCAATGTATACTATCTTATCAATACGACGTAATCAAAACATCAGCGAAATATTGCGGAACTTCATAACAAAGCGTAAACAAAGTTATACTATGCACGTATGTACTATTTGATCATCCTGAGCGGTTCTTGCTACATATTTAGTTAAATAACTCTGAGGTGTGCAGGTATTTGCAGTTCTACCTTATATAATATCATAGTATACTATCTTACCAATACAACGCAATCAAAACATCAGTGACACTTTGCGGAATTTCATAAGAAAGCGAGAACGAAGTTATACTATGCACGGATGTACTATTTGATCATCCAGAGCGGTTCTTGCTACATATTTAGTTAAATAACTCTGAGGTTTGCAGGTAGTTGCAGTCCTATCTTATATAATATCATAGTATACTATCTTACCAATACGACGCAATTAAACCATCAGCGAAACATTGCGGAACTTCATAACAAAGCATAAACAAAGTTATACTATGCACGGATATACTATTAGATCTTCCTGAGCGGTTCTTGCTACATATTTTGTTATATAACTCTGAGGTGTGCAGGTATTTGCAGTTCTAACTTACCTAATATCAATGTATACTATCTTATCAATACGACGTAATCAAAACATCAGCGAAACATTGCGGAAGTTCATAACAAAGCGTAAACAAAGTTATACTATGCACGGATGTACTATTTGATCATCCAGAGCGGTTCTTGCTACATATTTAGTTAAATAACTCTGAGGTTTGCAGGTAGTTGCAGTCCTATCTTATATAATATCATAGTATACTATCTTACCAATACGACGCAATTAAACCATCAGCGAAACATTGCGGAACTTCATAACAAAGCATAAACAAAGTTTTACTGTGCACGGATATACTATTAGATCTTCCTGAGCGGTTCTTGCTACATATTTTGTTATATAACTCTGAGTTGTGCAGGTATTTGCAGTTCTTACTTACCTAATATCAATGTATACTATCTTATCAATACGACGTAATCAAAACATCAGCGAAACTTTGCGGAACTTCATAACAAAGCGTAAACAAAGTTATACTATGCACGGATGTACTATTTGATCATCCTGAGCGGTTCTTGCTACATATTTAGTTAAATAAATCTAAGCTTTGCAGGTATTTTCAGTCCTACCTTATATAATATCATAGTATACTATCTTACCAATACGACGCAATCAAAACATCAGTGACACTTTGCGGAATTTCATAAGAAAGCGAGAACGAAGTTATACTATGCACGGATGTACTATTTGATCATCCAGAGCGGTTCTTGCTACATATTTAGTTAAATAACTCTGAGGTTTGCAGGTAGTTGCAGTCCTATCTTATATAATATCATAGTATACTATCTTACCAATACGACGCAATTGAACCATCAGCGAAACATTGCGGAACTTCATAACAAAGCATAAACAAAGTTATACTATGCACGGATATACTATTAGATCTTCCTGAGCGGTTCTTGCTACATATTTTGTTATATAACTCTGAGGTGTGCAGGTATTTGCAGTTCTAACTTACCTAATATCAATGTATACTATCTTATCAATACGACGTAATCAAAACATCAGCGAAACATTGCGGAAGTTCATAACAAAGCGTAAACAAAGTTATACTATGCACGGATGTACTATTTGATCATCCTGAGCGGTTCTTGCTACATATTTAGTTAAATAACTCTGAGGTTTGCAGGTAGATGCAGTCCTATCTTATATAATATCATAGTATACTATCTTACCAATACGACGCAATTAAACCATCAGCGAAACATTGCGGAACTTCATAACAAAGCATAAACAAAGTTTTACTGTGCACGGATATACTATTAGATCTTCCTGAGCGGTTCTTGCTACATATTTTGTTATATAACTCTGAGTTGTGCAGGTATTTGCAGTTCTTACTTACCTAATATCAATGTATACTATCTTATCAATACGACGTAATCAAAACATCAGCGAAACATTGCGGAACTTCATAACAAAGCGTAAACAAAGTTATACTATGCACGTATGTACTATTTGATCATCCTGAGCGGTTCTTGCTACATATTTAGTTAAATAACTCTGAGCTTTGCAGGCATTTGCAGTTCTAACTTATATAATATCAGTGCATACTATCTTATCAATACGACGTAATCAAAACATCAGCGAAACATTGCGGAACTTCATAACAAAGCGTAAACAAAGTTATACTATGCACGTATGTACTATTTGATCATCCTGAGCGGTTCTTGCTACATATTTAGTTAAATAACTCTTAGCTTTGCAGGTATTTGCAGTTCTAACTTATATAATATCAATGCATACTATCTTATCAATACGACGTAATCAAAACATCAGCGAAACATTGCGGAACTTCATAACAAAGCGTAAACAAAGTTATACTATGCACGTATGTACTATTTGATGATCCAGAGCGGTTCTTGCTACTTATTTAGTTAAATAACTCTGAGGTTTGCAGGTAGTTGCAGTTCTAACTTATATAATATCAATGCATACTATCTTATCAATACGACGTAATCAAAACATCAGCGAAACATTGCGGAACTTCATAACAAAGCGTAATCAAAGTTATACTATGCACGTATGTACTATTTGATCGTCCTGAGCGGTTCTAAATACATATTTTGCCATATCACTCTCAGGTTTGTAGGTAGTTGCAGTTCTACCTTATATAATATCATAGTATAATATCTTACCAATACGACGCAATTAAAACATCAGCGAAACTTTGCGGAACTTCATAACAAAGCGTAAACAAAGTTATACTATGCACGGATGTACTATTTGATCATCCAGAGCGGTTCTTGCTACATATTTAGTTAAATAACTCTGAGCTTTGCAGGTATTTTCAGTTCTACCTTATATAATATCATAGTATACTATCTTACCTTTACGACGCAATCAAAACATCAGTGACACTTGGCGGAATTTCATAAGAGAGCGTAAACAAAGTTATACTATGCACGGATGTACTATTTGATCATCCAGAGCGGTTCTTGCTACTTATTTAGTTAAATAACTCTGAGGTTTGCAGGTAGTTGCAGTTCTATCTTATATAATATCATAGTATACTATCTTACCAATACGACGCAATTAAACCATCAGCGAAACATTGCGGAACTTCATAACAAAGCATAATCAAAGTTATACTATGGACGGATATACTATTAGATCTTCCTGAGCGGTTCTTGCTACATATTTTGTTATATAACTCTGAGGTGTGCAGGTATTTGCAGTTCTAACTTATCTAATATCAATGTATACTATCTTATCAATACGACGTAATCAAAACATCAGCGAAACATTGCGGAACTTCATAACAATGCGTAAACAAAGTTATACTATGCACGTATGTACTATTTGATCATCCTGAGCGGTTCTTGCTACATATTTAGTTAAATAACTCTGAGTTTTGCACGTAGTTGCAGTTCTATCTTATATAATATCAATGTATACTATCTTACTAATTGCGACGCAATCAAAACAACAGCGAAACTTTGCGGAACTTCATAACAAAGCGTAAACATAGTTATACTATGCAGGTATGTACTACTTGATCATCCTGAGCGGTTCTTGCTACATATTTAGTTAAATAACTCTGAGCCTTGCAGGTATTTTCAGTCCTACCTTATATAATATCATAGTATACTATCTTACCAATACGACGCAATCAAAACATCAGCGAAACATTGCGGAATTTCATAACAAAGCGTGAACAAAGTTATACTATGCACGGATGTACTATTTGATCGTCCTGAGAGGTTCTAAATACATATTTTGCCATATCACTCTCAGGTTTGTAGGTAGTTGCAGTTCTACCTTATATAATATCATAGTATACTATCTTATCAATACGACGTAATCAAAACATCAGCGAAACATTGCGGAACTTCATAACAAAGCGTAAACGAAGTTATACTATGCACGTATGTACTATTTGATCATCCTGAGCGGTTCTTGCTACATATTTAGTTAAATAACTCTGAACTTTGCAGGTATTTGCAGTTCTAACTTATATAATATCAGTGCATACTATCTTATCAATACGACGTAATCAAAACATCAGCGAAACATTGCGGAACTTCATAACAAAACGTAAACAAAGTTATACTATGCACGTATGTACTATTTGATCATCCTGAGCGGTTCTTGCTACATATTTAGTTAAATAACTCTGAGCTTTGCAGGTATTTGCAGTTCTAACTTATATAATATCAATGCATACTATCTTATCAATACGACGTAATCAAAACATCAGCGAAACATTGCGGAACTTCATAACAAAGCGTAAACAAAGTTATACTATGCACGTATGTACTATTTGATCGTCCTGAGCGGTTCTAAATACATATTTTGCCATATCTCTCTCAGGTTTATAGGTAGTTGCAGTCCTACCTTATATAATATCGTAGTATAATATCTTACCAATACGACGCAATTAAAACATCAGCGAAACTTTGCGGAACTTCATAACAAAGCGTAAACAAAGTTATACTATGCACGGATGTACTATTGATCATCTAGAGCGGTCCTTGCTACATATTTAGTTAAATAACTCTGAGTTTTTCACGTAGTTGAAGTTCTATCTTATATAATATCAAAGTATACTATCTTACTAATTGCGACGCAATCAAAACATCAGCGAAACTTTGCGGAACTTCATAACAAAGCGTAAACAAAGTTATACTATGCACGTATGTACTATTTGATAATCCTGAGCGGTTCTTGCTACATATTTAGTTAAATAACTCTGAGCTTTGCAGGTATTTTCAGTTCTACCTTATATAATATCATAGTATACTATCTTACCAATACGACGCAATCAAAACATCAGTGACACTTTGCGGAATTTCATAAGAAAGCGAGAACGAAGTTATACTATGCACGGATGTACTATTTGATCATCCAGAGCGGTTCTTGCTACTTATTTAGTTAAATAACTCTGAGGTTTGCAGGTAGTTGCAGTTCTATCTTATATAATATCATAGTATACTATCTTACCAATACGACGCAATTAAACCATCAGCGAAACATTGCGGAACTTCATAACAAAGCATAATCAAAGTTATACTATGCACGGATATACTATTAGATCTTCCTGAGCGGTTCTTGCTACATATTTTGTTATATAACTCTGAGGTGTGCAGGTATTTGCAGTTTTAACTTATCTAATATCAATGTATACTATCTTATCAATACGACGTAATCAAAACATCAGCAAAACATTGCGGAACTTCATAACAAAGCGTAAACAAAGTTATACTATGCACGTATGTATTATTTGATCATCCTTAGCGGTTCTTGCTACATATTTAGTTAAATAACTCTGAACTTTGCAGGTATTTGCAGTTCTAACTTATATAATATCAGTGCATACTATCTTATCAATACGACGTAATCAAAACATCAGCGAAACATTGCGGAACTTCATAACAAAACGTAAACAAAGTTATACTATGCACGTATGTACTATTTGATCATCCTGAGCGGTTCTTGCTACATATTTAGTTAAATAACTCTGAGCTTTGCAGGTATTTGCAGTTCTAACTTATATAATATCAATGCATACTATCTTATCAAAACGACGTAATCAAAACATCAGCGAAACATTGCGGAACTTCAGAACAAAGCGTAAACAAAGTTATACTATGCACGTATGTACTATTTGATCGCCTGAGCGGTTCTAAATACATATTTTGACATATCACTCTCAGGTTTGTAGGTAGTTGCAGTTCTACCTTATATAATATCATAGTATACTATCTTACCAATACAACGCAATCAAAACATCAGTGACACTTTGCAGAACTTCAAACAAAGGGTAAACAAAGTTATACTATGCACGTATGTACTATTTGATCATCCTGAGCGGTTCTTGCTACATATTTTCTTAAATAACTCTGAGCATTGCAGGTATTTGCAGTTCTAGCTTATATAATATCAAAGTATACTATCTTATCAATACGACGCAATCAAAACCTCAGCGAAACATTGCGGAATTTCATAACAAAGCGTGAACAAAGTTATACTATGCACGGATCTACTATTTGATCGTCCTGAGAGGTTCTAAATACATATTTTGCCATATCACTCTCAGGTTTGTAGGTAGTTGCAGTTCTACCTTATATAATATCATAGTATAATATCTTACCAATACGACGCAATTAAAACATCAGCGAAACTTTGCGGAACTTCATAACAAAGCGTAAACAAAGTTATACTATGCACGGATGTACTATTTGATCATCCAGAGCGGTTCTTGCTACTTATTTAGTTAAATAACTCTGAGGTTTGCAGGTAGTTGCAGTTCTATCTTATATAATATCATAGTATACTATCTTACCAATACGACGCAATTAAACCATCAGCGAAACATTGCGGAACTTCATAACAAAGCATAATCAAAGTTATACTATGCACGGATATACTATTAGATCTTCCTGAGCGGTTCTTGCTACATATTTTGTTATATAACTCTGATGTGTGCAGGTATTTGCAGTTCTAACTTATCTAATATCAATGTATACTATCTTATCAATACGACGTAATCAAAACATCAGCGAAACATTGCGGAACTTCATAACAAAGCGTAAACAAAGTTATACTATGCACGTATGTACTATTTGATCATCCTGAGCGGTTCTTGCTACATATTTAGTTAAATAACTCTGAGCTTTGCAGGCATTTGCAGTTCTAACTTATATAATATCAATGTATACTATCTTATCAATACGACGTAATCAAAACATCAGCGAAACATTGCGGAACTTCATAACAAAGCGTAAACAAAGTTATACTATGCACGTATGTACTATTTGATCATCCAGAGCGGTTCTTGCTACTTATTTAGTTAAATAACTCTGAGGTTTGCAGGTAGTTGCAGTTCTATCTTATATAATATCATAGTATACTATCTTACCAATACGACGCAATTAAACCATCAGCGAAACATTGCGGAACTTCATAACAAAGCATAATCAAAGTTATACTATGCACGGATATACTATTAGATCTTCCTGAGCGGTTCTTGCTACATATTTAGTTAAATAACTCTGAGTTTTGCACGTAGTTGCAGTTCTATCTTATATAATATCAATGTATACTATCTTACTAATTGCGACGCAATCAAAACAACAGCGAAACTTTGCGGAACTTCATAACAAAGCGTAAACATAGTTATACTATGCAGGTATGTACTACTTGATCATCCTGAGCGGTTCTTGCTACATATTTAGTTAAATAACTCTGAGCTTTGCAGGTATTTTCAATCCTACCTTATATAATATCATAGTATACTATCTTACCAATACGACGCAATCAAAACATCAGTGACACTTTGCGGAATTTCATAAGAAAGCGAGAACGAAGTTATACTATGCACGGATGTACTATTTGATCATCCAGAGCGGTTCTTGCTACATATTTAGTTAAATAACTCTGAGGTTTGCAGGTAGTTGCAGTCCTATCTTATATAATATCATAGTATACTATCTTACCAATACGACGCAATTAAACCATCAGCGAAACATTGCGGAACTTCATAACAAAGCGTAAACAAAGTTATACTATGCACGGATATACTATTAGATCTTCCTGAACGGTTCTTGCTACATATTTTGTTATATAACTCTGAGGTGTGCAGGTATTTGCAGTTCTAACTTACCTAATATCAATGTATACTATCTTATCAATACGACGTAATCAAAACATCAGCGAAACATTGCGGAACTTCATAACAAAGCGTAAACAAAGTTATACTATGCACGGATGTACTATTTGATCATCCAGAGCGGTTCTTGCTACATATTTAGTTAAATAACTCTGAGGTTTGCAGGTAGTTGCAGTCCTATCTTATATAATATCATAGTATACTATCTTACCAATAAGACGCAATTAAACCATCAGCGAAACATTGCGGAACTTCATAACAAAGCATAAACAAAGTTTTACTATGCACGGATATACTATTAGATCTTCCTGAGCGGTTCTTGCTACATATTTTGTTATATAACTCTGAGTTGTGCAGGTATTTGCAGTTCTAACTTACCTAATATCAATGTATACTATCTTATCAATACGACGTAATCAAAACATCAGCGAAACATTGCGGAACTTCATAACAAAGCGTAAACAAAGTTATACTATGCACGTATGTACTATTTGATCATCCTGAGCGGTTCTTGCAACATATTTAGTTAAATAACTCTGAGCTTTGCAGGCATTTGCAGTTCTAACTTATATAATATCAATGTATACTATCTTATCAATACGACGTAATCAAAACATCAGCGAAACATTGCGGAACTTCATAACAAAGCGTAAACAAAGTTATACTATGCACGTATGTAGTATTTGATCATCCAGAGCGGTTCTTGCTACTTATTTAGTTAAATAACTCTGAGGTTTGCAGGTAGTTGCAGTTCTATCTTATATAATATCATAGTATACTATCTTACCAATACGACGCAATTAAACCATCAGCGAAACATTGCGGAACTTCATAACAAAGCATAATCAAAGTTATACTATGCACGGATATACTATTAGATCTTCCTGAGCGGTTCTTGCTACATATTTAGTTAAATAACTCTGAGTTTTGCACGTAGTTGCAGTTCTATCTTATATAATATCAATGTATACTATCTTACTAATTGCGACGCAATCAAAACAACAGCGAAACTTTGCGGAACTTCATAACAAAGCGTAAACATAGTTATACTATGCAGGTATGTACTACTTGATCATCCTGAGCGGTTCTTGCTACATATTTAGTTAAATAACTCTGAGCTTTGCAGGTATTTTCAATCCTACCTTATATAATATCATAGTATACTATCTTACCAATACGACGCAATCAAAACATCAGTGACACTTTGCGGAATTTCATAAGAAAGCGAGAACGAAGTTATACTATGCACGGATGTACTATTTGATCATCCAGAGCGGTTCTTGCTACATATTTAGTTAAATAACTCTGAGGTTTGCAGGTAGTTGCAGTCCTATCTTATATAATATCATAGTATACTATCTTACCAATACGACGCAATTAAACCATCAGCGAAACATTGCGGAACTTCATAACAAAGCATAAACAAAGTTATACTATGCACGGATATACTATTAGATCTTCCTGAACGGTTCTTGCTACATATTTTGTTATATAACTCTGAGGTGTGCAGGTATTTGCAGTTCTAACTTACCTAATATCAATGTATACTATCTTATCAATACGACGTAATCAAAACATCAGCGAAACATTGCGGAACTTCATAACAAAGCGTAAACAAAGTTATACTATGCACGGATGTACTATTTGATCATCCAGAGCGGTTCTTGCTACTTATTTAGTTAAATAACTCTGAGGTTTGCAGGTAGTTGCAGTTCTATCTTATATAATATCATAGTATACTATCTTACCAATACGGCGCAATTAAACCATCAGCGAAACATTGCGGAACTTCATAACAAAGCATAATCAAAGTTATACTATGCACGGATATACTATTAGATCTTCCTGAGCGATTCTTGCTACATATTTTGTTATATAACTCTGAGGTGTGCAGGTATTTGCAGTTCTAACTTATCTAATATCAATGTATACTATCTTATCAATACGACGTAATCAAAACATCAGCGAAACATTGCGGAACTTCATAACAAAGCGTAAACAAAGTTATACTATGCACGTATGTACTATTTGATAATCCTGAGCGGTTCTTGCTACATATTTAGTTAAATAACTCTGAGCTTTGCAGGTATTTTCAGTTCTACCTTATATAATATCATAGTATACTATCTTACCTTTACGACGCAATCAAAACATCAGTGACACTTGGCGGAATTTCATAAGAGAGCGAGAACGAAGTTATACTATGCACGGATGTACTATTTGATCATCCAGAGCGGTCCTTGCTACATATTTAGTTAAATAACTCTGAGTTTTTCACGTAGTTGAAGTTCTATCTTATATAATATCAAAGTATACTATCTTACTAATTGCGACGCAATCAAAACATCAGCGAAACTTTGCGGAACTTCATAACAAAGCGTAAACAAAGTTATACTATGCACGTATGTACTATTTGATCATCCTGAGCGGTTCTTGCTACATATTTAGTTAAATAACTCTGAGCTTTGCAGGTATTTGCAGTTCTAACTTATATAATATCAATGCATACTATCTTATCAATACGACGTAATCAAAACATCAGCGAAACATTGCGGAACTTCATAACAAAGCGTAAACAAAGTTATACTATGCACGTATGTACTATTTGATCGTCCTGAGCGGTTCTAAATACATATTTTGCCATATCACTCTCAGGTTTGTAGGTAGTTGCAGTTCTACCTTATATAATATCATAGTATAATATCTTACCAATACGACGCAATTAAAACATCAGCGACACTTTGCGGAATTTCATAAGAAATCGAGAACAAAGTTATACTATGCACGGATATACTATTTGATCTTCCTGAGCGGTTATTGCTACATATTTTGTTATATAACTCTGAGGTGTGCAGGTATTTGCAGTTCTACCTTATATAATATCATAGTATACTATCTTACCAATACAACGCAATCAAAACATCAGTGACACTTTGCAGAACTTCAAACAAAGGGTAAACAAAGTTATACTATGCACGTATGTACTATTTGATCATCCTGAGCGGTTCTTGCTACATATTTTCTTAAATAACTCTGATCTTTGCAGGTATTTGCAGTTCTAACTTATATAATATCAAAGTATACTATCTTATCAATACGACGCAATCAAAACCTCAGCGAAACATTGCGGAATTTCATAACAAAGCGTGAACAAAGTTATACTATGCACGGATGTACTATTTGATCGTCCTGAGAGGTTCTAAATACATATTTTGCCATATCACTCTCAGGTTTGTAGGTAGTTGCAGTTCTACCTTATATAATATCATAGTATAATATCTTACCAATACGACGCAATTAAAACATCAGCGAAACATTGCGGAACTTCATAACAAAGCATAAACAAAGTTTTACTATGCACGGATATACTATTAGATCTTCCTGAGCGGTTCTTGCTACATATTTTGTTATATAACTCTGAGTTGTGCAGGTATTTTCAGTTCTACGTTATATAATATCATAGTATACTATCTTACCAATTGCGATGCAATCAAAACATCAGCGACACTTTGCGGCATTTCATAAGAAAGCGAGAACAAATTTATACTATGCACGGATGTACTATTTGATCATCCAGAGCGGTTCTTGGTACATATTTAGTTTAATAACTCTGAGGTTTGCAGGTAGTTGCAGTTCTATCGTATATAATATCATAGTATACTATCTTACCAATACGACGCAATTAAACCATCACCGAAACATTGCGGAACTTCATAACCAAGCATAAACAAAGTTATACTATGCACGGATATACTATTAGATCTTCCTGAGCGGTTCTTGCTACATATTTTGTTATATAACTCTGAGGTGTGCAGGTATTTGCAGTTCTAACTTATCTAATATCAATGTATACTATCTTATCAATACGACGTAATCAAAACATCAGCGAAACATTGCGGAACTTCATAACAAAGCGTAAACAATGTTATACTATGCACGTATGTACTATTTGATCATCCTGAGCGGTTCTTGCTACATATTTAGTTAAATAACTCTGAACTTTGCAGGTATTTGCAGTTCTAACTTATATAATATCAGTGCATACTATCTTATCAATACGACGTAATCAAAACATCAGCGAAACATTGCGGAACTTCATAACAAAGCGTAAACAAAGTTATACTATGCACGTATGTACTATTTGATCATCCTGAGCGGTTCTTGCTACATATTTAGTTAAATAACTCTGAGCTTTGCAGGTATTTGCAGTTCTAACTTATATAATATCAATGCATACTATCTTATCAATACGACGTAATCAAAACATCAGCGAAACATTGCGGAACTTCATAACAAAGCGTAAACAAAGTTATACTATGCACGTATGTACTATTTGATCGTCCTGAGCGGTTCTAAATACATATTTTGCCATATCACTCTCAGGTTTGTAGGTAGTTGCAGTTCTACCTTATATAATATCATAGTATAATATCTTACCAATACGACGCAATTAAAACATCAGCGAAACTTTGCGGAACTTCATAACAAAGCGTAAACAAAGTTATACTATGCACGGATGTACTATTTGATCATCCAGAGCGGTTCTTGCTACTTATTTAGTTAAATAACTCTGAGGTTTGCAGGTAGTTGCAGTTCTATCTTATATAATATCATAGTATACTATCTTACCAATACGGCGCAATTAAACCATCAGCGAAACATTGCGGAACTTCATAACAAAGCATAATCAAAGTTATACTATGCACGGATATACTATTAGATCTTCCTGAGCGATTCTTGCTACATATTTTGTTATATAACTCTGAGGTGTGCAGGTATTTGCAGTTCTAACTTATCTAATATCAATGTATACTATCTTATCAATACGACGTAATCAAAACATCAGCGAAACATTGCGGAACTTCATAACAAAGCGTAAACAAAGTTATACTATGCACGTATGTACTATTTGATAATCCTGAGCGGTTCTTGCTACATATTTAGTTAAATAACTCTGAGCTTTGCAGGTATTTTCAGTTCTACCTTATATAATATCATAGTATACTATCTTACCTTTACGACGCAATCAAAACATCAGTGACACTTGGCGGAATTTCATAAGAGAGCGAGAACGAAGTTATACTATGCACGGATGTACTATTTGATCATCCAGAGCGGTCCTTGCTACATATTTAGTTAAATAACTCTGAGTTTTTCACGTAGTTGAAGTTCTATCTTATATAATATCAAAGTATACTATCTTACTAATTGCGACGCAATCAAAACATCAGCGAAACTTTGCGGGACTTCATAACAAAGCGTAAACAAAGTTATACTATGCACGTATGTACTATTTGATAATCCTGAGCGGTTCTTGCTACATATTTAGTTAAATAACTCTGAGCTTTGCAGGTATTTTCAGTTCTACCTTATATAATATCATAGTATACTATCTTACCTTTACGACGCAATCAAAACATCAGTGACACTTTGCGGAATTTCATAAGAAAGCGAGAACGAAGTTATACTATGCACGGATGTACTATTTGATCATCCAGAGCGGTTCTTGGTACATATTTAGTTTAATAACTCTGAGGTTTGCAGGTAGTTGCAGTTCTATCGTATATAATATCATAGTATACTATCTTACCAATACGACGCAATTAAACCATCAGCGAAACATTGCGGAACTTCATAACAAAGCATAAACAAAGTTATACTATGCACGGATATACTATTAGATCTTCCAGAGCGGTTCTTGCTACATATTTTGTTATATAACTCTGAGGTGTGCAGGTATTTGCAGTTCTAACTTATCTAATATCAATGTATACTATCTTATCAATACGACGTAATCAAAACATCAGCGAAACATTGCGGAACTTCATAACAAAGCGTAAACAAAGTTATACTATGCACGTATGTACTATTTGATCATCCTGAGCGGTTCTTGCTACATATTTAGTTAAATAACTCTGAACTTTGCAGGTATTTGCAGTTCTAACTTATATAATATCAGTGCATACTATCTTATCAATACGACGTAATCAAAACATCAGCGAAACATTGCGGAACTTCATAACAAAACGTAAACAAAGTTATACTATGCACGTATGTACTATTTGATCATCCTGAGCGGTTCTTGCTACATATTTAGTTAAATAACTCTGAGCTTTGCAGGCATTTGCAGTTCTAACTTATATAATATCAGTGCATACTATCTTATCAATACGACGTAATCAAAACATCAGCGAAACATTGCGGAACTTCATAACAAAGCGTAAACAAAGTTATACTATGCACGTATGTACTATTTGATCATCCTGAGCGGTTCTTGTTACATATTTAGTTAAATAACTCTGAGTTTTGCACGTAGTTGCAGTCCTATCTTATATAATATCATAGTATACTATCTTACCAATACGACGCAATTAAACCATCAACGAAACATTGCGGAACTTCATAACAAAGCATAAACAAAGTTTTACTATGCACGGATATACTATTAGATCTTCCTGAGCGGTTCTTGCTACATATTTTGTTATATAACTCTGAGTTGTGCAGGTATTTGCAGTTCTAACTTACCTAATATCAATGTATACTATCTTATCAATACGACGTAATCAAAACATCAGCGAAACATTGCGGAACTTCTTAACAAAGCGTAAACAAAGTTATACTATGCACGTATGTACTATTTGATCATCCTGAGCGGTTCTTGCTACATATTTAGTTAAATAACTCTGAGCTTTGCAGGTATTTGCAGTTCTAACTTATATAATATCAATGCATACTATCTTATCAATACGACGTAATCAAAACATCAGCGAAACATTGCGGAACTTCATAACAAAGCGTAAACAAAGTTATACTATGCACGTATGTACTATTTGATCGTCCTGAGCGGTTCTAAATACATATTTTGCCATGTCACTCTCAGGTTTGTAGGTAGTTGCAGTTCTACCTTATATAATATCATAGTATAATATCTTACCAATACGACGCAATTAAAACATCAGCGACACTTTGCGGAATTTCATAAGAAATCGAGAACAAAGTTATACTATGCATGGATATACTATTTGATCTTCCTGAGCGGTTCTTGCTACATATTTTGTTATATAACTCTGAGGTGTGCAGGTATTTGCAGTTCTACCTTATATAATATCATAGTATACTATCTTACCAATACAACGCAATCAAAACATCAGTGACACTTTGCAGAACTTCAAACAAAGCGTAAACAAAGTTATACTATGCACGTATGTACTATTTGTCATCCTGAGCGGTTCTTGCTACATATTTAGTTAAATAACTCTGAGCTTTGCAGGTATTTGCAGTTCTAACTTATATAATATCAGTGCATACTATCTTATCAATACGACGTAATCAAAGCATCAGCGAAACATTGCGGAACTTCATAACAAAGCGTAATCAAAGTTATACTATGCACGTATGTACTATTTGATCGTCCTGAGCGGTTCTTGCTACATATTTAGTTAAATAACTCTGAGCCTTGCAGGTATTTTCAGTCCTACCTTATATAATATCATAGTATACTATCTTATCAATACGTACGCCATCAAAACCTCAGCGAAACTTTGCGGAACTTCGTAACAAAGCGTAAACAAAGTTATACTATGCACGGATGTACTATTTGATCATCCAGAGCGGTTCTTGCTACTTATTTAGTTAAATAACTCTGAGGTTTGCAGGTAGTTGCAGTTCTATCTTATATAATATCATAGTATACTATCTTACCAATACGGCGCAATTAAACCATCAGCGAAACATTGCGGAACTTCATAACAAAGCATAATCAAAGTTATACTATGCACGGATATACTATTAGATCTTCCTGAGCGATTCTTGCTACATATTTTGTTATATAACTCTGAGGTGTGCAGGTATTTGCAGTTCTAACTTATCTAATATCAATGTATACTATCTTATCAATACGACGTAATCAAAACATCAGCGAAACATTGCGGAACTTCATAACAAAGCGTAAACAAAGTTATACTATGCACGTATGTACTATTTGATAATCCTGAGCGGTTCTTGCTACATATTTAGTTAAATAACTCTGAGCTTTGCAGGTATTTTCAGTTCTACCTTATATAATATCATAGTATACTATCTTACCTTTACGACGCAATCAAAACATCAGTGACACTTGGCGGAATTTCATAAGAGAGCGAGAACGAAGTTATACTATGCACGGATGTACTATTTGATCATCCAGAGCGGTCCTTGCTACATATTTAGTTAAATAACTCTGAGTTTTTCACGTAGTTGAAGTTCTATCTTATATAATATCAAAGTATACTATCTTACTAATTGCGACGCAATCAAAACATCAGCGAAACTTTGCGGGACTTCATAACAAAGCGTAAACAAAGTTATACTATGCACGTATGTACTATTTGATAATCCTGAGCGGTTCTTGCTACATATTTAGTTAAATAACTCTGAGCTTTGCAGGTATTTTCAGTTCTACCTTATATAATATCATAGTATACTATCTTACCTTTACGACGCAATCAAAACATCAGTGACACTTTGCGGAATTTCATAAGAAAGCGAGAACGAAGTTATACTATGCACGGATGTACTATTTGATCATCCAGAGCGGTTCTTGGTACATATTTAGTTTAATAACTCTGAGGTTTGCAGGTAGTTGCAGTTCTATCGTATATAATATCATAGTATACTATCTTACCAATACGACGCAATTAAACCATCAGCGAAACATTGCGGAACTTCATAACAAAGCATAAACAAAGTTATACTATGCACGGATATACTATTAGATCTTCCAGAGCGGTTCTTGCTACATATTTTGTTATATAACTCTGAGGTGTGCAGGTATTTGCAGTTCTAACTTATCTAATATCAATGTATACTATCTTATCAATACGACGTAATCAAAACATCAGCGAAACATTGCGGAACTTCATAACAAAGCGTAAACAAAGTTATACTATGCACGTATGTACTATTTGATAATCCTGAGCGGTTCTTGCTACATATTTAGTTAAATAACTCTGAGCTTTGCAGGTATTTTCAGTTCTACCTTATATAATATCATAGTATACTATCTTACCTTTACGACGCAATCAAAACATCAGTGACACTTTGCGGAATTTCATAAGAAAGCGAGAACGAAGTTATACTATGCACGGATGTACTATTTGATCATCCAGAGCGGTTCTTGGTACATATTTAGTTTAATAACTCTGAGGTTTGCAGGTAGTTGCAGTTCTATCGTATATAATATCATAGTATACTATCTTACCAATACGACGCAATTAAACCATCAGCGAAACATTGCGGAACTTCATAACAAAGCATAAACAAAGTTATACTATGCACGGATATACTATTAGATCTTCCAGAGCGGTTCTTGCTACATATTTTGTTATATAACTCTGAGGTGTGCAGGTATTTGCAGTTCTAACTTATCTAATATCAATGTATACTATCTTATCAATACGACGTAATCAAAACATCAGCGAAACATTGCGGAACTTCATAACAAAGCGTAAACAAAGTTATACTATGCACGTATGTACTATTTGATCATCCTGAGCGGTTCTTGCTACATATTTAGTTAAATAACTCTGAACTTTGCAGGTATTTGCAGTTCTAACTTATATAATATCAGTGCATACTATCTTATCAATACGACGTAATCAAAACATCAGCGAAACATTGCGGAACTTCATAACAAAACGTAAACAAAGTTATACTATGCACGTATGTACTATTTGATCATCCTGAGCGGTTCTTGCTACATATTTAGTTAAATAACTCTGAGCTTTGCAGGCATTTGCAGTTCTAACTTATATAATATCAGTGCATACTATCTTATCAATACGACGTAATCAAAACATCAGCGAAACATTGCGGAACTTCATAACAAAGCGTAAACAAAGTTATACTATGCACGTATGTACTATTTGATCATCCTGAGCGCTTCTTGTTACATATTTAGTTAAATAACTCTGAGTTTTGCACGTAGTTGCAGTCCTATCTTATATAATATCATAGTATACTATCTTACCAATACGACGCAATTAAACCATCAACGAAACATTGCGGAACTTCATAACAAAGCATAAACAAAGTTTTACTATGCACGGATATACTATTAGATCTTCCTGAGCGGTTCTTGCTACATATTTTGTTATATAACTCTGAGTTGTGCAGGTATTTGCAGTTCTAACTTACCTAATATCAATGTATACTATCTTATCAATACGACGTAATCAAAACATCAGCGAAACATTGCGGAACTTCTTAACAAAGCGTAAACAAAGTTATACTATGCACGTATGTACTATTTGATCATCCTGAGCGGTTCTTGCTACATATTTAGTTAAATAACTCTGAGCTTTGCAGGTATTTGCAGTTCTAACTTATATAATATCAATGCATACTATCTTATCAATACGACGTAATCAAAACATCAGCGAAACATTGCGGAACTTCATAACAAAGCGTAAACAAAGTTATACTATGCACGTATGTACTATTTGATCGTCCTGAGCGGTTCTAAATACATATTTTGCCATATCACTCTCAGGTTTGTAGGTAGTTGCAGTTCTACCTTATATAATATCATAGTATAATATCTTACCAATACGACGCAATTAAAACATCAGCGACACTTTGCGGAATTTCATAAGAAATCGAGAACAAAGTTATACTATGCATGGATATACTATTTGATCTTCCTGAGCGGTTCTTGCTACATATTTTGTTATATAACTCTGAGGTGTGCAGGTATTTGCAGTTCTACCTTATATAATATCATAGTATACTATCTTACCAATACAACGCAATCAAAACATCAGTGACACTTTGCAGAACTTCAAACAAAGCGTAAACAAAGTTATACTATGCACGTATGTACTATTTGTCATCCTGAGCGGTTCTTGCTACATATTTAGTTAAATAACTCTGAGCTTTGCAGGTATTTGCAGTTCTAACTTATATAATATCAGTGCATACTATCTTATCAATACGACGTAATCAAAACATCAGCGAAACATTGCGGAACTTCATAACAAAGCGTAATCAAAGTTATACTATGCACGTATGTACTATTTGATCGTCCTGAGCGGTTCTAAATACATATTTTGCCATATCACTCTCAGGTTTGTAGGTAGTTGCAGTTCTACCTTATATAATATCATAGTATAATATCTTACCAATACGACGCAATTAAAACATCAGCGACACTTTGCGGAATTTCATAAGAAATCGAGAACAAAGTTATACTATGCATGGATATACTATTTGATCTTCCTGAGCGGTTCTTGCTACATATTTTGTTATATAACTCTGAGGTGTGCAGGTATTTGCAGTTCTACCTTATATAATATCATAGTATACTATCTTACCAATTGCGACGCAATCAAAACATCAGCGAAACATTGCGGAACTTCATAACAAAGCGTAAACAAAGTTATACTATGCACGTATGTACTATTTGATCATCCTGAGCGGTTCTTGCTACATATTTTGTTAAATAACTCTGAGCTTTGCAGGTATTTGCAGTTCTAACTTATATATTATCAAAGTATACTATCTTATCAATACGTACGCCATCAAAACCTCAGCGAAACTTTGCGGAACTTCGTAACAAAGCGTAAACAAAGTTATACTATGCACGGATGTACTATTTGATCATCTAGAGCGGTCCTTGCTACATATTTAGTTAAATAACTCTGAGTTTTGCACGTAGTTGAAGTTCTATCTTATATAATATCAAAGTATACTATCTTACTAATCGCGACGCAATCAAAACATCAGCGAAACTTTGCGGAACTTCATAACAAAGCGTAAACAAAGTTATACTATGCACGTATGTACTATTTGATAATCCTGAGCGGTTCTTGCTACATATTTAGTTAAATAACTCTGAGCTTTGCAGGTATTTTCAGTTCTACCTTATATAATATCATAGTATACTATCTCACCTTTACGACGCAATCAAAACATCAGTGACACTTGGCGGAATTTCATAAGAAAGCGAGAACGAAGTTATACTATGCACGGATGTACTATTTGATCATCCAGAGCGGTCCTTGCTACATATTTAGTTAAATAACTCTGAGTTTTTCACGTAGTTGAAGTTCTATCTTATATAATATCAAAGTATACTATCTTACTAATTGCGACGCAATCAAAACATCAGCGAAACTTTGCGGGACTTCATAACAAAGCGTAAACAAAGTTATACTATGCACGTATGTACTATTTGATCATCCTGAGCGGTTCTTGCTACATATTTAGTTAAATAACTCTGAGCTTTGCAGGTATTTGCAGTTCTAACTTATATAATATCAATGCATACTATCTTACCTTTACGACGCAATCAAAACATCAGTGACACTTTGCGGAATTTCATAAGAAAGCGAGAACGAAGTTATACTATGCACGTATGTACTATTTGATCATCCTGAGCGGTTCTTGCTACATATTTAGTTAAATAACTCTGAACTTTGCAGGTATTTGCAGTTCTAACTTATATAATATCAGTGCATACTATCTTATCAATACGACGTAATCAAAACATCAGCGAAACATTGCGGAACTTCATAACAAAGCGTAAACAAAGTTATACTATGCACGTATGTACTATTTGATCATCCTGAGCGGTTCTTGCTACATATTTAGTTAAATAACTCTGAGCTTTGCAGGTATTTGCAGTTCTAACTTATATAATATCAATGCATACTATCTTATCAATACGACGTAATCAAAACATCAGCGAAACATTGCGGAACTTCATAACAAAGCGTAAACAAAGTTATACTATGCACGTATGTACTATTTGATCGTCCTGAGCGGTTCTAAATACATATTTTGCCATATCACTCTCAGGTTTGTAGGTAGTTGCAGTTCTACCTTATATAATATCATAGTATAATATCTTACCAATACGACGCAATTAAAACATCAGCGACACTTTGCGGAATTTCATAAGAAATCGAGAACAAAGTTATACTATGCATGGATATACTATTTGATCTTCCTGAGCGGTTATTGCTACATATTTTGTTATATAACTCTGAGGTGTGCAGGTATTTGCAGTTCTACCTTATATAATATCATAGTATACTATCTTACCAATACAACGCAATCAAAACATCAGTGACACTTTGCAGAACTTCAAACAAAGGGTAAACAAAGTTATACTATGCACGTATGTACTATTTGATCATCCTGAGCGGTTCTTGCTACATATTTTCTTAAATAACTCTGATCTTTGCAGGTATTTGCAGTTCTAACTTATATAATATCAAAGTATACTATCTTATCAATACGACGCAATCAAAACCTCAGCGAAACATTGCGGAATTTCATAACAAAGCGTGAACAAAGTTATACTATGCACGGATGTACTATTTGATCGTCCTGAGAGGTTCTAAATACATATTTTGCCATATCACTCTCAGGTTTGTAGGTAGTTGCAGTTCTACCTTATATAATATCATAGTATAATATCTTACCAATACGACGCAATTAAAACATCAGCGAAACATTGCGGAACTTCATAACAAAGCATAAACAAAGTTTTACTATGCACGGATATACTATTAGATCTTCCTGAGCGGTTCTTGCTACATATTTTGTTATATAACTCTGAGTTGTGCAGGTATTTGCAGTTCTACCTTATATAATATCATAGTATACTATCTTACCAATTGCGACGCAATCAAAACATCAGTGACACTTTGCGGAATTTCATAAGAAAGCGAGAACGAAGTTATACTATGCACGGATGTACTATTTGATCATCCAGAGCGGTTCTTGGTACATATTTAGTTTAATAACTCTGAGGTTTGCAGGTAGTTGCAGTTCTATCGTATATAATATCATAGTATACTATCTTACCAATACGACGCAATTAAACCATCACCGAAACATTGCGGAACTTCATAACCAAGCATAAACAAAGTTATACTATGCACGGATATACTATTAGATCTTCCTGAGCGGTTCTTGCTACATATTTTGTTATATAACTCTGAGGTGTGCAGGTATTTGCAGTTCTAACTTATCTAATATCAATGTATACTATCTTATCAATACGACGCAATCAAAACATCAGCGAAACATTGCGGAACTTCATAACAAAGCGTAAACAATGTTATACTATGCACGTATGTACTATTTGATCATCCTGAGCGGTTCTTGCTACATATTTAGTTAAATAACTCTGAACTTTGCAGGTATTTGCAGTTCTAACTTATATAATATCAGTGCATACTATCTTATCAATACGACGTAATCAAAACATCAGCGAAACATTGCGGAACTTCATAACAAAGCGTAAACAAAGTTATACTATGCACGTATGTACTATTTGATCATCCTGAGCGGTTCTTGCTACATATTTAGTTAAATAACTCTGAGCTTTGCAGGTATTTGCAGTTCTAACTTATATAATATCAATGCATACTATCTTATCAATACGACGTAATCAAAACATCAGCGAAACATTGCGGAACTTCATAACAAAGCGTAAACAAAGTTATACTATGCACGTATGTACTATTTGATCGTCCTGAGCGGTTCTAAATACATATTTTGCCATATCACTCTCAGGTTTGTAGGTAGTTGCAGTTCTACCTTATATAATATCATAGTATAATATCTTACCAATACGACGCAATAAAAACATCAGCGACAATTTGCGGAATTTCATAAGAAATCGAGAACAAAGTTATACTATGCCCGGATATACTATTTGATCTTCCTGAGCGGTTATTGCTACATATTTTGTTATATAACTCTGAGGTGTGCAGGTATTTGCAGTTCTACCTTATATAATATCATAGTATACTATCTTACCAATACAACGCAATCAAAACATCAGTGACACTTTGCAGAACTTCAAACAAAGGGTAAACAAAGTTATACTATGCACGTATGTACTATTTGATCATCCTGAGCGGTTCTTGCTACATATTTTCTTAAATAACTCTGATCTTTGCAGGTATTTGCAGTTCTACCTTATATAATATCAAAGTATAATATCTTACCAATACGACGCAATTAAAACATCAGCGAAACTTTGCGGAACTTCATAACAAAGCGTAAACAAAGTTATACTATGCACGGATGTACTATTTGATCATCTAGAGCGGTCCTTGCTACATATTTAGTTAAATAACACTGAGTTTTGCACGTAGTTGAAGTTCTATCTTATATAATATCAAAGTATACTATCTTATCAATACGACGTAATCAAAACATCAGCGAAACATTGCGGAACTTCATAACAAAGCGTAAACAAAGTTATACTATGCACGTATGTACTATTTGATCATCCTGAGCGGTTCTTGCTACATATTTAGTTAAATAACTCTGAACTTTGCAGGTATTTGCAGTTCTAACTTATATAATATCAGTGCATACTATCTTATCAATACGACGTAATCAAAACATCAGCGAAACATTGCGGAACTTCATAACAAAACGTAAACAAAGTTATACTATGCACGTATGTACTATTTGATCATCCTGAGCGGTTCTTGCTACATATTTAGTTAAATAACTCTGAGCTTTGCAGGTATTTGCAGTTCTAACTTATATAATATCAATGCATACTATCTTATCAATACGACGTAATCAAAACATCAGCGAAACATTGCGGAACTTCATAACAAAGCGTAAACAAAGTTATACTATGCACGTATGTACTATTTGATCGTCCTGAGCGGTTCTAAATACATATTTTGCCATATCACTCTCAGGTTTGTAGGTAGATGCAGTTCTACCTTATATAATATCATAGTATAATATCTTACCAATACGACGCAATTAAAACATCAGCGACACTTTGCGGAATTTCATAAGAAATCGAGAACAAAGTTATACTATGCATGGATATACTATTTGATCTTCCTGAGCGGTTCTTGCTACATATTTTGTTATATAACTCTGAGGTGTGCAGGTATTTGCAGTTCTACCTTATATAATATCATAGTATACTATCTTACCAATACAACGCAATCAAAACATCAGTGACACTTTGCAGAACTTCAAACAAAGGGTAAACAAAGTTATACTATGCACGTATGTACTATTTGATCATCCTGAGCGGTTCTTGCTACATATTTTGTTCAATAACTCTGAGGTTTGCAGGTATTTGCACTTCTATCTTATATAATATCAAAGTATACTATCTTATCAATACGACGCAATCAAAACCTCAGCGAAACATTGCGGAATTTCATAAGAAATCGAGAACAAAGTTATACTATGCACGGATATACTATTTGATCTTCCTGAGCGGTTCTTGCTACATATTTTGTTATATAACTCTGAGGTGTGCAGGTATTTGCAGTTCTAACTTATCTAATATCAATGTATACTATCTTATCAATACGACGCAATTAAAACATCAGCGAAACTTTGCGGAACTTCATAACAAAGCGTAAACAAAGTTATACTATGCACGGATGTACTATTTGATCATCTAGAGCGGTCCTTGCTACATATTTAGTTAAATAACTCTGAGTTTTGCACGTAGTTGAAGTTCTATCTTATATAATATCAAAGTATACTATCTTACTAATTGCGACGCAATCAAAACATCAGCGAAACTTTGCGGAACTTCATAACTTCATTAAGCATAAACAAAGTTATACTATGCACGGATATACTATTAGATCTTCCTGAGCGGTTCTTGCTACATATTTTGTTATATAACTCTGAGGTGTGCAGGTATTTGCAGTTCTAACTTACCTAATATCAATGTATACTATCTTATCAATACGACGTAATCAAAACATCAGCGAAACATTGCGGAACTTCATAACAAAGCGTAAACAAAGTTATACTATGCACGTATGTACTATTTGATCATCCAGAGCGGTTCTTGCTACTTATTTAGTTAAATAACTCTGAGGTTTGCAGGTAGTTGCAGTTCTATCTTATATAATATCATAGTATACTATCTTACCAATACGACGCAATTAAACCATCAGCGAAACTTTGCGGAACTTCATAACAAAGCATAATCAAAGTTATACTATGCACGGATATACTATTAGATCTTCCTGAGCGGTTCTTGCTACATATTTAGTTAAATAACTCTGAGTTTTGCACGTAGTTGCAGTTCTATCTTATATAATATCAATGTATACTATCTTACTAATTGCGACGCAATCAAAACAACAGCGAAACTTTGCGGAACTTCATAACAAAGCGTAAACATAGTTATACTATGCAGGTATGTACTACTTGATCATCCTGAGCGGTTCTTGCTACATATTTAGTTAAATAACTCTGAGCTTTGCAGGTATTTTCAATCCTACCTTATATAATATCATAGTATACTATCTTACCAATACGACGCAATCAAAACATCAGTGACACTTTGCGGAATTTCATAAGAAAGCGAGAACGAAGTTATACTATGCACGGATGTACTATTTGATCATCCAGAGCGGTTCTTGCTACATATTTAGTTAAATAACTCTGAGGTTTGCAGGTAGTTGCAGTCCTATCTTATATAATATCATAGTATACTATCTTACCAATACGACGCAATTAAACCATCAGCGAAACATTGCGGAACTTCATAACAAAGCATAAACAAAGTTATACTATGCACGGATATACTATTAGATCTTCCTGAACGGTTCTTGCTACATATTTTGTTATATAACTCTGAGGTGTGCAGGTATTTGCAGTTCTAACTTACCTAATATCAATGTATACTATCTTATCAATACGACGTAATCAAAACATCAGCGAAACATTGCGGAACTTCATAACAAAGCGTAAACAAAGTTATTCTATGCACGGATGTACTATTTGATCATCCAGAGCGGTTCTTGCTACATATTTAGTTAAATAACTCTGAGGTTTGCAGGTAGTTGCAGTCCTATCTTATATAATATCATAGTATACTATCTTACCAATACGACGCAATTAAACCATCAGCGAAACATTGCGGAACTTCATAACAAAGCATAAACAAAGTTTTACTATGCACGGATATACTATTAGATCTTCCTGAGCGGTTCTTGCTACATATTTTGTTATATAACTCTGAGTTGTGCAGGTATTTGCAGTTCTAACTTACCTAATATCAATGTATACTATCTTATCAATACGACGTAATCAAAACATCAGCGAAACATTGCGGAACTTCATAACAAAGCGTAAACAAAGTTATACTATGCACGTATGTACTATTTGATCATCCTGAGCGGTTCTTGCTACATATTTTCTTAAATAACTCTGAGCTTTGCAGGTATTTGCAGTTCTAACTTATATAATATCAAAGTATACTATCTTATCAATACGACGCAATCAAAACATCAGCGAAACATTGCGGAATTTCATAACAAAGCGTGAACAAAGTTATACTATGCACGGATGTACTATTTGATCGTCCTGAGAGGTTCTAAATACATATTTTGCCATATCACTCTCAGGTTTGTAGGTAGTTGCAGTTCTACCTTATATAATATCATAGTATAATATCTTACCAATACGACGCAATTAAAACATCAGCGAAACTTTGCGGAACTTCATAACAAAGCGTAAACAAAGTTATACTATGCACGGATGTACTATTTGATCATCCAGAGCGGTTCTTGCTACTTATTTAGTTAAATAACTCTGAGGTTTGCAGGTAGTTGCAGTTCTATCTTATATAATATCATAGTATACTATCTTACCAATACGACGCAATTAAACCATCAGCGAAACATTGCGGAACTTCATAACAAAGCATAATCAAAGTTATACTAAGCACGGATATACTATTAGATCTTCCTGAGCGGTTCTTGCTACATATTTTGTTATATAACTCTGAGGTGTGCAGGTATTTGCAGTTCTAACTTATCTAATATCAATGTATACTATCTTATCAATACGACGTAATCAAAACATCAGCGAAACATTGCGGAACTTCATAACAAAGCGTAAACAAAGTTATACTATGCACGTATGTACTACTTGATCATCCTGAGCGGTATTGCTACATATTTAGTTAAATAACTCTGAGCCTTGCAGGTATTTTCAGTCCTACCTTATATAATATCATAGTATACTATCTTACCAATACGACGCAATCAAAACATCAGCGAAACATTGCGGAATTTCATAACAAAGCGTGAACAAAGTTATACCATGCACGGATGTACTATTTGATCGTCCTGAGAGGTTCTAAATACATATTTTGCCATATCACTCTCAGGTTTGTAGGTAGTTGCAGTTCTACCTTATATAATATCATAGTATAATATCTTACCAATACGACGCAATTAAAACATCAGCGAAACTTTGCGGAACTTCATAACAAAGCGTAAACAAAGTTATACTATGCACGTATGTACTATTTGATAATCCTGAGCGGTTCTTGCTACATATTTAGTTAAATAACTCTGAGCTTTGCAGGTATTTTCAGTTCTACCTTATATAATATCATAGTATACTATCTTACCTTTACGACGCAATCAAAACATCAGTGACACTTGGCGGAATTTCATAAGAGAGCGAGAACGAAGTTATACTATGCACGGATGTACTATTTGATCATCCAGAGCGGTCCTTGCTACATATTTAGTTAAATAACTCTGAGTTTTTCACGTAGTTGAAGTTCTATCTTATATAATATCAAAGTATACTATCTTACTAATTGCGACGCAATCAAAACATCAGCGAAACTTTGCGGGACTTCATAACAAAGCGTAAACAAAGTTATACTATGCACGTATGTACTATTTGATAATCCTGAGCGGTTCTTGCTACATATTTAGTTAAATAACTCTGAGCTTTGCAGGTATTTTCAGTTCTACCTTATATAATATCATAGTATACTATCTTACCTTTACGACGCAATCAAAACATCAGTGACACTTTGCGGAATTTCATAAGAAAGCGAGAACGAAGTTATACTATGCACAGATGTACTATTTGATCATCCAGAGCGGTTCTTGGTACATATTTAGTTTAATAACTCTGAGGTTTGCAGGTAGTTGCAGTTCTATCGTATATAATATCATAGTATACTATCTTACCAATACGACGCAATTAAACCATCAGCGAAACATTGCGGAACTTCATAACAAAGCATAAACAAAGTTATACTATGCACGGATATACTATTAGATATTCCAGAGCGGTTCTTGCTACATATTTTGTTATATAACTCTGAGGTGTGCAGGTATTTGCAGTTCTAACTTATCTAATATCAATGTATACTATCTTATCAATACGACGTAATCAAAACATCAGCGAAACATTGCGGAACTTCATAACAAAGCGTAAACAAAGTTATACTATGCACGTATGTAGTATTTGATCATCCTGAGCGGTTCTTGCTACATATTTAGTTAAATAACTCTGAACTTTGCAGGTATTTGCAGTTCTAACTTATATAATATCAGTGCATACTATCTTATCAATACGACGTAATCAAAACATCAGCGAAACATTGCGGAACTTCATAACAAAACGTAAACAAAGTTATACTATGCACGTATGTACTATTTGATCATCCTGAGCGGTTCTTGCTACATATTTAGTTAAATAACTCTGAGCTTTGCAGGCATTTGCAGTTCTAACTTATATAATATCAGTGCATACTATCTTATCAATACGACGTAATCAAAACATCAGCGAAACATTGCGGAACTTCATAACAAAGCGTAAACAAAGTTATACTATGCACGTATGTACTATTTGATCATCCTGAGCGGTTCTTGCTACATATTTAGTTAAATAACTCTGAGCTTTGCAGGCATTTGCAGTTCTAACTTATACAATATCAGTGCATACTATCTTATCAATACGACGTAATCAAAACATCAGCGAAACATTGCGGAACTTCATAACAAAGCGTAAACAAAGTTATACTATGGACGGATATACTATTAGATCTTCCTGAGCGGTTCTTGCTACATATTTTGTTATATAACTCTGAGGTGTGCAGGTATTTGCAGTTCTAACTTATCTAATATCAATGTATACTATCTTATCAATACGACGTAATCAAAACATCAGCGAAACATTGCGGAACTTCATAACAAAGCGTAAACAAAGTTATACTATGCACGTATGTACTATTTGATCATCCTGAGCGGTTCTTGCTACATATTTAGTTAAATAACTCTGAGTTTTGCACGTAGTTGCAGTCCTATCTTATATAATATCATAGTATACTATCTTACCAATACGACGCAATTAAACCATCAACGAAACATTGCGGAACTTCATAACAAAGCATAAACAAAGTTTTACTATGCACGGATATACTATTAGATCTTCCTGAGCGGTTCTTGCTACATATTTTGTTATATAACTCTGAGTTGTGCAGGTATTTGCAGTTCTAACTTACCTAATATCAATGTATACTATCTTATCAATACGACGTAATCAAAACATCAGCGAAACATTGCGGAACTTCTTAACAAAGCGTAAACAAAGTTATACTATGCACGTATGTACTATTTGATCATCCTGAGCGGTTCTTGCTACATATTTAGTTAAATAACTCTGAGCTTTGCAGGTATTTGCAGTTCTAACTTATATAATATCAATGCATACTATCTTATCAATACGACGTAATCAAAACATCAGCGAAACATTGCGGAACTTCATAACAAAGCGTAAACAAAGTTATACTATGCACGTATGTACTATTTGATCGTCCTGAGCGGTTCTAAATACATATTTTGCCATATCACTCTCAGGTTTGTAGGTAGTTGCAGTTCTACCTTATATAATATCATAGTATACTATCTTACCAATACAACGCAATCAAAACATCAGTGACACTTTGCAGAACTTCAAACAAAGCGTAAACAAAGTTATACTATGCACGTATGTACTATTTGTCATCCTGAGCGGTTCTTGCTACATATTTAGTTAAATAACTCTGAGCTTTGCAGGTATTTGCAGTTCTAACTTATATAATATCAGTGCATACTATCTTATCAATACGACGTAATCAAAACATCAGCGAAACATTGCGGAACTTCATAACAAAGCGTAATCAAAGTTATACTATGCACGTATGTACTATTTGATCGTCCTGAGCGGTTCTAAATACATATTTTGCCATATTACTCTCAGGTTTGTAGGTAGTTGCAGTTCTACCTTATATAATATCATAGTATAATATCTTACCAATACGACGCAATTAAAACATCAGCGACACTTTGCGGAATTTCATAAGAAATCGAGAACAAAGTTATACTATGCATGGATGTACTATTTGATCTTCCTGAGCGGTTCTTGCTACATATTTTGTTATATAACTCTGAGGTGTGCAGGTATTTGCAGTTCTACCTTATATAATATCATAGTATACTATCTTACCAATTGCGACGCAATCAAAACATCAGCGAAACATTGCGGAACTTCATAACAAAGCGTAAACAAAGTTATACTATGCACGTATGTACTATTTGATCATCCTGAGCGGTTCTTGCTACATATTTTGTTAAATAACTCTGAGCTTTGCAGGTATTTGCAGTTCTAACTTATATATTATCAAAGTATACTATCTTATCAATACGTACGCCATCAAAACCTCAGCGAAACTTTGCGGAACTTCGTAACAAAGCGTAAACAAAGTTATACTATGCACGGATGTACTATTTGATCATCTAGAGCGGTCCTTGCTACATATTTAGTTAAATAACTCTGAGTTTTGCACGTAGTTGAAGTTCTATCTTATATAATATCAAAGTATACTATCTTACTAATCGCGACGCAATCAAAACATCAGCGAAACTTTGCGGAACTTCATAACAAAGCGTAAACAAAGTTATACTATGCACGTATGTACTATTTGATAATCCTGAGCGGTTCTTGCTACATATTTAGTTAAATAACTCTGAGCTTTGCAGGTATTTTCAGTTCTACCTTATATAATATCATAGTATACTATCTCACCTTTACGACGCAATCAAAACATCAGTGACACTTGGCGGAATTTCATAAGAAAGCGAGAACGAAGTAATACTATGCACGGATGTACTATTTGATCATCCAGAGCGGTCCTTGCTACATATTTAGTTAAATAACTCTGAGTTTTTCACGTAGTTGAAGTTCTATCTTATATAATATCAAAGTATACTATCTTACTAATTGCGACGCAATCAAAACATCAGCGAAACTTTGCGGGACTTCATAACAAAGCGTAAACAAAGTTATACTATGCACGTATGTACTATTTGATCATCCTGAGCGGTTCTTGCTACATATTTAGTTAAATAACTCTGAGCTTTGCAGGTATTTTCAGTTCTACCTTATATAATATCATAGTATACTATCTTACCTTTACGACGCAATCAAAACATCAGTGACACTTTGCGGAATTTCATAAGAAAGCGAGAACGAAGTTATACTATGCACGGATGTACTATTTGATCATCCAGAGCGGTTCTTGGTACATATTTAGTTTAATAACTCTGAGGTTTGCAGGTAGTTGCAGTTCTATCGTATATAATATCATAGTATACTATCTTACCAATACGACGCAATTAAACCATCACCGAAACATTGCGGAACTTCATAACCAAGCATAAACAAAGTTATACTATGCACGGATATACTATTAGATCTTCCTGAGCGGTTCTTGCTACATATTTTGTTATATAACTCTGAGTTGTGCAGGTATTTGCAGTTCTAACTTACCTAATATCAATGTATACTATCTTATCAATACGACGTAATCAAAACATCAGCGAAACATTGCGGAACTTCTTAACAAAGCGTAAACAAAGTTATACTATGCACGTATGTACTATTTGATCATCCTGAGCGGTTCTTGCTACATATTTAGTTAAATAACTCTGAGCTTTGCAGGTATTTGCAGTTCTAACTTATATAATATCAATGCATACTATCTTATCAATACGACGTAATCAAAACATCAGCGAAACATTGCGGAACTTCATAACAAAGCGTAAACAAAGTTATACTATGCACGTATGTACTATTTGATCGTCCTGAGCGGTTCTAAATACATATTTTGCCATATCACTCTCAGGTTTGTAGGTAGTTGCAGTTCTACCTTATATAATATCATAGTATACTATCTTACCAATACAACGCAATCAAAACATCAGTGACACTTTGCAGAACTTCAAACAAAGCGTAAACAAAGTTATACTATGCACGTATGTACTATTTGTCATCCTGAGCGGTTCTTGCTACATATTTAGTTAAATAACTCTGAGCTTTGCAGGTATTTGCAGTTCTAACTTATATAATATCAGTGCATACTATCTTATCAATACGACGTAATCAAAACATCAGCGAAACATTGCGGAACTTCATAACAAAGCGTAATCAAAGTTATACTATGCACGTATGTACTATTTGATCGTCCTGAGCGGTTCTAAATACATATTTTGCCATATTACTCTCAGGTTTGTAGGTAGTTGCAGTTCTACCTTATATAATATCATAGTATAATATCTTACCAATACGACGCAATTAAAACATCAGCGACACTTTGCGGAATTTCATAAGAAATCGAGAACAAAGTTATACTATGCATGGATGTACTATTTGATCATCCTGAGCGGTTCTTGCTACAAATTTTGTTAAATAACTCAGAGGTGTGCAGGTATTTGCAGTTCTACCTTATATAATATCATAGTATACTATCTTACCAATTGCGACGCAATCAAAACATCAGCGAAACATTGCGGAACTTCATAACAAAGCGTAAACAAAGTTATACTATGCACGTATGTACTATTTGATCATCCTGAGCGGTTCTTGCTACATATTTTGTTAAATAACTCTGAGCTTTGCAGGTATTTGCAGTTCTAACTTATATATTATCAAAGTATACTATCTTATCAATACGTACGCAATCAAAACCTCAGCGAAACTTTGCGGAACTTCGTAACAAAGCGTAAACAAAGTTATACTATGCACGGATGTACTATTTGATCATCTAGAGCGGTCCTTGCTACATATTTAGTTAAATAACTCTGAGTTTTGCACGTAGTTGAAGTTCTATCTTATATAATATCAAAGTATACTATCTTACTAATCGCGACGCAATCAAAACATCAGCGAAACTTTGCGGAACTTCATAACAAAGCGTAAACAAAGTTATACTATGCACGTATGTACTATTTGATAATCCTGAGCGGTTCTTGCTACATATTTAGTTAAATAACTCTGAGCTTTGCAGGTATTTTCAGTTCTACCTTATATAATATCATAGTATACTATCTCACCTTTACGACGCAATCAAAACATCAGTGACACTTGGCGGAATTTCATAAGAAAGCGAGAACGAAGTAATACTATGCACGGATGTACTATTTGATCATCCAGAGCGGTCCTTGCTACATATTTAGTTAAATAACTCTGAGTTTTTCACGTAGTTGAAGTTCTATCTTATATAATATCAAAGTATACTATCTTACTAATTGCGACGCAATCAAAACATCAGCGAAACTTTGCGGGACTTCATAACAAAGCGTAAACAAAGTTATACTATGCACGTATGTACTATTTGATCATCCTGAGCGGTTCTTGCTACATATTTAGTTAAATAACTCTGAGCTTTGCAGGTATTTTCAGTTCTACCTTATATAATATCATAGTATACTATCTTACCTTTACGACGCAATCAAAACATCAGTGACACTTTGCGGAATTTCATAAGAAAGCGAGAACGAAGTTATACTATGCACGGATGTACTATTTGATCATCCAGAGCGGTTCTTGGTACATATTTAGTTTAATAACTCTGAGGTTTGCAGGTAGTTGCAGTTCTATCGTATATAATATCATAGTATACTATCTTACCAATACGACGCAATTAAACCATCACCGAAACATTGCGGAACTTCATAACCAAGCATAAACAAAGTTATACTATGCACGGATATACTATTAGATCTTCCTGAGCGGTTCTTGCTACATATTTTGTTATATAACTCTGAGGTGTGCAGGTATTTGCAGTTCTAACTTATCTAATATCAATGTATACTATCTTATCAATACGACGTAATCAAAACATCAGCGAAACATTGCGGAACTTCATAACAAAGCGTAAACAATGTTATACTATGCACGTATGTACTATTTGATCATCCTGAGCGGTTCTTGCTACATATTTAGTTAAATAACTCTGAACTTTGCAGGTATTTGCAGTTCTAACTTATATAATATCAGTGCATACTATCTTATCAATACGACGTAATCAAAACATCAGCGAAACATTGCGGAACTTCATAACAAAGCGTAAACAAAGTTATACTATGCACGTATGTACTATTTGATCATCCTGAGCGGTTCTTGCTACATATTTAGTTAAATAACTCTGAGCTTTGCAGGTATTTGCAGTTCTAACTTATATAATATCAATGCATACTATCTTATCAATACGACGTAATCAAAACATCAGCGAAACATTGCGGAACTTCATAACAAAGCGTAAACAAAGTTATACTATGCACGTATGTACTATTTGATCGTCCTGAGCGGTTCTAAATACATATTTTGCCATATCACTCTCAGGTTTGTAGGTAGTTGCAGTTCTACCTTATATAATATCATAGTATAATATCTTACCAATACGACGCAATTAAAACATCAGCGACACTTTGCGGAATTTCATAAGAAATCGAGAACAAAGTTATACTATGCATGGATATACTATTTGATCTTCCTGAGCGGTTATTGCTACATATTTTGTTATATAACTCTGAGGTGTGCAGGTATTTGCAGTTCTACCTTATATAATATCATAGTATACTATCGTACCAATACAACGCAATCAAAACATCAGTGACACTTTGCAGAACTTCAAACATAGGGTAAACAAAGTTATACTATGCACGTATGTACTATTTGATCATCCTGAGCGGTTCTTGCTACATATTTTCTTAAATAACTCTGATCTTTGCAGGTATTTGCAGTTCTAACTTATATAATATCAAAGTATACTATCTTATCAATACGACGCAATCAAAACCTCAGCGAAACATTGCGGAATTTCATAACAAAGCGTGAACAAAGTTATACTATGCACGGATGTACTATTTGATCGTCCTGAGAGGTTCTAAATACATATTTTGCCATATCACTCTCAGGTTTGTAGGTAGTTGCAGTTCTACCTTATATAATATCATAGTATAATATCTTACCAATACGACGCAATTAAAACATCAGCGAAACTTTGCGGAACTTCATAACAAAGCGTAAACAAAGTTATACTATGCACGGATGTACTATTTGATCATCTAGAGCGGTCCTTGCTACATATTTAGTTAAATAACACTGAGTTTTGCACGTAGTTGAAGTTCTATCTTATATAATATCAAAGTATACTATCTTATCAATACGACGTAATCAAAACATCAGCGAAACATTGCGGAACTTCATAACAAAGCGTAAACAAAGTTATACTATGCACGTATGTACTATTTGATCATCCTGAGCGGTTCTTGCTACATATTTAGTTAAATAACTCTGAACTTTGCAGGTATTTGCAGTTCTAACTTATATAATATCAGTGCATACTATCTTATCAATACGACGTAATCAAAACATCAGCGAAACATTGCGGAACTTCATAACAAAACGTAAACAAAGTTATACTATGCACGTATGTACTATTTGATCATCCTGAGCGGTTCTTGCTACATATTTAGTTAAATAACTCTGAGCTTTGCAGGTATTTGCAGTTCTAACTTACATAATATCAATGCATACTATCTTATCAATACGACGTAATCAAAACATCAGCGAAACATTGCGGAACTTCATAACAAAGCGTAAACAAAGTTATACTATGCACGTATGTACTATTTGATCGTCCTGAGCGGTTCTAAATACATATTTTGCCATATCACTCTCAGGTTTGTAGGTAGATGCAGTTCTACCTTATATAATATCATAGTATAATATCTTACCAATACGACGCAATTAAAACATCAGCGACACTTTGCGGAATTTCATAAGAAATCGAGAACAAAGTTATACTATGCATGGATATACTATTTGATCTTCCTGAGCGGTTCTTGCTACATATTTTGTTATATAACTCTGAGGTGTGCAGGTATTTGCAGTTCTACCTTATATAATATCATAGTATACTATCTTACCAATACAACGCAATCAAAACATCAGTGACACTTTGCAGAACTTCAAACAAAGGGTAAACAAAGTTATACTATGCACGTATGTACTATTTGATCATCCTGAGCGGTTCTTGCTACATATTTTCTTAAATAACTCTGAGCTTTGCAGGTATTTGCAGTTCTAACTTATATAATATCAAAGTATACTATCTTATCAATACGACGCAATCAAAACCTCAGCGAAACATTGCGGAATTTCATAAGAAATCGAGAACAAAGTTATACTATGCACGGATATACTATTTGATCTTCCTGAGCGGTTCTTGCTACATATTTTGTTATATAACTCTGAGGTGTGCAGGTATTTGCAGTTCTAACTTATCTAATATCAATGTATACTATCTTATCAATACGACGCAATTAAAACATCAGCGAAACATTGCGGAACTTCATAACAAAGCGTAAACAAAGTTATACTATGCACGGATGTACTATTTGATCATCTAGAGCGGTCCTTGCTACATATTTAGTTAAATAACTCTGAGTTTTGCACGTAGTTGAAGTTCTATCTTATATAATATCAAAGTATACTATCTTACTAATTGCGACGCAATCAAAACATCAGCGAAACTTTGCGGAACTTCATAACTTCATTAAGCATAAACAAAGTTATACTATGCACGGATATACTATTAGATCTTCCTGAGCGGTTCTTGCTACATATTTTGTTATATAACTCTGAGGTGTGCAGGTATTTGCAGTTCTAACTTACCTAATATCAATGTATACTATCTTATCAATACGACGTAATCAAAACATCAGCGAAACATTGCGGAACTTCATAACAAAGCGTAAACAAAGTTATACTATGCACGTATGTACTATTTGATCATCCTGAGCGGTTCTTGCTACATATTAAGTTAAATAACTCTGAGCTTTGCAGGCATTTGCAGTTCTAACTTATACAATATCAGTGCATACTATCTTATCAATACGACGTAATCAAAACATCAGCGAAACATTGCGGAACTTCATAACAAAGCGTAAACAAAGTTATACTATGCACGGAAGTACTATTTGATCATCCTGAGCGGTTCTTGCTACATATTTTGTTATATAACTCTGAGGTGTGCAGGTATTTGCAGTTCTAACTTATCTAATATCAATGTATACTATCTTATCAATACGACGTAATCAAAACATCAGCGAAACATTGCGGAACTTCATAACAAAGCGTAAACAAAGTTATACTATGCACGTATGTACTATTTGATCGTCCTGAGCGGTTCTAAATACATATTTTGCCATATCACTCTCAGGTTTGTAGGTAGTTGCAGTTCTACCTTATATAATATCATAGTATAATATCTTACCAATACGACGCAATTAAAACATCAGCGACACTTTGCGGAATTTCATAAGAAATCGAGAACAAAGTTATACTATGCATGGATATACTATTTGATCTTCCTGAGCGGTTCTTGCTACATATTTTGTTATATAACTCTGAGGTGTGCAGGTATTTGCAGTTCTACCTTATATAATATCATAGTATACTATCTTACCAATACAACGCAATCAAAACATCAGTGACACTTTGCAGAACTTCAAACAAAGGGTAAACAAAGTTATACTATGCACGTATGTACTATTTGATCATCCTGAGCGGTTCTTGCTACATATTTTCTTAAATAACTCTGAGCTTTGCAGGTATTTGCAGTTCTAACTTATATAATATCAAAGTATACTATCTTATCAATACGACGCAATCAAAACCTCAGCGAAACATTGCGGAATTTCATAACAAAGCGTGAACAAAGTTATACTATGCACGGATGTACTATTTGATCGTCCTGAGAGGTTCTAAATACATATTTTGCCATATCACTCGCAGGTTTGTAGGTAGTTGCAGTTCTACCTTATATAATATCATAGTATAATATCTTACCAATACGACGCAATTAAAACATCAGCGAAACTTTGCGGAACTTCATAACAAAGCGTAAACAAAGTTATACTATGCACGGATGTACTATTTGATCATCTAGAGCGGTCCTTGCTACATATTTAGTTAAATAACTCTGAGTTTTGCACGTAGTTGAAGTTCTATCTTATATAATATCAAAGTATACTATCTTATCAATACGACGTAATCAAAACATCAGCGAAACATTGCGGAACTTCATAACAAAGCGTAAACAAAGTTATACTATGCACGTATGTACTATTTGATCATCCTGAGCGGTTCTTGCTACATATTTAGTTAAATAACTCTGAACTTTGCAGGTATTTGCAGTTCTAACTTATATAATATCAGTGCATACTATCTTATCAATACGACGTAATCAAAACATCAGCGAAACATTGCGGAACTTCATAACAAAACGTAAACAAAGTTATACTATGCACGTATGTACTATTTGATCATCCTGAGCGGTTCTTGCTACATATTTAGTTAAATAACTCTGAGCTTTGCAGGTATTTGCAGTTCTAACTTATATAATATCAATGCATACTATCTTATCAATACGACGTAATCAAAACATCAGCGAAACATTGCGGAACTTCGTAACAAAGCGTAAACAAAGTTATACTATGCACGTATGTACTATTTGATCGTCCTGAGCGGTTCTAAATACATATTTTGCCATATCACTCTCAGGTTTGTAGGTAGATGCAGTTCTACCTTATATAATATCATAGTATAATATCTTACCAATACGACGCAATTAAAACATCAGCGACACTTTGCGGAATTTCATAAGAAATCGAGAACAAAGTTATACTATGCATGGATATACTATTTGATCTTCTGGAGCGGTTCTTGCTACATATTTTGTTATATAACTCTGAGGTGTGCAGGTATTTGCAGTTCTACCTTATATAATATCATAGTATACTATCTTACCAATACAACGCAATCAAAACATCAGTGACACTTTGCAGAAGTTCAAACAAAGGGTAAACAAAGTTATACTATGCACGTATGTACTATTTGATCATCCTGAGCGGTTCTTGCTACATATTTTCTTAAATAACTCTGAGCTTTGCAGGTATTTGCAGTTCTAACTTATATAATATCAAAGTATACTATCTTATCAATACGACGCAATCAAAACCTCAGCGACACATTGCGGAATTTCATAAGAAATCGAGAACAAAGTTATACTATGCACGGATATACTATTTGATCTTCCTGAGCGGTTCTTGCTACATATTTTGTTATATAACTCTGAGGTGTGCAGGTATTTGCAGTTCTAACTTATCTAATATCAATGTATACTATCTTATCAATACGACGCAATTAAAACATCAGCGAAACTTTGCGGAACTTCATAACAAAGCGTAAACAAAGTTATACTATGCACGGATGTACTATTTGATCATCCTGAGCGGTTCTTGCTACATATTTAGTTAAATAACTCTCAGTTTTGCACGTACTTGCAGTTCTATCTTATATAATATCAAAGTATACTATCTTACTAATTGCGACGCAATCAAAACATCAGCGAAACTTTGCGGAACTTCATAACTTCATTAAGCATAAACAAAGTTATACTATGCACGGATATACTATTAGATCTTCCTGAGCGGTTCTTGCTACATATTTTGTTATATAACTCTGAGGTGTGCAGGTATTTGCAGTTCTAACTTACCTAATATCAATGTATACTATCTTATCAATACGACGTAATCAAAACATCAGCGAAACATTGCGGAACTTCATAACAAAGCGTAAACAAAGTTATACTATGCACGTATGTACTATTTGATCATCCTGAGCGGTTCTTGCTACATATTTTGTTATATAACTCTGAGGTGTGCAGGTATTTGCAGTTCTAACTTATATAATATCAAAGTATACTATCTTATCAATACGACGCAATCAAAACCTCAGCGACACATTGCGGAATTTCATAAGAAATCGAGAACAAAGTTATACTATGCATGGATATACTATTTGATCTTCTGGAGCGGTTCTTGCTACATATTTTGTTATATAACTCTGAGGTGTGCAGGTATTTGCAGTTCTACCTTATATAATATCATAGTATACTATCTTACCAATACAACGCAATCAAAACATCAGTGACACTTTGCAGAAGTTCAAACAAAGGGTAAACAAAGTTATACTATGCACGTATGTACTATTTGATCATCCTGAGCGGTTCTTGCTACATATTTTCTTAAATAACTCTGAGCTTTGCAGGTATTTGCAGTTCTAACTTATATAATATCAAAGTATACTATCTTATCAATACGACGCAATCAAAACCTCAGCGACACATTGCGGAATTTCATAAGAAATCGAGAACAAAGTTATACTATGCACGGATATACTATTTGATCTTCCTGAGCGGTTCTTGCTACATATTTTGTTACATAACTCTGAGGTGTGCAGGTATTTGCAGTTCTAACTTATCTAATATCAATGTATACTATCTTATCAATACGACGCAATTAAAACATCAGCGAAACTTTGCGGAACTTCATAACAAAGCGTAAACAAAGTTATACTATGCACGGATGTACTATTTGATCATCTAGAGCGGTCCTTGCTACATATTTAGTTAAATAACTCTGAGTTTTGCACGTAGTTGAAGTTCTATCTTATATAATATCAAAGTATACTATCTTACTAATTGCGACGCAATCAAAACATCAGCGAAACTTTGCGGAACTTCATAACTTCATTAAGCATAAACAAAGTTATACTATGCACGGATATACTATTAGATCTTCCTGAGCGGTTCTTGCTACATATTTTGTTATATAACTCTGAGGTGTGCAGGTATTTGCAGTTCTAACTTACCTAATATCAATGTATACTATCTTATCAATACGACGTAATCAAAACATCAGCGAAACATTGCGGAACTTCATAACAAAGCGTAAACAAAGTTATACTATGCACGTATGTACTATTTGATCATCCTGAGCGGTTCTTGCTACATATTTTGTTATATAACTCTGAGGTGTGCAGGTATTTGCAGTTCTAACTTACCTAATATCAATGTATACTGTCTTATCAATACGACGTAATCAAAACATCAGCGAAACATTGCGGAACTTCATAACAAAGCGTAAACAAAGTTATACTATGCACGGAAGTACTATTTGATCATCCTGAGCGGTTCTTGCTACATATTTAGTTAAATAACTCTGAGCTTTGCAGGTATTTGCAGTTCTAACTTATATAATATCAATGCATACCATCTTATCAATACGACGTAATCAAAACATCAGCGAAACATTGCGGAACTTCATAACAAAGCGTAAACAAAGTTATACTATGCACGTATGTACTATTTGATCTTCCTGAGCGGTTCTTGCTACATATTTTGTTATATAACTCTGAGGTGTGCAGGTATTTGCAGTTCTACCTTATATAATATCATAGTATACTATCTTACCAATACAACGCAATCAAAACATCAGTGACACTTTGCAGAACTTCAAACAAAGGGTAAACAAAGTTATACTATGCACGTATGTACTATTTGATCATCCTGAGCGGTTCTTGCTACATATTTTCTTAAATAACTCTGAGCTTTGCAGGTATTTGCAGTTCTAACTTATATAATATCAAAGTATACTATCTTATCAATACGACGCAATCAAAACCTCAGCGAAACATTGCGGAATTTCATAACAAAGCGTGAACAAAGTTATACTATGCACGGATGTACTATTTGATCGTCCTGAGAGGTTCTAAATACATATTTTGCCATATCACTCTCAGGTTTGTAGGTAGTTGCAGTTCTACCTTATATAATATCATAGTATAATATCTTACCAATACGACGCAATTAAAACATCAGCGAAACTTTGCGGAACTTCATAACAAAGCGTAAACAAAGTTATACTATGCACGGATGTACTATTTGATCATCTAGAGCGGTCCTTGCTACATATTTAGTTAAATAACTCTGAGTTTTGCACGTAGTTGAAGTTCTATCTTATATAATATCAAAGTATACTATCTTACTAATTGCGACGCAATCAAAACATCAGCGAAACTTTGCGGAACTTCATAACAAAGCGTAAACAAATTTATACTATGCACGTATGTACTATTTGATAATCCTGAGCGGTTCTTGCTACATATTTAGTTAAATAACTCTGAGCTTTGCAGGTATTTTCAGTTCTACCTTATATAATATCATAGTATACTATCTTATCAATACGACGCAATCAAAACCTCAGCGAAACATTGCGGAACTTCATAACAAAGCATAATCAAAGTTATACTATGCACGGATATACTATTAGATCTTCCTGAGCGGTTCTTGCTACATATTTTGTTATATAACTCTGAGGTGTGCAGGTATTTGCAGTTCTAACTTATCTAATATCAATGTATACTATCTTATCAATACGACGTAATCAAAACATCAGCGAAACATTGCGGAACTTCATAACAAAGCGTAAACAAAGTTATACTATGCACGTATGTACTATTTGATCATCCTGAGCGGTTCTTGCTACATATTTAGTTAAATAACTCTGAGCTTTGCAGGTATTTGCAGTTCTAACTTATATAATATCAGTGCATACTATCTTAACAATACGACGTAATCAAAACATCAGCGAAACATTGCGGAACTTCATAACAAAGCGTAAACAAAGTTATACTATGCACGTATGTACTATTTGATCATCCTGAGCGGTTCTTGCTACATATTTTGTTATATAACTCTGAGGTGTGCAGGTATTTGCAGTTCTACCTTATATAATATCATAGTATACTATCTTACCAATACAACGCAATCAAAACATCAGTGACACTTTGCAGAACTTCAAACAAAGGGTAAACAAAGTTATACTATGCACGTATGTACTATTTGATCATCCTGAGCGGTTCTTGCTACATATTTTCTTAAATAACTCTGAGCTTTGCAGGTATTTGCAGTTCTAACTTATATAATATCAAAGTATACTATCTTATCAATACGACGCAATCAAAACCTCAGCGAAACATTGCGGAATTTCATAACAAAGCGTGAACAAAGTTATACTATGCACGGATGTACTATTTGATCGTCCTGAGAGGTTCTAAATACATATTTTGCCATATCACTCTCAGGTTTGTAGGTAGTTGCAGTTCTACCTTATATAATATCATAATATAATATCTTACCAATACGACGCAATTAAAACATCAGCGAAACTTTGCGGAACTTCATAACAAAGCGTAAACAAAGTTATACTATGCACGTATGTACTATTTGATAATCCTGAGCGGTTCTTGCTACATATTTAGTTAAATAACTCTGAGCTTTGCAGGTATTTTCAGTTCTACCTTATATAATATCATAGTATACTATCTTACCTTTACGACGCAATCAAAACATCAGTGACACTTTGCGGAATTTCATAAGAAAGCGAGAACGAAGTTATACTATGCACGGATGTACTATTTGATCATCCAGAGCGGTTCTTGGTACATATTTAGTTTAATAACTCTGAGGTTTGCAGGTAGTTGCAGTTCTATCGTATATAATATCATAGTATACTATCTTACCAATACGACGCAATTAAACCATCAGCGAAACATTGCGGAACTTCATAACAAAGCATAAACAAAGTTATACTATGCACGGATATACTATTAGATCTTCCTGAGCGGTTCTTGCTACATATTTTGTTATATAACTCTGAGGTGTGCAGGTATTTGCAGTTCTAACTTATATAATATCAATGCATACTATCTTATCAATACGACGTAATCAAAACATCAGCGAAACATTGCGGAACTTCATAACAAAGCGTAAACAAAGTTATACTATGCACGTAAGTACTATTTGATCATCCTGAGCGGTTCTTGCTACATATTTAGTTAAATAACTCTGAGCTTTGCAGGCATTTGCAGTTCTAACTTATACAATATCAGTGCATACTATCTTATCAATACGACGTAATCAAAACATCAGCGAAACATTGCGGAACTTCATAACAAAGCGTAAACAAAGTTATACTATGCACGGAAGTACTATTTGATCATCCTGAGCGGTTCTTGCTACATATTTTCTTAAATAACTCTGAGCTTTGCAGGTATTTGCAGTTCTAACTTATATAATATCAAAGTATACTATCTTATCAATACGACGCAATCAAAACCTCAGCGAAACATTGCGGAATTTCATAACAAAGCGTGAACAAAGTTATACTATGCACGGATGTACTATTTGATCGTCCTGAGAGGTTCTAAATACATATTTTGCCATATCACTCTCAGGTTTGTAGGTAGTTGCAGTTCTACCTTATATAATATCATAGTATAATATCTTACCAATACGACGCAATTAAAACATCAGCGAAACTTTGCGGAACTTCATAACAAAGCGTAAACAAAGTTATACTATGCACGGATGTACTATTTGATCATCTAGAGCGGTCCTTGCTACATATTTAGTTAAATAACTCTGAGTTTTTCACGTAGTTGAAGTTCTATCTTATATAATATCAAAGTATACTATCTTACTAATTGCGACGCAATCAAAACATCAGCGAAACTTTGCGGAACTTCATAACAAAGCGTAAACAAAGTTATACTATGCACGTATGTACTATTTGATAATCCTGAGCGGTTCTTGCTACATATTTAGTTAAATAACTCTGAGCTTTGCAGGTAATTTCAGTTCTACCTTATATAATATCATAGTATACTATCTTACCAATACGACGCAATCAAAACATCAGTGACACTTTGCGGAATTTCATAAGAAATCGAGAACGAAGTTATACTATGCACGGATGTACTATTTGATCATCCAGAGCGGTTCTTGCTACTTATTTAGTTAAATAACTCTGAGCTTTGCAGGTATTTTCAGTTCTACCTTATATAATATCATAGTATACCATCTTATCAATACGACGCAATCAAAACCTCAGCGAAACATTGCGGAACTTCATAACAAAGCGTAAACAAAGTTATACTATGCACGGATATACTATTAGATCTTCCTGAGCGGTTCTTGCTACATATTTTGTTATATAACTCTGAGGTGTGCAGGTATTTGCAGTTCTAACTTATCTAATATCAATGTATACTATCTTATCAATACGACGTAATCAAAACATCAGCGAAACTTTGCGGAACTTCATAACAAAGCATAATCAAAGTTATACTATGCACGGATATACTATTAGATCTTCCTTAGCGGTTCTTGCTACATATTTAGTTAAATAACTCTGAGCTTTGCAGGTATTTGCAGTTCTAACTTATATAATACCAATGCATATTATCTTATCAATACGACGTAATCAAAACATCTGCGAAACATTGCGGAACTTCATAACAAAGCGTAAACAAAGTTATACTATGCACGTATGTACTATTTGATCATCCAGGGCGGTTCTTGCTACATATTTAGTTAAATAACTCTGAGCTTTGCAGGTAGTTGCAGTTCTATCTTACATAATATCAAAGTATTCCACCTTACCAATTGCGACGCAATCAAAACCTCAACGAAACATTGCGGAACTTCATAACAAAGCGTAAACAAAGTTATACTATGCACGTATGTACTATTTGATCATCCCTAGCGGTTCTTACTACATATTTTGTTAAATAACTCTGACGTTTGCATGTAGTTGCAGTTCTATCTTATATAATATCCAAGTATTCCACCTTACCAATTGCGACGCAATCAAAACCTCAGCGAAACATTGCGGAACTTCATAACAAAGCGTAAACAAAGTTATACTATGCACGTATGTACTATTTGATCATCCCTAGCGGTTCTTACTACATATTTAGTTAAATAACTCTGAGCTTTGCTGGTATTTTCAGCTCTACCTTATATAATATCAAAGTATACTATCGTACCACTACGACGCAATTAAAACATCAGCGAAACATTGCGGAACTTCATAACAAAGCGTAAACAAAGTTATACTATGCACGTATGTACTATTTGATCGTCCTGATCGGTTCTAAATACATATTTTGCCATATCACTCTCAGGTTTGTAGGTAGTTGCAGTTCTACCTTATATAATATCATAGTATAATATCTTACCAATACGACGCAATTAAAACATCAGCGACACTTTGCGGAATTTCATAAGAAATCGAGAACAAAGTTATACTATGCACGTATGTACTATTTGATCATCCTGAGCGGTTCATGCTACATATTTAGTTAAATAACTCTGAACTTTGCAGGTATTTGCAGTTCTAACTTATATAATATCAGTGCATACTATCTTATCAATACGACGTAATCAAAACATCAGCGAAACATTGCGGAACTTCATAACAAAGCGTAAACAAAGTTATACTATGCACGTATGTACTATTTGATCATCCTGAGCGGATCTTGCTACATATTTAGTTAAATAACTCTGAGCTTTGCAGGTATTTGCAGTTCTAACTTATATAATACCAATGCATATTATCTTATCAATACGACGTAATCAAAACATCAGCGAAACATTGCGGAACTTCATAACAAAGCGTAAACAAAGTTATACTATGCACGTATGTACTATTTGATCGTCCTGAGCGGTTCTAAATACATATTTTGCCATATCACTCTCAGGTTTGTAGGTAGTTGCAGTTCTACCTTATATAATATCATAGTATAATATCTTACCAATACGACGCAATTAAAACATCAGCGAAACTTTGCGGAACTTCATAACAAAGCGTAAACAAAGTTATACTATGCACGGATGTACTATTTGATCATCTAGAGCGGTCCTTACTACATATTTAGTTAAATAACTCTGAGTTTTGCACGTAGTTGAAGTTCTATCTTATATAATATCAAAGTATACTATCTTACTAATTGCGACGCAATCAAAACATCAGCGAAACTTTGCGGAACTTCATAACAAAGCGTAAACAAAGTTATACTATGCACGTATGTACTATTTGATCATCCTGAGCGGTTCTTGCTACATATTTAGTTAAATAACTCTGAGCTTTGCAGGTATTTGCAGTTCTAACTTATATAATATCAGTGCATACTATCTTATCAATACGACGTAATCAAAACATCAGCGAAACATTGCGGAAGTTCATAACAAAGCGTAAACAAAGTTATACTATGCACGTATGTACTATTTGATAATCCTGAGCGGTTCTTGCTACATATTTAGTTAAATAACTCTGAGGTTTGCAGGTAGTTGCAGTTCTATCTTATATAATATCATAGTATACTATCTTACCAATACGACGCAATTAAACCATCAGCGAAACATTGCGGAACTTCATAACAAAGCATAAACAAAGTAATACTATGCACGGATATACTATTAGATCTTCCTGAGCGGTTCTTGCTACATATTTTGTTATATAACTCTGAGGTGTGCAGGTATTTGCAGTTCTAACTTATCTAATATCAATGTATACTATCTTATCAATACGACGTAATCAAAACATCTGCGAAACATTGCGGAACTTCATAACAAAGCGTAAACAAAGTTATACTATGCACGTATGTACTATTTGATCATCCAGGGCGGTTCTTGCTACATATTTAGTTAAATAACTCTGAGCTTTGCAGGTAGTTGCAGTTCTATCTTACATAATATCCAAGTATTCCACCTTACCAATTGCGACGCAATCAAAACCTCAACGAAACATTGCGGAACTTCATAACAAAGCGTAAACAAAGTTATACTATGCACGTATGTACTATTTGATCATCCCTAGCGGTTCTTACTACATATTTAGTTAAATAACTCTGAGCTTTGCTGGTATTTTCAGCTCTACCTTATATAATATCAAAGTATACTATCGTACCACTACGACGCAATCAAAACATCAGCGAAACATTGCGGAACTTCATAACAAAGCGTAAACAAAGTTATACTATGCACGTATGTACTATTTGATCGTCCTGATCGTTTCTAAATACATATTTTGCCATATCACTCTCAGGTTTGTAGGTAGTTGCAGTTCTACCTTATATAATATCATAGTATAATATCTTACCAATACGACGCAATTAAAACATCAGCGACACTTTGCGGAATTTCATAAGAAATCGAGAACAAAGTTATACTATGCATGGATATACTATTTGATCTTCCTGAGCGGTTCTTGCTACATATTTTGTTATATAACTCTGAGGTGTGCAGGTATTTGCAGTTCTACCTTATATAATATCATAGTATACTATCTTACCAATACAACGCAATCAAAACATCAGTGACACTTTGCAGAACTTCAAACAAAGGGTAAACAAAGTTATACTATGCACGTATGTACTATTTGATCATCCTGAGCGGTTCTTGCTACATATTTTCTTAAATAACTCTGAGCTTTGCAGGTATTTGCAGTTCTAACTTATATAATATCAAAGTATACTATCTTATCAATACGACGCAATCAAAACCTCAGCGAAACATTGCGGAATTTCATAACAAAGCGTGAACAAAGTTATACTATGCACGGATGTACTATTTGATCGTCCTGAGAGGTTCTAAATACATATTTTGCCATATCACTCTCAGGTTTGTAGGTAGTTGCAGTTCTACCTTATATAATATCATAATATAATATCTTACCAATACGACGCAATTAAAACATCAGCGAAACTTTGCGGAACTTCATAACAAAGCGTAAACAAAGTTATACTATGCACGGATGTACTATTTGATCATCTAGAGCGGTCCTTGCTACATATTTAGTTAAATAACTCTGAGTTTTGCACGTAGTTGAAGTTCTATCTTATATAATATCAAAGTATACTATCTTACTAATCGCGACGCAATCAAAACATCAGCGAAACTTTGCGGAACTTCATAACAAAGCGTAAACAAAGTTATACTATGCACGTATGTACTATTTGATAATCCTGAGCGGTTCTTGCTACATATTTAGTTAAATAACTCTGAGCTTTGCAGGTATTTTCAGTTCTACCTTATATAATATCATAGTATACTATCTTACCTTTACGACGCAATCAAAACATCAGTGACACTTTGCGGAATTTCATAAGAAAGCGAGAACGAAGTTATACTATGCACGGATGTACTATTTGATCATCCAGAGCGGTTCTTGGTACATATTTAGTTTAATAACTCTGAGGTTTGCAGGTAGTTGCAGTTCTATCGTATATAATATCATAGTATACTATCTTACCAATACGACGCAATTAAACCATCAGCGAAACATTGCGGAACTTCATAACAAAGCATAAACAAAGTTATACTATGCACGGATATACAATTAGATCATCCTGAGCGGTTCTTGCTACATATTTAGTTAAATAACTCTGAGCTTTGCAGGCATTTGCAGTTCTAACTTATACAATATCAGTGCATACTATCTTATCAATACGACGTAATCAAAACATCAGCGAAACATTGCGGAACTTCATAACAAAGCGTAAACAAAGTTATACTATTCACGGAAGTACTATTTGATCATCCTGAGCGGTTCTTGCTACATATTTTGTTATATAACTCTGAGGTGTGCAGGTATTTGCAGTTCTAACTTATCTAATATCAATGTATACTATCTTATCAATACGACGTAATCAAAACATCAACGAAACTTTGCGGAACTTCATAACAAAGCGTAAACAAAGTTATAGTATGCACGTATGTACTATTTGATAATCCTGAGCGGTTCTTGCTACATATTTAGTTAAATAACTCTGAGCTTTGCAGGTATTTTCAGTTCTACCTTATATAATATCATAGTATACTATCTTATCAATACAACGCAATCAAAACCTCAGCGAAACATTGCGGAACTTCATAACAAAGCATAATCAAAGTTATACTATGCACGGATATACTATTAGATCTTCCTGAGCGGTTCTTGCTACATATTTAGTTAAATAACTCTGAGCTTTGCAGGTATTTGCAGTTCTAACTTATATAATATCAGTGCATACTATCTTAACAATACGACGTAATCAAAACATCAGCGAAACATTGCGGAACTTCATAACAAAGCGTAAACAAAGTTATACTATGCACGTATGTACTATTTGATCGTCCTGATCGGTTCTAAATACATATTTTGCCATATCACTCTCAGGTTTGTAGGTATTTGCAGTTCTACCTTATATAATATCAGTGCATACTATCTTAACAATACGACGTAATCAAAACATCAGCGAAACATTGCGGAACTTCATAACAAAGCGTAAACAAAGTTATACTATGCACGTATGTACTATTTGATCGTCCTGATCGTTTCTAAATACATATTTTGCCATATCACTCTCAGGTTTGTAGGTAGTTGCAGTTCTACCTTATATAATATCATAGTATAATATCTTACCAATACGACGCAATTAAAACATCAGCGACACTTTGCGGAATTTCATAAGAAATCGAGAACAAAGTTATACTATGCATGGATATACTATTTGATCTTCCTGAGCGGTTCTTGCTACATATTTTGTTATATAACTCTGAGGTGTGCAGGTATTTGCAGTTCTACCTTATATAATATCATAGTATACTATCTTACCAATACAACGCAATCAAAACATCAGTGACACTTTGCAGAACTTCAAACAAAGGGTAAACAAAGTTATACTATGCACGTATGTACTATTTGATCATCCTGAGCGGTTCTTGCTACATATTTTCTTAAATAACTCTGAGCTTTGCAGGTATTTGCAGTTCTAACTTATATAATATCAAAGTATACTATCTTATCAATACGACGCAATCAAAACCTCAGCGAAACATTGCGGAATTTCATAACAAAGCGTGAACAAAGTTATACTATGCACGGATGTACTATTTGATCGTCCTGAGAGGTTCTAAATACATATTTTGCCATATCACTCTCAGGTTTGTAGGTAGTTGCAGTTCTACCTTATATAATATCATAATATAATATCTTACCAATACGACGCAATTAAAACATCAGCGAAACTTTGCGGAACTTCATAACAAAGCGTAAACAAAGTTATACTATGCACGGATGTACTATTTGATCATCTAGAGCGGTCCTTGCTACATATTTAGTTAAATAACTCTGAGTTTTGCACGTAGTTGAAGTTCTATCTTATATAATATCAAAGTATACTATCTTACTAATCGCGACGCAATCAAAACATCAGCGAAACTTTGCGGAACTTCATAACAAAGCGTAAACAAAGTTATACTATGCACGTATGTACTATTTGATAATCCTGAGCGGTTCTTGCTACATATTTAGTTAAATAACTCTGAGCTTTGCAGGTATTTTCAGTTCTACCTTATATAATATCATAGTATACTATCTTACCTTTACGACGCAATCAAAACATCAGTGACACTTTGCGGAATTTCATAAGAAAGCGAGAACGAAGTTATACTATGCACGGATGTACTATTTGATCATCCAGAGCGGTTCTTGGTACATATTTAGTTTAATAACTCTGAGGTTTGCAGGTAGTTGCAGTTCTATCGTATATAATATCATAGTATACTATCTTACCAATACGACGCAATTAAACCATCAGCGAAACATTGCGGAACTTCATAACAAAGCATAAACAAAGTTATACTATGCACGGATATACAATTAGATCATCCTGAGCGGTTCTTGCTACATATTTAGTTAAATAACTCTGAGCTTTGCAGGCATTTGCAGTTCTAACTTATACAATATCAGTGCATACTATCTTATCAATACGACGTAATCAAAACATCAGCGAAACATTGCGGAACTTCATAACAAAGCGTAAACAAAGTTATACTATGCACGGAAGTACTATTTGATCATCCTGAGCGGTTCTTGCTACATATTTTGTTATATAACTCTGAGGTGTGCAGGTATTTGCAGTTCTAACTTATCTAATATCAATGTATACTATCTTATCAATACGACGTAATCAAAACATCAACGAAACTTTGCGGAACTTCATAACAAAGCGTAAACAAAGTTATAGTATGCACGTATGTACTATTTGATAATCCTGAGCGGTTCTTGCTACATATTTAGTTAAATAACTCTGAGCTTTGCAGGTATTTTCAGTTCTACCTTATATAATATCATAGTATACTATCTTATCAATACAACGCAATCAAAACCTCAGCGAAACATTGCGGAACTTCATAACAAAGCATAATCAAAGTTATACTATGCACGGATATACTATTAGATCTTCCTGAGCGGTTCTTGCTACATATTTAGTTAAATAACTCTGAGCTTTGCAGGTATTTGCAGTTCTAACTTATATAATATCAGTGCATACTATCTTAACAATACGACGTAATCAAAACATCAGCGAAACATTGCGGAACTTCATAACAAAGCGTAAACAAAGTTATACTATGCACGTATGTACTATTTGATCGTCCTGATCGGTTCTAAATACATATTTTGCCATATCACTCTCAGGTTTGTAGGTATTTGCAGTTCTACCTTATATAATATCAGTGCATACTATCTTAACAATACGACGTAATCAAAACATCAGCGAAACATTGCGGAACTTCATAACAAAGCGTAAACAAAGTTATACTATGCACGTATGTACTATTTGATCGTCCTGATCGGTTCTAAATACATATTTTGCCATATCACTCACAGGTTTGTAGGTAGTTGCAGTTCTACCTTATATAATATCATAGTATAATATCTTACCAATACGACGCAATTAAAACATCAGCGACACTTTGCGGAATTTCATAAGAAAGCGAGAACGAAGTAATACTATGCACGGATGTAGTATTTGATCATCCAGAGCGGTTCTTGGTACATATTTAGTTTAATAACTCTGAGGTTTGCAGGTAGTTGCAGTTCTAACTTATATAATATCATAGTATACTATCTTACCAATACGACGCAATTAAACCATCAGCGAAACATTGCGGAACTTCATAACAAAGCATAAACAAAGTTATACTATGCACGGATATACTATTAGATCTTCCTGAGCGGTTCTTGCTACATATTTTGTTATATAACTCTGAGGTGTGCAGGTATTTGCAGTTCTAACTTATCTAATATCAATGTATACTATCTTATCAATACGACGTAATCAAAACATCAGCGAAACATTGCGGAACTTCATAACAAAGCGTAAACAAAGTTATACTATGCACGGAAGTACTATTTGATCATCCTGAGCGGTTCTTGCTACATATTTTCTTAAATAACTCTGAGCTTTGCAGGTATTTTCAGTTCTACCTTATATAATATCATAGTATACTATCTTACCAATACGACGCAATCAAAACATCAGTGACACTTTGCGGAATTTCATAAGAAATCGAGAACGAAGTTATACTATGCACGGATGTACTATTTGATCATCCAGAGCGGTTCTTGCTACATATTTTGTTATATAACTCTGAGGTGTGCAGGTGTTTGCAGTTCTAACTTATCTAATATCAATGTATACTATCTTATCAATACGACGTAATCAAAACATCAGCGAAACTTTGCGGAACTTCATAACAAAGCGTAAACAAAGTTATAGTATGCACGTATGTACTATTTGATAATCCTGAGCGGTTCTTGCTACATATTTAGTTAAATAACTCTGAGCTTTGCAGGTATTTTCAGTTCTACCTTATATAATATCATAGTATACTATCTTATCAATACGACGCAATCAAAACCTCAGCGAAACATTGCGGAACTTCATAACAAAGCATAATCAAAGTTATACTATGCACGGATATACTATTAGATCTTCCTGAGCGGTTCTTGCTACATATTTAGTTAAATAACTCTGAGCTTTGCAGGTATTTGCAGTTCTAACTTATATAATATCAGTGCATACTATCTTAACAATACGACGTAATCAAAACATCAGCGAAACATTGCGGAACTTCATAACAAAGCGTAAACAAAGTTATACTATGCACGTATGTACTATTTGATCGTCCTGATCGGTTCTAAATACATATTTTGCCATATAACTCTCAGGTTTGTAGGTATTTGCAGTTCTACCTTATATAATATCAGTGCATACTATCTTAACAATACGACGTAATCAAAACATCAGCGAAACATTGCGGAACTTCATAACAAAGCGTAAACAAAGTTATACTATGCACGTATGTACTATTTGATCGTCCTGATCGGTTCTAAATACATATTTTGCCATATCACTCACAGGTTTGTAGGTAGTTGCAGTTCTACCTTATATAATATCATAGTATAATATCTTACCAATACGACGCAATTAAAACATCAGCGACACTTTGCGGAATTTCATAAGAAAGCGAGAACGAAGTAATACTATGCACGGATGTACTATTTGATCATCCAGAGCGGTTCTTGGTACATATTTAGTTTAATAACTCTGAGGTTTGCAGGTAGTTGCAGTTCTATCTTATATAATATCAGAGTATCCTATCTTACCAATACGACGCAATTAAACCATCAGCGAAACATTGCGGAACTTCATAACAAAGCATAAACAAAGTTATACTATGCACGGATATACTATTAGATCTTCCTGAGCGGTTCTTGCTACATATTTTGTTATATAACTCTGAGGTGTGCAGGTATTTGCAGTTCTAACTTATCTAATATCAATGTATACTATCTTATCAATACGACGTAATCAAAACATCAGCGAAACATTGCGGAACTTCATAACAAAGCGTAAACAAAGTTATACTATGCACGTATGTACTATTTGATCATCCTGAGCGGTTCTTGCTACATATTTAGTTAAATACCTCTGAAACTTTGCAGGTATTTGCAGTTCTAACTTATATAATATCAGTGCATACTATCTTATCAATACGACGTAATCAAAACATCAGCGAAACATTGCGGAACTTCATAACAAAGCGTAAACAAAGTTATACTATGCACGTATGTACTATTTGATCATCCTGAGCGGTTCTTGCTACATATTTAGTTAAATAACTCTGAGCTTTGCAGGTATTTGCAGTTCTAACTTATATAATATCAATGCATACTACCTTATCAATACGACGTAATCAAAACATCAGCGAAACATTGCGGAACTTCATAACAAAGCGTAAACAAAGTTATACTATGCACGTATGTACTATTTGATCATCCTGAGCGGTTCTTGCTACATATTTAGTTAAATAACTCTGAGCTTTGCAGGTATTTGCAGTTCTAACTTATATAATATCAATGCATACTATCTTATCAATACGACGTAATCAAAACAACAGCGAAACATTGCGGAACTTCATAACAAAGCGTAAACAAAGTTATACTATGCACGTATGTACTATTTGATCGTCCTGAGCGGTTCTAAATACATATTTTGCCATATCACTCTCAGGTTTGTAGGTAGTTGCAGTTCTACCTTATATAATATCATAGTATAATATCTTACCAATACGACGCAATTAAAACATCAGCGAAACTTTGCGGAACTTCATAACAAAGCGTAAACAAAGTTATACTATGCACGGATGTACTATTGGATCATCTAGAGCGGTCCTTGCTACATATTTAGTTAAATAACTCTGAGTTTTGCACGTAGTTGAAGTTCTATCTTATATAATATCAAAGTATACTATCTTACTAATTGCGACGCAACCAAAACATCAGGGAAACTTTGCGGAACTTCATAACAAAGCGTAAACAAAGTTATAATATGCACGTATGTACTATTTGATAATCCTGAGCGGTTCTTGCTACATATTTAGTTAAATAACTCTGAGCTTTGCAGGTATTTTCAGTACTACCTTATATAATATCATAGTATACTATCTTACCTTTACGACGCAATCAAAACATCAGTGACACTTTGCGGAATTTCATAAGAAAGCGAGAACGAAGTTATACTATGCACGGATGTACTATTTGATCATCCAGAGCGGTCCTTGCTACATATTTAGTTAAATAACTCTGAACTTTGCAGGTATTTGCAGTTCTAACTTATATAATATCAGTGCATACTATCTTATCAATACGACGTAATCAAAACATCAGCGAAACATTGCGGAACTTCATAACAAAGCGTAAACAAAGTTATACTATGCACGTATGTACTATTTGATCATCCTGAGCGGTTCTTGCTACATATTTAGTTAAATAACTCTGAGCTTTGCAGGTATTTGCAGTTCTAACTTATATAATATCAATGCATACTATCTTATCAATACGACGTAATCAAAACATCAGCGAAACGTTGCGGAACTTCATAACAAAGCGTAAACAAAGTTATACTATGCACGTATGTACTATTTGATAATCCTGAGCGGTTCTTGCTACATATTTAGTTAAATAACTCTGAGGTTTGCAGGTAGTTGCAGTTCTATCTTATATAATATCATAGTATACTATCTTACCAATACGACGCAATTAAACCATCAGCGAAACATTGCGGAACTTCATAACAAAGCATAAACAAAGTTATACTATGCACGGATATACTATTAGATCTTCCTGAGCGGTTCTTGCTACATATTTTGTTATATAACTCTGAGGTGTGCAGGTATTTGCAGTTCTAACTTATCTAATATGAATGTATACTATCTTATCAATACGACGTAATCAAAACATCAGCGAAACATTGCGGAATTTCATAACAAAGCGTAAACAAAGTTATACTATGCACGTATGTACTATTTGATCATCCTGAGCGGTTCTTGCTACATATTTAGTTAAATAACTCTGAGCTTTGCAGGTATTTGCAGTTCTAACTTATATAATATCAGTGCATACTATCTTATCAATACGACGTAATCAAAACATCAGCGAAACATTGCGGAACTTCATAACAAAGCGTAAACAAATTTATACTATGCACGTATGTACTATTTGATCATCCTGAGCGGTTCTTGCTACATATTTAGTTAAATAACTCTGAGCTTTGCAGGTATTTGCAGTTCTAACTTATATAATATCAATGCATACTATCTTATCAATACGACGTAATCAAAACATCAGCGAAACGTTGCGGAACTTCATAACAAAGCGTAAACAAAGTTATACTATGCACGTATGTACTATTTGATAATCCTGAGCGGTTCTTGCTACATATTTAGTTAAATAACTCTGAGGTTTGCAGGTAGTTGCAGTTCTATCTTATATAATATCATAGTATACTATCTTACCAATACGACGCAATTAAACCATCAGCGAAACATTGCGGAACTTCATAACAAAGCATAAACTAAGTTATACTATGCACGGATATACTATTAGATCTTCCTGAGCGGTTCTTGCTACATATTTTGTTATATAACTCTGAGGTGTGCAGGTATTTGCAGTTCTAACTTATCTAATATGAATGTATACTATCTTATCAATACGACGTAATCAAAACATCAGCGAAACATTGCGGAATTTCATAACAAAGCGTAAACAAAGTTATACTATGCACGTATGTACTATTTGATCATCCTGAGCGGTTCTTGCTACATATTTAGTTAAATAACTCTGAGCTTTGCAGGTATTTGCAGTTCTAACTTATATAATATCAGTGCATACTATCTTATCAATACGACGTAATCAAAACATCAGCGAAACATTGCGGAACTTCATAACAAAGCGTAAACAAAGTTATACTATGCACGGATGTACTATTTGTTCATCCAGAGCGGTTCTTGGTACATATTTAGTTTAATAACTCTGAGGTTTGCAGGTAGTTGCAGTTCTATCGTATATAATATCATAGTATACTATCTTACCAATACGACGTAATTAAACCATCAGCGAAACATTGCGGAACTTCATAACAAAGCATAAACAAAGTTATACTATGCACGGATATACTATTAGATCTTCCTGAGCGGTTCTTGCTACATATTTTGTTATATAACTCTGAGGTGTGCAGGTATTTGCAGTTCTAACTTATCTAATATCAATGTATACTATCTTATCAATACGACGTAATCAAAACATCAGCGAAACATTGCGGAACTTCATAACAAAGCGTAAACAAAGTTATACTATGTACGTATGTACTATTTGATCATCCTGAGCGGTTCTTGCTACATATTTAGTTAAATAACTCTGAACTTTGCAGGTATTTGCAGTTCTAACTTATATAATATCAGTGCATACTATCTTATCAATACGACGTAATCAAAACATCAGCGAAACATTGCGGAACTTCATAACAAAACGTAAACCAAGTTATACTATGCACGTATGTACTATTTGATCATCCTGAGCGGTTCTTGGTACATATTTAGTTTAATAACTCTGAGGTTTGCTGGTAGTTGCAGTTCTATCGTATATAATATCATAGTATACTATCTTACCAATACGACGTAATTAAACCATCAGCGAAACATTGCGGAACTTCATAACAAAGCATAAACAAAGTTATACTATGCACGTATGTACTATTTGATCATCCTGAGCGGTTCTTGCTACATATTTAGTTAAATAACTCTGAGCTTTGCAGGTATTTGCAGTTCTAACTTATATAATATCAGTGCATACTATCTTATCAATACGACGTAATCAAAACATCAGCGAAACATTGCGGAACTTCATAACAAAGCGTAAACAAAGTTATACTATGCACGGATGTACTATTTGTTCATCCAGAGCGGTTCTTGGTACATATTTAGTTTAATAACTCTGAGGTTTGCAGGTAGTTGCAGTTCTATCGTATATAATATCATAGTATACTATCTTACCAATACGACGTAATTAAACCATCAGCGAAACATTGCGGAACTTCATAACAAAGCATAAACAAAGTTATACTATGCACGGATATACTATTAGATCTTCCTGAGCGGTTCTTGCTACATATTTTGTTATATAACTCTGAGGTGTGCAGGTATTTGCAGTTCTAACTTATCTAATATCAATGTATACTATCTTATCAATACGACGTAATCAAAACATCAGCGAAACATTGCGGAACTTCATAACAAAGCGTAAACAAAGTTATACTATGCACGTATGTACTATTTGATCGTCCTGAGCGGTTCTAAATACATATTTTGCCATATCACTCTCAGATTTGTAGGTAGTTGCAGTTCTAACTTATATAATATCAGTGCATACTATCTTATCAATTCGACGTAATCAAAACATCAGCGAAACATTGCGGAACTTCATAACAAAGCGTAAACAAAGTTATACTATGCACGTATGTACTATTTGATCATCCTGAGCGGTTCTTGCTACATATTTAGTTAAATAACTCTGAGCTTTGCAGGTATTTGCAGTTCTAACTTATATAATATCAATGCATACTATCTTATCAATACGACGTAATCAAAACATCAGCGAAACGTTGCGGAACTTCATAACAAAGCGTAAACAAAGTTATACTATGCACGTATGTACTATTTGATAATCCTGAGCGGTTCTTGCTACATATTTAGTTAAATAACTCTGAGGTTTGCAGGTAGTTGCAGTTCTAACTTATATAATATCAATGCATACTATCTTATCAATACGACGTAATCAAAACATCAGCGAAACATTGCGGAACTTCATAACAAAGCGTAAACGAAGTTATACTATGCACGTATGTACTATTTGATCGTCCTGAGCGGTTCTAAATACATATTTTGCCATATCACCCTCAGGTTTGTAGGTAGTTGCAGTTCTACCTTATATAATATCATAGTATACTATCTTACCTTTACGACGCAATCAAAACATCAGTGACACTTTGCGGAATTTCATAAGGAAGCGAGAACGAAGTTATACTATGCACGGATGTACTATTTGATCATCCAGAGCGGTCCTTGCTACATATTTAGTTAAATAACTCTGAGGTTTGCAGGTAGTTGCAGTTCTATCTTATATAATATTAAAGTATACTATCTTACTAATTGCGACGCAATCAAAACATCAGCGAAAATATTGCGGAACTTCATAACAAAGCGTAAACAAAGTTATACTATGCACGGATGTAATATTTGAACATCCAGAGCGGTTCTTGGTACATATTTAGTTTAATAACTCTGAGGTTTGCAGGTAGTTGCAGTTCTATCTTATATAATATCATAGTATACTATCTTACCAATACGACGTAATCAAAACATCAGCGAAACATTGCGGAACTTCATAACAAAGCGTAAACAAAGTTATACTATGCACGTATGTACTATTTGATCATCCTGAGCGGTTCTTGCTACATATTTAGTTAAATAACTCTCAGCTTTGCAGGTATTTGCAGTTCTAACTTATATAATATCAGTGCATACTATCTTATCAATACGACGTAATCAAAACATCAGCGAAACATTGCGGAATTTCATAACAAAGCGTAAACAAAGTTATACTATGCACGTATGTACTATTTGATCATCCTGAGCGGTTCTTGCTACATATTTAGTTAAATAACTCTGAACTTTGCAGGTATTTGCAGTTCTAACTTATATAATATCAGTGCATACTATCTTATCAATACGACGTAATCAAAACATCAGCGAAACATTGCGGAACTTCATAACAAAGCGTAAACAAAGTTATACTATGTACGTATGTACTATTTGATCATCCTGAGCGGTTCTTGCTACATATTTAGTTAAATAACTCTGAACTTTGCAGGTATTTGCAGTTCTAACTTATATAATATCAGTGCATACTATCTTATCAATACGACGTAATCAAAACATCAGCGAAACATTGCGGAACTTCATAACAAAACGTAAACCAAGTTATACTATGCACGTATGTACTATTTGATCATCCTGAGCGGTTCTTGGTACATATTTAGTTTAATAACTCTGAGGTTTGCTGGTAGTTGCAGTTCTATCGTATATAATATCATAGTATACTATCTTACCAATACGACGTAATTAAACCATCAGCGAAACATTGCGGAACTTCATAACAAAGCATAAACAAAGTTATACTATGCACGTATGTACTATTTGATCATCCTGAGCGGTTCTTGCTACATATTTAGTTAAATAACTCTGAGCTTTGCAGGTATTTGCAGTTCTAACTTATATAATATCAGTGCATACTATCTTATCAATACGACGTAATCAAAACATCAGCGAAACATTGCGGAACTTCATAACAAAGCGTAAACAAAGTTATACTATGCACGGATGTACTATTTGTTCATCCAGAGCGGTTCTTGGTACATATTTAGTTTAATAACTCTGAGGTTTGCAGGTAGTTGCAGTTCTATCGTATATAATATCATAGTATACTATCTTACCAATACGACGTAATTAAACCATCAGCGAAACATTGCGGAACTTCATAACAAAGCATAAACAAAGTTATACTATGCACGGATATACTATTAGATCTTCCTGAGCGGTTCTTGCTACATATTTTGTTATATAACTCTGAGGTGTGCAGGTATTTGCAGTTCTAACTTATCTAATATCAATTGTGACGTTGCAAATTTTGCGACGTCACTTCACCGTATTTCCGCGAGTGGCGTATGGACCGGGCTGCCGTTGGCGCCGATTACGACTGTTTAAACGGACAAGAAGTGCTCCCCGAGGAAAGTAAAAATCACGCCGGGATAAATAAATAACGAATTTCCGCGCGCCGAGTATGGCCCACTTGCAGGAATACTCGACGGCAACGGGCCAAAGGAACTAGAAAATCCGGTACCGGTAACTTCTACGGATGGGACGAGACACCTGGAGGCGAGCTGCAGGACGAGGACCCCCCTTGCCGAACATCCAGACACCTTGTCGCAGTCCTGCCGCCGCCTCACCTCAGCCACTTGAAAGGGGTCCCGGCGGGGGTGGTGTAAGCGGACTCATCAGGACAGATTGCGAATCTGTCTCTTTTCGCGATTTGGGAAATAATTTTCCAAAGGGGTTCCGGGCCCGCGGACCCCTCGAGTATACGATCCTGTATTCCCGGAAACTCGCGAGAGGCGCGCCCCATTAGGGAAAAATCGGCACTAGGACGAGGAGTGGGGATACGCTAGCCCTCGCGACCGAACTACGAATTCCGAAGGATCACTGTCGTGGTAGCTTCCGCAATACACGGTTCCTCCGGTACTTCCGCGTTTCGCGTCCCGAAAAGTTTACGGTCGAGCGCCGCGTTGACTAAGTAGTTCCGAGCTACCGAGCTTAAAATCCGAACGACCGATTCCCGGGAATCCGCGGGTGATAGGAGACTCGCCCCGTGCCAGGAACTCGACCGATACCGAGACAACGATCCGGACCTAGGAAAAATCAGAAAAAGACCATCCGGTTTCCGAAGTACAGAAACGGTAAGTCCACGCAGTGGTCCTTCTATCCGGCCCTTCCAGGGGCGTTTCATTCTCGCGAGTTGGTTCGACGATTTCGCGGGAGAACGAGGCGGGTTTTCCCGTCGCGTTCTCCGGGTTTCGCGAGCAGGAGACGGGCGGCCGTCTCGAGCTAACTACTTTCCGCCGAACCGTCGGCGTGTTTCGATAATCGGTAGATTGCCCTTCGCGACGTCTTCCTCGGGGTAGTCCGTCACAGTCGTAATAGGTTCTGAGATCGACCGTAGCGCGTAATATTATTTTTGTTATTCCGAACACCGTTCAAGTATTACGCATTTCCGTGGCGGGGGAGAAACCGCGACAGTCCCGTTGTAAACGCGCCGATCATCCGCGCGCCGCGAAATTCCGTTCCGACGGACGGAACAGCGTACCGGCTTACCGTACTAGCGCGGATAAAATTGTTTTAGCGAACGACCACGCGCGGCGAATTTTCCACCTTCTCGCAATTCTGTATGAAGAGCGCGGGCTCTCGGGTGCGGCCTCGTGGCCGCGTGCTTGTAAAAACCCCGATTTTATAATAAAGACCGGATAGAGCCGAATCCGTCTCTCGTTATTGCAACCTGCGCGACCCGCCCTGCCGTCAGGGCTGTCCCCGCCATTCCGTGTCCGAACCCTTGGATCCTTTCGCGGCCTCCGTCGTTCCGCGTATCTCGAAGATTCCCTCCGCGGATTTCGCGTGGCACCCTTCCGGTGCCTGGCGCCCGAGCAGAAGGCTCTCATATCACGTGGCTTCGTCTTGCGTAATTTTCCGGGGAATTTTTCGAGATCGCTTTGTACCGGGAGGACCGCGCATCGTCACGGCCGAGCGCGGCCCGGCCTACGTGCCCGTAAATTCCCGGAGTCGTCCCCGCTTCCCGCCCCAACAAGCGGCGAAAAGGGGACGGCGTTACACAATGTATACTATCTTATCAATACGACGTAATCAAAACATCAGCGAAACATTGCGGGACTTCATAACAAAGCGTAAACAAAGTTATACTATGCACGTATGTACTATTTGATCATCCTGAGCGGTTCTTGCTACATATTTAGTTAAATAACTCTAAACTTTGCAGGTATTTGCAGTTCTAACTTATATAATATCAGTGCATACTATCTTATCAATACGACGTAATCAAAACATCAGCGAAACATTGCGGAACTTCATAACAAAACGTAAACCAAGTTATACTATGCACGTATGTACTATTTGATCATCCTGAGCGGTTCTTGCTACATATTTAGTTAAATAACTCTGAGCTTTGCAGGCATTTGCAGTTCTAACTTATATAATATCAGTGCATACTATCTTATCAATACGACGTAATCAAAACATCAGCGAAACATTGCGGAACTTCATAACAAAGCGTAAACAAAGTTATACTATGCACGTATGTACTATTTGATCATCCTGAGCGGTTCTTGCTACATATTTAGTTAAATAACTCTGAGCTTTGCAGGTATTTGCAGTTCTAACTTATATAATATCAATGCATACTATCTTATCAATACGACGTAATCAAAACATCAGCGAAACATTGCGGAACTTCATAACAAAGCGTAAACAAAGTTATACTATGCACGTATGTACTATTTGATCGTCCTGAGCGGTTCTAAATACATATTTTGCCATATCACTCTCAGGTTTGTAGGTAGTTGCAGTTCTACCTTATATAATATCATAGTATAATATCTTACCAATACGACGCAATTAAAACATCAGCGAAACTTTGCGGAACTTCATAACAAAGCGTAAACAAAGTTATACTATGCACGGATGTACTATTGGATCATCTAGAGCGGTCCTTGCTACATATTTAGTTAAATAACTCTGAGTTTTGCACGTAGTTGAAGTTCTATCTTATATAATATCAAAGTATACTATCTTACTAATTGCGACGCAACCAAAACATCAGCGAAACTTTGCGGAACTTCATAACAAAGCGTAAACAAAGTTATACTATGCACGTATGTACTATTTGATAATCCTGAGCGGTTCTTGCTACATATTTAGTTAAATAACTCTGAGCTTTGCAGGTATTTTCAGTTCTACCTTATATAATATCATAGTATACTATCTTACCTTTACGACGCAATCAAAACATCAGTGACACTTTGCGGAATTTCATAAGAAAGCGAGAACGAAGTTATACTATGCACGGATGTACTATTTGATCATCCAGAGCGGTCCTTGCTACATATTTAGTTAAATAACTCTGAGGTTTGCAGGTAGTTGCAGTTCTATCTTATATAATATTAAAGTATACTATCTTACTAATTGCGACGCAATCAAAACATCAGCGAAAATATTGCGGAACTTCATAACAAAGCGTAAACAAAGTTATACTATGCACGGATGTAATATTTGAACATCCAGAGCGGTTCTTGGTACATATTTAGTTTAATAACTCTGAGGTTTGCAGGTAGTTGCAGTTCTATCTTATATAATATCATAGTATACTATCTTACCAATACGACGTAATCAAAACATCAGCGAAACATTGCGGAACTTCATAACAAAGCGTAAACAAAGTTATACTATGCACGTATGTACTATTTGATCATCCTGAGCGGTTCTTGCTACATATTTAGTTAAATAACTCTGAGCTTTGCAGGTATTTTCAGTTCTACCTTATATAATATCATAGTATACTATCTTACCTTTACGACGCAATCAAAACATCAGTGACACTTTGCGGAATTTCATAAGGAAGCGAGAACGAAGTTATACTATGCACGGATGTACTATTTGATCATCCAGAGCGGTCCTTGCTACATATTTAGTTAAATAACTCTGAGGTTTGCAGGTAGTTGCAGTTCTATCTTATATAATATTAAAGTATACTATCTTACTAATTGCGACGCAATCAAAACATCAGCGAAAATATTGCGGAACTTCATAACAAAGCGTAAACAAAGTTATACTATGCACGGATGTAATATTTGAACATCCAGAGCGGTTCTTGGTACATATTTAGTTTAATAACTCTGAGGTTTGCAGGTAGTTGCAGTTCTATCTTATATAATATCATAGTATACTATCTTACCAATACGACGTAATCAAAACATCAGCGAAACATTGCGGAACTTCATAACAAAGCGTAAACAAAGTTATACTATGCACGTATGTACTATTTGATCATCCTGAGCGGTTCTTGCTACATATTTAGTTAAATAACTCTGAGCTTTGCAGGTATTTGCAGTTCTAACTTATATAATATCAGTGCATACTATCTTATCAATACGACGTAATCAAAACATCAGCGAAACATTGCGGAACTTCATAACAAAGCGTAAACAAAGTTATACTATGCACGTATGTACTATTTGATAATCCAGAGCGGTTCTTGCTACATATTTAGTTAAATAACTCTGAGGTTTGCAGGTAGTTGCAGTTCTATCTTATATAATATCATAGTATACTATCTTACCAATACGACGCAATTAAACCATCAGCGAAACATTGCGGAACTTCATAACAAAGCATAAACAAAGTTATACTATGCACGGATATACTATTAGATCTTCCTGAGCGGTTCTTGCTACATATTTTGTTATATAACTCTGAGGTGTGCAGGTATTTGCAGTTCTAACTTATCTAATATGAATGTATACTATCTTATCAATACGACGTAATCAAAACATCAGCGAAACATTGCGGAATTTCATAACAAAGCGTAAACAAAGTTATACTATGCACGTATGTACTATTTGATCATCCTGAGCGGTCCTTGCTACATATTTAGTTAAATAACTCTGAACTTTGCAGGTATTTGCAGTTCTAACATATATAATATCAGTGCATACTATCTTATCAATACGACGTAATCAAAACATCAGCGAAACATTGCGGAACTTCATAACAAAGCGTAAACAAAGTTATACTATGCACGTATGTACTATTTGATCATCCTGAGCGGTTCTTGCTACATATTTAGTTAAATAACTCTCAGCTTTGCAGGTATTTGCAGTTCTAACTTATATAATATCAATGCATACTATCTTATCAATACGACGTAATCAAAACATCAGCGAAACGTTGCGGAACTTCATAACAAAGCATAAACAAAGTTATACTATGCACGTATGTACTATTTGATCATCCTGAGCGGTTCTTGCTACATGTTTAGTTAAATAACTCTGAGCTTTGCAGGTATTTGCAGTTCTAACTTATATAATATCAGTGCATACTATCTTACCAATACGACGCAATTAAACCATCAGCGAAACATTGCGGAACTTCATAACAAAGCATAAACAAAGTTATACTATGCACGGATATACTATTAGATCTTCCTGAGCGGTTCTTGCTACATATTTTGTTATATAACTCTGAGGTGTGCAGGTATTTGCAGTTCTAACTTATCTAATATGAATGTATACTATCTTATCAATACGACGTAATCAAAACATCAGCGAAACATTGCGGAATTTCATAACAAAGCGTAAACAAAGTTATACTATGCACGTATGTACTATTTGATCATCCTGAGCGGTTCTTGCTACATATTTAGTTAAATAACTCTGAGCTTTGCAGGTATTTGCAGTTCTAACTTATATAATATCAGTGCATACTATCTTATCAATACGACGTAATCAAAACATCAGCGAAACATTGCGGAACTTCATAACAAAGCGTAAACAAAGTTATACTATGCACGGATGTACTATTTGATCATCCAGAGCGGTTCTTGGTACATATTTAGTTTAATAACTCTGAGGTTTGCAGGTAGTTGCAGTTCTATCGTATATAATATCATAGTATACTATCTTACCAATACGACGCAATTAAACCATCAGCGAAACATTGCGGAACTTCATAACAAAGCATAAACAAAGTTATACTATGCACGGATATACTATTAGATCTTCCTGAGCGGTTCTTGCTACATATTTTGTTATATAAATCTGAGGTGTGCAGGTATTTGCAGTTCTAACTTATCTAATATCAATGTATACTATCTTATCAATACGACGTAATCAAAACATCAGCGAAACATTGCGGAACTTCATAACAAAGCGTAAACAAAGTTATACTATGCACGTATGTACTATTTGATCATCCTGAGCTGTTCTTGCTACATATTTAGTTAAATAACTCTGAACTTTGCAGGTATTTGCAGTTCTAACTTATATAATATCAGTGCATACTATCTTATCAATACGACGTAATCAAAACATCAGCGAAACATTGCGGAACTTCATAACAAAACGTAAACCAAGTTATACTATGCACGTATGTACTATTTGATCATCCTGAGCGGTTCTTGCTACATATTTAGTTAAATAACTCTGAGCTTTGCAGGCATTTGCAGTTCTAACTTATATAATATCAGTGCATACTATCTTATCAATACGACGCAATCAAAACATCAGCGAAACTTTGCGGAACTTCATAACAAAGCGTAATCAAAGTTATACTATGCACGTATGTACTATTTGATCATCCTGAGCGGTTCTTGCTACATATTTAGTTAAATAACTCTGAGCTTTGCAGGTATTTGCAGTTCTAACTTATATAATATCAATGTATACTATCTTATCAATACGACGTAATCAAAACATCAGCGAAACATTGCGGAACTTCATAACAAAGCGTAAACAAAGTTATACTATGCACGTATGTACTATTTGATCGTCCTGAGCGGTTCTAAATACATATTTTGCCATATCACTCTCAGGTTTGTAGGTAGTTGCAGTTCTACCTTATATAATATCATAGTATAATATCTTACCAATACGACGCAATTAAAACATCAGCGAAACTTTGCGGAACTTCATAACAAAGCGTAAACAAAGTTATACTATGCACGGATGTACTATTTGATCATCTAGAGCGGTCCTTACTACATATTTAGTTAAATAACTCTGAGTTTTGCACGTAGTTGAAGTTCTATCTTATATAATATCAAAGTAAACTATCTTACTAATTGCGACGCAATCAAAACATCAGCGAAACTTTGCGGAACTTCATAACAAAGCGTAAACAAAGTTATACTATGCACGTATGTACTATTTGATCATCCTGAGCGGTTCTTGCTACATATTTAGTTAAATAACTCTGAGCTTTGCTGGTATTTGCAGTTCTAACTTATATAATATCAGTGCATACTATCTTATCAATACGACGTAATCAAAACATCAGCGAAACATTGCGGAACTTCATAACAAAGCGTAAACAAAGTTATACTATGCACGTATGTACTATTTGATAATCCTGAGCGGTTCTTGCTACATATTTAGTTAAATAACTCTGAGGTTTGCAGGTAGTTGCAGTTCTATCTTATATAATATCATAGTATACTATCTTACCAATACGACGCAATTAAACCATCAGCGAAACATTGCGGAACTTCATAACAAAGCATAAACAAAGTTATACTATGCACGTATGTACTATTTGATCATCCTGAGCGGTTCTTGCTACATATTTAGTTAAATAACTCTGAGGTTTGCAGGTAGTTGCAGTTCTATCTTATATAATATCATAGTATACTATCTTACCAATACGACGTAATCAAAACATCAGCGAAACATTGCGGAATTTCATAAGAAAGCGAGAACGAAGTTATACTATGCACGGATGTACTATTTGATCATCCAGAGCGGTCCTTGCTACATATTTAGTTAAATAACTCTGAGGTTTGCAGGTAGTTGCAGTTCTATCTTATATAATATTAAAGTATACTATCTTACTAATTGCGACGCAATCAAAACATCAGCGAAAATATTGCGGAACTTCATAACAAAGCGTAAACAAAGTTATACTATGCACGGATGTAATATTTGAACATCCAGAGCGGTTCTTGGTACATATTTAGTTTAATAACTCTGAGGTTTGCAGGTAGTTGCAGTTCTATCTTATATAATATCATAGTATACTATCTTACCAATACGACGCAATCAAAACATCAGCGAAACATTGCGGAACTTCATAACAAAGCGTAAACAAAGTTATACTATGCACGTACGTACTATTTGATCATCCTGAGCGGTTCTTGCTACATATTTAGTTAAATAACTCTGAACTTTGCAGGTATTTGCAGTTCTAACTTATATAATATCAGTGCATACTATCTTATCAATACGACGTAATCAAAACATCAGCGAAACATTGCGGAACTTCATAACAAAGCGTGAACAAAGTTATACTATGCACGTATGTACTATTTGATCATCCTGAGCGGATCTCGCTACATATTTAGTTAAATAACTCTGAGCTTTGCAGGTATTTGCAGTTCTAACTTATATATTATTAATGCATACTATCTTATCAATACGACGCAATCAAAACATCAGCGAAACATTGCGGAACTTCATAACAAAGCGTAAACAAAGTTATACTATGCACGTATGTACTATTTGATCGTCCTGAGCGGTTCTAAATACATATTTTGCCATATCACTCTCAGGTTTGTAGGTAGTTGCAGTTCTACCTTATATAATATCATAGTATAATATCTTAACAATACGACGCAATTAAAACATCAGCGAAACTTTGCGGAACTTCATAACAAAGGGTAAACAAAGTTATACTATGCACGGATGTACTATTTGATCATCTAGAGCGGTCCTTACTACATATTTAGTTAAATAACTCTGAGTTTTGCACGTAGTTGAAGTTCTATCTTATATAATATCAAAGTATACTATCTTACTAATTGCGACGCAATCAAAACATCAGCGAAACTTTGCGGAACTTCATAACAAAGCGTAAACAAAGTTATACTATGCACGTATGTACTATTTGATCATCCTGAGCGGTTCTTGCTACATATTTAGTTAAATAACTCTGAGCTTTGCTGGTATTTGCAGTTCTAACTTATATAATATCAGTGCATACTATCTTATCAATACGACGTAATCAAAACATCAGCGAAACATTGCGGAACTTCATAACAAAGCGTAAACAAAGTTATACTATGCACGTATGTACTATTTGATAATCCTGAGCGGTTCTTGCTACATATTTAGTTAAATAACTCTGAGGTTTGCAGGTAGTTGCAGTTCTATCTTATATAATATCATAGTATACTATCTTACCAATACGACGCAATTAAACCATCAGCGAAACATTGCGGAACTTCATAACAAAGCATAAACAAAGTTATACTATGCACGGATATACTATTAGATCTTCCTGAGCGGTTCTTGCTACATATTTTGTTATATAACTCTGAACTTTGCAGGTAGTTGCAGTTCTATCTTATATAATATCATAGTATGCTATCTTACCAATACGACGTAATCAAAACATCAGCGAAACATTGCGGAACTTCATAACAAAGCGTAAACAAAGTTATACTATGCACGTATGTACTATTTGATCATCCTGAGCGGTTCTTGCTACATATTTAGTTAAATAACTCTGAGCTTTGCAGGTATTTTCAGTTCTACCTTATATAATATCATAGTATACTATCTTACCTTTACGACGCAATCAAAACATCAGTGACACTTTGCGGAATTTCATAAGGAAGCGAGAACGAAGTTATACTATGCACGGATGTACTATTTGATCATCCAGAGCGGTCCTTGCTACATATTTAGTTAAATAACTCTGAGGTTTGCAGGTAGTTGCAGTTCTATCTTATATAATATTAAAGTATACTATCTTACTAATTGCGACGCAATCAAAACATCAGCGAAAATATTGCGGAACTTCATAACAAAGCGTAAACAAAGTTATACTATGCACGGATGTAATATTTGAACATCCAGAGCGGTTCTTGGTACATATTTAGTTTAATAACTCTGAGGTTTGCAGGTAGTTGCAGTTCTATCTTATATAATATCATAGTATACTATCTTACCAATACGACGTAATCAAAACATCAGCGAAACATTGCGGAACTTCATAACAAAGCGTAAACAAAGTTATACTATGCACGTATGTACTATTTGATCATCCTGAGCGGTTCTTGCTACATATTTAGTTAAATAACTCTGAGCTTTGCAGGTATTTGCAGTTCTAACTTATATAATATCAGTGCATACTATCTTATCAATACGACGTAATCAAAACATCAGCGAAACATTGCGGAACTTCATAACAAAGCGTAAACAAAGTTATACTATGCACGTATGTACTATTTGATAATCCTGAGCGGTTCTTGCTACATATTTAGTTAAATAACTCTGAGGTTTGCAGGTAGTTGCAGTTCTATCTTATATAATATCATAGTATACTATCTTACCAATACGACGCAATTAAACCATCAGCGAAACATTGCGGAACTTCATAACAAAGCATAAACAAAGTTATACTATGCACGGATATACTATTAGATCTTCCTGAGCGGTTCTTGCTACATATTTTGTTATATAACTCTGAGGTGTGCAGGTATTTGCAGTTCTAACTTATCTAATATGAATGTATACTATCTTATCAATACGACGTAATCAAAACATCAGCGAAACATTGCGGAATTTCATAACAAAGCGTAAACAAAGTTATACTATGCACGTATGTACTATTTGATCATCCTGAGCGGTCCTTGCTACATATTTAGTTAAATAACTCTGAACTTTGCAGGTATTTGCAGTTCTAACATATATAATATCAGTGCATACTATCTTATCAATACGACGTAATCAAAACATCAGCGAAACATTGCGGAACTTCATAACAAAGCGTAAACAAAGTTATACTATGCACGTATGTACTATTTGATCATCCTGAGCGGTTCTTGCTACATATTTAGTTAAATAACTCTCAGCTTTGCAGGTATTTGCAGTTCTAACTTATATAATATCAATGCATACTATCTTATCAATACGACGTAATCAAAACATCAGCGAAACGTTGCGGAACTTCATAACAAAGCATAAACAAAGTTATACTATGCACGTATGTACTATTTGATCATCCTGAGCGGTTCTTGCTACATATTTAGTTAAATAACTCTGAGCTTTGCAGGTATTTGCAGTTCTAACTTATATAATATCAGTGCATACTATCTTATCAATACGACGTAATCAAAACATCAGCGAAACATTGCGGAACTTCATAACAAAGCGTAAACAAAGTTATACTATGCACGGATGTACTATTTGATCATCCAGAGCGGTTCTTGCTACATATTTAGTTTAATAACTCTGAGGTTTGCAGGTAGTTGCAGTTCTATCGTATATAATATCATAGTATACTATCTTACCAATACGACGCAATTAAACCATCAGCGAAACATTGCGGAACTTCATAACAAAGCATAAACAAAGTTATACTATGCACGGATATACTATTAGATCTTCCTGAGCGGTTCTTGCTACATATTTTGTTATATAAATCTGAGGTGTGCAGGTATTTGCAGTTCTAACTTATCTAATATCAATGTATACTATCTTATCAATACGACGTAATCAAAACATCAGCGAAACATTGCGGAACTTCATAACAAAGCGTAAACAAAGTTATACTATGCACGTATGTACTATTTGATCATCCTGAGCTGTTCTTGCTACATATTTAGTTAAATAACTCTGAACTTTGCAGGTATTTGCAGTTCTAACTTATATAATATCAGTGCATACTATCTTATCAATACGACGTAATCAAAACATCAGCGAAACATTGCGGAACTTCATAACAAAACGTAAACCAAGTTATACTATGCACGTATGTACTATTTGATCATCCTGAGCGGTTCTTGCTACATATTTAGTTAAATAACTCTGAGCTTTGCAGGCATTTGCAGTTCTAACTTATATAATATCAGTGCATACTATCTTATCAATACGACGTAATCAAAACATCAGCGAAACTTTGCGGAACTTCATAACAAAGCGTAATCAAAGTTATACTATGCACGTATGTACTATTTGATCATCCTGAGCGGTTCTTGCTACATATTTAGTTAAATAACTCTAATTTTTGCAGGTATTTGCAGTTCTAACTTATATAATATCAATGTATACTATCTTATCAATACGACGTAATCAAAACATCAGCGAAACATTGCGGAACTTCATAACAAAGCGTAAACAAAGTTATACTATGCACGTATGTACTATTTGATCGTCCTGAGCGGTTCTAAATACATATTTTGCCATATCACTCTCAGGTTTGTAGGTAGTTGCAGTTCTACCTTATATAATATCATAGTATAATATCTTACCAATACGACGCAATTAAAACATCAGCGAAACTTTGCGGAACTTCATAACAAAGCGTAAACAAAGTTATACTATGCACGGATATACTATTTGATCATCTAGAGCGGTCCTTACTACATATTTAGTTAAATAACTCTGAGTTTTGCACGTAGTTGAAGTTCTATCTTATATAATATCAAAGTAAACTATCTTACTAATTGCGACGCAATCAAAACATCAGCGAAACTTTGCGGAACTTCATAACAAAGCGTAAACAAAGTTATACTATGCACGTATGTACTATTTGATCATCCTGAGCGGTTCTTGCTACATATTTAGTTAAATAACTCTGAGCTTTGCTGGTATTTGCAGTTCTAACTTATATAATATCAATGCATACTATCTTATCAATACGACGTAATCAAAACATCAGCGAAACGTTGCGGAACTTCATAACAAAGCGTAAACAAAGTTATACTATGCACGTATGTACTATTTGATAATCCTGAGCGGTTCTTGCTACATATTTTTTTAAATAACTCTGAGGTTTGCAGGTAGTTGCAGTTCTATCTTATATAATATCATAGTATACTATCTTACCAATACGACGCAATTAAACCATCAGCGAAACATTGCGGAACTTCATAACAAAGCATAAACAAAGTTATACTATGCACGTATGTACTATTTGATAATCCTGAGCGGTTCTTGCTACATATTTAGTTAAATAACTCTGAGGTTTGCAGGTAGTTGCAGTTCTATCTTATATAATATCATAGTATACTATCTTACCAATACGACGTAATCAAAACATCAGCGAAACATTGCGGAATTTCATAAGAAAGCGAGAACGAAGTTATACTATGCACGGATGTACTATTTGATCATCCAGAGCGGTCCTTGCTACATATTTAGTTAAATAACTCTGAGGTTTGCAGGTAGTTGCAGTTCTATCTTATATAATATTAAAGTATACTATCTTACTAATTGCGACGCAATCAAAACATCAGCGAAAATATTGCGGAACTTCATAACAAAGCGTAAACAAAGTTATACTATGCACGGATGTAATATTTGAACATCCAGAGCGGTTCTTGGTACATATTTAGTTTAATAACTCTGAGGTTTGCAGGTAGTTGCAGTTCTATCTTATATAATATCATAGTATACTATCTTACCAATACGACGCAATCAATACATCAGCCAAACTTTGCGGAACTTCATAACAAAGCGTAAACAAAGTTATACTATGCACGTACGTAGTATTTGATCATCCTGAGCGGTTCTTGCTACATATTTAGTTAAATAACTCTGAACTTTGCAGGTATTTGCAGTTCTAACTTATATAATATCAGTGCATACTATCTTATCAATACGACGTAATCAAAACCTCAGCGAAACATTGCGGAACTTCATTACAAAGCGTAAACAATGTTATACTATGCACGTATGTACTATTTGATCATCCTGAGCGGATCTTGCTACATATTTAGTTAAATCACTATGAGCTTTGCAGGTATTTGCAGTTCTAACTTATATATTATTAATGCATACTATCTTATCAATACGACGTAATCAAAACATCAGCGAAACATTGCGGAACTTCATAACAAAGCGTAAACAAAGTTATACTATGCACGTATGTACTATTTGATCGTCCTGAGCGGTTCTAAATACATATTTTGCCATATCACTCTCAGGTTTGTAGGTAGTTGCAGTTCTACCTTATATAATATCATAGTATAATATCTTAACAATACGACGCAATTAAAACATCAGCGAAACTTTGCGGAACTTCATAACAAAGGGTAAACAAAGTTATACTATGCACGGATGTACTATTTGATCATCTAGAGCGGTCCTTACTACATATTTAGTTAAATAACTCTGAGTTTTGCACGTAGTTGAAGTTCTATCTTATATAATATCAAAGTATACTATCTTACTAATTGCGACGCAATCAAAACATCAGCGAAACTTTGCGGAACTTCATAACAAAGCGTAAACAAAGTTATACTATGCACGTATGTACTATTTGATCATCCTGAGCGGTTCTTGCTACATATTTAGTTAAATAACTCTGAGCTTTGCTGGTATTTGCAGTTCTAACTTATATAATATCAGTGCATACTATCTTATCAATACGACGTAATCAAAACATCAGCGAAACATTGCGGAACTTCATAACAAAGCGTAAACAAAGTTATACTATGCACGTATGTACTATTTGATAATCCTGAGCGGTTCTTGCTACATATTTAGTTAAATAACTCTGAGGTTTGCAGGTAGTTGCAGTTCTATCTTATATAATATCATAGTATACTATCTTACCAATACGACGCAATTAAACCATCAGCGAAACATTGCGGAACTTCATAACAAAGCATAAACAAAGTTATACTATGCACGGATATACTATTAGATCTTCCTGAGCGGTTCTTGCTACATATTTTGTTATATAACTCTGAGGTGTGCAGGTATTTGCAGTTCTAACTTATCTAATATGAATGTATACTATCTTATCAATACGACGTAATCAAAACATCAGCGAAACATTGCGGAATTTCATAACAAAGCGTAAACAAAGTTATACTATGCACGTATGTACTATTTGAACATCCTGAGCGGTTCTTGCTACATATTTAGTTAAATAACTCTGAGCTTTGCAGGTATTTGCAGTTCTAACTTATATAATATCAGTGCATACTATCTTATCAATACGACGTAATCAAAACATCAGCGAAACATTGCGGAACTTCATAACAAAGCGTAAACAAAGTTATACTATGCACGGATGTACTATTTGATCATCCAGAGCGGTTCTTGGTACATATTTAGTTAAATAACTCTGAGCTTTGCAGGCATTTGCAGTTCTAACTTATATAATATCAGTGCATACTATCTTATCAATACGACGTAATCAAAACATCAGCGAAACATTGCGGAACTTCATAACAAAGCGTAAACAAAGTTATACTATGCACGTATGTACTATTTGATCATCCTGAGCGGTTCTTGCTACATATTTAGTTAAATAACTCTGAGCTTTGCAGGCATTTGCAGTTCTAACTTATATAATATCAGTGCATACTATCTTATCAATACGACGTAATCAAAACATCAGCGAAACATTGCGGAACTTCATAACAAAGCGTAAACAAAGTTATACTATGCACGTATGTACTATTTGATCGTCCTGAGCGGTTCTAAATACATATTTTGCCATATCACTCTCAGGTTTGTAGGTAGTTGCAGTTCTACCTTATATAATATCATAGTATAATATCTTACCAATACGACGCAATTAAAACATCAGCGAAACTTTGCGGAACTTCATAACAAAGCGTAAACAAAGTTATACTATGCACGTATGTACTATTTGATCATCCTGAGCGGTTCTTGCTACATATTTAGTTAAATAACTCTGAGCTTTGCAGGTATTTTCAGTTCTACCTTATATAATATCATAGTATACTATCTTACCTTTACGACGCAATCAAAACATCAGTGACACTTTGCGGAATTTCATAAGAAAGCGAGAACGAAGTTATACTATGCACGGATGTACTATTTGATCATCCAGAGCGGTCCTTGCTACATATTTAGTTAAATAACTCTGAGGTTTGCAGGTAGTTGCAGTTCTATCTTATATAATATTAAAGTATACTATCTTACTAATTGCGACGCAATCAAAACATCAGCGAAAATATTGCGGAACTTCATAACAAAGCGTAAACAAAGTTGTACTATGCACGGATGTAATATTTGAACATCCAGAGCGGTTCTTGGTACATATTTAGTTTAATAACTCTGAGGTTTGCAGGTAGTTGCAGTTCTATCTTATATAATATCATAGTATACTATCTTACCAATACGACGCAATTAAACCATCAGCGAAACATTGCGGAACTTCATAACAAAGCATAAACAAAGTTACACTATGCACGTATGTACTATTTGATAATCCTGAGCGGTTCTTGCTACATATTTAGTTAAATAACTCTGAGGTTTGCAGGTAGTTGCAGTTCTATCTTATATAATATCATAGTATACTATCTTACCAATACGACGTAATCAAAACATCAGCGAAACATTGCGGAATTTCATAAGAAAGCGAGAACGAAGTTATACTATGCACGGATGTACTATTTGATCATCCAGAGCGGTCCTTGCTACATATTTAGTTAAATAACTCTGAGGTTTGCAGGTAGTTGCAGTTCTATCTTATATAATATTAAAGTATACTATCTTACTAATTGCGACGCAATCAAAACATCAGCGAAAATATTGCGGAACTTCATAACAAAGCGTAAACAAAGTTATACTATGCACGGATGTAATATTTGAACATCCAGAGCGGTTCTTGGTACATATTTAGTTTAATAACTCTGAGGTTTGCAGGTAGTTGCAGTTCTATCTTATATAATATTAAAGTATACTATCTTACCAATAAGACGCAATCAAAACATCAGCGAAACATTGCAGAACTACATAACAAAGCGCAAACAAATTTATACTATGCACGTACGTACTATTTGATCAACCTGAGCGGTTCTTGCTACATATTTAGTTAAATAACTCTGAACTTTGCAGGTATTTGCAGTTCTAACTTATATAATATCAGTGCATACTATCTTATCAATACGACGTAATCAAAACATCAGCGAAACATTGCGGAACTTCATTACAAAGCGTAAACAAAGTTATACTATGCACGTATGTACTATTTGATCATCCTGAGCGGATCTTGCTACATATTTAGTTAAATCACTATGAGCTTTGCAGGTATTTGCAGTTCTAACTTATATAATATCAATGCATACTATCTTATCAATACGACGTAATCAAAACATCAGCGAAACATTGCGGAACTTCATAACAAAGCGTAAACAAAGTTATACTATGCACGTATGTACTATTTGATCGTCCTGAGCGGTTCTAAATACATATTTTGCCATATCACTCTCAGGTTTGTAGGTAGTTGCAGTTCTACCTTATATAATATCATAGTATAATATCTTAACAATACGACGCAATTAAAACATCAGCGAAACTTTGCGGAACTTCATAACAAAGGGTAAACAAAGTTATACTATGCACGGATGTACTATTTGATCATCTAGAGCGGTCCTTACTACATATTTAGTTAAATAACTCTGAGTTTTGCACGTAGTTGAAGTTCTATCTTATATAATATCAAAGTATACTATCTTACTAATTGCGACGCAATCAAAACATCAGCGAAACTTTGCGGAACTTCATAACAAAGCGTAAACAAAGTTATACTATGCACGTATGTACTATTTGATCATCCTGAGCGGTTCTTGATACATATTTAGTTAAATAACTCTGAGCTTTGCTGGTATTAGCAGTTCTAACTTATATAATATCAGTGCATACTATCTTATCAATACGACGTAATCAAAACATCAGCGAAACATTGCGGAACTTCATAACAAAGCGTAAACAAAGTTATACTATGCACGTATGTACTATTTGATAATCCTGAGCGGTTCTTGCTACATATTTAGTTAAATAACTCTGAGGTTTGCAGGTAGTTGCAGTTCTATCTTATATAATATCATAGTATACTATCTTACCAATACGACGCAATTAAACCATCAGCGAAACATTGCGGAACTTCATAACAAAGCATAAACAAAGTTATACTATGCACGGATATACTATTAGATCTTCCTGAGCGGTTCTTGCTACATATTTTGTTATATAACTCTGAGGTGTGCAGGTATTTGCAGTTCTAACTTATCTAATATGAATGTATACTATCTTATCAATACGACGTAATCAAAACATCAGCGAAACATTGCGGAATTTCATAACAAAGCGTAAACAAAGTTATACTATGCACGTATGTACTATTTGAACATCCTGAGCGGTTCTTGCTACATATTTAGTTAAATAACTCTGAGCTTTGCAGGTATTTGCAGTTCTAACTTATATAATATCAGTGCATACTATCTTATCAATACGACGTAATCAAAACATCAGCGAAACATTGCGGAACTTCATAACAAAGCGTAAACAAAGTTATACTATGCACGGATGTACTATTTGATCATCCAGAGCGGTTCTTGGTACATATTTAGTGAAATAACTCTGAGCTTTGCAGGTATTTGCAGTTCTAACTTATATAATATCAGTGCATACTATCTTATCAATACGACGTAATCAAAACATCAGCGAAACATTGCGGAACTTCATAACAAAGCGTAAACAAAGTTATACTATGCACGTATGTACTATTTGATCATCCTGAGCGGTTCTTGCTACATATTTAGTTAAATAACTCTGAGCTTTGCAGGCATTTGCAGTTCTAACTTATATAATATCAGTGCATACTATCTTATCAATACGACGTAATCAAAACATCAGCGAAACATTGCGGAACTTCATAACAAAGCGTAAACAAAGTTATACTATGCACGTATGTACTATTTGATCGTCCTGAGCGGTTCTAAATACATATGTTGCCATATCACTCTCAGGTTTGTAGGTAGTTGCAGTTCTACCTTATATAATATCATAGTATAATATCTCCCCAATACGACGCAATTAAAACATCAGCGAAACTTTGCGGAACTTCATAACAAAGCGTAAACAAAGTTATACTATGCACGTATGTACTATTTGATCATCCTGAGCGGTTCTTGCTACATATTTAGTTAAATAACTCTGAGCTTTGCAGGTATTTTCAGTTCTACCTTATATAATATCATAGTATACTATCTTACCTTTACGACGCAATCAAAACATCAGTGACACTTTGCGGAATTTCATAAGAAAGCGAGAACGAAGTTATACTATGCACGGATGTACTATTTGATCATCCAGAGCGGTCCTTGCTACATATTTAGTTAAATAACTCTGAGGTTTGCAGGTAGTTGCAGTTCTATCTTATATAATATTAAAGTATACTATCTTACTAATTGCGACGCAATCAAAACATCAGCGAAAATATTGCGGAACTTCATAACAAAGCGTAAACAAAGTTGTACTATGCACGGATGTAATATTTGAACATCCAGAGCGGTTCTTGGTACATATTTAGTTTAATAACTCTGAGGTTTGCAGGTAGTTGCAGTTCTATCTTATATAATATCATAGTATACTATCTTACCAATACGACGCAATTAAACCATCAGCGAAACATTGCGGAACTTCATAACAAAGCATAAACAAAGTTACACTATGCACGTATGTACTATTTGATAATCCTGAGCGGTTCTTGCTACATATTTAGTTAAATAACTCTGAGGTTTGCAGGTAGTTGCAGTTCTATCTTATATAATATCATAGTATACTATCTTACCAATACGACGTAATCAAAACATCAGCGAAACATTGCGGAATTTCATAAGAAAGCGAGAACGAAGTTATACTATGCACGGATGTACTATTTGATCATCCAGAGCGGTCCTTGCTACATATTTAGTTAAATAACTCTGAGGTTTGCAGGTAGTTGCAGTTCTATCTTATATAATATTAAAGTATACTATCTTACTAATTGCGACGCAATCAAAACATCAGCGAAAATATTGCGGAACTTCATAACAAAGCGTAAACAAAGTTATACTATGCACGGATGTAATATTTGAACATCCAGAGCGGTTCTTGGTACATATTTAGTTTAATAACTCTGAGGTTTGCAGGTAGTTGCAGTTCTATCTTATATAATATCATAGTATACTATCTTACCAATACGACGTAATCAAAACATCAGCGAAACATTGCGGAACTTCATAATAAAGCGTAAACAAAGTTATACTATGCACGTACGTACTATTTGATCATCCTGAGCGGTTCTTGCTACATATTTAGTTAAATAACTCTGAACTTTGCAGGTATTTGCAGTTCTAACTTATATAATATCAGTGCATACTATCTTATCAATACGACGTAATCAAAACATCAGCGAAACATTGCGGAACTTCATAACAAAGCGTAAACAAAGTTATACTATGCACGTATGTACTATTTGATCGTCCTGAGCGGTTCTAAATACATATTTTGCCATATCACTCTCAGGTTTGTAGGTAGTTGCAGTTCTACCTTATATAATATCATAGTATAATATCTTACCAATACGACGCAATTAAAACATCAGCGAAACTTTGCGGAACTTCATAACAAAGCGTAAACAAAGTTATACTATGCACGGATGTACTATTTGATCATCTAGAGCGGTCCTTACTACATATTTAGTTAAATAACTCTGAGTTTTGCACGTAGTTGAAGTTCTATCTTATATAATATCAAAGTATACTATCTTACTAATTGCGACGCAACCAAAACATCAGCGAAACTTTGCGGAACTTCATAACAAAGCGTAAACAAAGTTATACTATGCACGTATGTACTATTTGATCATCCTGAGCGGTTCTTGCTACATATTTAGTTAAATAACTCTGAGCTTTGCTGGTATTTGCAGTTCTAACTTATATAATATCAGTGCATACTATCTTATCAATAGGACGTAATAAAACATCAGCGAAACATTGCGGAACTTCATAACAAAGCGTAAACAAAGTTATACTATGCACGTATGTACTATTTGATAATCCTGAGCGGTTCTTGCTACATATTTAGTTAAATAACTCTGAGGTTTGCAGGTAGTTGCAGTTCTATCTTATATAATATCATAGTATACTATCTTACCAATACGACGCAATTAAACCATCAGCGAAACATTGCGGAACTTCATAACAAAGCATAAACAAAGTTATACTATGCACGGATATACTATTAGATCTTCCTGAGCGGTTCTTGCTACATATTTTGTTATATAACTCTGAGGTGTGCAGGTATTTGCAGTTCTAACTTATCTAATATGAATGTATACTATCTTATCAATACGACGTAATCAAAACATCAGCGAAACATTGCGGAACTTCATAACAAAGCGTAAACAAAGTTATACTATGCACGTACGTACTATTTGATCATCCTGAGCGGTTCTTGCTACATATTTAGTTAAATAACTCTGAACTTTGCAGGTATTTGCAGTTCTAACTTATATAATATCAGTGCATACTATCTTATCAATACGACGTAATCAAAACATCAGCGAAACATTGCGGAACTTCATAACAAAGCGTAAACAAAGTTATACTATGCACGTATGTACTATTTGATCATCCTGAGCGGATCTTGCTACATATTTAGTTAAATAACTCTGAGCTTTGCAGGTATTTGCAGTTCTAACTTATATAATATCAATGCATACTATCTTATCAATACGACGTAATCAAAACATCAGCGAAACATTGCGGAACTTCATAACAAAGCGTAAACAAAGTTATACTATGCACGTATGTACTATTTGATCGTCCTGAGCGGTTCTAAATACATATGTTGCCATATCACTCTCAGGTTTGTAGGTAGTTGCAGTTCTACCTTATATAATATCATAGTATAATATCTTACCAATACGACGCAATTAAAACATCAGCGAAACTTTGCGGAACTTCATAACAAAGCGTAAACAAAGTTATACTATGCACGGATGTACTATTTGATCATCTAGAGCGGTCCTTACTACATATTTAGTTAAATAACTCTGAGTTTTGCACGTAGTTGAAGTTCTATCTTATATAATATCAAAGTATACTATCTTACTAATTGCGACGCAATCAAAACATCAGCGAAACTTTGCGGAACTTCATAACAAAGCGTAAACAAAGTTATACTATGCACGTATGTACTATTTGATCATCCTGAGCGGTTCTTGCTACATATTTAGTTAAATAACTCTGAGCTTTGCTGGTATTTGCAGTTTTAACTTATATAATATCAGTGCATACTATCTTATCAATACGACGTAATCAAAACATCAGCGAAACATTGCGGAACTTCATAACAAAGCGTAAACAAAGTTATACTATGCACGTATGTACTATTTGATAATCCTGAGCGGTTCTTGCTACATATTTAGTTAAATAACTCTGAGCTTTGCAGGTAGTTGCAGTTCTATCTTATATAATATCATAGTATACTATCTTACCAATACGACGCAATTAAACCATCAGCGAAACATTGCGGAACTTCATAACAAAGCATAAACAAAGTTATACTATGCACGGATATACTATTAGATCTTCCTGAGCGGTTCTTGCTACATATTTTGTTATATAACTCTGAGGTGTGCAGGTATTTGCAGTTCTAACTTATCTAATATGAATGTATACTATCTTATCAATACGACGTAATCAAAACATCAGCGAAACATTGCGGAATTTCATAACAAAGCGTAAACAAAGTTATACTATGCACGTATGTACTATTTGATCATCCTGAGCGGTTCTTGCTACATATTTAGTTAAATAACTCTGAGCTTTGCAGGTATTTGCAGTTCTAACTTATATAATATCAGTGCATACTATCTTATCAATACGACGTAATCAAAACATCAGCGAAACATTACGGAACTTCATAACAAAGCGTAAACAAAGTTATACTATGCACGGATGTACTATTTGATCATCCAGAGCGGTTCTTGGTACATATTTAGTTAAATAACTCTGAGCTTTGCAGGCATTTGCAGTTCTAACTTATATAATATCAGTGCATACTATCTTATCAATACGACGTAATCAAAACATCAGCGAAACATTGCGGAACTTCATAACAAAGCGTAAACAAAGTTATACTATGCACGTATGTACTATTTGATCATCCTGAGCGGTTCTTGCTACATATTTAGTTAAATAACTCTGAGGTTTGCAGGTAGTTGCAGTTCTATCTTATATAATATCATAGTATACTATCTTACCAATACGACGCAATTAAACCATCAGCGAAACATTGCGGAACTTCATAACAAAGCATAAACAAAGTTATACTATGCACGTATGTACTATTTGATAATCCTGAGCGGTTCTTGCTACATATTTAGTTAAATAACTCTGAGGTTTGCAGGTAGTTGCAGTTCTATCTTATATAATATCATAGTATACTATCTTACCAATACGACGTAATCAAAACATCAGCGAAACATTGCGGAATTTCATAAGAAAGCGAGAACGAAGTTATACTATGCACGGATGTACTATTTGATCATCCAGAGCGGTCCTTGCTACATATTTAGTTAAATAACTCTGAGGTTTGCAGGTAGTTGCAGTTCTATCTTATATAATATTAAAGTATACTATCTTACTAATTGCGACGCAATCAAAACATCAGCGAAAATATTGCGGAACTTCATAACAAAGCGTAAACAAAGTTATACTATGCACGGATGTAATATTTGAACATCCAGAGCGGTTCTTGGTACATATTTAGTTTAATAACTCTGAGGTTTGCAGGTAGTTGCAGTTCTATCTTATATAATATCATAGTATACTATCTTACCAATACGACGTAATCAAAACATCAGCGAAACATTGCGGAACTTCATAACAAAGCGTAAACAAAGTTATACTATGCACGTACGTACTATTTGATCATCCTGAGCGGTTCTTGCTACTTATTTAGTTAAATAACTCTGAACTTTGCAGGTATTTGCAGTTCTAACTTATATAATATCAGTGCATACTATCTTATCAATACGACGTAATCAAAACATCAGCGAAACATTGCGGAACTTCATAACAAAGCGTAAACAAAGTTATACTATGCACGTATGTACTATTTGATCATCCTGAGCGGATCTTGCTACATATTTAGTTAAATAAGTCTGAGCTTTGCAGGTATTTGCAGTTCTAACTTATATAATATCAATGCATACTATCTTATCAATACGACGTAATCAAAACATCAGCGAAACATTGCGGAACTTCATAACAAAGCGTAAACAAAGTTATACTATGCACGTATGTACTATTTGATCGTCCTGAGCGGTTCTAAATACATATTTTGCCATATCACTCTCAGGTTTGTAGGTAGTTGCAGTTCTACCTTATATAATATCATAGTATAATATCTTACCAATACGACGCAATTAAAACATCAGCGAAACTTTGCGGAACTTCATAACAAAGCGTAAACAAAGTTATACTATGCACGGATGTACTATTTGATCATCTAGAGCGGTCCTTACTACATATTTAGTTAAATAACTCTGAGTTTTGCACGTAGTTGAAGTTCTATCTTATATAATATCAAAGTATACTATCTTACTAATTGCGACGCAATCAAAACATCAGCGAAACTTTGCGGAACTTCATAACAAAGCGTAAACAAAGTTATACTATGCACGTATGTACTATTTGATCATCCTGAGCGGTTCTTGCTACATATTTAGTTAAATAACTCTGAGCTTTGCAGGTATTTGCAGTTCTAACTTATATAATATCAATGCATACTATCTTATCAATACGACGTAATCAAAACATCAGCGAAACATTGCGGAACTTCATAACAAAGCGTAAACAAAGTTATACTATGCACGTATGTACTATTTGATCGTCCTGAGCGGTTCTAAATACATATTTTGCCATATCACTCTCAGGTTTGTAGGTAGTTGCAGTTCTACCTTATATAATATCATAGTATAATATCTTACCAATACGACGCAATTAAAACATCAGCGAAACTTTGCGGAACTTCATAACAAAGCGTAAACAAAGTTATACTATGCACGGATGTACTATTTGATCATCTAGAGCGGTCCTTACTACATATTTAGTTAAATAACTCTGAGTTTTGCACGTAGTTGAAGTTCTATCTTATATAATATCAAAGTATACTATCTTACTAATTGCGACGCAATCAAAACATCAGCGAAACTTTGCGGAACTTCATAACAAAGCGTAAACAAAGTTATACTATGCACGTATGTACTATTTGATCATCCTGAGCGGTTCTTGCTACATATTTAGTTAAATAACTCTGAGCTTTGCTGGTATTTGCAGTTCTAACTTATATAATATCAGTGCATACTATCTTATCAATACGACGTAATCAAAACATCAGCGAAACATTGCGGAACTTCATAACAAAGCGTAAACAAAGTTATACTATGCACGTATGTACTATTTGATAATCCTGAGCGGTTCTTGCTACATATTTAGTTAAATAACTCTGAGGTTTGCAGGTAGTTGCAGTTCTATCTTATATAATATCATAGTATACTATCTTACCAATACGACGCAATTAAACCATCAGCGAAACATTGCGGAACTTCATAACAAAGCATAAACAAAGTTATACTATGCACGGATATACTATGAGAGGCCATCTTTTGCGCACAGACGATTGCGCACGACGGCATTGCACACGGTATTATTGGACACACGGTTCTTTTGGACACAGTAACATTGGACACAGTGGGTTTTCGCTCACGCAAGGATTGCCCACATGGTCAATTGCGCACAAATAGAATTGGGCACATTCACAGAATTTTAAAATCGCTGTATCTCCTAAACCGTGCGTCCTAGACAAAAAATAACGAAATTTTTAAAAGACTTAATAGAAAGCATATCACCCCGGCACTACCCCTTAGGCCTATTCAAAATTCAAAAATAAAAAAAAATTTTGAAAAAATTCAAAAAGTGAAAAGTAAAAATTTTGGGAGGCTTTCCCAGGGGCATACCACCCTTACCTAACCCCGCAGTTCTACTCAAAAGTCGATTCACCCCCTTCTACCCCAAGTGATTCCCTAATCCTAACCCTAACCCTAACCCTAACCCAAACCCTTTTTTCCGTGAGGAAATGTTTTATAACGCACATAACCCGAAATTAATAACGACTTGGCCGCATTTCCATCACTGTCCAAAATTACTGTGCGCAATTATATTTGTTCTCGATTCGCCATTCTGTGCACAATCTATCATGAGTCAAATTTTACATGTGCGTAACTCAGCGTGTGCATCTTAAGAATGTGGGCAATCCTTGCGTGAGCGAAAACCCACTGTGTCCAATGTTACTGTGTCCAAAAGAACCGTGTGTCCAATAATACCGTGTCCAAAAGAACCGTGTGCAATGCCGTCGTGCGCAATCGTCTGTGCGCAAAAGAGCCATCCCCATATACTATTAGATCTTCCTGAGCGGTTCTTGCTACATATTTTGTTATATAACTCTGAGGTGTGCAGGTATTTGCAGTTCTAACTTATCTAATATGAATGTATACTATCTTATCAATACGACGTAATCAAAACATCAGCGAAACATTGCGGAATTTCATAACAAAGCGTAAACAAAGTTATACTATGCACGTATGTACTATTTGATCATCCTGAGCGGTTCTTGCTACATATTTAGTTAAATAACTCTGAGCTTTGCAGGTATTTGCAGTTCTAACTTATATAATATCAATGCATACTATCTTATCAATACGACGCAATCAAAACATCAGCGAAACATTGCGGAACTTCATAACAAAGCGTAAACAAAGTTATACTATGCACGGATGTACTATTTGATCATCCAGAGCGGTTCTTGGTACATATTTAGTTAAATAACTCTGAGCTTTGCAGGCATTTGCAGTTCTAACTTATATAATATCAGTGCATACTATCTTATCAATACGACGTAATCAAAACATCAGCGAAACATTGCGGAACTTCATAACAAAGCGTAAACAAAGTTATACTATGCACGTATGTACTATTTGATCATCCTGAGCGGTTCTTGCTACATATTTAGTTAAATAACTCTGAGCTTTGCAGGCATTTGCAGTTCTAACTTATATAATATCAGTGCATACTATCTTATCAATACGACGTAATCAAAACCTCAGCGAAACATTGCGGAACTTCATAACAAAGCGTAAACAAAGTTATACTATGCACGTATGTACTATTTGATCATCCTGAGCGGTTCTTGCTACATATTTAGTTAAATAACTCTGAGCTTTGCAGGTATTTGCAGTTCTAACTTATATAATATCAATGCATACTATCTTATCAATACGACGTAATCAAAACATCAGCGAAACATTGCGGAACTTCATAACAAAGCGTAAACAAAGTTATACTATGCACGTATGTACTATTTGATCGTCCTGAGCGGTTCTAAATACATATTTTGCCATATCACTCTCAGGTTTGTAGGTAGTTGCAGTTCTACCTTATATAATATCATAGTATAATATCTTACCAATACGACGCAATTAAAACATCAGCGAAACTTTGCGGAACTTCATAACAAAGCGTAAACAAAGTTATACTATGCACGGATGTACTATTGGATCATCTAGAGCGGTCCTTGCTACATATTTAGTTAAATAACTCTGAGCTTTGCAGGTATTTTCAGTTCTACCTTATATAATATCATAGTATACTATCTTACCTTTACGACGCAATCAAAACATCAGTGACACTTTGCGGAATTTCATAAGAAAGCGAGAACGAAGTTATACTATGCACGGATGTACTATTTGATCATCCAGAGCGGTCCTTGCTACATATTTAGTTAAATAACTCTGAGGTTTGCAGGTAGTTGCAGTTCTATGTTATATAATATTAAAGTATACTATCTTACTAATTGCGACGCAATCAAAACATCAGCGAAAATATTGCGGAACTTCATAACAAAGCGTAAACAAAGTTATACTATGCACGGATGTAATATTTGAACATCCAGAGCGGTTCTTGGTACATATTTAGTTTAATAACTCTGAGGTTTGCAGGTAGTTGCAGTTCTATCTTATATAATATCATAGTATACTATCTTACCAATACGACGCAATTAAACCATCAGCGAAACATTGCGGAACTTCATAACAAAGCATAAACAAAGTTATACTATGCACGTATGTACTATTTGATAATCCTGAGCGGTTCTTGCTACATATTTAGTTAAATAACTCTGAGGTTTGCAGGTAGTTGCAGTTCTATCGTATATAATATCATAGTATACTATCTTACCAATACGACGTAATCAAAACATCAGCGAAACATTGCGGAATTTCATAAGAAAGCGAGAACGAAGTTATACTATGCACGGATGTACTATTTGATCATCCAGAGCGGTCCTTGCTACATATTTAGTTAAATAACTCTGAGGTTTGCAGGTAGTTGCAGTTCTATCTTATATAATATTAAAGTATACTATCTTACTAATTGCGACGCAATCAAAACATCAGCGAAAATATTGCGGAACTTCATAACAAAGCGTAAACAAAGTTATACTATGCACGGATGTAATATTTGAACATCCAGAGCGGTTCTTGGTACATATTTAGTTTAATAACTCTGAGGTTTGCAGGTAGTTGCAGTTCTATCTTATATAATATCATAGTATACTATCTTACCAATACGACGTAATCAAAACATCAGCGAAACATTGCGGAACTTCATAACAAAGCGTAAACAAAGTTATACTATGCACGTACGTACTATTTGATCATCCTGAGCGGTTCTTGCTACATATTTAGTTAAATAACTCTGAACTTTGCAGGTATTTGCAGTTCTAACTTATATAATATCAGTGCATACTATCTTATCAATATGACGTAATCAAAACATCAGCGAAACATTGCGGAACTTCATAACAAAGCGTAAACAAAGTTATACTATGCACGTATGTACTATTTGATCATCCTGAGCGGATCTTGCTACATATTTAGTTAAATAACTCTGAGCTTTGCAGGTATTTGCAGTTCTAACTTATATAATATCAGTGCATACTATCTTATCAATATGACGTAATCAAAACATCAGCGAAACATTGCGGAACTTCATAACAAAGCGTAAACAAAGTTATACTATGCACGTATGTACTATTTGATCATCCTGAGCGGATCTTGCTACATATTTAGTTAAATAACTCTGAGCTTTGCAGGTATTTGCAGTTCTAACTTATATAATATCAATGCATACTATCTTATCAATACGACGTAATCAAAACATCAGCGAAACATTGCGGAACTTCATAACAAAGCGTAAACAAAGTTATACTATGCACGTATGTACTATTTGATCGTCCTGAGCGGTTCTAAATACATATTTTGCCATATCACTCTCAGGTTTGTAGGTAGTTGCAGTTCTACCTTATATAATATCATAGTATAATATCTCACCAATACGACGCAATTAAAACATCAGCGAAACTTTGCGGAACTTCATAACAAAGCGTAAACAAAGTTATACTATGCACGGATGTACTATTTGATCATCTAGAGCGGTCCTTACTACATATTTAGTTAAATAACTCTGAGTTTTGCACGTAGTTGAAGTTCTATCTTATATAATATCAAAGTATACTATCTTACTAATTGCGACGCAATCAAAACATCAGCGAAACTTTGCGGAACTTCATAACAAAGCGTAAACAAAGTTATACTATGCACGTATGTACTATTTGATCATCCTGAGCGGTTCTTGCTACATATTTAGTTAAATAACTCTGAGCTTTGCTGGTATTTGCAGTTCTAACTTATATAATATCAGTGCATACTATCTTATCAATACGACGTAATCAAAACATCAGCGAAACATTGCGGAACTTCATAACAAAGCGTAAACAAAGTTATACTATGCACGTATGTACTATTTGATAATCCTGAGCGGTTCTTGCTACATATTTAGTTAAATAACTCTGAGGTTTGCAGGTAGTTGCAGTTCTATCTTATATAATATCATAGTATACTATCTTACCAATACGACGCAATTAAACCATCAGCGAAACATTGCGGAACTTCATAAGAAAGCATAAACAAAGTTATACTATGCACGTATATACTATTAGATCTTCCTGAGCGGTTCTTGCTACATATTTTGTTATATAACTCTGAGGTGTGCAGGTATTTGCAGTTCTAACTTATCTAATATGAATGTATACTATCTTATCAATACGACGTAACCAAACATCAGCGAAACATTGCGGAATTTCATAACAAAACGTAAACAAAGTTATACTATGCACGTATGTACTATTTGATCATCCTGAGCGGTTCTTGCTACATATTTAGTTAAATAACTCTGAGCTTTGCAGGTATTTGCAGTTCTAACTTATATAATATCAGTGCATACTATCTTATCAATACGACGTAATCAAAACATCAGCGAAACATTGCGGAACTTCATAACAAAGCGTAAACAAAGTTATACTATGCACGGATGTACTATTTGATCATCCAGAGCGGTTCTTGGTACATATTTAGTTAAATAACTCTGAGCTTTGCAGGCATTTGCAGTTCTAACTTATATAATATCAGTGCATACTATCTTATCAATACGACGTAATCAAAACATCAGCGAAACATTGCGGAACTTCATAACAAAGCGTAAACAAAGTTATACTATGCACGTATGTACTATTTGATCATCCTGAGCGGTTCTTGCTACATATTTAGTTAAATAACTCTGAGCTTTGCAGGCATTTGCAGTTCTAACTTATATAATATCAGTGCATACTATCTTATCAATACGACGTAATCAAAACATCAGCGAAACATTGCGGAACTTCATAACAAAGCGTAAACAAAGTTATACTATGCACGTATGTACTATTTGATCATCCTGAGCGGATCTTGCTACATATTTAGTTAAATAACTCTGAGCTTTGCAGGTATTTGCAGTTCTAACTTATATAATATCAATGCATACTATCTTATCAATACGACGTAATCAAAACATCAGCGAAACATTGCGGAACTTCATAACAAAGCGTAAACAAAGTTATACTATGCACGTATGTACTATTTGATCGTCCTGAGCGGTTCTAAATACATATTTTGCCATATCACTCTCAGGTTTGTAGGTAGTTGCAGTTCTACCTTATATAATATCATAGTATAATATCTTACCAATACGACGCAATTAAAACATCAGCGAAACTTTGCGGAACTTCATAACAAAGCGTAAACAAAGTTATACTATGCACGGATGTACTATTTGATCATCTAGAGCGGTCCTTACTACATATTTAGTTAAATAACTCTGAGTTTTGCACGTAGTTGAAGTTCTATCTTATATAATATCAAAGTATACTATCTTACTAATTGCGACGCAATCAAAACATCAGCGAAACTTTGCGGAACTTCATAACAAAGCGTAAACAAAGTTATACTATGCACGTATGTACTATTTGATCATCCTGAGCGGTTCTTGCTACATATTTAGTTAAATAACTCTGAGCTTTGCTGGTATTTGCAGTTCTAACTTATATAATATCAGTGCATACTATCTTATCAATACGACGTAATCAAAACATCAGCGAAACATTGCGGAACTTCATAACAAAGCGTAAACAAAGTTATACTATGCACGTATGTACTATTTGATAATCCTGAGCGGTTCTTGCTACATATTTAGTTAAATAACTCTGAGGTTTGCAGGTAGTTGCAGTTCTATCTTATATAATATCATAGTATACTATCTTACCAATACGACGCAATTAAACCATCAGCGAAACATTGCGGAACTTCATAAGAAAGCATAAACAAAGTTATACTATGCACGGATATACTATTAGATCTTCCTGAGCGGTTCTTGCTACATATTTTGTTATATAACTCTGAGGTGTGCAGGTATTTGCAGTTCTAACTTATCTAATATGAATGTATACTATCTTATCAATACGACGTAATCAAAACATCAGCGAAACATTGCGGAATTTCATAACAAAACGTAAACAAAGTTATACTATGCACGTATGTACTATTTGATCATCCTGAGCGGTTCTTGCTACATATTTAGTTAAATAACTCTGAGCTTTGCAGGTATTTGCAGTTCTAACTTATATAATATCAGTGCATACTATCTTATCAATACGACGTAATCAAAACATCAGCGAAACATTGCGGAACTTCATAACAAAGCGTAAACAAAGTTATACTATGCACGGATGTACTATTTGATCATCCAGAGCGGTTCTTGGTACATATTTAGTTAAATAACTCTGAGCTTTGCAGGCATTTGCAGTTCTAACTTATATAATATCAATGCATACTATCTTATCAATACGACGTAATCAAAACATCAGCGAAACATTGCGGAACTTCATAACAAAGCGTAAACAAAGTTATACTATGCACGTATGTACTATTTGATCATCCTGAGCGGTTCTTGCTACATATTTAGTTAAATAACTCTGAGCTTTGCAGGCATTTGCAGTTCTAACTTATATAATATCAGTGCATACTATCTTATCAATACGACGTAATCAAAACATCAGCGAAACATTGCGGAACTTCATAACAAAGCGTAAACAAAGTTATACTATGCACGTATGTACTATTTGATCATCCTGAGCGGTTCTTGCTACATATTTAGTTAAATAACTCTGAGCTTTGCAGGTATTTGCAGTTCTAACTTATATAATATCAATGCATACTATCTTATCAATACGACGCAATCAAAACATCAGCGAAACATTGCGGAACTTCATAACAAAGCGTAAACAAAGTTATACTATGCACGTATGTACTATTTGATCGTCCTGAGCGGTTCTAAATACATATTTTGCCATATCACTCTCAGGTTTGTAGGTAGTTGCAGTTCTACCTTATATAATATCATAGTATAATATCTTACCAATACGACGCAATTAAAACATCAGCGAAACTTTGCGGAACTTCATAACAAAGCGTAAACAAAGTTATACTATGCACGGATGTACTATTGGATCATCTAGAGCGGTCCTTGCTACATATTTAGTTAAATAACTCTGATCTTTGCAGGTATTTTCAGTTCTACCTTATATAATATCATAGTATACTATCTTACCTTTACGACGCAATCAAAACATCAGTGACACTTTGCGGAATTTCATAAGAAAGCGAGAACGAAGTTATACTATGCACGGATGTACTATTTGATCATCCAGAGCGGTCCTTGCTACATATTTAGTTAAATAACTCTGAGGTTTTCAGGTAGTTGCAGTTCTATCTTATATAATATTAAAGTATACTATCTTACTAATTGCGACGCAATCAAAACATCAGCGAAAATATTGCGGAACTTCATAACAAAGCGTAAACAAAGTTATACTATGCACGGATGTACTATTTGATCATCCAGAGCGGTTCTTGGTACATATTTAGTTAAATAACTCTGAGCTTTGCAGGCATTTGCAGTTCTAACTTATATAATATCAGTGCATACTATCTTATCAATACGACGTAATCAAAACATCAGCGAAACATTGCGGAACTTCATAACAAAGCGTAAACAAAGTTATACTATGCACGTATGTACTATTTGATCATCCTGAGCGGTTCTTGCTACATATTTAGTTAAATAACTCTGAGCTTTGCAGGCATTTGCAGTTCTAACTTATATAATATCAGTGCATACTATCTTATCAATACGACGTAATCAAAACATCAGCGAAACATTGCGGAACTTCATAACAAAGCGTAAACAAAGTTATACTATGCACGTATGTACTATTTGATCATCCTGAGCGGTTCTTGCTACATATTTAGTTAAATAACTCTGAGCTTTGCAGGTATTTGCAGTTCTAACTTATATAATATCAATGCATACTATCTTATCAATACGACGTAATCAAAACATCAGCGAAACATTGCGGAACTTCATAACAAAGCGTAAACAAAGTTATACTATGCACGTATGTACTATTTGATCGTCCTGAGCGGTTCTAAATACATATTTTGCCATATCACTCTCAGGTTTGTAGGTAGTTGCAGTTCTACCTTATATAATATCATAGTATAATATCTCCCCAATACGACGCAATTAAAACATCAGCGAAACTTTGCGGAACTTCATAACAAAGCGTAAACAAAGTTATACTATGCACGGATGTACTATTGGATCATCTAGAGCGGTCCTTGCTACATATTTAGTTAAATAACTCTGATCTTTGCAGGTATTTTCAGTTCTACCTTATATAATATCATAGTATACTATCTTACCTTTACGACGCAATCAAAACATCAGTGACACTTTGCGGAATTTCATAAGAAAGCGAGAACGAAGTTATACTATGCACGGATGTACTATTTGATCATCCAGAGCGGTCCTTGCTACATATTTAGTTAAATAACTCTGAGGTTTTCAGGTAGTTGCAGTTCTATCTTATATAATATTAAAGTATACTATCTTACTAATTGCGACGCAATCAAAACATCAGCGAAAATATTGCGGAACTTCATAACAAATCGTAAACAAAGTTATACTATGCACGGATGTAATATTTGAACATCCAGAGCGGTTCTTGGTACATATTTAGTTTAATAACTCTGAGGTTTGCAGGTAGTTGCAGTTCTATCTTATATAATATCATAGTATACTATCTTACCAATACGACGCAATTAAACCATCAGCGAAACATTGCGGAACTTCATAACAAAGCATAAACACAGTTATACTATGCACGTATGTACTATTTGATAATCCTGAGCGGTTCTTGCTACATATTTAGTTAAATAACTCTGAGGTTTGCAGGTAGTTGCAGTTCTATCTTATATAATATCATAGTATACTATCTTACCAATACGACGTAATCAAAACATCAGCGAAACATTGCGGAATTTCATAAGAAAGCGAGAACGAAGTTATACTATGCACGGATGTACTATTTGATCATCCAGAGCGGTCCTTGCTACATATTTAGTTAAATAACTCTGAGGTTTGCAGGTAGTTGCAGTTCTATCTTATATAATATTAAAGTATACTATCTTACTAATTGCGACGCAATCAAAACATCAGCGAAAATATTGCGGAACTTCATAACAAAGCGTAAACAAAGTTATACTATGCACGGATGTAATATTTGAACATCCAGAGCGGTTCTTGGTACATATTTAGTTTAATAACTCTGAGGTTTGCAGGTAGTTGCAGTTCTATCTTATATAATATCATAGTATACTATCTTACCAATACGACGTAATCAAAACATCAGCGAAACATTGCGGAACTTCATAACAAAGCGTAAACAAAGTTATACTATGCACGTACGTACTATTTTATCATCCTGAGCGGTTCTTGCTACATATTTAGTTAAATAACTCTGAACTTTGCAGGTATTTGCAGTTCTAACTTATATAATATCAGTGCATACTATCTTATCAATATGACGTAATCAAAACATCAGCGAAACATTGCGGAACTTCATAACAAAGCGTAAACAAAGTTATACTATGCACGTATGTACTATTTGATCATCCTGAGCGGATCTTGCTACATATTTAGTTAAATAACTCTGAGCTTTGCAGGTATTTGCAGTTCTAACTTATATAATATCAATGCATACTATCTTATCAATACGACGTAATCAAAACATCAGCGAAACATTGCGGAACTTCATAACAAAGCGTAAACAAAGTTATACTATGCACGTATGTACTATTTGATCGTCCTGAGCGGTTCTAAATACATATTTTGCCATATCACTCTCAGGTTTGTAGGTAGTTGCAGTTCTACCTTATATAATATCATAGTATAATATCTTACCAATACGACGCAATTAAAACATCAGCGAAACTTTGCGGAACTTCATAACAAAGCGTAAACAAAGTTATACTATGCACGGATGTACTATTGGATCATCTAGAGCGGTCCTTGCTACATATTTAGTTAAATAACTCTGAGCTTTGCAGGTATTTTCAGTTCTACCTTATATAATATCATAGTATACTATCTTACCTTTACGACGCAATCAAAACATCAGTGACACTTTGCGGAATTTCATAAGAAAGCGAGAACGAAGTTATACTATGCACGGATGTACTATTTGATCAACCAGAGCGGTCCTTGCTACATATTTAGTTAAATAACTCTGAGGTTTGCAGGTAGTTGCAGTTCTATCTTATATAATATTAAAGTATACTATCTTACTAATTGCGACGCAATCAAAACATCAGCGAAAATATTGCGGAACTTCATAACAAAGCGTAAACAAAGTTATACTATGCACGGATGTAATATTTGAACATCCAGAGCGGTTCTTGGTACATATTTAGTTTAATAACTCTGAGGTTTGCAGGTAGTTGCAGTTCTATCTTATATAATATCATAGTATACTATCTTACCAATACGACGCAATTAAACCATCAGCGAAACATTGCGGAACTTCATAACAAAGCATAAACAAAGTTATACTATGCACGTATGTACTATTTGATCATCCTGAGCGGTTCTTGCTACATATTTAGTTAAATAACTCTGAGGTTTGCAGGTAGTTGCAGTTCTATCTTATATAATATCATAGTATACTATCTTACCAATACGACGTAATCAAAACATCAGCGAAACATTGCGGAATTTCATAAGAAAGCGAGAACGAAGTTATACTATGCACGGATGTACTATTTGATCATCCAGAGCGGTTCTTGCTACATATTTAGTTAAATAACTCTGAGGTTTGCAGGTAGTTGCAGTTCTATCTTATATAATATTAAAGTATACTATCTTACTAATTGCGACGCAATCAAAACATCAGCGAAAATATTGCGGAACTTCATAACAAAGCGTAAACAAAGTTATACTATGCACGGATGTAATATTTGAACATCCAGAGCGGTTCTTGGTACATATTTAGTTTAATAACTCTGAGGTTTGCAGGTAGTTGCAGTTCTATCTTATATAATATCATAGTATACTATCTTACCAATACGACGTAATCAAAACATCAGCGAAACATTGCGGAACTTCATAACAAAGTGTAAACAAAGTTATACTATGCACGTACGTAGTATTTGATCATCCTGAGCGGTTCTTGCTACATATTTAGTTAAATAACTCTGAACTTTGCAGGTATTTGCAGTTCTAACTTATATAATATCAGTGCATACTATCTTATCAATATGACGTAATCAAAACATCAGCGAAACATTGCGGAACTTCATAACAAAGCGTAAACAAAGTTATACTATGCACGTATGTACTATTTGATCATCCTGAGCGGATCTTGCTACATATTTAGTTAAATAACTCTGAGCTTTGCAGGTATTTGCAGTTCTAACTTATATAATATCAATGCATACTATCTTATCAATACGACGTAATCAAAACATCAGCGAAACATTGCGGAACTTCATAACAAAGCGTAAAACAAAGTTATACTATGCACGTATGTACTATTTGATCGTCCTGAGCGGTTCTAAATACATATTTTGCCATATCACTCTCAGGTTTGTAGGTAGTTGCAGTTCGACCTTATATAATATCATAGTATAATATCTTACCAATACGACGCAATTAAAACATCAGCGAAACTTTGCGGAACTTCATAACAAAGCGTAAACAAAGTTATACTATGCACGGATGTACTATTTGATCATCTAGAGCGGTCCTTACTACATATTTAGTTAAATAACTCTGAGTTTTGCACGTAGTTGAAGTTCTATCTTATATAATATCAAAGTATACTATCTTACTAATTGCGACGCAATCAAAACATCAGCGAAACTTTGCGGAACTTCATAACAAAGCGTAAACAAAGTTATACTATGCACGTATGTACTATTTGATCATCCTGAGCGGTTCTTGCTACATATTTAGTTAAATAACTCTGAGCTTTGCTGGTATTTGCAGTTCTAACTTATATAATATCAGTGCATACTATCTTATCAATACGACGTAATCAAAACATCAGCGAAACATTGCGGAACTTCATAACAAAGCGTAAACAAAGTTATACTATGCACGTATGTACTATTTGATAATCCTGAGCGGTTCTTGCTACATATTTAGTTAAATAACTCTGAGGTTTGCAGGTAGTTGCAGTTCTATCTTATATAATATCATAGTATACTATCTTACCAATACGACGCAATTAAACCATCAGCGAAACATTGCGGAACTTCATAACAAAGCGTAAACAAAGTTATACTATGCACGGATATACTATTAGATCTTCCTGAGCGGTTCTTGCTACATATTTTGTTATATAACTCTGAGGTGTGCAGGTATTTGCAGTTCTAACTTATCTAATATGAATGTATACTATCTTATCAATACGACGTAATCAAAACATCAGCGAAACATTGCGGAACTTCATAACAAAGCGTAAACAAAGTTATACTATGCACGTACGTACTATTTGATCATCCTGAGCGGTTCTTGCTACATATTTAGTTAAATAACTCTGAACTTTGCAGGTATTTGCAGTTCTAACTTATATAATATCAGTGCATACTATCTTATCAATACGACGTAATCAAAACATCAGCGAAACATTGCGGAACTTCATAACAAAGCGTAAACAAAGTTATACTATGCACGTATGTACTATTTGATCATCCTGAGCGGTTCTTGCTACATATTTAGTTAAATAACTCTGAACTTTGCAGGTATTTGCAGTTCTAACTTATATAATATCAGTGCATACTATCTTATCAATACGACGTAATCAAAACATCAGCGAAACATTGCGGAACTTCATAACAAAACGTAAACCAAGTTATACTATGCACGTATGTACTATTTGATCATCCTGAGCGGTTCTTGCTACATATTTAGTTAAATAACTCTGAGCTTTGCAGGCATTTGCAGTTCTAACTTATATAATATCAGTGCATACTATCTTATCAATACGACGTAATCAAAACATCAGCGAAACATTGCGGAACTTCATAACAAAGCGTAAACAATGTTATACTATGCACGTATGTACTATTTGATCATCCTGAGCGGTTCTTGCTACATATTTAGTTAAATAACTCTGAGCTTTGCAGGTATTTGCAGTTCTAACTTATATAATATCAATGCATACTATCTTATCAATACGACGTAATCAAAACATCAGCGAAACATTGCGGAACTTCATAACAAAGCGTAAACAAAGTTATACTATGCACGTATGTACTATTTGATCGTCCTGAGCGGTTCTAAATACATATTTTGCCATATCACTCTCAGGTTTGTAGGTAGTTGCAGTTCTACCTTATATAATATCATAGTATAATATCTTACCAATACGACGCAATTAAAACATCAGCGAAACTTTGCGGAACTTCATAACAAAGCGTAAACAAAGTTATACTATGCACGGATGTACTATTGGATCATCTAGAGCGGTCCTTGCTACATATTTAGTTAAATAACTCTGAGTTTTGCACGTAGTTGAAGTTCTATCTTATATAATATCAAAGTATACTATCTTACTAATTGCGACGCAACCAAAACATCAGCGAAACTTTGCGGAACTTTATAACAAAGCGTAAACAAAGTTATACTATGCACGTATGTACTATTTGATAATCCTGAGCGGTTCTTGCTACATATTTAGTTAAATAACTCTGAGCTTTGCAGGTTTTCAGTTCTACCTTATATAATATCATAGTATACTATCTTACCTTTACGACGCAATCAAAACATCAGTGACACTTTGCGGAATTTCATAAGAAAGCGAGAACGAAGTTATACTATGCACGGATGTACTATTTGATCATGCAGAGCGGTCCTTGCTACATATTTAGTTAAATAACTCTGAGTTTTGCAGGTAGTTGCAGTTCTATCGTATATAATATCATAGTATACTATCTTACCAATACGACGCAATTAAACCATCAGCGAAACATTGCGGAACTTCATAACAAAGCATAAACAATGTTATACTATGCACGGATATACTATTAGATCTTCCTGAGCGGTTCTTGCTACATATTTTGTTATATAACTCTGAGGTGTGCAGGTATTTGCAGTTCTAACTTATCTAATATGAATGTATACTATCTTATCAATACGACGTAATCAAAACATCAGCGAAACATTGCGGAATTTCATAACAAAGCGTAAACAAAGTTATACTATGCACGTATGTACTATTTGATCATCCTGAGCGGTTCTTGCTACATATTTAGTTAAATAACTCTGAGCTTTGCAGGTATTTGCAGTTCTAACTTATATAATATCAGTGCATACTATCTTATCAATACGACGTAATCAAAACATCAGCGAAACATTGCGGAACTTCATAACAAAGCGTAAACAAAGTTATACTATGCACGGATGTACTATTTGATCATCCAGAGCGGTTCTTGGTACATATTTAGTTTAATAACTCTGAGGTTTGCAGGTAGTTGCAGTTCTATCGTATATAATATCATAGTATACTATCTTACCAATACGACGCAATTAAACCATCAGCGAAACATTGCGGAACTTCGTAACAAAGCATAAACAAAGTTATACTATGCACGGATATACTATTAGATCTTCCTGAGCGGTTCTTGCTACATATTTTGTTATATAACTCTGAGGTGTGCAGGTATTTGCAGTTCTAACTTATCTAATATCAATGTATACTATCTTATCAATACGACGTAATCAAAACATCAGCGAAACATTGCGGAACTTCATAACAAAGCGTAAACAAAGTTATACTATGCACGGATGTACTATTTGATCATCCAGAGCGGTTCTTGGTACATATTTAGTTTAATAACTCTGAGGTTTGCTGGTAGTTGCAGTTCTATCGTATATAATATCATAGTATACTATCTTACCAATACGACGCAATTAAACCATCAGCGAAACATTGCGGAACTTCATAACAAAGCATAAACAAAGTTATGCTATGCATGGATATACTATTTGATCTTCCTGAGCGGTTCTTGCTACATATTTTGTTATATAACTCTGAGGTGTGCAGGTATTTGCAGTTCTACCTTATATAATATCATAGTATACTATCTTACCAATATAACGCAATCAAAACATCAGTGACACTTTGCAGAACTTCAAACAAAGGGTAAACAAAGTTATACTATGCACGTATGTACTATTTGATCATCCTGAGCGGTTCTTGCTACATATTTAGTTAAATAACTCTGAGCTTTGCAGGTATTTGCAGTTCTAACTTATATAATATCAATGCATACTATCTTATCAATACGACGTAATCAAAACATCAGCGAAACATTGCGGAACTTCATAACAAAGCGTAAACAAAGTTATACTATGCACGTATGTACTATTTGATCGTCCTCGGCGGTTCTAAATACATATTTTGCCATATCACTCTCAGGTTTGTAGGTAGTTGCAGTTCTACCTTATATAATATCATAGTATAATATCTTACCAATACGACGCAATTAAAACATCAGCGAAACTTTGCGGAACTTCATAACAAAGCGTAAACAAAGTTATACTATGCACGGATGTACTATTGGATTATCTAGAGCGGTCCTTGCTACATATTTAGTTAAATAACTCTGAGTTTTGCACGTAGTTGAAGTTCTATCTTATATAATATCAAAGTATACTATCTTACTAATTGCGACGCAACCAAAACATCAGCGAAACTTTGCGGAACTTCATAACAAAGCGTAAACAAAGTTATACTATGCACGTATGTACTATTTGATCATCCTGAGCGGTTCTTGCTACATATTTAGTTAAATAACTCTGAGCTTTGCAGGTATTTGCAGTTCTAACTTATATAATATCAATGCATACTATCTTATCAATACGACGTAATCAAAACATCAGCGAAACATTGCGGAATTTCATAACAAAGCGTAAACAAAGTTATACTATGCACGTATGTACTATTTGATCATCCTGAGCGGTTCTTGCTACATATTTAGTAAAATAACTCTGAGCTTTGCAGGTATTTGCAGTTCTAACTTATATAATATCAGTGCATACTATCTTATCAATACGACGTAATCAAAACATCAGCGAAACATTGCGGAACTTCATAACAAAGCGTAAACAAAGTTATACTATGCACGGATGTACTATTTGATCATCCAGAGCGGTTCTTGGTACATATTTAGTTTAATAACTCTGAGGTTTGCAGGTAGTTGCAGTTCTATCGTATATAATATCATAGTATACTATCTTACCAATACGACGCAATTAAACCATCAGCGAAACATTGCGGAACTTCATAACAAAGCATAAACAAAGTTATACTATGCACGGATATACTATTAGATCTTCCTGAGCGGTTCTTGCTACATATTTTGTTATATAACTCTGAGGTGTGCAGGTATTTGCAGTTCTAACTTATCTAATATCAATGTATACTATCTTATCAATACGACGTAATCAAAACATCAGCGAAACATTGCGGAACTTCATAACAAAGCGTAAACAAAGTTATACTATGCACGTATGTACTATTTGATCATCCTGAGCGGTTCTTGCTACATATTTAGTTAAATAACTCTGAGCTTTGCAGGTATTTGCAGTTCTAACTTATATAATATCAGTGCATACTATCTTATCAATACGACGTAATCAAAACATCAGCGAAACATTGCGGAACTTCATAACAAAGCGTAAACAAAGTTATACTATGCACGGATGTACTATTTGATCATCCAGAGCGGTTCTTGGTACATATTTAGTTTAATAACTCTGAGGTTTGCAGGTAGTTGCAGTTCTATCGTATATAATATCATAGTATACTATCTTACCAATACGACGCAATTAAACCATCAGCGAAACATTGCGGAACTTCATAACAAAGCATAAACAAAGTTATACTATGCACGGATATACTATTAGATCTTCCTGAGCGGTTCTTGCTACATATTTTGTTATATAACTCTGAGGTGTGCAGGTATTTGCAGTTCTAACTTATCTAATATCAATGTATACTATCTTATCAATACGACGTAATCAAAACATCAGCGAAACATTGCGGAACTTCATAACAAAGCGTAAACAAAGTTATACTATGCACGGATGTACTATTTGATCATCCAGAGCGGTTCTTGGTACATATTTAGTTTAATAACTCTGAGGTTTGCAGGTAGTTGCAGTTCTATCGTATATAATATCATAGTATACTATCTTACCAATACGACGCAATTAAACCATCAGCGAAACATTGCGGAACTTCATAACAAAGCATAAACAAAGTTATACTATGCATGGATATACTATTTGATCTTCCTGAGCGGTTCTTGCTACATATTTTGTTATATAACTCTGAGGTGTGCAGGTATTTGCAGTTCTACCTTATATAATATCATAGTATACTATCTTACCAATATAACGCAATCAAAACATCAGTGACACTTTGCAGAACTTCAAACAAAGGGTAAACAAAGTTATACTATGCACGTATGTACTATTTGATCATCCTGAGCGGTTCTTGCTACATATTTAGTTAAATAACTCTGAGCTTTGTAGGTATTTACAGTTCTAACTTATATAATATCAAAGCATACTATCTTATCAATACGACGTAATCAAAACATCAGCGAAACATTGCGGAACTTCATAACAAAGCGTAAACAAAGTTATACTATGCACGTATGTACTATTTGATCGTCCTCAGCGGTTCTAAATACATATTTTGCCATATCACTCTCAGGTTTGTAGGTAGTTGCAGTTCTACCTTATATAATATCATAGTATAATATCTTACCAATACGACGCAATTAAAACATCAGCGAAACTTTGCGGAACTTCATAACAAAGCGTAAACAAAGTTATACTATGCACGGATGTACTATTGGATTATCTAGAGCGGTCCTTGCTACATATTTAGTTAAATAACTCTGAGTTTTGCACGTAGTTGAAGTTCTATCTTATATAATATCAAAGTATACTATCTTACTAATTGCGACGCAACCAAAACATCAGCGAAACTTTGCGGAACTTCATAACAAAGCGTAAACAAAGTTATACTATGCACGTATGTACTATTTGATAATCCTGAGCGGTTCTTGCTACATATTTAGTTAAATAACTCTGAGCTTTGCAGGTATTTTCAGTTCTACCTTATATAATATCATAGTATACTATCTTACCTTTACGACGCAATCAAAACATCAGTGACACTTTGCGGAATTTCATAAGAAAGCGAGAACGAAGTTATACTATGCACGGATGTACTATTTGATCATCCAGAGCGGTCCTTGCTACATATTTAGTTAAATAACTCTGAGGTTTGCAGGTAGTTGCAGTTCTATCTTATATAATATTAAAGTATACTATCTTACTAATTGCGACGCAATCAAAACATCAGCGAAAATATTGCGGAACTTCATAACAAAGCGTAAACAAAGTTATACTATGCACGGATGTAATATTTGAACATCCAGAGCGGTTCTTGGTACATATTTAGTTTAATAACTCTGAGGTTTGCAGGTAGTTGCAGTTCTATCTTATATAATATCATAGTATACTATCTTACCAATACGACGTAATTAAAACATCAGCGAAACATTGCGGAACTTCATAACAAAGCGTAAACAAAGTTATACTATGCACGTATGTACTATTTGATCATCCTGAGCGGTTCTTGCTACATATTTAGTTAAATAACTCTGAGCTTTGCAGGTATTTGCAGTTCTAACTTATATAATATCAATGCATACTATCTTATCAATACGACGTAATCAAAACATCAGCGAAACATTGCGGAACTTCATAACAAAGCGTAAACAAAGTTATACTATGCACGTATGTACTATTTGATCGTCCTGAGCGGTTCTAAATACATATTTTGCCATATCACTCTCAGGTTTGTAGGTAGTTGCAGTTCTACCTTATATAATATCATAGTATACTATCTTACCAATATAACGCAATCAAAACATCAGTGACACTTTGCAGAACTTCATAACAAAGCGTAAACAAAGTTATACTATGCACGTATGTACTATTTGATCATCCTGAGCGGTTCTTGCTACATATTTTGTTAAATAACTCTGAGCTTTGCAGGTATTTGCAGTTCTAACTTATATAATATCATAGTATACTATCTTACCAATACGACGCAATTAAACCATCAGCGAAACATTGCGGAACTTCATAACAAAGCATAAACAAAGTTATACTATGCACGGATATACTATTTGATCTTCCTGAGCGGTTCTTGCAACATATTTTGTTATATAACTCTGAGGTGTGCAGGTATTTGCAGTTCTAACTTATCTAATATCAATGCATACTATCTTATCAATACGACGTAATCAAAACATCAGCGAAACATTGCGGAACTTCATAACAAAGCGTAAACAAAGTTATACTATGCACGTATGTACTATTTGATCATCCTGAGCGGTTCTTGCTACATATTTAGTTAAATAACTCTGAGGTTTGCATGTAGTTGCAGTTCTATCTGATATAATATCATAGTATAAAATCTTACCAATACGACGCAATCAAAACATCAGTGACACTTTGCGGAATTTCATAAAAAAGCGAGAACAAAGTTATACTATGCACGGATGTACTATTTGATCATCCAGAGCGGTTCTTGCTACATATTTAGTTAAATAACTCTGAGGTTTGCGGGTAGTTGCAGTTCTATCTTATATAATATCATAGTATACTATCTTACCAATACGACGCAATTAAACCATCAGCGAAACATTGCGGAACTTCATAACAAAGCATAAACATAGTTATACTATGCACGGATATACTATTAGATCTTCCTGAGCGGTTCTTGCTACATATTTTATTATATAACTCTGATGTGTGCAGGTATTTGCAGTTCTAACTTATCTAATATCAATGCATACTATCTTATCAATACGACGTAATCAAAACATCAGCGAAACATTGCGGAACTTCATAACAAAGCGTAAACAAAGTTATACTATGCACGTATGTACTATTTGATCATCCTGAGCGGTTCTTGCTACATATTTAGTTAAATAACTCTGAGCTTTGCAGGTATTTGCAGTTCTAACTTATCTAATATCAGTGCATACTATCTTATCAATACGACGTAATCAAAACATCAGCGAAACATTGCGGAACTTCATAACAAAGCCTAAACAAAGTTATACTATGCACGTATGTACTATTTGATCATCCTGAGCGGTTCTTGCTACATATTTAGTTAAATAACTCTGAGCTTTGCAGGTATTTGCAGTTCTAACTTATATAATATCAGTGCATACTATCTTATCAATACGACGTAATCAAAACATCAGCGAAACATTGCGGAACTTCATAACAAAGCATAAACAAAGTTATACTATGCACGGATATACTATTAGAACTTCCTGAGCGGTTCTTGCTACATATTTTGTTATATAACTCTGAGGTGTGCAGGTATTTGCAGTTCTAACTTATCTAATATCAATGTATACTATCTTATCAATACGACGTAATCAAAACATCAGCGAAACATTGCGGAACTTCATAACAAAGCGTAAACAAAGTTATAAATAACTCTGAGCTTTGCAGGTATTTGCAGTTCTAACTTATATAATATCAAAGTATACTATCTTATCAATACGACGCAATCAAAACCTCAGCGAAACTCTCCGGAACTTCATAACAAAGCGTGAACAAAGTTATACTATGCACGGATGTACTATTTGATCGTCCTGAGCGGTTCTTGCTACATATTTAGTTAAATAACTCTGAGCTTTGCAGGTATTTTCAGTCTACCTTATATAATATCATAGTATACTATCTTACCAATACGACGCAATCAAAACATCAGTGACACTTTGCGGAATTTCATAAGAAAGCGAGAACAAAGTTATACTATGCATGGATGTACTAGTTGATCTTCCTGAGCGGTTCTTGCTACATATTTTGATACATAACTCTGAGGTGTGCAGGTATTTGCAGTCCTAACTTATCTAATATCAATGCATACTATCTTATCAATACGACGTAATCAAAACATCAGCGAAACATTGCGGAACTTCATAACAAAGCCTAAACAAAGTTATACTATGCACGTATGTACTATTTGATCATCCTGAGCGGTTCTTGCTACATATTTAGTTAAATAACTCTGAGCTTTGCAGGTATTTGCAGTTCTAACTTATATAATATCAGTGCACACTATCTTATCAATACGACGTAATCAAAACATCAGCGAAACATTGCGGAACTTCATAACAAAGCGTAAACAAAGTTATACTATGCACGTATGTACTATTTGATCATCCTGAGCGGTTCTTGCTACATATTTAGTTAAATAACTCTGAGCTTTGCAGGTATTTGCAGTTCTAACTTATATAATATCAATGCATACTATCTTATCAATACGACGTAATCAAAACATCAGCGAAACATTGCGGAACTTCATAACAAAGCGTAAACAAAGTTATACTATGCACGTATGTACTATTTGATCATCCTGAGCGGTTCTTGCTACATATTTTGTTAAATAACTCTGAGCTTTGCAGGTATTTGCAGTTCTAACTTATATAATATCATAGTATACTATCTTACCAATACGACGCAATTAAACCATCAGCGAAACATTGCGGAACTTCATAACAAAGCATAAACAAAGTTATACTATGCACGGATATACTATTTGATCTTCCTGAGCGGTTCTTGCTACATATTTTGTTATATAACTCTGAGGTGTGCAGGTATTTGCAGTTCTAACTTATCTAATATCAATGCATACTATCTTATCAATACGACGTAATCAAAACATCAGCGAAACATTGCGGAACTTCATAACAAAGCGTAAACAAAGTTATACTATGCACGTATGTACTATTTGATCATCCTGAGCGGTTCTTGCTACATATTTAGTTAAATAACTCTGAGGTTTGCATGTAGTTGCAGTTCTATCTGATATAATATCATAGTATAAAATCTTACCAATACGACGCAATCAAAACATCAGTGACACTTTGCGGAATTTCATAAAAAAGCGAGAACGAAGTTATACTATGCACGGATGTACTATTTGATCATCCAGAGCGGTTCTTGCTACATATTTAGTTAAATAACTCTGAGGTTTGCAGGTAGTTGCAGTTCTATTTTATATAATATCATAGTATACTATCTTACCAATACGACGCAATTAAACCATCAGCGAAACATTGCGGAACTTCATAACAAAGCATAAACAAAGTTATACTATGCACGGATATACTATTAGATCTTCCTGAGCGGTTCTTGCTACATATTTTGTTATATAACTCTGAGGTGTGCAGGTATTTGCAGTTCTAACTTATCTAATATCAATGTATACTATCTTATCAATACGACGTAATCAAAACATCAGCGAAACATTGCGGAACTTCATAACAAAGCGTAAACAAAGTTATAAATAACTCTGAGCTTTGCAGGTATTTGCAGTTCTATCTTATATAATATCAAAGTATACTATCTTACCAATACGACGCAATCAAAACATCAGTGACACTTTGCGGAATTTCATAAGAAAGCGAGAACGAAGTTATACTATGCACGGATGTACTATTTGATCGTCCTGAGCGGTTCTAAATACATATTTTGCCACATCACTCTCAGGTTTATAGGTAGTTGCAGTTCTACCTTATATAATATCATAGTATAATATCTTACCAATACGACGCAATTAAAACATGAGCGACACTTTGCGGAATTTCATAAGAAATCGAGAACAAAGTTATACTATGCACGGATATACTATTTGATCTTCCCGAGCGGTTCTTGCTACATATTTTGTTATATAACTCTGAGGTGTGCAGGTATTTGGAGTTCTAACTTATCTAATATCAATGCATACTATCTTATCAATACGACGTAATCAAAACATCAGCGAAACATTGCGGAACTTCATAACAAAGCGTAAACAATGTTATACTATGCACGTATGTACTATTTGATCATCCTGAGCGGTTCTTGCTACATATTTAGTTAAATAACTCTGAGGTTTGCATGTAGTTGCAGTTCTATCTTATATAATATCAAAGTATACTATCCCACCAATACGACGCCATCAAAACCTCAGCGAAACTTTGCGGAACTTCATAACAAAGCGTAAACAAAGTTATACTATGCACGGATGTACTATTTGATCATCTAGAGCGGTTCTTGCTACATATTTAGTTAAATAACTCTGAGTTTTGCACGTAGTTGCAATTCCATCTTATATAATATCAATGTATACTATCTTACTAATTGCGACGCAATCAAAACATCAGCGAAACATTGCGGAACTTCATAACAAAGCGTAAACAAAGTTATAAATAACTCTGAGCTTTGCAGGTATTTGCAGTTCTAACTTATATAATATCAAAGTATACTATCTTATCAATACGACGCAATCAAAACCTCAGCGAAACATTGTGGAATTTCATAACAAAGCGTGAACAAAGTTATTCTATGAACGGATGTACTATTTGATCGTCCTGAGCGGTTCTAAATACATATTTTGCCACATCACTCTCAGGTTTGTAGGTAGTTGCAGTTCTACCTTATATAATATCATAGTATAATATCCCACCAATACGACGCAATTAAAACATGAGCGACACTTTGCGGAATTTCATAAGAAATCGAGAACAAAGTTATACTATGCACGGATATACTATTTGATCTTCCTGAGCGGTTCTTGCTACATATTTTGTTATATAACTCTGAGGTGTGCAGGTATTTGGAGTTCTAACTTATCTAATATCAATGCATACTATCTTATCAATACGACGTAATCAAAACATCTGCGAAACATTGCGAAACTTCATAACAAAGCGTAAGCAATGTTATACTATGCACGTATGTACTATTTGATAATCCTGAGCGGTTCTTGCTACATATTTAGTTAAATAACTCTGAGCTTTGCAGGTATTTTCAGTTCTACCTTATATAATATCATAGTATACTATCTTACCAATACGACGCAATCAAAACATCAGTGACACTTTGCGGAATTTCATAAGAAAGCGAGAACGAAGTTATACTATGCACGGATGTACTATTTGATCATCCAGAGCGGATCTTGCTACATATTTAGTTAAATAACTCTGAGGTTTGCAGGTAGTTGCAGTTCTATCTTATAAATATCATAGTATACTATCTTACCAATACGACGCAATTAAACCATCAGCGAAACATTGCGGAACTTCATAAGAAATCGAGAACAAAGTTATACTATGCATGAATATACTATTTGATCTTCCTGAGCGGTTCTTGCTACATATTTTGTTATATAACTCTGAGGTGTGCAGGTATTTGCAGTTCTACCTTATATAATATCATAGTATACTATCTTACCAATACAACGCAATCAAAACATCAGTGACACTTTGCAGAACTTCAAACAAAGGGTAAACAAAGTTATACTATGCACTGTCACGTTGCCTGGGTTTTCCCGATCCGACGGACGGCGAAAACCTGGGCAACTACGGGTTTTAAGGCGGTAAAGCCGGGCCACGCACCGGCCGCGCGGTACGCGGTCCACCCGCGACAAACGACGCGTCGAAAAGTCGGTTTTCGGGAACTTTACTTGAGGAACGAGTCCTGATAACGGGCGCCAGGCATCGCGAGATGCCACACGAAACTCTAATGGATTTCACTGAGACGCGACAAGGAATCCCGACTTTCCGACGGCCGCGCGATATCCGGGATAGCTCACCCGGGACCAGGATTCGACGGGAAGAGTACGGGACGTTCCCCGCGGCGGGAAGGTTTCTCAAAGCAATCGAATGCGAATTAGGGCTTTACGATCGTTTATTACACGAAGGTGTTACATACGGCTGCCGGGAGGTCGCCCGGCAGCAGTCAGAAAGAAGCCCGCGCGATACCGGTTGTTATTCGGCGGATTTTCGGCCGCTCGCGCTCTTATCGCTCGATTTGCGCGTCGGACACGACCCTGGACGCGGTGTTCGGCGTCGCTGTTACAAAAGTGTCGAGCGAGATGGGACCGTGTCCCGATGTTACACACGAAACAGGTTGTCCACAACCGTAACGAAGAATAGCAGTCGGAAACGGCGATTTCGCACCGTCGCGTCGTCCCACCGTGGGCAGTCTCTAAGTAAAGCCAAACAAATCTGGGATTTCTCCCCACCAAAATCGTCGACGGACGGATCCCCCGCGAATATGTAATTTCGCGTTACAAACCCAACCCGCCCGTTCGACGACCGACGCTCCCGTGCCCCACGCGGAACTCTAAGTAACGCGCTGTTCCGGCAGCAACGGAATACGTCGTAACGACGCAAATCGCGGTCGTTCACCAAAACGTTGCCGAGCCAACACGAAATCAGAAATCACCAAATCGTCAAGAGAGAAAGCCTGATCGGGACTTACCAATCGGCACAGCTCCGCTCAATTACTTCCGGCAGCAACTCTCAAGTGGTATCAGTTCTTGGTTAACAAAGTACTAGATCTTAAGCAATGTTTAAGTTACTACGACTCGCGAAGGTCTTCGGCACAGTGACCTACTTCGGTTCGGCTCGGCAGCGCGGAAGCGAGGCGTCCCCCGTTTTCCTAAATTTCCCTACTCCGGCGCGACGCTCGGACCTATCGCGATTTTCGGCGCGGCAGGGCCGCGCCCGACGATCCGGGGACCATGACGTTCGGCAATGGGTGTGGCCGTTGGACGCCGATTGGCGGTTTTTCCGCGGAGGAAGATCCCGAGCCAATCCCGCGTCGGACTCTCGGCATTTGGCGGGTGAGGCAGCCGTGAGGTGGAGACGATCGTCTTCTCCAGTCCGAGTTCCCTCGACGGCTCCTCCAGGCTGGTGAACCTGGGCTCGGTTTCTCCCTCTCTGTCCAATGTTTTCTTGGCCACGTCTCTCGAGCGCCTCTCTCCGAGGTTTCCCGCTTCCGGCAGCGTAGGGAAAGAAGTCCGGGTCCCCTTGGGACCCGGATACGATCCTGGAATTCGCGTCGCGTCAAGTGGCGCGGCGTTTAAAACGCATCATTTCTCAGCCCTTGATCAGTTGAGACTGTCCCAGGGAGAGCGTTCGCGGGTGCCGAAGTCGCATTTGATACGACCAGAGAGGGGTCCGGTCTTATGCCACAGGTTCGGAGGGACGTGGCAATTCTGCCACGTCACAACTCCTCCCCCCCCGGGAGAGACCGGGCCCTACCGATGGCAGCCACCGATCAGGCTTTCGCGGGCCCGGCAACGAACGCTCTTCCTTAGAGAATCCCACGGTTTTCACACAAAAGATATCGATACAACATACCTGACAAGTACCCTTCACCAATGTAATTTCCCACAAATAGTTACACGATCACAAAGGTTCGGGCGAGATACCCGCTTCCGGCCGGCACCAATTTACCTGGTTCGCGAATTTCTTAGCTAACACGGAGGGAGTTCGAGGCGATGGGGTTCGCAACGCAATATCAAAAAAAATTTTGATTCCTGTGTTCCGGCAGCGACTGACTCTTGTTTTCCGGCAGCGGTTGACTATCTAGTATCCGTCTTCTTTCTGCCTCGTCGCCAGTCTCGTGTTATTTTCGATCCTAAATGATTCTTGTTCTGAACTTAGGTATATTCAATCCTTGAATACTCTTCACGCTGGGAAGGAGCCATCCTTCTGCTGGGCCTCCTGAGGACCGCTTTGGAGGGAGATCTCGGCAGCTGTAGTAGAGAAGTAGGTCGTTCTGCCCTGTGCGGGTCCACCGTTACTTTCTTCTGCTCCGTGTGGAAGCGAGCCTACCCGGCCCGGTGCTCCCACTCGACGGCCTCCACGCGGGTCTTTAGCTGGTTGGTGTACGTCAAGGATCCTGCTGCCCTTCCCTCCCTGGTTGGCGTGGGAGGCGACGGGGCTCCTGTGAGGCCTCGTCCTGGTTTCCGGACCCGGTGGGCTCCGGCTCCTCGGGGTCGCTTTCCGTGGCAGACCCGGGGGTATCTCCGGCACCTTGTCAGCTCGAGTGGTGGGCTCTGCCACCAGAGTGTCCTCAACCGTCTGGCTCGGTGGAGGGTCCAACGGCAGCTCTTCTAGGTCCCCGTCGAATGGGTCATCGTCGTCCCTAGTCCGGGGCTCGGCAGCTGGTCCGACTCAGGGCGGTAGTCGGCCGATTGGCATAGGATGGCGTAGCTCTTTTGCTTCTCCTCCACTGTTACCTCCGCTTCTGGGGAGACCGTTTTTGGAGCGGCTAGGCACGGGTATGATCTGTCGCCATGTTTGATTGGTCACTCTCCGTGGTCCTTTCTGGTTGATCTCCGCTAGGTGGTCGCGGGGCGCTGTGCCTATCTCCAGCCGATTGTCGGTGGCGTAGGCCACTTTCGATGTCTCCCTAAGCCTGTCCAGGGGGTTGCCCATCGTTAGCATTGTGGCTCCGGCAGCTATCAAGTAACGGCTAGAGTTTTGCCGTATTCCGTCACTAGGTGTTACACGACTGGCGGTATTCTCTTTCGTATAGTTCCTTGTCCGACGTATTTCGGTACTAATGTGACCGTAACATTTTGGGCCGTGGGCGAAAGGACACGTTGCCGTCGTCACCCTTCATCCCCTACCTCAAACTCTCAATCTCGATTTCGCAATTTATAGGGACGCGCCTGTCGACTATACGCGTCTTCATATTTTTCCGAACACCCAGCTCCTTCACACCGGCAGCTGGGCGACCCTATTTTTCCACGGTTTCGTGGACCTTACGTCGAAATCTAGGGGCGGCTCGGCGCTCGCCCGTGCACATTTGACCGGTCGCGGTTCTCGCCCGAAATTTACAAAGGCTGGGGAAGCCTGTACAACGGAATGTCGTGCGGTGTCGTGCGCCAATTGAAATTGGGGTACGTCCGTAGGAGGTAGGCATGACCGGACCTGCTAGGAGGACCCGGACCCATGACATCCGCAGCTACCACTGACCCTGGTCCGTCCATACGGCACCGGCCCGTCAACCCCGGAAGGGAGTGTCTGCTCCACTTTCGGTAGTTGACCGGTCGTAGAGCGTCTTACGTATTCGATCCGGTACTTTCCGGGCCAGTAGCCGCGCGTCGCGATACGATGGTATATCTTTTTTTTTTCTCTGTCCCGTTTACGGACTCTCATGCGCCTCCTGCAGGATCTCGGCTCTGCGTTCCTCTGAAAACGACAACTTCCACGAATTTCCCTTTGTACCCCCTCGCGCGCACTGCGGCAAATATCGAAGTCCCCCCCCCCCAAAAGGCGCGCGAGAATACATCCGGCATCTTATTTAAGGCAGGTCTCTGCGGGTGGGGGAACGTTCGCCCGAGGTTTCCGAAAAAAAAAAAAATTCCCGTACACTGCGCCAAAATCTTACTAGTTCGTCCACTCGCCCTACCACGTTTCGTACCATTGAGTTGTCATCCAATCTAAGCCTTCCGGCAGCCAATGAAATAACTGTTCGTCCACGATTTTATAATATTTCCTTAGTTGGAGTAGGCGATCCAGGAAGGCTTCCGAGTCCTCCCTGGGTGCCCTGGAAATTCTAATTCGTCATTTTCGCCTTGTTTCTTAGATTGGGGTTCTCCAATAAAACACGTTTCTTGGTACTGTTGTGGGCCTAGCGTGTGAGCGACTCGCTGTTCGTTTATTTCCTATCCTATCGGGTACGTGGTGTAAGGGGTACGGCTTCCTACGAAAATCCGGCAGCGGTAGAATCATGCTATTCGGCGATGATCTATTCGTTCACGCATGTTCTTCTGTTGTTAATATTTCAACGGATCAAAGCAATGCGTTCCCGTATACCGACTTCGCGTCCCCCACGTCCCCTTCGTCACGTTCCGCTTGATTCTTCGCGAGAGGCCATAAACATCGGGTGTTTGTGTTTTGTTTACTTCGCTCAGGCGAGGCGACCCTGGCCTTGCTAAGCTACGCGCTTGAACAATGGAACGCTGTCTCAATCGGCAGCAGAAAAACTTCCCCGAATTCCTCGGGAATTATATCGGGTGTCCTTTGAATTTCTTAATTTTCACCGGCAGCACGATTATTATTTTCGATATCCGTGGCTTTCCCCAGCGATCTTTACACGTGGTTCGATAATCGCGTATTTTACCGCTCGCTAAATATTTCATCGCTTCGTGATTTCGCTAATTTCTTTTAGCTCGACAATTAAGATGACGGCACGATCAACGGCACATCACATAACATAAATTATACATTTGCAAAATATAACCTTGGCATAATACATCAAAAATACAATTTCATATGTCATCAAATATCATTCCACAAAGCATAAAATATAATTCCATAAAACATCATCAAATGTAAATCATTGAAATATCATAAAATGTCCACTTCATCAAGTATCACCCATTACGTATTCTCAAATCACAATTAGCAATAGTGTAATCAAATAAAATTAAAATCACTTAACAAAATAAATATGAGATTCGCAAAATAAATACGGCAATAATAAAATAACAAACTAAAATACGAGATTAACAAAATAAATTAGGAAACAACAAAATAAATAGGGAGAATTACAAAATAACTAAAGAAATAACAAAATAAATTACGGGAATCACGAAATAAATAAGGAACAACGAAATAAATTAAGGAACAACACCAAAATAAATAAGGACTTAATGAAACTAATAAATAAGCAACAAAATAAATTAATAACAAAATAAATCGATAACGAAATAAATTAGTAACGAAATAAATACTAACGAAATCAGTAAATAAAATCGGAACAACGAATAAGTAACGCAATAAGAGAATTAATTTCTGAATACTATTTTGGGTTTCTTCCTTAGATAAATTCTTTAATCTTTCGTACGGTAATTTTCTGGACAATTCTCTGTATGGATACTTGATTCCGTGGGACCACACATCAACAAAATTCAATAAAAAAAAATACACATTTCGTAAATAACATCATCAATATTTCAATAAATTTCACAAAATACCATTTTTGTGCGTTGGCTCGTCATCTTAGCGCAAATTCGGTTTTATACGCGGTGGTACTTGTCAGGTTTTCGACGCGACGGTACCGATCGCGTTCCGACCTCGTATTCCCGGTACGCGTGAAATTTCTGTGAGAGCCCCGCACTCTCCTCGCTCGTCTTAAATGAACGAGCCTTTCGAATTTTATTTTTCAGGCTAGATTTTAAGTGCCAATTTTATACACGGGTCGTTTCAAAGCCTGTTCGGGCGCCAATTTGTCACGTTGCTTGGGTTTTCCCGATCCGACGGACGGAGAAAACCTGGGCAACTACGGGTTTTAAGGCGGTAAAGCCGGGCCACGCACCGGCCGCGCGGTACGCGGTCCACCCGCGACAAACGACGCGTCGAAAAGTCGGTTTTCGGGAACTTTACTTGAGGAACGAGTCCTGATAACAGGCGCCAGACATCGCGAGATGCCACACGAAACTCTAATGGATTTCACTGAGACGCGACAAGGAATCCCGACTTTCCGACGGCCGCGCGATATCCGGGATAGCTCACCCGGGACCAGGATTCGACGGGAAGAGTACGGGACGTTCCCCGCGGCGGGAAGGTTTCTCAAAGCAATTGAATGCGAATTAGGGCTTTACGATCGTTTATTACACGAAGGTGTTACATACGGCTGCCGGGAGGTCGCCCGGCAGCAGTCAGAAAGAAGCCCGCGCGATACCGGTTGTTATTCGGCGGATTTTCGGCCGCTCGCGCTCTTATCGCTCGATTTGCGCGTCGGACACGACCCTGGACGCGGTGTTCGGCGTCGCTGTTACAAAAGTGTCGAGCGAGATGGGACCGTGTCCCGATGTTACACGCGAAACAGGTTGTCCACAACCGTAACGAAGAATAGCAGTCGGAAACGGCGATTTCGCACCGTCGCGTCGTCCCACCGTGGGCAGTCTCTAAGTAAAGCCAAACAAATCTGGGATTTCTCCCCACCAAAATCGTCGACGGACGGATCCCCCGCGAATACGTAATTTCGCGTTACAAACCCCAACCCGCCCGTTCGACGACCGACGCTCCCGTGCCCCACGCGGAACTCTAAGTAACGCGCTGTTCCGGCAGCAACGGAATACGTCGTAACGACGCAAATCGCGGTCGTTCACCAAAACGTTGCCGAGCCAACACGAAATCAGAAATCACCAAATCGTCAAGAGAGAAAGCCTGATCGGGACTTACCAATCGGCACAGCTCCGCTCAATTACTTCCGGCAGCAACTCTCAAGTGGTATCAGTTCTTGGTTAACAAAGTACTAGATCTTAAGCAATGTTTAAGTTACTACGACTCGCGAAGGTCTTCGGCACAGTGACCTACTTCGGTTCGGCTCGGCAGCGCGGAAGCGAGGCGTCCCCCGTTTTCCTAAATTTCCCTACTCCGGCGCGACGCTCGGACCTATCGCGATTTTCGGCGCGGCAGGGCCGCGCCCGACGATCCGGGGACCATGACGTTCGGCAATCGGTTTGGCCGTTGACGCCGATTGGCAGTTTTTCCGCGGAGGAAGATCCCGAGCCAATCCCGCGTCGGACTCTCGGCATTTGGCGGGTGAGGCAGCCGCGAGGTGGAGACGATCGTCTTCTCCAGTCCGAGTTCCCTCGACGGCTCCTCCAGGCTGGTGAACCTGGGCTCGGTTTCTCCCTCGCTGTCCAATGTTTTCTTGGCCACGTCTCTCGAGCGCCTCTCTCCGAGGTTTCCCGCTTCCGGCAGCGTAGGCAAAGAAGTCCGGGTCCCCCTGTTACCCGGATACGATCCTGGAATTCACGTCGCGTCAAGTGGCGCGGCGTTTAAAACGCATCATTTCTCAGCCCTTGATCAGTTGAGACTGTCCCAGGGAGAGCGTTCGCGGGTGCCGAAGTCGCATTTGATACGACCAGAGAGGGGCCCGGTCTTATGCCACAGGTTCGGAGGGACGTGGAAATTCTGCCACGTCACAGCACGTATGTACTATTTGATCATCCTGAGCGGTTCTTGCTACACATTTTCTTCAATAACTCTGAGCTTTGCAGGTATTTGCAGTTCTAACTTATATAATATCAAAGTATACTATCTTATCAATACGACGCAATCAAAACCTAAGCGAAACATTGCGGAATTTCATAACAAAGCGTGAACAAAGTTATACTATGCACGGATGTACTATTTGATCGTCCTGAGAGGTTCTAAATACATATTTTGCCATATCACTCTCAGGTTTGTAGGTAGTTGCAGTCCTACCTTATATAATATCATAGTATAATATCTTACCAATACGACGCAATTAAAACATCAGCGAAACTTTGCGGAATTTCATAAGAAATCGAGAACAAAGTTATACTATGCACGGATATACGATTTGATCTTCCTGAGCGGTTCTTGCTACATATTTTGATACATAACTCTGAGGTGTGCAGGTATTTGCAGTCCTAACTTATCTAATATCAATGCATACTATCTTATCAATACGACGTAATCAAAACATCAGCGAAACATTGCGGAACTTCATAACAAAGCGTAAACAAAGTTATACTATGCACGGATCTACTATTTGATCATATAGAGCGGTGCTTGCTACATATTTAGTTAAATAACTCTGAGTTTTGCACGTAGTTGAAGTTCTATCTTATATAATATCAAAGTATACTATCTTACTAATTGCGACGGAATCAAAACATCAGCGAAACCTTGCGGAACTTCATAACAAAGCGTAAACAAAGTTATACTATGCACGTATGTACTATTTGATAATCCTGAGCGGTTCTTGCTACATATTTAGTTAAATAACTCTGAGGTTTGCAGGTAGTTGCAGTTCTATCTTATATAATATCATAGTATACTATCTTACCAATACGACGCAATTAAACCATCAGCGAAACATTGCGGAACTTCATAACAAAGCATAAACAAAGTTATACTATGCACGGATATACTATTAGAACTTCCTGAGCGGTTCTTGCTACATATTTTGTTATATAACTCTGAGGTGTGCAGGTATTTGCAGTTCTAACTTATGTAATATCAATGTATACTATCTTATCAATACGACGTAATCAAAACATCAGCGAAACATTGCGGAACTTCATAACAAAGCGTAAACAAAGTTATAAATAACTCTGAGCTTTGCAGGTATTTGCAGTTCTAACTTATATAATATCAAAGTATACTATCTTATCAATACGACGCAATCAAAACCTCAGCGAAACTCTCCGGAACTTCATAACAAAGAGTAAACAAAGTTATAAATAACTCTGAGCTTTGCAGGTATTTGCAGTTCTAACTTATATAATATCAAAGTATACTATCTTATCAATACGACGCAATCAAAACCTCAGCGAAACTCTACGGAACTTCATAACAAAGCGTGAACAAAGTTATACTATGCACGGATGTACTATTTGATCGTCCTGAGCGGTTCTCAATAAATATTTTGCCATATCACTCTCAGGTTTGTAGGTAGTTGCAGTTCTACCTTATATAATATCATAGTATACTATCTTACCAATACGACGCAGTTAAAACATCAGCGACACTTTGCGGAATTTCATAAGAAATCGAGAACAAAGTTATACTATGCACGGATATACGATTTGATCTTCCTGAGCGGTTCTTGCTACATATTTTGATACATAACTCTGAGGTGTGCAGGTATTTGCAGTCCTAACTTATCTAATATCAATGCATACTATCTTATCAATACGACGTAATCAAAACATCAGCGAAACATTGCGGAACTTCATAACAAAGCGTAAACAAAGTTATACTATGCACGTATGTACTATTTGATCATCCTGAGCGGTTCTTGCTACATATTTAGTTAAATAACTCTGAGGTTTGCATGTAGTTGCAGTTCAATCTTATATAATATCAAAGTATACTATCCCACCAATACGACGCCATCAAAACCTCAGCGAAACTTTGCGGAACTTCATAACAAAGCGTAAACAAAGTTATACTATGCACGGATGTACTATTTGATCATCTAGAGCGGTTCTTGCTACATATTTAGTTAAATAACTTTGAGTTTTGCACGTAGTTGCAGTTCTATATTATATAATATCAATGTATACTATCTTACTAATTGCAACGCAATCAAAACATCAGCGAAACTTTGCGGAACTTCATAACAAAGCGTAAACAAAGTTATACTATGCAGGTATGTACTATTTGATCATCCTGAGCGGTTCTTGCTACATATTTAGTTAAATAACTCTGAGCTTTGCAGGTATTTTCAGTTCTACCTTATATAATATCATAGTATACTATCTTACCTTTACGACGCAATCAAAACATCAGTGACACTTTGCGGAATTTCATAAGAAACCGAGAACGAAGTTATACTATGCACGGATGTACTATTTGATCATCCAGAGCGGTTCTTGCTACATATTTAGTTAAATAACTCTGAGGTTTGCAGGTAGTTGCAGTTCTATCTTATATAATATCATAGTATACTATCTTACCAATACGACGCAATTAAACTATCAGCGAAACATTGCGGAACTTCATAACAAAGCATAAACAAAGTTATACTATGCACGGATATACTATTAGAACTTCCTGAGCGGTTCTTGCTACATATTTTGTTATATAACTCTGAGGTGTGCAGGTATTTGCAGTTCTAACTTATCTAATATCAATGTATACTATCTTATCAATACGACGTAATCAAAACATCAGCGAAACATTGCGGAACTTCATAACAAAGCGTAAACAAAGTTATAAATGACTCTGAGCTTTGCAGGTATTTGCAGTTCTAACTTATATAATATCAAAGTATACTATCTTATCAATACGACGCAATCAAAACCTCAGCGAAACTCTCCGGAACTTCATAACAAAGCGTGAACAAAGTTATACTATGCACGGATGCACTATTTGATCATCTAGAGCGATTCTTGCTACATATTTAGTTAAATAACTTTGAGTTTTGGACGTAGTTGCAGTTCTATCTTATATAATATCAATGTATACTATCTTACTAATTGCAACGCAATCAAAACATCAGCGAAACTTTGCGGAACTTCATAACAAAGCGTAAACAAAGTTATACTATGCACGGATGTACTATTTGATCATCCAGAGCGGTTCTTGCTACATATTTAGTTAAATAACTCTGAGGTTTGCATGTAGTTGCAGTTCTATCTTATATAATATCAAAGTATACTATCCCACCAATACGACGCCATCAAAACCTCAGCGAAACTTTGCGGAACTTCATAACAAAGCGTAAACAAAGTTATACTATGCACGGATGTACTATTTGATCATCTAAAGCGGTTCTTGCTACATATTTAGTTAAATAACTTTGAGTTTTGGACGTAGTTGCAGTTCTATCTTATATAATATCAATGTATACTATCTTACTAATTGCAACGCAATCAAAACATCAGCGAAACTTTGCGGATCTTCATAACAAAGCGTAAACAAAGTTATACTATGCACGGATGTACTATTTGATCATCCAGAGCGGTTCTTGCTACATATTTAGTTAAATAACTCTCAGGTTTGTAGGTAGTTGCAGTACTACCTTATATAATATCATAGTATACTATCTTACCAATACGACGCAATTAAAACATCAGCGACACTTTGCGGAATTTCATAAGAAAGCGAGAACAAAGTTATACTATGCACGGATGTACTATTTGATCATCCAGAGCGGTTCTTGCTACATATTTAGTTAAATAACTCTGAGGTTTGCAGGTAGTTGCAGTTCTATCTTATATAATATCATAGTATACTATCTTATCAATACGACGTAATCAAAACATCAGCGAAACATTGCGGAACTTCATAACAAAGCATAAACAAAGTTATACTATGCACGGATATACTATTAGAACTTCCTGAGCGGTTCTTGCTACATATTTTGTTATATAACTCTGAGGTGTGCAGGTATTTGCAGTTCCAACTTATCTAATATCAATGTATACTATCTTATCAATACGACGTAATCAAAACATCAGCGAAACATTGCGGAACTTCATAACAAAGCGTAAACAAAGTTATAAATAACTCTGAGCTTTGCAGGTATTTGCAGTTCTAACTTATATAATATCAAAGTATACTATCTTATCAATACGACGCAATCAAAACCGCAGCGAAACTCTCCGGAACTTCATAACAAAGCGTGAACAAAGTTATACTATGCACGGATGTACTATTTGATCGTCCTGAGCGGTTCTCAATACATATTTTGCCATATCACTCTCAGGTTTGTAGGTAGTTGCAGTTCTACCTTATATAATATCATAGTATAATATCTTACCAATACGACGCAATTAAAACATCAGCGAAACTTTGCGGAACTTCATAACAAAGCGTAAACAAAGTTATACTATGCACGGATGTACTATTTGATCATCTAGAGCGGTCCTTGCTACATATTTAGTTAAATAACTCTGAGTTTTGCACGTAGTTGAAGTTCTATCTTATATAATATCAAAGTATACTATCTTACTAATTGCGACGCAATCAAAACATCAGCGAAACTTTGCGGAACTTCATAACAAAGCGTAAACAAAGTTATACTATGCACGTATGTACTATTTGATAATCCTAAGCGGTTCATGCTACATATTTAGCTAAATAACTCTGAGCTTTGCAGGTATTTTCAGTTCTACCTTATATAATATCATAGTATACTATCTTACCTTTACGACGCAATCAAAACATGAGTGACACTTTGCGGAATTTCATAAGAAAGCGAGAACGAAGTTATACTATGCACGGATGTACTATTTGATCATCCAGAGCGGTTCTTGCTACATATTTAGTTAAATAACTCTGAGGTTTGCAGGTAGTTGCAGTTCTATCTTATATAATATCATAGTATACTATCTTACCAATACGACGCAATTAAACCATCAGCGAAACATTGCGGAACTTCATAACAAAGCATAAACAAAGTTATACTATGCACGGATATACTATTAGAACTTCCTGAGCGGTTCTTGCTACATATTTTGTTATATAACTCTGAGGTGTGCAGGTATTTGCAGTTCTAACTTATCTAATATCAATGTATACTATGTTATCAATACGACGTAATCAAAACATCAGCGAAACATTGCGGAACTTCATAACAAAGCGTAAACAAAGTTATAAATGACTCTGAGCTTTGCAGGTATTTGCAGTTCTAACTTATATAATATCAAAGTATACTATCTTATCAATACGACGCAATCAAAACCTCAGCGAAACTCTCCGGAACTTCATAACAAAGCGTGAACAAAGTTATACTATGCACGGATGCACTATTTGATCATCTAGAGCGATTCTTGCTACATATTTAGTTAAATAACTTTGAGTTTTGGACGTAGTTGCAGTTCTATCTTATATAATATCAATGTATACTATCTTACTAATTGCAACGCAATCAAAACATCAGCGAAACTTTGCGGAACTTCATAACAAAGCGTAAACAAAGTTATACTATGCACGGATGTACTATTTGATCATCCAGAGCGGTTCTTGCTACATATTTAGTTAAATAACTCTGAGGTTTGCATGTAGTTGCAGTTCTATCTTATATAATATCAAAGTATACTATCCCACCAATACGACGCCATCAAAACCTCAGCGAAACTTTGCGGAACTTCATAACAAAGCGTAAACAAAGTTATACTATGCACGGATGTACTATTTGATCATCTAAAGCGGTTCTTGCTACATATTTAGTTAAATAACTTTGAGTTTTGGACGTAGTTGCAGTTCTATCTTATATAATATCAATGTATACTATCTTACTAATTGCAACGCAATCAAAACATCAGCGAAACTTTGCGGAACTTCATAACAAAGCGTAAACAAAGTTATACTATGCACGGATGTACTATTTGATCATCCAGAGCTGTTCTTGCTACATATTTAGTTAAATAACTCTCAGGTTTGTAGGTAGTTGCAGTACTACCTTATATAATATCATAGTATACTATCTTACCAATACGACGCAATTAAAACATCAGCGACACTTTGCGGAATTTCATAAGAAAGCGAGAACAAAGTTATACTATGCACGGATGTACTATTTGATCATCCAGAGCGGTTCTTGCTACATATTTAGTTAAATAACTCTGAGGTTTGTAGGTAGTTGCAGTTCTATCTTATATAATATCATAGTATACTATCTTATCAATACGACGTAATCAAAACATCAGCGAAACATTGCGGAACTTCATAACAAAGCATAAACAAAGTTATACTATGCACGGATATACTATTAGATCTTCCTGAGCGGTTCTTGCTACATATTTTGTTATATAACTCTGAGGTGTGCAGGTATTTGCAGTTCCAACTTATCTAATATCAATGTATACTATCTTATCAATACGACGTAATCAAAACATCAGCGAAACATTGCGGAACTTCATAACAAAGCGTAAACAAAGTTATAAATAACTCTGAGCTTTGCAGGTATTTGCAGTTCTAACTTATATAATATCAAAGTATACTATCTTATCAATACGACGCAATCAAAACCTCAGCGAAACTCTCCGGAACTTCATAACAAAGCGTGAACAAAGTTATACTATGCACGGATGTACTATTTGATCGTCCTGAGCGGTTCTCAATACATATTTTGCCATATCACTCTCAGGTTTGTAGGTAGTTGCAGTTCTACCCTATATAATATCATAGTATACTATCTTACCAATACGACGCAGTTAAAACATCAGCGACACTTTGCGGAATTTCATAAGAAATCGAGAACAAAGTTATACTATGCACGGATATACGATTTGATCTTCCTGAGCGGTTCTTGCTACATATTTTGATACATAACTCTGATGTGTGCAGGTATTTGCAGTCCTAACTTATCTAATATCAATGCATACTATCTTATCAGTACGACGTAATCAAAACATCAGCGAAACATTGCGGAACTTCATAACAAAGCGTAAACAAAGTTATACTATGCACGTATGTACTATTTGATCATCCTGAGCGGTTCTTGCTACATATTTAGTTAAATAACTCTTAGGTTTGCATGTAGTTGCAGTTCTATCTTATATAATATCATAGTATACTATCTTACCAATACGACGCAATCAAAACATCAGCGAAACATTGCGGAACTTCATAACAAAGCATAAACAAAGTTATACTATGCACGGATATACTATTAGAACTTCCTGAGCGGTTCTTGCTACATATTTTGTTATATAACTCTGAGGTGTGCAGGTATTTGCAGTCCTAACTTATCTAATATCAATGCATACTATCTTATCCGTACGACGTAATCAAAACATCAGCGAAACATTGCGGAACTTCATAACAAAGCGTAAACAAAGTTATACTATGCACGTATGTACTATTTGATCATCCTGAGCGGTTCTTGCTACATATTTAGTTAAATAACTCTGAGGTTTGCATGTAGTTGCAGTTCTATCTTATATAATATCAAAGTATACTATCCCACCAATACGACGCCATCAAAACCTCAGCGAAACTTTGCGGAACTTCATAACAAAGCGTAAACAAAGTTATACTATGCACGGATGTACTATTTGATCATCTAGAGCGGTTCTTGCTACATATTTAGTTAAATAACTTTGGGTTTTGCACGTAGTTGCAGTTCTATCTTATATAATATCAATGTATACTATCTTACTAATTGCAACGCAATCAAAACATCAGCGAAACTTTGCGGAACTTCATAACAAAGCGTAAACAAAGTTATACTATGCACGGATATACTACTTGATCATCCAGTGCGGTTCTTGCTACATATTTAGTTAAATAACTCTGAGGTTTGCAGGTAGTTGCAGTTCTATCTTATGTAATATCATAGTATACTATCTTACCAATACGACGCAATTAAACCATCAGCGAAACATTGCGGAACTTCATAACAAAGCGTAAACAAAGTTATACTATGCACGGATATACTATTAGATCTTCCTGAGCGGTTCTTGCTACATATTTTGTTATATAACTCTGAGGTGTGCATGTAGTTGCAGTTCTATCTTATATAATATCATAGTATACTATCTTACCAATACGACGCAATTAAAACATCAGCGACACTTTGCGGAACTTCATAACAAAGCGTAAACAAAGTTACACTATGCACGTATGTACTATTTGATCATCCTGAACGGTTCTTGCTACATATTTAGTTAAATAACTCTGAGCTTTGCAGGTATTTGCAGTTCTAACTTATATAATATCAATGCATACTATCTTACTAATTGCGACGCAATCAAAACATCAGCGAAACATTGCGGAACTTCATAACAAAGCGTAAACAAAGTTATAAATGACTCTGAGCTTTGCAGGTATTTGCAGTTCTAACTTATATAATATCAAAGTATACTATCTTATCAATACGACGCAATCAAAACCACAGCGAAACTCTCCGGAACTTCATAACAAAGCGTGAACAAAGTTATACTATGCACGGATGTACTATTTGATCATCCAGAGCGGTTCTTGCTACATATTTAGTTAAATAACTCTGAGGTTTGCATGTAGTTGCAGTTCTATCTTATATAATATCAAAGTATACTATCCCACCAATACGACGCCATCAAAACCTCAGCGAAACTTTGCGGAACTTCATAACAAAGCGTAAACAAAGTTATACTATGCACGGATGTACTATTTGATCATCTAGAGCGGTTCTTGCTACATATTTAGTTAAATAACTTTGAGTTTTGGACGTAGTTGCAGTTCTATCTTATATAATATCAATGTATACTATCTTACTAATTCCAACGCAATCAAAACATCAGCGAAACTTTGCGGAACTTCATAACAAAGCGTAAACAAAGTTATACTATGCACGGATGTACTATTTGATCATCCAGAGCGGTTCTTGCTACATATTTAGTTAAATAACTCTCAGGTTTGTAGGTAGTTGCAGTACTACCTTATATAATATCATAGTATACTATCTTACCAAAACGACGCAATTAAAACATCAGCGAAACATTGCGGAACTTCATAACAAAGCATAAACAAAGTTATACTATGCACGGATATACTATTAGAACTTCCTGAGCGGTTCTTGCTACATATTTTGTTATATAACTCTGAGGTGTGCAGGTATTTGCAGTTCTAACTTATCTAATATCAATGTATACTATCTTATCAATACGACGTAATCAAAACATCAGCGAAACATTGCGGAACTTCATAACAAAGCGTAAACAAAGTTATAAATGACTCTGAGCTTTGCAGGTATTTGCAGTTCTAACTTATATAATATCAAAGTATACTATCTTATCAATACGACGCAATCAAAACCACAGCGAAACTCTCCGGAACTTCATAACAAAGCGAGAACAAAGTTATACTATGCACGGATGTACTATTTGATCATCCAGAGCGGTTCTTGCTACATATTTAGTTAAATAACTCTGAGCTTTGCAGGTATTTTCAGTTCTACCTTATATAATATCATAGTATACTATCTTACCAATACGACGCAATCAAAACATCATTGACACTTTGCGGAATTTCATACGAAATCGAGAACAAAGTTATACTATGCACGGATGTACTATTTGATCATCTAGAGCGGTTCTTGCTACATATTTAGTTAAATAACTTTGAGTTTTGGACGTAGTTGCAGTTCTATCTTATATAATATCAATGTATACTATCTTACTAATTGCAACGCAATCAAAACATCAGTGACACATTTCGGAACTTCATAACAAAGCGTAAACAAAGTTATACTATGCACGGATGTACTATTTGATCATCCAGAGCGGTTCTTGCTACATATTTAGTTAAATAACTCTGAGGTTTGCATGTAGTTGCAGTTCTATCTTATATAATATCAAAGTATACTATCCCACCAATACGACGCCATCAAAACCTCAGCGAAACTTTGCGGAACTTCATAACAAAGCGTAAACAAAGTTATACTATGCACGGATGTACTATTTGATCATCTAAAGCGGTTCTTGCTACATATTTAGTTAAATAACTTTGAGTTTTGGACGTAGTTGCAGTTCTATCTTATATAATATCAATGTATACTATCTTACTAATTGCAACGCAATCAAAACATCAGCGAAACTTTGCGGAACTTCATAACAAAGCGTAAACAAAGTTATACTATGCACGGATGTACTATTTGATCATCCAGAGCGGTTCTTGCTACATATTTAGTTAAATAACTCTCAGGTTTGTAGGTAGTTGCAGTACTACCTTATATAATATCATAGTATACTATCTTACCAATACGACGCAATTAAAACATCAGCGACACTTTGCGGAATTTCATAAGAAAGCGAGAACAAAGTTATACTATGCACGGATGTACTATTTGATCATCCAGAGCGGTTCTTGCTACATATTTAGTTAAATAACTCTGAGGTTTGCAGGTAGTTGCTGTTCTATCTTATATAATATCATAGTATACTATCTTATCAATACGACGTAATCAAAACATCAGCGAAACATTGCGGAACTTCATAACAAAGCATAAACAAAGTTATACTATGCACGGATATACTATTAGAACTTCCTGAGCGGTTCTTGCTACATATTTTGTTATATAACTCTGAGGTGTGCAGGTATTTGCAGTTCCAACTTATCTAATATCAATGTATACTATCTTATCAATACGACGTAATCAAAACATCAGCGAAACATTGCGGAACTTCATAACAAAGCGTAAACAAAGTTATAAATAACTCTGAGCTTTGCAGGTATTTGCAGTTCTAACTTATATAATATCAAAGTATACTATCTTATCAATACGACGCAATCAAAACCTCAGCGAAACTCTCCGGAACTTCATAACAAAGCGTGAACAAAGTTATACTATGCACGGATGTACTATTTGATCGTCCTGAGCGGTTCTCAATACATATTTTGCCATATCACTCTCAGGTTTGTAGGTAGTTGCAGTTCTACCCTATATAATATCATAGTATACTATCTTACCAATACGACGCAGTTAAAACATCAGCGACACTTTGCGGAATTTCATAAGAAATCGAGAACAAAGTTATACTATGCACGGATATACGATTTGATCTTCCTGAGCGGTTCTTGCTACATATTTTGATACATAACTCTGATGTGTGCAGGTATTTGCAGTCCTAACTTATCTAATATCAATGCATACTATCTTATCAGTACGACGTAATCAAAACATCAGCGAAACATTGCGGAACTTCATAACAAAGCGTAAACAAAGTTATACTATGCACGGATGTACTATTTGATCATCCTGAGCGGTTCTTGCTACATATTTAGTTAAATAACTCTGAGGTTTGCATGTAGTTGCAGTTCTATCTTATATAATATCAAAGTATACTATCCCACCAAGACGACGCCATCAAAACCTCAGCGAAACTTTGCGGAACTTTATAACAAAGCGTAAACAAAGTTATACTATGCACGGATGTACTATTTGATCATCTAGAGCGGTTCTTGCTACATATTTAGTTAAATAACTTTGGGTTTTGCACGTAGTTGCAGTTCTATCTTATATAATATCAATGTATACTATCTTACTAATTGCAACGCAATCAAAACCTCAGCGAAACTTTGCGGAACTTCATAACAAAGCGTAAACAAAGTTATACTATGCACGGATGTACTATTTGATCATCTAGAGCGGTTCTTGCTACATATTTAGTTAAATAACTTTGGGTTTTGCACGTAGTTGCAGTTCTATCTTATATAATATCAAAGTATACTATCTTACTAATTGCAACGCAATCAAAACATCAGCGAAACATTGCGGAACTTCATAAGAAAGCGAGAACGAAGTTATACTATGCACGGATGTACTATTTGATCATCTAGAGCGGTCCTTGCTACATATTTAGTTAAATAACTCTGAGTTTTGCACGTAGTTGAAGTTCTATCTTATATAATATCAAAGTATACTATCTTACTAATTGCGACGCAATCAAAACATCAGCGAAACTTTGCGGAACTTCATAACAAAGCGTAAACAAAGTTATACTATGCACGTATGTACTATTTGATAATCCTAAGCGGTTCATGCTACATATTTAGCTAAATAACTCTGAGCTTTGCAGGTATTTTCAGTTCTACCTTATATAATATCATAGTATACTATCTTACCTTTACGACGCAATCAAAACATGAGTGACACTTTGCGGAATTTCATAAGAAAGCGAGAACGAAGTTATACTATGCACGGATGTACTATTTGATCATCCAGAGCGGTTCTTGCTACATATTTAGTTAAATAACTCTGAGGTTTGCAGGTAGTTGCAGTTCTATCTTATATAATATCATAGTATACTATCTTACCAATACGACGCAATTAAACCATCAGCGAAACATTGCGGAACTTCATAACAAAGCATAAACAAAGTTATACTATGCACGGATATACTATTAGAACTTCCTGAGCGGTTCTTGCTACATATTTTGTTATATAACTCTGAGGTGTGCAGGTATTTGCAGTTCTAACTTATCTAATATCAATGTATACTATCTTATCAATACGACGTAATCAAAACATCAGCGAAACATTGCGGAACTTCATAACAAAGCGTAAACAAAGTTATAAATGACTCTGAGCTTTGCAGGTATTTGCAGTTCTAACTTATATAATATCAAAGTATACTATCTTATCAATACGACGCAATCAAAACCTCAGCGAAACTCTCCGGAACTTCATAACAAAGCGTGAACAAAGTTATACTATGCACGGATGCACTATTTGATCATCTAGAGCGATTCTTGCTACATATTTAGTTAAATAACTTTGAGTTTTGGACGTAGTTGCAGTTCTATCTTATATAATATCAATGTATACTATCTTACTAATTGCAACGCAATCAAAACATCAGTGACACATTTCGGAACTTCATAACAAAGCGTAAACAAAGTTATACTATGCACGGATGTACTATTTGATCATCCAGAGCGGTTCTTGCTACATATTTAGTTAAATAACTCTGAGGTTTGCATGTAGTTGCAGTTCTATCTTATATAATATCAAAGTATACTATCCCACCAATACGACGCCATCAAAACCTCAGCGAAACTTTGCGGAACTTCATAACAAAGCGTAAACAAAGTTATACTATGCACGGATGTACTATTTGATCATCTAAAGCGGTTCTTGCTACATATTTAGTTAAATAACTTTGAGTTTTGGACGTAGTTGCAGTTCTATCTTATATAATATCAATGTATACTATCTTACTAATTGCAACGCAATCAAAACATCAGCGAAACTTTGCGGAACTTCATAACAAAGCGTAAACAAAGTTATACTATGCACGGATGTACTATTTGATCATCCAGAGCGGTTCTTGCTACATATTTAGTTAAATAACTCTCAGGTTTGTAGGTAGTTGCAGTACTACCTTATATAATATCATAGTATACTATCTTACCAATACGACGCAATTAAAACATCAGCGACACTTTGCGGAATTTCATAAGAAAGCGAGAACAAAGTTATACTATGCACGGATGTACTATTTGATCATCCAGAGCGGTTCTTGCTACATATTTAGTTAAATAACTCTGAGGTTTGAATGTAGTTGCAGTTCTATCTTATATAATATCATAGTATACTATCTTATCAATACGACGTAATCAAAACATCAGCGAAACATTGCGGAACTTCATAACAAAGCATAAACAAAGTTATACTATGCACGGATATACTATTAGAACTTCCTGAGCGGTTCTTGCTACATATTTTGTTATATAACTCTGAGGTGTGCAGGTATTTGCAGTTCCAACTTATCTAATATCAATGTATACTATCTTATCAATACGACGTAATCAAAACATCAGCGAAACATTGCGGAACTTCATAACAAAGCGTAAACAAAGTTATAAATAACTCTGAGCTTTGCAGGTATTTGCAGTTCTAACTTATATAATATCAAAGTATACTATCTTATCAATACGACGCAATCAAAACCTCAGCGAAACTCTCCGGAACTTCATAACAAAGCGTGAACAAAGTTATACTATGCACGGATGTACTATTTGATCGTCCTGAGCGGTTCTCAATACATATTTTGCCATATCACTCTCAGGTTTGTAGGTAGTTGCAGTTCTACCCTATATAATATCATAGTATACTATCTTACCAATACGACGCAGTTAAAACATCAGCGACACTTTGCGGAATTTCATAAGAAATCGAGAACAAAGTTATACTATGCACGGATATACGATTTGATCTTCCTGAGCGGTTCTTGCTACATATTTTGATACATAACTCTGATGTGTGCAGGTATTTGCAGTCCTAACTTATCTAATATCAATGCATACTATCTTATCAGTACGACGTAATCAAAACATCAGCGAAACATTGCGGAACTTCATAACAAAGCGTAAACAAAGTTATACTATGCACGTATGTACTATTTGATCATCCTGAGCGGTTCTTGCTACATATTTAGTTAAATAACTCTTAGGTTTGCATGTAGTTGCAGTTCTATCTTATATAATATCATAGTATACTATCTTACCAATACGACGCAATCAAAACATCAGCGAAACATTGCGGAACTTCATAACAAAGCGTAAACAAAGTTATACTATGCACGGATATACTATTAGAACTTCCTGAGCGGTTCTTGCTACATATTTTGTTATATAACTCTGAGGTGTGCAGGTATTTGCAGTCCTAACTTATCTAATATCAATGCATACTATCTTATCCGTACGACGTAATCAAAACATCAGCGAAACATTGCGGAACTTCATAACAAAGCGTAAACAAAGTTATACTATGCACGGATGTACTATTTGATCATCCTGAGCGGTTCTTGCTACATATTTAGTTAAATAACTCTGAGGTTTGCATGTAGTTGCAGTTCTATCTTATATAATATCAAAGTATACTATCCCACCAATACGACGCCATCAAAACCTCAGCGAAACTTTGCGGAACTTCATAACAAAGCGTAAACAAAGTTATACTATGCACGGATGTACTATTTGATCATCTAGAGCGGTTCTTGCTACATATTTAGTTAAATAACTTTGGGTTTTGCACGTAGTTGCAGTTCTATCTTATATAATATCAATGTATACTATCTTACTAATTGCAACGCAATCAAAACATCAGCGAAACTTTGCGGAACTTCATAACAAAGCGTAAACAAAGTTATACTATGCACGGATATACTACTTGATCATCCAGTGCGGTTCTTGCTACATATTTAGTTAAATAACTCTGAGGTTTGCAGGTAGTTGCAGTTCTATCTTATGTAATATCATAGTATACTATCTTACCAATACGACGCAATTAAACCATCAGCGAAACATTGCGGAACTTCATAACAAAGCGTAAACAAAGTTATACTATGCACGGATATACTATTAGATCTTCCTGAGCGGTTCTTGCTACATATTTTGTTATATAACTCTGAGGTGTGCATGTAGTTGCAGTTCTATCTTATATAATATCATAGTATACTATCTTACCAATACGACGCAATTAAAACATCAGCGACACTTTGCGGAACTTCATAACAAAGCGTAAACAAAGTTACACTATGCACGTATGTACTATTTGATCATCCTGAACGGTTCTTGCTACATATTTAGTTAAATAACTCTGAGCTTTGCAGGTATTTGCAGTTCTAACTTATATAATATCAATGCATACTATCTTATCAATACGACGTAATCAAAACATCAGCGAAACATTGCGGAACTTCATAAGAAAGCGAGAACGAAGTTATACTATGCACGGATGTACTATTTGATCATCTAGAGCGGTCCTTGCTACATATTTAGTTAAATAACTCTGAGTTTTGCACGTAGTTGAAGTTCTATCTTATATAATATCAAAGTATACTATCTTACTAATTGCGACGCAATCAAAACATCAGCGAAACATTGCGGAACTTCATAACAAAGCGTAAACAAAGTTATAAATGACTCTGAGCTTTGCAGGTATTTGCAGTTCTAACTTATATAATATCAAAGTATACTATCTTATCAATACGACGCAATCAAAACCACAGCGAAACTCTCCGGAACTTCATAACAAAGCGTGAACAAAGTTATACTATGCACGGATGTACTATTTGATCATCCAGAGCGGTTCTTGCTACATATTTAGTTAAATAACTCTGAGGTTTGCATGTAGTTGCAGTTCTATCTTATATAATATCAAAGTATACTATCCCACCAATACGACGCCATCAAAACCTCAGCGAAACTTTGCGGAACTTCATAACAAAGCGTAAACAAAGTTATACTATGCACGGATGTACTATTTGATCATCTAGAGCGGTTCTTGCTACATATTTAGTTAAATAACTTTGAGTTTTGGACGTAGTTGCAGTTCTATCTTATATAATATCAATGTATACTATCTTACTAATTCCAACGCAATCAAAACATCAGCGAAACTTTGCGGAACTTCATAACAAAGCGTAAACAAAGTTATACTATGCACGGATGTACTATTTGATCATCCAGAGCGGTTCTTGCTACATATTTAGTTAAATAACTCTCAGGTTTGTAGGTAGTTGCAGTACTACCTTATATAATATCATAGTATACTATCTTACCAATACGACGCAATTAAAACATCAGCGAAACATTGCGGAACTTCATAACAAAGCATAAACAAAGTTATACTATGCACGGATATACTATTAGAACTTCCTGAGCGGTTCTTGCTACATATTTTGTTATATAACTCTGAGGTGTGCAGGTATTTGCAGTTCTAACTTATCTAATATCAATGTATACTATCTTATCAATACGACGTAATCAAAACATCAGCGAAACATTGCGGAACTTCATAACAAAGCGTAAACAAAGTTATAAATGACTCTGAGCTTTGCAGGTATTTGCAGTTCTAACTTATATAATATCAAAGTATACTATCTTATCAATACGACGCAATCAAAACCACAGCGAAACTTTCCGGAACTTCATAACAAAGCGTGAACAAAGTTATACTATGCACGGATGTACTATTTGATCATCCAGAGCGGTTCTTGCTACATATTTAGTTAAATAACTCTGAGCTTTGCAGGTATTTTCAGTTCTACCTTATATAATATCATAGTATACTATCTTACCAATACGACGCAATCAAAACATCATTGACACTTTGCGGAATTTCATACGAAATCGAGAACAAAGTTATACTATGCACGGATGTACTATTTGATCATCTAGAGCGGTTCTTGCTACATATTTAGTTAAATAACTTTGAGTTTTGGACGTAGTTGCAGTTCTATCTTATATAATATCAATGTATACTATCTTACTAATTGCGACGCAATCAAAACATCAGTGACACATTTCGGAACTTCATAACAAAGCGTAAACAAAGTTATACTATGCACGGATGTACTATTTGATCATCCAGAGCGGTTCTTGCTACATATTTAGTTAAATAACTCTGAGGTTTGCATGTAGTTGCAGTTCTATCTTATATAATATCAAAGTATACTATCCCACCAATACGACGCCATCAAAACCTCAGCGAAACTTTGCGGAACTTCATAACAAAGCGTAAACAAAGTTATACTATGCACGGATGTACTATTTGATCATCTAAAGCGGTTCTTGCTACATATTTAGTTAAATAACTTTGAGTTTTGGACGTAGTTGCAGTTCTATCTTATATAATATCAATGTATACTATCTTACTAATTGCAACGCAATCAAAACATCAGCGAAACTTTGCGGAACTTCATAACAAAGCGTAAACAAAGTTATACTATGCAAGGATGTACTATTTGATCATCCAGAGCGGTTCTTGCTACATATTTAGTTAAATAACTCTCAGGTTTGTAGGTAGTTGCAGTACTACCTTATATAATATCATAGTATACTATCTTACCAATACGACGCAATTAAAACATCAGCGACACTTTGCGGAATTTCATAAGAAAGCGAGAACAAAGTTATACTATGCACGGATGTACTATTTGATCATCCAGAGCGGTTCTTGCTACATATTTAGTTAAATAACTCTGAGGTTTGCAGGTAGTTGCTGTTCTATCTTATATAATATCATAGTATACTATCTTATCAATACGACGTAATCAAAACATCAGCGAAACATTGCGGAACTTCATAACAAAGCATAAACAAAGTTATACTATGCACGGATATACTATTAGAACTTCCTGAGCGGTTCTTGCTACATATTTTGTTATATAACTCTGAGGTGTGCAGGTATTTGCAGTTCCAACTTATCTAATATCAATGTATACTATCTTATCAATACGACGTAATCAAAACATCAGCGAAACATTGCGGAACTTCATAACAAAGCGTAAACAAAGTTATAAATAACTCTGAGCTTTGCAGGTATTTGCAGTTCTAACTTATATAATATCAAAGTATACTATCTTATCAATACGACGCAATCAAAACCTCAGCGAAACTCTCCGGAACTTCATAACAAAGCGTGAACAAAGTTATACTATGCACGGATGTACTATTTGATCGTCCTGAGCGGTTCTCAATACATATTTTGCCATATCACTCTCAGGTTTGTAGGTAGTTGCAGTTCTACCCTATATAATATCATAGTATACTATCTTACCAATACGACGCAGTTAAAACATCAGCGACACTTTGCGGAATTTCATAAGAAATCGAGAACAAAGTTATACTATGCACGGATATACGATTTGATCTTCCTGAGCGGTTCTTGCTACATATTTTGATACATAACTCTGATGTGTGCAGGTATTTGCAGTCCTAACTTATCTAATATCAATGCATACTATCTTATCAGTACGACGTAATCAAAACATCAGCGAAACATTGCGGAACTTCATAACAAAGCGTAAACAAAGTTATACTATGCACGGATGTACTATTTGATCATCCTGAGCGGTTCTTGCTACATATTTAGTTAAATAACTCTGAGGTTTGCATGTAGTTGCAGTTCTATCTTATATAATATCAAAGTATACTATCCCACCAATACGACGCCATCAAAACCTCAGCGAAACTTTGCGGAACTTTATAACAAAGCGTAAACAAAGTTATACTATGCACGGATGTACTATTTGATCATCTAGAGCGGTTCTTGCTACATATTTAGTTAAATAACTTTGGGTTTTGCACGTAGTTGCAGTTCTATCTTATATAATATCAAAGTATATTATCTTACCAATTGCAACGCAATCAAAACCTCAGCGAAACTTTGCGGAACTTCATAACAAAGCGTAAACAAAGTTATACTATGCACGGATGTACTATTTGATCATCTAGAGCGGTTCTTGCTACATATTTAGTTAAATAACTTTGGGTTTTGCACGTAGTTGCAGTTCTATCTTATATAATATCAATGTATACTATCTTACTAATTGCAACGCAATCAAAACATCAGCGAAACATTGCGGAACTTCATAAGAAAGCGAGAACGAAGTTATACTATGCACGGATGTACTATTTGATCATCTAGAGCGGTCCTTGCTACATATTTAGTTAAATAACTCTGAGTTTTGCACGTAGTTGAAGTTCTATCTTATATAATATCAAAGTATACTATCTTACTAATTGCGACGCAATCAAAACATCAGCGAAACTTTGCGGAACTTCATAACAAAGCGTAAACAAAGTTATACTATTCACGTATGTACTATATGATAATCCTAAGCGGTTCTTGCTACATATTTAGTTAAATAACTCTGAGCTTTGCAGGTATTTTCAGTTCTACCTTATATAATATCATAGTATACTATCTTATCTTTACGACGCAATCAAAACATCAGTGACACTTTGCGGAATTTCATAAGAAAGCGAGAACGAAGTTATACTATGCACGGATGTACTATTTGATCATCCAGTGCGGTTCTTGCTACATATTTAGTTAAATAACTCTGAGGTTTGCAGGTAGTTGCAGTTCTATCTTATATAATATCATAGTATACTATCTTACCAATACGACGCAATTAAACCATCAGCGAAACATTGCGGAACTTCATAACAAAGCATAAACAAAGTTATACTATGCACGGATATACTATTAGAACTTCCTGAGCGGTTCTTGCTACATATTTTGTTATATAACTCTGAGGTGTGCAGGTATTTGCAGTTCTAACTTATCTAATATCAATGTATACTATCTTATCAATACGACGTAATCAAAACATCAGCGAAACATTGCGGAACTTCATAACAAAGCGTAAACAAAGTTATAAATGACTCTGAGCTTTGCAGGTATTTGCAGTTCTAACTTATATAATATCAAAGTATACTATCTTATCAATACGACGCAATCAAAACCACAGCGAAACTCTCCGGAACTTCATAACAAAGCGTGAACAAAGTTATACTATGCACGGATGTACTATTTGATCATCCAGAGCGGTTCTTGCTACATATTTAGTTAAATAACTCTGAGGTTTGCATGTAGTTGCAGTTCTATCTTATATAATATCAAAGTATACTATCCCACCAATACGACGCCATCAAAACCTCAGCGAAACTTTGCGGAACTTCATAACAAAGCGTAAACAAAGTTATACTATGCACGGATGTACTATTTGATCATCTAGAGCGGTTCTTGCTACATATTTAGTTAAATAACTTTGAGTTTTGGACGTAGTTGCAGTTCTATCTTATATAATATCAATGTATACTATCTTACTAATTGCAACGCAATCAAAACATCAGCGAAACTTTGCGGAACTTCATAACAAAGCGTAAACAAAGTTATACTATGCACGGATGTACTATTTGATCATCCAGAGCGGTTCTTGCTACATATTTAGTTAAATAACTCTCAGGTTTGTAGGTAGTTGCAGTACTAACTTATATAATATCATAGTATACTATCTTACCAATACGACGCAATTAAAACATCAGCGAAACATTGCGGAACTTCATAACAAAGCATAAACAAAGTTATACTATGCACGGATATACTATTAGAACTTCCTGAGCGGTTCTTGCTACATATTTTGTTATATAACTCTGAGGTGTGCAGGTATTTGCAGTTCCAACTTATCTAATATCAATGTATACTATCTTATCAATACGACGTAATCAAAACATCAGCGAAACATTGCGGAACTTCATAACAAAGCGTAAACAAAGTTATAAATAACTCTGAGCTTTGCAGGTATTTGCAGTTCTAACTTATATAATATCAAAGTATACTATCTTATCAATACGACGCAATCAAAACCTCAGCGAAACTCTCCGGAACTTCATAACAAAGCGTGAACAAAGTTATACTATGCACGGATGTACTATTTGATCGTCCTGAGCGGTTCTCAATACATATTTTGCCATATCACTCTCAGGTTTGTAGGTAGTTGCAGTTCTACCCTATATAATATCATAGTATACTATCTTACCAATACGACGCAGTTAAAACATCAGCGACACTTTGCGGAATTTCATAAGAAATCGAGAACAAAGTTATACTATGCACGGATATACGATTTGATCTTCCTGAGCGGTTCTTGCTACATATTTTGATACATAACTCTGATGTGTGCAGGTATTTGCAGTCCTAACTTATCTAATATCAATGCATACTATCTTATCAGTACGACGTAATCAAAACATCAGCGAAACTTTGCGGAACTTCATAACAAAGCGTAAACAAAGTTATACTATGCACGTATGTACTATTTGATCATCCTGAGCGGTTCTTGCTACATATTTAGTTAAATAACTCTGAGGTTTGCATGTAGTTGCAGTTCTATCTTATATAATATCAAAGTATACTATCCCACCAATACGACGCCATCAAAACCTCAGCGAAACTTTGCGGAACTTTATAACAAAGCGTAAACAAAGTTATACTATGCACGGATGTACTATTTGATCATCTAGAGCGGTTCTTGCTACATATTTAGTTAAATAACTTTGGGTTTTGCACGTAGTTGCAGTTCTATCTTATATAATATCAAAGTATACTATCTTACCAATTGCAACGCAATCAAAACCTCAGCGAAACTTTGCGGAACTTCATAACAAAGCGTAAACAAAGTTATACTATGCACGGATGTACTATTTGATCATCTAGAGCGGTTCTTGCTACATATTTAGTTAAATAACTTTGGGTTTTGCACGTAGTTGCAGTTCTATCTTATATAATATCAATGTATACTATCTTACTAATTGCAACGCAATCAAAACATCAGCGAAACATTGCGGAACTTCATAAGAAAGCGAGAACGAAGTTATACTATGCACGGATGTACTATTTGATCATCTAGAGCGGTCCTTGCTACATATTTAGTTAAATAACTCTGAGTTTTGCACGTAGTTGAAGTTCTATCTTATATAATATCAAAGTATACTATCTTACTAATTGCGACGCAATCAAAACATCAGCGAAACTTTGCGGAACTTCATAACAAAGCGTAAACAAAGTTATACTATTCACGTATGTACTATATGATAATCCTAAGCGGTTCTTGCTACATATTTAGTTAAATAACTCTGAGCTTTGCAGGTATTTTCAGTTCTACCTTATATAATATCATAGTATACTATCTTATCTTTACGACGCAATCAAAACATCAGTGACACTTTGCGGAATTTCATAAGAAAGCGAGAACGAAGTTATACTATGCACGGATGTACTATTTGATCATCCAGTGCGGTTCTTGCTACATATTTAGTTAAATAACTCTGAGGTTTGCAGGTAGTTGCAGTTCTATCTTATATAATATCATAGTATACTATCTTACCAATACGACGCAATTAAACCATCAGCGAAACATTGCGGAACTTCATAACAAAGCATAAACAAAGTTATACTATGCACGGATATACTATTAGAACTTCCTGAGCGGTTCTTGCTACATATTTTGTTATATAACTCTGAGGTGTGCAGGTATTTGCAGTTCTAACTTATCTAATATCAATGTATACTATCTTATCAATACGACGTAATCAAAACATCAGCGAAACATTGCGGAACTTCATAACAAAGCGTAAACAAAGTTATAAATGACTCTGAGCTTTGCAGGTATTTGCAGTTCTAACTTATATAATATCAAAGTATACTATCTTATCAATACGACGCAATCAAAACCTCAGCGAAACTCTCCGGAACTTCATAACAAAGCGTGAACAAAGTTATACTATGCACGGATGTACTATTTGATCATCCAGAGCGGTTCTTGCTACATATTTAGTTAAATAACTCTGAGGTTTGCATGTAGTTGCAGTTCTATCTTATATAATATCAAAGTATACTATCCCACCAATACGACGCCATCAAAACCTCAGCGAAACTTTGCGGAACTTCATAACAAAGCGTAAACAAAGTTATACTATGCACGGATGTACTATTTGATCATCTAGAGCGGTTCTTGCTACATATTTAGTTAAATAACTTTGAGTTTTGGACGTAGTTGCAGTTCTATCTTATATAATATCAATGTATACTATCTTACTAATTGCAACGCAATCAAAACATCAGCGAAACTTTGCGGAACTTCATAACAAAGCGTAAACAAAGTTATACTATGCACGGATGTACTATTTGATCATCCAGAGCGGTTCTTGCTACATATTTAGTTAAATAACTCTCAGGTTTGTAGGTAGTTGCAGTACTAACTTATATAATATCATAGTATACTATCTTACCAATACGACGCAATTAAAACATCAGCGAAACATTGCGGAACTTCATAACAAAGCATAAACAAAGTTATACTATGCACGGATATACTATTAGAACTTCCTGAGCGGTTCTTGCTACATATTTTGTTATATAACTCTGAGGTGTGCAGGTATTTGCAGTTCTAACTTATCTAATATCAATGTATACTATCTTATCAATACGACGTAATCAAAACATCAGCGAAACATTGCGGAACTTCATAACAAAGCGTAAACAAAGTTATAAATGACTCTGAGCTTTGCAGGTATTTGCAGTTCTAACTTATATAATATCAAAGTATACTATCTTATCAATACGACGCAATCAAAACCACAGCGAAACTCTCCGGAACTTCATAACAAAGCGTGAACAAAGTTATACTATGCACGGATGTACTATTTGATCATCCAGAGCGGTTCTTGCTACATATTTAGTTAAATAACTCTGAGGTTTGCATGTAGTTGCAGTTCTATCTTATATAATATCAAAGTATACTATCCCACCAATACGACGCCATCAAAACCTCAGCGAAACTTTGCGGAACTTCATAACAAAGCGTAAACAAAGTTATACTATGCACGGATGTACTATTTGATTATCTAGAGCGGTTCTTGCTACATATTTAGTTAAATAACTTTGAGTTTTGGACGTAGTTGCAGTTCTATCTTATATAATATCAATGTATACTATCTTACTAATTGCAACGCAATCAAAACATCAGCGAAACTTTGCGGAACTTCATAACAAAGCGTAAACAAAGTTATACTATGCACGGATGTACTATTTGATCATCCAGAGCGGTTCTTGCTACATATTTAGTTAAATAACTCTCAGGTTTGTAGGTAGTTGCAGTACTACCTTATATAATATCATAGTATACTATCTTACCAATACGACGCAATTAAAACATCAGCGAAACATTGCGGAACTTCATAACAAAGCATAAACAAAGTTATACTATGCACGGATATACTATTAGAACTTCCTGAGCGGTTCTTGCTACATATTTTGTTATATAACTCTGAGGTGTGCAGGTATTTGCAGTTCTAACTTATCTAATATCAATGTATACTATCTTATCAATACGACGTAATCAAAACATCAGCGAAACATTGCGGAACTTCATAACAAAGCGTAAACAAAGTTATAAATGACTCTGAGCTTTGCAGGTATTTGCAGTTCTAACTTATATAATATCAAAGTATACTATCTTATCAATACGACGCAATCAAAACCACAGCGAAACTCTCCGGAACTTCATAACAAAGCGTGAACAACGTTATAGTATGCACGGATGTACTGTTTGATCATCCAGAGCGGTTCTTGCTACATATTTAGTTAAATAACTCTGAGGTTTGCATGTAGTTGCAGTTCTATCTTATATAATATCAAAGTATACTATCCCACCAATACGACGCCTTCAAAACCTCAGCGAAACTTTGCGGAACTTCATAACAAAGCGTAAACAAAGTTATACTATGCACGGATGTACTATTTGATCATCTAGAGCGGTTCTTGCTACATATTTAGTTAAATAACTTTGAGTTTTGGACGTAGTTGCAGTTCTATCTTATATAATATCAATGTATACTATCTTACTAATTGCAACGCAATCAAAACATCAGCGAAACTTTGCGGAACTTCATAACAAAGCGTAAACAAAGTTATACTATGCACGGATGTACTATTTGATCATCCAGAGCGGTTCTTGCTACATATTTAGTTAAATAACTCTCAGGTTTGTAGGTAGTTGCAGTACTACCTTATATAATATCATAGTATACTATCTTACCAATACGACGCAATTAAAACATCAGCGACACTTTGCGGAATTTCATAAGAAAGCGAGAACGAAGTTATACTATGCACGGATGTACTATTTGATCATCCAGAGCGGTTCTTGCTACATATTTAGTTAAATAACTCTGAGGTTTGCAGGTATTTTCAGTTCTACCTTATATAATATCATAGTATACTATCTTATCAATACGACGTAATCAAAACATCAGCGAAACATTGCGGAACTTCATAACAAAGCATAAACAAAGTTATACTATGCACGGATATACTATTAGAACTTCCTGAGCGGTTCTTGCTACATATTTTGTTATATAACTCTGAGGTGTGCAGGTATTTGCAGTTCCAACTTATCTAATATCAATGTATACTATCTTATCAATACGACGTAATCAAAACATCAGCGAAACATTGCGGAACTTCATAACAAAGCGTAAACAAAGTTATAAATAACTCTGAGCTTTGCAGGTATTTGCAGCTCTAACTTATATAATATCAAAGTATACTATCTTATCAATACGACGCAATCAAAACCTCAGCGAAACTCTCCGGAACTTCATAACAAAGCGTGAACAAAGTTATACTATGCACGAATGTACTATTTGATCATCTAGAGCGGTTCTTGCTACATATTTAGTTAAAAAACTTTGTGTTTTGGACGTAGTTGCAGTTCTATCTTATATAATATCAATGTATACTATCTTACTAATTGCAACGCAATCAAAACATCAGCGAAACTTTGCGGAACTTCATAACAAAGCGTAAACAAAGTTATACTATGCACGGATGTACTATTTGATCATCCAGAGCGGTTCTTGCTACATATTTAGTTAAATAACTCTGAGGTTTGCATGTAGTTGCAGTTCTATCTTATATAATATCAAAGTATACTATCCCACCAATACGACGCCATCAAAACCTCAGCGAAACTTTGCGGAACTTCATAACAAAGCGTAAACAAAGTTATACTATGCACGGATGTACTATTTGATCATCTAGAGCGGTTCTTGCTACATATTTAGTTAAATAACTTTGAGTTTTGGACGTAGTTGCAGTTCTATCTTATATAATATCAATGTATACTATCTTACTAATTGCAACGCAATCAAAACATCAGCGAAACTTTGCGGAACTTCATAACAAAGCGTAAACAAAGTTATACTATGCACGGATGTACTATTTGATCATCCAGAGCGGTTCTTGCTACATATTTAGTTAAATAACTCTCAGGTTTGAAGGTAGTTGCAGTACTACCTTATATAATATCATAGTATACTATCTTACCAATACGACGCAATTAAAACATCAGCGACACTTTGCGGAATTTCATAAGAAAGCGAGAACGAAGTTATACTATGCACGGATGTACTATTTGATCATCTAGAGCGGTTCTTGCTACATATTTAGTTAAATAACTTTGAGTTTTGCACGTAGTTGCAGTTCTATATTATATAATATCAATGTATACTATCTTACTAATTGCAACGCAATCAAAACATCAGCGAAACTTTGCGGAACTTCATAACAAAGCGTAAACAAAGTTATACTATGCACGGATGTACTATTTGATCATCCAGAGCGGTTCTTGCTACATATTTAGTTAAATAACTCTCAGGTTTGTAGGTAGTTGCAGTACTACCTTATATAATATCATAGTATACTATCTTACCAATACGACGCAATTAAAACATCAGCGAAACTTTGCGGAACTTCATAACAAAGCGTAAACAAAGTTATACTATGCACGGATGTACTATTTGATCATCCAGAGCGGTTCTTGCTACATATTTAGTTAAATAACTCTCAGGTTTGTAGGTAGTTGCAGTACTACCTTATATAATATCATAGTATACTATCTTACCAATACGACGCAATTAAAACATCAGCGAAACATTGCGGAACTTCATAACAAAGCATAAACAAAGTTATACTATGCACGGATATACTATTAGAACTTCCTGAGCGGTTCTTGCTACATATTTTGTTATATAACTCTGAGGTGTGCAGGTATTTGCAGATCTAACTTATCTAATATCAATGTATACTATCTTATCAATACGACGCAATCAAAACATCAGCGAAACATTGCGGAACTTCATAACAAAGCGTAAACAAAGTTATAAATGACTCTGAGCTTTGCAGGTATTTGCAGTTCTAACTTATATAATATCAAAGTATACTATCTTATCAATACGACGCAATCAAAACCACAGCGAAACTCTCCGGAACTTCATAACAAAGCGTGAACAAAGTTATACTATGCACGGATGTACTATTTGATCATCCAGAGCGGTTCTTGCTACATATTTAGTTAAATAACTCTGAGGTTTGCATGTAGTTGCAGTTCTATCTTATATAATATCAAAGTATACTATCCCACCAATACGACGCCTTCAAAACCTCAGCGAAACTTTGCGGAACTTCATAACAAAGCGTAAACAAAGTTATACTATGCACGGATGTACTATTTGATCATCCAGAGCGGTTCTTGCTACATATTTAGTTAAATAACTCTGAGGTGTGCATGTAGTTGCAGTTCTATCTTATATAATATCATAGTATACTATCTTACCAATACGACGCAATTAAAACATCAGCGACACTTTGCGGAACTTCATAACAAAGCGTAAACAAAGTTACACTATGCACGTATGTACTATTTGATCATCCTGAACGGTTCTTGCTACATATTTAGTTAAATAACTCTGAGCTTTGCAGGTATTTGCAGTTCTAACTTATATAATATCAATGCATACTATCTTATCAATACGACGTAATCAAAACATCAGCGAAACATTGCGGAACTTCATAAGAAAGCGAGAACGAAGTTATACTATGCACGGATGTACTATTTGATCATCTAGAGCGGTCCTTGCTACATATTTAGTTAAATAACTCTGAGTTTTGCACGTAGTTGAAGTTCTATCTTATATAATATCAAAGTATACTATCTTACTAATTGCGACGCAATCAAAATATCAGCGAAACTTTGCGGAACTTCATAACAAAGCGTAAACAAAGTTATACTATTCACGTATGTACTATTTGATAATCCTGAGCGGTTCTTGCTACATATTTAGTTAAATAATTCTGAGCTTTGCAGGTATTTTCAGTTCTACCTTATATAATATCATAGTATACTATCTTACCTTTACGACGCAATTAAAACATCAGTGACACTTTGCGGAATTTCATAAGAAAGCGAGAACGAAGTTATACTATGCACGGATGTACTATTTGATCATCCAGTGCGGTTCTTGCTACATATTTAGTTAAATAACTCTGAGGTTTGCAGGTAGTTGCAGTTCTATCTTATATAATATCATAGTATACTATCTTACCAATACGACGCAATTAAACCATCAGCGAAACATTGCGGAACTTCATAACAAAGCATAAACAAAGTTATACTATGCACGGATATACTATTAGAACTTCCTGAGCGGTTCTTGCTACATATTTTGTTATATAACTCTGAGGTGTGCAGGTATTTGCAGTTCTAACTTATCTAATATCAATGTATACTATCTTATCAATACGACGTAATCAAAACATCAGCGAAACATTGCGGAACTTCATAACAAAGCGTAAACAAAGTTATAAATGACTCTGAGCTTTGCAGGTATTTGCAGTTCTAACTTATATAATATCAAAGTATACTATCCCACCAATACGACGCCATCAAAACCTCAGCGAAACTTTGCGGAACTTCATAACAAAGCGTAAACAAAGTTATACTATGCACGGATGTACTATTTGATCATCTAGAGCGGTTCTTGCTACATATTTAGTTAAATAACTTTGAGTTTTGGACGTAGTTGCAGTTCTATCTTATATAATATCAATGTATACTATCTTACTAATTGCAACGCAATCAAAACATCAGCGAAACTTTGCGGAACTTCATAACAAAGCGTAAACAAAGTTATACTATGCACGGATGTACTATTTGATCATCCAGAGCGGTTCTTGCTACATATTTAGTTAAATAACTCTCAGGTTTGTAGGTAGTTGCAGTACTACCTTATATAATATCATAGTATACTATCTTACCAATACGACGCAATTAAAACATCAGCGAAACATTGCGGAACTTCATAACAAAGCATAAACAAAGTTATACTATGCACGGATATACTATTAGAACTTCCTGAGCGGTTCCTGCTACATATTTTGTTATATAACTCTGAGGTGTGCAGGTATTTGCAGTTCTAACTTATCTAATATCAATGTATACTATCTTATCAATACGACGTAATCAAAACATCAGCGAAACATTGCGGAACTTCATAACAAAGCGTAAACAAAGTTATAAATGACTCTGAGCTTTGCAGGTATTTGCAGTTCTAACTTATATAATATCAAAGTATACTATCTTATCAATACGACGCAATCAAAACCACAGCGAAACTCTCCGGAACTTCATAACAAAGCGTGAACAAAGTTATACTATGCACGGATGTACTATTTGATCATCCAGAGCGGTTCTTGCTACATATTTAGTTAAATAACTCTGAGGTTTGCATGTAGTTGCAGTACTACCTTATATAATATCAAAGTATACTATCTTACTAATTGCGACGCAATCAAAACATCAGCGAAACTTTGCGGAACTTCATAACAAAGCGTAAACAAAGTTATACTATTCACGTATGTACTATTTGATAATCCTAAGCGGTTCTTGCTACATATTTAGTTAAATAACTCTGAGCTTTGCAGGTATTTTCAGTTCTACCTTATATAATATCATAGTATACTATCTTACCTTTACGACGCAATCAAAACATCAGTGACACTTTGCGGAATTTCATAAGAAAGCGAGAACGAAGTTATACTATGCACGGATGTACTATTTGATCATCCAGTGCGGTTCTTGCTACATATTTAGTTAAATAACTCTGAGGTTTGCAGGTAGTTGCAGTTCTATCTTATATAATATCATAGTATACTATCTTACCAATACGACGCAATTAAACCATCAGCGAAACATTGCGGAACTTCATAACAAAGCATAAACAAAGTTATACTATGCACGGATATACTATTAGAACTTCCTGAGCGGTTCTTGCTACATATTTTGTTATATAACTCTGAGGTGTGCAGGTATTTGCAGTTCTAACTTATCTAATATCAATGTATACTATCTTATCAATACGACGTAATCAAAACATCAGCGAAACATTGCGGAACTTCATAACAAAGCGTAAACAAAGTTATAAATGACTCTGAGCTTTGCAGGTATTTGCAGTTCTAACTTATATAATATCAAAGTATACTATCTTATCAATACGACGCAATCAAAACCACAGCGAAACTCTCCGGAACTTCATAACAAAGCGTAAACAAAGTTATACTATGCACGGATGTACTATTTGATCATCTAGAGCGGTTCTTGCTACATATTTAGTTAAATAACTTTGAGTTTTGGACGTAGTTGCAGTTCTATCTTATATAATATCAATGTATACTATCTTACTAATTGCAACGCAATCAAAACATCAGCGAAACTTTGCGGAACTTCATAACAAAGCGTAAACAAAGTTATACTATGCACGGATGTACTATTTGATCATCCAGAGCGGTTCTTGCTACATATTTTGTTAAATAACTCTCAGGTTTGTAGGTAGTTGCAGTACTACCTTATATAATATCATAGTATACTATCTTACCAATACGACGCAATTAAAACATCAGCGAAACATTGCGGAACTTCATAACAAAGCGTAAACAAAGTTATACTATGCACGGATATACTATTAGAACTTCCTGAGCGGTTCTTGCTACATATTTTGTTATATAACTCTGAGGTGTGCAGGTATTTGCAGTTCTAACTTATCTAATATCAATGTATACTATCTTATCAATACGACGTAATCAAAACATCAGCGAAACATTGCGGAACTTCATAACAAAGCGTAAACAAAGTTATAAATGACTCTGAGCTTTGCAGGTATTTGCAGTTCTAACTTATATAATATCAAAGTATACTATCTTATCAATACGACGCAATCAAAACCACAGCGAAACTCTCCGGAACTTCATAACAAAGCGTGAACAATGTTATACTATGCACGGATGTACTATTTGATCATCCAGAGCGGTTCTTGCTACATATTTAGTTAAATAACTCTGAGGTTTGCATGTAGTTGCAGTTCTATCTTATATAATATCAAAGTATACTATCCCACCAATACGACGCCTTCAAAACCTCAGCGAAACTTTGCGGAACTTCATAACAAAGCGTAAACAAAGTTATACTATGCACGGATGTACTATTTGATCATCTAGAGCAGTTCTTGCTACATATTTAGTTAAATAACTTTGAGTTTTGGACGTAGTTGCAGTTCTATCTTATATAATATCAATGTATACTATCTTACTAATTGCAACGCAATCAAAACATCAGCGAAACTTTGCGGAACTTCATAACAAAGCGTAAACAAAGTTATACTATGCACGGATGTACTATTTGATCATCCAGAGCGGTTCTTGCTACATATTTAGTTAAATAACTCTCAGGTTTGTAGGTAGTCGCAGTACTACCTTATATAATATCATAGTATACTATCTTACCAATACGACGCAATTAAAACATCAGCGACACTTTGCGGAATTTCATAAGAAAGCGAGAACGAAGTTATACTATGCACGGATGTACTATTTGATCATCCAGAGCGGTTCTTGCTACATATTTAGTTAAATAACTCTGAGGTTTGCAGGTATTTTCAGTTCTACCTTATATAATATCATAGTATACTATCTTATCAATACGACGTAATCAAAACATCAGCGAAACATTGCGGAACTTCATAACAAAGCATAAACAAAGTCATACTATGCACGGATATACTATTAGAACTTCCTGAGCGGTTCTTGCTACATATTTTGTTATATAACTCTGAGGTGTGCAGGTATTTGCAGTTCCAACTTATCTAATATCAATGTATACTATCTTATCAATACGACGTAATCAAAACATCAGCGAAACATTGCGGAACTTCATAACAAAGCGTAAACAAAGTTATAAATAACTCTGAGCTTTGCAGGTATTTGCAGTTCTAACTTATATAATATCAAAGTATACTATCTTATCAATACGACGCAATCAAAACCTCAGCGAAACTCTCCGGAACTTCATAACAAAGCGTGAACAAAGTTATACTATGCACGAATGTACTATTTGATCATCTAGAGCGGTTCTTGCTACATATTTAGTTAAAAAACTTTGTGTTTTGGACGTAGTTGCAGTTCTATCTTATATAATATCAATGTATACTATCTTACTAATTGCAACGCAATCAAAACATCAGCGAAACTTTGCGGAACTTCATAACAAAGCGTAAACAAAGTTATACTATGCACGGATGTACTATTTGATCATCCAGAGCGGTTCTTGCTACATATTTAGTTAAATAACTCTGAGGTTTGCATGTAGTTGCAGTTCTATCTTATATAATATCAAAGTATACTATCCCACCAATACGACGCCATCAAAACCTCAGCGAAACTTTGCGGAACTTCATAACAAAGCGTAAACAAAGTTATACTATGCACGGATGTACTATTTGATCATCTAGAGCGGTTCTTGCTACATATTTAGTTAAATAACTTTGAGTTTTGGACGTAGTTGCAGTTCTATCTTATATAATATCAATGTATACTATCTTACTAATTGCAACGCAATCAAAACATCAGCGAAACTTTGCGGAACTTCATAACAAAGCGTAAACAAAGTTATACTATGCACGGATGTACTATTTGATCATCCAGAGCGGTTCTTGCTACATATTTAGTTAAATAACTCTCAGGTTTGTAGGTAGTTGCAGTACTACCTTATATAATATCATAGTATACTATCTTACCAATACGACGCAATTAAAACATCAGCGACACTTTGCGGAATTTCATAAGAAAGCGAGAACGAAGTTATACTATGCACGGATGTACTATTTGATCATCTAGAGCGGTTCTTGCTACATATTTAGTTAAATAACTTTGAGTTTTGCACGTAGTTGCAGTTCTATATTATATAATATCAATGTATACTATCTTACTAATTGCAACGCAATCAAAACATCAGCGAAACTTTGCGGAACTTCATAACAAAGCGTAAACAAAGTTATACTATGCAGGTATGTACTATTTGATCATCCTGAGCGGTTCTTGCTACATATTTAGTTAAATAACTCTGAGCTTTGCAGGTATTTTCAGTTCTACCTTAAATAATATCATAGTATACTATCTTACCAATACGACGCAATCAAAACATCAGTGACACTTTGCAGAATTTCATAAGAAAGCGAGAACAAAGTTATACTATGCACGGATGTACTATTTGATCATCCAGAGCGGTTCTTGCTACATATTTAGTTAAATAACTCTGAGGTTTGCAGGTAGTTGCAGTTCTATCTTATATAATATCATAGTATACTATCTTACCAATACGACGCAATTAAACCATCAGCGAAACATTGCGGAACTTCATAACAAAGCATAAACAAAGTTATACTATGCACGGATATACTATTAGAACTTCCTGAGCGGTTCTTGCTACATATTTTGTTATATAACTCTGAGGTGTGCAGGTATTTGCAGTTCTAACTTATCTAATATCAATGTATACTATCTTATCAATACGACGTAATCAAAACATCAGCGAAACATTGCGGAACTTCATAACAAAGCGTAAACAAAGTTATAAATGACTCTGAGCTTTGCAGGTATTTGCAGTTCTAACTTATATAATATCAAAGTATACTATCTTATCAATACGACGCAATCAAAACCACAGCGAAACTCTCCGGAACTTCATAACAAAGCGTGAACAAAGTTATACTATGCACGGTAGTACTATTTGATCATCCAGAGCGGTTCTTGCTACATATTTAGTTAAATAACTCTGAGGTTTGCATGTAGTTGCAGTTCTATCTTATATAATATCAAAGTATACTATCCCACCAATACGACGCCATCAAAACCTCAGCGAAACTTTGCGGAACTTCATAACAAAGCGTAAACAAAGTTATACTATGCACGGATGTACTATTTGATCATCTAGAGCGGTCCTTGCTACATATTTAGTTAAATAACTCTGAGTTTTGCACGTAGTTGAAGTTCTATCTTATATAATATCCAAGTATACTATCTTACTAATTGCGACGCAATCAAAACATCAGCGAAACTTTGCGGAACTTCATAACAAAGCGTAAACAAAGTTATACTATGCACGGATATACTATTAGATCTTCCTGAGCGGTTCTTGCTACATATTTTGTTATATAACTCTGAGCTTTGCAGGTATTTGCAGTTCTAACTTATATAATATCAATGCATACTATCTTATCAATACGACGTAATCAAAACATCAGCGAAACATTGCGGAACTTCATAACAAAGCGTAAACAAAGTTATACTATGAACGTATGTACTATTTGATCGTCCTGAGCGGTTCTAAATACATATTTTGCCATATCACTCTCAGGTTTGTAGGTAGTTGCAGTTCTACCTTATATAATATCATAGTATAATATCTTACCAATACGACGCAATTAAAACATCAGCCACACTTTGCGGAATTTCATAAGAAATCGAGAACAAAGTTATACTATGCACGGATATACTATTTGATCTTCCTGAGCGGTTCTTGCTACATATTTTGTTACATAACTCTGAGGTGTGCAGGTATTTGCAGTTCTAACTTATCTAATATCAATGTATACTATCTTATCAATACGACGCAATCAAAACCTCAGCGAAACTCTCCGGAACTTCATAACAAAGCGTGAACAAAGTTATACTATGCACGGATGTACTATTTGATCGTCTTGAGCGGTTCTAAATACATATTTTGCCATATCACTCTCAGGTTTGTAGGTAGTTGCAGTTCTACCTTATATAATATCATAGTATACTATCTTACCAATACGACGCAGTTAAAACATCAGCGACACTTTGCGGAATTTCATAAGAAATCGAGAACAAAGTTATACTATGCACGGATATACTATTTGATCTTCCTGAGCGGTTCTTGCTACATATTTTGTTACATAACTCTGAGGTGTGCAGGAATTTGCAGTTCTAACTTATCTAATATCAATGTATACTATCTTATCAATACGACGCAATCAAAACATCAGCGACACTTTGCGGAACTTCATAACAAAGCGTAAACAAAGTTATACTATGCACGGATGTACTATTTGATCATCTAGAGCGGTTCTTGCTACATATTTAGTTAAATAACTCTCAGGTTTGTAGGTAGTTGCAGTACTACCTTATATAATATCATAGTATACTATCTTACCAATACGACGCAATTAAAACATCAGCGACACTTTGCGGAATTTCATAAGAAAGCGAGAACAAAGTTATACTATGCACGGATGTACTATTTGATCATCCAGAGCGGTTCTTGCTACATATTTAGTTAAATAACTCTGAGGTTTGCAGGTAGTTGCAGTTCTATCTTATATAATATCATAGTATACTATCTTATCAATACGACGTAATCAAAACATCAGCGAAACATTGCGGAACTTCATAACAAAGCATAAACAAAGTTATACTATGCACGGATATACTATTAGAACTTCCTGAGCGGTTCTTGCTACATATTTTGTTATATAACTCTGAGGTGTGCAGGTATTTGCAGTTCCAACTTATCTAATATCAATGTATACTATCTTATCAATACGACGTAATCAAAACATCAGCGAAACATTGCAGAACTTCATAACAAAGCGTAAACAAAGTTATAAATAACTCTGAGTTTTGCACGTAGTTGCAGTTCTATCTTATATAATATCAATGTATACTATCTTACTAATTGCAACGCAATCAAAACATCAGCGAAACTTTGCGGAACTTCATAACAAAGCGTGAACAAAGTTATACTATGCACGGATGTACTATTTGATCGTCCTGAGCGGTTCTCAATACATATTTTGCCATATCACTCTCAGGTTTGTAGGTAGTTGCAGTTCTACCCTATATAATATCATAGTATACTATCTTACCAATACGACGCAGTTAAAACATCAGCGACACTTTGCGGAATTTCATAAGAAATCGAGAACAAAGTTATATTATGCACGGATATACGATTTGATCTTCCTGAGCGGTTCTTGCTACATATTTTGATACATAACTCCGATGTGTGCAGGTATTTGCAGTCCTAACTTATCTAATATCAATGCATACTATCTTATCAGTACGACGTAATCAAAACATCAGCGAAACATTGCGGAACTTCATAACAAAGCGTAAACAAAGTTATACTATGCACGTATGTACTATTTGATCATCCTGAGCGGTTCTTGCTACATATTTAGTTAAATAACTCTGAGGTTTGCATGTAGTTGCAGTACTACCTTATATAATATCATAGTATACTATCTTACCAATACGACGCAATTAAAACATCAGCGACACTTTGCGGAATTTTATAAGAAAGCGAGAACGAAGTTATACTATGCACGGATGTACTATTTGATCATCCAGTGCGGTTCTTGCTACATATTTAGTTAAATAACTCTGAGGTTTGCAGCTAGTTGCAGTTCTATCTTATATAATATCATAGTATACTATCTTATCAATACGACGTAATCAAAACATCAGCGAAACATTGCGGAACTTCATAACAAAGCATAAACAAAGTTATACTATGCACGGATATACTATTAGAACTTCCTGAGCGGTTCTTGCTACATATTTTGTTATATAACTCTGAGGTGTGCAGGTATTTGCAGTTCCAACTTATCTAATATCAATGTATACTATCTTATCAATACGACGTAATCAAAACATCAGCGAAACATTGCGGAACTTCATAACAAAGCGTAAACAAAGTTATAAATAACTCTGAGCTTTGCAGGTATTTGCAGTTCTAACTTATATAATATCAAAGTATACTATCTTATCAATACGACGCAATCAAAACCTCAGCGAAACTCTCCGGAACTTCATAACAAAGCGTGATCAAAGTTATACTATGCACGGATGTACTATTTGATCGTCTTGAGCGGTTCTAAATACATATTTAGTTAAATAACTTTGAGTTTTGCACGTAGTTGCAGTTCTATCTTATATAATATCAATGTATACTATCTTACTAATTGCAACGCAATCAAAACATCAGCGAAACTTTGCGGAACTTCATAACAAAGCGTAAACAAAGTTATACTATGCAGGTATGTACTATATGATCATCCTGAGCGGTTCTTGCTACATATTTAGTTAAATAACTCTGAGCTTTGCAGGTATTTTCAGTTCTACCTTATATAATATCATAGTATACTATCTTACCAATACGACGCAATCAAAACATCATTGACACTTTGCGGAACTTCATAACAAAGCGTAAACAAAGTTATACAATGCACGGATGTACTATTTGATCATCCTGAACGGTTCTTGCTACATATTTTGATACATAACTCTGAGGTGTGCAGGTATTTGCAGTCCTAATTTATCTAATATCAATGCATACTATCTTATCAGTACGACGTAATCAAAACATCAGCGAAACATTGCGGAACTTCATAACAAAGCGTAAACAAAGTTATACTATGCACGTATGTACTATTTGATCATCTAGAGCAGTTCTTGCTACATATTTAGTTAAATAACTTTGAGTTTTGCACGTAGTTGCAGTTCTATCTTATATAATATCAATGTATACTATCTTACTAATTGCAACGCAATCAAAACATCAGCGAAACTTTGCGGAACTTCATAACAAAGCGTAAACAAAGTTATACTATGCAGGTATGTACTATTTGATCATCCTGAGCGGTTCTTGCTACATATTTAGTTAAATAACTCTGAGCTTTGCAGGTATTTTCAGTTCTACCTTATATAATATCATAGTATACTATCTTACCAATACGACGCAATCAAAACATCATTGACACTTTGCGGAATTTCATCAGAAAGCGAGAACAAAGTTATACTATGCACGGATGTACTATTTGATCATCCAGAGCTGTTCTTGCTACATATTTAGTTAAATAACTCTGAGCTTTGCATGTAGTTGCAGTTCTAACTTATCTAATATCAATGTATACTATCTTATCAATACGACGTAATCAAAACATCAGCGAAACATTGCAGAACTTCATAACAAAGCGTAAACAAAGTTATAAATAACTCTGAGTTTTGCACGTAGTTGCAGTTCTATCTTATATAATATCAATGTATACTATCTTACTAATTGCAACGCAATCAAAACATCAGCGAAACTTTGCGGAACTTCATAACAAAGCGTGAACAAAGTTATACTATGCACGGATGTACTATTTGATCGTCCTGAGCGGTTCTCAATACATATTTTGCCATATCACTCTCAGGTTTGTAGGTAGTTGCAGTTCTACCCTATATAATATCATAGTATACTATCTTACCAATACGACGCAGTTAAAACATCAGCGACACTTTGCGGAATTTCATAAGAAATCGAGAACAAAGTTATATTATGCACGGATATACGATTTGATCTTCCTGAGCGGTTCTTGCTACATATTTTGATACATAACTCCGATGTGTGCAGGTATTTGCAGTCCTAACTTATCTAATATCAATGCATACTATCTTATCAGTACGACGTAATCAAAACATCAGCGAAACATTGCGGAACTTCATAACAAAGCGTAAACAAAGTTATACTATGCACGTATGTACTATTTGATCATCCTGAGCGGTTCTTGCTACATATTTAGTTAAATAACTCTGAGGTTTGCATGTAGTTGCAGTACTACCTTATATAATATCATAGTATACTATCTTACCAATACGACGCAATTAAAACATCAGCGACACTTTGCGGAATTTTATAAGAAAGCGAGAACGAAGTTATACTATGCACGGATGTACTATTTGATCATCCAGTGCGGTTCTTGCTACATATTTAGTTAAATAACTCTGAGGTTTGCAGCTAGTTGCAGTTCTATCTTATATAATATCATAGTATACTATCTTATCAATACGACGTAATCAAAACATCAGCGAAACATTGCGGAACTTCATAACAAAGCATAAACAAAGTTATACTATGCACGGATATACTATTAGAACTTCCTGAGCGGTTCTTGCTACATATTTTGTTATATAACTCTGAGGTGTGCAGGTATTTGCAGTTCTAACTTATCTAATATCAAAGTATACTATCTTATCAATACGACGTAATCAAAACATCAGCGAAACATTGCGGAACTTCATAACAAAGCGTAAACAAAGTTATAAATAACTCTGAGCTTTGCAGGTATTTGCAGTTCTAACTTATATAATATCAAAGTATACTATCTTATCAATACGACGCAATCAAAACCTCAGCGAAACTCTCCGGAACTTCATAACAAAGCGTGATCAAAGTTATACTATGCACGGATGTACTATTTGATCGTCTTGAGCGGTTCTAAATACATATTTAGTTAAATAACTTTGAGTTTTGCACGTAGTTGCAGTTCTATCTTATATAATATCAATGTATACTATCTTACTAATTGCGACGCAATCAAAACCTCAGCGAAACATTGCGGAACTTCATAACAAAGCGTAAACAAAGTTATACTATGCACGTATGTACTATATGATCATCCTGAGCGGTTCTTGCTACATATTTAGTTAAATAACTCTGAGCTTTGCAGGTATTTTCAGTTCTACCTTATATAATATCATAGTATACTATCTTACCAATACGACGCAATCAAAACATCATTGACACTTTGCGGAACTTCATAACAAAGCGTAAACAAAGTTATACAATGCACGGATGTACTATTTGATCATCCTGAACGGTTCTTGCTACATATTTTGATACATAACTCTGAGGTGTGCAGGTATTTGCAGTCCTAATTTATCTAATATCAATGCATACTATCTTATCAGTACGACGTAATCAAAACATCAGCGAAACATTGCGGAACTTCATAACAAAGCGTAAACAAAGTTATACTATGCACGTATGTACTATTTGATCATCTAGAGCAGTTCTTGCTACATATTTAGTTAAATAACTTTGAGTTTTGCACGTAGTTGCAGTTCTATCTTATATAATATCAATGTATACTATCTTACTAATTGCAACGCAATCAAAACATCAGCGAAACTTTGCGGAACTTCATAACAAAGCGTAAACAAAGTTATACTATGCAGGTATGTACTATTTGATCATCCTGAGCGGTTCTTGCTACATATTTAGTTAAATAACTCTGAGCTTTGCAGGTATTTTCAGTTCTACCTTATATAATATCATAGTATACTATCTTACCAATACGACGCAATCAAAACATCATTGACACTTTGCGGAATTTCATCAGAAAGCGAGAACAAAGTTATACTATGCACGGATGTACTATTTGATCATCCAGAGCTGTTCTTGCTACATATTTAGTTAAATAACTCTGAGCTTTGCATGTAGTTGCAGTTCTAACTTATCTAATATCAATGTATACTATCTTATCAATACGACGTAATCAAAACATCAGCGAAACATTGCGGAACTTCATAACAAAGCGTAAACAAAGTTACACTATGCACGTATGTACTATTTGATCATCCTGAACGGTTCTTGCTACATATTTAGTTAAATAACTCTGAGGTTTGCAGGTAGTTGCAGTTCTAACTTATCTAATATCAATGTATACTATCTTATCAATACGACGTAATCAAAACATCAGCGAAAAATTGCGGAACTTCATAACAAAGCGTAAACAAAGTTACACTATGCACGTATGTACTATTTGATCATCCTGAACGGTTCTTGCTACATATTTAGTTAAATAACTCTGAGCGTTGCAGGTATTTGCAGTTCTAACTTATATAATATCAATGCATACTATCTTATCAATACGACGTAATCAAAACATCAGCGAAACATTGCGGAACTTCATAACAAAGCGTAAACAAAGTTACACTATGCACGTATGTACTATTTGATCAACCTGAACGGTTCTTGCTACATATTTAGTTAAATAACTCTGAGCTTTGCAGGTATTTGCAGTTCTAACTTATATAATATCAATGCATACTATCTTATCAATACGACGTAATCAAAACATCAGCGAAACATTGCGGAACTTCATAACAAAGCGTAAACAAAGTTATACTATGCACGTATGTACTATTTGATCATCCTGAACGGTTCTTGCTACATATTTAGTTAAATAACTCTGAGCTTTGCAGGTATTTGCAGTTCTAACTTATATAATATCAATGCATACTATCTTATCAGTACGACGTAATCAAAACATCAGCGAAACATTGCGGAACTTCATAACAAAGCGTAAACAAAGTTATACTATGCACGTATGTACTATTTGATCATCCAGAGCGGTTCTTGCTACATATTTAGTTAAATAACTCTGAGGTTTGCAGGTAGTTGCAGTTCTATCTTATGTAATATCATAGTATACTATCTTACCAATACGACGCCATTAAACCATCAGCGAAACATTGCGGAACTTCATAACAAAGCATAAACAAAGTTATACTATGCACGGATATACTATTAGATCTTCCTGAGCGGTTCTTGCTACATATTTTGTTATATAACTCTGAGGTGTGCAGGTATTTGCAGTTCTAACTTATATAATATCAAAGTATACTATCTTATCAATACGACGCAATCAAAACCTCAGCGAAACTCTCCGGAACTTCATAACAAAGCGTGAACAAAGTTATACTATGCACGGATGTACTATTTGATCGTCTTGAGCGGTCCTAATTACATATTTTGCCATATCACTCTCAGGTTTGTATGTAGTCGCAGTTCTACCTTATATAATATCATAGTATACTATCTTACCAATACGACGCAGTTAAAACATCAGCGAAACATTGCGGAACTTCATAACAAAGCGTAAACAAAGTTATACTATGCACGGATGTACTATTTGATCATCCAGTGCGGTTCTTGCTACATATTTAGTTAAATAACTCTCAGGTTTGTATGTAGTCGCAGTTCTACCTTATATAATATCATAGTATACTATCTTACCAATACGACGCAGTTAAAACATCAGCGAAACATTGCGGAACTTCATAACAAAGCGTAAACAAAGTTATACTATGCACGGATGTACTATTTGATCATCCAGTGCGGTTCTTGCTACATATTTAGTTAAATAACTCTGAGGTTTGCAGGTAGTTGCAGTTCTATCTTATATAATATCATAGTATACTATCTTACCAATACGACGCAATTAAAACATCAGCGAAACATTGCGGAACTTCATAACAAAGCGTAAACAAAGTTATACTATGCACGGATATACTATTTGATCTTCCTGAGCGGTTCTTGCTACATATTTTGTTATATAACTCTGAGGTGTGCAGGTATTTGCAGTTCTAACTTATATAATATCATAGTATACTATCTTACCAATACGACGCAATTAAACAATCAGCGAAACATTGCGGAACTTCATAACAAAGCGTAAACAAAGTTATACTATGCACGGATGTACTATTTGATCATCCAGTGCGGTTCTTGCTACATATTTAGTTAAATAACTCTCAGGTTTGTATGTAGTCGCAGTTCTACCTTATATAATATCATAGTATACTATCTTACCAATACGACGCAGTTAAAACATCAGCGAAACATTGCGGAACTTCATAACAAAGCGTAAACAAAGTTATACTATGCACGGATGTACTATTTGATCATCCAGTGCGGTTCTTGCTACATATTTAGTTAAATAATTCTGAGGTTTGCAGGTAGTTGCAGTTCTATCTTATGTAATATCATAGTATACTATCTTACCAATACGACGCAATTAAAACATCAGCGAAACATTGCGGAACTTCATAACAAAGCGTAAACAAAGTTATACTATGCACGGATATACTATTTGATCTTCCTGAGCGGTTCTTGCTACATATTTTGTTATATAACTCTGAGGTGTGCAGGTATTTTCAGTTCTACCTTATATAATATCATAGTATACTATCTTACCAATACGACGCAATCAAAACATCAGCGACACTTTGCGGAATTTCATAAGAAAGCGAGAACAAAGTTATACTATGCACGGATGTACTATTTGATCATCCAGAGCAGGTTCTTGCTACATATTTAGTTAAATAACTCTCAGGTTTGTAGGTAGTTGCAGTACTACCTTATATAATATCATAGTATACTATCTTACCAATACGACGCAATTAAAACATCAGCGACACTTTGCGGAATTTCATAAGAAAGCGAGAATGAAGTTATACTGTGCACGTATGTACTATTTGATCATCCTGAGCGGTTCTTGCTACATATTTTGTTATATAACTCTGAGGTGTGCAGGTATTTGCAGTTCTAACTTATCTAATATCAATGCATACTATCTTATCAATACGACCTAATGAAAACATCAGCGAAACATTGCGGAACTTCATAACAAAGCGTAAACAAAGTTATACTATGCACGTATGTACTATTTGATCATCCTGAACGGTTCTTGCTACATATTTAGTTAAATAACTCTGAGCTTTGCAGGTATTTGCAGTTCTAACTTATATAATATCAATGCATACTATCTTATCAGTACGACGTAATCAAAACATCAGCGAAACATTGCGGAACTTCATAACAAAGCGTAAACAAAGTTATACTATGCACGTATGTACTATTTGATCATCCAGAGCGGTTCTTGCTACATATTTAGTTAAATAACTCTGAGGTTTGCAGGTAGTTGCAGTTCTATCTTATGTAATATCATAGTATACTATCTTACCAATACGACGCCATTAAACCATCAGCGAAACATTGCGGAACTTCATAACAAAGCATAAACAAAGTTATACTATGCACGGATATACTATTAGATCTTCCTGAGCGGTTCTTGCTACATATTTTGTTATATAACTCTGAGGTGTGCAGGTATTTGCAGTTCTAACTTATATAATATCAAAGTATACTATCTTATCAATACGACGCAATCAAAACCTCAGCGAAACTCTCCGGAACTTCATAACAAAGCGTGAACAAAGTTATACTATGCACGGATGTACTATTTGATCGTCTTGAGCGGTCCTAATTACATATTTTGCCATATCACTCTCAGGTTTGTATGTAGTCGCAGTTCTACCTTATATAATATCATAGTATACTATCTTACCAATACGACGCAGTTAAAACATCAGCGAAACATTGCGGAACTTCATAACAAAGCGTAAACAAAGTTATACTATGCACGGATGTACTATTTGATCATCCAGTGCGGTTCTTGCTACATATTTAGTTAAATAACTCTCAGGTTTGTATGTAGTCGCAGTTCTACCTTATATAATATCATAGTATACTATCTTACCAATACGACGCAGTTAAAACATCAGCGAAACATTGCGGAACTTCATAACAAAGCGTAAACAAAGTTATACTATGCACGGATGTACTATTTGATCATCCAGTGCGGTTCTTGCTACATATTTAGTTAAATAACTCTGAGGTTTGCAGGTAGTTGCAGTTCTATCTTATATAATATCATAGTATACTATCTTACCAATACGACGCAATTAAAACATCAGCGAAACATTGCGGAACTTCATAACAAAGCGTAAACAAAGTTATACTATGCACGGATATACTATTTGATCTTCCTGAGCGGTTCTTGCTACATATTTTGTTATATAACTCTGAGGTGTGCAGGTATTTGCAGTTCTAACTTATATAATATCATAGTATACTATCTTACCAATACGACGCAATTAAAACATCAGCGAAACATTGCGGAACTTCATAACAAAGCGTAAACAAAGTTATACTATGCACGGATGTACTATTTGATCATCCAGTGCGGTTCTTGCTACATATTTAGTTAAATAACTCTCAGGTTTGTATGTAGTCGCAGTTCTACCTTATATAATATCATAGTATACTATCTTACCAATACGACGCAGTTAAAACATCAGCGAAACATTGCGGAACTTCATAACAAAGCGTAAACAAAGTTATACTATGCACGGATGTACTATTTGATCATCCAGTGCGGTTCTTGCTACATATTTAGTTAAATAATTCTGAGGTTTGCAGGTAGTTGCAGTTCTATCTTATATAATATCATAGTATACTATCTTACCAATACGACGCAATTAAAACATCAGCGAAACATTGCGGAACTTCATAACAAAGCGTAAACAAAGTTATACTATGCACGGATATACTATTTGATCTTCCTGAGCGGTTCTTGCTACATATTTTGTTATATAACTCTGAGGTGTGCAGGTATTTTCAGTTCTACCTTATATAATATCATAGTATACTATCTTACCAATACGACGCAATCAAAACATCATTGACACTTTGCGGAATTTCATAAGAAAGCGAGAACAAAGTTATACTATGCACGGATGTACTATTTGATCATCCAGAGCAGGTTCTTGCTACATATTTAGTTAAATAACTCTCAGGTTTGTAGGTAGTTGCAGTACTACCTTATATAATATCATAGTATACTATCTTACCAATACGACGCAATTAAAACATCAGCGACACTTTGCGGAATTTCATAAGAAAGCGAGAATGAAGTTATACTGTGCACGTATGTACTATTTGATCATCCTGAGCGGTTCTTGCTACATATTTTGTTATATAACTCTGAGGTGTGCAGGTATTTGCAGTTCTAACTTATCTAATATCAATGCATACTATCTTATCAATACGACCTAATGAAAACATCAGCGAAACATTGCGGAACTTCATAACAAAGCGTAAACAAAGTTATCCTATGCACGTATGTACTATTTGATCATCCTGAGCAGTTCTTGCTACATATTTAGTTAAATAACTCTGAGGTTTGCATGTAGTTGCAGTTCTATCTTATATAATATCAAAGTATACTATCCCACCAATACGACGTCATCAAAACCTCAGCGAAACATTGCGGAACTTCATAACATAGCGTAAACAAAGTTATACTATGCACGGATTTACTATTTGATCATCTAGAGCGGTTCTTGCTACATATTTAGTTAAATAACTCTGAGTTTTGCACGTAGTTGCAGTTCTATCTTATATAATATCAATGTATACTATCTTACTAATTGCGACGCAATCAAAACATCAGCGAAAGTTTGCGGAACTTCATAACAAAGCGTAAACAAAGTTATACTATGCACGTATGTACTATTTGATCTTCCTGAGCGGTTCTTGCTACATATTTTGTTATATAACTCTGAGGTGTGCAGGTATTTGCAGTTCTAACTTATCTAATATCAATGTATACTATCTTATCAATACGACGTAATCAAAACATCATCGAAACATTTTGCGGAACTGCATAACAAAGCGTAAACAAAGTTATAATATGCACGTATGTACTATTTGATCATCCTGAGCGGTTCTTGCTACATATTTCGTTAAATAACTCTGAGCTTTGCAGGTATTTGCAGTTCTATCTTATATAATATCAAAGTATACTATCCCACCAATACGACGCAATCAAAACATCAGTGACACTTTGCGGAATTTCATAAGAAAGCGAGAACAAAGTTATACTATGCACGGATGTACTATTTGATCATCCAGAGCGGTTCTTGCTACATATTTAGTTAAATAACTCTGAGGTTTGCAGGTAGTTGCAGTTCTACCTTATATAATATCATAGTATACTATCTTACCAATACGACGCAATCAAAACATCAGTGACACATTGCGGAATTTCATAAGAAAGCGAGAACAAAGTTATACTATGCACGGATGTACTATTTGATCGTCCTGAGCGGTTCTAAATACATATTTTGCCATATCACTCTCAGGTTTGTAGGTAGTTGCAGTTCTACCTTGTATAATATCATAGTATAATATCTTACCAATACGACGCAATTAAAACATCAGCGACACTTTGCGGAATTTCATAAGAAATCGAGAACAAAGTTATACTATGCACGGGTATACTATTTGATGTTCCTGAGGGGTTCTTGCTACATATTTTGTTATATAACTCTGAGGTGTGCAGGTATTTGCAGTTCTAACTTATCTAATATCAATGCATACTATCTTATCAATACGACGTAATCAAAACACCAGCGAAACATTGCGGAACTTCATAAAAAAGCGTAAACAAAGTTATACTATGCACGTATGTACTATTTGATCATCCTGAGCAGTTCTTGCTACATTTTTAGTTAAATAACTCTGAGCTTTGCATGTAGTTGCAGTTCTATCTTATATAATATCAAAGTATACTATCACACCAATACGACGCCATCACAACCTCAGCGAAACTTTGCGGAACTTCATAACAAAGCGTAAACAAAGTTATACTATGCACGGATGTACTATTTGATCATCTGGAGCGGTTCTTGCTACATATTTAGTTAAATAACTCTGAGTTTTGCACGTAGTTGCAGTTCTATCTTATATAATATCAATGTATACTATCTTACTAATTGCGACGCAATCAAAACATCAGCGAAAGTTTGCGGAACTTCATAACAAAGCGTAAACAAAGTTATACTATGCAGGTATGTACTATTTGATCATCCTGAGCGGTTCTTGCTACATATTTAGTTAAATAACTCTGAGCTTTGCAGGTATTTTCAGTTCTACCTTATATAATATCATAGTATACTATCTTACCAAGACGACGCAATCAAAACATCAGTGACACTTTGCGGAATTTCATAAGAAAGCGAGAACAAAGTTAAACTATGCACGGATGTACTATTTGATCATCCAGAGCGGTTCTTGCTACATATTTAGTTAAATAACTCTGAGGTTTGCAGGTAGTTGCAGTTCTATCTTATGTAATATCATAGTATACTATCTTACCAATACGACGCAATTAAACCATCAGCGAAACATTGCGGAACTTCATAACAAAGCATAAACAAAGTTATACTATGCACGGATATACTATTAGATCTTCCTGAGCGGTTCTTGCTACATATTTTGTTATATAACTCTGATGTGTGCAGGTATTTGCAGTTCTATCTTATATAATATCAAAGTATACTATCCCACCAATACGACGCCATCAAAACCTCAGCGAAACTTTGCGGAACTTCATAACAAAGCGTAAACAAAGTTATACTATGCACGGATGTACTATTTGATCATCTAGAGCGATTCTTGCTACATATTTTGATACATAACTCTGAGGTGTGCAGGTATTTGCAGTCCTAACTTATCTAATATCAATGCATACTATCTTATCAGTACGACGTAATCAAAACATCAGCGAAACATTGCGGAACTTCATAACAAAGCGTAAACAAAGTTATACTATGCACGTATGTACTATTTGATCATCCAGAGCGGTTCTTGCTACATATTTAGTTAAATAACTCTCAGGTTTGTAGGTAGTTGCAGTACTACCTTATATAATATCATAGTATACTATCTTACCAATACGACGCAATTAAAACATCAGCGACACTTTGCGGAATTTCATAAGAAAGCGAGAACGAAGTTATACTGTGCACGTATGTACTATTTGATCATCCTGAGCGGTTCTTGCTACATATTTAATTAAATAACTCTGAGCTTTGCAGGTAGTTGCAGTTCTATCTTATATAATATCAAAGTATACTATCTTACCAATTGCGACGTAATCAAAACATCAGCGAAACATTGCGGAACTTCATAACAAAGCGTAAACAAAGTTATACTATGCACGGATGTACTATTTGATCATACAGTGCGGTTCTTGCTACATATTTAGTTAAATAACTCTGAGGTTTGCAGGTAGTTGCAGTTCTATCTTATATAATATCATAGTATACTATCTTAAAAATAAGACGCAATTAAACCATCAGCGAAACATTGCGGAATTTCATAAGAAATCGAGAACAAAGTTATACTATGCATGGATATACTATTTGATCTTCCTGAGCGGTTCTCGCTACATATTTTGTTATATAACTCTGAGTTATGCAGGTATTTGCAGTTCTAACTTATATAATATCAAGGTATACTATCTTATCAATACGACACAATCAAAACCTCAGCGAAACATTGCGGAATTTTATAACAAAGCGTGAACAAAGTTATACTATGCACGGATGTACTATTTGAGTAGGAGGCAGCTACCTGACCGTACAATAGACCCTTATCCATTTTTTGACACCGATACCGGCAGTTCGTCTACCGAAACTGACCTGGAAATGCAACCTGAACCAAAACAAGAGATCGTCATTTCTTCTAACACCCTCACTTCGAAGGAAGACAATTACGTCCATTTTATGTCAGCCGATTGCAATTTAATAACCCCCGTTGGAAAATTACTTTTAGACACGGAACTAATAAACAAACAGGAACTTCTAGCTGCAAAACCAAAGAAAGGACAAGTTGTAATTTCCAACAACGGATCATTTAAAACCTTCAGCATAATAGTTTCTGACAACTTTTACGATAAACTAAATAAAATGGACATAGTCAACGGATTGAAAACCCTCCAACCAGCATTAGAACAAAATAGAATCAAGTCTTTCCGAATATCAGCCACCGGAGATTCGCATAAATTACCACCCAACGAATTTTTCAAAACACTGGAAGAGGCCTTTACAGAACAAATCCCTCAAATAACAATATGTAATTGCATTATTACCACTCCTTCCGTGGACAATAGACAAGAAATCATTCACGAAGCACATGACAGTTTAATCGGAGGACATAAAGGAATTACAAAAACATACAACCGTATTCGATCGAGATTTCATTGGCCGCACATGCGAAATGAAATCCAAGATTACATTCGGAAATGCAAAAGTTGTCAAGAACAAAAATTGGTCCGTATAAAAACTCGTCAGCCTATGCTGATCACCGATACACCTCTGGACGCATTTGATAAGATTTCCTTGGACACCGTTGGACCATTACCAGTCACACCAGGAGGCAATCGATACATTCTTACCATGCAGGATAATTTAACCAAATACTGTATCGCGGTAGCAATACCCAACATTCGAGCCACTACCATTGCCGATGCTTTCGCAAGGCATTTCATCGCAGTTTATGGAACACCTCGAGCCATACTAACAGACAAAGGAACCAGTTTCATCGGAAGTCTCATGACCAATTTATCTGAAATTTTCAAAATCAAACAAATCACAACTTCTGGATATAGACCGCAAACCAATGGATCGTTGGAACGAAGTCACATCGTACTCACAGAATATCTGAAACATTACATGGATAACTATGAGGACTGGGATTTACTAATTCCTTTTGCAATGTTCTCATACAATACCTCAGTTCATGAAGGCACCAATTTTACACCATACGAACTAATTTTCGGTAAACAAGCTCGAGAACCAACCTCATTCCCAACTGATACGAATTTGAAAACATATGGAGACTATCTAACAGAGTTAATAACCAATATAGTCCGAATACGTAATCTGACTGCAAACAATCAAATATAAAAAAAAAAAAATAAAAAAAATAAAAAAAAAAATAAAAAAAAATAATAAAAAAAAAAAAAACAAGAAGAACAAACGAGATAAAGCCATAGCTATGCTAGCTGAGTGGCTGTCACCAGTGGTGGCCATACCGAGGGCCGTCAACTGTTCGACCGACTACCAAACCAACCCCCACTAGACGTCACGGAATCCTGGCATTAGCAGTAGAAGACAACACAACAGTTAGAAACCTAAGTACACAAACACAACACTACACTCGACACTTTCGTTTTCCAATAGTTACAGGACGTTTTTCGTTCCGAGATAGAAAGCATCACGCGAACCGCGATGTTTCATTTAGGGGGGGAGATGTTACGTATGGAGATGTCTCCTCCACATGCATTTCGATTAGAAGCTATAATCTCTTTTCTCAGAACGAAAGACGTCCCAATAGACCCCTTTCAATACGGTATGACTTTTTATGAAACTCTTGAGAACACTCCCTTCTGGCATCCGTTAATTAAGACTCTGATTTGGAAATAGCCCGGATAACCTTCCATTAATCTCATTAACGAAAATCTAACTGAGGCCTGGTTTCACTAGAAATGATAAAAACGTGCGTGTGACCTTACGTGACATTAAACATTAACAGAGCACCCCTTTCATTTTCAAGGTATATAAACCCTCCCGTTTTCATCCTCTTCGGTTCATTCGAATTTCAGAAACGTTAGACGACGTTTCGGTTGATCTTAGTTGCGTACAGTAACGGTTCCGCAAGATTCAACTATCACGTTAGAGTCACGTCGCGTTACACGCTCAAGTTCAATTCTAGTGAGATCGGGTTAAAGTCCCTTTCGAATCTAACATAACTCTGACCCCGCATTGCCAGTGCGTCAAAACCGTGCAAAATAGGTAAAACATACTCAAATTATAATCCTTAAACTCATTCGCGACACAGACATTTGTAACAAAACTTATAACAGAATATACTTGTCTTGATATCAAATCGTGAAATCTATAAACCCTTAATCATTGCCTAATATCCTAATCTAGTAATTGAACGTTCCCACACGATACAATCTTACCGCTCGGATTGTATCAATTAAAATATATATTTAAAGTTACGAGGCTTACTAACAATCATAACCGTAAATCCAATAAGATTTCTCCAACCTAGTGGCTCCCCGATTTCGCATTGGGTTCGTCCACGAATATTATACCATCCTAACGGCTCCCCAATTTCGCATTGGGTTCGTCCGTATCCTAGCAGCTCCCTGGTTTCGCACCAGGTTCGTCTGTGCTTTTTACCCATACTTGCTTACACAACCTCCTAGCAGCTCCCCGGTTTCGCACCGGGTTCGTCTGCGTGTCTCTCCCAGTGACTCCCCAATTTCGCATTGGGTTCGTTCACGAAGTTTCACCCTCCTGCAGCTCCCTGGTTTCGCACCAGGTTCGTCTGCGTTTGACTCCATACCCAGTGGCTCCCTGATTTCGCATCAGGTTCGTCCTCGACGTCTACTATCCTAGCGGCTCCCCAATTTCGCATTGGGTTCGTCCGCGTACCTCACTAACAAATTGAAACCATATTCCTGGGGTAATAAACCCCTCGCCGGCCTCTCGCGTTGCACGAAGCCCTGGCTCGTAACACAAAACACCAGCGAAACATTGCGGAACTTCATAACAAAGCGTAAACAAAATTATACTATGCAGGTATGTACTATTTGATCATCCTGAGCGGTTCTTGCTACATATTTAGTTAAATAATTCTGAGCTTTGCAGGTATTTTCAGTTCTACCTTATATAATATCAAAGTATACTATCTTACCAATTGCGACGTAATCAAAACATCAGCGAAACATTGCGGAACTTCATAACAAAGCGTAAACAAAGTTATACTATGCACGGATGTACTATTTGATCATACAGTGCGGTTCTTGCTACATATTTAGTTAAATAACTCTGAGGTTTGCAGGTAGTTGCAGTTCTATCTTATATAATATCATAGTATACTATCTTAAAAATAAGACGCAATTAAACCATCAGCGAAACATTGCGGAATTTCATAAGAAATCGAGAACAAAGTTATACTATGCATGGATATACTATTTGATCTTCCTGAGCGGTTCTCGCTACATATTTTGTTATATAACTCTGAGTTATGCAGGTATTTGCAGTTCTAACTTATATAATATCAAGGTATACTATCTTATCAATACGACACAATCAAAACCTCAGCGAAACATTGCGGAATTTTATAACAAAGCGTGAACAAAGTTATACTATGCACGTATGTACTATTTGATCATCCTGAGCGGTTCTTGCTACATATTTCGTTAAATAACTCTGAGTTTTGCAGGTATTTGCAGTTCTATCTTATATAATATCAATGTATACTATCTTACTAATTGCGACGCAATCAAAACATCAGCGAAAGTTTGCGGAACTTCATAACAAAGCGTAAACAAAGTTATACTATGCACGTATGTACTATTTGATCTTCCTGAGCGGTTCTTGCTACATATTTTGTTATATAACTCTGAGGTGTGCAGGTATTTGCAGTTCTAACTTATCTAATATCAATGTATACTATCTTATCAATACGACGTAATCAAAACATCATCGAAACATTTTGCGGAACTGCATAACAAAGCGTAAACAAAGTTATACTATGCACGTATGTACTATTTGATCATCCTGAGCGGTTCTTGCTACATATTTCGTTAAATAACTCTGAGCTTTGCAGGTATTTGCAGTTCTAACTTATATAATATCAAAGTATACTATCTTATAAATACGATGCAATCAAAACCTCAGCGAAACATTGCGGAATTTCATAAGAAAGCGAGAACAAAGTTATACTATGCACGGATGTACTATTTGATCATCCAGAGCGGTTCTTGCTACATATTTAGTTAAATAACTCTGAGTTTTGCACGTAGTTGCAGTTCTATCTTATATAATATCAATGTATACTATCTTACTAATTGCGACGCAATCAAAACATCAGCGAAAGTTTGCGGAACTTCATAACAAAGCGTAAACAAAGTTATACTATGCACGTATGTACTATTTGATCTTCCTGAGCGGTTCTTGCTACATATTTTGTTATATAACTCTGAGGTGTGCAGGTATTTGCAGTTCTAACTTATCTAATATCAATGCATACTATCTTATCAATACGACGTAATCAAATGTTACGTATGGAGATGTCTCCTCCACATGCATTTCGATTAGAAGCTATAATCTCTTTTCTCAGAACGAAAGACGTCCCAATAGACCCCTTTCAATACGGTATGACTTTTTATGAAACTCTTGAGAACACTCCCTTCTGGCATCCGTTAATTAAGACTCTGATTTGGAAATAGCCCGGATAAGCTTCCATTAATCTCATTAACGAAAATCTAACTGAGGCCTGGTTTCACTAGAAATGATAAAAACGTGCGTGTGACCTTACGTGACATTAAACATTAACAGAGCACCCCTTTCATTTTCAAGGTATATAAACCCTCCCGTTTTCATCCTCTTCGGTTCATTCGAATTTCAGAAACGTTAGACGACGTTTCGGTTGATCTTAGTTGCGTACAGTAACGGTTCCGCAAGATTCAACTATCACGTTAGAGTCACGTCGCGTTACACGCTCAAGTTCAATTCTAGTGAGATCGGGTTAAAGTCCCTTTCGAATCTAACATAACTCTGACCCCGCATTGCCAGTGCGTCAAAACCGTGCAAAATAGGTAAAACATACTCAAATTATAATCCTTAAACTCATTCGCGACACAGACATTTGTAACAAAACTTATAACAGAATATACTTGTCTTGATATCAAATCGTGAAATCTATAAACCCTTAATCATTGCCTAATATCCTAATCTAGTAATTGAACGTTCCCACACGATACAATCTTACCGCTCGGATTGTATCAATTAAAATATATATTTAAAGTTACGAGGCTTACTAACAATCATAACCGTAAATCCAATAAGATTTCTCCAACCTAGTGGCTCCCCGATTTCGCATTGGGTTCGTCCACGAATATTATACCATCCTAACGGCTCCCCAATTTCGCATTGGGTTCGTCCGTATCCTAGCAGCTCCCTGGTTTCGCACCAGGTTCGTCTGTGCTTTTTACCCATACTTGCTTACACAACCTCCTAGCAGCTCCCCGGTTTCGCACCGGGTTCGTCTGCGTGTCTCTCCCAGTGACTCCCCAATTTCGCATTGGGTTCGTTCACGAAGTTTCACCCTCCTGCAGCTCCCTGGTTTCGCACCAGGTTCGTCTGCGTTTGACTCCATACCCAGAGGCTCCCTGATTTCGCATCAGGTTCGTCCTCGACGTCTACTATCCTAGCGGCTCCCCAATTTCGCATTGGGTTCGTCCGCGTACCTCACTAACAAATTGAAACCATATTCCTGGGGTAATAAACCCCTCGCCGGCCTCTCGCGTTGCACGAAGCCCTGGCTCGTAACACAAAACACCAGCGAAACATTGCGGAACTTCATAACAAAGCGTAAACAAAATTATACTATGCAGGTATGTACTATTTGATCATCCTGAGCGGTTCTTGCTACATATTTAGTTAAATAATTCTGAGCTTTGCAGGTATTTTCAGTTCTACCTTATATAATATCATAGTATACTATCTTACCAATACGACGCAATCAAAACATCAGTGACACTTTGCGGAATTTCATAAGAAAGCGAGAACAAAGTTATACTATGCACGGATGTACTATTTGATCATCCAGAGCGGTTCTTGCTACATATTTAGTTAAATAACTTTGAGGTTTGCAGGTAGTTGCAGTTCTATCTTATGTAATATCATAGTATACTATCTTACCAATACGACGCAATTAAACCATCAGCGAAACATTGCGGAACTTCATAACAAAGCATAAACAAAGTTATACTATGCACGGATATACTATTAGATCTTCCTGAGCGGTTCTTGCTACATATTTTGTTATATAACTCTGAGGTGTGCAGGTATTTGCAGTTCTATCTTATATAATATCAAAGTATACTATCCCACCAATACGACGCCATCAAAACCTCAGCGAAACTTTGCGGAACTTCATAACAAAGCGTAAACAAAGTTATACTATGCACGGATGTACTATTTGATCATCTAGAGCGATTCTTGCTACATATTTTGATACATAACTCTGAGGTGTGCAGGTATTTGCAGTCCTAACTTATCTAATATCAATGCATACTATCTTATCAGTACGACGTAATCAAAACATCAGCGAAACATTGCGGAACTTCATAACAAAGCGTAAACAAAGTTATACTATGCACGTATGTACTATTTGATCATCCAGAGCGGTTCTTGCTACATATTTAGTTAAATAACTCTCAGGTTTGTAGGTATTTGCAGTTCTAACTTATCTAATATCAATGTATACTATCTTATCAATACGACGTAATCAAAACATCAGCGAAACATTGCGGAACTTCATAACAAAGCGTAAACAAAGTTATACTATGCACGGATGTACTATTTGATCATCCAGTGCGGTTCTTGCTACATATTTAGTTAAATAACTCTGAGGTTTGCAGGTAGTTGCAGTTCTATCTTATATAATATCATAGTATACTATCTTACCAATACGACGCAATTAAACCATCAGCGAAACATTGCGGAACTTCATAACAAAGCATAAACAAAGTTATCCTATGCACGGATATACTATTAGATCTTCCTGAGCGGTTCTTGCTACATATTTTGTTATATAACTCTGAGGTGTACAGGTATTTGCAGTTCTAACTTATCTAATATCAATGTATACTATCTTATCAATACGACGTAATCAAAACATCAGCGAAACATTGCGGAACTTCATAACAAAGCGTAAACAAAGTTACACTATGCACGTATGTACTGATTGATCATCCTGAGCGGTTCTTGCTACATATTTTGTTATATAACTCTGAGGTGTGCAGGTATTTGCAGTTATACCTTATATAATATCATAGCATACTATCTTACCAATACGACGCAATCAAAACATCAGTGATACTTTGCAGAACTTCATAACAAAGCGTAAACAAAGTTATACTATGCACGTATGTGCTATTTGATCATCCTGAGCGGTTCTTGCTACATATTTAGTTAAATAACTCTGAGCTTTGCAGGTATTTGCAGTTCTAACTTATATAATATCAAAGTATACTATCTTATCAATACGACGCAATCAAAACCTCAGCGAAACATTGCGGAATTTCATAACAAAGCGTGAACAAAGTTATACTATGCACGTATGTACTATTTCATCATTCTGAGCGGTTCTTGCTACATATTTAGTTAAATAACTCTGAGCTTTGCAGGTATTTTCAGTTCTACCTTATATAATATCATAGTATACTATCTTACCAATACGACGCAATCAAAACATCAGTGACAGTTTGCGGAATTTCATAAGAAAGCGAGAACGAAGTTATACTATGCACGGATGTACTATTTGATCATCCAGTGCGGTTCATGCTACAAATTTAGTTAAATAACTCTGAGGTTTGCAGGTAGTTGCAGTTCTATCTTATATGATATCATAGTATACTATCTTACCAATACGACGCAATTAAACCATCAGCGAAACATTGCGGAACTTCATAACAAAGCATAAACAAAGTTATACTATGCACGGATATACTATTAGATCTTCCTGAGCGGTTCTTGCTACATATTTTGTTATATAACTCTGAGGTGTGCAGGTATTTGCAGTTCTAACTTATCTAATATCAATGTATACTATCTTACCAATACGACGCAATTAAACCATCAGCGAAACATTGCGGAACTTCATAACAAAGCATAAACAAAGTTATACTATGCACGGATATACTATTAGATCTTCCTGAGCGGTTCTTGCTACATATTTTGTTATATAACTCTGAGGTGTGCAGGTATTTGCAGTTCTAACTTATCTAATATCAATGTATACTATCTTATCAATACGACGTAATCAAAACATCAGCGAAACATTTTGCGGAACTTCATAACAAAGCGTAAACAAAGTTATACTATGCACGGATGTACTATTTGATCATCCTGAGCGGTTCTTGCTACATATTTAGTTAAATAACTCTGAGCTTTGCAGGTATTTGCAGTTCTATCTTATATAATATCAAAGTATACTATCCCACCAATACGACGCCATCAAAACCTCAGCGAAACTTTGCGGAATTTCATAAGAAAGCGAGAACAAAGTTATACTATGCACGGATGTACTATTTGATCATCCAGAGCGGTTCTTGCTACATATTTAGTTAAATAACTCTGAGGTTTGCAGGTAGTTGCAGTTCTAACTTATCTAATATCAAAGTATACTATCTTATCAATACGACGTAATCAAAACATCAGCGAAACATTTGCGGAACTTCATAACTAAGCGTAAACAAAGTTATACTATGCAGGTATGTACTCTTTGATCGTCCTGAGCGGTTCTAAATACATATTTTGCCATATCACTCTCAGGTTTGTAGGTAGTTGCAGTTCTACCTTGTATAATATCATAGTATAATATCTTACCAATACGACGCAATTAAAACATCAGCGACACTTTGCGGAATTTCATAAGAAATCGAGAACAAAGTTATACTATGCACGGATATACTATTTGATCTTCCTGAGCGGTTCTTGCTACATATTTTGTTATATAACTCTGAGGTGTGCAGGTATTTGCAGTTCTAACTTATCTAATATCAATGCATACTATCTTATCAATACGACGTAATCAAAACATCAGCGAAACATTGCGGAACTTCATAAAAAAGCGTAAACAAAGTTATACTATGCACGTATGTACTATTTGATCATCCTGTGCAGTTCTTGCTACATATTTAGTTAAATAACTCTGAGGTTTGCATGTAGTTGCAGTTCTATCTTATATAATATCAAAGTATACTATCCCACCAATACGACGTCATCAAAACCTCAGCGAAACTTTGCGGAACTTCATAACAAAGCGTAAACAAAGTTATACTATGCACGGATGTACTATTTGATCATCTAGTGCGGTTCTTGCTACATATTTAGTTAAATAACTCTGAGTTTTGCACGTAGTTGCAGTTCTAACTTATATAATATCAATGTATACTATCTTACTAATTGCGACGCAATCAAAACATCAGCGAAAGTTTGCGGAACTTCATAACAAAGCGTAAACAAAGTTATACTATGCACGGATGTACTATTTGATCGTCCTGAGCGGTTCTTGCTACATATTTAGTTAAATAACTCTGAGCTTTGCAGGTATTTGCAGTTCTAACTTATATAATATCAATGTATACTATCTTACTAATTGCGACGCAATCAAAACATCAGCGAAAGTTTGCGGAACTTCATAACAAAGCGTAAACAAAGTTATACTATGCAGGTATGTACTATTTGATCATCCCGAGCGGTTCTTGCTACATATTTAGTTAAATAACTCTGAGCTTTGCAGGTATTTTCAGTTTTACCTTATATAATATCAAAGCATACTATCTTTCCAATTGCGACGTAATCAAAACATCAGCGAAACATTGCGGAATTTCATAAGAAAGCGAGAACGAAGTTATACTATGCACGGATGTACTATTTGATCATCCAGTGCGGTTCTTGCTACAAATTTAGTTAAATAACTCTGAGGTTTGCAGGTAGTTGCAGTTCTATCTTATATAATATCATAGTATACTATCTTACCAATACGACGCAATTAAACCATCAGCGAAACATTGCGGAACTTCATAACAAAGCATAAACAAAGTTATACTATGCACGGATATACTATTAGATCTTCCTGAGCGGTTCTTGCTACATATTTTGTTATATAACTCTGAGGTGTGCAGGTATTTGCAGTTCTAACTTATCTAATATCAATGTATACTATCTTATCAATACGACGTAATCAAAACATCAGCGAAACATTTTGCGGAACTTCATAACAAAGCGTAAACAATGTTATACTATGCACGTATGTACTATTTGATCATCCTGAGCGGTTCTTGCTACATATTTTGTTAAATAACTCTGAGCTTTGCAGGTATTTGCAGTTCTATCTTATATAATATCAAAGTATACTATCCCACCAATACGACGCCATCAAAACCTCAGCGAAACTTTGCGGAACTTCATAACAAAGCGTAAACAAAGTTATACTATGCACGGATGTACTATTTGATCATCTAGAGCGGTTCTTGCTACATATTTAGTTAAATAACTCTGAGCTTTGCAGGTATTTTCAGTTCTACCTTATATAATATCATAGTATACTATCTTACCAATACGACGCAATCAAAACATCAGTGACACTTTGCGGAATTTCATAAAAAAGCAAGAACAAAGTTATACTATGCACGGATGTACTATTTGATCATCCAGAGCGGTTCTTGCTACATATTTAGTTAAATAACTCTGAGGTTTGCAGGTAGTTGCAGTTCTACTTTATATAATATCATAGCATACTATCTTACCAATACGACGCAATCAAAACATCAGTGACACTTTGCAGAACTTCATAACAAAGCGTAAAGAAAGTTATACTATGCACGTATGTACTATTTGATCATCCTGAGCGGTTCTTGCTACATATTTAGTTAAATAACTCTGAGTTTTGCACGTAGTTGCAGTTCTATCTTATATAATATCAATGTATACTATCTTACTAATAGCGACGCAATCAAAACATCAGCGAAAGTTTGCGGAACTTCATAACAAAGCGTAAACAAAGTTATACTATTCAGGTATGTACTATTTGATCATCCTGAGCGGTTCTTGCTACATATTTAGTTAAATAACTCTGAGGTTTGCAGGTAGTTGCAGTTCTATCTTATATAATATCATAGTATACTATCTTACCAATACGACGCAATTAAACCATCAGCGAAACATTGCGGAACTTCATAACAAAGCATAAACAAAGTTATCCTATGCACGGATATACTATTAGATCTTCCTGAGCGGTTCTTGCTACATATTTTGTTATATAACTCTGAGGTGTACAGGTATTTGCAGTTCTAACTTATCTAATATCAATGTATACTATCTTATCAATACGACGTAATCAAAACATCAGCGAAACATTGCGGAACTTCATAACAAAGCGTAAACAAAGTTACACTATGCACGTATGTACTGATTGATCATCCTGAGCGGTTCTTGCTACATATTTTGTTATATAACTCTGAGGTGTGCAGGTATTTGCAGTTATACCTTATATAATATCATAGCATACTATCTTACCAATACGACGCAATCAAAACATCAGTGATACTTTGCAGAACTTCATAACAAAGCGTAAACAAAGTTATACTATGCACGTATGTACTATTTGATCATCCTGAGCGGTTCTTGCTACATATTTAGTTAAATAACTCTGAGCTTTGCAGGTATTTGCAGTTCTAACTTATATAATATCAAAGTATACTATCTTATCAATACGACGCAATCAAAACCTCAGCGAAACATTGCGGAATTTCATAACAAAGCGTGAACAAAGTTATACTATGCACGTATGTACTATTTCATCATCCTGAGCGGTTCTTGCTACATATTTAGTTAAATAACTCTGAGCTTTGCAGGTATTTTCAGTTCTACCTTATATAATATCATAGTATACTATCTTACCAATACGACGCAATCAAAACATCAGTGACAGTTTGCGGAATTTCATAAGAAAGCGAGAACGAAGTTATACTATGCACGGATGTACTATTTGATCATCCAGTGCGGTTCATGCTACAAATTTAGTTAAATAACTCTGAGGTTTGCAGGTAGTTGCAGTTCTATCTTATATGATATCATAGTATACTATCTTACCAATACGACGCAATTAAACCATCAGCGAAACATTGCGGAACTTCATAACAAAGCATAAACAAAGTTATACTATGCACGGATATACTATTAGATCTTCCTGAGCGGTTCTTGCTACATATTTTGTTATATAACTCTGAGGTGTGCAGGTATTTGCAGTTCTAACTTATCTAATATCAATGTATACTATCTTACCAATACGACGCAATTAAACCATCAGCGAAACATTGCGGAACTTCATAACAAAGCATAAACAAAGTTATACTATGCACGGATATACTATTAGATCTTCCTGAGCGGTTCTTGCTACATATTTTGTTATATAACTCTGAGGTGTGCAGGTATTTGCAGTTCTAACTTATCTAATATCAATGTATACTATCTTATCAATACGACGTAATCAAAACATCAGCGAAACATTTTGCGGAACTTCATAACAAAGCGTAAACAAAGTTATACTATGCACGTATGTACTATTTGATCATCCTGAGCGGTTCTTGCTACATATTTAGTTAAATAACTCGGTGGTTTGCAGGTATTTGCAGTTCTATCTTATATAATATCAAAGTATACTATCCCACCAATACGACGCCATCAAAACCTCAGCGAAACTTTGCGGAATTTCATAAGAAAGCGAGAACAAAGTTATACTATGCACGGATGTACTATTTGATCATCCAGAGCGGTTCTTGCTACATATTTATTTAAATAACTCTGAGGTTTGCAGGTAGTTGCAGTTCTAACTTATCTAATATCAAAGTATACTATCTTATCAATACGACGTAATCAAAACATCAGCGAAACATTTGCGGAACTTCATAACTAAGCGTAAACAAAGTTATACTATGCAGGTATGTACTCTTTGATCGTCCTGAGCGGTTCTAAATACATATTTTGCCATATCACTCTCAGGTTTGTAGGTAGTTGCAGTTCTACCTTGTATAATATCATAGTATAATATCTTACCAATACGACGCAATTAAAACATCAGCGACACTTTGCGGAATTTCATAAGAAATCGAGAACAAAGTTATACTATGCACGGATATACTATTTGATCTTCCTGAGCGGTTCTTGCTACATATTTTGTTATATAACTCTGAGGTGTGCAGGTATTTGCAGTTCTAACTTATCTAATATCAATGCATACTATCTTATCAATACGACGTAATCAAAACATCAGCGAAACATTGCGGAACTTCATAAAAAAGCGTAAACAAAGTTATACTATGCACGTATGTACTATTTGATCATCCTGTGCAGTTCTTGCTACATATTTAGTTAAATAACTCTGAGGTTTGCATGTAGTTGCAGTTCTATCTTATATAATATCAAAGTATACTATCCCACCAATACGACGTCATCAAAACCTCAGCGAAACTTTGCGGAACTTCATAACAAAGCGTAAACAAAGTTATACTATGCACGGATGTACTATTTGATCATCCAGAGCGGTTCTTGCTACATATTTAGTTAAATAACTCTGAGTTTTGCACGTAGTTGCAGTTCTAACTTATATAATATCAATGTATACTATCTTACTAATTGCGACGCAATCAAAACATCAGCGAAACTTTGCGGAACTTCATAACAAAGCGTAAACAAAGTTATACTATGCACGGATGTACTATTTGATCGTCCTGAGCGGTTCTTGCTACATATTTAGTTAAATAACTCTGAGCTTTGCAGGTATTTGCAGTTCTAACTTATATAATATCAATGTATACTATCTTACTAATTGCGACGCAATCAAAACATCAGCGAAAGTTTGCGGAACTTCATAACAAAGCGTAAACAAAGTTATACTATGCAGGTATGTACTATTTGATCATCCCGAGCGGTTCTTGCTACATATTTAGTTAAATAACTCTGAGCTTTGCAGGTATTTTCAGTTTTACCTTATATAATATCAAAGCATACTATCTTTCCAATTGCGACGTAATCAAAACATCAGCGAAACATTGCGGAATTTCATAAGAAAGCGAGAACGAAGTTATACTATGCACGGATGTACTATTTGATCATCCAGTGCGGTTCTTGCTACAAATTTAGTTAAATAACTCTGAGGTTTGCAGGTAGTTGCAGTTCTATCTTATATAATATCATAGTATACTATCTTACCAATACGACACAATTAAACCATCAGCGAAACATTGCGGAACTTCATAACAAAGCATAAACAAAGTTATACTATGCACGGATATACTATTAGATCTTCCTGAGCGGTTCTTGCTACATATTTTGTTATATAACTCTGAGGTGTGCAGGTATTTGCAGTTCTAACTTATCTAATATCAATGTATACTATCTTATCAATACGACGTAATCAAAACATCAGCGAAACATTTTGCGGAACTTCATAACAAAGCGTAAACAATGTTATACTATGCACGTATGTACTATTTGATCATCCTGAGCGGTTCTTGCTACATATTTCGTTAAATAACTCTGAGCTTTGCAGGTATTTGCAGTTCTATCTTATATAATATCAAAGTATACTATCCCACCTATACGACGCCATCAAAACCTCAGCGAAACTTTGCGGAACTTCATAACAAAGCGTAAACAAAGTTATACTATGCACGGATGTACTATTTGATCATCTAGAGCGGTTCTTGCTACATATTTAGTTAAATAACTCTGAGCTTTGCAGGTATTTTCAGTTCTACCTTATATAATATCATAGTATACTATCTTACCAATACGACGCAATCAAAACATCAGTGACACTTTGCGGAATTTCATAAAAAAGCAAGAACAAAGTTATACTATGCACGGATGTACTATTTGATCATCCAGAGCGGTTCTTGCTACATATTTAGTTAAATAACTCTGAGGTTTGCAGGTAGTTGCAGTTCTACTTTATATAATATCATAGCATACTATCTTACCAATACGACGCAATCAAAACATCAGTGACACTTTGCAGAACTTCATAACAAAGCGTAAAGAAAGTTATACTATGCACGTATGTACTATTTGATCATCCTGAGCGGTTCTTGCTACATATTTAGTTACATAACTCTGAGGTTTGCAGGTAGTTGCAGTTCTAACTTATCTAATATCAAAGTATACTATCTTATCAATACGACGTAATCAAAACATCAGCGAAACATTTGCGGAACTTCATAACTAAGCGTAAACAAAGTTATACTATGCAGGTATGTACTCTTTGATCGTCCTGAGCGGTTCTAAATACATATTTTGCCATATCACTCTCAGGTTTGTAGGTAGTTGCAGTTCTACCTTGTATAATATCATAGTATAATATCTTACCAATACGACGCAATTAAAACATCAGCGACACTGCGGAATTTCATAAGAAATCGAGAACAAAGTTATACTATGCACGGATATACTATTTGATCTTCCTGAGCGGTTCTTGCTACATATTTTGTTATATAACTCTGAGGTGTGCAGGTATTTGCAGTTCTAACTTATCTAATATCAATGCATACTATCTTATCAATACGACGTAATCAAAACATCAGCGAAACATTGCGGAACTTCATAAAAAAGCGTAAACAAAGTTATACTATGCACGTATGTACTATTTGATCATCCTGTGCAGTTCTTGCTACATATTTAGTTAAATAACTCTGAGGTTTGCATGTAGTTGCAGTTCTATCTTATATAATATCAAAGTATACTATCCCACCAATACGACGTCATCAAAACCTCAGCGAAACTTTGCGGAACTTCATAACAAAGCGTAAACAAAGTTATACTATGCACGTATGTACTATTTGATCATCTAGTGCGGTTCTTGCTACATATTTAGTTAAATAACTCTGAGTTTTGCACGTAGTTGCAGTTCTAACTTATATAATATCAAAGTATACTATCTTACTAATTGCGACGCAATCAAAACATCAGCGAAACTTTGCGGAACTTCATAACAAAGCGTAAACAAAGTTATACTATGCACGGATGTACTATTTGATCGTCCTGAGCGGTTCTTGCTACATATTTAGTTAAATAACTCTGAGCTTTGCAGGTATTTGCAGTTCTAACTTATATAATATCAATGTATACTATCTTACCAATTGCGACGCAATCAAAACATCAGCGAAAGTTTGCGGAACTTCATAACAAAGCGTAAACAAAGTTATACTATGCAGGTATGTACTATTTGATCATCCCGAGCGGTTCTTGCTACATATTTAGTTAAATAACTCTGAGCTTTGCAGGTATTTTCAGTTTTACCTTATATAATATCAAAGCATACTATCTTTCCAATTGCGACGTAATCAAAACATCAGCGAAACATTGCGGAATTTCATAAGAAAGCGAGAACGAAGTTATACTATGCACGGATGTACTATTTGATCATCCAGTGCGGTTCTTGCTACAAATTTAGTTAAATAACTCTGAGGTTTGCAGGTAGTTGCAGTTCTATCTTATATAATATCATAGTATACTATCTTACCAATACGACGCAATTAAACCATCAGCGAAACATTGCGGAACTTCATAACAAAGCATAAACAAAGTTATACTATGCACGGATATACTATTAGATCTTCCTGAGCGGTTCTTGCTACATATTTTGTTATATAACTCTGAGGTGTGCAGGTATTTGCAGTTCTAACTTATCTAATATCAATGTATACTATCTTATCAATACGACGTAATCAAAACATCAGCGAAACATTTTGCGGAACTTCATAACAAAGCGTAAACAATGTTATACTATGCACGTATGTACTATTTGATCATCCTGAGCGGTTCTTGCTACATATTTTGTTAAATAACTCTGAGCTTTGCAGGTATTTGCAGTTCTATCTTATATAATATCAAAGTATACTATCCCACCAATACGACGCCATCAAAACCTCAGCGAAACTTTGCGGAACTTCATAACAAAGCGTAAACAAAGTTATACTATGCACGGATGTACTATTTGATCATCTAGAGCGGTTCTTGCTACATATTTAGTTAAATAACTCTGAGCTTTGCAGGTATTTTCAGTTCTACCTTATATAATATCATAGTATACTATCTTACCAATACGACGCAATCAAAACATCAGTGACACTTTGCGGAATTTCATAAAAAAGCGAGAACAAAGTTATACTATGCACGGATGTACTATTTGATCATCCAGAGCGGTTCTTGCTACATATTTAGTTAAATAACTCTGAGGTTTGCAGGTAGTTGCAGTTCTACTTTATATAATATCATAGCATACTATCTTACCAATACGACGCAATCAAAACATCAGTGACACTTTGCAGAACTTCATAACAAAGCGTAAAGAAAGTTATACTATGCACGTATGTACTATTTGATCATCCTGAGCGGTTCTTGCTACATATTTAGTTAAATAACTCTGAGTTTTGCACGTAGTTGCAGTTCTATCTTATATAATATCAATGTATACTATCTTACTAATAGCGACGCAATCAAAACATCAGCGAAAGTTTGCGGAACTTCATAACAAAGCGTAAACAAAGTTATACTATTCAGGTATGTACTATTTGATCATCCTGAGCGGTTCTTGCTACATATTTTGTTAAATAACTCTGAGCTTTGCAGGTATTTGCAGTTCTAACTTATATAATATCAAAGTATACTATCTTATCAATACGACGCAATCAAAACCTCAGCGAAACATGGCGGAATTTCATAACAAAGCGTGAACAAAGTTATACTATGCACGTATGTACTATTTGATCATTCTGAGCGGTTCTTGCTACATATTTAGTTAAATAACTCTGAGCTTTGCAGGTATTTTCAGTTCTACCTTATATAATATCATAGTATACTATCTTACCAATACGACGCAATCAAAACATCAGTGACACTTTGCGGAATTTCATAAGAAAGCGAGAACGAAGTTATACTATGCACGGATGTACTATTTGATCATCCAGTGCGGTTCTTGCTACATATTTAGTTAAATAACTCTGAGGTTTGCAGGTAGTTGCAGTTCTATCTTATATGATATCATAGTATACTATCTTACCAATACGACGCAATTAAACCATCAGCGAAACATTGCGGAACTTCATAACAAAGCATAAACAAAGTTATACTATGCACGGATATACTATTAGATCTTCCTGAGCGGTTCTTGCTACATATTTTGTTATATAACTCTGAGGTGTGCAGGTATTTGCAGTTCTAACTTATCTAATATCAATGTATACTATCTTATCAATACGACGTAATCAAAACATCAGCGAAACATTTTGCGGAACTTCATAACAAAGCGTAAACAAAGTTATACTATGCACGTATGTACTATTTGATCATCCTGAGCGGTTCTTGCTACATATTTAGTTAAATAACTCTGAGCTTTGCAGGTATTTGCAGTTCTAACTTATATAATATCAAAGTATACTATCTTATCAATACGACGCAATCAAAACCTCAGCGAAACATGGCGGAATTTCATAACAAAGCGTGAACAAAGTTATACTATGCACGTATGTACTATTTGATCATTCTGAGCGGTTCTTGCTACATATTTAGTTAAATAACTCTGAGCTTTGCAGGTATTTTCAGTTCTACCTTATATAATATCATAGTATACTATCTTACCAATACGACGCAATCAAAACATCAGTGACACTTTGCGGAATTTCATAAGAAAGCGAGAACGAAGTTATACTATGCACGGATGTACTATTTGATCATCCAGTGCGGTTCTTGCTACATATTTAGTTAAATAACTCTGAGGTTTGCAGGTAGTTGCAGTTCTATCTTATATGATATCATAGTATACTATCTTACCAATACGACGCAATTAAACCATCAGCGAAACATTGCGGAACTTCATAACAAAGCATAAACAAAGTTATACTATGCACGGATATACTATTAGATCTTCCTGAGCGGTTCTTGCTACATATTTTGTTATATAAGTCTGAGGTGTGCAGGTATTTGCAGTTCTAACTTATCTAATATCAATGTATACTATCTTATCAATACGACGTAATCAAAACATCAGCGAAACATTTTGCGGAACTTCATAACAAAGCGTAAACAAAGTTATACTATGCACGTATGTACTATTTGATCATCCTGAGCGGTTCTTGCTACATATTTAGTTAAATAACTCTGAGCTTTGCAGGTATTTGCAGTTCTATCTTATATAATATCAAAGTATACTATCCCACCAATACGACGCCATCAAAACCTCAGCGAAACTTTGCGGAACTTCATAACAAAGCGTAAACAAAGTTATACTATGCAGGTATGTACTATTTGATCATCCTGAGCGGTTCTTGCTACATATTTAGTTAAATAACTCTGAGCTTTGCAGGTATTTTCAGTTCTACCTTATATAATATCATAGTATACTATCTTACCAATACGACGCAATCAAAACATCAGTGACACTTTGCGGAATTTCATAAGAAAGCGAGAACAAAGTTATACTATGCACGGATGTACTATTTGATCATCCAGAGCGGTTCTTGCTACATATTTAGTTAAATAACTCTGAGGTTCGCTGGTAGTTGCAGTTCTAACTTATCTAATATCAATGTATACTATCTTATCAATACGACGTAATCAAAACATCAGCGAAACATTTGCAGAACTTCATAACTAAGCGTAAACAAAGTTATACTATGCAGGTATGTACTCTTTGATCGTCCTGAGCGGTTCTAAATACATATTTTGCCATATCACTCTCAGGTTTGTAGGTAGTTGCAGTTCTACCTTATATAATATCATAGTATAATATCTTACCAATACGACGCAATTAAAACATCAGCGACACTTTGCGGAATAAGAAATCGAGAACAAAGTTATACTATGCATGGATATACTATTTGATCTTCCTGAGCGGTTCTTGCTACATATTTTGTTATATAACTCTGAGGTGTGCAGGTATTTGCAGTTCTACCTTATATAATATCATAGCATACTATCTTACCAATACGACGCAATCAAAACATCAGTGACACTTTGCAGAACTTCATAACAAAGCGTAAAGAACGTTATATTATGCACGTATGTACTATTTGATCATCTAGAGCGGTTCTTGCTACATATTTAGTTAAATAACTCTGAGTTTTGCACGTAGTTGCAGTTCTATCTTATATAATATCATTGTATACTATCTTACTAATTGCGACGCAATCAAAACATCAGCGAAAGTTTGCGGAACTTCATAACAAAGCGTAAACAAAGTTATACTATGCAGGTATGTACTATTTGATCATCCTGAGCGGTTCTTGCTACATATTTAGTAAAATAACTCTGAGCTTTGCAGGTATTTTCAGTTTTACCTTATATAATATCAAAGTATACTATCTTTCCAATTGCGACGTAATCAAAACATCAGCGAAACATTGCGGAACTTCATAACAAAGCGTAAACAAAGTTATACTATGAACGTATGTACTATTTGATCATCCTGAGCGGTTCTTGCTACATATTTAGTTAAATAACTCTGAGCTTTGGAGGTATTTTCAGTTCTACCTTATATAATATCATAGTATACTATCTTACCAATACGACGCAATCAAAACATCAGTGACACTTTGCGGAATTTCATAAGAAAGCGAGAACGAAGTTATACTATGCACGGATGTACTATTTGATCATCAAGTGCGGTTCTTACTACAAATTTAGTTAAATAACTCTGAGGTTTGCAGGTAGTTGCAGTTCTACCTTATATAATATCATAGTATACTATCTTACCAATACGACGCAATCAAAACATCAGTGACACTTTGCGGAATTGCATAAGAAAGCGAGAACAAAGTTATACTATGCACGGATGTACTATTTGATCGTCCTGAGCGGTTCTAAATACATATTTTGCCATATCACTCTCAGGTTTGTAGGTAGTTGCAGTTCTACCTTGTATAATATCATAGTATAATATCTTACCAATACGACGCAATTAAAACATCAGCGGCACTTTGCGGAATTTCATAAGAAATCGAGAACAAAGTTATACTATGCACGGGTATACTATTTGATCTTCCTGAGCGGTTCTTGCTACATATTTTGTTATATAACTCTGAGGTGTGCAGCTATTTTCAGTTCTAACTTATCTAATATCAATGCATACTATCTTATCAATACGACGTAATCAAAACACCAGCGAAACATTGCGGAACTTCATAACAAAGCGTAAACAAAGTTATACTATGCACGTATGTACTATTTGATCATCCTGAGCAGTTCTTGCTACATTTTTAGTTAAATAACTCTGAGCTTTGCATGTAGTTGCAGTTCTATCTTATATAATATCAAAGTAAACTATCACACCAATACGACGCCATCACAACCTCAGCGAAACTTTGCGGAACTTCATAACAAAGCGTAAACAAAGTTATACAATGCACGGATGTACTATTTGATCATCTAGAGCGGTTCTTGCTACATATTTAGTTAAATAACTCTGAGTTTTGCACGTAGTTGCAGTTCTATCTTATATAATATCAATGTATACTATCTTACTAATTGCGACGCAATCAAAACATCAGCGAAAGTTTGCGGAACTTCATAACAAAGCGTAAACAAAGTTATACTATGCAGGTATGTACTATTTGATCATCCTGAGCGGTTCTTGCTACATATTTAGTTAAATAACTCTGAGGTTTGCAGGTAGTTGCAGTTCTACTTTATATAATATCATAGCATACTATCTTAAAAATACGACGCAATTAAACCATCAGCGAAACATTGCGGAACTTCATAACAAAGCGTAAACAAAGTTATACTATGCACGGATATACTATTTGATCATCCTGAGCGGTTCTTGCTACATATTTAGTTAAATAACTCTGAGTTTTGCACGTAGTTGCAGTTCTATCTTATATAATATCAATGTATACTATCTTACTAATTGCGACGCAATCAAAACATCAGCGAATGTTTGCGGAACTTCATAACAAAGCGTAAACAAAGTTATACTATGCAGGTATGTACTAGTTGAATAGCCTGAGCGGTTCTTGCTACATATTTAGTTAAATAACTCTGAGCTTTGCAGGTATTTTCAGTTCTACCTTATATAATATCATAGTATACTATCTTACCAATACGACGCAATCAAAACATCAGTGACACTTTGCGGAATTTCATAAGAAAGCGAGAACAAAGTTATACTATGCACGGATGTACTATTTGATCGTCCTGAGCGGTTCTAAATACATATTTTGCCATATCACTCTCAGGTTTGTAGGTAGTTGCAGTTCTACCTTGTATAATATCATAGTATAATATCTTACCAATACGACGCATTTAAAACATCAGCGACACTTTGCGGAATTTCATAAGAAATCGAGAACAAAGTTATACTATGCACGGGTATTGTTCAAATAGAACCACAAAATAGCGGGATTATTAAAATAAAGATTACGATAGGATGATCTCTTTTATTCACGCGTTCTTGACGCCTCGAGGGTCATCGAATAACTGAAAAACTAAAAACAAATTCATCTCGCGGACGCCTCGACTGTTACGCGCTCACACACACACACACATATCGATCCTCATCATAGGCAGCTGCAATTTAAACAAATGCAACGATGCCCGTTTACGTTTTGTCCGTCTTCGGACAAAACACGCACAATTCAACAGAAAACACACACAATTCAACATCCTCCCACCATTGAGATGAACGACAATTTACTCATCTCAATAATAAAAAAACATATTTCTCTTACAAATTTAACCGATCCGGTCTAACTATTTTCCTACCACTTCTGGTAACGTAGCTTTGTTCTTTATTCGCATTGTTAACATCATGTTCCTCACTCAATTCACATACATCACTTAACGGTTCATTCCTCGGCGCTCGCTTGTATCTCTCAATCAAAAAATCGTTAACATTCGACATATTTTCATTACATTTTATTTCGAGTGGATAGATTCGCTGGATTGGTCTCGTCATTTCACCTTCCGCTGTAATTAAACGAACAACCCGCACGTTATTGTCTTTTCCTACAAATACCTCTTTTACACGTGCCAAAGGCCAATCTAAGCGCTTTACATTCTCCTTTTCCACGAACACTATATCACCGACGCACAGTGGGACGAAACAGGCGATTCCCTCGACATGGCTTTTTCATCTAGTTATTCCTTAATAAAAATTTAAATGTGGGTCATACTCTATGTATTTTTTCGTGCTGAATCGAATGGTGAAGTCCGTTAGGTGATAGGAATTATGCGAAAGAAGCTACAGCGCATTCATAGAACAATAATCTTAGATTTTTTATTTTCACATAAAACATTTAATGGTTACTTAAATATGTACTGAAGAATGAATAGAATTTAGTTTTTGTTTGATTTTTTAATTCTGTTTAATGTTTTGTAGGTGTGATTTGTTTAATTTTATAAACAAATTAAAAATACAAAACAAAAGCGCAAATAGGAACATATAAAAGAAAAGTAAAATAAAATCTCTACTTAGCAACTGAAAAACTTCAGAAATGATATCAATTAAGTTTGGTCTGAAGAATTTCCTTCTATCTTCAAAAGTAAGCGAGTTATTCAGGTGACCTGTTTGTAGTGTCCCACCCTGTATATTGTTTCGTTGTCTTCCTTATTTATATTGTTTCGTTATCTTTGTTGTTAAGTATTCTACAAAGAACACTACAATTGTATGTAAAACTTGTAACAAGTCATAGAAATATGGAATAAATACCCTCCTTTTATAATTTACAATCTTTATTGGTTCATGCAATGAAAATCCACAATTCCAACAGTTTCAAAAACTATTCGCTGCACACGGATACGGAAAGCTGAGAACTGATACTGATCGATAAGAGCAGAATTAAGAAATGCATACATAGTCAAAATATACTGCGTTTTGCTGGACTTTGACTCTAGAAACCACTTGTTCAAACATGATCTCCGGGAAGAATCGGGCGAAGTCGGGTATGATTTTTGCGTATTTCTCTCACTGAATACCAACTGTAAACACTTGTAAAGTCTATTTTTCGGAACAAATCGGAACTTTTTTGTAACACGACAAAATGTACGCAAAATGCCCACAACATTACTAAACGTCAAGTGTTACACAGTAATACAGCCATTTTTTATTTCATTCATATTTTTCTCAGCTCAAATACACCTCATAAGTAGGAAAAAATTATACAACAACATTACCAAAAGATGGAAACTATTAGGAACAATTCATTAGAAAGATACGGTTTCATGAAAATTCAAGTCTTGAGCTGTCGATTTCAGATACATATGCCGGAAATATAACGTTATCACTGACATGTCCTGGAATGTCACCACATTTTACTTATTCCAAAAGCCTAAGAAACGATCCTATGAGCTCTCTTACTGGGAAAAAGAAGTTTGAATTTTTCGTCCATGTCGGAGATTTTACATAAGTCGTCCCACTGTGCGACGCTCACACTGAACTTATCACTCGCTTTACGCTTTTCGTATGTTAGAGCACCTAAATATTCGCTACGGAATCTCTGACGTAGAGTTTCTTTTAATTTTTGACGGTAACGGAATCTTTTATCTAGTTGACAATTTCCAATACGATCGAGATCTAGAACTCCTATTTCTTTCACTTCCTGCAAAAACATCGTTGGGCTTAGTGGAACTATTTCAGGACTATCACTGGACATAAATGTAATCGGCCTTGAATTAACAATTGCTTCGCAATCTAACAAAACCGTGAGCATTTCTTCATAATTCAAACACGATTTTTTAAGCGTTCTTCGCAGCAATCGTTTCAGAATTCCGATAAGTCGTTCCCAAAATCCGCCCCACCATGCCGCGGTAGGAGGGTTAAATTTCCACTCGATTCTCTCCATTGACGTTATATTAGATATTTTAGCGAAATCTACCTTTTTTAACAAATTTGCCGCCCCTACGAAATTTGTACCGTTGTAGCTGTAAACGACACTCGGTCTACCTCTACGCGCAATGTGGCGTCTCAATGCCATCAAAAACGAAGCTGTGGACAATGACGTCACCAGCTCTAAATGAATTGCCCGGTACACGGCGCAGGTGAACACACCGGTACCGTCTCTAATGGCTTCGCGTCATATCTGCGACAATTCACACATTTCTTAATAATTGATTTGATTGTCTTACGTCCCCTTAAAATCCAATACCTTTCTCTCAGGACGTTCATCGTAATCTCAACTCCTGCATGTTTGAGCTGAACATGTTTTTCGTATATAATAAGCTCGACGATACGATGACTATTTGGTAAAAGGATTGGATGTCGAAAATTGTACGAATCCTCGCGGAGTACGACTTTTGTGTTTATGCGCATCACACCATCTTTATCATTAAAAGGTCGCAAATGTTTGATTTGCGAATCATTTAGCCCCTCAGTGAAAATTTCCGATTGAATTAGTTTCATCAACGTAGTTTCTGCATGTTCTATTTCTACAATACTTAAATCACCGCTTCTACGTGTCTCCAATCTATTTTTTGTATTGAAATGAAACCTTTTGATCCACGCAAGAACACGGACACTTTTCCTGTATTCTGAAAACTTTTCTGTGTAATCGAAATGTTTCTCGTTCCTCGCTAGCAAAGTCGTGCAGACTTCCATCTTTCGCAGCACCTTTCTTTAATTCTTTGTACACTTCTTCCTCGTTATATTCATATACGTTACTAGGCCAGTTTTCAGATTTCATACGTAACCATTCAGGCCCCTCCCACCATCTGGAAACTAACAACTGATCCGTCGTACACCCCCTCGAGGGCAGATCGGCGGGATTTAGATCATCAGGCACATGTCTCCACTGTTCGGAATTCGAAAATTCGCGAATTTCTTTCACTCTATTGTAAACAAAAGTTGCCCAATTACTATTTTTACGAATCCACGTTATTACTGTCGACGAATCACTCCAATAAAAAACATCGCGACAGTCTAATTTTAGCGCATCTAAAATTGTAGTAGTTAAACGAACTGCTATTGTTGCTGCTAATAATTCTAAGCGCGGAATGCTCTGCCGCGCATCCGTCGTGTCTTTATTTATAGGTGCAACTCTATTTTTAGCTTGAACAAAATTTACCCTTACATTAGAATCGCTTTCAATACGCAAAAAAACAACAGCCGCGTACGCGATTTTGCTAGCATCGCAGAACGTGTGTACGCTTATGCGATCCTCACCTGAAATATCTCCAATTATACATCGCGGTATTTCAATTTTATTTAGATTCTTCAAACTTGTCAGCCACTTTCGAAATTTATCTTTTAATTTTTCATCGACTTCATCATCCCATGACAAGTTTCTCGTCCACGCTTCCTGTAATAGAAGTCGCGGACAAAGCACTACTGGACTCGCGAAACCGAGAGGATCATAAATACGGTGCGGGATTGAAAGGATGCTTCTCTTGGTAATTTTATCGTCCCGAAATGCTTCGAAATCCGGGATCTTTAGAGATAACGTATCTTGTCTTTTATCCCACGACATACCCAATACTGCAGTACGGTTCTCGCGAGAGTCGTCTTCTCTATGCTCCCACCCTCGAAGGTCAAACCCTGCTGACTGCATTACCTTTTTCGCATCACTGATGAAACTATGTAATTGATCCACAGTGTTTACACTCGTTACGCAATTATCAACGTAGAAACTCTCGGAAAGCTTCTTCACATTTTCTATCCGACCCTTTGCTTTTAGATCACCGCTCTGATCGAAGGCGTTGAAATTGCATTTAAAATCTTCTTCCAAATTGCTTGCACGAATCAGATATCTATTGTGCTTCACTGTCCCTGACTTTTCACCGCCGAAAAGTGAATGGTTCATTAATTGTTCGTCAATCGGTTGATAACCTAACCGAGCCGCGGCTGCCTTTGTAATGTACGATCTTTGTGATCCGTCGTCAATAAGCATCCTCACTGTTTTCTTCTGATCCCCGTTATACAATATCACTAGCAATGTCTTTAGGTAAACTTCGGGATCACTAGCTACATTCGCGAGATTTTTTTCCTCTACCACCTTTACGCCATTGTTACTAACCGACTGTGTTTTCTGCACAAACGGACACATCAAAAGCACGTGCCGTCGGGAACACCACGCGCACTTCACATTTGCCCGGCATTTCTTGTAACTATGACCAGTGTTAAGGCAGTTGAAACAAGCGTTTTTCTGTTTAACGGAATTTTGTCTTTCGGCAAGGTTCATCCTTGTTGCCTGTTTACAATCAGCACTTTCATGTTCACTTGTAGCACAGAATACACATATTTTGGTTTTACTCTTGGTGGATAACAAACCGGTTGCTGTCGGAACGTCTTTAGCCGCATTGGATTTTTCTTTTTTCTGTTTTCCGCACACCGTTTTATCCTCCGTCGCAAAACTGAAGCCCTCAACTGCCATAGAAATCCTCATCTCATTCCGGACTTCTCCTTCCAAAAATTTGATCAGTTGAACCTGCTCCGTCTTCGAATCATCCGCCTCCGGGGTATCTTGTTGCGACAAGGTATTCAGCGGACTGCGTTGCCAAACACGTAATAAATCTTCCGGAAGCGACGATTCCACGAGGGGGACTAGCATGGCCGAGCATTTTTCCGTCGTCACGCCGAGAGATTCTAACGCTCTCAAATGAGATTCTATTTTGTCGTACAGACTCGATATCTCCACATTCTTTCCTTGAGACAGAGCGTTGTTCAGCATCAACTGTAGAAACTCGCGCACGTAGACTTTTATCTGTAAACTTTCGCGCCCGAAACGATTTTTCAGACCAGCTATTGCTTTATCATAATTGCTGTCCGTCGGAGGAAAACTTCTCACGAGCTCGTCCGCGCGCGAATTCGGAACCATGGCTTGTAACAAATACTGAAACTTGTCTTCCTTCACAATTTCTCTGTCTTCGTGAATTTTCTTGAAGACACTCCAGAACGGTAACCACTCGCGTACACTGCCATAAAATTTACGCAATTCGATCCTTGGCAATTTGAAGGTTTTCTTATTCTCGCTGGGTTCACTTGGCGTATTTGTTATCAGTGGCGGTATCGATATCTGGACATCGGAAAACGCCGACGATAACTCATCCATTTCTATTCTAGCGCCAACGAATTTATTTTTGTATTCATCGGCTTCGTTACACTCTCGCTCTATCATTTCGTCGGTTACATCCGCTGACTCGATCATCAGATCCCTCATTTGAATGTCGGTTTCTTCCAAATCCCTCATTTTCCATTCTAACATTTGGAAGGCGACTCTGGCGGCCTTTTTGTGGGAAGCTGCGCCTAACGTATCATGGAACGCATTCAAAGCTCTAGTAAAACCTGCACGATGTGCAGTCCTCTTCCTTTTCACTCTATCCATTGCACTAGAATTCGTAATCCAATCAATTGTACACTACACTACTATAATCCCGTCCTGTCACGGTCGCCAAATGTTCAAATAGAACCACAAAATAGCGGGATTATTAAAATAAAGATTACGATAGGACGATCTCTTTTATTCACGCGTTCTTGACGCCTCGAGGGTCATCGAATAACTGAAAAACTAAAAACAAATTCATCTCGCGGACGCCTCGACTGTTACGCGCTCGCACACACACACACATATCGATCCTCATCATAGGCAGCTGCAATTTAAACAAATGCAACGATGCCCGTTTACGTTTTGTCCGTCTTCGGACAAAACACGCACAATTCAACAGAAAACACACACAATTCAACAGGCATACTATTTGATCTTCCTGAGCGGTTCCTGCTACATATTTTGTTATATAACTCTGGGGTGGCAGGTATTTGCAGTTCTAACTTATCTAATATCAATGCATACTATCTTATCAATACGACGTAATCAAAACACCAGCGAAACATTGCGGAACTTCATAACAAAGCGTAAACAAAGTTATACTATGCACGTATGTACTATTTGATCATCCTGAGCAGTTCTTGCTACATTTTTAGTTAAATAAATCTGAGCTTTGCATGTAGTTGCAGTTCTATCTTATATAATATCAAAGTATACTATCACACCAATACGACGCCATCACAACCTCAGCGAAACTTTGCGGAACTTCATAACAAAGCGTAAACAAACTTATACTATGCACGGTTGTACTATTTGATCATCTAGAGCGGTTCTTGCTACATATTTAGTTAAATAACTCTGAGTTTTGCACGTAGTTGCAGTTCTATCTTATATAATATCAATGTATACTATCTTACTAATTGCGACGCAATCAAAACATCAGCGAAAGTTTGCGGAACTTCATAACAAAGCGTAAAGAAAGTTATACTATGCACGTATGTACTATTTGATCTTCCTGAGCGGTTCTTGCTACATATTTTGTTAAATAACTCTGAGCTTTGCAGGTATATGCAGTTCTAACTTATATAATATCAAAGTATACTATCCCACCAATACGACGCAATCAAAACATCAGTGACACTTTGCAGAACTTCATAACAAAGCGTAAACAAAGTTATACTATGCACGGTTGTACTATTTGATCATCTAGAGCGGTTCTTGCTACATATTTAGTTAAATAACTCTGAGTTTTGCACGTAGTTGCAGTTCTATCTTATATAATATCAATGTATACTATCTTACTAATTGCGACGCAATCAAAACATCAGCGAAAGTTTGCGGAACTTCATAACAAAGCGTAAAGAAAGTTATACTATGCACGTATGTACTATTTGATCTTCCTGAGCGGTTCTTGCTACATATTTTGTTAAATAACTCTGAGCTTTGCAGGTATATGCAGTTCTAACTTATATAATATCAAAGTATACTATCCCACCAATACGACGCAATCAAAACATCAGTGACACTTTGCAGAACTTCATAACAAAGCGTAAACAAAGTTACACTATGCACGTATGTACTATTTGATCATCCTGAGCGGTTCTTGCTACATATTTAGTTAAATAACTCTGAGCTTTGCAGGTATTTGCAGTTCTAACTTATATAATATCAACGCATACTATCTTATCAATACGACGTAATCAAAACATCCGCGAAACATTGCGCAACTTCATAACAAAGCGTAAACAAAGTTATACTATGCAGGTATGTACTATTTGATCATCCTGAGCGGTTCTTGCTACATATTTAGTTAAATAACTCTGAGGTTTGCAGGTAGTTGCAGTTCTATCTTATATAATATCATAGTATACTATCTTACCACTACGACGCAATTAAACCATCAGCGAAACATTGCGGAACTTCATAACAAAGCATAAAAAAAGTTATACTATGCACGGATATACTATTACATCTTCCTGAGCGGTTCTTGCTACATATTTTGTTATATAACTCTGAGGTGTGCAGGTATTTGCAGTTCTAACTTATCTAATATCAATGTATACTATCTTAACAATACGACGTAATCAAAACAGCAGCGAAACATTGCGGAACTTCATAACAAAGCGTAAACAAAGTTATACTATGCACGTATGTACTATTTGATCATCCTGAGCGGTTCTTGCTACATATTTAGTTAAATAACTCTGAGCTTTGCAGGTATTTTCAGTTCTACCTTATATAATATCATAGTATACTATCTTACCAATACGACGCAATCAAAACATCAGTGACACTTTGCGGAATTTCATAAGAAATCGAGAACAAAGTTATACTATGCACGGATATACTATTTGATCTTCCTGAGCGGTTCTTGCTACATATTTTGTTATATAACTCTGAGTTTTGCACGTAGTTGCAGTTCTATCTTATATAATATCAATGTATACTATCTTACTAATTGCGACGCAATCAAAACATCAGCGAAAGTTTGCGGAACTTCATAACAAAGCGTAAACAAAGTTATACTATGCAGGTATGTACTATTTGAATAGCCTGAGCGGTTCCTGCTACATATTTTGTTATATAACTCTGAGGTGTGCAGGTATTTGCAGTTCTAACTTATCTAATATCAATGCATACTATCTTATCAATACGACGTAATCAAAACACCAGCAAAACATTGCGGAACTTCATAACAAAGCGTAAACAAAGTTATACTATGCACGTATGTACTATTTGATCATCCTGAGCAGTTCTTGCTACATTTTTAGTTAAATAACTCTGAGCTTTGCATGTAGTTGCAGTTCTATCTTATATAATATCAAAGTATACTATCACACCAATACGACGCCATCACAACCTCAGCGAAACTTTGCGGAACTTCATAACAAAGCGTAAATAAACTTATACTATGCACGGTTGTACTATTTGATCATCTAGAGCGGTTCTTGCTACATATTTAGTTAAATAACTCTGAGTTTTGCACGTAGTTGCAGTTCTATCTTATATAATATCAATGTATACTATCTTACTAATTGCGACGCAATCAAAACATCAGCGAAAGTTTGCGGAACTTCATAACAAAGCGTAAAGAAAGTTATACTATGCACGTATGTACTATTTGATCATCCTGAGCGGTTCTTGCTACATATTTTGTTAAATAACTCTGAGCTTTGCAGGTATATGCAGTTCTAACTTATATAATATCAAAGTATACTATCCCACCAATACGACGCCATCAAAACCTCAGCGAAACTTTGCGGAACTTCATAACACAGCGTAAACAAAGTTATACTATGCACGGATGTACTATTTGATCATCTAGAGCGGTTCTTGCTACATATTTAGTTAAATAACTCTGAGCTTTGCAGGTATTTGCAGTTCTATCTTATATAATATCAAAGTATACTATCCCACCAATACGACGCCATCAAAACCTCAGCGAAACTTTGCGGAACTTCATAACAAAGCGTAAAGAAAGTTATACTATGCACGGATGTACTATTTGATCATCCAGAGCGGTTCTTGCTACATATTTAGTTAAATAACTCTGAGGTTTGCAGGTAGTTGCAGTTCTATCTTATATAATATCATAGTATACTATCTTACCAATACGACGCAATTAAACCATCAGCGAAACATTGCGGAACTTCATAACAAAGCATAAACAAAGTTATACTATGCACGTATATACTATTAGAACTTCCTGAGCCGTTCTTGCTACATATTTTGTTATATAACTCTGAGGTGTGCAGGTATTTGCAGTTCTAACTTATCTAATATCAATGTATACTATCTTAACAATACGACGTAATCAAAACAGCAGCGAAACATTGCGGAACTTCATAACAAAGCGTAAACAAAGTTATACTATGCACGTATGTACTATTTGATCATCCTGAGCGGTTCTTGCTACATATTTAGTTAAATAACTCTGAGCTTTGCAGGTATTTGCAGTTCTAACTTATATAATATCAACGCATACTATCTTATCAATACGACGTAATCAAAACATCCGCGAAACATTGCGGAACTTCATAACAAAGCGTAAACAAAGTTATACTATGCAGGTATGTACTATTTGATCATCCTGAGCGGTTCTTGCTACATATTTAGTTAAATAACTCTGAGTTTTGCACGTAGTTGCAGTTCTATCTTATATAATATCAATGTATACTATCTTACTAATTGCGACAGAATCAAAACATCAGCGAAAGTTTGCGGAACTTCCTAACAAAGCGTAAACAATGTTATACTATGCAGGTATGTACTATTTGATCATCCTGAGCGGTTCTTGCTACATATTTAGTTAAATAACTCTGAGCTTTGCAGGTATTTTCAGTTCTACCTTATATAATATCATAGTATACTATCTTACCAATACGACGCAATCAAAACATCAGTGACACTTTGCGGAATTTCATACGAAATCGAGAACAAAGTTATACTATGCACGGATATACTATTTGATCGTCCTGAGCGGTTCTAAATACATATTTTGCCATATCACTCTCAGGTTTGTAGGTAGTTGCAGTTCTACCTTATATAATATCATAGTATAATATCTTACCAATACGACGCAATTAAAACATCAGCGACACTTTGCGGAATTTCATAAGAAATCGAGAACAAAGTTATACTATGCACGGATATACTATTTGATCTTCCTGAGCGGTTCTTGCTACATATTTTGTTATATAACTCTGAGGTGTGCAGGTATTTGCAGTTCTAACTTATCTAATATCAATGTATACTATCTTAACAATACGACGTAATCAAAACAGCAGCGAAACATTGCGGAACTTCATAACAAAGCGTAAACAAAGTTATACTATGCACGTATGTACTATTTGATCATCCTGAGCGGTTCTTGCTACATATTTAGTTAAATAACTCTGAGCTTTGCAGGTATTTGCAGTTCTAACTTATATAATATCAACGCATACTATCTTATCAATACGACGTAATCAAAACATCCGCGAAACATTGCGGAACTTCATAACAAAGCGTAAACAAAGTTATACTATGCACGTATGTACTATTTGATCATCCTGAGCGGTTCTTGCTACATATTTAGTTAAATAACTCTGAGTTTTGCACGTAGTTGCAGTTCTATCTTATATAATAGCAATGTATACTATCTTACTAATTGCGACGCAATCAAAACATCAGCGAAAGTTTGCGGAACTTCCTAACAAAGCGTAAACAATGTTATACTATGCAGTTATGTACTATTTGATCATCCTGAGCGGTTCTTGCTACATATTTAGTTAAATAACTCTGAGCTTTGCAGGTATTTTCAGTTCTAGGTTATATAATATCATAGTATACTATCTTACCAATACGACGCAATCAAAACATCAGTGACACTTTGCGGAATTTCATAAGAAAGCGTGAACAAAGTTATACTATGCAGGAATGTACTATTTGATCATACTGAGCGGTTCTTGCTACATATTTAATTAAATAACTCTGAGCTTTGCAGGTAGTTGCAGTTCTATCTTATATAATATCAAAGTACACTATCTTTCCAATTGCGACGTAATCAAAACATCAGCGAAACATTGCGGATCTTCATAACAAAGCGTAAACAAAGTTATACTATGCACGGATGTACTATTTGATCATCCAGTGCGGTTCTTGCTACATATTTAGTAAAATAACTCTGAGGTTTGCAGGTAGTTGCAGTTCTATCTTATATAATATCATAGTATACTATCTTACCAATACGACGCAATTAAACCATCAGCGAAACATTGCGGAACTTCATAACAAAGCATAAACAAAGTTATACTATGCACGGATATACTATTAGATCTTCCTGCAGTTCTTGCTACATATTTTGTTATATAACTCTGAGGTGTGCAGGTATTTGCAGTTCTAACTTATCTAATATCAATGTATACTATCTTATCAATACGACGTAATCAAAACATCAGCGAAACATTGCGGAACTTCATAACAAAGCGTAAACAAAGTTATACTATGCACGTATGTACTATTTGATCGTCCTGAGCGGTTCTAAATACATATTTTGCCATATCACTCTCAGGTTTGTAGGTAGTTGCAGTTCTACCTTGTATAATATCATAGTATAATATCTTACCAATACGACGCAATTAAAACATCAGCGACACTTTGCGGAATTTCATAAGAAATCGAGAACAAAGTTATACTATGCACGGATATACTATTTGATCTTCCTGAGCGGTTCTTGCTACATATTTTGTTATATAACTCTGAGGTGTGCAGGTATTTGCAGTTCTAACTTATCTAATATCAATGCATACTATCTTACCAATACGACGCAATCAACACATCAGTGACACTTTGCAGAACTTCATAACAAAGCGTAAACAAAGTTACACTATGCACGTATGTTCTATTTTATCATCCTGAGCGGTTCTTGCTACATATTTAGTTAAATAACTCTGAGCTTTGCAGGTATTTGCAGTTCTAACTTATATTATATCAATGCATACTATCTTATCAATACGACGTAATCAAAACATCAGCGAAACATTGCGGAACTTCATAACAAAGCGTAAACAAAGTTATACTATGCACGTATGTACTATTTGATCGTCCTGAGCGGTTCTAAATACATATTTTGCCATATCACTCTCAGGTTTGTAGGTAGTTGCAGTTCTACCTTATATAATATCATAGTATAATATCTTACCAATACGACGCAATTAAAACATCAGCGACACTTTGCGGAATTTCATAAGAAATCGAGAACAAAGTTATACTATGCACGGATATACTATTTGATCTTCCTGAGCGGTTCTTGCTACATATTTTGTTATATAACTCTGAGGTGTGCAGGTATTTGCAGTTCTAACTTATCTAATATCAATGCATACTATCTTACCAATACGACGCAATCAAAACATCAGTGACACTTTGCAGAACTTCATAACAAAGCGTAAAGAAAGTTATACTATGCACGTATGTACTATTTGATCATCCTGAGCGGTTCTTGCTACATATTTTGTTAAATAACTCTGAGCTTTGCAGGTATTTGCAGTTCTAACTTATATAATATCAAAGTATACTATCTTATAAATACGATGCAATCAAAACCTCAGCGAAACATTGCGGAACATCATAACAAAGCGTAAACAAAGTTATACTATGCACGGATGTACTATTTGATCATCTAGAGCGGTTCTTGCTACATATTTTGTTAAATAACTCTGAGTTTTGCACGTAGTTGCAGTTCTATCTTATATAATATCAATGTATACTATCTTACCAATACGACGCAACTAAACCATCAGCGAAACATTGCGGAACTTCATAACAAAGCATAAACAAAGTTATACTATGCACGGATATACTATTAGATATTCCTGAGCGGTTCTTGCTACATATTTTGTTATATAACTCTGAGGTGTGCAGGTATTTGCAGTTCTAACTTATCTAATATCAATGTATACTATCTTATCAATACGACGTAATCAAAACATCAGCGAAACATTTGCGGAACTTCATAACAAAGCGTAAACAAAGTTATACTATGCACGGATATACTATTTGATCTTCCTGAGCGGTTCTTGCTACATATTTTGTTATATAACTCTGAGGTGTGCAGGTATTTGCAGTTCTAACTTATCTAATATCAATGCATACTATCTTACCAATACGACGCAATCAAAACATCAGTGACACTTTGCAGAACTTCATAACAAAGCGTAAACAAAGTTACACTATGCACGTATGTACTATTTGATCATCCTGAGCGGTTCTTGCTACATATTTAGTTAAATAACTCTGAGCTTTGCAGGTATTTGCAGTTCTAACTTATATAATATCAATGCATACTATCTTATCAATACGACGTAATCAAAACATCAGCGAAACATTGCGGAACTTCATAACAAAGCGTAAACAAAGTTATACTATGCACGTATGTACTATTTGATCGTCCTGAGCGGTTCTAAATACATATTTTGCCATATCACTCTCAGGTTTCTAGGTAGTTGCAGTTCTACCTTATATAATATCATAGTATAATATCTTACCAATACGACGCAATTAAAACATCAGCGACACTTTGCGGAATTTCATAAGAAATCGAGAACAAAGTTATACTATGCACGGATATACTATTTGATCTTCCTGAGCGGTTCTTGCTACATATTTTGTTATATAACTCTGAGGTGTGCAGGTATTTGCAGTTCTAACTTATCTAATATCAATGTATACTATCTTAACAATACGACGTAATCAAAACAGCAGCGAAACATTGCGGAACTTCATAACAAAGCGTAAACAAAGTTATACTATGCACGTATGTACTATTTGATCATCCTGAGCGGTTCTTGCTACATATTTAGTTAAATAACTCTGAGCTTTGCAGGTATTTGCAGTTCTAACTTATATAATATCAACGCATACTATCTTATCAATACGACGTAATCAAAACATCCGCGAAACATTGCGGAACTTCATAACAAAGCGTAAACAAAGATATACTATGCAGGTATGTACTATTTGATCATCCTGAGCGGTTCTTGCTACATATTTAGTTAAATAACTCTGAGTTTTGCACGTAGTTGCAGTTCTATCTTATATAATATCAATGTATACTATCTTACTAATTGCGACGCAATCAAAACATCAGCGAAAGTTTGCGGAACTTCCTAACAAAGCGTAAACAATGTTATACTATGCAGGTATGTACTATTTGATCATCCTGAGCGGTTCTTGCTACATATTTAGTTAAATAACTCTGAGCTTTGCAGGTATTTTCAGTTCTAGGTTATATAATATCATAGTATACTATCTTACCAATACGACGCAATCAAAACATCAGTGACACTTTGCAGAACTTCATAACAAAGCGTAAACAAAGTTACACTATGCACGTATGTACTATTTGATCATCCAGTGCGGTTCTTGCTACATATTTAGTAAAATAACTCTGAGGTTTGCAGGTAGTTGCAGTTCTATCTTATATAATATCATAGTATACTATCTTACCAATACGACGCAATTAAACCATCAGCGAAACATTGCGGAACTTCATAACAAAGCATAAACAAAGTTATACTATGCACGGATATACTATTAGATCTTCCTGCAGTTCTTGCTACATATTTTGTTATATAACTCTGAGGTGTGCAGGTATTTGCAGTTCTAACTTATCTAATATCAATGTATACTATCTTAACTATACGACGTAATCAAAACAGCAGCGAAACATTGCGGAACTTCATAACAAAGCGTAAACAAAGTTATACTATGCACGTATGTACTATTTGATCATCCTGAGCGGTTCTTGCTACATATTTAGTTAAATAACTCTGAGCTTTGCAGGTATTTTCAGTTCTACCTTATATAATATCATAGTATACTATCTTACCAATACGACGCAATCAAAACATCAGTGACACTTTGCGGAATTTCATAAGAAATCGAGAACAAAGTTATACTATGCACGGATATACTATTTGATCTTCCTGAGCGGTTCTTGCTACATATTTTGTTATATAACTCTGAGTTTTGCACGTAGTTGCAGTTCTATCTTATATAATATCAATGTATACTATCTTACTAATTGCGACGCAATCAAAACATCAGCGAAAGTTTGCGGAACTTCATAACAAAGCGTAAACAAAGTTATACTATGCAGGTATGTACTATTTGAATAGCCTGAGCGGTTCCTGCTACATATTTTGTTATATAACTCTGAGGTGTGCAGGTATTTGCAGTTCTAACTTATCTAATATCAATGCATACTATCTTATCAATACGACGTAATCAAAACACCAGCGAAACATTGCGGAACTTCATAACAAAGCGTAAACAAAGTTATACTATGCACGTATGTACTATTTGATCATCCTGAGCAGTTCTTGCTACATTTTTAGTTAAATAACTCTGAGCTTTGCATGTAGTTGCAGTTCTATCTTATATAATATCAAAGTATACTATCACACCAATACGACGCCATCACAACCTCAGCGAAACTTTGCGGAACTTCATAACAAAGCGTAAACAAACTTATACTATGCACGGTTGTACTATTTGATCATCTAGAGCGGTTCTTGCTACATATTTAGTTAAATAACTCTGAGTTTTGCACGTAGTTGCAGTTCTATCTTATATAATATTAATGTATACTATCTTACTAATTGCGACGCAATCAAAACATCAGCGAAAGTTTGCGGAACTTCATAACAAAGCGTAAAGAAAGTTATACTATGCACGTATGTACTATTTGATCATCCTGAGCGGTTCTTGCTACATATTTTGTTAAATAACTCTGAGCTTTGCAGGTATATGCAGTTCTAACTTATATAATATCAAAGTATACTATCCCACCAATACGACGCCATCAAAACCTCAGCGAAACTTTGCGGAACTTCATAACACAGCGTAAACAAAGTTATACTATGCACGGATGTACTATTTGATCATCTAGAGCGGTTCTTGCTACATATTTAGTTAAATAACTCTGAGCTTTGCAGGTATTTGCAGTTCTATCTTATATAATATCATAGTATACTATCTTACCAATACGACGCAATTAAACCATCAGCGAAACATTGCGGAACTTCATAACAAAGCATAAACAAAGTTATACTATGCACGGATATACTATTAGAACTTCCTGAGCCGTTCTTGCTACATATTTTGTTATATAACTCTGAGGTGTGCAGGTATTTGCAGTTCTAACTTATCTAATATCAATGTATACTATCTTAACAATACGACGTAATCAAAACAGCAGCGAAACATTGCGGAACTTCATAACAAATCGTAAACAAAGTTATACTATGCACGTATGTACTATTTGATCATCCTGAGCGGTTCTTGCTACATATTTAGTTAAATAACTCTGAGCTTTGCAGGTATTTGCAGTTCTAACTTATATAATATCAACGCATACTATCTTATCAATACGACGTAATCAAAACATCCGCGAAACATTGCGGAACTTCATAACAAAGCGTAAACAAAGTTATACTATGCAGGTATGTACTATTTGATCATCCTGAGCGGTTCTTGCTACATATTTAGTTAAATAACTCTGAGTTTTGCACGTAGTTGCAGTTCTATCTTATATAATATCAATGTATACTATCTTACTAATTGCGACGCAATCAAAACATCAGCGAAAGTTTGCGGAACTTCCTAACAAAGCGTAAACAATGTTATACTATGCAGGTATGTACTATTTGATCATCCAGAGCGGTTCTTGCTACATATTTAGTTAAATAAGTCTGAGCATTGCAGGTATTTTCAGTTCTACCTTATATAATATCATAGTATACTATCTTACCAATACGACGCAATCAAAACATCAGTGACACTTTGCGGAATTTCATAAGAAATCGAGAACAAAGTTATACTATGCACGGATATACTATTTGATCTTCCTGAGCGGTTCTAAATACATATTTTGCCATATCACTCTCAGGTTTGTAGGTAGTTGCAGTTCTACCTTATATAATATCATACTATAATATCTTACCAATACGACGCAATTAAAACATCAGCGACACTTTGCGGAATTTCATAAGAAATCGAGAACAAAGTTATACTATGCACGGATATACTATTTGATCTTCCTGAGCGGTTCTTGCTACATATTTTGTTATATAACTCTGAGGTGTGCAGGTATTTGCAGTTCTAACTTATCTAATATCAATGTATACTATCTTAACAATACGACGTAATCAAAACAGCAGCGAAACATTGCGGAACTTCATAACAAAGCGTAAACAAAGTTATACTATGCACGTATGTACTATTTGATCATCCTGAGCGGTTCTTGCTACATATTTAGTTAAATAACTCTGAGCTTTGCAGGTATTTTCAGTTTTACCTTATATAATATCAAAGTATACTATCTTTCCAATTGCGACGTAATCAAAACATCAGCGAAACATTGCGGAACTTCATAACAAAGCGTAAACAAAGTTATACTATGAACGTATGTACTATTTGATCATCCTGAGCGGTTCTTGCTACATATTTAGTTAAATAACTCTGAGTTTTGCACGTAGTTGTAGTTCTATCTTATATAATATGAAAGTATACTATCTTACTAATTGCGACGCAATCAAAACATCAGCGAAAGTTTGCGGAACTTCCTAACAAAGCGTAAACAATGTTATACTATGCAGGTATGTACTATTTGATCATCCTGAGCGGTTCTTGCTACATATTTAGTTAAATAACTCTGAGCTTTGCAGGTATTTTCAGTTCTAGGTTATATAATATCATAGTATACTATCTTACCAATACGACGCAATCAAAACATCAGTGACACTTTGCGGAATTTCATAAGAAAGCGAGAACAAAGTTATACTATGCACGGATGTACTATTTGATCATCCAGAGTGGTTCTTGCTACATATTTTGTTATATAACTCTGAGGTGTGCAGGTATTTGCAGTTCTAACTTATATAATATCAAAGTATACTATCTTATCAATACGACGCAATCAAAACCTCAGCGAAACTCTCCGGAACTTCATAACAAAGCGTGAACAAAGTTATACTATGCAGGAATGTACTATTTGATCATACTGAGCGGTTCTTGCTACATATTTAATTAAATAACTCTGAGCTTTGCAGGTAGTTGCAGTTCTATCTTATATAATATCAAAGTACACTATCTTTCCAATTGCGACGTAATCAAAACATCAGCGAAACATTGCGGATCTTCATAACAAAGCGTAAACAAAGTTATACTATGCACGGATGTACTATTTGATCATCCAGTGCGGTTCTTGCTACATATTTAGTAAAATAACTCTGAGGTTTGCAGGTAGTTGCAGTTCTATCTTATATAATATCATAGTATACTATCTTACCAATACGACGCAATTAAACCATCAGCGAAACATTGCGGAACTTCATAACAAAGCATAAACAAAGTTATACTATGCACGGATATACTATTAGATCTTCCTGCAGTTCTTGCTACATATTTTGTTATATAACTCTGAGGTGTGCAGGTATTTGCAGTTCTAACTTATATTATATCAATGCATACTATCTTATCAATACGACGTAATCAAAACATCAGCGAAACATTGCGGAACTTCATAACAAAGCGTAAACAAAGTTATACTATGCACGTATGTACTATTTGATCGTCCTGAGCGGTTCTAAATACATATTTTGCCATATCACTCTCAGGTTTGTAGGTAGTTGCAGTTCTACCTTATATAATATCATAGTATAATATCTTACCAATACGACGCAATTAAAACATCAGCGACACTTTGCGGAATTTCATAAGAAATCGAGAACAAAGTTATACTATGCACGGATATACTATTAGAACTTCCTGAGCCGTTCTTGCTACATATTTTGTTATATAACTCTGAGGTGTGCAGGTATTTGCAGTTCTAACTTATCTAATATCAATGTATACTATCTTAACAATACGACGTAATCAAAACAGCAGCGAAACATTGCGGAACTTCATAACAAAGCGTAAACAAAGTTATACTATGCACGTATGTACTATTTGATCATCCTGAGCGGTTCTTGCTACATATTTAGTTAAATAACTCTGAGCTTTGCAGGTATTTGCAGTTCTAACTTATATAATATCAACGCATACTATCTTATCAATACGACGTAATCAAAACATCCGCGAAACATTGCGGAACTTCATAACAAAGCGTAAACAAAGTTATACTATGCAGGTATGTACTATTTGATCATCCTGAGCGGTTCTTGCTACATATTTAGTTAAATAACTCTGAGTTTTGCACGTAGTTGCAGTTCTATCTTATATAATATCAATGTATACTATCTTACTAATTGCGACGCAATCAAAACATCAGCGAAAGTTTGCGGAACTTCCTAACAAAGCGTAAACAATGTTATACTATGCACGTATGTACTATTTGATCATCCTGAGCGGTTCTTGCTACATATTTAGTTAAATAAGTCTGAGCTTTGCAGGTATTTTCAGTTCTACCTTATATAATATCATAGTATACTATCTTACCAATACGACGCAATCAAAACATCAGTGACACTTTGCGGAATTTCATAAGAAATCGAGAACAAAGTTATACTATGCACGGATATACTATTTGATCGTCCTGAGCGGTTCTAAATACATATTTTGCCATATCACTCTCAGGTTTGTAGGTAGTTGCAGTTCTACCTTATATAATATCATACTATAATATCTTACCAATACGACGCAATTAAAACATCAGCGACACTTTGCGGAATTTCATAAGAAATCGAGAACAAAGTTATACTATGCACGGATATACTATTTGATCTTCCTGAGCGGTTCTTGCTACATATTTTGTTATATAACTCTGAGGTGTGCAGGTATTTGCAGTTCTAACTTATCTAATATCAATGTATACTATCTTAACAATACGACGTAATCAAAACATCAGCGAAACATTGCGGAACTTCATAACAAAGCGTAAACAAAGTTATACTATGCACGTATGTACTATTTGATCATCCTGAGCGGTTCTTGCTACATATTTAGTTAAATAACTCTGAGCTTTGCAGGTATTTTCAGTTTTACCTTATATAATATCAAAGTATACTATCTTTCCAATTGCGACGTAATCAAAACATCAGCGAAACATTGCGGAACTTCATAACAAAGCGTAAACAATGTTATACTATGAACGTATGTACTATTTGATTATCCTGAGCGGTTCTTGCTACATATTTTGTTAAATAACTCTGAGTTTTGCACGTAGTTGTAGTTCTATCTTATATAATATGAAAGTATACTATCTTACTAATTGCGACGCAATCAAAACATCAGCGAAAGTTTGCGGAACTTCCTAACAAAGCGTAAACAAAGTTATACTATGCAGGTATGTACTATTTGATCATCCTGAGCGGTTCTTGCTACATATTTAGTTAAATAACTCTGAGCTTTGCAGGTATTTTCAGTTCTAGGTTATATAATATCATAGTATACTATCTTACCAATACGACGCAATCAAAACATCAGTGACACTTTGCGGAATTTCATAAGAAAGCGAGAACAAAGTTATACTATGCACGGATGTACTATTTGATCATCCAGAGTGGTTCTTGCTACATATTTTGTTATATAACTCTGAGGTGTGCAGGTATTTGCAGTTCTAACTTATATAATATCAAAGTATACTATCTTATCAATACGACGCAATCAAAACCTCAGCGAAACTTTGCGGAACTTCATAACAAAGCGTGAACAAAGTTATACTATGCACGTATGTACTATTTGATCATCCTGAGCGGTTCTTGCTACATATTTAATTAAATAACTCTGAGCTTTGCAGGTAGTTGCAGTTCTATCTTATATAATATCAAAGTACACTATCTTTCCAATTGCGACGTAATCAAAACATCAGCGAAACATTGCGGATCTTCATAACAAAGCGTAAACAAAGTTATACTATGCACGGATGTACTATTTGATCATCCAGTGCGGTTCTTGCTACATATTTAGTAAAATAACTCTGAGGTTTGCAGGTAGTTGCAGTTCTATCTTATATAATATCATAGTATACTATCTTACCAATACGACGCAATTAAACCATCAGCGAAACATTGCGGAACTTCATAACAAAGCATAAACAAAGTTATACTATGCACGGATATACTATTAGATCTTCCTGCAGTTCTTGCTACATATTTTGTTATATAACTCTGAGGTGTGCAGGTATTTGCAGTTCTAACTTATATTATATCAATGCATACTATCTTATCAATACGACGTAATCAAAACATCAGCGAAACATTGCGGAACTTCATAACAAAGCGTAAACAAAGTTATACTATGCACGTATGTACTATTTGATCGTCCTGAGCGGTTCTAAATACATATTTTGCCATATCACTCTCAGGTTTGTAGGTAGTTGCAGTTCTACCTTATATAATATCATAGTATAATATCTTACCAATACGACGCAATTAAAACATCAGCGACACTTTGCGGAATTTCATAAGAAATCGAGAACAAAGTTATACTATGCACGGATATACTATTAGAACTTCCTGAGCCGTTCTTGCTACATATTTTGTTATATAACTCTGAGGTGTGCAGGTATTTGCAGTTCTAACTTATCTAATATCAATGTATACTATCTTAACAATACGACGTAATCAAAACAGCAGCGAAACATTGCGGAACTTCATAACAAAGCGTAAACAAAGTTATACTATGCACGTATGTACTATTTGATCATCCTGAGCGGTTCTTGCTACATATTTAGTTAAATAACTCTGAGCTTTGCAGGTATTTGCAGTTCTAACTTATATAATATCAACGCATACTATCTTATCAATACGACGTAATCAAAACATCCGCGAAACATTGCGGAACTTCATAACAAAGCGTAAACAAAGTTATACTATGCAGGTATGTACTATTTGATCATCCTGAGCGGTTCTTGCTACATATTTAGTTAAATAACTCTGAGTTTTGCACGTAGTTGCAGTTCTATCTTATATAATATCAATGTATACTATCTTACTAATTGCGACGCAATCAAAACATCAGCGAAAGTTTGCGGAACTTCCTAACAAAGCGTAAACAATGTTATACTATGCAGGTATGTACTATTTGATCATCCTGAGCGGTTCTTGCTACATATTTAGTTAAATAACTCTGAGCTTTGCAGGTATTTTCAGTTCTACCTTATATAATATCATAGTATACTATCTTACCAATACGACGCAATCAAAACATCAGTGACACTTTGCGGAATTTCATAAGAAATCGAGAACAAAGTTATACTATGCACGGATATACTATTTGATCGTCCTGAGCGGTTCTAAATACATATTTTGCCATATCACTCTCAGGTTTGTAGGTAGTTGCAGTTCTACCTTATATAATATCATACTATAATATCTTACCAATACGACGCAATTAAAACATCAGCGACACTTTGCGGAATTTCATAAGAAATCGAGAACAAAGTTATACTATGCACGGATATACTATTTGATCTTCCTGAGCGGTTCTTGCTACATATTTTGTTATATAACTCTGAGGTGTGCAGGTATTTGCAGTTCTAACTTATCTAATATCAATGTATACTATCTTAACAATACGACGTAATCAAAACATCAGCGAAACATTGCGGAACTTCATAACAAAGCGTAAACAAAGTTATACTATGCACGTATGTACTATTTGATCATCCTGAGCGGTTCTTGCTACATATTTAGTTAAATAACTCTGAGCTTTGCAGGTATTTGCAGTTCTAACTTATATAATATCAACGCATACTATCTTATCAATACGACGTAATCAAAACATCCGCGAAACATTGCGGAACTTCATAACAAAGCGTAAACAAAGTTATACTATGCAGGTATGTACTATTTGATCATCCTGAGCGGTTCTTGCTACATATTTAGTTAAATAACTCTGAGTTTTGCACGTAGTTGCAGTTCTATCTTATATAATATCAATGTATACTATCTTACTAATTGCGACGCAATCAAAACATCAGCGAAAGTTTGCGGAACTTCCTAACAAAGCGTAAACAATGTTATACTATGCAGGTATGTACTATTTGATCATCCTGAGCGGTTCTTGCTACATATTTAGTTAAATAACTCTGAGCTTTGCAGGTATTTTCAGTTCTAGGTTATATAATATCATAGTATACTATCTTACCAATACGACGCAATCAAAACATCAGTGACACTTTGCGGAATTTCATAAGAAAGCGAGAACAAAGTTATACTATGCACGGATGTACTATTTGATCATCCAGAGTGGTTCTTGCTACATATTTTGTTATATAACTCTGAGGTGTGCAGGTATTTGCAGTTCTAACTTATATAATATCAAAGTATACTATCTTATCAATACGACGCAATCAAAACCTCAGCGAAACTCTCCGGAACTTCATAACAAAGCGTGAACAAAGTTATACTATGCAGGAATGTACTATTTGATCATACTGAGCGGTTCTTGCTACATATTTAATTAAATAACTCTGAGCTTTGCAGGTAGTTGCAGTTCTATCTTATATAATATCAAAGTACACTATCTTTCCAATTGCGACGTAATCAAAACATCAGCGAAACATTGCGGATCTTCATAACAAAGCGTAAACAAAGTTATACTATGCACGGATGTACTATTTGATCATCCAGAGCGGTTCTTGCTACATATTTAGTAAAATAACTCTGAGGTTTGCAGGTAGTTGCAGTTCTATCTTATATAATATCATAGTATACTATCTTACCAATACGACGCAATTAAACCATCAGCGAAACATTGCGGAACTTCATAACAAAGCATAAACAAAGTTATACTATGCACGGATATACTATTAGATCTTCCTGCAGTTCTTGCTACATATTTTGTTATATAACTCTGAGGTGTGCAGGTATTTGCAGTTCTAACTTATATTATATCAATGCATACTATCTTATCAATACGACGTAATCAAAACATCAGCGAAACATTGCGGAACTTCATAACAAAGCGTAAACAAAGTTATACTATGCACGTATGTACTATTTGATCGTCCTGAGCGGTTCTAAATACATATTTTGCCATATCACTCTCAGGTTTGTAGGTAGTTGCAGTTCTACCTTATATAATATCATAGTATAATATCTTACCAATACGACGCAATTAAAACATCAGCGACACTTTGCGGAATTTCATAAGAAATCGAGAACAAAGTTATACTATGCACGGATATACTATTTGATCTTCCTGAGCGGTTCTTGCTACATATTTTGTTATATAACTCTGAGGTGTGCAGGTATTTGCAGTTCTAACTTATCTAATATCAATGCATACTATCTTACCAATACGACGCAATCAACACATCAGTGACACTTTGCAGAACTTCATAACAAAGCGTAAACAAAGTTACACTATGCACGTATGTTCTATTTGATCATCCTGAGCGGTTCTTGCTACATATTTAGTTAAATAACTCTGAGCTTTGCAGGTATTTGCAGTTCTAACTTATATTATATCAATGCATACTATCTTATCAATACGACGTAATCAAAACATCAGCGAAACATTGCGGAACTTCATAACAAAGCGTAAACAAAGTTATACTATATACGGATGTACTATTTGATCATCTAGAGCGGTTCTTGCTACATATTTAGTTAAATAACTCTGAGTTTTGCACGTAGTTGCAGTTCTATCTTATATAATATCAATGTATACTATATTACTAATTGCGACGCAATCAAAACATCAGCGAAACATTGCGGAACTTCATAACAAAGCGTAATCAAAGTTATACTATGCACGTATGTACTATTTGATCATCCTGAGCGGTTCTTGTTACATTTTTAGTTAAATAACTCTGAGCTTTGCAGGTATTTTCAGTTCTACATTATATAATATCATAGTATACTATCTTACCAATACGACGCAATCAAAACATCAGTGACACTTTGCGGAATTTCATAAGAAAGCGAGAACGAAGTTTTACTATGCACGGATGTACTATTTGATCATCTAGAGCGGTTCTTGCTACATATTTAGTTAAATAACTCTGAGCTTTGCAGGTAGTTGCAGTTCTATCTTACATAATATCATAGTATACTATCTTACCAATACGACGCAACTAAACCATCAGCGAAACATTGCGGAACTTCATAACAAAGCATAAACAAAGTTATACTATGCACGGATATACTATTAGATATTCCTGAGCGGTTCTTGCTACATATTTTGTTATATAACTCTGAGGTGTGCAGGTATTTGCAGTTCTAACTTATCTAATATCAATGTATACTATCTTATCAATACGACGTAATCAAAACATCAGCGAAACATTTGCGGAACTTCATAACAAAGCGTAAACAAAGTTATACTATGCACGGATATACTATTTGATCTTCCTGAGCGGTTCTTGCTACATATTTTGTTATATAACTCTGAGGTGTGCAGGTATTTGCAGTTCTAACTTATCTAATATCAATGCATACTATCTTACCAATACGACGCAATCAAAACATCAGTGACACTTTGCAGAACTTCATAACAAAGCGTAAACAAAGTTACACTATGCACGTATGTACTATTTGATCATCCTGAGCGGTTCTTGCTACATATTTAGTTAAATAACTCTGAGCTTTGCAGGTATTTGCAGTTCTAACTTATATAATATCAATGCATACTATCTTATCAATACGACGTAATCAAAACATCCGCGAAACATTGCGGAACTTCATAACAAAGCGTAAACAAAGTTATACTATGCAGGTATGTACTATTTGATCATCCTGAGCGGTTCTTGCTACATATTTAGTTAAATAACTCTGAGTTTTGCACGTAGTTGCAGTTCTATCTTATATAATATCAATGTATACTATCTTACTAATTGCGACGCAATCAAAACATCAGCGAAAGTTTGCGGAACTTCCTAACAAAGCGTAAACAATGTTATACTATGCAGGTATGTACTATTTGATCATCCTGAGCGGTTCTTGCTACATATTTAGTTAAATAACTCTGAGCTTTGCAGGTATTTTCAGTTCTAGGTTATATAATATCATAGTATACTATCTTACCAATACGACGCAATCAAAACATCAGTGACACTTTGCGGAATTTCATAAGAAAGCGAGAACAAAGTTATACTATGCACGGATGTACTATTTGATCATCCAGAGTGGTTCTTGCTACATATTTTGTTATATAACTCTGAGGTGTGCAGGTATTTGCAGTTCTAACTTATATAATATCAAAGTATACTATCTTATCAATACGACGCAATCAAAACCTCAGCGAAACTCTCCGGAACTTCATAACAAAGCGTGAACAAAGTTATACTATGCAGGAATGTACTATTTGATCATACTGAGCGGTTCTTGCTACATATTTAATTAAATAACTCTGAGCTTTGCAGGTAGTTGCAGTTCTATCTTATATAATATCAAAGTACACTATCTTTCCAATTGCGACGTAATCAAAACATCAGCGAAACATTGCGGAACTTCATAACAAAGCGTAAACAAAGTTATACTATGCACGGATGTACTATTTGATCATCCAGTGCGGTTCTTGCTACATATTTAGTAAAATAACTCTGAGGTTTGCAGGTAGTTGCAGTTCTATCTTATATAATATCATAGTATACTATCTTACCAATACGACGCAATTAAACCATCAGCGAAACATTGCGGAACTTCATAACAAAGCATAAACAAAGTTATACTATGCACGGATATACTATTAGATCTTCCTGCAGTTCTTGCTACATATTTTGTTATATAACTCTGAGGTGTGCAGGTATTTGCAGTTCTAACTTATCTAATATCAATGTATACTATCTTATCAATACGACGTAATCAAAACATCAGCGAAACATTGCGGAACTTCATAACAAAGCGTAAACAAAGTTATACTATGCACGTATGTACTATTTGATCGTCCTGAGCGGTTCTAAATACATATTTTGCCATATCACTCTCAGGTTTGTAGGTAGTTGCAGTTCTACCTTATATAATATCATAGTATACTATCTTACCAATACGACGCAATTAAAACATCAGCGACAATTTGCGGAATTTCATAAGAAATCGAGAACAAAGTTATACTATGCACGGATATACTATTTGATCTTCCTGAGCGGTTCTTGCTACATATTTTGTTATATAACTCTGAGGTGTGCAGGTATTTGCAGTTCTAACTTATCTAATATCAATGCATACTATCTTACCAATACGACGCAATCAAAACATCAGTGACACTTTGCAGAACTTCATAACAAAGCGTAAACAAAGTTACACTATGCACGTATGTTCTATTTGATCATCCTGAGCGGTTCTTGCTACATATTTAGTTAAATAACTCTGAGCTTTGCAGGTATTTGCAGTTCTAACTTATATTATATCAATGCATACTATCTTATCAATACGACGTAATCAAAACATCAGCGAAACATTGCGGAACTTCATAACAAAGCGTAAACAAAGTTATACTATGCACGTATGTACTATTTGATCGTCCTGAGCGGTTCTAAATACATATTTTGCCATATCACTCTCCGGTTTGTAGGTAGTTGCAGTTCTACCTTATATAATATCATAGTATAATATCTTACCAATACGACGCAATTAAAACATCAGCGACACTTTGCGGAATTTCATAAGAAATCGAGAACAAAGTTATACTATGCACGGATATACTATTTGATCTTCCTGAGCGGTTCTTGCTACATATTTTGTTATATAACTCTGAGGTGTGCAGGTATTTGCAGTTCTAACTTATCTAATATCAATGCATACTATCTTACCAATACGACTCAATCAAAACATCAGTGACACTTTGCAGAACTTCATAACAAAGCGTAAACAAAGTTACACTATGCACGTATGTACTATTTGATCATCCTGAGCGGTTCTTGCTACATATTTAGTTAAATAACTCTGAGCTTTGCAGGTATTTGCAGTTCTAACTTATATAATATCAATGCATACTATCTTATCAATACGACGTAATCAAAACATCAGCGAAACATTGCGGAACTTCACAACAAAGCGTAAACAAAGTTATACTATGCACGTATGTACTATTTGATCGTCCTGAGCGGTTCTAAATACATATTTTGCCATATCACTCTCAGGTTTGTAGGTAGTTGCAGTTCTACCTTATATAATATCATAGTATAATATCTTACCAATACGACGCAATTAAAACATCAGCGACACTTTGCGGAATTTCATAAGAAATCGAGAACAAAGTTATACTATGCACGGATATACTATTTGATCTTCCTGAGCGGTTCTTGCTACATATTTTGTTATATAACTCTGAGGTGTGCAGGTATTTGCAGTTCTAACTTATCTAATATCAATGTATACTATCTTAACAATACGACGTAATCAAAACAGCAGCGAAACATTGCGGAACTTCATAACAAAGCGTAAACAAAGTTATACTATGCACGTATGTACTATTTGATCATCCTGAGCGGTTCTTGCTACATATTTAGTTAAATAACTCTGAGCTTTGCAGGTATTTGCAGTTCTAACTTATATAATATCAACGCATACTATCTTATCAATACGACGTAATCAAAACATCCGCGAAACATTGCGGAACTTCATAACAAAGCGTAAACAAAGTTATACTATGCAGGTATGTACTAATTGATCATCCTGAGCGGTTCTTGCTACATATTTAGTTAAATAACTCTGAGTTTTGCACGTAGTTGCAGTTCTATCTTATATAATATCAATGTATACTATCTTACTAATTGCGACGCAATCAAAACATCAGCGAAAGTTTGCGGAACTTCCTAACAAAGCGTAAACAATGTTATACTATGCAGGTATGTACTATTTGATCATCCTGAGCGGTTCTTGCTACATATTTAGTTAAATAAATCTGAGCTTTGCAGGTATTTTCAGTTCTAGGTTATATAATATCATAGTATACTATCTTACCAATACAACGCAATCAAAACATCAGTGACACTTTGCGGAATTTCATAAGAAAGCGAGAACAAAGTTATACTATGCACGGATGTACTATTTGATCATCCAGAGTGGTTCTTGCTACATATTTTGTTATATAACTCTGAGGTGTGCAGGTATTTGCAGTTCTAACTTATATAATATCAAAGTATACTATCTTATCAATACGACGTAATCAAAACATCAGCGAAACATTGCGGAACTTCATAACAAAGCGTAAACAAAGTTATACTATGCACGTATGTACTATTTGATCGTCCTGAGCGGTTCTAAATACATATTTTGCCATATCACCCTCAGGTTTGTAGGTAGTTGCAGTTCTACCTTATATAATATCATAGTATAATATCTTACCAATACGACGCAATTAAAACATCAGCGACACTTTGCGGAATTTCATAAGAAATCGAGAACAAAGTTATACTATGCACGGATATACTATTTGATCTTCCTGAGCGGTTCTTGCTACATATTTTGTTATATAACTCTGAGGTGTGCAGGTATTTGCAGTTCTAACTTATATAATATCAATGCATACTATCTTATCAATACGACGTAATCAAAACATCAGCGAAACATTGCGGAACTTCATAACAAAGCGTAAACAAAGTTATACTATGCACGTATGTACTATTTGATCGTCCTGAGCGGTTCTAAATACATATTTTGCCATATCACTCTCAGGTTTGTAGGTAGTTGCAGTTCTACCTTATATAATATCATAGTATAATATCTTACCAATACGACGCAATTAAAACATCAGCGACACTTTGCGGAATTTCATAAGAAATCGAGAACAAAGTTATACTATGCACGGATATACTATTTGATCTTCCTGAGCGGTTCTTGCTACATATTTTGTTATATAACTCTGAGGTGTGCAGGTATTTGCAGTTCTAACTTATCTAATATCAATGCATACTATCTTACCAATACGACGCAATCAAAACATCAGTGACACTTTGCAGAACTTCATAACAAAGCGTAAACAAAGTTACACTATGCACGTATGTACTATTTGATCATCCTGAGCGGTTCTTGCTACATATTTAGTTAAATAACTCTGAGCTTTGCAGGTATTTGCAGTTCTAACTTATATAATATCAATGCATACTATCTTATCAATACGACGGAATCAAAACATCAGCGAAACATTGCGGAACTTCATAACAAAGCGTAAACAAAGTTATACTATGCACGTATGTACTATTTGATCGTCCTGAGCGGTTCTAAATACATATTTTGCCATATCACTCTCAGGTTTGTAGGTAGTTGCAGTTCTACCTTATATAATATCATAGTATAATATCTTACCAATACGACGCAATTAAAACATCAGCGACACTTTGCGGAATTTCATAAGAAATCGAGAACAAAGTTATACTATGCACGGATATACTATTTGATCTTCCTGAGCGGTTCTTGCTACATATTTTGTTATATAACTCTGAGGTGTGCAGGTATTTGCAGTTCTAACTTATCTAATATCAATGCATACTATCTTACCAATACGACGCAATCAAAACATCAGTGACACTTTGCGGAATTTCATAAGAAAGCGAGAACGAAGTTATACTATGCACGGATGTACTATTTGATCATCCAGTGCGGTTCTTGCTACAAATTTAGTGAAATAACTCTGAGCTTTGCAGGTATTTGCAGTTCTAACTTATATAATATCAATGCATACTATCTTATCAATACGACGTAATCAAAACATCAGCGAAACATTGCGGAACTTCATAACAAAGCGTAAACAAAGTTATACTATGCACGTATGTACTATTTGATCGTCCTGAGCGGTTCTAAATACATATTTTGCCATATCACTCTCAGGTTTGTAGGTAGTTGCAGTTCTACCTTATATAATATCATAGTATAATATCTTACCAATACGACGCAATTAAAACATCAGCGACACTTTGCGGAATTTCATAAGAAATCGAGAACAAAGTTATACTATGCACGGATATTCTATTTGATCTTCCTGAGCGGTTCTTGCTACATATTTTGTTATATAACTCTGAGGTGTGCAGGTATTTGCAGTTCTAACTTATCTAATATCAATGCATACTATCTTACCAATACGACGCAATCAAAACATCAGTGACACTTTGCAGAACTTCATAACAAAGCGTAAACAAAGTTACACTATGCACGTATGTACTATTTGATCATCCTGAGCGGTTCTTGCTACATATTTAGTTAAATAACTCTGAGCTTTGCAGGTATTTGCAGTTCTAACTTATATAATATCAATGCATACTATCTTATCAATACGACGTAATCAAAACATCAGCGAAACATTGCGAAACTTCATAACAAAGCGTAAACAAAGTTATACTATGCACGTATGTACTATTTGATCGTCCTGAGCGGTTCTAAATACATATTTTGCCATATCACTCTCAGGTTTGTAGGTAGTTGCAGTTCTACCTTATATAATATCATAGTATAATATCTTACCAATACGACGCAATTAAATCATCAGCGACACTTTGCGGAATTTCATAAGAAATCGAGAACAAAGTTATACTATGCACGGATATACTATTTGATCTTCCTGAGCGGTTCTTGCTACATATTTTGTTATATAACTCTGAGGTGTGCAGGTATTTGCAGTTCTAACTTATCTAATATCAATGCATACTATCTTACCAATACGACGCAATCAAAACATCAGTGACACTTTGCAGAACTTCATAACAAAGCGTAAACAAACTTATACTATGCACGTATGTACTATTTGATCATCCTGAGCGGTTCTTGCTACATATTTTGTTAAATAACTCTGAGCTTTGCAGGTATTTGCAGTTCTAACTTATATAATATCAAAGTATACTATCTTATAAATACGATGCAATCAAAACCTCAGCGAAACATTGCGGAACTTCATAACAAAGCGTAAACAAAGTTATACTATGCACGGATGTACTATTTGATCATCTAGAGCGGTTCTTGCTACATATTTAGTTAAATAACTCTGAGTTTTGCACGTAGTTGCAGTTCTATCTTATATAATATCAATGTATACTATATTACTAATTGCGACGCAATCAAAACATCAGCGAAACATTGCGGAACTTCATAACAAAGCGTAATCAATGTTATACTATGCACGTATGTACTATTTGATCATCCTGAGCGGTTCTTGTTACATTTTTAGTTAAATAACTCTGAGCTTTGCAGGTATTTTCAGTTCTACATTATATAATATCATAGTATACTATCTTACCAATACGACGCAATCAAAACATCAGTGACACTTTGCGGAATTTCATAAGAAAGCGAGAACGAAGTTATACTATGCACGGATGTACTATTTGATCATCCAGTGCGATTCTTGCTACAAATTTAGTGAAATAACTCTGAGGTTTGCAGGTAGTTGCAGTTCTATCTTATATAATATCATAGTATACTATCTTACCAATACGACGCAACTAAACCATCAGCGAAACATTGCGGAACTTCATAACAAAGCATAAACAAAGTTATACTATGCACGGATATACTATTAGATATTCCTGAGCGGTTCTTGCTACATATTTTGTTATATAACTCTGAGGTGTGCAGGTATTTGCAGTTCTAACTTATCTAATATCAATGTATACTATCTTATCAATACGACGTAATCAAAACATCAGCGAAACATTTGCGGAACTTCATAACAAAGCGTAAACAAAGTTATACTATGCACGGATATACTATTTGATCTTCCTGAGCGGTTCTTGCTACATATTTTGTTATATAACTCTGAGGTGTGCAGGTATTTGCAGTTCTAACTTATCTAATATCAATGCATACTATCTTACCAATACGACGGAATCAAAACATCAGTGACACTTTGCAGAACTTCATAACAAAGCGTAAACAAAGTTACACTATGCACGTATGTACTATTTGATCATCCTGAGCGGTTCTTGCTACATATTTAGTTAAATAACTCTGAGCTTTGCAGGTATTTGCAGTTCTAACTTATATAATATCAACGCATACTATCTTATCAATACGACGTAATCAAAACATCCGCGAAACATTGCGCAACTTCATAACAAAGCGTAAACAAAGTTATACTATGCAGGTATGTACTATTTGATCATCCTGAGCGGTTCTTGCTACATATTTAGGAAAATAACTCTGAGTTTTGCACGTAGTTGCAGTTCTATCTTATATAATATCAATGTATACTATCTTACTAATTGCGACGCAATCAAAACATCAGCGAAAGTTTGCGGAACTTCCTAACAAAGCGTAAACAATGTTATACTATGCAGGTATGTACTATTTGATCATCCTGAGCGGTTCTTGCTACATATTTAGTTAAATAACTCTGAGCTTTGCAGGTATTTTCAGTTCTAGGTTATATAATATCATAGTATACTATCTTACCAATACGACGCAATCAAAACATCAGTGACACTTTGCGGAATTTCATAAGAAAGCGAGAACAAAGTTATACTATGCACGGATGTACTATTTGATCATCCAGAGTGGTTCTTGCTACATATTTTGTTATATAACTCTGAGGTGTGCAGGTATTTGCAGTTCTAACTTATATAATATCAAAGTATACTATCTTATCAATACGACGCAATCAAAACCTCAGCGAAACTCTCCGGAACTTCATAACAAAGCGTGAACAAAGTTATACTATGCAGGAATGTACTATTTGATCATACTGAGCGGTTCTTGCTACATATTTAATTAAATAACTCTGAGCTTTGCAGGTAGTTGCAGTTCTATCTTATATAATATCAAAGTATACTATCTTTCCAATTGCGACGTAATCAAAACATCAGCGAAACATTGCGGAACTTCATAACAAAGCGTAAACAAAGTTACACTATGCACGTATGTTCTATTTGATCATCCTGAGCGGTTCTTGCTACATATTTAGTTAAATAACTCTGAGCTTTGCAGGTATTTGCAGTTCTAACTTATATTATATCAATGCATACTATCTTATCAATACGACGTAATCAAAACATCAGCGAAACATTGCGGAACTTCATAACAAAGCGTAAACAAAGTTATACTATGCACGTATGTACTATTTGATCGTCCTGAGCGGTTCTAAATACATATTTTGCCATATCACTCTCAGGTTTGTAGGTAGTTGCAGTTCTACCTTATATAATATCATAGTATAATATCTTACCAATACGACGCAATTAAAACATCAGCGACACTTTGCGGAATTTCATAAGAAATCGAGAACAAAGTTATACTATGCACGGATATACTATTTGATCTTCCTGAGCGGTTCTTGCTACATATTTTGTTATATAACTCTGAGGTGTGCAGGTATTTGCAGTTCTAACTTATCTAATATCAATGCATACTATCTTACCAATACGACGCAACTAAACCATCAGCGAAACATTGCGGAACTTCATAACAAAGCATAAACAAAGTTATACTATGCACGGATATACTATTAGATATTCCTGAGCGGTTCTTGCTACATATTTTGTTATATAACTCTGAGGTGTGCAGGTATTTGCAGTTCTAACTTATCTAATATCAATGTATACTATCTTATCAATACGACGTAATCAAAACATCAGCGAAACATTGCGGAACTTCATAACAAAGCGTAAACAAAGTTATACTATGCACGTATGTACTATTTGATCGTCCTGAGCGGTTCTAAATACATATTTTGCCATATCACTCTCAGGTTTGTAGGTAGTTGCAGTTCTACCTTATATAATATCATAGTATAATATCTTACCAATACGACGCAATTAAAACATCAGCGACACTTTGCGGAATTTCATAAGAAATCGAGAACAAAGTTATACTATGCACGGATATACTATTTGATCTTCCTGAGCGGTTCTTGCTACATATTTTGTTATATAACTCTGAGGTGTGCAGGTATTTGCAGTTCTAACTTATCTAATATCAATGCATACTATCTTACCAATACGACGCAATCAAAACATCAGTGACACTTTGCAGAACTTCATAACAAAGCGTAAACAAAGTTACACTATGCACGTATGTTCTATTTGATCATCCTGAGCGGTTCTTGCTACATATTTAGTTAAATAAATCTGAGCTTTGCAGGTATTTGCAGTTCTAACTTATATTATATCAATGCATACTATCTTATCAATACGACGTAATCAAAACATCAGCGAAACATTGCGGAACTTCATAACAAAGCGTAAACAAAGTTATACTATGCACGTATGTACTATTTGATCGTCCTGAGCGGTTCTAAATACATATTTTGCCATATCACTCTCAGGTTTGTAGGTAGTTGCAGTTCTACCTTATATAATATCATAGTATAATATCTTACCAATACGACGCAATTAAAACATCAGCGACACTTTGCGGAATTTCATAAGAAATCGAGAACAAAGTTATACTATGCACGGATATACTATTTGATCTTCCTGAGCGGTTCTTGCTACATATTTTGTTATATAACTCTGAGGTGTGCAGGTATTTGCAGTTCTAACTTATCTAATATCAATGCATACTATCTTACCAATACGACGCAATCAAAACATCAGTGACACTTTGCAGAACTTCATAACAAAGCGTAAACAAAGTTACACTATGCACGTATGTACTATTTGATCATCCTGAGCGGTTCTTGCTACATATTTAGTTAAATAACTCTGAGCTTTGCAGGTATTTGCAGTTCTAACTTATATAATATCAATGCATACTATCTTATCAATACGACGTAATCAAAACATCAGCGAAACATTGCGGAACTTCATAACAAAGCGTAAACAAAGTTATACTATGCACGTATGTACTATTTGATCGTCCTGAGCGGTTCTAAATACATATTTTGCCATATCACTCTCAGGTTTGTAGGTAGTTGCAGTTCTACCATATATAATATCATAGTATAATATCTTATCAATACAACGTAATCAAAACATCAGCGAAACATTTGCGGAACTTCATAACAAAGCGTAAACAAAGTTATACTATGCACGTATGTACTATTTGATCATCCTGAGCGGTTCTTGCTACATATTTTGTTAAATAACTCTGAGCTTTGCAGGTATTTGCAGTTCTAACTTATATAATATCAAAGTATACTATATTACTAATTGCGACGCAATCAAAACATCAGCGAAACATTGCGGAACTTCATAACAAAGCGTAATCAAAGTTATACTATGCACGTATGTACTATTTGATCATCCTGAGCGGTTCTTGTTACATTTTTAGTTCAATAACTCTGAGCTTTGCAGGTATTTTCAGTTCTACATTATATAATATCATAGTATACTATCTTACCAATACGACGCAATCAAAACATCAGTGACACTTTGCGGAATTTCATAAGAAAGCGAGAACGAAGTTATACTATGCACGGATGTACTATTTGATCATCCAGTGCGGTTCTTGCTACAAATTTAGTGAAATAACTCTGAGGTTTGCAGGTAGTTGCAGTTCTATCTTATATAATATCATAGTATACTATCTTACCAATACGACGCAATTAAACCATCAGCGAAACATTGCGGAACTTCATAACAAAGCATAAACAAAGTTATACTATGCACGGATATACTATTAGATATTCCTGAGCGGTTCTTGCTACATATTTTGTTATATAACTCTGAGGTGTGCAGGTATTTGCAGTTCTAACTTATCTAATATCAATGTATACTATCTTATCAATACGACGTAATCAAAACATCAGCGAAACATTTACGGAACTTCATAACAAAGCGTAAACAAAGTTATACTATGCAGGTATGTACTATTTGATCATCCTGAGCGGTTCTTGCTACATATTTAGTTAAATAACTCTGAGCTTTGCAGGTATTTTCAGTTCTACCTTATATAATATCATAGTATACTATCTTACCAATACGACGCAATCAAAACATCAGGGACACTTTGCGGATTTTCATAAGAAAGCGAGAACAAAGTTATACTATGCACGGATGTACTATTTGATCATCCAGAGCGGTTCTTGCTACATATTTTGTTATATAACTCTGAGGTGTGCAGGTATTTGCAGTTCTAACTTATCTAATATCAATGTATACTATCTTATCAATACGACGTAATCAAAACATCAGAAAAACATTTGCGGAACTTCATAACAAAGCGTAAACAAAGTTATACTATGCACGTATGTACTATTTGATCATCCTGAGCGGTTCTTGCTACATATTTTGTTAAATAACTCTGAGCTTTGCAGGTATTTGCAGTTCTAACTTATATAATATCAAAGTATACTATATTACTAATTGCGACGCAATCAAAACATCAGTGAAACATTGCGGAACTTCATAACAAGGCGTAATCAAAGTTATACTATGCACGTATGTACTATTTGATCATCCTGAGCGGTTCTTGTTACATTTTTAGTTCAATAACTCTGAGCTTTGCAGGTATTTTCAGTTCTACATTATATAATATCATAGTATACTATCTTACCAATACGACGCAATCAAAACATCAGTGACACTTTGCGGAATTTCATAAGAAAGCGAGAACGAAGTTATACTATGCACGGATGTACTATTTGATCATCCTGAGCGGTTCTTGCTACATATTTAGTTAAATAACTCTGAGCTTTGCAGGTATTTTCAGTTCTACCTTATATAATATCATAGTATACTATCTTACCAATACGACGCAATCAAAACATCAGTGACACTTTGCGGATTTTCATAAGAAAGCGAGAACAAAGTTATACTATGCACGGATGTACTATTTGATCATCCAGAGCGGTTCTTGCTACATATTTAGTTAAATAACTCTGAGGTTTGCAGGTAGTTGCAGTTCTATCTTATATAATATCAAAGTATACTATCTTACCAATACGACGCAATTAAACCATCAGCGAAACATTGCGGAACTTCATAACAAAGCGTAAACAAAGTTATACTATGCACGGATATACTATTAGATCTTCCTGAGCGGTTCTTGCTACATATTTTGTTATATAACTCTGAGGTGTGCAGGTATTTGCAGTTCTAACTTATCTAATATCAATGTATACTATCTTATCAATACGATGTAATCAAAACATCAGCGAAACATTGCGGAACTTCATAACAAAGCGTAAACAATGTTACACTATGCTCGTATGTACTATTTGATCATCCTGAGCGGTTCTTGCTACATATTTAGTTAAATAACTCTGAGCTTTGCAGGTAGTTGCAGTTCTATCTTATATAATATCATAGTATACTATCTTACCAATACGACGCAATTAAACCATCAGCGAAACATTGCGGAACTTCATAACAAAGCATAAACAAAGTTATACTATGCACGGATATACTATTAGATCTTCCTGAGCGGTTCTTGCTACATATTTTGTTATATAACTCTGAGGTGTGCAGGTATTTGCAGTTCTAACTTATCTAATATCAATGTATACTATCTTATCAATACGACGTAATCAAAACATCAGCGAAACATTGCGGAACTTCATAACAAAGCGTAAACAAAGTTATACTATGCACGGATGTACTATTTGATCATCCAGAGCGGTTCTTGCTACATATTTAGTTAAATAACTCTGAGCTTTGCAGGTATTTTCAGTTCTACCTTATATAATATCATAGTATACTATCTTACCAATACGACGCAATCAAAACATCAGGGACACTTTGCGGATTTTCATAAGAAAGCGAGAACAAAGTTATACTATGCACGGATGTACTATTTGATCATCCAGAGCGGTTCTTGCTACATATTTTGTTATATAACTCTGAGGTGTGCAGGTATTTGCAGTTCTAACTTATCTAATATCAATGTATACTATCTTATCAATACGACGTAATCAAAACATCAGAAAAACATTTGCGGAACTTCATAACAAAGCGTAAACAAAGTTATACTATGCACGTATGTACTATTTGATCATCCTGAGCGGTTCTTGCTACATATTTTGTTAAATAACTCTGAGCTTTGCAGGTATTTGCAGTTCTAACTTATATAATATCAAAGTATACTATATTACTAATTGCGACGCAATCAAAACATCAGTGAAACATTGCGGAACTTCATAACAAGGCGTAATCAAAGTTATACTATGCACGTATGTACTATTTGATCATCCTGAGCGGTTCTTGTTACATTTTTAGTTCAATAACTCTGAGCTTTGCAGGTATTTTCAGTTCTACATTATATAATATCATAGTATACTATCTTACCAATACGACGCAATCAAAACATCAGTGACACTTTGCGGAATTTCATAAGAAAGCGAGAACGAAGTTATACTATGCACGGATGTACTATTTGATCATCCTGAGCGGTTCTTGCTACATATTTAGTTAAATAACTCTGAGCTTTGCAGGTATTTTCAGTTCTACCTTATATAATATCATAGTATACTATCTTACCAATACGACGCAATCAAAACATCAGTGACACTTTGCGGATTTTCATAAGAAAGCGAGAACAAAGTTATACTATGCACGGATGTACTATTTGATCATCCAGAGCGGTTCTTGCTACATATTTAGTTAAATAACTCTGAGGTTTGCAGGTAGTTGCAGTTCTATCTTATATAATATCAAAGTATACTATCTTACCAATACGACGCAATTAAACCATCAGCGAAACATTGCGGAACTTCATAACAAAGCGTAAACAAAGTTATACTATGCACGGATATACTATTAGATCTTCCTGAGCGGTTCTTGCTACATATTTTGTTATATAACTCTGAGGTGTGCAGGTATTTGCAGTTCTAACTTATCTAATATCAATGTATACTATCTTATCAATACGATGTAATCAAAACATCAGCGAAACATTGCGGAACTTCATAACAAAGCGTAAACAATGTTACACTATGCACGTATGTACTATTTGATCATCCTGAGCGGTTCTTGCTACATATTTAGTTAAATAACTCTGAGGTTTGCAGGTAGTTGCAGTTCTATCTTATATAATATCATAGTATACTATCTTACCAATACGACGCAATTAAACCATCAGCGAAACATTGCGGAACTTCATAACAAAGCATAAACAAAGTTATACTATGCACGGATATACTATTAGATCTTCCTGAGCGGTTCTTGCTACATATTTTGTTATATAACTCTGAGGTGTGCAGGTATTTGCAGTTCTAACTTATCTAATATCAATGTATACTATCTTATCAATACGACGTAATCAAAACATCAGCGAAACATTGCGGAACTTCATAACAAAGCGTAAACAAAGTTATACTATGCACGTATGTACTATTTGATCGTCCTGAGCGGTTCTAAATACATATTTTGCCATATCACTCTCAGGTTTGTAGGTAGTTGCAGTTCTACCTTATATAATATCATAGTATAATATCTTACCAATACGACGCAATTAAAACATCAGCGACACTTTGCGGAACTTCATAACAAAGCGTAAACAAAGTAATACTATGCACGTATGTACTATTTGATCATCCTGAGCTTTTCTTGCTACATATTTAGTTAAATAACTCTGAGCTTTGCAGGTATTTGCAGTTCTAACTTATATAATATCAATGCATACTATCTTATCAATACGACATAATCAAAACATCAGCGAAACATTGCGGAACTTCATAACATAGCGTAGACAAAGTTATACTATGCACGTATGTACTATTTGATCATCCAGAGCGGTTCTTGCTACATATTTAGTTAAATAACTCTGAGCTTTGCAGGTATTTTCAGTTCTACCTTATATAATATCATAGTATACTATCTTACCAATACGACGCAATCAAAACATCAGTGACACTTTGCGGAATTTCATAAGAAAGCGAGAACGAAGTTATACTATGCACAGATGTACTATTTGATCATCCAGTGCGGTTCTTGCTACATATTTAGTTAAATAACTCTGAGGTTTGCAGGTAGTTGCAGTTCTATCTTATATAATATCATAGTATACTATCTTACCAATACGACGCAATTAAACCATCAGCGAAACATTGCGGAACTTTATAACAAAGCATAAACAAAGTTATACTATGCACGGATATACTATTAGATCTTCCTGAACGGTTCTTGCTACATATTTTGTTATATAACTCTGAGGTGTGCAGGTATTTGCAGTTCTAACTTATCTAATATCAATGTATACTATCTTATCAATACGATGTAATCAAAACATCAGCGAAACATTGCGGAACTTCATAACAAAGCGTAAACAATGTTACACTATGCACGTATGTACTATTTGATCATCCTGAGCGGTTCTTGCTACATATTTAGTTAAATAACTCTGAGCTTTGCAGGTATTTGCAGTTCTAACTTATATAATATCAATGCATACTATCGTATCAATACGACGTAATCAAAACATCAGCGAAACATTGCGGAACTTCATAACTAAGCGTAAACAAAGTTATACTATGCACGTATGTACTATTTGATCGTCCTGAGCGGTTCTAAATACATATTTTGCCATATCACTCTCAGGTTTGTAGGTAGCTGCAGTTCTACCTTATATAATATCATAGTATAATATCTTACCAATACGACGCAATTAAAACATCAGCGACACTTTGCGGAATTTCATAAGAAATCGAGAACAAAGTTATACTATGCATGGATATACTATTTGATCTTCCTGAGCGGTTCTTGCTACATATTTTGTTATATAACTCTGAGGTGTGCAGGTATTTGCAGTTCTAACTTATATAATATCAAAGTATACTATCTTATCAATACGACGCAATCAAAACCTCAGCGAAACTCTCCGGAACTTCATAACAAAGCGTGAACAAAGTTATACTATGCACGGATGTACTATTTGATCGTCCTGAGCGGTTCTAAATACATATTTTGCCATATCACTCTCAGGTTTGTAGGTAGTTGCAGTTCTACCTTATATAATATCATAGTATACTATCTTACCAATACGACGCAATTAAACCATCAGCGAAACATTGCGGAACTTCATAACAAAGCATAAACAAAGTTATACTATGCACGGATATACTATTAGATCTTCCTGAGCGGTTCTTGCTACATATTTTGTTATATAACTCTGAGGTGTGCAGGTATTTGCAGTTCTAACTTATCTAATATCAATGTATACTATCTTATCAATACGATGTAATCAAAACATCAGCGAAACATTGCGGAACTTCATAACAAAGCGTAAACAATGTTACACTATGCACGTATGTACTATTTGATCATCCTGAGCGGTTCATGCTACATATTTAGTTAAATAACTCTGAGCTTTGCAGGTATTTGCAGTTCTAACTTATATAATATCAATGCATACTATCTTATCAATACGACGTAATCAAAACATCAGCGAAACATTGCGGAACTTCATAACAAAGCGTAAACAAATTCATACTATGCATGGATATACTATTTGATCTTCCTGAGCGGTTCTTGCTACATATTTTGTTATATAACTCTGAGGTGTGCAGGTATTTGCAGTTCTAACTTATATAATATCAAAGTATACTATCTTATCAATACGACGCAATCAAAACCTCAGCGAAACTCTCCGGAACTTCATAACAAAGCGTGAACAAAGTTATACTATGCACGGATGTACTATTTGATCGTCCTGAGCGGTTCTAAATACATATTTTGCCATATCACTCTCAGGTTTGTAGGTAGTTGCAGTTCTACCTTATATAATATCATAGTATACTATCTTACCAATACGACGCAATTAAAACATCAGCGACACTTTGCGGATCTTCATAACAAAGCGTAAACAAAGTTATACAATGCACGGATGTACTATTTGATCATACTGAGCGGTTCTTGCTACATATTTTGTTATATAACTCTGAGGTGTGCAGGTATTTGCAGTTCTAACTTATCTAATATCAATGCATACTATCTTATCAATACGACGTAATCAAAACATCAGCGAAACATTGCGGAACTTCATAACAAAGCATAAACAAAGGTATACTATGCACGGATATACTATTATATCTTCCTGAGCGGTTCTTGCTACATATTTTGTTATATAACTCTGAGTTGTGCAGGTATTTGCAGTTCTACCTTATATAATATCATAGCATACTATCTTACCAATACGACCCAATCAAAACATCAGTGACACTTTGCAGAACTTCATAACAAAGCGTAAACAAAGTTATACTATGCACGTATGTACTATTTGATCATCCTGAGCGGTTCTTGCTACATATTTAGTTAAATAACTCTGAGCTTTACAGGTATTTGCAGTTCTAAATTATATAATATCAAAGTATACTATCTTATAAATAGGACGCAATCAAAACCTCAGCGAAACATTGCGGAATTTCATAACAAAGCGTGAACAAAGTTATACTATGCACGGATGTACCATTTGATCGTCCTGAGCGGTTCTATATACATATTTTGCCATATCACTCTCAGGTTTGTAGGTAGTTGCAGTTCTACCTTATATAATATCATAGTATACTATCTTACCAATACGACGCAATTAAACCATCAGCGAAACATTGCGGAACTTCATAACAAAGCATAAACAAAGTTATACTATGCACGGATATACTATTAGATCTTCCTGAGCGGTTCTTGCTACATATTTTGTTATATAACTCTGAGGTGTGCAGGTATTTGCAGTTCTAACTTATCTAATATCAATGTATACTATCTTATCAATACGACGTAATCAAAACATCAGCGAAACATTTGCGGAACTTCATAACAAAGCGTAAACAAAGTTATACTATGCAGGTATGTACTATTTGATCATCCTGAGCGGTTCTTGCTACATATTTAGTTAAATAACTCTGAGCTTTGCAGGTATTTGCAGTTCTAACTTATATAATATCAATGCATACTATGTTATCAATACGACGTAATCAAAACATCAGCGAAACATTGCGGAACTTCATAACAAAGCGTAAACAAAGTTATACTATGCTCGTATGTACTATTTGATCATCCTGAGCGGTTCTTGCTACATTTTTAGTTAAATAACTCTGAGCTTTGCAGGTATTTTCAGTTCTACCTTATATAATATCATAGTATACTATCTTACCAATACGACGCAATCAAAACATCAGTTACACTTTGCGGAATTTCATAAGAAAGGGAGAACAAAGTTATACTATGCACGGATGTACTATTTGATCATCCTGAGCGGTTCTTGCTACATATTTAGTTAAATAACTCTGAGCTTTGCAGGTATTTGCAGTTCTAACTTATATAATATCAATGCATACTATGTTATCAATACGACGTAATCAAAACATCAGCAAAACATTGCGGAACTTCATAACAAAGCGTAAACAAAGTTATACTATGCTCGTATGTACTATTTGATCATCCTGAGCGGTTCTTGCTACATATTTAGTTAAACAACTCTGAGGTTTGCAGGTAGTTGCAGTTCTATCTTATCTAATATCAATGTATACAATCTTATCAATACGAGGCAATCAAAACATCAGCGAAAGTTTTCGGAACTTCATAACAAAGCGTAAACAAAGTTATACTATGCAGGTATGTACTATGTGATCATCCTGAGCTGTTCTTGCTACATATTTAGTTAAATAACTCTGAGTTTTGCACGTAGTTGCAGTTCTATCTTATATAATATCAATGTATACTATCTTACTAATTGCGACGCAATCAAAACATCAGCGAAAGTTTGCGGAATTTCATAACAAAGCGTGAACAAAGTTATACTATGCACGGATGTACCATTTGATCGTCCTGAGCGGTTCTAAATACATATTTTGCCATATCACTCTCAGGTTTGTAGTTAGTTGCAGTTCTACCTTGTATAATATCATAGTATAATATCTTACCAATACGACGCAATTAAAACATCAGTGACACTTTGCAGAACTTCATAACAAAGCGTGAACAAAGTTATACTATGCACGGATGTACTATTTGATCGCTCTGAGCGGTTCTAAATACATATTTTGCCATATCACTCTCAGGTTTGTAGGTAGTTGCAGTTCTACCTTGTATAATATCATAGTATACTATCTTACCAATACGACGCAATTAAACCATCAGCGAAACATTGCGGAACTTCATAACAAAGCATAAACAAAGTTATACTATGCACGGATATACTATTAGATCTTCCTGAGCGGTTCTTGCTACATATTTTGTTATATAACTGTGAGGTGTGCAGTTATTTGCAGTTCTAACTTATCTAATATCAATGTATACTATCTTATCAATACGACGTAATCAAAACATCAGCGAAACATTGCGGAACTTCATAACAAAGCGTAAACAATGTTACACTATGCACGTATGTACTATTTGATCATCCTGAGCGGTTCATGCTACATATTTAGTTAAATAACTCTGAGCTTTGCAGGTATTTGCAGTTCTAACTTATATAATATCAATGCATACTATCTTATCAATACGACGTAATCAAAACATCAGCGAAACATTGCGGAACTTCATAACAAAGCGTAAACAAATTCATACTATGCATGGATATACTATTTGATCTTCCTGAGCGGTTCTTGCTACATATTTTGTTATATAACTCTGAGGTGTGCAGGTATTTGCAGTTCTAACTTATATAATATCAAAGTATACTATCTTATCAATACGACGCAATCAAAACCTCAGCGAAACTCTCCGGAACTTCATAACAAAGCGTGAACAAAGTTATACTATGCACGGATGTACTATTTGATCGTCCTGAGCGGTTCTAAATACATATTTTGCCATATCACTCTCAGGTTTGTAGGTAGTTGCAGTTCTACCTTATATAATATCATAGTATACTATCTTACCAATACGACGCAATTAAAACATCAGCGACACTTTGCGGAACTTCATAACAAAGCGTAAACAAAGTTATACAATGCACGGATGTACTATTTGATCATACTGAGCGGTTCTTGCTACATATTTTGTTATATAACTCTGAGGTGTGCAGGTATTTGCAGTTCTAACTTATCTAATATCAATGCATACTATCTTATCAATACGACGTAATCAAAACATCAGCGAAACATTGCGGAACTTCATAACAAAGCATAAACAAAGGTATACTATGCACGGATATACTATTATATCTTCCTGAGCGGTTCTTGCTACATATTTTGTTATATAACTCTGAGTTGTGCAGGTATTTGCAGTTCTACCTTATATAATATCATAGCATACTATCTTACCAATACGACCCAATCAAAACATCAGTGACACTTTGCAGAACTTCATAACAAAGCGTAAACAAAGTTATACTATGCACGTATGTACTATTTGATCATCCTGAGCGGTTCTTGCTACATATTTAGTTAAATAACTCTGAGCTTTACAGGTATTTGCAGTTCTAAATTATATAATATCAAAGTATACTATCTTATAAATAGGACGCAATCAAAACCTCAGCGAAACATTGCGGAATTTCATAACAAAGCGTGAACAAAGTTATACTATGCACGGATGTACCATTTGATCGTCCTGAGCGGTTCTATATACATATTTTGCCATATCACTCTCAGGTTTGTAGGTAGTTGCAGTTCTACCTTATATAATATCATAGTATACTATCTTACCAATACGACGCAATTAAACCATCAGCGAAACATTGCGGAACTTCATAACAAAGCATAAACAAAGTTATACTATGCACGGATATACTATTAGATCTTCCTGAGCGGTTCTTGCTACATATTTTGTTATATAACTCTGAGGTGTGCAGGTATTTGCAGTTCTAACTTATCTAATATCAATGTATACTATCTTATCAATACGACGTAATCAAAACATCAGCGAAACATTTGCGGAACTTCATAACAAAGCGTAAACAAAGTTATACTATGCAGGTATGTACTATTTGATCATCCTGAGCGGTTCTTGCTACATATTTAGTTAAATAACTCTGAGCTTTGCAGGTATTTGCAGTTCTAACTTATATAATATCAATGCATACTATGTTATCAATACGACGTAATCAAAACATCAGCGAAACATTGCGGAACTTCATAACAAAGCGTAAACAAAGTTATACTATGCTCGTATGTACTATTTGATCATCCTGAGCGGTTCTTGCTACATTTTTAGTTAAATAACTCTGAGCTTTGCAGGTATTTTCAGTTCTACCTTATATAATATCATAGTATACTATCTTACCAATACGACGCAATCAAAACATCAGTTACACTTTGCGGAATTTCATAAGAAAGCGAGAACAAAGTTATACTATGCACGGATGTACTATTTGATCATCCTGAGCGGTTCTTGCTACATATTTAGTTAAATAACTCTGAGCTTTGCAGGTATTTGCAGTTCTAACTTATATAATATCAATGCATACTATGTTATCAATACGACGTAATCAAAACATCAGCAAAACATTGCGGAACTTCATAACAAAGCGTAAACAAAGTTATACTATGCTCGTATGTACTATTTGATCATCCTGAGCGGTTCTTGCTACATATTTAGTTAAACAACTCTGAGGTTTGCAGGTAGTTGCAGTTCTATCTTATCTAATATCAATGTATACAATCTTATCAATACGAGGCAATCAAAACATCAGCGAAAGTTTTCGGAACTTCATAACAAAGCGTAAACAAAGTTATACTATGCAGGTATGTACTATGTGATCATCCTGAGCTGTTCTTGCTACATATTTAGTTAAATAACTCTGAGTTTTGCACGTAGTTGCAGTTCTATCTTATATAATATCAATGTATACTATCTTACTAATTGCGACGCAATCAAAACATCAGCGAAAGTTTGCGGAATTTCATAACAAAGCGTGAACAAAGTTATACTATGCACGGATGTACCATTTGATCGTCCTGAGCGGTTCTAAATACATATTTTGCCATATCACTCTCAGGTTTGTAGTTAGTTGCAGTTCTACCTTGTATAATATCATAGTATAATATCTTACCAATACGACGCAATTAAAACATCAGTGACACTTTGCAGAACTTCATAACAAAGCGTGAACAAAGTTATACTATGCACGGATGTACTATTTGATCGTCCTGAGCGGTTCTAAATACATATTTTGCCATATCACTCTCAGGTTTGTAGGTAGTTGCAGTTCTACCTTGTATAATATCATAGTATACTATCTTACCAATACGACGCAATTAAACCATCAGCGAAACATTGCGGAACTTCATAACAAAGCATAAACAAAGTTATACTATGCACGGATATACTATTAGATCTTCCTGAGCGGTTCTTGCTACATATTTTGTTATATAACTGTGAGGTGTGCAGTTATTTGCAGTTCTAACTTATCTAATATCAATGTATACTATCTTATCAATACGACGTAATCAAAACATCAGCGAAACATTTGCGGAACTTCATAACAAAGCGTAAACAAAGTTATACTATGCTCGTATGTACTATTTGATCATCCTGAGCGGTTCTTGCTACATATTTAGTTAAATAACTCTGAGCTTTGCAGGTATTTGCAGTTCTATCTTATATAATATCAAAGTATACTATCCCACCAATACGACGCCATCAAAACCTCAGCGAAACTTTGCGGAACTTCATAACAAAGCGTAAACAAAGTTATACTATGCACGAATGTACTATTTGATCATCTAGAGCGGTTCTTGCTACATATTTAGTTAAATAACTCTGAGTTTTGCACGTAGTTGCAGTTCTATCTTATATAATATCATTGTATACTATCTTACTAATTGCGACGCAATCAAAACATCAGCGAAAGTTTGCGGAACTTCATAACAAAGCATAAACAAAGTTATACTATGCACGGATATACTATTAGATCTTCCTGAGCGGTTCTTGCTACATATTTTGTTATATAACTCTGAGGTGTGCAGGTATTTGCAGTTCTAACTTATCTAATATCAATGTATACTATCTTACCAATACGACGCAATTAAACCATCAGCGAAACATTGCGGAACTTCATAACAAAGCATAAACAAAGTTATACTGTGCACGGATATACTATTAGATCATCCAGTGCGGTTCTTGCTACATATTTTGTTATATAACTCTGAGGTGTGCAGGTATTTGCAGTTCTAACTTATCAAATATCAATGCATACTATCTTATCAATACAACGTAATCAAAACATCAGCGAAACATTGCGGAACTTTATAACAAAGCGTAAACAAAGTTATACTATGCACGTATGTACTATTTGATCATCCTGAGCAGTTCTTGCTACATATTTAGTTAAATAACTCTGAGGTTTGCATGTAGTTGCAGTTCTATCTTATATAATATCAAAGTATACTATCCCACAAATACGACGCCATCAAAACCTCAGCGAAACTTTGCGGAACTTCATAACAAAGCGTAAACAAAGTTATACTATGCACGGATGTACTATTTGATCATCTAGAGCGGTTCTTGCTACATATTTAGTTAAATAACTCTGAGTTTTGCACGTAGTTGCAGTTCTATCTTATATAATATCAATGTATACTATCTTACTAATAGCGACGCAATCAAAACATCAGCGAAACATTGCGGAACTTCATAACAAAGCATAAACAAAGTTATACTATGCACGGATATACTATTAGTTCTTCCTGAGCGGTTCTTGCTACATATTTTGTTATATAACTCTGAGGTGTGCAGGTATTTGCAGTTCTAACTTATCTAATATCAATGTATACTATCTTATCAATACGACGTAATCAAAACATCAGCGAAACATTGCGGAACTACATAACAAAGCGTAAACAAAGTTACACTATGCACGTATGTACTGTTTGATCATCCTGAGCGGTTCTTGCTACATTTTTAGTTAAATAACTCTGAGCTTTGCAGGTATTTTCAGTTCTACCTTATATAATATCATAGTATACTATCTTACCAATACGACGCAATCAAAACATCAGTGACACTTTGCGGAATTTCATAAGAAAGCGAGAACGAAGTTATACTATGCACGGATGTACTATTTGATCATCCTGAGCTGTTCTTGCTACATATTTAGTTAAATAACTCTGAGCTTTGCAGGTATTTTCAGTTCTATCTTAGATAATATCATAGTATACTATCTAACCAATACGACGCAATTAAACTATCAGCGAAACATTGCGGAACTTCATAACAAAGCATAAACAAAGTTATACTATGCATGGATATACTATTTGGTCTTCCTGAGCGGTTCTTGCTACATATTTTGTTATATAACTCTGAGGTGTGCAGGTATTTGCAGTTCTACCTTATATAATATCATAGCATACTATCTTACCAATACGACGCAATCAAAACATCAGTGACACTTTGCGGAACTTCATAACAAAGCGTAAACAAAGTTATACTATGCACGTATGTACTATTTGATCATCCTGAGCGGTTCTTGCTATATATTTTGTTAAATAACTCTGAGCTTTGCAGGTATTTGCAGTTCTAACTTATATAATATCAAAGTATACTATCTTATCAATACGATGCAATCAAAACCTCAGCGAAACATTGCGGAACTTCATAACAAAGCGTAAACAAAGTTATACTATGCACGAATGTACTATTTGATCATCTAGAGCGGTTCTTGCTACATATTTAGTTAAATAACTCTGAGTTTTGCACGTAGTTGCAGTTCTATCTTATATAATATCAAAGTATACTATCCCACCAATACGACGCCATCAAAACCTCAGCGAAACTTTGCGGAACTTCATAACAAAGCGTAAACAAAGTTATACTATGCACGGATATACTATTAGATCTTCCTGAGCGGTTCTAAATACATATTTTGCCATATCACTCTCAGGTTTGTAGGTAGTTGCAGTTCTACCTTATATAATATCATAGTATACTATCTTACCAATACGACGCAATTAAAACATCAGCGACACTTTGCGGAATTTCATAAGAAATCGAGAACAAAGTTATACTATGCATGGATATACTATTTGGTCTTCCTGAGCGGTTCTTGCTACATATTTTGTTATATAACTCTGAGGTGTGCAGGTATTTGCAGTTCTAACTTATATAATATCAAAGTATACTATCTTATAAATACGACGCAATCAAAACCTCAGCGAAACATTGCGGAATTTTATAACAAAGCGTGAACAAAGTTATACTATGCACGGATGTACCATTTGATCGTCCTGAGCGGTTCTAAATACATATTTTGCCATATCACTCTCAGGTATGTAGGTAGTTGCAGTTCTACCTTGTATAATATCATAGTATAATATCTTACCAATACGACGCAATTAAAACATCAGCGACACGTTGCGGAATTTCATAAGAAATCGAGAACAAAGTTATACTATGCATGGATATACTATTTGATCTTCCTGAGCGGTTCTTGCTACATATTTAGTTAAATAACTCTGAGGTTTGCATGTAGTTGCAGTTCTATCTTATATAATATCAAAGTATACTATCCCACCAATACGACGCCATCAAAACCTCAGCGAAACTTTGCGGAACTTCATAACAAAGCGTAAACAAAGTTATACTATGCACGGATGTACTATTTGATCATCTAGAGCGGTTCTTGCTACATATTTAGTTAAATAACTCTGAGTTTTGCACGTAGTTGCAGTTCTATCTTATATAATATCAAAGTATACTATCTTACTAATTGCGTCGCAATCAAAACCTCAGCGAAACTTTGCGGAACTTCATAACAAAGCGTAAACAAAGTTATACTATGCACGGATGTACTATTTGATCATCTAGAGCGGTTCTTGCTACATATTTAGTTATATAACTCTGAGTTTTGCACGTAGTTGCAGTTCTACCTTATATAATATCATAGTATACTATCTTACCAATACGACGCAATCAAAACATCAGTGACACTTTGCATAATTTCATAAGAAAGTGAGAACAAAGTAATACTATGCACGGATGTACTATTTGATCATCCCTAGCGGTTCTTGCTACATATTTTGTTAAATAACTCTGAGGTTTGCATGTAGTTGCAGTTCTATCTTATATAATATCAAAGTATACTATCTTACCAATTGCGACGCAATCAACACCTCAGCGATACATTGCGGAACTTCATAACAAAGCGTAAACAAAGTTATACTATGCACGGATACACTATTAGAACTTCCTGAGCGGTTCTTGCTACATATTTTGTTATATAACTCTGAGGTGTGCAGGTATTTGCAGTTCTAACTTATCTAATATCAATGTATACTATCTTATCAATACGACGCAATCAAAACACCAGCGACACTTTGCGGAACTTCATAACAAAGCGTAAACAAAGTTATATTACGCACGTATGTACTATTTGATCATCCAGTGCGGTTCTTGCTACATATTTAGTTAAATAACTCTGAGGTTTGCAGGTAGTTGCAGTTCTATCTTATATAATATCATAGTATACTATCTTACCAATACGACGCAATTAAACCATCAGCGAAACATTGCGGAACTTCATAACAAAGCATAAACAAAGTTATACTATGCACGGATATACTATTAGATCTTCCTGTGCGGTTCTTGCTACGTATTTTGTTAAATAACTCTGAGGTGTGCAGGTATTTGCAGTTCTAACTTATCTAATATCAATGTATACTATCTTACTAATTGCGACGCAATCAAAACATCAGCGAAACTTTGCGGAACATCATAACAAAGCGTAAACAAAGTTATACTATGCACGGATGTACTATTTGATCATCCTGAGCGGTTCTTGCTACATATTTAGTTAAATAACTCTGAGCTTTGCAGGTATTTTCAGTTCTAGGTTATATAATATCATAGTATACTATCTTACCAATACGACGCAATCAAAACATCAGTGACACTTTGCGGAATTTCATAAGAAAGCGAGAACAAAGTTATACTATGCACGGATGTACTATTTGATCATCCAGAGTGGTTCTTGCTACATATTTTGTTATATAACTCTGAGGTGTGCAGGTATTTGCAGTTCTAACTTATATAATATCAAAGTATACTGTCTTATCAATACGACGTAATCAAAACATCAGCGAAACATTGCGGAACTTCATAACAAAGCGTAAACAAAGTTATACTAAGCACGTATGTACTATTTGCTCATCCTGAGCGGTTCTAGCAACATATTTTGTTAAATAACAATGAGCTTTGCAGGTATTTGCAGTTCTATCTTATATAATATCAAAGTATACTATCCCACCAATACGACGCCATCAAAACCTCAGCGAAACTTTGCGGAACTTCATAACAAAGCGTAAACAAAGTTATACTATGCACGGATGTACTATTTGATCATCCTGAGCGGTTCTTGCTACATATTTAGTTAAATAACTCTGAGTTTTGCACGTAGTTGCAGTTCTATCTTATATAATATCAAAGTATACTATCTTACTAATTGCGTCGCAATCAAAACCTCAGCGAAACTTTGCGGAACTTCATAACAAAGCGTAAACAAAGTTATACTATGCACGGATGTACTATTTGATCATCTAGAGCGGTTCTTGCTACATATTTAGTTATATAACTCTGAGTTTTGCACGTAGTTGCAGTTCTACCTTATATAATATCATAGTATACTATCTTACCAATACGACGCAATCAAAACATCAGTGACACTTTGCATAATTTCATAAGAAAGTGAGAACAAAGTAATACTATGCACGGATGTACTATTTGATCATCCCTAGCGGTTCTTGCTACATATTTTGTTAAATAACTCTGAGGTTTGCATGTAGTTGCAGTTCTATCTTATATAATATCAAAGTATACTATCTTACCAATTGCGACGCAATCAACACCTCAGCGATACATTGCGGAACTTCATAACAAAGCGTAAACAAAGTTATACTATGCACGGATACACTATTAGAACTTCCTGAGCGGTTCTTGCTACATATTTTGTTATATAACTCTGAGGTGTGCAGGTATTTGCAGTTCTAACTTATCTAATATCAATGTATACTATCTTATCAATACGACGCAATCAAAACACCAGCGACACTTTGCGGAACTTCATAACAAAGCGTAAACAAAGTTATATTACGCACGTATGTACTATTTGATCATCCAGTGCGGTTCTTGCTACATATTTAGTTAAATAACTCTGAGGTTTGCAGGTAGTTGCAGTTCTATCTTATATAATATCATAGTATACTATCTTACCAATACGACGCAATTAAACCATCAGCGAAACATTGCGGAACTTCATAACAAAGCATAAACAAAGTTATACTATGCACGGATATACTATTAGATCTTCCTGAGCGGTTTTTGCTACATATTTTGTTAAATAACTCTGAGGTGTGCAGGTATTTGCAGTTCTAACTTATCTAATATCAATGTATACTATCTTACTAATTGCGACGCAATCAAAACATCAGCGAAACTTTGCGGAACATCATAACAAAGCGTAAACAAAGTTATACTATGCAGGGATGTACTATTTGATCATCCTGAGCGGTTCTTGCTACATATTTAGTTAAATAACTCTGAGCTTTGCAGGTATTTTCAGTTCTAGGTTATATAATATCATAGTATACTATCTTACCAATACGACGCAATCAAAACATCAGTGACACTTTGCGGAATTTCATAAGAAAGCGAGAACAAAGTTATACTATGCACGGATGTACTATTTGATCATCCAGAGTGGTTCTTGCTACATATTTTGTTATATAACTCTGAGGTGTGCAGGTATTTGCAGTTCTAACTTATATAATATCAAAGTATACTGTCTTATCAATACGACGTAATCAAAACATCAGCGAAACATTGCGGAACTTCATAACAAAGCGTAAACAAAGTTATACTAAGCACGTATGTACTATTTGATCATCCTGAGCGGTTCTTGCTACATATTTAGTTAAATAACTCTGAGCTTTGCAGGTATTTGCAGTTCTATCTTATATAATATCAAAGTATACTATCCCACCAATACGACGCCATCAAAACCTCAGCGAAACTTTGCGGAACTTCATAACAAAGCGTAAACAAAGTTATACTATGCACGGATATACTATTAGATCTTCCTGAGCGGTTCTTGCTAGATATTTTGTTATATAACTCTGAGGTGTGCAGGTATTTGCAGTTCTAACTTATCTAATATCAATGTATACTATCTTATCAATACGACGCAATTAAACCATCAGCGAAACATTGCGGAACTTTATAACAAAGCGTAAACAAAGTTATACTATGCACGTATGTACTATTTGATCATCCTGAGCAGTTCTTGCTACATATTTAGTTAAATAACTCTGAGGTTTGCATGTAGTTGCAGTTCTATCTTATATAATATCAAAGTATACTATCCCACCAATACGACGCCATCAAAACCTCAGCGAAACTTTGCGGAACTTCATAACAAAGCGTAAACAAAGTTATACTATGCACGGATATACTATTAGATCTTCCTGAGCGGTTCTTGCTAGATATTTTGTTATATAACTCTGAGGTGTGCAGGTATTTGCAGTTCTAACTTATCTAATATCAATGTATACTATCTTATCAATACGACGCAATTAAACCATCAGCGAAACATTGCGGAACTTTATAACAAAGCGTAAACAAAGTTATACTATGCACGTATGTACTATTTGATCATCCTGAGCAGTTCTTGCTACATATTTAGTTAAATAACTCTGAGGTTTGCATGTAGTTGCAGTTCTATCTTATATAATATCAAAGTATACTATCCCACCAATACGACGCCATCAAAACCTCAGCGAAACTTTGCGGAACTTCATAACAAAGCGCAAACAAAGTTATATTATGCACGGATGTACTATTTGATCATCTAGAGCGGTTCTTGCTACATATTTAGTTAAATAACTTTGAGTTTTGCACGTAGTTGCAGTTCTATCTTATATAATATCAATGTATACTATCTTACTAATTGCGACGCAATCAAAACATCAGCGAAACATTGCGGAACTTCATAACAAAGCGTAAACAAAGTTATACTATGCACGTATGTATTATTTGATCATCCTGAGCGGTTCTAGCTACATATTTAGTTAAATAACTCTGAGCTTTGCAGGTATTTTCAGTTCTAACTTATATAATATCAATGCATACTATCTTATTAATACGACGTAATCAAAACATCAGCGAAACATTGCGGAACTTCATAACAAAGCGTAAACAAAGTTATACTATGCACGTATGTACTATTTGATCATCCTGAGCGGTTCTTGCTACATATTTAGTTAAATAACTCTGAGGATTGCAGGTAGTTGCAGTTCTATCTTATATAATATCATAGTGTACTATCTTACCAATACGACGCAATTAAACCATCAGCGAAACATTGCGGAACTTCATAACAAAGCATAAACAAAGTTATACTATGCACGGATATACTATTAGATCTTCCTGAGCGGTTTTTGCTACATATTTTGTTATATAACTCTGAGGTGTGCAGGTATTTGCAGTTCTAACTTATCTAATATCAATGTATACTATCTTATCAATACGACGTAATCAAAACATCAGCGAAACATTTGCGGAACTTCATAACAAAGCGTAAACAAAGTTATACTATGCACGGATGTACTATTTGATCATCCTGAGCGGTTCTTGCTACATATTTAGTTAAATAACTCTAAGCTTTGCAGGTATTTTCAGTTCTATCTTATATAATATCAAAGTATACTATCCCACCAATACGACGCCATCAAAACCTCAGCGAAACTTTGCGGAACTTCATAACAAAGCGTAAACAAAGTTATACTATACACGAATGTACTATTTGATCATCTAGAGCGGTTCTTGCTACATATTTAGTTAAATAACTCTGAGGTTTACAGGTAGTTGCAGTTCTGTCTTATATAATATCATAGTATACTATCTTACCAATACGACGCAATTAAACCATCAGCGAAACATTGCGGAACTTCATAACAAAGCATAAACAAAGTTATACTATGCATGGATATACTATTTGGTCTTCCTGAGCGGTTCTTGCTACATATTTTGTTAAATAACTCTGAGCTTTGCAGGTATTTGCAGTTCTAACTTATATAATATCAAAGTATACTATCTTATAAATACGACGCAATCAAAACCTCAGCGAAACATTGCGGAATTTCATAAAAAAGCGTAAACAAAGTTATACTATGCACGAATGTACTATTTGATCATCTAGAGCGGTTCTTGCTACATATTTAGTTAAATAACTCTGAGTTTTGCACGTAGTTGCAGTTCTATCTTATATAATATCAAAGTATACTATCCCACCAATACGACGCCATCAAAACCTCAGCGAAACTTTGCGGAACTTCATAACAAAGCGTAAACAAAGTTATACTATGCACGGATATACTATTAGATCTTCCTGAGCGGTTCTAAATACATATTTTGCCATATCACTCTCAGGTTTGTAGGTAGTTGCAGTTCTACCTTATATAATGTCATAGAATAATATCTTACCAATACGACGCAATTAAAACATCAGCGACACTTTGCGGAATTTCATAAGAAATCGAGAACAAAGTTATACTATGCATGGATATACTATTTGGTCTTCCTGAGCGGTTCTTGCTACATATTTTGTTATATAACTCTGAGGTGTGCAGGTATTTGCAGTTCTAACTTATATAATATCAAAGTATACTATCTTATAAATACGACGCAATCAAAACCTCAGCGAAACATTGCGGAATTTTATAACAAAGTATAAACAAAGTTATACTATGCACGGATATACTATTAGATCTTCCTGAGCGATTCTAAATACATATTTTGCCATATCACTCTCAGGTTTGTAGGTAGTTGCGGTTCTACCTTATATAATATCATAGTATAATATCTTACCAATACGACGCAATTAAAACATCAGCGACACTTTGCGGAATTTCATAAGAAATCGAGAATAAAGTTATACTATGCACGGATATACTATTAGATCTTCCTGAGCGGTTCTTGCTACATATTTTGTTATATAACTCTGAGGTGTGCAGGTATTTGCAGTTCTAACTTATCTAATATCAATGTATACTATCTTATCAATACGACGCAATTAAACCATCAGCGAAACATTGCGGAACTTTATAACAAAGCGTAAACAAAGTTATACTATGCACGTATGTACTATTTGATCATCCTGAGCAGTTCTTGCTACATATTTAGTTAAATAACTCTGAGGTTTGCATGTAGTTGCAGTTCTATCTTATATAATATCAAAGTATACTATCCCACCAATACGACGCCATCAAAACCTCAGCGAAACTTTGCGGAACTTCATAACAAAGCGTAAACAAAGTTATACTATGCACGGATGTACTATTTGATCATCTAGAGCGGTTCTTGCTACATATTTAGTTAAATAACTCTGAGTTTTGCACGTAGTTGCAGTTCTATCTTATATAATATCAATGTATACTATCTTACTAATTGCGACGCAATCAAAACATCAGCGAAACATTGCGGAACTTCATAACAAAGCGTAAACAAAGTTATACTATGCACGTATGTACTATTTGATCATCCTGAGCGGTTCTTGCTACATATTTAGTTAAATAACTCTGAGCTTTGCAGGTATTTGCAGTTCTATCTTATATAATATCAAAGTATACTATCCCACCAATACGACGCCATCAAAACCTCAGCGAAACTTTGCGGAACTTCATAACAAAGCGTAAACAAAGTTATACTATGCACGAATGTACTATTTGATCATCTAGAGCGGTTCTTGCTACATATTTAGTTAAATAACTCTGAGTTTTGCACGTAGTTGCAGTTCTATCTTATATAATATCAATGTATACAATCTTACTAATTGCGACGCAATCAAAACATCAGCAAAAGTTTGCGGAACTTCATAACAAAGCGTAAACAAAGTTATACTATGCAGGTATGTACTATTTGATCATCCTGAGCGGTTCTTGCTACATATTTAGTTAAATAACTCTGAGCTTTGCAGGTATTTTCAGTTCTACCATAAAATATCATAGTATACTATCTTACCAATACGACGCAATCAAAACATCAGTGACACTTTGCGGAATTTCAAAAGAAAGCGAGAACAAAGTTATACTATGCACGGATGTACTATTTGATCATCCAGAGCGGTTCTTGCTACATATTTAGTTAAATAACTCTGAGGTTTGCAGGTATTTGCAGTTCTACCTTATATAATATCATAGCATACTATCTTACCAATACGACGCAATCAAAACATCAGTGACACTTTGCAGAACTTCATAACAAAGCGTAAACAAAGTTATACTATGCACGTATCTACTATTTGATCATCCTGAGCGGTTCTTGCTATATATTTTGTTAAATAACTCTGAGCTTTGCAGGTATTTGCAGTTCTAACTTATATAATATCAAAGTATACTATCTTATCAATACGACGCAATCAAAACCTCAGCGAAACATTGCGGAATTTCATAAAAAAGCGTAAACAAAGTTATACTATGCACGAATGTACTATTTGATCATCTAGAGCGGTTCTTGCTACATATTTAGTTAAATAACTCTGAGTTTTGCAAGTAGTTGCAGTTCTATCTTATATAATATCAAAGTATACTATCCCACCAATACGACGCCATCAAAACCTCAGCGAAACTTTGCGGAACTTCATAACAAAGCGTAAACAAAGTTATACTATGCACGGATATACTATTAGATCTTCCTGAGCGGTTCTAAATACATATTTTGCCATATCACTCTCAGGTTTGTAGGTAGTTGCAGTTCTACCTTATATAATGTCATAGAATAATATCTTACCAATACGACGCAATTAAAACATCAGCGACACTTTGCGGAATTTCATAAGAAATCGAGAACAAAGTTATACTATGCATGGATATACTATTTGGTCTTCCTGAGCGGTTCTTGCTACATATTTTGTTATATAACTCTGAGGTGTGCAGGTATTTGCAGTTCTAACTTATATAATATCAAAGTATACTATCTTATAAATACGACGCAATCAAAACCTCAGCGAAACATTGCGGAATTTTATAACAAAGTATAAACAAAGTTATACTATGCACGGATATACTATTAGATCTTCCTGAGCGATTCTAAATACATATTTTGCCATATCACTCTCAGGTTTGTAGGTAGTTGCGGTTCTACCTTATATAATATCATAGTATAATATCTTACCAATACGACGCAATTAAAACATCAGCGACACTTTGCGGAATTTCATAAGAAATCGAGAATAAAGTTATACTATGCACGGATATACTATTAGATCTTCCTGAGCGGTTCTTGCTACATATTTTGTTATATAACTCTGAGGTGTGCAGGTATTTGCAGTTCTAACTTATCTAATATCAATGTATACTATCTTATCAATACGACGCAATTAAACCATCAGCGAAACATTGCGGAACTTCATAACAAAGCGTAAACAAAGTTATACTATGCAGGTATGTACTATTTGATCATCTAGAGCGGTTCTTGCTACATAATTAGTTAAATAACTCTGAGTTTTGCACGTAGTTGCAGTTCTATCTTACATAATATCAAAGTATACTATTCCACAAATACGACGCCATCAAAACCTCAGCGAAACTTTGCGGAACTTCATAACAAAGCGTAAACAAAGTTATACTATGCACGTATGTACTATTTGATCATCCTGAGCGGTTCTTGCTACATATTTAGTTAAATAACTCTGAGGATTGCAGGTAGTTGCAGTTCTATCTTATATAATATCATAGTGTACTATCTTACCAATACGACGCAATTAAACCATCAGCGAAACATTGCGGAACTTCATAACAAAGCATAAACAAAGTTATACTATGCACGGATATACTATTAGATCTTCCTGAGCGGTTTTTGCTACATATTTTGTTATATAACTCTGAGGTGTGCAGGTATTTGCAGTTCTAACTTATCTAATATCAATGTATACTATCTTATCAATACGACGTAATCAAAACATCAGCGAAACATTTGCGGAACTTCATAACAAAGCGTAAACAAAGTTATACTATGCACGGATGTACTATTTGATCATCCTGAGCGGTTCTTGCTACATATTTAGTTAAATAACTCTGAGCTTTGCAGGTATTTTCAGTTCTATCTTATATAATATCAAAGTATACTATCCCACCAATACGACGCCATCAAAACCTCAGCGAAACTTTGCGGAACTTCATAACAAAGCGTAAACAAAGTTATACTATACACGAATGTACTATTTGATCATCTAGAGCGGTTCTTGCTACATATTTAGTTAAATAACTCTGAGGATTGCAGGTAGTTGCAGTTCGATCTTATATAATATCATAGTATACTATCTTACCAATACGACGCAATTAAACCATCAGCGAAACATTGCGGAACTTCATAACAAAGCATAAACAAAGTTATACTATGCATGGATATACTATTTGATCATCCTGAGCGGATCTTGCTACATATTTAGTTAAATAACTCTGAGCTTTGCAGGTATTTTCAGTTCTACCTTATATAATATCATAGTATACTATCTTACCAATACGACGCAATCAAAACATCAGTGACACTTTGCGGAATTTCATAAGAAAGCGAGAACAAAGTTATACTATGCACGGATATACTATTAGATCTTCCTGAGCGGTTCTTGCTACATATTTTGTTATATAACTCTGAGGTGTGCAGGTATTTGCAGTTCTAACTTATCTAATATCAATGTATACTATCTTATCAATACGACGTAATCAAAACATCAGCGAAACATTTGCGGAACTTCATAACAAAGCGTAAACAAAGTTATACTAAGCACGTATGTACTATTTGATCATCCTGAGCGGTTCTTGCTACATATTTAGTTAAATAACTCTGAGCTTTGCAGGTATTTGCAGTTCTAACTTATATAATATCAAAGTATACTATCTTATAAATACGACGCAATCAAAACCTCAGCGAAACATTGCGGAATTTCATAAAAAAGCGTAAACAAAGTTATACTATGCACGAATGTACTATTTGATCATCTAGAGCGGTTCTTGCTACATATTTAGTTAAATAACTCTGAGTTTTGCACGTAGTTGCAGTTCTATCTTATATAATATCAAAGTATACTATCCCACCAATACGACGCCATCAAAACCTCAGCGAAACTTTGCGGAACTTCATAACAAAGCGTAAACAAAGTTATACTATGCACGGATATACTATTAGATCTTCCTGAGCGGTTCTAAATACATATTTTGCCATATCACTCTCAGGTTTGTAGGTAGTTGCAGTTCTACCTTATATAATGTCATAGAATAATATCTTACCAATACGACGCAATTAAAACATCGGCGACACTTTGCGGAATTTCATAAGAAATCGAGAACAAAGTTATACTATGCATGGATATACTATTTGGTCTTCCTGAGCGGTTCTTGCTACATATTTTGTTATATAACTCTGAGGTGTGCAGGTATTTGCAGTTCTAACTTATATAATATCAAAGTATACTATCTTATAAATACGACGCAATCAAAACCTCAGCGAAACATTGCGGAATTTTATAACAAAGTATAAACAAAGTTATACTATGCACGGATATACTATTAGATCTTCCTGAGCGATTCTAAATACATATTTTGCCATATCACTCTCAGGTTTGTAGGTAGTTGCGGTTCTACCTTATATAATATCATAGTATAATATCTTACCAATACGACGCAATTAAAACATCAGCGACACTTTGCGGAATTTCATAAGAAATCGAGAATAAAGTTATACTATGCACGGATATACTATTAGATCTTCCTGAGCGGTTCTTGCTACATATTTTGTTATATAACTCTGAGGTGTGCAGGTATTTGCAGTTCTAACTTATCTAATATCAATGTATACTATCTTATCAATACGACGCAATTAAACCATCAGCGAAACATTGCGGAACTTCATAACAAAGCGTAAACAAAGTTATACTATGCACGTATGTACTATTTGATCATCCAGAGCAGTTCTTGCTACATATTTAGTTAAATAACTCTGAGGTTTGCATGTAGTTGCAGTTCTATCTTATATAATATCAAAGTATACTATCCCACCAAGACGACGCCATCAAAACCTCAGCGAAACTTTGCGGAACTTCATAACAAAGCGTAAACAAAGTTATACTATGCACGGATGTACTATTTGATCATCTAGAGCGGTTCTTGCTACATATTTAGTTAAATAACTCTGAGTTTTGCACGTAGTTGCAGTTCTATCTTATATAATATCAAAGTATACTATCTTACTAATTGCGACGCAATCAAAACATCAGCGAAACATTGCGGAACTTCATAACAAAGCGTAAACAAAGTTATACTATGCACGTATGTATTATTTGATCATCCTGAGCGGTTCTTGCTACATATTTAGTTAAATAACTCTGAGCTTTGCAGGTATTTTCAGTTCTAACTTATATAATATCAATGCATACTATCTTATTAATACGACGTAATCAAAACATCAGCGAAACATTGCGGAACTTCATAACAAAGCGTAAACAAAGTTATACTATGCACGTATGTACTATTTGATCATCCTGAGCGGTTCTTGCTACATATTTAGTTATATAACTCTGAGTTTTGAACGTAGTTGCAGTTCTACCTTATATAATATCATAGTATACTATCTTACCAATACGACGCAATCAAAACATCAGTGACACTTTGCGGAATTTCATAAGAAAGCGAGAACGAAGTTATACTATGCACGGATGTACTATTTGATCATCCAGTGCGGTTCTTGCTACAAATTTAGTTAAATAACTCTGAGGTTCGGAGGTAGTTGCAGTTCTATCTTATATAATATCATAGTATACTATCTTACCAATACGACGCAATTAAACCATCAGCGAAACATTGCGGAACTTCATAACAAAGTATAAACAAAGTTATACTATGCACGGATATACTATTAGATCTTCCTGAGCGATTCTAAATACATATTTTGCCATATCACTCTCAGGTTTGTAGGTAGTTGCGGTTCTACCTTATATAATATCATAGTATAATATCTTACCAATACGACGCAATTAAAACATCAGCGACACTTTGCGGAATTTCATAAGAAATCGAGAATAAAGTTATACTATGCATGGATATACTATTTGATCTTCCTGAGCGGTTCTTGCTACATATTTTGTTATATAACTCTGAGGTGTGCAGGTATTTGCAGTTCTAACTTATCTAATATCAATGTATACTATCCCACCAATACGACGCCATCAAAACCTCAGCGAAACTTTGCGGAACTTCATAACAAAGCGTAAACAAAGTTATACTATGCACGGATATACTATTAGATCTTCCTGAGCGGTTCTTGCTACATATTTTGTTATATAACTCTGAGGTGTGCAGGTATTTGCAGTTCTAACTTATCTAATATCAATGTATACTATCTTATCAATACGACGCAATTAAACCATCAGCGAAACATTGCGGAACTTTATAACAAAGCGTAAACAAAGTTATACTATGCACGTATGTACTATTTGATCATCCTGAGCAGTTCTTGCTACATATTTAGTTAAATAACTCTGAGGTTTGCATGTAGTTGCAGTTCTATCTTATATAATATGAAAGTATACTATCCCACCAATACGACGCCATCAAAACCTCAGCGAAACTTTGCTGAACTTCATAACAAAGCGTAAACAAAGTTATACTATGCACGTATGTATTATTTGATCATCCTGAGCGGTTCTTGCTACATATTTAGTTAAATAACTCTGAGCTTTGCAGGTATTTTCAGTTCTAACTTATATAATATCAATGCATACTATCTTATTAATACGACGTAATCAAAACATCAGCGAAACATTGCGGAACTTCATAACAAAGCGTAAACAAAGTTATACTATGCACGGATATACTATTAGATCTTCCTGAGCGGTTCTAAATACATATTTTGCCATATCACTCTCAGGTTTGTAGGTAGTTGCAGTTCTACCTTATATAATGTCATAGAATAATATCTTACCAATACGACGCAATTAAAACATCAGCGACACTTTGCGGAATTTCATAAGAAATCGAGAACAAAGTTATACTATGCATGGATATACTATTTGGTCTTCCTGAGCGGTTCTTGCTACATATTTTGTTATATAACTCTGAGGTGTGCAGGTATTTGCAGTTCTAACTTATATAATATCAAAGTATACTATCTTATAAATACGACGCAATCAAAACCTCAGCGAAACATTGCGGAATTTTATAACAAAGTATAAACAAAGTTATACTATGCACGGATATACTATTAGATCTTCCTGAGCGATTCTAAATACATATTTTGCCATATCACTCTCAGGTTTGTAGGTAGTTGCGGTTCTACCTTATATAATATCATAGTATAATATCTTACCAATACGACGCAATTAAAACATCAGCGACACTTTGCGGAATTTCATAAGAAATCGAGAATAAAGTTATACTATGCACGGATATACTATTAGATCTTCCTGAGCGGTTCTTGCTACATATTTTGTTATATAACTCTGAGGTGTGCAGGTATTTGCAGTTCTAACTTATCTAATATCAATGTATACTATCTTATCAATACGACGCAATTAAACCATCAGCGAAACATTGCGGAACTTCATAACAAAGCGTAAACAAAGTTATACTATGCACGTATGTACTATTTGATCATCCTGAGCAGTTCTTGCTACATATTTAGTTAAATAACTCTGAGGTTTGCATGTAGTTGCAGTTCTATCTTATATAATATCAAAGTATACTATCCCACCAATACGACGCCATCAAAACCTCAGCGAAACTTTGCGGAACTTCATAACAAAGCGTAAACAAAGTTATAGTATGCACGGATGTACTATTTGATCATCCAGAGCGGTTCTTGCTACATATTTAGTTAAATAACTCTGAGTTTTGCACGTAGTTGCAGTTCTATCTTATATAATATCAATGTATACTATCTTACTAATTGCGACGCAATCAAAACATCAGCGAAACATTGCGGAACTTCATAACAAAGCGTAAACAAAGTTATACTATGCACGTATGTAGTATTTGATCATCCTGAGCGGTTCTTGCTACATATTTAGTTAAATAACTCTGAGCTTTGCAGGTATTTTCAGTTCTAACTTATATAATATCAATGCATACTATCTTATTAATACGACGTAATCAAAACATCAGCGAAACATTGCGGAACTTCATAACAAAGCGTAAACAAAGTTATACTATGCACGTATGTACTATTTGATCATCCTGAGCGGTTCTTGCTACATATTTAGTTATATAACTCTGAGTTTTGAACGTAGTTGCAGTTCTACCTTATATAATATCATAGTATACTATCTTACCAATACGACGCAATCAAAACATCAGTGACACTTTGCGGAATTTCATAAGAAAGCGAGAACGAAGTTATACTATGCACGGATGTACTATTTGATCATCCAGTGCGGTTCTTGCTACAAATTTAGTTAAATAACTCTGAGGTTCGAAGGTAGTTGCAGTTCTATCTTATATAATATCATAGTATACTATCTTACCAATACGACGCAATTAAACCATCAGCGAAACATTGCGGAACTTCATAACAAAGTATAAACAAAGATATACTATGCACGGATATACTATTAGATCTTCCTGAGCGATTCTAAATACATATTTTGCCATATCACTCTCAGGTTTGTAGGTAGTTGCGGTTCTACCTTATATAATATCATAGTATAATATCTTACCAATACGACGCAATTAAAACATCAGCGACACTTTGCGGAATTTCATAAGAAATCGAGAATAAAGTTATACTATGCATGGATATACTATTTGATCTTCCTGAGCGGTTCTTGCTACATATTTTGTTATATAACTCTGAGGTGTGCAGGTATTTGCAGTTCTAACTTATCTAATATCAATGTATACTATCTTATCAATACGACGCAATCAAAACACCAGCGACACTTTGCGGAACTTCATAACAAAGCGTAAACAAAGTTATACTACGCACGTATGTACTATTTGATCATCCAGTGCGGTTCTTGCTACATATTTAGTTAAATAACTCTGAGGTTTGCAGGTAGTTGCAGTTCTATCTTATATAATATCATAGTATACTATCTTACCAATACGACGCAATTAAACCATCAGCGAAACATTGCGGAACTTCATAACAAAGCATAAACAAAGTTATACTATGCACGGATATACTATTAGATCTTCCTGTGCGGTTCTTGCTACGTATTTTGTTAAATAACTCTGAGGTGTGCAGGTATTTGCAGTTCTAACTTATCTAATATCAATGTATACTATCTTACTAATTGCGACGCAATCAAAACATCAGCGAAACTTTGCGGAACATCATAACAAAGCGTAAACAAAGTTAAAGTATGCACGGATGTACTATTTGATCATCCTGAGCGGTTCTTGCTACATATTTAGTTAAATAACTCTGAGCTTTGCAGGTATTTTCAGTTCTAGGTTATATAATATCATAGTATACTATCTTACCAATACGACGCAATCAAAACATCAGTGACACTTTGCGGAATTTCATAAGAAAGCGAGAACAAAGTTATACTATGCACGGATGTACTATTTGATCATCCAGAGTGGTTCTTGCTACATATTTTGTTATATAACTCTGAGGTGTGCAGGTATTTGCAGTTCTAACTTATATAATATCAAAGTATACTATCTTATCAATACGACGTAATCAAAACATCAGCGAAACATTGCGGAACTTCATAACAAAGCGTAAACAAAGTTATACTAAGCACGTATGTACTATTTGATCATCCTGAGCGGTTCTTGCTACATATTTAGTTAAATAACTCTGAGCTTTGCAGGTATTTGCAGTTCTATCTTATATAATATCAAAGTATACTATCCCACCAATACGACGCCATCAAAACCTCAGCGAAACTTTGCGGAACTTCATAACAAAGCGTAAACAAAGTTATACTATGCACGGATATACTATTAGATCTTCCTGAGCGGTTCTTGCTACATATTTTGTTATATAACTCTGAGGTGTGCAGGTATTTGCAGTTCTAACTTATCTAATATCAATGTATACTATCTTATCAATACGACGCAATTAAACCATCAGCGAAACATTGCGGAACTTTATAACAAAGCGTAAACAAAGTTATACTATGCACGTATGTACTATTTGATCATCCTGAGCAGTTCTTGCTACATATTTAGTTAAATAACTCTGAGGTTTGCATGTAGTTGCAGTTCTATCTTATATAATATCAAAGTATACTATCCCACCAATACGACGCCATCAAAACCTCAGCGAAACTTTGCTGAACTTCATAACAAAGCGTAAACAAAGTTATACTATGCACGGATGTACTATTTGATCATCTAGAGCGGTTCTTGCTACATATTTAGTTAAATAACTCTGAGTTTTGCACGTAGTTGCAGTTCTATCTTATATAATATCAATGTATACTATCTTACTAATTGCGACGCAATCAAAACATCAGCGAAACATTGCGGAACTTCATAACAAAGCGTAAACAAAGTTATACTATGCACGTATGTATTATTTGATCATCCTGAGCGGTTCTTGCTACATATTTAGTTAAATAACTCTGAGCTTTGCAGGTATTTTCAGTTCTAACTTATATAATATCAATGCATACTATCTTATTAATACGACGTAATCAAAACATCAGCGAAACATTGCGGAACTTCATAACAAAGCGTAAACAAAGTTATACTATGCACGTATGTACTATTTGATCATCCTGAGCGGTTCTTGCTACATATTTAGTTAAATAACTCTGAGGTTTGCAGGTAGTTGCTGTTCTATCTTATATAATATCATAGTGTACTATCTTACCAATACGACGCAATCAAAACATCAGTGACACTTTGCGGAATTTCATAAGAAAGCGAGAACGAAGTTATACTATGCACAGATGTACTATTTGATCATCCAGTGCGGTTCTTGCTACATATTTAGTTAAATAACTCTGAGGTTTGCAGGTAGTTGCAGTTCTATCTTATATAATATCATAGTGTACTATCTTACCAATACGACGCAATTAAACCATCAGCGAAACATTGCGGAACTTCATAACAAAGCATAAACAAAGTTATACTATGCACGGATATACTATTAGATCTTCCTGAGCGGTTTTTGCTACATATTTTGTTATATAACTCTGAGGTGTGCAGGTATTTGCAGTTCTAACTTATCTAATATCAATGTATACTATCTTATCAATACGACGTAATCAAAACATCAGCGAAACATTTGCGGAACTTCATAAGAAATCGAGAATAAAGTTATAGTATGCATGGATATACTATTTGATCTTCCTGAGCGGTTCTTGCTACATATTTAGTTAAATAACTCTGAGGTTTGCATGTAGTTGCAGTTCTATCTTATATAATATCAAAGTATACTATCCCACCAATACGACGCCATCAAAACCTCAGCGAAACTTTGCGGAACTTCATAACAAAGCGTAAACAAAGTTATACTATGCACGGATGTACTATTTGATCATCTAGAGCGGTTCTTGCTACATATTTAGATAAATAACTCTGAGTTTTGCACGTAGTTGCAGTTCTATCTTATATAATATCAATGTATACTATCTTACTAATTGCGACGCAATCAAAACATCAGCGAAACTTTGCGGAACTTCATAACAGAGCGTATACAAAGTTATACTATGCAGGTATGTACTATTTGATCATCCTGAGCGGTTCTTGCTACATATTTAGTTAAATAACAATGAGGTTTGCAGGTAGTTGCAGTTCTATCTTATATAATATCATAGTATACTATCTTACCAATACGACGCAATTAAACCATCAGCGAAACATTGCGGAACTTCATAACAAAGCATAAACAAAGGTATACTATGCACGGATATACTATTAGATCTTCCTGAGCGGTTCTTGCTACATATTTTGTTAAATAACTCTGAGCTTTGCAGGTATTTTCAGTTCTACCTTATATAATATCAAAGTATACTATCCCACCAATACGACGCCATCAAAACCTCAGCGAAACTTTGCGGAACTTCATAACAAAGCGTAAACAAAGTTATACTATGCACGGATGTACTATTTGATCATCTAGAGCGGTTCTTGCTACATATTTAGTTAAATAACTCTGAGTTTTGCACGTAGTTGCAGTTCTATCTTATATAATATCAAAGTATACTATCTTACTAATTGCGTCGCAATCAAAACCTCAGGGAAACTTTGCGGAACTTCATAACAAAGCGTAAACAAAGTTATACTATGCACGGATGTACTATTTGATCATCTAGAGCGGTTCTTGCTACATATTTAGTTAAATAACTCTGAGTTTTGCACGTAGTTGCAGTTCTATCTTACATAATATCAAAGTATACTATCCCACAAATACGACGCCATCAAAACCTCAGCGAAACTTTGCGGAACTTCATAACAAAGCGTAAACAAAGTTATACTATGCACGGATGTACTATTTGATCATCTAGAGCGGTTCTTGCTACATATTTAGTTATATAACTCTGAGTTTTGCACGTAGTTGCAGTTCTACCTTATATAATATCATAGTATACTATCTTACCAATACGACGCAATCAAAACATCAGTGACACTTTGCATAATTTCATAAGAAAGCGAGAACGAAGTTATACTATGCACGGATGTACTATTTGATCATCCAGTGCGGTTCTTGCTACAAATTTAGTTAAATAACTCTGAGGTTCGCAGGTAGTTGCAGTTCTATCTTATATAATATCATAGTATACTATCTTACCAATACGACGCAATTAAACCATCAGCGAAACATTGCGGAACTTCATAACAAAGTATAAACAAAGTTATACTATGCACGGATATACTATTAGATCTTCCTGAGCGATTCTAAATACATATTTTGCCATATCACTCTCAGGTTTGTAGGTAGTTGCGGTTCTACCTTATATAATATCATAGTATAATATCTTACCAATACGACGCAATTAAAACATCAGCGACACTTTGCGGAATTTCATAAGAAATCGAGAATAAAGTTATACTATGCATGGATATACTATTTGATCTTCCTGAGCGGTTCTTGCTACATATTTTGTTATATAACTCTGAGGTGTGCAGGTATTTGCAGTTCTAACTTATCTAATATCAATGTATACTATCTTATCAATACGACGCAATCAAAACACCAGCGACACTTTGCGGAACTTCATAACAAAGCGTAAACAAAGTTATACTACGCACGTATGTACTATTTGATCATCCAGTGCGGTTCTTGCTACATATTTAGTTAAATAACACTGAGGTTTGCAGGTAGTTGCAGTTCTATCTTATATAATATCATAGTATACTATCTTACCAATACGACGCAATTAAACCATCAGCGAAACATTGCGGAACTTCATAACAAAGCATAAACAAAGTTATACTATGCACGGATATACTATTAGATCTTCCTGAGCGGTTTTTGCTACATATTTTGTTATATAACTCTGAGGTGTGCAGGTATTTGCAGTTCTAACTTATCTAATATCAATGTATACTATCTTACTAATTGCGACGCAATCAAAACATCAGCGAAAGTTTGCGGAACTTCCTAACAAAGCGTAAACAATGTTATACTATGCAGGTATGTACTATTTGATCATCCTGAGCGGTTCTTGCTACATATTTAGTTAAATAACTCTGAGGTTTGCAGGTATTTCCAGTTCTAGGTTATATAATATCATAGTATACTATCTTACCAATACGACGCAATCAAAACATCAGTGACACTTTGCGGAACTTCATAACAAAGCGTAAACAAAGTTATACTATGCACGGATGTACTATTTGATCATCTAGAGCGGTTCTTGCTACATATTTAGTTAAATAACTCTGAGTTTTGCACGTAGTTGCAGTTCTATCTTATATAATATCAATGTATACTATCTTACTAATAGCGACGCAATCAAAACATCAGCGAAACATTGCGGAACTTCATAACAAAGCATAAACAAAGTTATACTATGCACGGATATACTATTAGATCTTCCTGAGCGGTTTTTGCTACATATTTTGTTATATAACTCTGAGGTGTGCAGGTATTTGCAGTTCTAACTTATCTAATATCAATGTATACTATCTTATCAATACGACGTAATCAAAACATCAGCGAAACATTTGCGGAACTTCATAACAAAGCGTAAACAAAGTTATACTATGCACGGATGTACTATTTGATCATCTAGAGCGGTTCTTGCTACATATTTAGTTAAATAACTCTGAGTTTTGCACGTAGTTGCAGTTCTATCTTACATAATATCAAAGTATACTATCCCACAAATACGACGCCATCAAAACCTCAGCGAAACTTTGCGGAACTTCATAACAAAGCGTAAACAAAGTTATACTATGCACGGATACACTATTAGATCTTCCTGAGCGGTTCTTGCTACATATTTTGTTATATAACTCTGAGGTGTGCAGGTATTTGCAGTTCTAACTTATCTAATATCAATGTATACTATCTTATCAATACGACGTAATGAAAACATCAGCGAAACATTTGCGGAACTTCATAACAAAGCGTAAACAAAGTTATACTATGCACGTATGTACTATTTGATCATCCTGAGCGGTTCTTGCTACATATTTAGTTATATAACTCTGAGTTTTGAACGTAGTTGCTGTTCTACCTTATATAATATCATAGTATACTATCTTACCAATACGACGCAATCAAAACATCAGTGACACTTTGCGGAATTTCATAAGAAAGCGAGAACGAAGTTATACTATGCACGGATGTACTATTTGATCATCCAGTGCGGTTCTTGCTACAAATTTAGTTAAATAACTCTGAGGTTCGCAGGTAGTTGCAGTTCTATCTTATATAATATCATAGTATACTATCTTACCAATACGACGCAATTAAACCATCAGCGAAACATTGCGGAACTTCATAACAAAGTATAAACAAAGTTATACTATGCACGGATATACTATTAGATCTTCCTGAGCGATTCTAAATACATATTTTGCCATATCACTCTCAGGTTTGTAGGTAGTTGCGGTTCTACCTTATATAATATCATAGTATAATATCTTACCAATACGACGCAATTAAAACATCAGCGACACTTTGCGGAATTTCATAAGAAATCGAGAATAAAGTTATACTATGCATGGATATACTATTTGATCTTCCTGAGCGGTTCTTGCTACATATTTTGTTATATAACTCTGAGGTGTGCAGGTATTTGCAGTTCTAACTTATCTAATATCAATGTATACTATCTTATCAATACGACGCAATCAAAACACCAGCGACACTTTGCGGAACTTCATAACAAAGCGTAAACAAAGTTATACTACGCACGTATGTACAATTTGAACATCCCTAGCGGTTCTTGCTACATATTTTGTTAAATAACTCTGAGGTTTGCATGTAGTTGCAGTTCTATCTTATATAATATCAAAGTATACTATCTTACCAATACGACACAATTAAACCATCAGCGAAACATTGCGGAACTTCATAACAAAGCATAAACAAAGTTATACTATGCATGGATATACTATTTGATCATCCTGAGCGGATCTTGCTACATATTTAGTTAAATAACTCTGAGCTTTGCAGGTATTTTCAGTTCTACCTTATATAATATCATAGTATACTATCTTACCAATACGACGCAATCAAAACATCAGTGACACTTTGCGGAATTTCAAAAGAAAGCGAGAACAAAGTTATACTATGCACGGATGTACTATTTGATCATCCAGAGCGGTTCTTGCTACATATTTAGTTAAATAACTCTGAGGTTTGCAGGTAGTTGCAGTTCTATCTTAGATAATATCATAGTATACTATCTAACCAATACGACGCAATTAAACTATCAGCGAAACATTGCGGAACTTCATAACAAAGCATAAACAAAGTTATACTATGCATGGATATACTATTTGGTCTTCCTGAGCGGTTCTTGCTACATATTTTGTTATATAACTCTGAGGTGTGCAGGTATTTGCAGTTCTACCTTATATAATATCATAGCATACTATCTTACCAATACGACGCAATCAAAACATCAGTGACACTTTGCGGAACTTCATCACAAAGCGTAAACAAAGTTATACTATGCACGTATGTACTATTTGATCATCCTGAGCGGTTCTTGCTATATATTTTGTTAAATAACTCTGAGCTTTGCAGGTATTTGCAGTTCTAACTTATATAATATCAAAGTATACTATCTTATCAATACGACGCAATCAAAACCTCAGCGAAACTTTGCGGAACTTCATAACAAAGCGTAAACAAAGTTATACTATGCACGAATGTACTATTTGATCATCTAGAGCGGTTCTTGCTACATATTTAGTTAAATAACTCTGAGTTTTGCACGTAGTTGCAGTTCTATCTTATATAATATCAAAGTATACTATCCCACCAATACGACGCCATCAAAACCTCAGCGAAACTTTGCGGAACTTCATAACAAAGCGTAAACAAAGTTATACTATGCACGGATATACTATTAGATCTTCCTGAGCGGTTCTAAATACATATTTTGCCATATCACTCTCAGGTTTGTAGGTAGTTGCAGTTCTACCTTATATAATATCATAGTATACTATCTTACCAATACGACGCAATTAAAACATCAGCGACACTTTGCGGAATTTCATAAGAAATCGAGAACAAAGTTATACTATGCATGGATATACTATTTGGTCTTCCTGAGCGGTTCTTGCTACATATTTTGTTATATAACTCTGAGGTGTGCAGGTATTTGCAGTTCTAACTTATATAATATCAAAGTATACTATCTTATAAATACGACGCAATCAAAACCTCAGCGAAACATTGCGGAATTTTATAACAAAGCGTGAACAAAGTTATACTATGCACGGATGTACCATTTGATCGTCCTGAGCGGTTCTAAATACATATTTTGCCATATCACTCTCAGGTTTGTAGGTAGTTGCAGTTCTACCTTGTATAATATCATAGTATAATATCTTACCAATACGACGCAATTAAAACATCAGCGACACGTTGCGGAATTTCATAAGAAATCGAGAACAAAGTTATACTATGCATGGATATACTATTTGATCTTCCTGAGCGGTTCTTGCTACATATTTAGTTAAATAACTCTGAGGTTTGCATGTAGTTGCAGTTCTATCTTATATAATATCAAAGTATACTATCCCACCAATACGACGCCATCAAAACCTCAGCGAAACTTTGCGGAACTTCATAACAAAGCGTAAACAAAGTTATACTATGCACGGATGTACTATTTGATCATCTAGAGCGGTTCTTGCTACATATTTAGATAAATAACTCTGAGTTTTGCACGTAGTTGCAGTTCTATCTTATATAATATCAATGTATACTATCTTACTAATTGCGACGCAATCAAAACATCAGCGAAACTTTGCGGAACTTCATAACAGAGCGTATACAAAGTTATACTATGCAGGTATGTACTATTTGATCATCCTGAGCGGTTCTTGCTACATATTTAGTTCAATAACAATGAGGTTTGCAGGTAGTTGCAGTTCTATCTTATATAATATCATAGTATACTATCTTACCAATACGACGCAATTAAACCATCAGCGAAACATTGCGGAACTTCATAACAAAGCATAAACAAAGTTATACTATGCACGGATATACTATTAGATCTTCCTGAGCGGTTCTTGCTACATATTTTGTTAAATAACTCTGAGCTTTGCAGGTATTTTCAGTTCTACCTTATATAATATCATAGTATACTATCTTATCAATACGACGTAATCAAAACATCAGCGAAACATTGCGGAACTTCATAACAAAGCGTAAACAAAGTTATACTAAGCACGTATGTACTATTTGCTCATCCTGAGCGGTTCTAGCAACATATTTTGTTAAATAACAATGAGCTTTGCAGGTATTTGCAGTTCTATCTTATATAATATCAAAGTATACTATCCCACCAATACGACGCCATCAAAACCTCAGCGAAACTTTGCGGAACTTCATAACAAAGCGTAAACAAAGTTATACTATGCACGGATGTACTATTTGATCATCCAGAGCGGTTCTTGCTATATATTTAGTTAAATAACTCTGAGTTTTGCACGTAGTTGCAGTTCTATCTTATATAATATCAAAGTATACTATCTTACTAATTGCGTCGCAATCAAAACCTCAGGGAAACTTTGCGGAACTTCATAACAAAGCGTAAACAAAGTTATACTATGCACGGATGTACTATTTGATCATCTAGAGCGGTTCTTGCTACATATTTAGTTAAATAACTCTGAGTTTTGCACGTAGTTGCAGTTCTATCTTACATAATATCAAAGTATACTCTCCCACCAATACGACGCCATCAAAACCTCAGCGAAACTTTGCGGAACTTCATAACAAAGCGTAAACAAAGTTATACTATGCACGGATGTACTATTTGATCATCTAGAGCGGTTCTTGCTACATATTTAGTTATATAACTCTGAGTTTTGCACGTAGTTGCAGTTCTATCTTATATAATATCATAGTATACTATCTTACCAATACGACGCAATCAAAACATCAGTGACACTTTGCATAATTTCATAAGAAAGCGAGAACAAAGTTATACTATGCACGGATGTACTATTTGATCATCCCTAGCGGTTCTTGCTACATATTTTGTTAAATAACTCTGAGGTTTGCATGTAGTTGCAGTTCTATCTTATATAATATCAAAGTATACTATCTTACCAATTGCGACGCAATCAACACCTCAGCGAAACATTGCGGAACTTCATAACAAAGCGTAAACAAAGTTATACTATGCACGGATACACTATTAGAACTTCCTGAGCGGTTCTTGCTACATATTTTGTTATATAACTCTGAGGTGTGCAGGTATTTGCAGTTCTAACTTATCTAATATCAATGTATACTATCTTATCAATACGACGTAATCAAAACATCAGCGAAACATTTGCGGAACTTCATAACAAAGCGTAAACAAAGTTATACTATGCACGTATGTACTATTTGATCATCCTGAGCGGTTCTTGCTACATATTTAGTTATATAACTCTGAGTTTTGAACGTAGTTGCAGTTCTACCTTATATAATATCATAGTATACTATCTTACCAATACGACGCAATCAAAACATCAGTGACACTTTGCGGAATTTCATAAGAAAGCGAGAACGAAGTTATACTATGCACGGATGTACTATTTGATCATCCAGTGCGGTTCTTGCTACATATTTAGTTAAATAACTCTGAGGTTCGCAGGTAGTTGCAGTTCTATCTTATATAATATCATAGTATACTATCTTACCAATACGACGCAATTAAACCATCAGCGAAACATTGCGGAACTTCATAACAAAGTATAAACAAAGTTATACTATGCACGGATATACTATTAGATCTTCGTGAGCGATTCTAAATACATATTTTGCCATATCACTCTCAGGTTTGTAGGTAGTTGCGGTTCTACCTTATATAATATCATAGTATAATATCTTACCAATACGACGCAATTAAAACATCAGCGACACTTTGCGGAATTTCATAAGAAATCGAGAATAAAGTTATACTATGCATGGATATACTATTTGATCTTCCTGAGCGGTTCTTGCTACATATTTTGTTATATAACTCTGAGTTTTGCACGTAGTTGCAGTTCTATCTTATATAATATCAAAGTATACTATCCCACCAATACGACGCCATCAAAACCTCAGCGAAACTTTGCGGAACTTCATAACAAAGCGTAAACAAAGTTATACTATGCACGGATATACTATTAGATCTTCCTGAGCGGTTCTAAATACATATTTTGCCATATCACTCTCAGGTTTGTAGGTAGTTGCAGTTCTACCTTATATAATATCATAGTATAATATCTTACCAATACGACGCAATTAAAACATCAGCGACACTTTGCGGAATTTCATAAGAAATCGAGAACAAAGTTATACTATGCATGGATATACTATTAGATCTTCCTGAGCGGTTTTTGCTACATATTTTGTTATATAACTCTGAGGTGTGCAGGTATTTGCAGTTCTAACTTATCTAATATCAATGTATACTATCTTACTAATTGCGACGCAATCAAAACATCAGCGAAAGTTTGCGGAACTTCCTAACAAAGCGTAAACAATGTTATACTATGCAGGTATGTACTATTTGATCATCCTGAGCGGTTCTTGCTACATATTTAGTTAAATAACTCTGAGCTTTGAACGTAGTTGCAGTTCTATCTTACATAATATCAAAGTATACTATCCCACAAATACGACGCCATCAAAACCTCAGCGAAACTTTGCGGAACTTCATAACAAAGCGTAAACAAAGTTATACTATGCACGGATGTACTATTTGATCATCTAGAGCGGTTCTTGCTACATATTTAGTTAAATAACTCTGAGTTTTGCACGTAGTTGCAGTTCTATCTTATATAATATCAAAGTATACTATCTTACTAATTGCGTCGCAATCAAAACCTCAGGGAAACTTTGCGGAACTTCATAACAAAGCGTAAACAAAGTTATACTATGCACGGATGTACTATTTGATCATCTAGAGCGGTTCTTGCTACATATTTAGTTAAATAACTCTGAGTTTTGCACGTAGTTGCAGTTCTATCTTACATAATATCAAAGTATACTATCCCACAAATACGACGCCATCAAAACCTCAGCGAAACTTTGCGGAACTTCATAACAAAGCGTAAACAAAGTTATACTATGCACGGATGTACTATTTGATCATCTAGAGCGGTTCTTGCTACATATTTAGTTATATAACTCTGAGTTTTGCACGTAGTTGCAGTTCTACCTTATATAATATCATAGTATACTATCTTACCAATACGACGCAATCAAAACATCAGTGACACTTTGCATAATTTCATAAGAAAGCGAGAACAAAGTTATACTATGCACGGATGTACTATTTGATCATCCCTAGCGGTTCTTGCTACATATTTTGTTAAATAACTCTGAGGTTTGCATGTAGTTGCAGTTCTATCTTATATAATATCAAAGTATACTATCTTACCAATTGCGACGCAATCAACACCTCAGCGAAACATTGCGGAACTTCATAACAAAGCGTAAACAAAGTTATACTATGCTCGGATACACTATTAGAACTTCCTGAGCGGTTCTTGCTACATATTTTGTTATATAACTCTGAGGTGTGCAGGTATTTGCAGTTCTAACTTATCTAATATCAATGTATACTATCTTATCAATACGACGTAATCAAAACATCAGCGAAACATTTGCGGAACTTCATAACGAAGCGTAAACAAAGTTATACTATGCACGTATGTACTATTTGATCATCCTGAGCGGTTCTTGCTACATATTTAGTTATATAACTCTGAGTTTTGAACGTAGTTGCAGTTCTACCTTATATAATATCATAGTATACTATCTTACCAATACGACGCAATCAAAACATCAGTGACACTTTGCGGAATTTCATAAGAAAGCGAGAACGAAGTTATACTATGCACGGATGTACTATTTGATCATCCAGTGCGGTTCTTGCTACAAATTTAGTTAAATAACTCTGAGGTTCGCAGGTAGTTGCAGTTCTATCTTATATAATACCATAGTATACTATCTTACCAATACGACGCAATTAAACCATCAGCGAAACATTGCGGAACTTCATAACAAAGTATAAACAAAGTTATACTATGCACGGATATACTATTAGATCTTCGTGAGCGATTCTAAATACATATTTTGCCATATCACTCTCAGGTTTGTAGGTAGTTGCGGTTCTACCTTATATAATATCATAGTATAATATCTTACCAATACGACGCAATTAAAACATCAGCGACACTTTGCGGAATTTCATAAGAAATCGAGAATAAAGTTATACTATGCATGGATATACTATTTGATCTTCCTGAGCGGTTCTTGCTACATATTTTGTTATATAACTCTGAGGTGTGCAGGTATTTGCAGTTCTAACTTATCTAATATCAATGTATACTATCTTATCAATACGACGCAATCAAAACACCAGCGACACTTTGCGGAACTTCATAACAAAGCGTAAACAAAGTTATACTACGCACGTATGTACTATTTGATCATCCAGTGCGGTTCTTGCTACATATTTAGTTAAATAACTCTGAGGTTTGCAGGTAGTTGCAGTTCTATCTTATATAATATCATAGTATACTATCTTACCAATACGACGCAATTAAACCATCAGCGAAACATTGCGGAACTTCATAACAAAGCATAAACAAAGTTATACTATGCACGGATATACTATTAGATCTTCCTGAGCGGTTTTTCCTACATATTTTGTTATATAACTCTGAGGTGTGCAGGTATTTGCAGTTCTAACTTATCTAATATCAATGTATACTATCTTACTAATTGCGACGCAATCAAAACATCAGCGAAAGTTTGCGGAACTTCCTAACAAAGCGTAAACAATGTTATACTATGCAGGTATGTACTATTTGATCATCCTGAGCGGTTCTTGCTACATATTTAGTTAAATAACTCTGAGCTTTGAACGTAGTTGCAGTTCTATCTTACATAATATCAAAGTATACTATCCCACAAATACGACGCCATCAAAACCTCAGCGAAACTTTGCGGAACTTCATAACAAAGCGTAAACAAAGTTATACTATGCACGGATGTACTATTTGATCATCTAGAGCGGTTCTTGCTACATATTTAGTTAAATAACTCTGAGTTTTGCACGTAGTTGCAGTTCTATCTTATATAATATCAAAGTATACTATCTTACTAATTGCGTCGCAATCAAAACCTCAGGGAAACTTTGCGGAACTTCATAACAAAGCGTAAACAAAGTTATACTAAGCAAGTATGTACTATTTGATCATCCTGAGCGGTTCTTGCTGCATATTTAGATAAATAACTCTGAGCTTTGCAGGTATTTTCAGTTCTACCTTATATAATATCATAGTATACTATCTTATCAATACGACGCCATCAAAACCTCAGGGAAACATTTTGGAACTTCATAACAAAGCGTAAACAAAGTTATACTATGCACGTATGTACTATTTGATCATCCTGAGCGGTTCTTGCTACATATTTAGTTAAATAACTCTGAGGTTTGCAGGTAGTTGCAGTTCTATCTTATATAATATCATAGTATACTATCTTACCAATACGACGCAATCAAAACATCAGTGACACTTTGCGGAATTTCATAAGAAAGCGAGAACGAAGTTATACTATGCACAGATGTACTATTTGATCATCCAGTGCGGTTCTTGCTACATATTTAGTTAAATAACTCTGAGGTTTGCAGGTAGTTGCAGTTCTATCTTATATAATATCATAGTATACTATCTTACCAATACGACGCAATTAAACCATCAGCGAAACATTGCGGAACTTCATAACAAAGCATAAACAAAGTTATACTATGCACGGATATACTATTAGATCTTCCTGAGCGGTTTTTGCTACATATTTTGTTATATAACTCTGAGGTGTGCAGGTATTTGCAGTTCTAACTTATCTAATATCAATGTATACTATCTTATCAATACGACGTAATCAAAACATCAGCGAAACATTTGCGGAACTTCATAACAAAGCGTAAACAAAGTTATACCATGCACGGATGTACTATTTGATCATCTAGAGCGGTTCTTGCTACATATTTAGTTAAATAACTCTGAGTTTTGCACGTAGTTGCAGTTCTATCTTACATAATATCAAAGTATACTATCCCAAAAACACGACGCCATCAAAACCTCAGCGAAACTTTGCGGAACTTCATAACAAAGCGTAAACAAAGTTATACTATGCACGGATGTACTATTTGATCATCTAGAGCGGTTCTTGCTACATATTTAGATATATAACTCTGAGTTTTGCACGTAGTTGCAGTTCTACCTTATATAATATCATAGTATACTATCTTACCAATACGACGCAATCAAAACATCAGTGACACTTTGCGGAATTTCATAAGAAAGCGAGAACAAAGTTATACTATGCACGGATGTACTATTTGATCATCCCTAGCGGTTCTTGCTACATATTTTGTTAAATAACTCTGAGGTTTGCATGTAGTTGCAGTTCTATCTTATATAATATCAAAGTATACTATCTTACCAATTGCGACGCAATCAACACCTCAGCGAAACATTGCGGAACTTCATAACAAAGCGTAAACAAAGTTATACTATGCACGGATACACTATTAGATCTTCCTGAGCGGTTCTTGCTACATATTTTGTTATATAACTCTGAGGTGTGCAGGTATTTGCAGTTCTAACTTATCTAATATCAATGTATACTATCTTATCAATACGACGTAATCAAAACATCAGCGAAACATTTGCGGAACTTCATAACAAAGCGTAAACAAAGTTATACTATGCACGTATGTACTATTTGATCATCCTGAGCGGTTCTTGCTACATATTTAGTTATATAACTCTGAGTTTTGAACGTAGTTGCTGTTCTACCTTATATAATATCATAGTATACTATCTTACCAATACGACGCAATCAAAACATCAGTGACACTTTGCGGAATTTCATAAGAAAGCGAGAACGAAGTTATACTATGCACGGATGTACTATTTGATCATCTAGAGCGGTTCTTGCTACATATTTAGTTATATAACTCTGAGTTTTGCACGTAGTTGCAGTTCTACCTTATATAATATCATAGTATACTATCTTACCAATACGACGCAATCAAACATCAGTGACACTTTGCGGAATTTCATAAGAAAGCGAGAACAAAGTTATACTATGCACGGATGTACTATTTGATCATCCCTAGCGGTTCTTGCTACATATTTTGTTAAATAACTCTGAGGTTTGCATGTAGTTGCAGTTCTATCTTATATAATATCAAAGTATACTATCTTACCAATTGCGACGCAATCAACACCTCAGCGAAACATTGCGGAACTTCATAACAAAGCGTAAACAAAGTTATACTATGCACGGATACACTATTAGATCTTCCTGAGCGGTTCTTGCTACATATTTTGTTATATAACTCTGAGGTGTGCAGGTATTTGCAGTTCTAACTTATCTAATATCAATGTATACTATCTTATCAATACGACGTAATGAAAACACAGCGAAACATTTGCGGAACTTCATAACAAAGCGTAAACAAAGTTATACTATGCACGTATGTACTATTTGATCATCCTGAGCGGTTCTTGCTACATATTTAGTTATATAACTCTGAGTTTTGAACGTAGTTGCTGTTCTACCTTATATAATATCATAGTATACTATCTTACCAATACGACGCAATCAAAACATCAGTGACACTTTGCGGAATTTCATAAGAAAGCGAGAACGAAGTTATACTATGCACGGATGTACTATTTGATCATCCAGTGCGGTTCTTGCTACAAATTTAGTTAAATAACTCTGAGGTTCGCAGGTATTTTCAGTTCTACCTTATATAATATCATAGTATACTATCTTACCAATGCGACGCAATTAAACCATCAGCGAAACATTGCGGAACTTCATAAAAAAGCGTAAACAAAGTTATACTATGCACGGATGTACTATTTGATCATCCAGAGCGGTTCTTGCTACATATTTAGTTAAATAACTCTGAGCTTTGCAGGTATTTTCAGTTCTACCTTATATAATATCATAGTATACTATCTTACCAATGCGACGCAATTAAACCATCAGCGAAACATTGCGGAACTTCATAACAAAGCATAAACAAAGTTATACTATGCACGGATATACTATTTGATCTTCCTGAGCGGTTCTTGCTACATATTTATTTAAATAACTCTGAGCTTTGCAGGTATTTTCAGTTCTACCTTATATAATATCATAGTATACTATCTTACCAATACGACGCAATCAATACATCAGTGACACTTTGCAGAACTTCATAACAAAGCGTAAACAAAGTTATACTATGCACGGATGTACTATTTGATCATCCAGAGCGGTTCTTGCTACATATTTAGTTAAATAACTCTGAGCTTTGCAGGTATTTTCAGTTCTACCTTATATAATATCATAGTATACTATCTTACCAATGCGACGCAATGAAACCATCAGCGAAACATTGCGGAACTTCATAACAAAGCATAAACAAAGTTATACTATGCACGGATGTACTATTTGATCATCCAGAGCGGTTCTTGCTACATATTTAGTTAAACAACTCTGAGGTTTGCAGGTAGTTGCAGTTCTATCTTATATAATATCATAGTATACAATCTTACCAATACGACGCAATTAAAACATCAGCGAAACATTGCGGAACTTCATAACAAAGCGTAAACAAAGTTATACTATGCACGGATACACTATTAGATCTTCCTGAGCGGTTCTTGCTACATATTTTGTTATATAACTCTGAGGTGTGCAGGTATTTGCAGTTCTAACTTATCTAATATCAATGTATACTATCTTATCAATACGACGTAATCAAAACATCAGCGAAACATTTGCGGAACTTCATAACAAAGCGTAAACAAAGTTATACTATGCACGTATGTACTATTTGATCATCCTGAGCGGTTCTTGCTACATATTTAGTTATATAACTCTGAGTTTTGAACGTAGTTGCTGTTCTACCTTATATAATATCATAGTATACTATCTTACCAATACGACGCAATCAAAACATCAGTGACACTTTGCGGAATTTCATAAGAAAGCGAGAACGAAGTTATACTATGCACGGATGTACTATTTGATCATCTAGAGCGGTTCTTGCTACATATTTAGTTATATAACTCTGAGTTTTGCACGTAGTTGCAGTTCTACCTTATATAATATCATAGTATACTATCTTACCAATACGACGCAATCAAAACATCAGTGACACTTTGCGGAATTTCATAAGAAAGCGAGAACAAAGTTATACTATGCACGGATGTACTATTTGATCATCCCTAGCGGTTCTTGCTACATATTTTGTTAAATAACTCTGAGGTTTGCATGTAGTTGCAGTTCTATCTTATATAATATCAAAGTATACTATCTTACCAATTGCGACGCAATCAAAACCTCAGCGAAACATTGCGGAACTTCATAACAAAGCGTAAACAAAGTTATACTATGCACGGATACACTATTAGATCTTCCTGAGCGGTTCTTGCTACATATTTTGTTATATAACTCTGAGGTGTGCAGGTATTTGCAGTTCTAACTTATCTAATATCAATGTATACTATCTTATCAATACGACGTAATGAAAACACAGCGAAACATTTGCGGAACTTCATAACAAAGCGTAAACAAAGTTATACTATGCACGTATGTACTATTTGATCATCCTGAGCGGTTCTTGCTACATATTTAGTTATATAACTCTGAGTTTTGAACGTAGTTGCTGTTCTACCTTATATAATATCATAGTATACTATCTTACCAATACGACGCAATCAAAACATCAGTGACACTTTGCGGAATTTCATAAGAAAGCGAGAACGAAGTTATACTATGCACGGATGTACTATTTGATCATCCAGTGCGGTTCTTGCTACAAATTTAGTTAAATAACTCTGAGGTTCGCAGGTATTTTCAATTCTACCTTATATAATATCATAGTATACTATCTTACCAATGCGACGCAATTAAACCATCAGCGAAACATTGCGGAACTTCATAAAAAAGCGTAAACAAAGTTATACTATGCACGGATGTACTATTTGATCATCCAGAGCGGTTCTTGCTACATATTTAGTTAAATAACTCTGAGCTTTGCAGGTATTTTCAGTTCTACCTTATATAATATCATAGTATACTATCTTACCAATGCGACGCAATTAAACCATCAGCGAAACATTGCGGAACTTCATAACAAAGCATAAACAAAGTTATACTATGCACGGATATACTATTTGATCTTCCTGAGCGGTTCTTGCTACATATTTATTTAAATAACTCTGAGCTTTGCAGGTATTTTCAGTTCTACCTTATATAATATCATAGTATACTATCTTACCAATACGACGCAATCAAAACATCAGAGACACTTTGCAGAACTTCATAACAAAGCGTAAACAAAGTTATACTATGCACGGATGTACTATTTGATCATCCAGAGCGGTTCTTGCTACATATTTAGTTAAATAACTCTGAGCTTTGCAGGTATTTTCAGTTCTACCTTATATAATATCATAGTATACTATCTTACCAATGCGACGCAATGAAACCATCAGCGAAACATTGCGGAACTTCATAACAAAGCATAAACAATGTTATACTATGCACGGATATACTATTTGATCTTCCTGAGCGGTTCTTGCTACATATTTTGTTAAATAACTCTGAGCTTTGCAGGTATTTGCAGTTCTATCTTATATAATATCAATGCATACTATCTTATCAATACGACGTAATCAAAACATCAGTGACACTTTGCAGAACTTCATAACAAAGCGTAAACAAAGTTATACTATGCACGGATGTACTATTTGATCATCCAGAGCGGTTCTTGCTACATATTTAGTTAAACAACTCTGAGGTTTGCAGGTAGTTGCAGTTCTATCTTATATAATATCATAGTATACAATCTTACCAATACGACGCAATTAAAACATCAGCGAAACATTGCGGAACTTCATAACAAAGCGTAAGCAAAGATATACTATGCACGTATGTACTATTTGATCATCCTGAGCGGTTCTTGCTACATATTTAGTTATATAACTCTGAGTTTTGAACGTAGTTGCTGTTCTACCTTATATAATATCATAGTATACTATCTTACCAATACGACGCAATCAAAACATCAGTGACACTTTGCGGAATTTCATAAGAAAGCGAGAACGAAGTTATACTATGCACGGATGTACTATTTGATCATCTAGAGCGGTTCTTGCTACATATTTAGTTATATAACTCTGAGTTTTGCACGTAGTTGCAGTTCTACCTTATATAATATCATAGTATACTATCTTACCAATACGACGCAATCAAAACATCAGTGACACTTTGCGGAATTTCATAAGAAAGCGAGAACGAAGTTATACTATGCACGGATGTACTATTTGATCATCCAGTGCGGTTCTTGCTACAAATTTAGTTAAATAACTCTGAGGTTCGCAGGTATTTTCAGTTCTACCTTATATAATATCATAGTATACTATCTTACCAATGCGACGCAATTAAACCATCAGCGAAACATTGCGGAACTTCATAAAAAAGCGTAAACAAAGTTATACTATGCACGGATGTACTATTTGATCATCCAGAGCGGTTCTTGCTACATATTTAGTTAAATAACTCTGAGCTTTGCAGGTATTTTCAGTTCTACCTTATATAATATCATAGTATACTATCTTACCAATGCGACGCAATTAAACCATCAGCGAAACATTGCGGAACTTCATAACAAAGCATAAACAAAGTTATACTATGCACGGATATACTATTTGATCTTCCTGAGCGGTTCTTGCTACATATTTATTTAAATAACTCTGAGCTTTGCAGGTATTTTCAGTTCTACCTTATATAATATCATAGTATACTATCTTACCAATACGACGCAATCAAAACATCAGTGACACTTTGCAGAACTTCATAACAAAGCGTAAACAAAGTTATACTATGCACGGATGTACTATTTGATCATCCAGAGCGGTTCTTGCTACATATTTAGTTAAATAACTCTGAGCTTTGCAGGTATTTTCAGTTCTACCTTATATAATATCATAGTATACTATCTTACCAATGGGACGCAATGAAACCATCAGCGAAACATTGCGGAACTTCATAACAAAGCGTAAGCAAAGATATACTATGCACGTATGTACTATTTGATCATCCTGAGCGGTTCTTGCTACATATTTAGTTATATAACTCTGAGTTTTGAACGTAGTTGCTGTTCTACCTTATATAATATCATAGTATACTATCTTACCAATACGACGCAATCAAAACATCAGTGACACTTTGCGGAATTTCATAAGAAAGCGAGAACGAAGTTATACTATGCACGGATGTACTATTTGATCATCTAGAGCGGTTCTTGCTACATATTTAGTTATATAACTCTGAGTTTTGCACGTAGTTGCAGTTCTACCTTATATAATATCATAGTATACTATCTTACCAATACGACGCAATCAAAACATCAGTGACACTATGCGGAATTTCATAAGAAAGCGAGAACAAAGTTATACTATGCACGGATGTACTATTTGATCATCCCTAGCGGTTCTTGCTACATATTTTGTTAAATAACTCTGAGGTTTGCATGTAGTTGCAGTTCTATCTTATATAATATCAAAGTATACTATCTTACCAATTGCGACGCAATCAACACCTCAGCGAAACATTGCGGAACTTCATAACAAAGCGTAAACAAAGTTATACTATGCACGGATACACTATTAGATCTTCCTGAGCGGTTCTTGCTACATATTTTGTTATATAACTCTGAGGTGTGCAGGTATTTGCAGTTCTAACTTATCTAATATCAATGTATACTATCTTATCAATACGACGTAATGAAAACACAGCGAAACATTGCGGAACTTCATAACAAAGCATAAACAAAGTTATACTATGCACGGATGTACTATTTGATCATCCAGAGCGGTTCTTGCTACATATTTAGTTAAACAACTCTGAGGTTTGCAGGTAGTTGCAGTTCTATCTTATATAATATCATAGTATACAATCTTACCAATACGACGCAATTAAAACATCAGCGAAACATTGCGGAACTTCATAACAAAGCGTAAACAAAGTTATACTATGCACGGATACACTATTAGATCTTCCTGAGCGGTTCTTGCTACATATTTTGTTATATAACTCTGAGGTGTGCAGGTATTTGCAGTTCTAACTTATCTAATATCAATGTTTACTATCTTATCAATACGACGTAATCAAAACATCAGCGAAACATTTGCGGAACTTCATAACAAAGCGTAAACAAAGTTATACTATGCACGTATGTACTATTTGATCATCCTGAGCGGTTCTTGCTACATATTTAGTTATATAACTCTGAGTTTTGAACGTAGTTGCTGTTCTACCTTATATAATATCATAGTATACTATCTTACCAATACGACGCAATCAAAACATCAGTGACACTTTGCGGAATTTCATAACAAAGCATAAAAAATGTTATACTATGCACGGATATACTATTTGATCTTCCTGAGCGGTTCTTGCTACATATTTAGTTATATAACTCTGAGTTTTGCACGTAGTTGCAGTTCTACCTTATATAATATCATAGTATACTATCTTACCAATACGACGCAATCAAAACATCAGTGACACTATGCGGAATTTCATAAGAAAGCGAGAACAAAGTTATACTATGCACGGATGTACTATTTGATCATCCCTAGCGGTTCTTGCTACATATTTTGTTAAATAACTCTGAGGTTTGCATGTAGTTGCAGTTCTATCTTATATAATATCAAAGTATACTATCTTACCAATTGCGACGCAATCAACACCTCAGCGAAACATTGCGGAACTTCATAACAAAGCGTAAACAAAGTTATACTATGCACGGATACACTATTAGATCTTCCTGAGCGGTTCTTGCTACATATTTTGTTATATAACTCTGAGGTGTGCAGGTATTTGCAGTTCTAACTTATCTAATATCAATGTATACTATCTTATCAATACGACGTAATGAAAACACAGCGAAACATTTGCGGAACTTCATAACAAAGCGTAAACAAAGTTATACTATGCACGTATGTACTATTTGATCATCCTGAGCGGTTCTTGCTACATATTTAGTTATATAACTCTGAGTTTTGAACGTAGTTGCTGTTCTACCTTATATAATATCATAGTATACTATCTTACCAATACGACGCAATCAAAACATCAGTGACACTTTGCGGAATTTCATAAGAAAGCGAGAACGAAGTTATACTATGCACGGATGTACTATTTGATCATCCAGTGCGGTTCTTGCTACAAATTTAGTTAAATAACTCTGAGGTTCGCAGGTATTTTCAGTTCTACCTTATATAATATCATAGTATACTATCTTACCAATGCGACGCAATTAAACCATCAGCGAAACATTGCGGAACTTCATAAAAAAGCGTAAACAAAGTTATACTATGCACGGATGTACTATTTGATCATCCAGAGCGGTTCTTGCTACATATTTAGTTAAATAACTCTGAGCTTTGCAGGTATTTTCAGTTCTACCTTATATAATATCATAGTATACTATCTTACCAATGCGACGCAATTAAACCATCAGCGAAACATTGCGGAACTTCATAACAAAGCATAAACAAAGTTATACTATGCACGGATATACTATTTGATCTTCCTGAGCGGTTCTTGCTACATATTTATTTAAATAACTCTGAGCTTTGCAGGTATTTTCAGTTCTACCTTATATAATATCATAGTATACTATCTTACCAATACGACGCAATCAAAACATCAGTGACACTTTGCAGAACTTCATAACAAAGCGTAAACAAAGTTATACTATGCACGGATGTACTATTTGATCATCCAGAGCGGTTCTTGCTACATATTTAGTTAAATAACTCTGAGCTTTGCAGGTATTTTCAGTTCTACCTTATATAATATCATAGTATACTATCTTACCAATGCGACGCAATGAAACCATCAGCGAAACATTGCGGAACTTCATAACAAAGCATAAACAATGTTATACTATGCACGGATATACTATTTGATCTTCCTGAGCGGTTCTTGCTACATATTTTGTTAAATAACTCTGAGCTTTGCAGGTATTTTTGCAGTTCTATCTTATATAATATCAATGCATACTATCTTATCAATACGACGTAATCAAAACATCAGTGACACTTTGCAGAACTTCATAACAAAGCGTAAACAAAGTTATACAATGCACGGATGTACTATTTGATCATCCAGAGCGGTTCTTGCTACATATTTAGTTAAACAACTCTGAGGTTTGCAGGTAGTTGCAGTTCTATCTTATATAATATCATAGTATACAATCTTACCAATACGACGCAATTAAAACATCAGCGAAACATTGCGGAACTTCATAACAAAGCGTAAGCAAAGATATACTATGCACGTATGTACTATTTGATCATCCTGAGCGGTTCTTGCAACATATTTTGTTACATAACTGTGAGGTGTGCAGGTATTTGCAGTTCTAACTTATCTAATATCAATGTATACTATCTTATCAATACGACGCAATCAAAACATCAGCGACACTTTGCGGAACTTCATAACAAAGCGTAAACAAAGTTATACTATGCACGTATGTACTATTTGATCATCCTGAGCGGTTCTTGCTACATATTTAGTTAAATAACTCTGAGCTTTGCAGGTATTTTCAGTTCTACCTTATATAATATCATAGTATACTATCTTACCAATACGACGCAATCAAAACATCAGTGACACTTTGTGGAATTTCATAAGAAAGCGAGAACGAAGTTATACTATGCACGGATGTACTATTTGATCATCCAGAGCGGTTCTTGCTACATATTTAGTTAAATAACTCTGAGCTTTGCAGGTATTTTCAGTTCTACCTTATATAATATCATACTATACTATCTTACCAATGCGACGCAATGAAACCATCAGCGAAACATTGCGGAACTTCATAACAAAGCGTAAACAAAGTTATACTATGCACGGATGTACCATTTGATCGTCCTGAGCGGTTCTAAATACATATTTTGCCATATCACTCTCAGGTTTGTAGGTAGTTGCAGTTCTACCTTGTATAATATCATAGTATAATATCTTACCAATACGACGCAATTAAAACATCAGCGACACTTTGCGGAATTTCATAAGAAATCGAGAACAAAGTTATACTATGCACGGATATACTATTTGATCTTCCTGAGCGGTTCTTGCTACATATTTTGTTATATAACTCTGAGGTGTGCAGGTATTTGCAGTTCTAACTTAACTAATATCAATGCATAGTATCTTATCAATACGACGTAATCAAAACATCAGCGAAACATTGCGGAACTTCATAACAAAGCATAAACAAAGTTTTACTATGCACGGATATACTATTAGATCTTCCTGAGCGGTTCTTGCTACATATTTTGTTATATAACTCTGAGGTGTGCAGGTATTTGCAGTTCTAACTTATCTAATATCAATGTATACTATCTTATCAATACGACGTAATCAAAACATCAGCGAAACATTGCGGAACTTCATAACAAAGCGTAAACAAAATTATACTATGCATGTATGTACTATTTGATCATCCTGAGGGGTTCTTGCTACATATTTTGTTATATAACTCCGATGTGTGCAGGTATTTCCAGTTCTAACTTATCTAATATCAATGTATACTATCTTACCAATACGACGCAATCAAAACATCAGTGACACTTTGCAGAACTTCATAACAAAGCGTAAACAAAGTTATACTATGCACGAATGTACTATTTGATCATCTAGAGCGGTTCTTGCTACATATTTAGTTAAATAACTCTGAGTTTTGCACGTAGTTGCAGTTCTATCTTATATAATATCAATGTATACTATCTTACTAATTGCGACGCAATCAAAACATCATCGAAACTTTGCGGAACTACATAACAAAGCGTAAACAAAGTTATACTATGCACGTATGTACTATTTGATCATCCTGAGCGGTTCTTGCTACATATTTAGTTAAATAACTCTGAGCTTTGCAGGTATTTGCAGTTCTAACTTATATAATATCAATGCATACTATCTTATCAATACGACGTAATCAAAACATCAGCGAAACATTGCGGAACTTCATAACAAAGCGTAAACAAAATTATACTATGCATGTATGTACTATTTGATCATCCTGAGGGGTTCTTGCTACATATTTTGTTATATAACTCCGATGTGTGCAGGTATTTCCAGTTCTAACTTATCTAATATCAATGTATACTATCTTACCAATACGACGCAATCAAAACATCAGTGACACTTTGCAGAACTTCATAACAAAGCGTAAACAAAGTTATACTATGCACGTATGTACTATTTGATCATCCTGAGCGGTTCTTGCTACATATTTAGTTAAATAACTCTGAGCTTTGCAGGTATTTTCAGTTCTACCTTATATAATATCATAGTATACTATCTTACCAATAAGACGCAATCAAAACATCAGTGACACTTTGCGGAATTTCATAAGAAAGCGAGAACGAAGTTATACAATGCACAGATGTACTATTTGATCATCCAGTGCGGTTCTTGCTACATATTTAGTTAATTAACTCTGAGCTTTGCAGGTATTTGCAGTTCTAACTTATATAATATCAATGCATACTATCTTATCAATACGACGTAATCAAAACATCAGCGAAACATTGCGGAACTTCATAACAAAGCGTAAACAAAGTTATACTATGCACGTATGTACTATTTGATCGTCCTGAGCGGTTCTAAATACATATTTTGCCATATCACTCTCGGGTTTGTAAGTAGTTGCAGTTCTACCTTATATAATATCATAGTATAATATCTTACCAATACGACGCAATTAAAACATCAGCGACACGTTGCGGAATTTCATAAGAAATCGAGAACAAAGTTATACTATGCATGGATATACTATTTGATCGTCCTGAGCGGTTCTAAATACATATTTTGCCATATCACTCTCGGGTTTGTAAGTAGTTGCAGTTCTACCTTATATAATATCATAGTATAATATCTTACCAATACGACGCAATTAAAACATCAGCGACACGTTGCGGAATTTCATAAGAAATCGAGAACAAAGTTATACTATGCACGGATGTACTATTTGATCATCTAGAGCGGTTCTTGCTACATATTTAGATAAATAACTCTGAGTTTTGCACGTAGTTGCAGTACTATCTTATATAATATCAATGTATACTATCTTACTAATTGCGACGCAATCAAAACATCAGCGAAACATTGCGGAACTTCATAACAAAGCGTAAACAAAGTTATACTAAGCACGTATGTACTATTTGCTCATCCTGAGCGGTTCTAGCAACATATTTTGTTAAATAACAATGAGCTTTGCAGGTATTTGCAGTTCTATCTTATATAATATCAAAGTATACTATCCCACCAATACGACGCCATCAAAACCTCAGCGAAACTTTGCGGAACTTCATAACAAAGCGTAAACAAAGTTATACTATGCACGGATGTACTATTTGATCATCTAGAGCGGTTCTTGCTACATATTTTGTTAAATAACTCTGAGCTTTGCAGGTATTTGCAGTTCTAACTTATATAATATCAATGCATACTATCTTATCAATACGACGTAATCAAAACATCAGCGAAACATTGCGGAACTTCATAACAAAGCGTAAACAAAGTTATACTATGCACGTATGTACTATTTGATCATCCTGAGCGGTTCTTGCTACATATTTAGTTAAATAACTCTGAGCTTTGCAGGTATTTTCAGTTCTACCTTATATAATATCATAGTATACTATCTTACCAATAAGACGCAATCAAAACATCAGTGACACTTTGCGGAATTTCATAAGAAAGCGAGAACGAAGTTATACAATGCACAGATGTACTATTTGATCATCCAGTGCGGTTCTTGCTACATATTTAGTTAATTAACTCTGAGCTTTGCAGGTATTTGCAGTTCTAACTTATATAATATCAATGCATACTATCTTATCAATACGACGTAATCAAAACATCAGCGAAACATTGCGGAACTTCATAACAAAGCGTAAACAAAGTTATACTATGCACGTATGTACTATTTGATCATCCTGAGCGGTTCTTGCTACATATTTAGTTAATTAACTCTGAGGTGTGCAGGTATTTGCAGTTCTAACTTATCTAATATCAATGTATACTAACTTATCAATACGACGAAATCAAAACCTCAGCGAAACTTTGCGGAACTTCATAACAAAGCGTAAACAAAGTTATACTATGCACGGATGTACTATTTGATCATCTAGAGCGGTTCTTGCTACATATTTAGTTAAATAACTCTGAGTTTTGCACGTAGTTGCAGTTCTATCTTACATAATATCAAAGTATACTATCCCACAAATACGACGCCATCAAAACCTCAGCGAAACTTTGCGGAACTTCATAACAAAGCGTAAACAAAGTTATACTATGCACGGATGTACTATTTGATCATCTAGAGCGGTTCTTGCTACATATTTAGTTATATAACTCTGAGTTTTGCACGTAGTTGCAGTACTATCTTATATAATATCAATGTATACTATCTTACTAATTGCGACGCAATCAAAACATCAGCGAAACTTTGCGGAACTTCATAACAAAGCGTATACAAAGTTATACTATGCAGGTATTGTCACGTTGCCTGGATTTTCCCGATCCGACGGACGGCGAAAACCTGGGCAACTACGGGTTTTAAGGCGGTAAAGCCGGGCCACGCACCGGCCGCGCGGTACGCGGTCCACCCGCGACAAACGACGCGTCGAAAAGTCGGTTTTCGCGAACTTTAACTAGAGGAACGAGTCCTGATAACGGGCGCCAGGCATCGCGAGATGCCACACGAAACTCTAATGGATTTCACTGAGACGCGACAAGGAATCCCGACTTTCCGACGGTCGCGCGATATCCAGGATAGCTCACCCGGGACCAGGATTCGACGGGAAGAGTACGGGACGTTCCCCGCGGCGGGAAGGTTTCTCAATGAATCGGAATGCGAACTAGGGGCTTTACAATAGTTTATTTAACTAAGATGTTACATGCGGCTGGCGGCAGCAAAACCGGCAGCCGTGATAAAATAGCCCGCGCGAGAATATCTAACAATCGACGGATTTTCGGTCGCTCGCGCTGTTCTCGCTCGATTTACGCGTCGGACACGACCCCGGACGCGATGTTCTGCGTCGTTATGGGCAATCAGTCGAGCTAGATGGGACCGTGTCCCGATGTTACACGCGAAAAAGGTTTTCCACGACCGTACCGAAGAATAGCAGTCGGAAACGGCGATTTCGCACCGTCGCGTCGTCTCACCGTGGGCAGTCTCTAAGTAATCGCCAAATAAATCTGGGATTTCTCCCCACCAAAATCGTCGACGGACGGATCCCCCGCGAATACGTAATTTCGCGTTACAAACCCAACCCGCCCGTTCGACGACCGACGCTCCCGTGCCCCACGCGGAAATCTAAGTAACGCGCTGTTCCGGCAGTCACGGAATACGTCGTAACGACGCGAATCGCGGTCGTTCACCAAAACGTTGCCGAGCCAACACGAAATCAGTAATCACCAAATTGTAACGAGAGAAAGCCTGATCGGGACTTACCAATCGGCACAGCTCCGCTCTATTCCTTCCGGCAGCAACTCTCAGGAGGTATTCGGTAACAAAATACTTGATCTTTAAGCAATCTTTAATGGTCTACTACTTTCTTAGGTCTTCGGCACAGTGACCTACTTCGGTTTGGCTCGGCAGCGCGGAAGCGAGGCGTCCCCCGTTTTCCTAAATTTCCCTACTCCGGCGCGACGCTCGGACCTATCGCGATTTTCGGCGCGGCAGGGCCGCGCCCGACGATCCGGGGACCATGACGTTCGGCAATCGGTTTGGTCGTTGGACGCCGATTGGCGGTTTTCCCGCGGAGGAAGATCCCGAGCCAATCCCGCGTCGGACTCTCGGCATTTGGCGGGTGAGGCAGCCGCGAGGTGGAGACGATCGTCTTCTCCAGTCCGAGTTCCCTCGACGGCTCCTACAGGCTGGTGAACCTGGGCTCGGTTTCTCCCTCGCTGTCCAATGTTTTCTTGGCCACGTCTCTCGAGCGCCTCTCTCCGAGGTTTCCCGCTTCCGGCAGCGTAGGGAAAGAAGTCCGGGTCCCCCTGGGACCCGGATACGATCCTGGAATTCGCGTCGCGTCAAGTGGCGCGGCGTTTAAAACGCATCATTACTCTGCCCATGGTCAGCTGAGACTGTCCCAGGGAGAGCGCTCGCGGGTGCCGAAGTCGCATTTGATACGACCAGAGAGGGGCCCGGTCTTATGCCACAGGTTCGGAGGGACGTGGCAATTCTGCCACGTCACAGTATGTACTATTTGATCATCCTGAGCGGTTCTTGCTACATATTTAGTTAAATAACTCTGAGCTTTGCAGGTATTTTCAGTTCTACCTTATATAATATCATAGTATACTATCTTACCAATAAGACGCAATCAAAACATCAGTGACACTTTGCGGAATTTCATAAGAAAGCGAGAACGAAGTTATACAATGCACAGATGTACTATTTGATCATCCAGTGCGGTTCTTGCTACATATTTAGTTAATTAACTCTGAGCTTTGCAGGTATTTGCAGTTCTAACTTATATAATATCAATGCATACTATCTTATCAATACGACGTAATCAAAACATCAGCGAAACATTGCGGAACTTCATAACAAAGCGTAAACAAAGTTATACTATGCACGTATGTACTATTTGATCATCCTGAGCGGTTCTTGCTACATATTTAGTTAATTAACTCTGAGGTGTGCAGGTATTTGCAGTTCTAACTTATCTAATATCAATGTATACTAACTTATCAATACGACGAAATCAAAACCTCAGCGAAACTTTGCGGAACTTCATAACAAAGCGTAAACAAAGTTATACTATGCACGGATGTACTATTTGATCATCTAGAGCGGTTCTTGCTACATATTTAGTTAAATAACTCTGAGTTTTGCAGGTATTTGCAGTTCTATCTTATATAATATCAAAGTATACTATCTTACTAAATGCGTCGCAATCAAAACCTCAGGGAAACTTTGCGGAACTTCATAACAAAGCGTAAACAAAGTTATACTATGCACGGATGTACTATTTGATCATCTAGAGCGGTTCTTGCTACATAATTAGTTAAATAACTCTGAGTTTTGCACGTAGTTGCAGTTCTATCTTACATAATATCAAAGTATACTATTCCACAAATACGACGCCATCAAAACCTCAGCGAAACTTTGCGGAACTTCATAACAAAGCGTAAACAAAGTTATACTATGCACGGATGTACTATTTGATCATCTAGAGCGGTTCTTGCTACATATTTAGTTAAATAACTCTGAGTTTTGCACGTAGTTGCAGTTCTACCTTATATAATATCATAGTATACTATCTTACCAATACGACGCAATCAAAACATCAGTGACACTTTGCGGAATTTCATAAGAAAGCGTGAACAAAATTATACTATGCACGGATGTACTATTTGATCATCCCTAGTGGTTCTTGCTACATATTTTGTTAAATAACTCTGAGGTTTGCATGTAGTTGCAGTTCTATCTTATATAATATCAAAGTCTACAATCTTACCAATTGCGACGCAATCAAAACCTCAGCGAAACATTGCGGAACTTCATAACAAAGCGTAAACAAAGTTATACTATGCACGGATACACTATTAGATCTTCCTGAGCGGTTCTTGCTACATATTTTGTTATATAACTCTGAGGTGTGCAGGTATTTGCAGTTCTAACTTATCTAATATCAATGTATACTATCTTATCAATACGACGTAATCAAAACATCAGCGAAACATTTGCGGAACTTCATAACAAAGCGTAAACAAAGTTATACTATGCACGTATGTACTATTTGATCATCCTGAGCGGTTCTTGCTACATATTTAGTTATATAACTCTGAGTTTTGAACGTAGTTGCAGTTCTACCTTATATAATAGCATAGTATATTATCTTACCAATACGACGCAATCAAAACATCAGTGACACTTTGCGGAATTTCATAAGAAAGCGAGAACGAAGTTATACTATGCACGGATGTACTATTTGATCATCCAGTGCGGTTCTTGCTACAAATTTAGTTAAATAACTCTGAGGTTCGCAGGTAGCTGCAGTTCTATCTTATATAATATCATAGTATACTATCTTACCAATACGACGCAATTAAACCATCAGCGAAACATTGCGGAACTTCATAACAAAGCATAAACAAAGTTATACTATGCACGGATATACTATTAGATCTTCCTGAGCGGTTCTAAATACATATTTTGCCATATCACTCTCAGGTTTGTAGGTAGTTGCAGTTCTACCTTATATAATATCATAGTATACTATCTTATCAATACGACGCAATCAAAACATCAGCGAAACATTGCGGAACTTCATAACAAAGCGTAAACAAAGTTATACTATGCACGTATGTACTATTTGCTCATCCTGAGCGGTTCTAGCAACATATTTTGTTAAATAACAATGAGCTTTGCAGGTATTTGCAGTTCTATCTTATATAATATCAAAGTATACTATCCCACCAATACGACGCCATCAAAACCTCAGCGAAACTTTGCGGAACTTCATAACAAAGCGTAAACAAAGTTATACTATGCACGGATGTACTATTTGATCATCCAGAGCGGTTCTTGCTACATATTTAGTTAAATAACTCTGAGTTTTGCACGTAGTTGCAGTTCTATCTTATATAATATCAAAGTATACTATCTTACTAATTGCGTCGCAATCAAAACCTCAGGGAAACTTTGTGGAACTTCATAACAAAGCGTAAACAAAGTTATACTATGCACCGATGTACTATTTGATCATCTAGAGCGGTTCTTGCTACATAATTAGTTAAATAACTCTGAGTTTTGCACGTAGTTGCAGTTCTATCTTACATAATATCAAAGTATACTATTCCACAAATACGACGCCATCAAAACCTCAGCGAAACTTTGCGGAACTTCATAACAAAGCGTAAACAAAGTTATACTATGCACGGATGTACTATTTGATCATCTAGTGCGGTTCTTGCTACATATTTAGTTATATAACTCTGAGTTTTGCACGTAGTTGCAGTTCTATCTTATATAATATCAAAGTTTACTATCATATCAATACGACGCAATCAAAACATCAGTGACACTTTGCGGAATTTCATAAGAAAGCGTGAACAAAGTTATACTATGCACGGATGTACTATTTGATCATCCCTAGCGGTTCTTGCTACATATTTTGTTAAATAACTCTGAGGTTTGCATGTAGTTGCAGTTCTATCTTATATAATATCAAAGTATACTATCTTACCAATTGCGACGCAATCAAAACCTCAGCGAAACATTGCGGAACTTCATAACAAAGCGTAAACAAAGTTATACTATGCACGGATACACTATTAGATCTTCCTGAGCGGTTCTTGCTACATATTTTGTTATATAACTCTGAGGTGTGCAGGTATTTGCAGTTCTAACTTATCTAATATCAATGTATACTATCTTATCAATACGACGTAATCAAAACATCAGCGAAACATTTGCGGAACTTCATAACAAAGCGTAAACAAAGTTATACTATGCACGTATGTACTATTTGATCATCCTGAGCGGTTCTTGCTACATATTTAGTTATATAACTCTGAGTTTTGAACGTAGTTGCAGTTCTACCTTATATAATAGCATAGTATATTATCTTACCAATACGACGCAATCAAAACATCAGTGACACTTTGCGGAATTTCATAAGAAAGCGAGAACGAAGTTATACTATGCACGGATGTACTATTTGATCATCCAGTGCGGTTCTTGCTACAAATTTAGTTAAATAACTCTGAGGTTCGCAGGTAGCTGCAGTTCTATCTTATATAATATCATAGTATACTATCTTACCAATACGACGCAATTAAACCATCAGCGAAACATTGCGGAACTTCATAACAAAGCATAAACAAAGTTATACTATGCACGGATATACTATTAGATCTTCCTGAGCGGTTCTAAATACATATTTTGCCATATCACTCTCAGGTTTGTAGGTAGTTGCAGTTCTACCTTATATAATATCATAGTATACTATCTTATCAATACGACGCAATCAAAACATCAGCGACACTTTGCGGAACTTCATAACAAAGCGTAAACAAAGTTATACTATGCACGTATGTACTATTTGCTCATCCTGAGCGGTTCTAGCAACATATTTTGTTAAATAACAATGAGCTTTGCAGGTATTTGCAGTTCTATCTTATATAATATCAAAGTATACTATCCCACCAATACGACGCCATCAAAACCTCAGCGAAACTTTGCGGAACTTCATAACAAAGCGTAAACAAAGTTATACTATGCACGGATGTACTATTTGATCATCTAGAGCGGTTCTTGCTACATATTTAGTTAAATAACTCTGAGTTTTGCACGTAGTTGCAGTTCTATCTTATATAATATCAAAGTATACTATCTTACTAATTGCGTCGCAATCAAAACCTCAGGGAAACTTTGTGGAACTTCATAACAAAGCGTAAACAAAGTTATACTATGCACCGATGTACTATTTGATCATCTAGAGCGGTTCTTGCTACATAATTAGTTAAATAACTCTGAGTTTTGCACGTAGTTGCAGTTCTATCTTACATAATATCAAAGTATACTATTCCACAAATACGACGCCATCAAAACCTCAGCGAAACTTTGCGGAACTTCATAACAAAGCGTAAACAAAGTTATACTATGCACGGATGTACTATTTGATCATCTAGAGCGGTTCTTGCTACATATTTAGTTATATAACTCTGAGTTTTGCACGTAGTTGCAGTTCTATCTTATATAATATCATAGTATACTATCTTACCAATACGACGCAATCAAAACATCAGTGACACTTTGCGGAATTTCATAAGAAAGCGTGAACAAAGTTATACTATGCACGGATGTACTATTTGATCATCCCTAGCGGTTCTTGCTACATATTTTGTTAAATAACTCTGAGGTTTGCATGTAGTTGCAGTTCTATCTTATATAATATCAAAGTATACTATCTTACCAATTGCGACGCAATCAACACCTCAGCGAAACATTGCGGAACTTCATAACAAAGCGTAAACAAAGTTATACTATGCACGGATACACTATTAGATCTTCCTGAGCGGTTCTTGCTACATATTTTGTTATATAACTCTGAGGTGTGCAGGTATTTGCAGTTCTAACTTATCTAATATCAATGTATACTATCTTATCAATACGACGTAATCAAAACATCAGCGAAACATTTGCGGAACTTCATAACAAAGCGTAAACAAAGTTATACTATGCACGTATGTACTATTTGATCATCCTGAGCGGTTCTTGCTACATATTTTGTTATATAACTCTGAGTTTTGAACGTAGTTGCAGTTCTACCTTATATAATATCATAGTATACTATCTTATCAATACGACGCAATCAAAACATCAGTGAGACTTTGCGGAATTTCATAAGAAAGCGAGAACGAAGTTATACTATGCACGGATGTACTATTTGATCATCCAGTGCGGTTCTTGCTACAAATTTAGTTAAATAACTCTGAGGTTCGCAGGTAGCTGCAGTTCTATCTTATATAATATCATGGTATACTATCTTACCAATACGACGCAATTAAACCATCAGCGAAACATTGCGGAACTTCATAACAAAGTATAAACAAAGTTATACTATGCACGGATATACTATTAGATCTTCCTGAGCGATTCTAAATACATATTTTGCCATATCACTCTCAGGTTTGTAGGTAGTTGCAGTTCTACCTTATATAATATCATAGTATAATATCTTACCAATACGACGCAATTAAAACATCAGCGACACTTTGCGGAATTTCATAAGAAATCGAGAATAAAGTTATACTATGCATGGATATACTATTTGATCTTCCTGAGCGGTTCTTGCTACATATTTTGTTATATAACTCTGAGGTGTGCAGGTATTTGCAGTTCTAACTTATCTAATATCAATGTATACTATCTTATCAATACGACGTAATCAAAACATCAGCGAAACATTTGCGGAACTTCATAACAAAGCGTAAACAAAGTTATACTATGCACGTATGTACTATTTGATCATCCTGAGCGGTTCTTGCTACATATTTAGTTATATAACTCTGAGTTTTGAACGTAGTTGCAGTTCTACCTTATATAATAGCATAGTATACTATCTTACCAATACGACGCAATCAAAACATCAGTGACACTTTGCGGAATTTCATAAGAAAGCGAGAACGAAGTTATACTATGCACGGATGTTCTATTTGATCATCCAGTGCGGTTCTTGCTACAAATTTAGTTAAATAACTCTGAGGTTCGCAGGTAGCTGCAGTTCTATCTTATATAATATCATAGTATACTATCTTACCAATACGACGCAATTAAACCATCAGCGAAACATTGCGGAACTTCATAACAAAGTATAAACAAAGTTATACTATGCACGGATATACTATTAGATCTTCCTGAGCGATTCTAAATACATATTTTGCCATATCACTCTCAGGTTTGTAGGTAGTTGCAGTTCTACCTTATATAATATCATAGTATAATATCTTACCAATACGACGCAATTAAAACATCAGCGACACTTTGCGGAATTTCATAAGAAATCGAGAATAAAGTTATACTATGCATGGATATACTATTTGATCTTCCTGAGCGGTTCTTGCTACATATTTTGTTATATAACTCTGAGGTGTGCAGGTATTTGCAGTTCTAACTTATCTAATATCAATGTATACTATCTTATCAATACGACGAAATCAAAACATCAGCGAAACATTTGCGGAACTTCATAACAAAGCGTAAACAAAGTTATACTATGCACGTATGTTCTATTTGATCATCCTGAGCGGTTCTTGCTACATATTTAGTTATATAACTCTGAGTTTTGAACGTAGTTGCAGTTCTACCTTATATAATAGCATAGTATACTATCTTACCAATACGACGCAATCAAAACATCAGTGACACTTTGCGGAATTTCATAAGAAAGCGAGAACGAAGTTATACTATGCACGGATGTACTATTTGATCATCCAGTGCGGTTCTTGCTACAAATTTAGTTAAATAACTCTGAGGTTCGCAGGTAGCTGCAGTTCTATCTTATATAATATCATAGTATACTATCTTACCAATACGACGCAATTAAACCATCAGCGAAACATTGCGGAACTTCATAACAAAGTATAAACAAAGTTATACTATGCACGGATATACTATTAGATCTTCCTGAGCGATTCTAAATACATATTTTGCCATATCACTCTCAGGTTTGTAGGTAGTTGCAGTTCTACCTTATATAATATCATAGTATAATATCTTACCAATACGACGCAATTAAAACATCAGCGACACTTTGCGGAATTTCATAAGAAATCGAGAATAAAGTTATACTATGCATGGATATACTATTTGATCTTCCTGAGCGGTTCTTGCTACATATTTTGTTATATAACTCTGAGGTGTGCAGGTATTTGCAGTTCTAACTTATCTAATATCAATGTATACTATCTTATCAATACGACGCAATCAAAACACCAGCGACACTTTGCGGAACTTCATAACAAAGCGTAAACAACGTTATACTATGCACGTATGTACAATTTGAACATCCCTAGCGGTTCTTGCTACATATTTTGTTAAATAACTCTGAGGTTTGCATGTAGTTGCAGTTCTATCTTATATAATATCAAAGTATACTATCTTACCAATTGCGACGCAATCAACACCTCAGCGAAACATTGCGGAACTTCATAACAAAGCGTAAACAAAGTTATACTATGCACGGATGTACTATTTGATCATCTAGAGCGGTTCTTGCTACATATTTAGTTAAATAACTCTGAGTTTTGCACGTAGTTGCAGTTCTACCTTATATAATATCATAGTATACAATCTTACCAATACTACGCAATTAAAACATCAGCGAAACATTGCGGAACTTCATAACAAAGCGTAAACAAAGTTATACTATGCACGTATGTACTATTTGATCATCCTGAGCGGTTCTTGCTACATATTTAGTTAAATAACTCTGAGCTTTGCAGGTATAATCAGTTCTACCTTATATAATATCATAGTATACTATCTTACCAATACGACGGAATCAAAACATCAGTGACACTTTGCAGAACTTCATAACAAAGCGTAAACAAAGTTATACAGTGCACGGATATACTATTAGATCTTCCTGAGCGGTTCTTGCTACATATTTTGTTAAATAACTCTGAGCTTTGCAGGTATTTTCAGTTCTACCTTATATAATATCATAGTATACTATCTTATCAATACGACGTAATCAAAACATCAGCGAAACATTGCGGAACTTCATAACAAAGCGTAAACAAAGTTATACTAAGCACGTATGTACTATTTGCTCATCCTGAGCGGTTCTAGCAACATATTTTGTTAAATAACAATGAGCTTTGCAGGTATTTGCAGTTCTATCTTATATAATATCAAAGTATACTATCCCACCAATACGACGCCATCAAAACCTCAGCGAAACTTTGCGGAACTTCATAACAAAGCGTAAACAAAGTTATACTATGCACGGATGTACTATTTGATCATCCAGAGCGGTTCTTGCTACATATTTAGTTAAATAACTCTGAGTTTTGCACGTAGTTGCAGTTCTATCTTATATAATATCAAAGTATACTATCTTACTAATTGCGTCGCAATAAAACCTCAGCGAAACTTTGCGGAACTTCATAACAAAGCGTAAACAAAGTTATACTATGCACGGATGTACTATTTGATCATCTAGAGCGGTTCTTGCTACATATTTAGTTAAATAACTCTGAGTTTTGCACGTAGTTGCAGTTCTATCTTACATAATATCAAAGTATACTATCCCACAAATACGACGCCATCAAAACCTCAGCGAAACTTTGCGGAACTTCATAACAAAGCGTAAACAAAGTTATACTATGCACGGATGTACTATTTGATCATCTAGAGCGGTTCTTGCTACATATTTAGTTATATAACTCTGAGTTTTGCACGTAGTTGCAGTTCTACCTTATAATATATCATAGTATACTATCTTACCAATACGACGCAATCAAAACATCAGTGACACTTTGCGGAATTTCATAAGAAAGCGAGAACAAAGTTATACTATGCACGGATGTACTATTTGATCATCCCTAGCGGTTCTTGCTACATATTTAGTTAAATAACTCTGAGGTTTGCATGTAGTTGCAGTTCTATCTTATATAATATCAAAGTATACTATCCCACCAATTCGACGCCATCAAAACCTCAGCGAAACTTTGCGGAACTTCATAACAAAGCGTAAACAAAGTTATACTATGCACGGATGTACTATTTGATCATCTAGAGCGGTTCTTGCTACATATTTAGATAAATAACTCTGAGTTTTGCACGTAGTTGCAGTTCTACCTTATATAATATCATAGTATACTATCTTACCAATACGACGCAATCAAAACATCAGTGACACTTTGCGGAATTTCATAAGAAAGCGTGAACAAAGTTATACTATGCACGGATGTACTATTTGATCATCCCTAGCGGTTCTTGCTACATATTTTGTTAAATAACTCTGAGGTTTGCATGTAGTTGCAGTTCTATCTTATATAATATCAAAGTATACTATCTTACCAATTGCGACGCAATCAACACCTCAGCGAAACATTGCAGAACTTCATAACAAAGCGTAAACAAAGTTATACTATGCACGGATACACTATTAGATCTTCCTGAGCGGTTCTTGCTACATATTTTGTTATATAACTCTGAGGTGTGCAGGTATTTGCAGTTCTAACTTATCTAATATCAATGTATACTATCTTATCAATACGACGTAATCAAAACATCAGCGAAACATTTGCGGAACTTCATAACAAAGCGTAAACAAAGTTATACTATGCACGTATGTACTATTTGATCATCCTGAGCGGTTCTTGCAACATATTGTGTTAAATAACTCTGAGCATTGCAGGTATTTGCAGTTCTAACTAATATAATATCAAAGTATACTATCTTACCAATACGACGCCATCAAGACCTCAGCGAAACATTGCGGAATTTCATAAGAAAGCGAGAACAAAGTTATACTATGCACGGATGTACTATTTGATCATCCCTAGCGGTTCTTGCTACATATTTAGTTAAATAACTCTGAGGTTTGCATGTAGTTGCAGTTCTATCTTATATAATATCAAAGTATACTATCCCACCAATTCGACGCCATCAAAACCTCAGCGAAACTTTGCGGAACTTCATAACAAAGCGTAAACAAAGTTATACTATGCACGGATGTACTATTTGATCATCTAGAGCGGTTCTTGCTACATATTTAGATAAATAACTCTGAGTTTTGCACGTAGTTGCAGTTCTACCTTATATAATATCATAGTATACTATCTTACCAATACGACGCAATCAAAACATCAGTGACACTTTGCGGAATTTCATAAGAAAGCGTGAACAAAGTTATACTATGCACGGATGTACTATTTGATCATCCCTAGCGGTTCTTGCTACATATTTTGTTAAATAACTCTGAGGTTTGCATGTAGTTGCAGTTCTATCTTATATAATATCAAAGTATACTATCTTACCAATTGCGACGCAATCAACACCTCAGCGAAACATTGCGGAACTTCATAACAAAGCGTAAACAAAGTTATACTATGCACGGATACACTATTAGATCTTCCTGAGCGGTTCTTGCTACATATTTTGTTATATAACTCTGAGGTGTGCAGGTATTTGCAGTTCTAACTTATCTAATATCAATGTATACTATCTTATCAATACGACGTAATCAAAACATCAGCGAAACATTTGCGGAACTTCATAACAAAGCGTAAACAAAGTTATACTATGCACGTATGTACTATTTGATCATCCTGAGCGGTTCTTGCAACATATTGTGTTAAATAACTCTGAGCATTGCAGGTATTTGCAGTTCTAACTAATATAATATCAAAGTATACTATCTTACCAATACGACGCCATCAAGACCTCAGCGAAACATTGCGGAACTTCATAACAAAGCGTGAACAAAGATATACTATGCACGTATGTACTATTTGATCATCCTGAGCGGTTCTTGCTACATATTTAGTTAAATAACTCTGAGCTTTGCAGGTATAATCAGTTCTACCTTATATAATATTATAGTATACTATCTTACCAATACGACGCAATCAAAACATCAGTGACACTTTGCAGAACTTCATAACAAAGTGTAAACAAAATTATACTATGCATGTATGTACTATCTGATCATCCTGAGGGGTTCTTGCTACATATTTTGTTATATAACTCTGAGGTGTGCAGGTATTTCCAGTTCTAACTTATCTAACATCAATGTATACTATCTTACCAATACGACGCAATCAAAACATCAGTGACACTTTGCAGAACTTCATAACAAAGCGTAAACAAAGTTATACTATGCACGTATGTACTATTTGATCATCCTGAGCGGTTCTTGCTACATATTTAGTTAAATAACTCTGAGCTTTGCAGGTATAATCAGTTCTACCTTATATAATATCATAGTATACTATCTTACCAATACGACGCAATCAAAACATCAGTGACACTTTGCAGAACTTCATAACAAAGCGTAAACAAAATTATACTATGCATGTATGTACTATTTGTTCATCCTGAGGGGTTCTTGCTACATATTTTGTTATATAACTCCGAGGTGTGCAGGTATTTCCAGTTCTAACTTATCTAATATCATAGTATACTATCTTACCAATACGACGCAATCAAAACATCAGCGACACATTGCGGAACTTCATAACAAAGCGTAAACAAAGTTATACTATGCACGTATGTACTATTTGATCATCCTGAGCGGTTCTTGCTACATATTTAGTTAAATAACTCTGAGCTTTGCAGGTATAATCAGTTCTACCTTATATAATATCATAGTATACTATCTTACCACTACGACGCAATCAAAACATCAGTGACACTTTGCAGAACTTCATAACAAAGCGTAAACAAAGTTATACTATGCACGTATGTACTGTAACGCCGTCCCTTTTTCCACGCTTGTCGAGGCGGGAAGCGGGGACGACTCCGGGAATTTACAGGCTCTGAGGCCGGGCCGCGCACTGCCGTGACGATACGCGGTCCTCCCGGTACAAAGGGTTATCCCGAGGGTCAACCTCGACTTTCACGAAACTAGTGTCTTACGTTCGGGCGCCAGGCACCGGACGGGTGCCGCACAAAATACGCGGAGGGCACCCTCGAGAAGCCGAGATAGAACGTGGCACGAAACGGGTCCAAGGTTCGGACACAGGGGGATCGAGGACAGCCCTCACGGCAGGGCGGATCGCGTAGGGCAGAAGAACGGGATCAACAAATTTGGCTCGATATGGTCTTTATTGGGACGATATTTACAGGTGCGCGGCCACGAGGCCGCTCCCGGAGCCCGCGCTCTTGTACACTTTTGCGGCTGATGGTCGGCTCGCGGCGCGTGTCGGTCGATATTCTTTAAGATCCGCGCGCGTACAGTTTCTCGGTACGCTAATGGCCCTTGTGGGCGATATCTCACGGAGCGCAGGTGGACGGCGCGATACAATGACTGTCGTGGAACCTACGTCGCGATACGGTGTTATGATCGTGCGAAACAATACGGCGAAATCCCGAAAATACAATCGGCGGTCGATCACGCTACGACTTCGACAGCGTTACCCCGAGGAAGACTTTCCGAAAGTGACTCTACGATATTCTACCGAACCTCTCCAAAACGCCGACGGTTCGGCGTGAGTCCGACGGCTCGAGACGAATTTCGTCTCGGCCCACCAAAGTTGGAGAACGCGACGGGCTGCTTACGCCTCGACGAGGTGAGCCGTCTCGTTCTCCCACGAAATTCCCACAAAATTTTCCCGATACCTCTCCGAACCAACTTGCACGAATTCCGCCCCAGAAGGGAGCGATAGAATGAAGGAGGGACCACTGCGTGGACTTACCGTATTCACGATAAAATGGCTCTCGATACTCCGCGACTGTTTCCGGCTTTCCTTCTGCGTGGCCAAAGGCACGGTATTTCCAATCGCTGGGCGCAACGCTGGATTTGCCCGATCACGATACTTCCCCGCGTACTCGCGATACTTTCTCGCGTACTCGCGATAGTTCGAAACCGGCTCGGGTTTCGACGATCTCGGAAAGGAAGCGACCTGGAACTCGATACCGGACGCGGAGCCACACGATAATTTAGATTGAGCGTTCGCACGACAGTGGTCCATCGATTTTCGTCGCGCGATCGTGAGGACTTCCGTATCCCCACTCTCGCGCGCTAATCTCGATTTTCTCCTAATGGGGCGCGCGGGTCGCAAGTTTTCGGGAATGCAGGAGCGCGCTCTCGACGGGTCCCCGGGCCCCGGACCCCCGCGACTTCCTCTGCGGAATCGCGGAAACACCAAACGGTCAGTCTCGCTCCGACCTGATGAGACGGCGGCACGCCCTTAGTTGAAGCCCATATTCCATCTCTAAGGGGAGGCGGCAGCAGATCTAGGGCGATTCTCGTGGATCGCCGTTGTTCGTCAGGGCTTCTGTCTCGCCGCTCGCCTCCAGGTTCTCCGGCCTGGGTGCGTGGCCTCATCCTGTTCACCAAATTTACCGGCGCCGGATTTTCCTTTATTATACTTGTGTTGGCCGAATTTCGTCGAGCGCCTCGTCTGCTATTTCTCCTGTAACTTGCCCCGCTCGGCACGCGAAAACTCGTTAGCAATCGATATCGGATCGATACTGCGCTTCCTCGGGGAACACCCACGCTTTCCGGTGGTCGAAGTCGGCGCCAAAAGGGCAGCCCGGTCCCTTCGACACTCCGGGGTAGGCGGACCAGTGACGTCGCAAAATTTGCAACGTCACAACTCCCCCCCCCTTAAAGTGGACCGGACTGCACCGGTAATCCCCGCAATGGTCCTCCGCATTCGTTGGTTCGGGGTGTTCCCTTCGGAAGTCTTACTTCACAAACGGGGGGAGAACCTGCACCCATTCACGACAACCAACTGGACAAAACAAACATTAACTACAGGCGGTCCCGTTTTCCGGTTTTGCGGTCGCGTCGATTCCCAATAGAAGGGGATTCACTAAATTCTCGAGAACGTACGCGAAAATCTTTCGGGTCCTAGACCCGATACGCAACGCTAAATTCTCTTCGGCTGTTGCTCGATCGACGGATCCCGTGGCCAGGAGGAAGAAACAAGGCCGTCTCGCGGCAGTAGCCTGCACCGTATTCCCTAATCTTCCAATTACTTGACGGCTGACGAAAGATACGGTCGACCCGGACTCGATAAACACGCGAAAAACGCTCTCCCCAACATGGGCATCGAGAAGCAAGAGGGAGGGGCGCGACTCGCGGCATCCGTCTCGCGATAGTTCCTTGACGCGAAACCGGGAATTCGGTGTTTATCGGTGCAAACCCTTGCCCTAGGACCGAGTCGGCGTCAATTCCAACACGCGCCGTCGGTCGCCGGTTGTTTTACCGACGATCCGCCGGTTCGGCTGGAATCGGTCATAATCGTCGCCTCTCGGCGTCCGCTCGAGCGCGGCTGGTCTGTCCGCGGTCGAGAACGCTCGGTAAAACTCGGCCTCGCTCGGGAGTAGCCCCTCGGCTACGCGGCTCGCCGCGCGCCCGAGTTCTCCGGCGGATAGGCACGGGTGTCGCGGGAACGAGAGGGTCCCACCTCCTACCACGGTGCGCTATGCGTCCCCCCACTCGTCTCCCTTACCGCGTCCACGCGTTCGTGCCTACTCGGCACGCTATCCCAATTTCTCGGATATCCCCCGGTCCGCTTGCTGTATCGGCGCGGATCATACGCGAATTCGCTATAATTTCGCCCGGGGTCTCGATACGGCTCCGGGTCCGCGGAGCGTAGATGCGCCTCCGCTTCCCGTAATTCGCTCTCTAGCTCGTCGAGAGATGACATGAGACGGAGGGGTACTACCCCGCGTAATTCGGCCCTCGCTCCCCAGAATACGGCCTTCATTTTCTGGTCCTCCGGCCACGGTCTCTCGAGACGTTTAAACATTACTCCCATTAGCGTCAAATAATCCCGAACCGGTTCGTCGGGGCCCTGCCTTCGCGCACGGAGGTCACGCTCTAAACGCTCCTGGTAGTCGGGGTCGGAAAAATTTTCCCGATAAGCCCGCACGAACTGTTCCCACGTTCTAAATTCCCCCTTCCCGTCGTACCAGAGGGCCGCCATCCCGGAAAGACAAATCGGCACGCAGCGCAAGAGGTCCGAGTCGTCTAAATCGGCGCATTTTCGAATGCTCTCTAATCGGGCGAGAAACGTTTCAGGGTCCTCCCCTGGAGCACCGGAAAAGCTAACGCGCCAATCGCGCAATACCTCGTACGCCGCTGGCCTCCTTGACCCCCGCGACGGACCACCGATAGCGGGCGGGGCGCGGGTCGGCGCTGATTCCCGAGATTGTCGCGGAGCCGGCACGGGAAGGCACGCTACGGTTTTGTATAGGCCGTCTCTCGGCAAATTCGGGGACGCCTTGGTGGTATTTAGGATGGGCTCGGGTTTTTCCGGGTAGCCTGCGTTTCGTCCATCCGCGAGGGACGGCCACGCATGCCGCTCCCCTTCGTCCCCCGAGCACTCCTCGTAGTCCGACCGTTCGTCCTCCCCGCTCCCCCAAGCGACGAACATTCTCGAGAGTCAATGGGAATCTTTTCCCCCTCAAATAACACGCGACCGCGGTGTTTCTCGAACTCGAGATCGTAAACACGCGTGGCAAGGACAACCGCCGGCCCGGGATGTTTACGTTCCGCGACACTAACCGTCGAGCTTCGTTCTTGAGATAATCCCTCTATTGAAAATCTGAGCAATACCCGTGACAATAATATTCGACGAGAACTGTATCTCGTAAACAGCGATTGTTCGCGAAATTATGTTCCGCTTCGCGTCGCACTCCGATCGACCCTAACAGGACCGCTATTGTTACCGGTTATAATTAGCTTGGGGCTTGTAAATTTTCGCGTTACGAACGCGAGAAGAAAAACGAAAAAAAACGAAACAGCCACGAATTACGCATGAATAAATTAGGACGACCGAATGAATAAATTATAACGAATAAATAAATTAGTACGAATAAATAAATTAGGACGGATGAATAAATTAGAACGAATAAATAAAGACAGAATTAATAAATTAAAACGAACGAATTACTTAAGATAAAATAAATAAATTAAAACAAACGAATAAATTAGGACGAATACAGGGCACGATGATCGCCCCTTCGCTTTAAAACGTCCGCCCCAAGTTATTATTCGATAACCGTAACCAATATCATCAAATTTTCAACAATATCAAATAGCATGAGATAAAATAACATGAAATAATACACGAAAGAAATACGCTTTGCCGAGTTGGTTCGCCGATTTTAGCTTCCTCTCGCGAAGCCCGTTCGAAAACGATTTCGAACACACGAAACGTAACCGAGTGCGTTCTCCACGCCTCGTCGAAACAGCTGTGATCGACCGTAACGCCCGCGATTCGCGACAATCCTCTCGATTTCCGACTTCACGAAATTCCCTACGCGAGTCCTTCGATATCTCTGTGCCTCTCTCCGTCATCGGGCAAGCCCTTACGAGAGAGAGGTCCCTGTTCGGGCGCCAATTTGTAACGCCGTCCCTTTTTCCACGCTTGTCGAGGCGGGAAGCGGGGACGACTCCGGGAATTTACAGGCTCTGAGGCCGGGCCGCGCACGGCCGTGACGATACGCGGTCCTCCCGGTACAAAGGGTTATCCCGAGGGTCAACCTCGACTTTCACGAAACTAGTGTCTTACGTTCGGGCGCCAGGCACCGGACGGGTGCCGCACAAAATACGCGGAGGGCACCCTCGAGAAGCCGAGATAGAACGTGGCACGAAACGGGTCCAAGGTTCGGACACAGGGGGATCGAGGACAGCCCTCACGGCAGGGCGGATCGCGTAGGGCAGAAGAACGGGATCAACAAATTTGGCTCGATATGGTCTTTATTGGGACGATATTTACAGGTGCGCGGCCACGAGGCCGCTCCCGGAGCCCGCGCTCTTGTACACTTTTGCGGCTGATGGTCGGCTCGCGGCGCGTGTCGGTCGATATTCTTTAAGATCCGCGCGCGTACAGTTTCTCGGTACGCTAATGGCCCTTGTGGGCGATATCTCACGGAGCGCAGGTGGACGGCGCGATACAATGACTGTCGTGGAACCTACGTCGCGATACGGTGTTATGATCGTGCGAAACAATACGGCGAAATCCCGAAAATACAATCGGCGGTCGATCACGCTACGACTTCGACAGCGTTACCCCGAGGAAGACTTTCCGAAAGTGACTCTACGATATTCTACCGAACCTCTCCAAAACGCCGACGGTTCGGCGTGAGTCCGACGGCTCGAGACGAATTTCGTCTCGGCCCACCAAAGTTGGAGAACGCGACGGGCTGCTTACGCCTCGACGAGGTGAGCCGTCTCGTTCTCCCACGAAATTCCCACAAAATTTTCCCGATACCTCTCCGAACCAACTTGCACGAATTCCGCCCCAGAAGGGAGCGATAGAATGAAGGAGGGACCACTGCGTGGACTTACCGTATTCACGATAAAATGGCTCTCGATACTCCGCGACTGTTTCCGGCTTTCCTTCTGCGTGGCCAAAGGCACGGTATTTCCAATCGCTGGGCGCAACGCTGGATTTGCCCGATCACGATACTTCCCCGCGTACTCGCGATACTTTCTCGCGTACTCGCGATAGTTCGAAACCGGCTCGGGTTTCGACGATCTCGGAAAGGAAGCGACCTGGAACTCGATACCGGACGCGGAGCCACACGATAATTTAGATTGAGCGTTCGCACGACAGTGGTCCATCGATTTTCGTCGCGCGATCGTGAGGACTTCCGTATCCCCACTCTCGCGCGCTAATCTCGATTTTCTCCTAATGGGGCGCGCGGGTCGCAAGTTTTCGGGAATGCAGGAGCGCGCTCTCGACGGGTCCCCGGGCCCCGGACCCCCGCGACTTCCTCTGCGGAATCGCGGAAACACCAAACGGTCAGTCTCGCTCCGACCTGATGAGACGGCGGCACGCCCTTAGTTGAAGCCCATATTCCATCTCTAAGGGGAGGCGGCAGCAGATCTAGGGCGATTCTCGTGGATCGCCGTTGTTCGTCAGGGCTTCTGTCTCGCCGCTCGCCTCCAGGTTCTCCGGCCTGGGTGCGTGGCCTCATCCTGTTCACCAAATTTACCGGCGCCGGATTTTCCTTTATTATACTTGTGTTGGCCGAATTTCGTCGAGCGCCTCGTCTGCTATTTCTCCTGTAACTTGCCCCGCTCGGCACGCGAAAACTCGTTAGCAATCGATATCGGATCGATACTGCGCTTCCTCGGGGAACACCCACGCTTTCCGGTGGTCGAAGTCGGCGCCAAAAGGGCAGCCCGGTCCCTTCGACACTCCGGGGTAGGCGGACCAGTGACGTCGCAAAATTTGCAACGTCACAGTACTATTTGATCATCCTGAGCGGTTCTTGCAACATATTTTGTTAAATAACTCTGAGCATTGCAGGTATTTGCAGTTCTAACTAATATAATATCAAAGTATACTATCTTATCAATACGACGCAATCAAAACCTCAACGAAACTCTGCGGAACGTCATAACAAAGCGTGAACAGATTTATACTAGAAAGCGAGAACAAAGTTATACTATGCACGGATGTACTATTTGATCATCCAGAGCGGTTCTTGCTACATATTTAGTTAAACAACTCTGAGGTTTGCAGGTAGTTGCTGTTCTATCTTATCTAATATCAATGTATACAATCTTACCAATACGACGTAATCAAAACATCAGCGAAACATTGCGGAACTTCATAACAAAGCGTAAACAAAGTTATACTATGCACGTATGTACTATTTGATCGTCCTGAGCGGTTCTAAATACATATTTTGCCATATCACTCTCAGGTTTGTAAGTAGTTGCAGTCCTACCTTATATAATATCATAGTATAATATCTTACCAATACGACGCAATTAAAACATCAGCGACACGTTGCGGAATTTCATAAGAAATCGAGAACAAAGTTATACTATGCATGGATATACTATTTGATCTTCCAGAGCGGTTCTTGCTACATATTTAGTTAAATAACTCTGAGGTTTGCATGTAGTTGCAGTTCTATCTTATATAATATCAAAGTATACTATCCCACCAATACGACGCCATCAAAACCTCAGCGAAACTTTGCGGAACTTCATAACAAAGCGTAAACAAAGTTATACTATGCACGGATGTACTATTTGATCATCTAGAGCGGTTCTTGCTACATATTTAGATAAATAACTCTGAGTTTTGCACGTAGTTGCAGTACTATCTTATATAATATCAATGTATACTATCTTACTAATTGCGACGCAATCAAAACATCAGCGAAACTTTGCGGAACTTCATAACAAAGCGTATACAAAGTTATACTATGCAGGTATGTACTATTTGATCATCCTGAGCGGTTCTTGCTACATATTTAGTTAAATAACAATGAGGTTTGCAGGTAGTTGCAGTTCTATCTTATATAATATCATAGTATACTATCTTACCAATACGACGCAATGAAACCATCAGCGAAACATTGCGGAACTTCATAACAAAGCATAAACAAAGTTATACTATGCACGGATATACTATTAGATCTTCCTGAGCGGTTCTTGCTACATATTTTGTTAAATAACTCTGAGCTTTGCAGGTATTTTCAGTTCTACCTTATATAATATCATAGTATACTATCTTATCAATACGACGTAATCAAAACATCAGCGAAACATTGCGGAACTTCATAACAAAGCGTACACAAAGTTATACTAAGCACGTATGTACTATTTGCTCATCCTGAGCGGTTCTAGCAACATATTTTGTTAAATAACAATGAGCTTTGCAGGTATTTGCAGTTCTATCTTATATAATATCAAAGTATACTATCCCACCAATACGACGCCATCAAAACCTCAGCGAAACTCTGCGGAACTTCATAACAAAGCGTAAACAAAGTTATACTATGCACGGATGTACTATTTGATCATCCTGAGCGGTTCTTGCTACATATTTAGTTAAATAACTCTGAGCTTTGCAGGTATTTTCAGTTCTACCTTATATAATATCATAGTATACTATCTTACCAATACGACGCAATCAAAACATCAGTGAGACTTTGCAGAACTTCATAACAAAGCGTAAACAAAGTTATACTATGCACGTATGTACTATTTGATCATCCTGAGCGGTTCTTGCAACATATTTTGTTAAATAACTCTGAGCATTGCAGGTATTTGCAGTTCTAACTTATATAATATCAAAGTATACTATCTTATCAATACGACGCAATCAAAACCTCAACGAAACTCTGCGGAACTTCATAACAAAGCGTAAACAAAGTTATACTATGCACGTATGTACTATTTGATCATCCTGAGCGGTTGTTGCAACATATTTTGTTAAATAACTCTGAGCATTGCAGGTATTTGCAGTTCTAACTTATATAATATCAAAGTATACTATCATATCAATACGACGCAATCAAAACCTCAGCGAAACTCTGCGGAACTTCATTACAAAGCGTGAACAGATTTATACTAGAAAGCGAGAACAAAGTTATACTATGCACGGATGTACTATTTGATCATCCAGAGCGGTTCTTGCTACATATTTAGTTAAACAACTCTGAGGTTTGCAGGTAGTTGCTGTTCTAACTTATCTAATATCAATGTATACAATCTTATCAATACGACGCAATCAAAACATCAGCGTCACTTTGCGGAACTTCATAACAAAGCGTAAACAAAGTTATACTGTGCACGTATGTAATATTTGATCATCCCTAGCGGTTCTTGCACCATATTTTGTTAAATAACTCTGAGGTTTGCATGTAGTTGCAGTTCTAACTTATATTATTTAAAGTATACTATCTTATCAATACGACGCAATCAAAACCTCAGCGAAACTCTGCGGAACTTCATAACAAAGCGTAAACAAAGTTATACTATGCACGGATATACTATTAGATCTTCCTGAGCGGTTCTTGCTACATATTTTGTTATATAACTCTGAGGTGTGCAGGTAGTTGCTGTTCTATCTTATCTAATATCAATGTATACAATCTTACCAATACGACGTAATCAAAACATCAGCGAAACATTGCGGAACTTCATAACAAAGCGTAAACAAAGTTATACTGTGCACGTATGTACTATTTCAACATCCTGAGCGGTTCTTGTTACATATTTAGTTCAATAACTCTGAGGTTTTCATGTAGTTGCAGTTCTAACTTATATAATATCAAAGTATACTATCTTATCAGTACGACGCAATCAAAACCTCAGCGAAACTCTGCGGAACTTCATAACAAAGCGTAAACAAAGTTATACTATGCACGTATATACTATTTGATAATCCTGAGCGGTTCTTGCCACATATTTAGTTAAATAACTCTGAGCTTTGCAGGTATTTTCAGTTCTACCTTATATCATATCATAGTATACTATCTTAACAATAAGACGCAATCAAAACATCAGTGACACTTTGCAGAACTTCATAACAAAGCGTAAACAAAGTTATACTATGCACGGATGTACTATTTGATCATCCAGAGCGGTTCTTGCTTCATATTTAGTTAAACAACTCTGAGGTTTGCAGGTAGTTGCAGTTCTATCTTATCTAATATCAATGTATACAATCTTATCAATACGACGCAATCAAAACATCAGCGTCACTTTGCGGAACTTCATAACAAAGCGTAAACAAAGTTATACTGTGCACGTATGTACTATTTGAGAGGCCATCTTTTGCGCACAGACGATTGCGCACGACGGCATTGCACACGGTTCTTTTGGACACGGTATTATTGGACACACGGTTCTTTTGGACACAGTAACATTGGACACAGTGGGTTTTCGCTCACGCAAGGATTGCCCACATGGTTAATACGCACACGCTGAGTTACGCACATGTAAAATTGTCCTCATGATAGATTGCGCACAGATAGAATTCAAACTGTTGTTTATCATCGTGTGTTGTGCTGTGTGATTAGTCTATGATTATATATCTTCTATGCAGAATACGAAGAATCCGACACATCTCAATTGCGCACAAGTAGAATTGGACACATTCACAGAATTTTAAAATTGCTGTATCTCCTAAACCGTGCGTCCTAGACAAAAAATAACGAAATTTTTGAAAGACTTTACAGAAAGCATATCACCCCGGCACTACCCCTTAGGCCTATTCAAAAGCCACCCCTTTCCCCTACCCAAATTCATTTTCGCCTCCTCTAAAAATCGATGTATCTCCTAAACCGTGCGTATTAGACAAAAAATAACGAAATTTTTGAAAGACTTTACAGAAAGCATATCACCCCCGCATTACCCCTTAGGGCTATTAAAAAGTCGATTCACCCCCTTCTACCCCCAAGTGATTCCCTAATCCTAACCCTAACCCTAACCCTTTTTTCCGTGAGGAAATGTTTTATAACGCACATAACCCGAAATTAATAACGATTTGGCCGCATTTCTTTCACTGTCCAAAATTACTGTGCGCAATTCTATTTGTTCTCGATTCGCCATACTGTGCGCAATCTATCATGAGTCCAATTTTACATGTGCGTAACTCAGCATGTGCGTCTTAACCATGTGGGCAATCCTTGCGTGAGCGAAAACCCACTGTGTCCAATGTTACTGTGTCCAAAAGAACCGTGTGTCCAATAATACCGTGTCCAAAAGAACCGTGTGCAATGCCGTCGTGCGCAATCGTCTGTGCGCAAAAGAGCCATCCCCTACTATTTGATCATCCCTAGCGGTTCTTGCACCATATTTTGTTAAATAACTCTGAGGTTTGCATGTAGTTGCAGTTCTAACTTATATTATATCAAAGTATACTATCTTATCAATACGACGCAATCAAAACCTCAGCGAAACTCTGCGGAACTTCATAACAAAGCGTAAACAAAGTTATACTATGCACGGATATACTATTAGATCTTCCTGAGCGGTTCTTGCTACATATTTTGTTATATAACTCTGAGGTGTGCAGGTATTTGCAGTTCTAACTTTTCTAATATCAAAGTATACTATCTTATCAATACGACGCAATCAAAACATCAGCGACACTTTGCGGAACTTCATAACAAAGCATAAACAAAGTTATACTGTGCACGTATGTACTATTTCAACATCCTGAGCGGTTCTTGTTACATATTTAGTTCAATAACTCTGAGGTTTTCATGTAGTTGCAGTTCTAACTTATATAATATCAAAGTATACTATCTTATCAGTACGACGCAATCAAAACCTCAGCGAAACTCTGCGGAACTTCATAACAAAGCGTAAACAAAGTTATACTATGCACGTATATACTATTTGATAATCCTGAGCGGTTCTTGCCACATATTTAGTTAAATAACTCTGAGCTTTGCAGGTATTTTCAGTTCTACCTTATATCATATCATAGTATACTATCTTACCAATACGACGCAATCAAAACATCAGTGAGACTTTGCAGAACTTCATAACAAAGCGTAAACAAAGTTATACTATGCACGTATGTACTATTTGATCATCCTGAGCGGTTCTTGCAACATATTTTGTTAAATAACTCTGAGCATTGTAGGTATTTGCAGTTCTAACTTATATAATATCAAAGTATACTATCATATCAATACGACGCAATCAAAACCTCAGCGAAACTCTGCGGAACTTCATAACAAAGCGTGAACAGATTTATACTAGAAAGCGAGAACAAAGTTATACTATGCACGGATGTACTATTGGATCATCCAGAGCGGTTCTTGCTACATATTTAGTTAAACAACTCTGAGGTTCGCAGGTAGTTGCTGTTCTAACTTATCTAATATCAATGTATACTATCTTATCAATACGACGCAATAAAAACATCAGCGACTCTTTGCGGAACTTCATAACAAAGCGTAAACAAAGTTATACTATGCACGTATGTACTATTTGATCATCCCTAGCGGTTCTTGCTACATATTTAGTTAAACAACTCTGAGGTTTGCAGGTAGTTGCTGTTCTAACTTATCTAATATCAATGTATACAATCTTATCAATACGACGCAATCAAAACATCAGTGACACTTTGCAGAACTTCATAACAAAGCGTAAACAAAGTTATACTATGCACGTATGTACTATTTGATCATCCTGAGCGGTTCTTGCTACATATTTAGTTAAATAACTCTGAGCTTTGCAGGTATAATCAGTTCTACCTTATATAATATCATAGTATACTATCTTACCAATACGACGCAATCAAAACATCAGTGACACTTTGCAGAACTTCATAACAAAGCGTAAACAAAATTATACTATGCATGTATGTACTATTTGTTCATCCTGAGGGGTTCTTGCTACATATTTTGTTATATAACTCCGAGGTGTGCAGGTATTTCCAGTTCTAACTTATCTAATATCATAGTATACTATCTTACCAATACGACGCAATCAAAACATCAGCGACACATTGCGGAACTTCATAACAAAGCGTAAACAAAGTTATACTATGCACGTATGTACTATTTGATCATCCTGAGCGGTTCTTGCTACATATTTAGTCAAATAACTCTGAGCTTTGCAGGTATAATCAGTTCTACCTTATATAATATCATAGTATACTATCTTACCACTACGACGCAATCAAAACATCAGTGACACTTTGCAGAACTTCATAACAAAGCGTAAACAAAGTTATACTGTGCACGTATGTACTATATCATCATCCTGAGCGGTTCTTGCTACATATTTAGTTAAATAACTCTGAGCTTTGCAGGTATTTTCAGTTCTACCTTATATAATAACATAGTATACTATCTTACCAATACGACGCAATCAAAACATCAGTGAGACTTTGCAGAACTTCATAACAAAGCGTAAACAAAGTTATACTATGCACGTATGTACTATTTGATCATCCTGAGCGGTTCTTGCAACATATTTTGTTAAATAACTCTGAGCATTGCAGGTATTTGCAGTTCTAACTAATATAATATCAAAGTATACTATCTTATCAATACGACGCAATCAAAACCTCAACGAAACTCTGCGGAACTTCATAACAAAGCGTGAACAGATTTATACTAGATAGCGAGAACAAAGTTATACTATGCACGGATGTACTATTTGATCATCCAGAGCGGTTCTTGCTACATATTTAGTTAAACAACTCTGAGGTTTGCAGGTAGTTGCTGTTCTATCTTATCTAATATCAATGTATACAATCTTACCAATACGACGTAATCAAAACATCAGCGAAACATTGCGGAACTTCATAACAAAGCGTAAACAAAGTTATACTATGCACGTATGTACTATTTGATCGTCCTGAGCGGTTCTAAATACATATTTTGCCATATCACTCTCAGGTTTGTAAGTAGTTGCAGTCCTACCTTATATAATATCATAGTATAATATCTTACCAATACGACGCAATTAAAACATCAGCGACACGTTGCGGAATTTCATAAGAAATCGAGAACAAAGTTATACTATGCATGGATATACTATTTGATCTTCCTGAGCGGTTCTTGCTACATATTTAGTTAAATAACTCTGAGGTTTGCATGTAGTTGCAGTTCTATCTTATATAATATCAAAGTATACTATCCCACCAATACGACGCCATCAAAACCTCAGCGAAACTTTGCGGAACTTCATAACAAAGCGTAAACAAAGTTATACTATGCACGGATGTACTATTTGATCATCCTGAGCGGTTCTTGCTACATATTTAGATAAATAACTCTGAGTTTTGCACGTAGTTGCAGTACTATCTTATATAATATCAATGTATACTATCTTACTAATTGCGACGCAATCAAAACATCAGCGAAACTTTGCGGAACTTCATAACAAAGCGTATACAAAGTTATACTATGCAGGTATGTACTATTTGATCATCCTGAGCGGTTCTTGCTACATATTTAGTTAAATAACAATGAGGTTTGCAGGTAGTTGCAGTCCTATCTTATATAATATCAAAGTACACTATCTTACCAATACGACGCAATAAAATCATCAGCGAAACATTGCGGAACTTCATAACAAAGCGTAAACAAAGTTATACTATGCACGGATATACTATTAGATCTTCCTGAGCGGTTCTTGCTACATATTTTGTTAAATAACTCTGAGCTTTGCAGGTATTTTCAGTTCTACCTTATATAATATCATAGTATACTATCTTATCAATACGACGCCATCAAAACCACAGCGAAACTCTGCGGAACTTCATAACAAAGCGGAAACAAAGTTATACTATGCACGGATGTACTATTTGATCATCCTGAGCGGTTCTTGCTACATATTTAGTTAAATAACTCTGAGCTTTGCAGGTATTTTCAGTTCTACCTTATATAATATCATAGTATACTATCTTACCAATACGACGCAATCAAAACATCAGTGAGACTTTGCAGAACTTCATAACAAAGCGTAAACAAAGTTATACTATGCACGTATGTACTATTTGATCATCCTGAGCGGTTCTTGCAACATATTTTGTTAAATAACTCTGAGCATTGCAGGTATTTGCAGTTCTAACTTATATAATATCAAAGTATACTATCATATCAATACGACGCAATCAAAACCTCAGCGAAACTCTGCGGAACTTCATTACAAAGCGTGAACAGATTTATACTAGAAAGCGAGAACAAAGTTATACTATGCACGGATGTACTATTGGATCACCCAGAGCGGTTCTTGCTACATATTTAGTTAAACAACTCTGAGGTTCGCTGGTAGTTGCAGTTCTAACTTATCTAATATCAATGTATACTATCTTATCAATACGACGCAATCAAAACATCAGCGACACTTTGCGGAACTTCATAACAAAGCGTAAACAAAGTTATACTGTGCACGTATGTACTATTTCAACATCCTGAGCGGTTCTTGTTACATATTTAGTTCAATAACTCTGAGGTTTTCATGTAGTTGCAGTTCTAACTTATATAATATCAAAGTATACTATCTTATCAGTACGACGCAATCAAAACCTCAGCGAAACTCTGCGGAACTTCATAACAAAGCGTAAACAAAGTTATACTATGCACGTATATACTATTTGATAATCCTGAGCGGTTCTTGCCACATATTTAGTTAAATAACTCTGAGCTTTGCAGGTATTTTCAGTTCTACCTTATATCATATCATAGTATACTATCTTACCAATAAGACGCAATCAAAACATCAGTGACACTTTGCAGAACTTCATAACAAAGCGTAAACAAAGTTATACTATGCACGGATGTACTATTTGATCATCCAGAGCGGTTCTTGCTTCATATTTAGTTAAACAACTCTCAGGTTCGCTGGTAGTTGCAGTTCTAACTTATCTAATATCAATGTATACTATCTTATCAATACGACGCAATCAAAACATCAGCGACACTTTGCGGAACTTCATAACAAAGCGTAAACAAAGTTATACTGTGCACGTATGTACTATTTGATCATCCCTAGCGGTTCTTGCACCATATTTTGTTAAATAACTCTGAGGTTTGCATGTAGTTGCAGTTCTAACTTATATAATATCAAAGTATACTATCTTATCAATACGACGCAATCAAAACCTCAGCGAAACTCTGCGGAACTTCATAACAAAGCGTAAACAAAGTTATACTATGCACGGATATACTATTAGATCTTCCTGAGCGGTTCTTGCTACATATTTTGTTATATAACTCTGAGGTGTGCAGGTATTTGCAGTTCTAACTTATCTAATATCAAAGTATACTATCTTATCAATACGACGCAATCAAAACATCAGCGACACTTTGCGGAACTTCATAACAAAGCATAAACAAAGTTATACTGTGCACGTATGTACTATTTCAACATCCTGAGCGGTTCTTGTTACATATTTAGTTCAATAACTCTGAGGTTTTCATGTAGTTGCAGTTCTAACTTATATAATATCAAAGTATACTATCTTATCAGTACGACGCAATCAAAACCTCAGCGAAACTCTGCGGAACTTCATAACAAAGCGTAAACAAAGTTATACTATGCACGTATATACTATTTGATAATCCTGAGCGGTTCTTGCCACATATTTAGTTAAATAACTCTGAGCTTTGCAGGTATTTTCAGTTCTACCTTATATCATATCATAGTATACTATCTTACCAATAAGACGCAATCAAAACATCAGTGACACTTTGCAGAACTTCATAACAAAGCGTAAACAAAGTTATACAATGCACGGATGTACTATTTGATCATCCAGAGCTGTTCTTGCTACATATTTTGTTAAATAACTCTCAGGTTTGTAGGTAGTTGCAGTACTACCTTATATAATATCATAGTATATTATCTTACCAATACGACGCAATTAAAACATCAGCGACACTATGCGGAATTTCATAAGAACAAAGTTATACTGTGCACGTATGTACTATTTGATCATCCTGAGCGGTTCTTGCTACATATTTAGTTAAATAACTCTGAGGTTTGCAGGTAGTTGCAGTTCTATCTTCTATAATATCAAAGTATACTATCTTACCAATACGACGCCATCAAGACCTCAGCGAAACATTGCGGAACTTCATAACAAAGCGTGAACAAAGATATACTATGCACGTATGTACTATTTGATCATCCTGAGCGGTTCTTGCTACATATTTAGTTAAATAACTCTGAGCTTTGCAGGTATAATCAGTTCTACCTTATATAATATCATAGTATACTATCTTACCAATACGACGCAATCAAAACCTCAGCGAAACTCTGCGGAACTTCATAACAAAGCGTAAACAAAGTTATACTATGCACGTATATACTATTTGATAATCCTGAGCGGTTCTTGCCACATATTTAGTTAAATAACTCTGAGCTTTGCAGGTATTTTCAGTTCTACCTTATATCATATCATAGTATACTATCTTACCAATACGACGCAATCAAAACATCAGTGAGACTTTGCAGAACTTCATAACAAAGCGTAAACAAAGTTATACTATGCACGTATGTACTATTTGATCATCCTGAGCGGTTCTTGCAACATATTTTGTTAAATAACTCTGAGCATTGTAGGTATTTGCAGTTCTAACTTATATAATATCAAAGTATACTATCATATCAATACGACGCAATCAAAACCTCAGCGAAACTCTGCGGAACTTCATAACAAAGCGTGAACAGATTTATACTAGAAAGCGAGAACAAAGTTATACTATGCACGGATGTACTATTGGATCACCCAGAGCGGTTCTTGCTACATATTTAGTTAAACAACTCTGAGGTTCGCAGGTAGTTGCAGTTCTAACTTATCTAATATCAATGTATACTATCTTATCAATACGACGCAATAAAAACATCAGCGACTCTTTGCGGAACTTCATAACAAAGCGTAAACAAAGTTATACTATGCACGTATGTACTATTTGATCATCCCTAGCGGTTCTTGCTACATATTTAGTTAAACAACTCTGAGGTTTGCAGGTAGTTGCTGTTCTAACTTATCTAATATCAATGTATACAATCTTATCAATACGACGCAATCAAAACATCAGTGACACTTTGCAGAACTTCATAACAAAGCGTAAACAAAGTTATACTATGCACGTATGTACTATTTGATCATCCTGAGCGGTTCTTGCTACATATTTAGTTAAATAACTCTGAGCTTTGCAGGTATAATCAGTTCTACCTTATATAATATCATAGTATACTATCTTACCAATACGACGCAATCAAAACATCAGTGACACTTTGCAGAACTTCATAACAAAGCGTAAACAAAATTATACTATGCATGTATGTACTATTTGTTCATCCTGAGGGGTTCTTGCTACATATTTTGTTATATAACTCCGAGGTGTGCAGGTATTTCCAGTTCTAACTTATCTAATATCATAGTATACTATCTTACCAATACGACGCAATCAAAACATCAGCGACACATTGCGGAACTTCATAACAAAGCGTAAACAAAGTTATACTATGCACGTATGTACTATTTGATCATCCTGAGCGGTTCTTGCTACATATTTAGTCAAATAACTCTGAGCTTTGCAGGTATAATCAGTTCTACCTTATATAATATCATAGTATACTATCTTACCACTACGACGCAATCAAAACATCAGTGACACTTTGCAGAACTTCATAACAAAGCGTAAACAAAGTTATACTGTGCACGTATGTACTATATCATCATCCTGAGCGGTTCTTGCTACATATTTAGTTAAATAACTCTGAGCTTTGCAGGTATTTTCAGTTCTACCTTATATAATAACATAGTATACTATCTTACCAATACGACGCAATCAAAACATCAGTGAGACTTTGCAGAACTTCATAACAAAGCGTAAACAAAGTTATACTATGCACGTATGTACTATTTGATCATCCTGAGCGGTTCTTGCAACATATTTTGTTAAATAACTCTGAGCATTGCAGGTATTTGCAGTTCTAACTAATATAATATCAAAGTATACTATCTTATCAATACGACGCAATCAAAACCTCAACGAAACTCTGCGGAACTTCATAACAAAGCGTGAACAGATTTATACTAGATAGCGAGAACAAAGTTATACTATGCACGGATGTACTATTTGATCATCCAGAGCGGTTCTTGCTACATATTTAGTTAAACAACTCTGAGGTTTGCAGGTAGTTGCTGTTCTATCTTATCTAATATCAATGTATACAATCTTACCAATACGACGTAATCAAAACATCAGCGAAACATTGCGGAACTTCATAACAAAGCGTAAACAAAGTTATACTATGCACGTATGTACTATTTGATCGTCCTGAGCGGTTCTAAATACATATTTTGCCATATCACTCTCAGGTTTGTAAGTAGTTGCAGTCCTACCTTATATAATATCATAGTATAATATCTTACCAATACGACGCAATTAAAACATCAGCGACACGTTGCGGAATTTCATAAGAAATCGAGAACAAAGTTATACTATGCATGGATATACTATTTGATCTTCCTGAGCGGTTCTTGCTACATATTTAGTTAAATAACTCTGAGGTTTGCATGTAGTTGCAGTTCTATCTTATATAATATCAAAGTATACTATCCCACCAATACGACGCCATCAAAACCTCAGCGAAACTTTGCGGAACTTCATAACAAAGCGTAAACAAAGTTATACTATGCACGGATGTACTATTTGATCATCTAGAGCGGTTCTTGCTACATATTTAGATAAATAACTCTGAGTTTTGCACGTAGTTGCAGTACTATCTTATATAATATCAATGTATACTATCTTACTAATTGCGACGCAATCAAAACATCAGCGAAACTTTGCGGAACTTCATAACAAAGCGTATACAAAGTTATACTATGCAGGTATGTACTATTTGATCATCCTGAGCGGTTCTTGCTACATATTTAGTTAAATAACAATGAGGTTTGCAGGTAGTTGCAGTCCTATCTTATATAATATCATAGTACACTATCTTACCAATACGACGCAATTAAACCATCAGCGAAACATTGCGGAACTTCATAACAAAGCGTAAACAAAGTTATACTATGCACGGATATACTATTAGATCTTCCTGAGCGGTTCTTGCTACATATTTTGTTAAATAACTCTGAGCTTTGCAGGTATTTTCAGTTCTACCTTATATAATATCATAGTATACTATCTTATCAATACGACGCCATCAAAACCTCAGCGAAACTCTGCGGAACTTCATAACAAAGCGGAAACAAAGTTATACTATGCACGGATGTACTATTTGATCATCCTGAGCGGTTCTTGCTACATATTTAGTTAAATAACTCTGAGCTTTGCAGGTATTTTCAGTTCTACCTTATATAATATCATAGTATACTATCTTACCAATACGACGCAATCAAAACATCAGTGAGACTTTGCAGAACTTCATAACAAAGCGTAAACAAAGTTATACTATGCACGTATGTACTATTTGATCATCCTGAGCGGTTCTTGCAACATATTTTGTTAAATAACTCTGAGCATTGCAGGTATTTGCAGTTCTAACTTATATAATATCAAAGTATACTATCATATCAATACGACGCAATCAAAACCTCAGCGAAACTCTGCGGAACTTCATTACAAAGCGTGAACAGATTTATACTAGAAAGCGAGAACAAAGTTATACTATGCACGGATGTACTATTGGATCACCCAGAGCGGTTCTTGCTACATATTTAGTTAAACAACTCTGAGGTTCGCTGGTAGTTGCAGTTCTAACTTATCTAATATCAATGTATACTATCTTATCAATACGACGCAATCAAAACATCAGCGACACTTTGCGGAACTTCATAACAAAGCGTAAACAAAGTTATACTGTGCACGTATGTACTATTTCAACATCCTGAGCGGTTCTTGTTACATATTTAGTTCAATAACTCTGAGGTTTTCATGTAGTTGCAGTTCTAACTTATATAATATCAAAGTATACTATCTTATCAGTACGACGCAATCAAAACCTCAGCGAAACTCTGCGGAACTTCATAACAAAGCGTAAACAAAGTTATACTATGCACGTATATACTATTTGATAATCCTGAGCGGTTCTTGCCACATATTTAGTTAAATAACTCTGAGCTTTGCAGGTATTTTCAGTTCTACCTTATATCATATCATAGTATACTATCTTACCAATAAGACGCAATCAAAACATCAGTGACACTTTGCAGAACTTCATAACAAAGCGTAAACAAAGTTATACTATGCACGGATGTACTATTTGATCATCCAGAGCGGTTCTTGCTTCATATTTAGTTAAACAACTCTCAGGTTCGCTGGTAGTTGCAGTTCTAACTTATCTAATATCAATGTATACTATCTTATCAATACGACGCAATCAAAACATCAGCGACACTTTGCGGAACTTCATAACAAAGCGTAAACAAAGTTATACTGTGCACGTATGTACTATTTGATCATCCCTAGCGGTTCTTGCACCATATTTTGTTAAATAACTCTGAGGTTTGCATGTAGTTGCAGTTCTAACTTATATTATATCAAAGTATACTATCTTATCAATACGACGCAATCAAAACCTCAGCGAAACTCTGCGGAACTTCATAACAAAGCGTAAACAAAGTTATACTATGCACGGATATACTATTAGATCTTCCTGAGCGGTTCTTGCTACATATTTTGTTATATAACTCTGAGGTGTGCAGGTATTTGCAGTTCTAACTTTTCTAATATCAAAGTATACTATCTTATCAATACGACGCAATCAAAACATCAGCGACACTTTGCGGAACTTCATAACAAAGCATAAACAAAGTTATACTGTGCACGTATGTACTATTTCAACATCCTGAGCGGTTCTTGTTACATATTTAGTTCAATAACTCTGAGGTTTTCATGTAGTTGCAGTTCTAACTTATATAATATCAAAGTATACTATCTTATCAGTACGACGCAATCAAAACCTCAGCGAAACTCTGCGGAACTTCATAACAAAGCGTAAACAAAGTTATACTATGCACGTATATACTATTTGATAATCCTGAGCGGTTCTTGCCACATATTTAGTTAAATAACTCTGAGCTTTGCAGGTATTTTCAGTTCTACCTTATATCATATCATAGTATACTATCTTACCAATAAGACGCAATCAAAACATCAGTGACACTTTGCAGAACTTCATAACAAAGCGTAAACAAAGTTATACAATGCACGGATGTACTATTTGATCATCCAGAGCTGTTCTTGCTACATATTTTGTTAAATAACTCTCAGGTTTGTAGGTAGTTGCAGTACTACCTTATATAATATCATAGTATATTATCTTACCAATACGACGCAATTAAAACATCAGCGACACTATGCGGAATTTCAAAGGACAAAGTTATACTGTGCACGTATGTACTATTTGATCATCCTGAGCGGTTCTTGCTACATATTTAGTTAAATAACTCTGAGGTTTGCAGGTAGTTGCAGTTCTATCTTCTATAATATCAAAGTATACTATCTTACCAATACGACGCCATCAAGACCTCAGCGAAACATTGCGGAACTTCATAACAAAGCGTGAACAAAGATATACTATGCACGTATGTACTATTTGATCATCCTGAGCGGTTCTTGCTACATATTTAGTTAAATAACTCTGAGCTTTGCAGGTATAATCAGTTCTACCTTATATAATATCATAGTATACTATCTTACCAATACGACGCAATCAAAACATCAGTGAGACTTTGCAGAACTTCATAACAAAGCGTAAACAAAGTTATACTATGCACGTATGTACTATTTGATCATCCTGAGCGGTTCTTGCAACATATTTTGTTAAATAACTCTGAGCATTGTAGGTATTTGCAGTTCTAACTTATATAATATCAAAGTATACTATCATATCAATACGACGCAATCAAAACCTCAGCGAAACTCTGCGGAACTTCATAACAAAGCGTGAACAGATTTATACTAGAAAGCGAGAACAAAGTTATACTATGCACGGATGTACTATTGGATCACCCAGAGCGGTTCTTGCTACATATTTAGTTAAACAACTCTGAGGTTCGCTGGTAGTTGAAGTTCTAACTTATCTAATATCAATGTATACTATCTTATCAATACGACGCAATCAAAACATCAGCGACACTTTGCGGAACTTCATAACAAAGCGTAAACAAAGTTATACTATGCACGTATGTACTATTTGATCATCCCTAGCGGTTCTTGCTACATATTTAGTTAAACAACTCTCAGGTTCGCTGGTAGTTGCAGTTCTAACTTATCTAATATCAATGTATACTATCTTATCAATACGACGCAATCAAAACATCAGCGACACTTTGCGGAACTTCATAACAAAGCGTAAACAAAGTTATACTATGCACGTATGTACTATTTGATCATCCTGAGCGGTTCTTGCCACATATTTAGTTAAATAACTCTGAGCTTTGCAGGTATTTTCAGTTCTACCTTATATCATATCATAGTATACTATCTTACCAATAAGACGCAATCAAAACATCAGTGACACTTTGCAGAACTTCATAACAAAGCGTAAACAAAGTTATACTATGCACGTATGTACTATTTGATCATCCCTAGCGGTTCTTGCACCATATTTTGTTAAATAACTCTCAGGTTTGCATGTAGTTGCAGTTCTAACTTATATTATATCAAAGTATACTATCTTATCAATACGACGCAATCAAAACCTCAGCGAAACTCTACGGAACTTCATAACAAAGCGTAAACAAAGTTATACTATGCACGTATATACTATTTGATCATCCTGAGCGGTTCTTGCTACATATTTAGTTAAATAACTCTGAGCTTTGCAGGTATTTTCAGTTCTACCTTATATAATATCATAGTATACCATCTTACCAATACGACGCAATCAAAACATCAGTGAGACTTTGCAGAACTTCATAACAAAGCATAAACAAAGTTATACTGTGCACGTATGTACTATTTCAACATCCTGAGCGGTTCTTGTTACATATTTAGTTCAATAACTCTGAGGTTTTCATGTAGTTGCAGTTCTAACTTATATAATATCAAAGTATACTATCTTATCAGTACGACGCAATCAAAACCTCAGCGAAACTCTGCGGAACTTCATAACAAAGCGTAAACAAAGTTATACTATGCACGTATATACTATTTGATAATCCTGAGCGGTTCTTGCCACATATTTAGTTAAATAACTCTGAGCTTTGCAGGTATTTTCAGTTCTACCTTATATCATATCATAGTATACTATCTTACCAATAAGACGCAATCAAAACATCAGTGACACTTTGCAGAACTTCATAACAAAGCGTAAACAAAGTTATACTATGCACGTATGTACTATTTGATCATCCCTAGCGGTTCTTGCACCATATTTTGTTAAATAACTCTCAGGTTTGCATGTAGTTGCAGTTCTAACTTATATTATATCAAAGTATACTATCTTATCAATACGACGCAATCAAAACCTCAGCGAAACTCTACGGAACTTCATAACAAAGCGTAAACAAAGTTATACTATGCACGTATATACTATTTGATCATCCTGAGCGGTTCTTGCTACATATTTAGTTAAATAACTCTGAGCTTTGCAGGTATTTTCAGTTCTACCTTATATAATATCATAGTATACCATCTTACCAATACGACGCAATCAAAACATCAGTGAGACTTTGCAGAACTTCATAACAAAGCGTAAACAAAGTTATACTATGCACGGATGTACTATTTGATCATCTAGAGCGGTTCTTGCTACATATTTAGTTAAATAACTCTGAGTTTTGAACGTAGTTGCAGTTCTACCTTTTATAATATCATAGTATACTATCTTACCAATACGACGCAATCAAAACATCAGTGACACTTTGCGGAATTGCATAAGAAAACGAGAACAAAGTTATACTATGAACGGATGTACTATTTGATCATCCAGAGCGGTTCTTGCTACATATTTAGTTAAATAACTCTGAGGTTTGCAGGTAGTTGCAGTTCTATCTTATATAATATCATTGTATACTATATTACCAATGCGACGCAATTAAACCATCAGCGAAACACTGCGGAACTTCATAACAAAGCATAAACAAAGTTATACTATGCACGGATATACTATTTGATCATCCTGAGCGGTTCTTGCTACATATTTAGTTAAATAACTCTGAGGTTTGCAGGTAGTTGCAGTTCTATCTTATATAATATCAAAGTATACTATCTTACCAATACGACGCCATCAAGACCTCAGCGAAACATTGCGGAACTTCATAACAAAGCGTGAACAAAGATATACTATGCACGTATGTACTATTTGATCATCCTGAGCGGTTCTTGCTACATATTTAGTTAAATAACTCTGAGCTTTGCAGGTATAATCAGTTCTACCTTATATAATATCATAGTATACTATCTTACCAATACGACGCAATCAAAACATCAGTGAGACTTTGCAGAACTTCATAACAAAGCGTAAACAAAGTTATACTATGCACGTATGTACTATTTGATCATCCTGAGCGGTTCTTGCAACATATTTTGTTAAATAACTCTGAGCATTGTAGGTATTTGCAGTTCTAACTTATATAATATCAAAGTATACTATCATATCAATACGACGCAATCAAAACCTCAGCGAAACTCTGCGGAACTTCATAATAAAGCGTGAACAGATTTATACTAGAAAGCGAGAACAAAGTTATACTATGCACGGATGTACTATTTGATCATCCAGAGCGGTTCTTGCTACATATTTAGTTAAACAACTCTGAGGTTCGCTGGTAGTTGCAGTTCTAACTTATCTAATATCAATGTATACTATCTTATCAATACGACGCAATCAAAACATCAGCGACACTTTGCGGAACTTCATAACAAAGCGTAAACAAAGTTATACTATGCACGTATGTACTATTTGATCATCCCTAGCGGTTCTTGCTACATATTTAGTTAAACAACTCTGAGGTTCGCTGGTAGTTGCAGTTCTAACTTATCTAATATCAATGTATACTATCTTATCAATACGACGCAATCAAAACATCAGCGACACTTTGCGGAACTTCATAACAAAGCGTAAACAAAGTTATACTATGCACGTATGTACTATTTGATCATCCTGAGCGGTTCTTGCCACATATTTAGTTAAATAACTCTGAGCTTTGCAGGTATTTTCAGTTCTACCTTATATCATATCATAGTATACTATCTTACCAATAAGACGCAATCAAAACATCAGTGACACTTTGCAGAACTTCATAACAAAGCGTAAACAAAGTTATACTATGCACGTATGTACTATTTGATCATCCCTAGCGGTTCTTGCACCATATTTTGTTAAATAACTCTGAGGTTTGCATGTAGTTGCAGTTCTAACTTATATTATATCAAAGTATACTATCTTATCAATACGACGCAATCAAAACCTCAGCGACTCTTTGCGGAACTTCATAACAAAGCGTAAACAAAGTTATACTATGCACGTATGTACTATTTGATCATCCCTAGCGGTTCTTGCTACATATTTAGTTAAACAACTCTGAGGTTTGCAGGTAGTTGCTGTTCTAACTTATCTAATATCAATGTATACAATCTTATCAATACGACGCAATCAAAACATCAGCGACTCTTTGCGGAACTTCATAACAAAGCGTAAACAAAGTTATACTATGCACGGATATACTATTTGATCATCCTGAGCGGTTCTTGCTACATATTTAGTTAAATAACTCTGAGGTTTGCAGGTAGTTGCAGTTCTATCTTATATAATATCAAAGTATACTATCTTACCAATACGACGCCATCAAGACCTCAGCGAAACATTGCGGAACTTCATAACAAAGCGTGAACAAAGATATACTATGCACGTATGTACTATTTGATCATCCTGAGCGGTTCTTGCTACATATTTAGTTAAATAACTCTGAGCTTTGCAGGTATAATCAGTTCTACCTTATATAATATCATAGTATACTATCTTACCAATACGACGCAATCAAAACATCAGTGAGACTTTGCAGAACTTCATAACAAAGCGTAAACAAAGTTATACTATGCACGTATGTACTATTTGATCATCCTGAGCGGTTCTTGCAACATATTTTGTTAAATAACTCTGAGCATTGTAGGTATTTGCAGTTCTAACTTATATAATATCAAAGTATACTATCATATCAATACGACGCAATCAAAACCTCAGCGAAACTCTGCGGAACTTCATAACAAAGCGTGAACAGATTTATACTAGAAAGCGAGAACAAAGTTATACTATGCACGGATGTACTATTGGATCACCCAGAGCGGTTCTTGCTACATATTTAGTTAAACAACTCTGAGGTTCGCTGGTAGTTGCAGTTCTAACTTATCTAATATCAATGTATACTATCTTATCAATACGACGCAATCAAAACATCAGCGACACTTTGCGGAACTTCATAACAAAGCGTAAACAAAGTTATACTATGCACGTATGTACTATTTGATCATCCCTAGCGGTTCTTGCTACATATTTAGTTAAACAACTCTGAGGTTTGCAGGTAGTTGCAGTTCTAACTTATCTAATATCAATGTATACAATCTTATCAATACGACGCAATCAAAACATCAGCGACTCTTTGCGGAACTTCATAACAAAGCGTAAACAAAGTTATACTATGCACGTATGTACTATTTGATCATCCTGAGCGGTTCTTGCCACATATTTAGTTAAATAACTCTGAGCTTTGCAGGTATTTTCAGTTTTACCTTATATCATATCATAGTATACTATCTTACCAATAAGACGCAATCAAAACATCAGTGACACTTTGCAGAACTTCATAACAAAGCGTAAACAAAGTTATACTATGCACGTATGTACTATTTGATCATCCCTAGCGGTTCTTGCACCATATTTTGTTAAATAACTCTGAGGTTTGCATGTAGTTGCAGTTCTAACTTATATTATATCAAAGTATACTATCTTATCAATACGACGCAATCAAAACCTCAGCGAAACTCTACGGAACTTCATAACAAAGCGTAAACAAAGTTATACTATGCACGTATATACTATTTGATCATCCTGAGCGGTTCTTGCTACATATTTAGTTAAATAACTCTGAGCTTTGCAGGTATTTTCAGTTCTACCTTATATAATATCATAGTATACCATCTTACCAATACGACGCAATCAAAACATCAGTGAGACTTTGCAGAACTTCATAACAAAGCGTAAACAAAGTTATACTATGCACGGATGTACTATTTGATCATCTAGAGCGGTTCTTGCTACATATTTAGTTAAATAACTCTGAGTTTTGAACGTAGTTGCAGTTCTACCTTATATAATATCATAGTATACTATCTTACCAATACGACGCAATCAAAACATCAGTGACACTTTGCGGAATTGCATAAGAAAACGAGAACAAAGTTATACTATGCACGGATGTACTATTTGATCATCCAGAGCGGTTCTTGCTACATATTTAGTTAAATAACTCTGAGGTTTGCAGGTAGTTGCAGTTCTATCTTATATAATATCATTGTATACTATATTACCAATGCGACGCAATTAAACCATCAGCGAAACATTGCGGAACTTCATAACAAAGCATAAACAAAGTTATACTATGCACGGATATACTATTTGATCATCCTGAGCGGTTCTTGCTACATATTTAGTTAAATAACTCTGAGGTTTGCAGGTAGTTGCAGTTCTATCTTATATAATATCAAAGTATACTATCTTACCAATACGACGCCATCAAGACCTCAGCGAAACATTGCGGAACTTCATAACAAAGCGTGAACAAAGATATACTATGCACGTATGTACTATTTGATCATCCTGAGCGGTTCTTGCTACATATTTAGTTAAATAACTCTGAGCTTTGCAGGTATAATCAGTTCTACCTTATATAATATCATAGTATACTATCTTACCAATACGACGCAATCAAAACATCAGTGAGACTTTGCAGAACTTCATAACAAAGCGTAAACAAAGTTATACTATGCACGTATGTACTATTTGATCATCCTGAGCGGTTCTTGCAACATATTTTGTTAAATAACTCTGAGCATTGTAGGTATTTGCAGTTCTAACTTATCTAATATCAATGTATACAATCTTATCAATACGACGCAATCAAAACATCAGCGACTCTTTGCGGAACTTCGTAACAAAGCGTAAACAAAGTTATACTGTTCACGTATGTACTATTTCATCATCCTGAGCGGTTCTTGTTACATATTTAGTTCAATAACTCTGAGGTTTTCATGTAGTTGCAGTTCTAACTTATATAATATCAAAGTATACTATCTTATCAACACGACGCAATCAAAACCTCAGCGAAACTCTGCGGAACTTCATAACAAAGCGTAAACAAAGTTATACTATGCACGTATATACTATTTGATCATCCTGAGCGGTTCTTGCCACATATTTAGTTAAATAACTCTGAGCTTTGCAGGTATTTTCAGTTCTACCTTATATCATATCATAGTATACTATCTTACCAATAAGACGCAATCAAAACATCAGTGACACTTTGCAGAACTTCATAACAAAGCGTAAACAAAGTTATACTATGCACGGATGTACTATTTGATCATCCAGAGCGGTTCTTGCTTCATATTTAGTTAAACAACTCTGAGGTTTGCAGGTAGTTGCAGTTCTATCTTATCTAATATCAATGTATACAATCTTATCAATACGACGCAATCAAGACATCAGCGTCACTTTGCGGAACTTCATAACAAAGCGTAAACAAAGTTATACTGTGCACGTATGTACTATTTGATCATCCCTAGCGGTTCTTGCACCATATTTTGTTAAATAACTCTGAGGTTTGCATGTAGTTGCAGTTCTAACTTATATTATATCAAAGTATACTATCATATCAGTACGACGCAATCAAAACCTCAGCGAAACTCTGCGGAACTTCATAACAAAGCGTAAACAAAGTTATACTATGCACGTATATACTATTTGATCATCCTGAGCGGTTCTTGCCACATATTTAATTAAATAACTCTGAGCTTTGCAGGTATTTTCAGTTCTAACTTATATCATATCATAGTATACTATCTTACCAATAAGACGCAATCAAAACATCAGTGACACTTTGCAGAACTTCATAACAAAGCGTAAACAAAGTTATACTATGCACGTATGTACTATTTGATCATCCTGAGCGGTTCTTGCCACATATTTAGTTAAATAACTCTGAGCTTTGCAGGTATTTTCAGTTCTACCTTATATAATATCATAGTATACTATCTTACCAATACGACGCAATCAAAACATCAGTGAGACTTTGCAGAACTTCATAACAAAGCGTAAACAAAGTTATACTATGCACGGATGTACTATTTGATCATCTAGAGCGGTTCTTGCTACATATTTAGTTAAATAACTCTGAGTTTTGAACGTAGTTGCAGTTCTACCTTATATAATATCATAGTATACTATCTTACTAATACGACGCAATCAAAACATCAGTGACACTTTGCGGAATTGCATAAGAAAGCGAGAACAAAGTTATACTATGCACGGATGTACTATTTGATCATCCAGAGCGGTTCTTGCTACATATTTAGTTAAATAACTCTGAGGTTTGCAGGTAGTTGCAGTTCTATCTTATATAATACCATTGTATACTATATTACCAATGCGACGCAATTAAACCATCAGCGAAACATTGCGGAACTTCATAACAAAGCATAAACAAAGTTATACTATGCACGGATATACTATTTGATCTTCCTGAGCGGTTCTTGCTACATATTTTGTTACATAACTCTGATGTGTGCAGGTATTTGCAGTTCTAACTTATCTAATATCAATGTATACTATCTTGTCAATACGACGCAATCAAAACATCAGCGACACTTTGCGGAACTTCATAACAAAGCGTAAACAAAGTTATACTATGCACGTATGTACTATTTGATCATCCCTAGCGGTTCTTGCTACATATTTTGTTAAATAACTCTGAGGTTTGCATGTAGTTGCAATTCTATCTTATATAATATCAATGCATACTATGTTATCAATACGACGTAATCAAAACATCAGCGAAACATTGCGGAACTTCATAACAAAGCGTAAACAAAGTTATACTATGCTCGTATGTACTATTTGATCATGCTGAGCGGTTCTTGCTACATATTTAGTTAAATAACTCTGAGCTTTGCAGGTATTTTCAGTTCTACCTTATATAATATCATAGTATACTATCTTACCAATACGACGCAATCAAAACATCAGTGACACTTTGCGGAATTTCATAAGAAAGCGAGAACAAAGTTATACTATGCACGGATGTACTATTTGATCATCCTGAGCGGTTCTTGCTACATATTTTGTTACATAACTCTGATGTGTGCAGGTATTTGCAGTTCTAACTTATCTAATATCAATGTATACTATCTTATCAATACGACGTAATCAAAACATCAGCGAAACCTTGCGGAACTTCATAACAAAGCGTAAACAAAGTTATACTATGCACGTATGTACTATTTGATCATCCTGAGCGGTTCTTGCCACATATTTAGTTAAATAACTATGAGCTTTGCAGGTATTTTCAGTTCTACCTTATATCATATCATAGTATACTATCTTACCAATAAGACGCAATCAAAACATCAGTGACACTTTGCAGAACTTCATAACAAAGCGTAAACAAAGTTATACTATGCACGTATGTACTATTTGATCATCCCTAGCGGTTCTTGCACCATATTTTGTTAAATAACTCTGAGGTTTGCATGGAGTTGCAGTTCTAACTTATATCATATCAAAGTATACTATCTTATCAATACGACGCAATCAAAACCTCAGCGAAACTCTACGGAACTTCATAACAAAGCGTAAACAAAGTTATACTATGCACGTATATACTATTTGATATACCTGAGCGGTTCTTGCTACATATTTAGTTAAATAACTCTGAGCTTTGCAGGTATTTTCAGTTCTACCTTATATAATATAATTGTATACTATCTTACCAATACGACGCAATCAAAACATCAGTGACACTTTGCGGAATTGCATAAGAAAACGAGAACAAAGTTATACTATGCACGGATGTACTATTTGATCATCCAGAGCGGTTCTTGCTACATATTTAGTTAAATAACTCTGAGGTTTGCAGGTAGTTGCAGTTCTATCTTATATAATATCATTGTATACTATATTACCAATGCGACGCAATTAAACCATCAGCGAAACATTGCGGAACTTCATAACAAAGCATAAACAAAGTTATACTATGCATGGATATACTATTTGATCTTCCTGAGCGGTTCTTGCTACATATTTTGTTACATAACTCTGATGTGTGCAGGTATTTGCAGTTCTAACTTATCTAATATCAATGTATACTATCTTGTCAATACGACGCAATCAAAACATCAGCGACACTTTGCGGAACTTCATAACAAAGCGTAAACAAAGTTATACTATGCACGTATGTACTATTTGATCATCCCTAGCGGTTCTCGCTACATATTTTGTTAAATAACTCTGAGGTTTGCATGTAGTTGCAATTCTATCTTATATAATATCAATGCATACTATGTTATCAATACGACGTAATCAAAACATCAGCGAAACCTTGCGGAACTTCATAACAAAGCGTAAACAAAGTTATACTATGCACGTATGTACTATTTGATCGTCCTGAGCGGTTCTTGCCACATATTTAGTTAAATAACTCTGAGCATTGCAGGTATTTTCAGTTCTACCTTATATCATATCATAGTATACTATCTTACCAATAAGACGCAATCAAAACATCAGTGACACTTTGCAGAACTTCATAACAAAGCGTAAACAAAGTTATACTATGCACGGATGTACTATTTGATCATCCCTAGCGGTTCTTGCTACATATTTAGTTAAACAACTCTGAGGTTTGCAGGTAGTTGCAGTTCTATCTTATCTAATATCAATGTATACAATCTTATCAATACGACGCAATCAAAACATCAGCGTCACTTTGCGGAACTTCATAACAAAGCGTAAACAAAGTTATACTGTGCACGTATGTACTATTTGATCATCCCTAGCGGTTCTTGCACCATATTTTGTTAAATAACTCTGAGGTTTGCATGTAGTTGCAGTTCTAACTTATATTATATCAAAGTATACTATCTTATCAATACGACGCAATCAAAACCTCAGCGAAACTCTGCGGAACTTCATAACAAAGCGTAAACAAAGTTATACTATGCACGGATATACTATTAGATCTTCCTGAGCGGTTCTTGCTACATATTTTGTTATATAACTCTGAGGTGTGCAGGTATTTGCAGTTCTAACTTTTCTAATATCAAAGTATACTATCTTATCAATACGACGCAATCAAAACATCAGCGACACTTTGCGGAACTTCATAACAAAGCATAAACAAAGTTATACTGTGCACGTATGTACTATTTCATCATCCTGAGCGGTTCTTGTTACATATTTAGTTCAATAACTCTGAGGTTTGCATGTAGTTGCAGTTCTAACTTATATAATATCAAAGTATACTATCTTATCAATACGACGCAATCAAAACCTCAGCGAAACTCTACGGAACTTCATAACAAAGCGTAAACGAAGTTATACTATGCACGTATATACTATTTGATCATCCTGAGCGGTTCTTGCTACATATTTAGTTAAATAACTCTGAGCTTTGCAGGTATTTTCAGTTCTACCTTATATAATATCATAGTATACTATCTTACCAATACGACGCAATCAAAACATCAGTGAGACTTTGCAGAACTTCATAACAAAGCGTAAACAAAGTTATACTATGCACGAATGTACTATTTGATCTTCCTGAGCGGTTCTTGCTACATATTTTGTTACATAACTCTGATGTGTGCAGGTATTTGCAGTTCTAACTTATCTAATATCAATGTATACTACCTTGTCAATACGACGCAATCAAAACATCAGCGACACTTTGCGGAACTTCATAACAAAGCGTAAACAAGGTTATGCTATGCACGTATGTACTATTTGATCATCCTGAGCGGTTCTTGCTACATATTTTGTTAAATAACTCTAAGCGTTGCAGGTATTTGCAGTTCTAACTTATATAATATCAAAGTATACTATCTTATCAATACGACGCAATCAAAACCTCAGCGAAACTCTGCGGAACTTCATAACAAAGCGTGAACAAAGTTATACTATGCTCGGATGTACTATTTGATCATCCTGAGCGGTTCTGGATACATATTTTGCCAAATCACTCTGAGGTTTGTAGGTAGTTACAGTTCTACCTTATATAATATCATAGTATACTATCTTACCAATTGCGACGCAATCAAAACATCAGCAAAACATTGCGGAACTTCATAACAAAGCGTAAACAAAGTTATACTATGCACGGATGTAATATTTGATCATCCAGACCGGTTCTTGCTACATATTTAGTTAAATAACTCTGAGGTTTGCAGATAGTTGCAGTTCTATCTTATATAATATCAAAGTATACTATCTTACGAATACAACACATTCAAAACATCAGCGAAACTGCGGAACTTCATAACAAAGCGTAAACAAAGTTATACTATGCACGGATGTACTATTTGATCATCCTGAGCGGTTCTGGATACATATTTTGTCAAATCACTCTCAGGTTTGTAGGTAGTTACAGTTCTACCTTATATAATATCATAGTATACTATCTTACCAATACGACGCAATCAAAACATCAGTGACACTTTACTGAACTGCGTAACAAAGCGTAAAGAAAGTTATACTCTGCACGTATGTACTATTTGATCATCCTGAGGGGTTCTTGCTACATATTTTGTTAAATAACACTGAGCTTTGCAGGTATTTTCAGTTCTACCTTATATAATATCAAAGTATACTATCTTATCAATACGACGCAATCAAAACCTCAGCGAAACTCTGCGGAACTTCATAACAAAGCGTGAACAAAGTTATATTATGCACGGATGTACTATTTGATCATCCTGAGCGGTTCTTACTACATATTTAGTTAAATATCTCTGAGCTTTGCAGGTATTTTCAGTTCTACCTTATATAATATCATAGTATACTATCTTACCAATACGACGCAATCAAAACATCAGTGACACTTTGCGGAACTTCATAACAAAGCGTAAACAAAGTTATACTATGCACGTATGTACTATTTGATCATCCTGAGCGGTTCTTGCTACATATTTTGTTAAATAACTCTGAGCGTTGCAGGTATTTGCAGTTCTAACTTATATAATATCAAAGTATACTATCTTATCAATACGACGAAATAAAAAACCTCAGCGAAACTCTGCGGAACTTCATAACAAAGCGTAAAAAAAGTTATGCTATGCTCGGATGTACTATTTGATCATCCTGAGCGGTTCTGGATACATATTTTGCCAAATCACTCTCAGGTTTGTAGGTAGTTACAGTTCTACCTAATATAATATCATAGTATACTATCTTACCAATACGACGCAATCAAAACATCAGTGACACATTGCGGAACTTGATAACAAAGCGTAAACAAAGTTATACTATGCACGTATGTACTATTTGATCATCCTGAGCGGTTCTTGCTACATATTTAGTTAAATATCTCTGAGCTTTGCAGGTATTTTCAGTTCTACCTTATATAATATCATAGTATACTATCTTACCAATACGACGCAATCAAAACATCAGTGACACTTTGCGGAACTTGATAACAAAGCGTAAACAAAGTTATACTATGCACGTATGTACTATTTGATCATCCTGAGCGGTTCTTGCTACATATTTTGTTAAATAACTCTGAGGTGTGCAGGTATTTGCATTTCTAACTTATCTAATACCAATGTATACTATCTTATCACTACGACGCAATCAAAACATCAGCAAAACTTTGCGGAACTTCAAAACAAAGCGTAAACAAAGTTATACTATGCACGGATGTACTATTTGATCATCCTGAGCGGTTCTTGCTACATATTTTGTTAAATAACTCTGAGGTGTGCAGGTACTTGCAGTTCTAACTTATCTAATATCAATGTATACTATCTTATCAATACGACGCAATCAAAACATCAGCGAAACTTTGCGGAACTTCATAACAAAGCGTAAACAAAGTTATGCTATTCACGTATGTACTATTTGATCTTCCTGAGCGGTTCTTGCTACATATTTAGTTAAATAACTCTGAGCTTTGCAGGTATTTTCAGTTCTACCTTATATAATATCAAAGTATACTATCTTATCAATACGACGAAATAAAAAACCTCAGCGAAACTCTGCGGAACTTCATAACAAAGCGTAAAAAAAGTTATGCTATGCTCGGATGTACTATTTGATCATCTCTAGCGGTTCTTGCTACATATTTTGTTAAATAACTCTGAGCTTTGCAGGTATTTGCAGTTCTAACTTATATAATATCAAAGTATACTAGCTTATCAATACGACGCAATCAAAACCTCAGCGAAACTCTGCGGAACTTCGTAACAAAGGGTTAACAAAGTTATACTATGCACGGATGTACTATTTGATCATCCTGAGCGGTTCTTGCTACATATTTAGTTAAATATCTCTGAGCTTTGCAGGTATTTTCAGTTCTACCTTATATAATATCATAGTATACTATCTTATCAATACGTACGCCATCAAAACCTCAGCGAAACTTTGCAGAACTTCGTAACAAAGGGTTAACAAAGTTACACTATGCACGTATGTACTATTTGATCATCCTGAGCGGTTCTTGCTACATATTTTGTTAAATAACTCTGAGGTGTGCAGGTATTTGCAGTTCTAACTTATCTAATATCAATTTATACTATCTTATCAATACGACGCAATCAAAACATCAGCAAAACTTTGCGGAAGGTCATAACAAAGCGTAAACAAAGTTATAGTATGCACGGATGTACTATTTGATCATCCTGAGCGGTTCTTGCTACATATTTAGTTAAATATCTCTGAGCTTTGCAGGTATTTTCAGTTCTACCTTATATAATATCATAGTATACTATCTTACCAATTGCGACGCAATCAAAACATCAGCAAAACATTGCGGAACTTCATAACAAAGCGTAAACAAAGTTATACTATGCACGGATGTAATATTTGATCATCCTGAGCGGTTCTGGATACATATTTTGTCAAATCACTCTCAGGTTTGTAGGTAGTTACAGTTCTACCTTATATAATATCATAGTATACTATCTTACCAATACGACGCAATCAAAACATCAGTGACACTTTGGTGAACTGCGTAACAAAGCGTAAACAAAGTTATACTCTGCACGTATGTACTATTTGATCATCCTGAGGGGTTCTTGCTACATATTTTGTTAAATAACACTGAGCTTTGCAGGTATTTTCAGTTCTACCTTATATAATATCAAAGTATACTATCTTATCAATACGACGCAATCAAAACCTCAGCGAAACTCTGCGGAACTTCATAACAAAGCGTGAACAAAGTTATATTATGCACGGATGTACTATTTGATCATCCTGAGCGGTTCTTGCTACATATTTAGTTAAATATCTCTGAGCTTTGCAGGTATTTTCAGTTCTACCTTATATAATATCATAGTATACTATCTTACCAATACGACGCAATCAAAACATCAGTGACACTTTGCGGAACTTCATAACAAAGCGTAAACAAAGTTATACTATGCACGTATGTACTATTTGATCATCCTGAGCTGTTCTTGCTACATATTTTGTTAAATAACTCTGAGGTGTGCAGGTATTTGCATTTCTAACTTATCTAATACCAATGTATACTATCTTATCACTACGACGCAATCAAAACATCAGCAAAACTTTGCGGAACTTCAAAACAAAGCGTAAACAAAGTTATACTATGCACGGATGTACTATTTGATCATCCTGAGCGGTTCTTGCTATATATTTTGTTAAATAACTCTGAGGTGTGCAGGTACTTGCAGTTCTAACTTATCTAATATCAATGTATACTATCTTATCAATACGACGCAATCAAAACATCAGCGAAACTTTGCGGAACTTCATAACAAAGCGTAAACAAAGTTATGCTATTCACGTATGTACTATTTGATCTTCCTGAGCGGTTCTTGCTACATATTTTGTTAAATAACTCTGAGGTCTGCAGGTATTTGCAGTTCTAACTTATCTAATATCAATGTATACTATCTTATCAATACGACGCAATCAAAACATCAGTGACACTTTGCGGAACTTCATACCAAAGCGTAAACAAAGTTATACTATGCACGTATGTACTATTTGATCATCCTGAGCGGTTCTTGCTACATATTTTGTTAAATAACTCTGAGCGTTGCAGGTATTTGCAGTTCTAACTTATATAATATCAAAGTATACTATCTTATCAATACGACGAAATAAAAAACCTCAGCGAAACTCTGCGGAACTTCATAACAAAGCGTAAAAAAAGTTATGCTATGCTCGGATGTACTATTTGATCATCCTGAGCGGTTCTGGATACATATTTTGCCAAATCACTTTCAGGTTTGTAGGTAGTTACAGTTCTACCTAATATAATATCATAGTATACTATCTTACCAATACGACGCAATTAAAACATCAGCGAAACATTGCGGAACTTCATAATAAAGCGTAAACACAGTTATACTATGCACGTATGTACTATTTGATCATCCCTAGCGGTTCTTGCTACATATTTTGTTAAATAACTCTGAGCTTTGCAGGTATTTGCAGTTCTAACTTATATAATATCAAAGTGTACTAGCTTATCAATACGACGCAATCAAAACCTCAGCGAAACTCTGCGGAACTTCGTAACAAAGGGTTAACAAAGTTATACTATGCACGGATGTACTATTTGATCATCCTGAGCGGTTCTTGCTACATATTTTGTTAAATAACTCTGAGGTGTGCAGGTATTTGCAGTTCTAACTTATCTAATATCAATTTATACTATCTTATCAATACGACGCAATCAAAACATCAGCAAAACTTTGCGGAAGTTCATAACAAAGCGTAAACAAAGTTATACTATGCACGGATGTACTATTTGATCATCCTGAGCGGTTCTTGCTACATATTTTGTTAAATAACTCTGAGGTCTGCAGGTATTTGCAGTTCTAACTTATCTAATATCAATGTATACTATCTTATCAATACGACGCAATCAAAACATCAGCAAAACTTTGCGGAAGTTCATAACAAAGCGTAAACAAAGTTATACAAGCACGTATGTACTATTTGATCTTCCTGAGCGGTTCTTGCTACATATTTAGTTAAATAACTCTGAGCTTTGCAGGTATTTGGAGTTCTAACTTATCTAATATCAATGTATACTATCTTATCAATACGACACAATCAAAACATCAGTGACACTTTGCGGAACTTCATAACAAAGCGTAAACAAAGTTATACAAGCACGTATGTACTATTTGATCTTCCTGAGCGGTTCTTGCTACATATTTAGTTAAATAACTCTGAGCTTTGCAGGTATTTTCAGTTCTACCTTATATAATATCATAGTATACTATCTTACCAATTGCGACGCAATCAAAACATCAGCGAAACATTGCGGAACTTCATAACAAAGCGTAAACAAAGTTATACTATGCACGGATGTACTATTTGATCATCCAGACTGGTTCTTGCTACATATTTAGTTAAATAACTCTGAGGTTTGCAGATAGTTGCAGTTCTATCTTATATAATATCAAAGTATACTATCTTACGAATACAACACATTCAAAACCTCAGCGAAACTGCGGAACTTTATAACAAAGCGTAAACAAAGTTATACTATGCACGGATGTACTATTTGATCATCCTGAGCGGTTCTGGATACATATTTTGCCAAATCAGTCTCAGGTTTGTAGGTAGTTACAGTTCTACCTTATATAATATCATAGTATACTATCTTAACAATACGACGCAATCAAAACATCAGTGACACTTTGCGGAACTTCGTAACAAAGCGTAAACAAAGTTATACTCTGCACGTATGTACTATTTGATCATCCTGAGGGGTTCTTGCTACATATTTTGTTAAATAACACTGAGCTTTGCAGGTATTTTCAGTTCTACCTTATATAATATCAAAGTATACTATCTTATCAATACGACGCAATCAAAACCTCAGCGAAACTCTGCGGAACTTCATAACAAAGCGTGAAGAAAGTTATACTATGCACGGATGTACTATTTGATCATCCTGAGCGGTTCTTGCTACATATTTAGTTAAATATCTCTGAACTTTGCAGGTATTTTCAGTTCTACCTTATATAATATCATAGTATACTACCTTACCAATTGCGACGCAATCAAAACATCAGCGAATCATTGCGGAACTTCATAACAAAGCGTAAACAAAGTTATACTATGCACGGATGTACTATTTGATCATCCTGAGCGGTTCTGGATACATATTTTGCCAAATCACTCTCAGGTTTGTAAGTAGTTACAGTTCTACCTTATATAATATCATAGTATACTATCTTACCAATCCGACGCAATCAAAACATCAGTGACACTTTGCGGAACTTCGTAACAAAGCGTAAACAAAGTTATACTCTGCACGTATGTACTATTTGATCATCCTGAAGGGTTCTTGCTACATATTTAGTTAAATAACTCTGAGCGTTGCAGGTATATTCAGTTCTACCTTATATAATATCATAGTATACTATCTTACCAATACGACGCAATCAAAACATCAGTGACACTTTGCGGAACTTCATACCAAAGCGTAAACAAAGTTATACTATGCACGTATGTACTATTTGATCATCCTGAGCGGTTCTTGCTACATATTTTGTTAAATAACTCTGAGCGTTGCAGGTATTTGCAGTTCTAACTTATATAATATCAAAGTATACTATCTTATCAATACGACGAAATAAAAAACCTCAGCGAAACTCTGCGGAACTTCATAACAAAGCGTAAAAAAAGTTATGCTATGCTCGGATGTACTATTTGATCATCCTGAGCGGTTCTGGATACATATTTTGCCAAATCACTCTCAGGTTTGTAGGTAGTTACAGTTCTACCTAATATAATATCATAGTATACTATCTTACCAATACGACGCAATTAAAACATCAGCGAAACATTGCGGAACTTCATAATAAAGCGTAAACAAAGTTATACTATGCACGTATGTACTATTTGATCATCCCTAGCGGTTCTTGCTACATATTTTGTTAAATAACTCTGAGCTTTGCAGGTATTTGCAGTTCTAACTTATATAATATCAAAGTGTACTAGCTTATCAATACGACGCAATCAAAACCTCAGCGAAACTCTGCGGAACTTCGTAACAAAGGGTTAACAAAGTTATACTATGCACGGATGTACTATTTGATCATCCTGAGCGGTTCTTGCTACATATTTAGGTAAATATCTCTGAGCTTTGCAGGTATTTTCAGTTCTACCTTATATAATATCATAGTATACTATCTTATCAATACGTACGCCATCAAAACCTCAGCGAAACTTTGCAGAACTTCGTAACAAAGGGTTAACAAAGTTACACTATGCACGTATGTACTATTTGATCATCCTGAGCGGTTCTTGCTACATATTTTGTTAAATAACTCTGAGGTGTGCAGGTATTTGCAGTTCTAACTTATCTAATATCAATTTATACTATCTTATCAATACGACGCAATCAAAACATCAGCAAAACTTTGCGGAAGTTCATAACAAAGCGTAAACAAAGTTATACTATGCACGGATGTACTATTTGATCATCCTGAGCGGTTCTTGCTACATATTTTGTTAAATAACTCTGAGGTCTGCAGGTATTTGCAGTTCTAACTTATCTAATATCAATGTATACTATCTTATCAATACGACGCAATCAAAACATCAGCAAAACTTTGCGGAAGTTCATAACAAAGCGTAAACAAAGTTATACAAGCACGTATGTACTATTTGATCTTCCTGAGCGGTTCTTGCTACATATTTAGTTAAATAACTCTGAGCTTTGCAGGTATTTGGAGTTCTAACTTATCTAATATCAATGTATACTATCTTATCAATACGACACAATCAAAACATCAGTGACACTTTGCGGAACTTCATAACAAAGCGTAAACAAAGTTATAGTATGCACGGATGTACTATTTGATCATCCTGAGCGGTTCTTGCTACATATTTAGTTAAATATCTCTGAGCTTTGCAGGTATTTTCAGTTCTACCTTATATAATATCATAGTATACTATCTTACCAATTGCGACGCAATCAAAACATCAGCGAAACATTGCGGAACTTCATAACAAAGCGTAAACAAAGTTATACTATGCACGGATGTACTATTTGATCATCCAGACTGGTTCTTGCTACATATTTAGTTAAATAACTCTGAAGTTTGCAGATAGTTGCAGTTCTATCTTATATAATATCAAAGTATACTATCTTACGAATACAACACATTCAAAACCTCAGCGAAACTGCGGAACTTTATAACAAAGCGTAAACAAAGTTATACTATGCACGGATGTACTATTTGATCATCCTGAGCGGTTCTGGATACATATTTTGCCAAATCAGTCTCAGGTTTGTAGGTAGTTACAGTTCTACCTTATATAATATCATAGTATACTATCTTACCAATACGACGCAATCAAAACATCAGCAAAACTTTGCGGAACTTCATAACAAAGCGTAAACAAAGTTATACTATGCACGGATGTACTATTTGATCATCCTGAGCGGTTCTTGCTACATATTTTGTTAAATAACTCTGAGGTCTGCAGGTATTTGCAGTTCTAACTTATCTAATATCAATGTATACTATCTTATCAATACGACGCAATCAAAACATCAGCAAAACTTTGCGGAAGTTCATAACAAAGCGTAAACAAAGTTATACAAGCACGTATGTACTATTTGATCATCCTGAGCGGTTCTTGCTACATATTTTGTTAAATAACTCTGAGGTGTGCAGGTATTTGCAGTTCTAACTTATCTAATATCAATTTATACTATCTTATCAATACGACGCAATCAAAACATCAGCAAAACTTTGCGGAAGTTCATAACAAAGCGTAAACAAAGTTATACTATGCACGGATGTACTATTTGATCATCCTGAGCGGTTCTTGCTACATATTTTGTTAAATAACTCTGAGGTCTGCAGGTATTTGCAGTTCTAACTTATCTAATATCAATGTATACTATCTTATCAATACGACGCAATCAAAACATCAGCAAAACTTTGCGGAAGTTCATAACAAAGCGTAAACAAAGTTATACGAGCACGTATGTACTATTTGATCTTCCTGAGCGGTTCTTGCTACATATTTAGTTAAATAACTCTGAGCTTTGCAGGTATTTGGAGTTCTAACTTATCTAATATCAATGTATACTATCTTATCAATACGACACAATCAAAACATCAGTGACACTTTGCGGAACTTCATAACAAAGCGTAAACAAAGTTATACAAGCACGTATGTACTATTTGATCTTCCTGAGCGGTTCTTGCTACATATTTAGTTAAATAACTCTGAGCTTTGCAGGTATTTTCAGTTCTACCTTATATAATATCATAGTATACTATCTTACCAATTGCGACGCAATCAAAACATCAGCAAAACTTTGCGGAAGTTCATAACAAAGCGTAAACAAAGTTATACTATGCACGGATGTACTATTTGATCATCCTGAGCGGTTCTTGCTACATATTTTGTTAAATAACTCTGAGGTCTGCAGGTATTTGCAGTTCTAACTTATCTAATATCAATGTATACTATCTTATCAATACGACGCAATCAAAACATCAGCAAAACTTTGCGGAAGTTCATAACAAAGCGTAAACAAAGTTATACAAGCACGTATGTACTATTTGATCATCCTGAGCGGTTCTTGCTACATATTTTGTTAAATAACTCTGAGGTGTGCAGGTATTTGCAGTTCTAACTTATCTAATATCAATTTATACTATCTTATCAATACGACGCAATCAAAACATCAGCAAAACTTTGCGGAAGTTCATAACAAAGCGTAAACAAAGTTATACTATGCACGGATGTACTATTTGATCATCCTGAGCGGTTCTTGCTACATATTTTGTTAAATAACTCTGAGGTCTGCAGGTATTTGCAGTTCTAACTTATCTAATATCAATGTATACTATCTTATCAATACGACGCAATCAAAACATCAGCAAAACTTTGCGGAAGTTCATAACAAAGCGTAAACAAAGTTATACAAGCACGTATGTACTATTTGATCTTCCTGAGCGGTTCTTGCTACATATTTAGTTAAATAACTCTGAGCTTTGCAGGTATTTGGAGTTCTAACTTATCTAATATCAATGTATACTATCTTATCAATACGACACAATCAAAACATCAGTGACACTTTGCGGAACTTCATAACAAAGCGTAAACAAAGTTATACAAGCACGTATGTACTATTTGATCTTCCTGAGCGGTTCTTGCTACATATTTAGTTAAATAACTCTGAGCTTTGCAGGTATTTTTTAGTTCTACCTTATATAATATCATAGTATACTATCTTACCAATTGCGACGCAATCAAAACATCAGCGAAACATTGCGGAACTTCATAACAAAGCGTAAACAAAGTTATACTATGCACGGATGTACTATTTGATCATCCTGAGCGGTTCTGGATACATATTTTGCCAAATCAGTCTCAGGTTTGTAGGTAGTTACAGTTCTACCTTATATAATATCATAGTATACTATCTTACCAATACGACGCAATCAAAACATCAGTGACACTTTGCGGAACTTCGTAACAAAGCGTAAACAAAGTTATACTCTGCACGTATGTACTATTTGATCATCCTGAGGGGTTCTTGCTACATATTTTGTTAAATAACACTGAGCTTTGCAGGTATTTTCAGTTCTACCTTATATAATATCAAAGTATACTATCTTATCAATACGACGCAATCAAAACCTCAGCGAAACTCTGCGGAACTTCATAACAAAGCGTGAAGAAAGTTATACTATGCACGGATGTACTATTTGATCATCCTGAGCGGTTCTTGCTACATATTTAGTTAAATATCTCTGAACTTGGCAGGTATTTTCAGTTCTACCTTATATAATATCATAGTATACTACCTTACCAATTGCGACGCAATCAAAACATCAGCGAATCATTGCGGAACTTCATAACAAAGCGTAAACAAAGTTATACTATGCACGTATGTACTATTTGATCATCCTGAGCGGTTCTGGATACATATTTTGCCAAATCACTCTCAGGTTTGTAAGTAGTTACAGTTCTACCTTATATAATATCATAGTATACTATCTTACCAATCCGACGCAATCAAAACATCAGTGACACTTTGCGGAACTTCGTAACAAAGCGTAAACAAAGTTATACTCTGCACGTATGTACTATTTGATCATCCTGAAGGGTTCTTGCTACATATTTAGTTAAATAACTCTGAGCTTTGCAGGTATATTCAGTTCTACCTTATATAATATCATAGTATACTATCTTACCAATACGACGCAATCAAAACATCAGTGACACTTTGCGGAACTTCGTAACAAAGGGTTAACAAAGTTATACTATGCACGGATGTACTATTTGATCATCCTGAGCGGTTCTTGCTACATATTTAGTTAAATATCTCTGAGCTTTGCAGGTATTTTCAGTTCTACCTTATATAATATCATAGTATACTATCTTATCAATACGTACGCCATCAAAACCTCAGCGAAACTTTGCAGAACTTCGTAACAAAGGGTTAACAAAGTTACACTATGCACGTATGTACTATTTGATCATCCTGAGCGGTTCTTGCTACATATTTTGTTAAATAACTCTGAGGTGTGCAGGTATTTGCAGTTCTAACTTATCTAATATCAATTTATACTATCTTATCAATACGACGCAATCAAAACATCAGCAAAACTTTGCGGAAGTTCATAACAAAGCGTAAACAAAGTTATACTATGCACGGATGTACTATTTGATCATCCTGAGCGGTTCTTGCTACATATTTTGTTAAATAACTCTGAGGTCTGCAGGTATTTGCAGTTCTAACTTATCTAATATCAATGTATACTATCTTATCAATACGACACAATCAAAACATCAGTGACACTTTGCGGAACTTCATAACAAAGCGTAAACAAAGTTATACAAGCACGTATGTACTATTTGATCTTCCTGAGCGGTTCTTGCTACATATTTAGTTAAATAACTCTGAGCTTTGCAGGTATTTTCAGTTCTACCTTATATAATATCATAGTATACTATCTTACCAATACGACACAATCAAAACATCAGTGACACTTTGCGGAACTTCATAACAAAGCGTAAACAAGGTTATACTATGCACGTATGTACTATTTGATCATCCTGAGCGGTTCTGGATACCTATTTTGCCAAATCACTCTCAGGTTTGTAGGTAGTTGAAGTTCTACCTTATATAATATCATAGTATACTATCTTACCAATACGACGCAATCAAAACATCAGCGAAACATTGCGGAACTTCATAATAAAGCGTAAACAAAGTTATACTATGCACGGAGGTACTATTTGATCATCCAGAGCGGTTCTTGCTACATATTTAGTTAAATAACTCTGAGCTTAGCAGGTATTTGCAGTCCTAACTTATATATTATCAAAGTATACTATCTTATCTATACGTACGCAATCAAAACCTCAACGATACTTTGCGGAACATCATAACAAAGCGTCAACAAAGTTATACTATGCACGTATGTACTATTTGATCATCCCTAGCGGTTCTTGCTACATATTTTGTTAAATAACTCTGAGCTTTGCAGGTATTTGCAGTTCTAACTTATATAATATCAAAGTGTACTAGCTTATCAATACGACGCAATCAAAACCTCAGCGAAACTCTGCGGAACTTCGTAACAAAGGGTTAACAAAGTTATACTATGCACGGATGTACTATTTGATCATCCTGAGCGGTTCTTGCTACATATTTAGTTAAATATCTCTGAGCTTTGCAGGTATTTTCAGTTCTACCTTATATAATATCATAGTATACTATCTTATCAATACGTACGCCATCAAAACCTCAGCGAAACTTTGCAGAACTTCGTAACAAAGGGTTAACAAAGTTACACTATGCACGTATGTACTATTTGATCATCCTGAGCGGTTCTTGCTACATATTTTGTTAAATAACTCTGAGGTGTGCAGGTATTTGCAGTTCTAACTTATCTAATATCAATTTATACTATCTTATCAATACGACGCAATCAAAACATCAGCAAAACTTTGCGGAAGTTCATAACAAAGCGTAAACAAAGTTATACTATGCACGGATGTACTATTTGATCATCCTGAGCGGTTCTTGCTACATATTTTGTTAAATAACTCTGAGGTCTGCAGGTATTTGCAGTTCTAACTTATCTAATATCAATGTATACTATCTTATCAATACGACGCAATCAAAACATCAGCAAAACTTTGCGGAAGTTCATAACAAAGCGTAAACAAAGTTATACAAGCACGTATGTACTATTTGATCTTCCTGAGCGGTTCTTGCTACATATTTAGTTAAATAACTCTGAGCTTTGCAGGTATTTGGAGTTCTAACTTATCTAATATCAATGTATACTATCTTATCAATACGACACAATCAAAATATCAGTGACACTTTGCGGAACTTCATAACAAAGCGTAAACAAAGTTATACAAGCACGTATGTACTATTTGATCTTCCTGAGCGGTTCTTGCTACATATTTAGTTAAATAACTCTGAGCTTTGCAGGTATTTTCAGTTCTACCTTATATAATATCATAGTATACTATCTTACCAATACGACACAATCAAAACATCAGTGACACTTTGCGGAACTTCATAACAAAGCGTAAACAAGGTTATACTATGCACGTATGTACTATTTGATCATCCTGAGCGGTTCTGGATACCTATTTTGCCAAATCACTCTCAGGTTTGTAGGTAGTTGAAGTTCTACCTTATATAATATCATAGTACAGTATCTTACCAATACGACGCTATCCAAACCTCAGCGAAACTTTGCGGAAGATCATAACAAAGCGTAAACAAAGTTATAGTATGCACGGATGTACTATATGATCAACCTGAGCGGTTCTTGCTACATATTTAGTTAAATAACTCTGAGCTTTGCAGGTATTTTCAGTTCTACCTTATATAATATCATAGTATACTATCTTACCAATTGCGATGCAATCAAAACATCAGCGAAACATTGCGGAACTTCATAACAAAGCGTAAACAAAGTTATACTATGCACGGATGTACTATTTGATCATCCAGACTGGTTCTTGCTACATATTTAGTTAAATAACTCTGAAGTTTGCAGATAGTTGCAGTTCTATCTTATATAATATCAAAGTATACTATCTTACGAATACAACACATTCAAAACCTCAGCGAAACTGCGGAACTTTATAACAAAGCGTAAACAAAGTTATACTATGCACGGATGTACTATTTGATCATCCTGAGCGGTTCTGGATACATATTTTGCCAAATCAGTCTCAGGTTTGTAGGTAGTTACAGTTCTACCTTATATAATATCATAGTATACTATCTTACCAATACGACGCAATCAAAACATCAGCAAAACTTTGCGGAAGTTCATAACAAAGCGTAAACAAAGTTATACTATGCACGGATGTACTATTTGATCATCCTGAGCGGTTCTTGCTACATATTTTGTTAAATAACTCTGAGGTCTGCAGGTATTTGCAGTTCTAACTTATCTAATATCAATGTATACTATCTTATCAATACGACGCAATCAAAACATCAGCAAAACTTTGCGGAAGTTCATAACAAAGCGTAAACAAAGTTATACAAGCACGTATGTACTATTTGATCATCCTGAGCGGTTCTTGCTACATATTTTGTTAAATAACTCTGAGCGTTGCAGGTATTTGCAGTTCTAACTTATATAATATCAAAGTATACTATCTTATCAATACGACGAAATAAAAAACCTCAGCGAAACTCTGCGGAACTTCATAACAAAGCGTAAAAAAAGTTATGCTATGCTCGGATGTACTATTTGATCATCCTGAGCGGTTCTGGATACATATTTTGCCAAATCACTCTCAGGTTTGTAGGTAGTTACAGTTCTACCTAATATAATATCATAGTATACTATCTTACCAATACGACGCAATTAAAACATCAGCGAAACATTGCGGAACTTCATAATAAAGCGTAAACAAAGTTATACTATGCACGTATGTACTATTTGATCATCCCTAGCGGTTCTTGCTACATATTTTGTTAAATAACTCTGAGCTTTGCAGGTATTTGCAGTTCTAACTTATATAATATCAAAGTGTACTAGCTTATCAATACGACGCAATCAAAACCTCAGCGAAACTCTGCGGAACTTCGTAACAAAGGGTTAACAAAGTTATACTATGCACGGATGTACTATTTGATCATCCTGAGCGGTTCTTGCTACATATTTAGTTAAATATCTCTGAGCTTTGCAGGTATTTTCAGTTCTACCTTATATAATATCATAGTATACTATCTTATCAATACGTACGCCATCAAAACCTCAGCGAAACTTTGCAGAACTTCGTAACAAAGGGTTAACAAAGTTACACTATGCACGTATGTACTATTTGATCATCCTGAGCGGTTCTTGCTACATATTTTGTTAAATAACTCTGAGGTGTGCAGGTATTTGCAGTTCTAACTTATCTAATATCAATTTATACTATCTTATCAATACGACGCAATCAAAACATCAGCAAAACTTTGCGGAAGTTCATAACAAAGCGTAAACAAAGTTATACTATGCACGGATGTACTATTTGATCATCCTGAGCGGTTCTTGCTACATATTTTGTTAAATAACTCTGAGGTCTGCAGGTATTTGCAGTTCTAACTTACCTAATATCAATGTATACTATCTTATCAATACGACGCAATCAAAACATCAGCAAAACTTTGCGGAAGTTCATAACAAAGCGTAAACAAAGTTATACAAGCACGTATGTACTATTTGATCTTCCTGAGCGGTTCTTGCTACATATTTAGTTAAATAACTCTGAGCTTTGCAGGTATTTGGAGTTCTAACTTATCTAATATCAATGTATACTATCTTATCAATACGACACAATCAAAACATCAGTGACACTTTGCGGAACTTCATAACAAAGCGTAAACAAAGTTATACAAGCACGTATGTACTATTTGATCTTCCTGAGCGGTTCTTGCTACATATTTAGTTAAATAACTCTGAGCTTTGCAGGTATTTTCAGTTCTACCTTATATAATATCGTAGTATACTATCTTACCAATACGACACAATCAAAACATCAGTGACACTTTGCGGAACTTCATAACAAAGCGTAAACAAGGTTATACTATGCACGTATGTACTATTTGATCATCCTGAGCGGTTCTGGATACCTATTTTGCCAAATCACTCTCAGGTTTGTAGGTAGTTGAAGTTCTACCTTATATAATATCATAGTACAGTATCTTACCAATACGACGCTATCCAAACCTCAGCGAAACTTTGCGGAAGATCATAACAAAGCGTAAACAAAGTTATAGTATGCACGGATGTACTCTTTGATCATCCTGAGCGGTTCTTGCTACATATTTAGTTAAATATCTCTGAGCTTTGCAGGTATTTTCAGTTCTACCTTATATAATATCATAGTATACTATCTTACCAATTGCGACGCAATCAAAACATCAGCGAAACATTGCGGAACTTCATAACAAAGCGTAAACAAAGTTATACTATGCACGGATGTACTATTTGATCATCCAGACTGGTTCTTGCTACATATTTAGTTAAATAACTCTGAGGTTTGCAGATAGTTGCAGTTCTATCTTATATAATATCAAAGTATACTATCTTACGAATACAACACATTCAAAACCTCAGCGAAACTGCGGAACATTATAACAAAGCGTAAACAAAGTTATACTATGCACGGATGTACTATTTGATCATCCTGAGCGGTTCTGGATACATATTTTGCCAAATCAGTCTCAGGTTTGTAGGTAGTTACAGTTCTACCTTATATAATATCATAGTATACTATCTTACCAATACGACGCAATCAAAACATCAGCAAAACTTTGCGGAAGTTCATAACAAAGCGTAAACAAAGTTATACTATGCACGGATGTACTATTTGATCATCCTGAGCGGTTCTTGCTACATATTTTGTTAAATAACTCTGAGGTCTGCAGGTATTTGCAGTTCTAACTTATCTAATATCAATGTATACTATCTTATCAATACGACGCAATCAAAACATCAGCAAAACTTTGCGGAAGTTCATAACAAAGCGTAAACAAAGTTATACAAGCACGTATGTACTATTTGATCTTCCTGAGCGGTTCTTGCTACATATTTAGTTAAATAACTCTGAGCTTTGCAGGTATTTGGAGTTCTAACTTATCTAATATCAATGTATACTATCTTATCAATACGACACAATCAAAACATCAGTGACACTTTGCGGAACTTCATAACAAAGCGTAAACAAAGTTATACAAGCACGTATGTACTATTTGATCTTCCTGAGCGGTTCTTGCTACATATTTAGTTAAATAACTCTGAGCTTTGCAGGTATTTTCAGTTCTACCTTATATAATATCATAGTATACTATCTTACCAATACGACACAATCAAAACATCAGTGACACTTTGCGGAACTTCATAACAAAGCGTAAACAAGGTTATACTATGCACGTATGTACTATTTGATCATCCTGAGCGGTTCTGGATACCTATTTTGCCAAATCACTCTCAGGTTTGTAGGTAGTTGAAGTTCTACCTTATATAATATCATAGTACAGTATCTTACCAATACGACGCTATCCAAACCTCAGCGAAACTTTGCGGATGATCATAACAAAGCGTAAACAAAGTTATAGTATGCACGGATGTACTATTTGATCATCCTGAGCGGTTCTTGCTACATATTTAGTTAAATATCTCTGAGCTTTGCAGGTATTTTCAGTTCTACCTTATATAATATCATAGTATACTATCTTACCAATTGCGACGCAATCAAAACATCAGCGAAACATTGCGGAACTTCATAACAAAGCGTAAACAAAGTTATACTATGCACGGATGTACTATTTGATCATCCAGACTGGTTCTTGCTACATATTTAGTTAAATAACTCTGAGGTTTGCAGATAGTTGCAGTTCTATCTTATATAATATCAAAGTATACTATCTTACGAATACAACACATTCAAAACCTCAGCGAAACTGCGGAACTTTATAACAAAGCGTAAACAAAGTTATACTATGCACGGATGTACTATTTGATCATCCTGAGCGGTTCTGGATACATATTTTGCCAAATCAGTCTCAGGTTTGTAGGTAGTTACAGTTCTACCTTATATAATATCATAGTATACTATCTTACCAATACGACGCAATCAAAACATCAGTGACACTTTGCGGAACTTCGTAACAAAGCGTAAACAAAGTTATACTCTGCACGTATGTACTATTTGATCATCCTGAAGGGTTCTTGCTACATATTTAGTTAAATAACTCTGAGCTTTGCAGGTATTTTCAGTTCTACCTTATATAATATCATAGTATACTATCTTACCAATACGACGCAATCAAAACATCAGTGACACTTTGCGGAACTTCATACCAAAGCGTAAACAAAGTTATACTATGCACGGATGTACTATTTGATCATCCTGAGCGGTTCTGGATACATATTTTGCCAAATCACTCTCAGGTTTGTAAGTAGTTACAGTTCTACCTTATATAATACCAAAGTATAGTATCTTATCAATACGACGCAATCAAAACCTCAGCGAAACTCTGCGAAACTTCATAACAAAGCGTGAACAAAGTTATACTATGCACGGATGTACTATTTGATCATCCTGAGCGGTTCTTGCTACATATTTAGTTAAATATCTCTGAACTTTGCAGGTATTTTCAGTTCTACCTTATATAATATCATAGTATACTATCTTACCAATTGCGACGCAATCAAAACATCAGCGAATCATTGCGTAACTTCATAACAAAGCGTAAACAAAGTTATACTATGCACGGATGTACTATTTGATCATCCTGAGCGGTTCTGGATACATATTTTGCCAAATCACTCTCAGGTTTGTAGGTAGTTACAGTTCTACCTTATATAATATCATAGTATACTATCTTACCAATACGACGCAATCAAAACATCAGTGACACTTTGCGGAACTTCGTAACAAAGCGTAAACAAAGTTATACTCTGCACGTATGTACTATTTGATCATCCTGAGGGGTTCTTGCTACATATTTTGTTAAATAACACTGAGCTTTGCAGGTATTTTCAGTTCTACCTTATATAATATCAAAGTATACTATCTTATCAATACGACGCAATCAAAACCTCAGCGAAACTCTGCGGAACTTCATAACAAAGCGTGAACAAAGTTATACTATGCACGGATGTACTATTTGATCATCCTGAGCGGTTCTTGCTACATATTTAGTTAAATATCTCTGAACTTTGCAGGTATTTTCAGTTCTAACTTATATAATATCAAAGTATACTATCTTACGAATACAACACATTCAAAACCTCAGCGAAACTGCGGAACTTTATAACAAAGCGTAAACAAAGTTATACTATGCACGGATGTACTATTTGATCATCCTGAGCGGTTCTGGATACATATTTTGCCAAATCACTCTCAGGTTTGTAGGTACTTACAGTTCTACCTTATATAATATCATAGTATACTATCTTACCAATACGACGCAATCAAAACATCAGTGACACTTTGCGGAACTTCGTAACAAAGCGTAAACAAAGTTATACTCTGCACGTATGTACTATTTGATCATCCTGAGGGGTTCTTGCTACATATTTTGTTAAATAACACTGAGCTTTGCAGGTATTTTCAGTTCTACCTTATATAATATCAAAGTATACTATCTTATCAATACGAGGCAATCAAAACCTCAGCGAAACTCTGCGGAACTTCATAACAAAGCGTAAACAAAGTTATACTATGCACGGATGTACTATTTGATCATCCAGACCGGTTCTTGCTACATATTTAGTTAAATAACTCTGAGGTTTGCAGATAGTTGCAGTTCTATCTTATATAATATCAAAGTATACTATCTTACGAATACAACACATTCAAAACCTCAGCGAAACTGCGGAACTTCATAACAAATCGTAAACAAAGTTATACTATGCACGGATGTACTATTTGATCATCCTGAGCGGTTCTGGATACATATTTTGCCAAATCACTCTCAGGTTTGTAGGTAGTTACAGTTCTACCTAATATAATATAATAGTATACTATCTTACCAATACGACGCAATTAAAACATCAGCGACACTTTGCGGAATTTCATAAGAAAGCGAGAACAAAGTTATACTATGCACGGATGTACTATTTCATCATCCAGAGCGGTTCTTTCTACATATTTAGTTAAATAACTCTGAGCATTGCAGGTAGTTGCAGTTCTATCTTACATAATATCAAAGTATACCACCTTACCAATTGCGACGCAATCAAAACATCAGCGAAACATTGCGGAACTTCATAATAAAGCGTAAACAAAGTTATACTATGCACGTATGTACTATTTGATCATCCAGAGCGGTTCTTGCTACATATTTTGTTAAATAACTCTGAGGTCTGCAGGTATTTGCAGTTCTAACTTATCTAATATCAATGTATACTATCTTATCAATACGACGCAATCAAAACATCAGCAAAACTTTGCGGAAGTTCATAACAAAGCGTAAACAAAGTTATACAAGCACGTATGTACTATTTGATCTTCCTGAGCGGTTCTTGCTACATATTTAGTTAAATAACTCTGAGCTTTGCAGGTATTTGCAGTTCTAACTTATCTAATATCAATGTATACTATCTTATCAATACGACGCAATCAAAACATCAGCAAAACTTTGCGGAAGTTCATAACAAAGCGTAAACAAAGTTATACTATGCACGGATGTACTATTTGATCATCCTGAGCGGCTCTTGCTACATATTTTGTTAAATAACTCTGAGGTCTGCAGGTATTTGCAGTTCTAACTTATATAATATCATAGTATACTATCTTACCAATACGACGCAATCAAAACATCAGTGACACTTTGCGGAACTTCATAACAAAGCGTAAACAAAGTTATACAAGCACGTATGTACTATTTGATCATCCAGACTGGTTCTTGCTACATATTTAGTTAAATAACTCTGAGCTTTGCAGGTATTTTCAGTTCTATCTTATATAATATCAAAGTATACTATCTTACGAATACAACACATTCAAAACCTCAGCGAAACTGCGGAACTTTATAACAAAGCGTAAACAAAGTTATACTATGCACGGATGTACTATTTGATCATCCTTAGCGGTTCTGGATTCATATTTTGCCAAATCACTCTCAGGTTTGTAGGTATTTGCAGTTCTAACTTATATAATATCATAGTATACTATCTTACCAATACGACGCAATCAAAACATCAGTGACACTTTGCGGAACTTCATAACAAAGCGTAAACAAAGTTATACAAGCACGTATGTACTATTTGATCTTCCTGAGCGGTTCTTGCTACATATTTAGTTAAATAACTCTGAGCTTTGCAGGTATTTTCAGTTCTACCTTATACAATATCATAGTATACTATCTTACCAATACAACACATTCAAAACCTCAGCGAAACTGCGGAACTTTATAACAAAGCGTAAACAAAGTTATACTATGCACGGATGTACTATTTGATCATCCTGAGCGGTTCTGGATACCTATTTTGCCAAATCACTCTCAGGTTTGTAGGTAGTTGAAGTTCTACCTTATATAATATCATAGTACAGTATCTTACCAATACGACGCCATCCAAACCTCAGCGAAACTTTGCGGAAGATCATAACAAAGCGTAAACAAAGTTATACTCTGCACGTATGTACTATTTGATCATCCTGAGGGGTTCTTGCTACATATTTTGTTAAATAACACTGAGCTTTGCAGGTATTTTCAGTTCTACCTTATATAATATCAAAGTATACTATCTTATCAATACGACGGAATCAAAACCTCAGCGAAACTCTGCGGAACTTCATAACAAAGCGTGAACAAAGTTATACTATGCACGGATGTACTATTTGATCATCCTGAGCGGTTCTTGCTACATATTTAGTTAAATATCTCTGAACTTTGCAGGTATTTTCAGTTCTACCTTATATAATATCATAGTATACTACCTTACCAATTGCGACGCAATCAAAACATCAGCGAATCATTGCGGAACTTCATAACAAAGCGTAAACAAAGTTATACTATGCACGGATGTACTATTTGATCATCCTGAGCGGTTCTGGATACATATTTTGCCAAATCACTCTCAGGTTTGTAAGTAGTTACAGTTCTACCTTATATAATATCATAGTATACTATCTTACCAATCCGACGCAATCAAAACATCAGTGACACTTTGCGGAACTTCGTAACAAAGCGTAAACAAAGTTATACTCTGCACGTATGTACTATTTGATCATCCTGAAGGGTTCTTGCTACATATTTAGTTAAATAACTCTGAGCTTTGCAGGTATTTTCAGTTCTACCTTATATAATATCATAGTATACTATCTTACCAATGCGACGCAATCAAAACATCAGTGACACTTTGCGGAACTTCATACCAAAGCGTAAACAAAGTTATACTATGCACGTATGTACTATTTGATCATCCTGAGCGGTTCTTGCTACATATTTTGTTAAATAACTCTGAGCGTTGCAGGTATTTGCAGTTCTAACTTATATAATATCAAAGTATACTATCTTATCAATACGACGAAATAAAAAACCTCAGCGAAACTCTGCGGAACTTCATAACAAAGCGTAAAAAAAGTTATGCTATGCTCGGATGTACTATTTGATCATCCTGAGCGGTTCTGGATACATATTTTGCCAAATCACTCTCAGGTTTGTAGGTAGTTACAGTTCTACCTAATATAATATCATAGTATACTATCTTACCAATACGACGCAATTAAAACATCAGCGAAACATTGCGGAACTTCATAATAAAGCGTAAACAAAGTTATACTATGCACGTATGTACTATTTGATCATCCCTAGCGGTTCTTGCTACATATTTTGTTAAATAACTCTGAGCTTTGCAGGTATTTGCAGTTCTAACTTATATAATATCAAAGTGTACTAGCTTATCAATACGACGCAATCAAAACCTCAGCGAAACTCTGCGGAACTTCGTAACAAAGGGTTAACAAAGTTATACTATGCACGGATGTACTATTTGATCATCCTGAGCGGTTCTGGATACCTATTTTGCCAAATCACTCTCAGGTTTGTAGGTAGTTGAAGTTCTACCTTATATAATATCATAGTACAGTATCTTACCAATACGACGCCATCCAAACCTCAGCGAAACTTTGCGGAAGATCATAACAAAGCGTAAACAAAGTTATAGTATGCACGGATGTACTATTTGATCATCCTGAGCGGTTCTTGCTACATATTTAGTTAAATATCTCTGAGCTTTGCAGGTATTTTCAGTTCTACCTTTTATAATTTCATAGTATACTATCTTACCAATTGCGACGCAATCAAAACATCAGCGAAACATTGCGGAACTTCATAACAAAGCGTAAACAAAGTTATACTATGCACGGATGTACTATTTGATCATCCAGACTGGTTCTTGCTACATATTTAGTTAAATAACTCTGAGGTTTGCAGATAGTTGCAGTTCTATCTTATATAATATCAAAGTATACTATCTTACGAATACAACACATTCAAAGCCTCAGCGAAACTGCGGAACTTTATAACAAAGCGTAAACAAAGTTATACTATGCACGGATGTACTATTTGATCATCCTTAGCGGTTCTGGATACATATTTTGCCAAATCACTCTCAGGTTTGTAGGTATTTGCAGTTCTAACTTATATAATATCATAGTATACTATCTTACCAATACGACGCAATCAAAACATCAGTGACACTTTGCGGAACTTCATAACAAAGCGTAAACAAAGTTATACAAGCACGTATGTACTATTTGATCTTCCTGAGCGGTTCTTGCTACATATTTTGTTAAATAACTCTGAGGTGTGCAGGTATTTGCAGTTCTAACTTATCTAATATCAATTTATACTATCTTATCAATACGACGCTATCAAAACATCAGCAAAACTTTGCGGAAGTTCATAACAAAGCGTAAACAAAGTTATACTATGAACGGATGTACTATTTGATCATCCTGAGCGGTTCTTGCTACATATTTTGTTAAATAACTGTGAGGTCTGCAGGTATTTGCAGTTCTAACTTATCTAATATCAATGTATACTATCTTATCAATACGACGCAATCAAAACATCAGCAAAACTTTGCGAAAGTTCATAACAAAGCGTAAACAAAGTTATACAAGCACGTATGTACTATTTGATCTTCCTGAGCGGTTCTTGCTACATATTTAGTTAAATAACTCTGAGCTTTGCAGGTATTTGGAGTTCTAACTTATCTAATATCAATGTATACTATCTTATCAATACGACACAATCAAAACATCAGTGACACTTTGCGGAACTTCATAACAAAGCGTAAACAAAGTTATACAAGCACGTATGTACTATTTGATCTTCCTGAGAGGTTCTTGCTAGATATTTAGTTAAATAACTCTGAGCTTTGCAGGTATTTTCAGTTCTACCTTATATAATATCATAGTATACTATCTTACCAATACGACACAATCAAAACATCAGTGACACTTTGCGGAACTTCATAACAATGCGTAAACAAGGTTATACTATGCACGTATGTACTATTTGATCATCCTGAGCGGTTCTGGATACCTATTTTGCCAAATCACTCTCAGGTTTGTAGGTAGTTGAAGTTCTACCTTATATAATATCATAGTACAGTATCTTACCAATACGACGCTATCCAAACCTCAGCGAAACTTTGCGGAAGATCATAACAAAGCGTAAACAAAGTTATAGTATGCACGGATGTACTATTTGATCATCCTGAGCGGTTCTTGCTACATATTTAGTTAAATATCTCTGAGCTTTGCAGGTATTTTCAGTTCTACCTTATATAATATCATAGTATACTATCTTACCAATTGCGACGCAATCAAAACATCAGCGAAACATTGCGGAACTTCATAACAAAGCGTAAACAAAGTTATACTATGCACGGATGTACTATTTGATCATCCAGACTGGTTCTTGCTACATATTTAGTTAAATAACTCTGAGGTTTGCAGATAGTTGCAGTTCTATCTTATATAATATCAAAGTATACTATCTTACGAATACAACACATTCAAAACCTCAGCGAAACTGCGGAACTTTATAACAAAGCGTAAACAAAGTTATACTATGCACGGATGTACTATTTGATCATCCTGAGCGGTTCTGGATACATATTTTGCCAAATCAGTCTCAGGTTTGTAGGTAGTTACAGTTCTACCTTATATAATATCATAGTATACTATCTTACCAATACGACGCAATCAAAACATCAGTGACACTTTGCGGAACTTCGTAACAAAGCGTAAACAAAGTTATACTCTGCACGTATGTACTATTTGATCATCCTGAGGGGTTCTTGCTACATATTTTGTTAAATAACACTGAGCTTTGCAGGTATTTTCAGTTCTACCTTATATAATATCAAAGTATACTTTCTTATCAATACGACGCAATCAAAACCTCAGCGAAACTCTGCGGAACTTCATAACAAAGCGTGAACAAAGTTATACTATGCACGGATGTACTATTTGATCATCCTGAGCGGTTCTTGCTACATATTTAGTTAAATATCTCTGAACTTTGCAGGTATTTTCAGTTCTACCTTATATAATATCATAGTATACTACCTTACCAATTGCGACGCAATCAAAACATCAGCGAATCATTGCGGAACTTCATAACAAAGCGTAAACAAAGTTATACTATGCACGGATGTACTATTTGATCATCCTGAGCGGTTCTGGATACATATTTTGCCAAATCACTCTCAGGTTTGTAAGTAGTTACAGTTCTACCTTATATAATACCAAAGTATACTATCTTATCAATACGACGCAATCAAAACCTCAGCGAAACTCTGCGGAACTTCATAACAAAGCGTGAACAAAGTTATACTATGCACGGATGTACTATTTGATCATCCTGAGCGGTTCTTGCTACATATTTAGTTAAATATCTCTGAACTTTGCAGGTATTTTCAGTTCTACCTTATATAACATCATAGTATACTATCTTACCAATTGCGACGCAATCAAAACATCAGCGAATCATTGCGTAACTTCATAACAAAGCGTAAACAAAGTTATACTATGCACGGATGTACTATTTGATCATCCTGAGCGGTTCTGGATACATATTTTGCCAAATCACTCTCAGGTTTGTAGGTAGTTACAGTTCTACCTTATATAATATCATAGTATACTATCTTACCAATACGACGCAATCAAAACATCAGTGACACTTTGCGGAACTTCGTAACAAAGCGTAAACAAAGTTATACTCTGCACGTATGTACTATTTGATCATCCTGAGGGGTTCTTGCTACATATTTTTTTAAATAACACTGAGCTTTGCAGGTATTTTCAGTTCTACCTTATATAATATCAAAGTATACTATCTTATCAATACGACGCAATCAAAACCTCAGCGAAACTCTGCGGAACTTCATAACAAAGCGTAAACAAAGTTATACTATGCACGGATGTACTATTTGATCATCCAGACCGGTTCTTGCTACATATTTAGTTAAATAACTCTGAGGTTTGCAGATAGTTGCAGTTCTATCTTATATAATATCAAAGTATACTATCTTACGAATACAACACATTCAAAACCTCAGCGAAACTGCGGAACTTCATAACAAAGCGTAAAAAAAAAAGTTATACTATGCTCGGATGTACTATTTGATCATCCTGAGCGGTTCTGGATACATATTTTGCCAAATCACTCTCAGGTTTGTAGGTAGTTACAGTTCTACCTAATATAATATAATAGTATACTATCTTACCAATACGACGCAATTAAAACATCAGCGACACTTTGCGGAATTTCATAAGAAAGCGAGAACAAAGTTATACTATGCACGGATGTACTATTTCATCATCCAGAGCGGTTCTTTCTACATATTTAGTTAAATAACTCTGAGCATTGCAGGTAGTTGCAGTTCTATCTTACATAATATCAAAGTATACCACCTTACCAATTGCGACGCAATCAAAACATCAGCGAAACATTGCGGAACTTCATAATAAAGCGTAAACAAAGTTATACTATGCACGTATGTACTATTTGATCATCCTGAGCGGTTCTTGCTACATATTTTGTTAAATAACTCTGAGCGTTGCAGGTATTTGCAGTTCTAACTTATATAATATCAAAGTATACTATCTTATCAATACGACGAAATAAAAAACCTCAGCGAAACTCTGCGGAACTTCATAACAAAGCGTAAAAAAAGTTATGCTATGCTCGGATGTACTATTTGATCATCCTGAGCGGTTCTGGATACATATTTTGCCAAATCACTCTCAGGTTTGTAGGTAGTTACAGTTCTACCTAATATAATATCATAGTATACTATCTTACCAATACGACGCAATTAAAACATCAGCGAAACATTGCGGAACTTCATAATAAAGCGTAAACAAAGTTATACTATGCACGTATGTACTATTTGATCATCCCTAGCGGTTCTTGCTACATATTTTGTTAAATAACTCTGAGCTTTGCAGGTATTTGCAGTTCTAACTTATATAATATCAAAGTGTACTAGCTTATCAATACGACGCAATCAAAACCTCAGCGAAACTCTGCGGAACTTCGTAACAAAGGGTTAACAAAGTTATACTATGCACGGATGTACTATTTGATCATCCTGAGCGGTTCTGGATACCTATTTTGCCAAATCACTCTCAGGTTTGTAGGTAGTTGAAGTTCTACCTTATATAATATCATAGTACAGTATCTTACCAATACGACGCCATCCAAACCTCAGCGAAACTTTGCGGAAGATCATAACAAAGCGTAAACAAAGTTATACTATGCACGGATGTACTATTTGATCATCCAGACTGGTTCTTGCTACATATTTAGTTAAATAACTCTGAGGTTTGCAGATAGTTGCAGTTCTATCTTATATAATATCAAAGTATACTATCTTACCAATTGCGACGCAATCAAAACATCAGCGAAACATTGCGGAACTTCATAACAAAGCGTAAACAAAGTTATACTATGCACGGATGTACTATTTGATCATCCAGACTGGTTCTTGCTACATATTTAGTTAAATAACTCTGAGGTTTGCAGATAGTTGCAGTTCTATCTTATATAATATCAAAGTATACTATCTTACGAATACAACACATTCAAAACCTCAGCGAAACTGCGGAACTTTATAACAAAGCGTAAACAAAGTTATACTATGCACGGATGTACTATTTGATCATCCTTAGCGGTTCTAGATACATATTTTGCCAAATCACTCTCAGGTTTGTAGGTATTTGCAGTTCTAACTTATATAATATCATAGTATACTATCTTACCAATACGACGCAATCAAAACATCAGTGACACTTTGCGGAACTTCATAACAAAGCGTAAACAAAGTTATACAAGCACGTATGTACTATTTGATCTTCCTGAGCGGTTCTTGCTACATATTTTGTTAAATAACTCTGAGGTGTGCAGGTATTTGCAGTTCTAACTTATCTAATATCAATTTATACTATCTTATCAATACGACGCTATCAAAACATCAGCAAAACTTTGCGGAAGTTCATAACAAAGCGTAAACAAAGTTATACTATGCACGGATGTACTATTTGATCATCCTGAGCGGTTCTTGCTACATATTTTGTTAAATAACTGTGAGGTCTGCAGGTATTTGCAGTTCTAACTTATCTAATATCAATGTATACTATCTTATCAATACGACGCAATCAAAACATCAGCAAAACTTTGCGAAAGTTCATAACAAAGCGTAAACAAAGTTATACAAGCACGTATGTACTATTTGATCTTCCTGAGCGGTTCTTGCTACATATTTAGTTAAATAACTCTGAGCTTTGCAGGTATTTGGAGTTCTAACTTATCTAATATCAATGTATACTATCTTATCAATACGACACAATCAAAACATCAGTGACACTTTGCGGAACTTCATAACAAAGCGTAAACAAAGTTATACAAGCACGTATGTACTATTTGATCTTCCTGAGAGGTTCTTGCTAGATATTTAGTTAAATAACTCTGAGCTTTGCAGGTATTTTCAGTTCTACCTTATATAATATCATAGTATACTATCTTACCAATACGACACAATCAAAACATCAGTGACACTTTGCGGAACTTCATAACAATGCGTAAACAAGGTTATACTATGCACGTATGTACTATTTGATCATCCTGAGCGGTTCTGGATACCTATTTTGCCAAATCACTCTCAGGTTTGTAGGTAGTTGAAGTTCTACCTTATATAATATCATAGTACAGTATCTTACCAATACGACGCTATCCAAACCTCAGCGAAACTTTGCGGAAGATCATAACAAAGCGTAAACAAAGTTATAGTATGCACGGATGTACTATTTGATCATCCTGAGCGGTTCTTGCTACATATTTAGTTAAATATCTCTGAGCTTTGCAGGTATTTTCAGTTCTACCTTATATAATATCATAGTATACTATCTTACCAATTGCGACGCAATCAAAACATCAGCGAAACATTGCGGAACTTCATAACAAAGCGTAAACAAAGTTATACTATGCACGGATGTACTATTTGATCATCCAGACTGGTTCTTGCTACATATTTAGTTGAATAACTCTGAGGTTTGCAGATAGTTGCAGTTCTATCTTATATAATATCAAAGTATACTATCTTACGAATACAACACATTCAAAACCTCAGCGAAACTGCGGAACTTTATAACAAAGCGTAAACAAAGTTATACTATGCACGGATGTACTATTTGATCATCCTGAGCGGTTCTGGATACATATTTTGCCAAATCAGTCTCAGGTTTGTAGGTAGTTACAGTTCTACCTTATATAATATCATAGTATACTATCTTACCAATACGACGCAATCAAAACATCAGTGACACTTTGCGGAACTTCGTAACAAAGCGTAAACAAAGTTATACTCTGCACGTATGTACTATTTGATCATCCTGAGGGGTTCTTGCTACATATTTTGTTAAATAACACTGAGCTTTGCAGGTATTTTCAGTTCTACCTTATATAATATCAAAGTATACTTTCTTATCAATACGACGCAATCAAAACCTCAGCGAAACTCTGCGGAACTTCATAACAAAGCGTGAACAAAGTTATACTATGCACGGATGTACTATTTGATCATCCTGAGCGGTTCTTGCTACATATTTAGTTAAATATCTCTGAACTTTGCAGGTATTTTCAGTTCTACCTTATATAATATCATAGTATACTACCTTACCAATTGCGACGCAATCAAAACATCAGCGAATCATTGCGGAACTTCATAACAAAGCGTAAACAAAGTTATACTATGCACGGATGTACTATTTGATCATCCTGAGCGGTTCTGGATACATATTTTGCCAAATCACTCTCAGGTTTGTAAGTAGTTACAGTTCTACCTTATATAATACCAAAGTATACTATCTTATCAATACGACGCAATCAAAACCTCAGCGAAACTCTGCGGAACTTCATAACAAAGCGTGAACAAAGTTATACTATGCACGGATGTACTATTTGATCATCCTGAGCGGTTCTTGCTACATATTTAGTTAAATATCTCTGAACTTTGCAGGTATTTTCAGTTCTACCTTATATAATATCATAGTATACTATCTTACCAATTGCGACGCAATCAAAACATCAGCGAATCATTGCGTAACTTCATAACAAAGCGTAAACAAAGTTATACTATGCACGGATGTACTATTTGATCATCCTGAGCGGTTCTGGATACATATTTTGCCAAATCACTCTCAGGTTTGTAGGTAGTTACAGTTCTACCTTATATAATATCATAGTATACTATCTTACCAATACGACGCAATCAAAACATCAGTGACACTTTGCGGAACTTCGTAACAAAGCGTAAACAAAGTTATACTCTGCACGTATGTACTATTTGATCATCCTGAGGGGTTCTTGCTACATATTTTTTTAAATAACACTGAGCTTTGCAGGTATTTTCAGTTCTACCTTATATAATATCAAAGTATACTATCTTATCAATACGACGCAATCAAAACCTCAGCGAAACTCTGCGGAACTTCATAACAAAGCGTAAACAAAGTTATACTATGCACGGATGTACTATTTGATCATCCAGACCGGTTCTTGCTACATATTTAGTTAAATAACTCTGAGGTTTGCAGATAGTTGCAGTTCTATCTTATATAATATCAAAGTATACTATCTTACGAATACAACACATTCAAAACCTCAGCGAAACTGCGGAACTTCATAACAAATCGTAAACAAAGTTATACTATGCACGGATGTACTATTTGATCATCCTGAGCGGTTCTGGATACATATTTTGCCAAATCACTCTCAGGTTTGTAGGTAGTTACAGTTCTACCTAATATAATATAATAGTATACTATCTTACCAATACGACGCAATTAAAACATCAGCGACACTTTGCGGAATTTCATAAGAAAGCGAGAACAAAGTTATACTATGCACGGATGTACTATTTCATCATCCAGAGCGGTTCTTTCTACATATTTAGTTAAATAACTCTGAGCATTGCAGGTAGTTGCAGTTCTATCTTACATAATATCAAAGTATACCACCTTACCAATTGCGACGCAATCAAAACATCAGCGAAACATTGCGGAACTTCATAATAAAGCGTAAACAAAGTTATACTATGCACGTATGTACTATTTGATCATCCAGAGCGGTTCTTGCTACATATTTTGTTAAATAACTCTGAGGTCTGCAGGTATTTGCAGTTCTAACTTATCTAATATCAATGTATACTATCTTATCAATACGACGCAATCAAAACATCAGCAAAACTTTGCGGAAGTTCATAACAAAGCGTAAACAAAGTTATACAAGCACGTATGTACTATTTGATCTTCCTGAGCGGTTCTTGCTACATATTTAGTTAAATAACTCTGAGCTTTGCAGGTATTTGCAGTTCTAACTTATCTAATATCAATGTATACTATCTTATCAATACGACACAATCAAAACATCAGTGACACTTTGCGGAACTTCATAACAAAGCGTGAACAAAGTTATACTATGCACGGATGTACTATTTGATCATCCTGAGCGGTTCTGGATACCTATTTTGCCAAATCACTCTCAGGTTTGTAGGTAGTTGAAGTTCTACCTTATATAATATCATAGTACAGTATCTTACCAATACGACGCCATCCAAACCTCAGCGAAACTTTGCGGAAGATCATAACAAAGCGTAAACAAAGTTATAGTATGCACGGATGTACTATTTGATCATCCTGAGCGGTTCTTGCTACATATTTAGTTAAATATCTCTGAGCTTTGCAGGTATTTTCAGTTCTACCTTATATAATTTCATAGTATACTATCTTACCAATTGCGACGCAATCAACACATCAGCGAAACATTGCGGAACTTCATAACAAAGCGTAAACAAAGTTATACTATGCACGGATGTACTATTTGATCATCCAGACTGGTTCTTGCTACATATTTAGTTAAATAACTCTGAGGTTTGCAGATAGTTGCAGTTCTATCTTATATAATATCAAAGTATACTATCTTACGAATACAACACATTCAAAACCTCAGCGAAACTGCGGAACTTTATAACAAAGCGTAAACAAAGTTATACTATGCACGGATGTACTATTTGATCATCCTTAGCGGTTCTGGATACATATTTTGCCAAATCACTCTCAGGTTTGTAGGTATTTGCAGTTCTAACTTATATAATATCATAGTATACTATCTTACCAATACGACGCAATCAAAACATCAGTGACACTTTGCGGAACTTCATAACAAAGCGTAAACAAAGTTATACAAGCACGTATGTACTATTTGATCTTCCTGAGCGGTTCTTGCTACATATTTAGTTAAATAACTCTGAGCTTTGCAGGTATTTTCAGTTCTACCTTATACAATATCATAGTATACTATCTTACCAATACGACACATTCAAAACCTCAGCGAAACTGCGGAACATTATAACAAAGCGTAAACAAAGTTATACTATGCACGGATGTACTATTTGATCATCCTGAGCGGTTCTGGATACCTATTTTGCCAAATCACTCTCAGGTTTGTAGGTACTTGAAGTTCTACCTTATATAATATCATAGTACAATATCTTACCAATACGACGCCATCCAAACCTCAGCGAAACTTTGCGGAAGATCATAACAAAGCGTAAACAAAGTTATAGTATGCACGGATGTACTATTTGATCATCCTGAGCGGTTCTTGCTACATATTTAGTTAAATATCTCTGAGCTTTGCAGGTATTTTCAGTTCTACCTTATATAATTTCATAGTATACTATCTTACCAATTGCGACGCAATCAAAACATCAGCGAAACATTGCGGAACTTCATAACAAAGCGTAAACAAAGTTATACTATGCACGGATGTACTATTTGATCATCCAGACTGGTTCTTGCTACATATTTAGTTAAATAACTCTGAGGTTTGTAGATAGTTGCAGTTCTATCTTATATAATATCAAAGTATACTATCTTACGAATACAACACATTCAAAACCTCAGCGAAACTGCGGAACTTTATAACAAAGCGTAAACAAAGTTATACTATGCACGGATGTACTATTTGATCATCCTGAGCGGTTCTGGATACATATTTAGTTAAATATCTCTGAACTTTGCAGGTATTTTCAGTTCTACCTTATATAATATCATAGTATACTATCTTACCAATTGCGACGCAATCAAAACATCAGCGAATCATTGCGGAACTTCATAACAAAGCGTAAACAAAGTTATACTATGCACGGATGTACTATTTGATCATCCTGAGCGGTTCTGGATACATATTTTGCCAAATCACTCTCAGGTTTGTAGGTAGTTACAGTTCTACCTTATATAATATCATAGTATACTATCTTACCAATACGACGCAATCAAAACCTCAGCGAAACTCTGCGGAACTTCATAACAAAGCGTGAACAAAGTTATACTATGCACGGATGTACTATTTGATCATCCTGAGCGGTTCTTGCTACATATTTAGTTAAATATCTCTGAACTTTGCAGGTATTTTCAGTTCTACCTTATATAATATCATAGTATACTATCTTACCAATTGCGACGCAATCAAAACATCAGCGAATCATTGCGGAACTTCATAACAAAGCGTAAACAAAGTTATATTATGCACGGATGTACTATTTGATCATCCTGAGCGGTTCTGGATACATATTTTGCCAAATCACTCTCAGGTTTGTAGGTAGTTACAGTTCTACCTTATATAATATCATAGTATACTATCTTACCAATACAACACATTCAAAACCTCAGCGAAACAGCGGAACTTTATAACAAAGCGTAAACAAAGTTATACTATGCACGGATGTACTATTTGATCATCCAGAGCGGTGCTGGATACATATTTTGCCAAATCACTCTCAGGTTTGTAGATAGTTACAGTTCTACCTTATATAATATCATAGTATACTATCTTACCAATACGACGCAATCAAAACATCAGTGACACTTTGCGGAACTTCATAACAAAGCGTAAACAAAGTTATACTATGCACGGATGTACTATTTGATCATCCAGACCGGTTCTTGCTACATATTTAGTTAAATAACTCTGAGCTTTGCAGGTATTTTCAGTTCTACCTTATATAATATCATAGTATACTATCTTATCAATACGACGCAATCAAAACATCAGTGACACTTTGCGGAACTTCGTAACAAAGCGTAAACAAAGTTACACTATGCACGTATTTACTATTTGATCATCCTGAGCGGTTCTTGCTACATATTTTGTAAAATTACTCTGAGGTGTGCAGGTATTTGCAGTTCTAACTTATATAATATCAAAGTATACTATCTTATCAATACGACGAAATAAAAAACCTCAGCGAAACTCTGCGGAACTTCATAACAAAGCGTAAACAAAGTTATACTATGCACGTATGTACTATTTGATCATCCTGAGCGGTTCTTGCTACATATTTAGTTAAATAACTCTGAGCTTTGCAGGTATTTTCAGTTCTACCTTATATAATTTCATAGTATACTATCTTACCAATACGACGCAATCAAAACATCAGTGACACTTTGCGGAACTTCATAACAAAGCGTAAACAAAGTTATACTATGCACGGATGTACTATTTGATCATCCAGACCGGTTCTTGCTACATATTTAGTTAAATAACTCTGAGCTTTGCAGGTATTTTCAGTTCTACCTTATATAATTTCATAGTATACTATCTTACCAATTGCGACGCAATCAAAACATCAGCGAAACATTGCGGAACTTCATAACAAAGCGTAAACAAAGTTATACTATGCACGGATGTACTATTTGATCATCCAGACTGGTTCTTGCTACATATTTAGTTAAATAACTCTGAGGTTTGTAGATAGTTGCAGTTCTATCTTATATAATATCAAAGTATACTATCTTACGAATACAACACATTCAAAACCTCAGCGAAACTGCGGAACTTTATAACAAAGCGTAAACAAAGTTATACTATGCACGGATGTACTATTTGATCATCCTGAGCGGTTCTGGATACATATTTAGTTAAATATCTCTGAACTTTGCAGGTATTTTCAGTTCTACCTTATATAATATCATAGTATACTATCTTACCAATTGCGACGCAATCAAAACATCAGCGAATCATTGCGGAACTTCATAACAAAGCGTAAACAAAGTTATACTATGCACGGATGTACTATTTGATCATCCTGAGCGGTTCTGGATACATATTTTGCCAAATCACTCTCAGGTTTGTAGGTAGTTACAGTTCTACCTTATATAATATCATAGTATACTATCTTACCAATACGACGCAATCAAAACCTCAGCGAAACTCTGCGGAACTTCATAACAAAGCGTGAACAAACTTATACTATGCACGGATGTACTATTTGATCATCCTGAGCGGTTCTGGATACATATTTTGCCAAATCACTCTCAGGTTTGTAGGTAGTTACAGTTCTACCTTATATAATATCATAGTATACTATCTTACCAATACAACACATTCAAAACCTCAGCGAAACTGCGGAACTTCATAACAAAGCGTAAACAAAGTTATACTATGCACGGATGTACTATTTGATCATCCAGACCGGTTCTTGCTACATATTTAGTTAAATAACTCTGAGCTTTGCAGGTATTTGCAGTTCTACCTTATATAATATCATAGTATACTATCTTATCAATACGACGCAATCAAAACATCAGTGACACTTTGCGGAACTTCGTAACAAAGCGTAAACAAAGTTATACTATGCACGTATGTACTATTTGATCATCCTGAGCGGTTCTTGCTACATATTTTGTTAAATAACTCTGAGCGTTGCAGGTATTTGCAGTTCTAACTTATATAATATCAAAGTATACTATCTTATCAATACGACGAAATAAAAAACCTCAGCGAAACTCTGCGGAACTTCATAACAAAGCGTAAACAAAGTTATACTATGCACGTATGTACTATTTGATCATCCTGAGCGGTTCTTGCTACATATTTAGTTAAATAACTCTGAGCTTTGCAGGTATTTGCAGTTCTAACTTATATAATATCAATGCATACTATCATATCAATACGACGTAATCAAAACATCAGCGAAACATTGCGGAACTTCATAACAAAGCGTAAACAAAGTTATACTATGCACGTATGTACTATTTGATCATCCTGAGCGGTTCTTGCTACATATTTAGTTAAATAACTCTGAGCTTTGCAGGTACTTTCAGTTCTACCTTATATAATATCATAGTATACTATCTTACCAATACGACGCAATCAAAACATCAGTGACAGTTTGCGGAACTTCGTAACAAAGCGTAAACAAAGTTACACTCTGCACGTATGTACTATTTCATCATCCTGAGCGGTTCTTGCTACATATTTTGTTAAATAACTCTGAGCGTTGCAGGTATTTGCAGTTCTAACTTATATAATATCATAGTATACTATCTTATCAATACGTACGCCATCAAAACCTCAGCGAAACTTTGCGGAACTTCATAACAAAGCGTAAACAAAGTTATACTATGCACGGATGTACTATTTGATCATCCAGACCGGTTCTTGCTACATATTTAGTTAAATAACTCTGAGGTTTGCAGATAGTTGCAGTTCTATCTTATATAATATCAAAGTATACTATCTTACGAATACAACACATTCAAAACCTCAGCGAAACTGCGGAACTTCATAACAAATCGTAAACAAAGTTATACTATGCACGGATGTACTATTTGATCATCCTGAGCGGTTCTGGATACATATTTTGCAAAATCACTCTCAGGTTTGTAGGTAGTTACAGTTCTACCTAATATAATATAATAGTATACTATCTTACCAATACGACGCAATTAAAACATCAGCGACACTTTGCGGAATTTCATAAGACAGCGAGAACAAAGGTATACTATGCACGGATGTACTATTTCATCATCCAGAGCGGTTCTTTCTACATATTTAGTTAAATAACTCTGAGCATTGCAGGTAGTTGCAGTTCTATCTTACATAATATCAAAGTATACCACCTTACCAATTGCGACGCAATCAAAACCTCAGCGAAACTCTGCGGAACTTCATAACAAAGCGTAAACAAAGTTATACTATGCACGTATGTACTATTTGATCATCCTGAGCGGTTCTTGCTACATATTTAGTTAAATAACTCTGAGCTTTGCAGGTATTTGCAGTTCTAACTTATATAATATCAATGCATACTATCATATCAATACGACGTAATCAAAACATCAGCGAAACATTGCGGAACTTCATAACAAAGCGTAAACAAAGTTATACTATGCACGTATGTACTATTTGATCATCCTGAGCGGTTCTTGCTACATATTTTGTTAAATAACTCTGAGCTTTCCAGGTATTTGCAGTTCTAACTTATATAATATCAAAGTATACTAGCTTATCAATACGACGCAATCAAAACCTCAGCGAAACTCTGCGGAACTTCATAACAAAGCGTAAACAAAGTTATACTATGCACGTATGCACTATTTGATCATCCTGAGCTGTTCTTGCTACATATTTTGTTAAATAACTCTGAGCGTTGCAGGTATTTGCAGTTCTAACTTATATAATATCAAAGTATACTAGCTTATCAATACGACGCAATCAAAACCTCAGCGAAACTCTGCGGAACTTCATAACAAAGCGTAAACAAAGTTATACTATGCACGGATGTACTATTTGATCATGCTGAGCGGTTCTGGATACATATTTTGCCAAATCACTCTCAGGTTTGTAGGTAGTTACAGTTCTACCTAATATAATATCATAGTATACTATCTTACCAATTGCGATGCAATCAAAACATCAGCGAAACATTGCGGAACTTCATAACAAAGCGTAAACAAAGTTATACTATGCACGGAGGTACTATTTGATCATCCAGAGCGGTTCTTGCTACATATTTAGTTAAATAACTCTGAGCTTAGCAGGTATTTGCAGTTCTAACTTATATAATATCAAAGTATACTATCTTATCAATACGACGAAATTGTTCAGGATTAGCCTAAAATTTTGAATATTCAAACGAAGGGGTTCCGACCGTTGGTGACCGGTTCATACTTGTTTTCGTGTTGCGAGCGCGAGACCGAGCAGCCGTTGTCTCGGTCGCGTAAACAGCCGTGTCACCAACGACAAACACCTTTGTTTGAATCTCACCTCGCGAGCAAAGGTGAACCGAATTCACCTATGGCAAAACCTAAGACAAACGGTTCTCCCGAGGTCTCGTGCGTTACCGTGTGCGAACGCACGAGCAGAACTCGTTCTACACTCACAGCCCTCGCTAGTATCTTTAACTCTCTCGCGTGATCTCGTCACCGAATCTCGAGGCTTATCCGTTTCTATCTCGTGACTTCGTCACATACTCGAAATTGATCATTTTCTCGCGGCATCGTCGCTTAGAGTATCGCGTTCACTCATATTACTGTACGTTGTCGACGGTTTGGCCTCGTGTGCCAAATAAAGTGTGTCCAACAAGAATTTGAAGTTTCCGTTTCTCGCCTCCTGCCTACACCACCTTCCTCAGCGTTCAATTCTGAGCGGACCCGGCCTCAGGCATCTCGAACTCTCGTTCAAGCCGAAACATTTTGGTCCTTCGAGCCGGATCTGAGGAAGTAGACTCTCATTGTTCAACATCCGACCATGGCCGAACATCTGGAGCACCAGATCAACCTTCAACGGGCCATCGAACGATCTGTGGTGAACTTCAAGAAATTGGGCAAAGAGAAGTGGACGAAGAGTGTAGTCCAGACCCGAATCGTCCACATCAAGGAGCAGTGGAGGAAGTACGAGGCTGGACATGCAAAGGTCGCGGCTGCCCTGTCCTCAAAGGAGCAGATGAACCACCCGTACTTCACCGAGGACCAGTTTGCAGCCACGGAGGAGGTTTACTTAGACAGCCTCGCCTTCATGACGGACGTCCTCGAGCAGTATAGAAAGGAGGATGTAAGTGTTGCTAACTCCGATCCCGCCAATACTCATCTCTCGATGGAACCGCCCGCGCAGCTCCCGCGAATCAACCTCCCGCAATTCGAAGGTCATTGCGAGACCTGGGAGGCCTTTCGCGACCGATTCGACGCGCTCATAATTTCGAACCGGGCCCTCACGGATGTCGCGCGTATGCACTATTTAGTCTCGTCGCTAAAAGGCCGCGCTCTTGATTGCGTGAGCAATATCCCGGTCACCGCGGCGAATTTCAAAATTGCGTGGGACGCGATTAAGGCACGTTACGATAATCCGCGCCGCCTCCTTGCCGTTCATCTGTCAGCGCTATTACAATTACCCGCTCTCAATCGCGAATCCGCGTCGGACCTGCAGGATCTGCGCGATCGTGTATGCATGGCCGTTTCGTCGCTCAATAATCTGGGTCGAAGTTCCGACGAACTATGGAACGATATCCTCGTCCATGTAATCTCGCAAAAACTCGATTCCACCACTAGGAAAGCGTGGAATATAAAAACTAGCGATGACGTGACACCGCCATCGTTCGACTCGTTACGAGCGTTCATCGATTCACGTGTCCGCGCTCTCGAGGACTTTAAGGGAGGGTCTGCGATTCCTCCCGTTTCGCGTCCGAAATCTCCCGCGCGTCTCAAAGGAGGATTTCCGGCAAATAAATTCCACCACGAGTCCACTAGGGTTCATACCGCGGCGGTAAAAAAGTCATCTCCGGTAGCGTGCCCGGTCTGTCGTGCGCGTCATTATATAAACGCGTGTCCATCGTTTCTATCGAAAAGCGCTGCTCATCGTAGCGAAATCATTAAGCGATTATCTCGGTGCTCAAATTGCTTGAGCCAAGCCCACGCCGCTCAAGATTGCACGAGCAAATATTCTTGTCGCGTCTGCCATCAGCGGCATCATACGTTATTGCATGACGAGAGACACGCTCCCGGTTCGATAACATCGGCCGAACCAAGCGAGAGCCCCTGCCCGAACGCCGAGGTACAGTCGCATCTCGCTTCAGCGAAAGCCACCCCGTCTAAGGCAATTCTACTAGCCACTGCGTGGGTGCAGGCGAGCGTCGAATCCGGCCGCAGCATAACGATTCGTGCGTTAATAGATCAAGGATCTGAAACAAGTTTCGTAACGGAGTCTGTCGCTCAGGTGTTACATGCGAAACGTCAACGTGTCGCGACGACGATTTCGGGAGTTGGTGGGGTACGCACAGGCACTGCTCGGCATGCGATACGCTTGCGTCTCTCCCCGCGCTCTTCTCGGTCTCCAACGGTCACAACAAACGCGCTCGTCTTACCGTCTCTGTCCACGTACACACCGCGGCGCGTAACGAATTCTTGTACTTTCGAGCATCTCTCGGATTTAAATTGGGCTGACGCGGATCCTTCAAGTCCCGACTCAATTCAATTGATCGTAGGAGCAGACATCTATCCGCACATTATCCTTGACGGAATACGAAAAGGCGAACCGGGGAAACCTATAGCGCAAAACTCCATTTTCGGCTGGATAATCTCGGGCCCCGTGTTCGCAAATTCGTCGCGCACACGCGGTCTGCCGAATTCCGTTGTCACGCATCACACTCTCACTGACCAGCAGTTACATTCAGACATGCAACGGTTTTGGGAAGTCGAAGGAGTCCCTCTCCAGTCGCTCCTCACACCGGACGAAGAAGCGTGCGAGCGACATTTTTGCGACAACACGTCTCGCGATTCCGACGGACGGTACATCGTTCGTCTGCCGTTCCGATCCGGACCTCCCATAGATATCGGGCAATCGCGTCGGGTCGCAGAAAAAATGATGCACTCTCTATCGCGTCGCCTTCAAACGAATTCCGCGATCGCAATTGAGTATAACGAGTTTCTTGACGAGTACGAGCGTCTAGGACATATGCGTCTCGCTCAAGATTCGAATGCATCATCTCGTCAATGCGTTTTCATTCCGCATCATCCTGTCCTTCGAGCTGACAGCGCGACGACCCACCTTCGCGTCGTGTTCAACGCCTCCAGCCTCACAACCAACGGCTCTTCCTTAAACGACCACCTTTTCGCCGGTCCGAAATTACAGAACGATCTCGCCGCAGTTATTCTACGATGGCGGAAATTCCGATACGTTTACACTGCCGATATCGCGAAAATGTACCGCCAAATCCTCATTGACGAACGGGACGTCGATTACCAACTGATTCTGTGGCAGCCCGCACTTTCCGCCTCGTGCCAAGAATATCAACTTCTCACAGTCACATACGGGATGACGTGCGCTCCATATCTTGCCCTTCGCGTCCTTCAACGTCTTAATGAGGACGACGGGCATCGTTTCCCTCTCGCGAAACAGATTCTTCGGGACCACATCTATGTGGACGACGTGCTGTTTGGGGACGATGACCTCGAATCCCTTCGCCAGTCTCGTAATCAGCTGAACGCGCTCCTCGATTGCGGGAAATTCAGACTACGGAAGTGGGCAAGCAACTCGTCCGCGTTGCTGACCGATCTCGATCCAGCGGACCACGGTCTTGCGTGCACTAAACCTCTCGCCCCTGACGATCAGCTCAAGGTCCTTGGAGTCAGCTGGAGTCCAAGCCTTGACGCCTTTCAATTTCGTGCCATCGTGACTGACCCATTGCCGTCGACGAAGAGGTCGGTTCTTTCTACGATAGCCAAACTCTACGACCCGTTAGGCTGGGTCACCCCAGCAACCGTTCTAGCGAAGATCTTCCTTCAGGATCTCTGGCGCCTCCGCATTAGTTGGGACGAAAAATTACCGGAGGCACTTCTCGATAAATGGCGATCGATCTGCGAGCGCCTATCCCTCCTCGACTCGGTTACCCTGCCTCGGTGGATCGGCTCCTCGTTGCTGTCTCCTAGCATCGAACTTCACGGCTTCGCCGATGCCTCGACAGTCGCTTACGCTGCTGTCGTGTATGCCAAATGCACCTCGTCCTGCGGCGAGGTCATGATTTCTCTGCTCGCTGGAAAATCGAAAGTAGCGCCTCTGACTCCCTTGACAATTCCTCGACTAGAATTGCAAGGGGCGGTTCTTCTCCCGCGTCTCATGGAATTCGTCCAGTCGACCCTCGGCACGCGAAATCTCTCCTGTGTGTGCTGGACCGATTCGACCGTTGTTCTGAATTGGGTCCAACAGCATCCCTCACGCTGGAAGACGTTTGTGGCCAACCGAGTTGCCAGGATTCAAGCCCGGCTCCCGCTCGCGGAATGGCGACACGTCTCCACAGAAGACAATCCTGCCGATTGTGCTTCTCGCGGGCTCCTAAGCGACGACCTTCTTCGGTCCTCTCTCTGGTGGCAAGGTCCCGCCTGGTTGATCCGCGATCGCTCCGAATGGCCACAGCTTCAGATCCGGATCAACGACAACAACCCGTTAGAGGCAAAAGTAATACTAGCTCAGTCCGCCGTCCTATCTCAACCTTGGGAACTGGAAACAAGGGTCTCTTCCTGGCCAAAACTCATTCGCGTCACAGCGTACCTTTTCCGTTTCGTGTACGCGTGTCGACGCCGTAACCCGGAGACAGGTCGAGCTCCGTCTCGCGGTTATGGTATCGCGCTTTCGGCTGACGAATGCAGTAACGCGAAGTTCTGGTGGATCCGTCGGATCCAGTCCATTCTATTCCCGTCGGAACGCAAGATTCTCCTACAGAACCAACCGCTGCCGTCGAAGAACACTCTTAGTGCTCTTAATCCTTTCCTCGATAACCAAGGGATCCTTCGCATGGGAGGTCGGCTACACCGTGCTCCCTTACCGTATCATTCGAAACATCCGATCATTCTCGCATCGCATCCCCTCGTACGACTAATCATCGAACACGCGCATCTTCGTTCGCTGCACGCCGGGCTCCAACTCACCTTGAGCACCCTCCGCCAAAATTTCTGGATTTTACGAGCGCGAAATCTGGCGAAATCGGTCATTCACACCTGCGTAACCTGCGTTCGAGAGCGAGCTGCGATTCCCGACCAAATCATGGGCCAGCTTCCGGAACCTCGGGTCACTCCTCCCGCGAAATGCTTTGCTCACTGCGGGCTTGACTACGCCGGCCCCGTCCAGATTCGGGCATCTGCCGGTCGGGGCATCACCTCTCGCAAAGCGTATATCGCGCTGTTCGTATGCCTAGCCACCAAGGCGATCCATCTCGAGCTGGTTGCGGATTATTCGACACCCGCGTTTCTCAACGCCTACTGTCGATTTTGTTCTCGCCGAGGACTTCCAGAAGCAATGTATTCCGATAACGGTACCACGTTCATCGGGGCTAATCGCGAACTCCATCTCGCGCATAGCGAAACTCTCCGGGATCCCGAGTTTTTAAACAAAACTGCCACCGACGGTGTTTCATGGCACTTCATACCCCCGTCGGCCCCGCACTTCGGAGGCCTATGGGAGGCCGGCGTGAAAAGTATGAAACATCATATACGTCGTGTGTTAAAAGATCGCACTCTCACCTTTGAAGAGTTCACCACCCTGCTCTGCGCAATCGAAGCCTGCCTCAATTCGCGTCCGATCTCGCCTTTGTCCGACTCCTACGATGATTTCGAGTCATTGACTCCCGGCCACTTCTTAATCGGTTCGGCGCTCACGGTGCCCCCTCAGCCTTCGACTCTAACCTTGGCCGAAAATCGCCTCTCGCGCTGGCAACTTATTCGACACATGACCGAGAGATTCTGGAAACTCTGGAGAGACGATTACGTCAACACCCTTCAGCAGCGCAGTAAGTGGCGTCGCGAACGACCTTCACTAGCGATCGGGCAGCTCGTACTTCTGCGCATTCCGAATCTTCCTCCCTGTAAATGGGAGCTCGGTCGCGTAACCGAACTGCATCCGGGCGAAGATGGCTCCACGCGCGTGGTGACTGTTAAAACGAGCACCGCCGAGCTCAAGCGGCCCATCGTCAAACTGTGCCCGCTGCCGGTTTCCTGCCAAAACACCGCGGAATAATAATAAATTTCTCCCTCAATGCGTTATCAATGTAAGTCGCGTCTCGTTAGCTTAAGTATGCGTTCAGTTTGTTTAAGTTTTGCGTGCGTTAAATTAAGTCTGCGTTCATTTGATTTAAGTTTTGCGTGCGTTAGATTAAGTATCCGTTCAGCTATTCCCCCGACTCATCATGGCGGGCGGCTCGACGATCTCGCGTCTCTCGACAAGGCGACCTCCGTCCACCTCTCAGTGTGGGTGCGTTTCGAAACTATCGTTTCAAGGCGGGCGGTATGTTCAGGATTAGCCTAAAATTTTGAATATTCAAACGAAGGGGTTCCGACCGTTGGTGACCGGTTCATACTTGTTTTCGTGTTGCGAGCGCGAGACCGAGCAGCCGTTGTCTCGGTCGCGTAAACAGCCGTGTCACCAACGACAAACACCTTTGTTTGAATCTCACCTCGCGAGCAAAGGTGAACCGAATTCACCTATGGCAAAACCTAAGACAAACGGTTCTCCCGAGGTCTCGTGCGTTACCGTGTGCGAACGCACGAGCAGAACTCGTTCTACACTCACAGCGCTCGCTAGTATCTTTAACTCTCTCGCGTGATCTCGTCACCGAATCTCGAGGCTTATCCGTTTCTATCTCGTGACTTCGTCACATACTCGAAATTGATCATTTTCTCGCGGCATCGTCGCTTAGAGTATCGCGTTCACTCATATTACTGTACGTTGTCGATGGTTTGGCCTCGTGTGCCAAATAAAGTGTGTCCAACAAGAATTTGAAGTTTCCGTTTCTCGCCTCCTGCCTACACCACCTTCCTCAGCGTTCAATTCTGAGCGGACCCGGCCTCAGGCATCTCGAACTCTCGTTCAAGCCGAAACAGAAATAAAAAACCTCAGCGAAACTCTGCGGAACTTCATAACAAAGCGTAAACAAAGTTATACTATGCACGTATGTACTATTTGATCATCCTGAGCGGTTCTTGCTACATATTTTGTTAAATAACTCTGAGGTGTGCAGGTATTTGCATCTCTAACTTATCTAATACCAATGTATACTATCTTATCAATACGACGCAATCAAAACATCAGCAAAACTTTGCGGAACTTCAAAACAAAGCGTAAACAAAGTTATACTATGCACGGATGTACTATTTGATCATCCTGAGCGGTTCTTGCTACATATTTTGTTAAATAACTCTGAGGTGTGCAGGTACTTGCAGTTCTAACTTATATAATAGCAATGCATACTATCTTATCAATACGACGTAATCAAAACATCAGCGAAACTCTGCGGAACTTCATAACAAAGCGTAAACAAAGTTATACTATGCACGTATGTACTATTTGATCATCCTGAGCGGTTCTTGCTACATATTTTGTTAAATAACTCTGAGGTGTGCAGGTATTTGCATCTCTAACTTATCTAATACCAATGTATACTATCTTATCAATACGACGCAATCAAAACATCAGCAAAACTTTGCGGAACTTCAAAACAAAGCGTAAACAAAGTTATACTATGCACGGATGTACTATTTGATCATCCTGAGCGGTTCTTGCTACATATTTTGTTAAATAACTCTGAGGTGTGCAGGTACTTGCAGTTCTAACTTATATAATAGCAATGCATACTATCTTATCAATACGACGTAATCAAAACATCAGCGAAACTCTGCGGAACTTCATAACAAAGCGTAAACAAAGTTATACTATGCACGTATGTACTATTTGATCATCCTGAGCGGTTCTTGATACATATTTTGTTAAATAACTCTGAGCGTTGCAGGTACTTGCAGTTCTAACTTATATAATATCAATGCATACTATCTTATCAATACGACGCAATTAAAACATCTGCGAAACATTGCGGAACTTCATAATAAAGCGTAAACAAAGTTAAACTATGCACGTATGTACTATTTGATCATCCCTAGCGGTTCTTGCTACATATTTTGTTAAATAACTCTGAGCTTTGCAGGTATTTGCAGTTCTAACTTATATAATATCAAAGTATACTAGCTTATCAATACGACGCAATCAAAACCTCAGCGAAACTCTGCGGAACTTCATCACACAGCGTAAACAAAGTTATACTATGCACGTTTGTACTATTTGATCATCCTGAGCGGTTCTTGCTACATATTTTGTTAAATAACTCTGAGGTGTGCAGGTATTTGCAGTTCTAACTTATCTAATATCAATGTATACTATCTTATCAATACGACGCAATCAAAACATCAGCGAAACTCTGCGGAACTTCATAACAAAGCGTGAACAAAGTTATACTATGCACGGATGTACTATTTGATCATCCTGAGCGGTTCTGGATACATATTTTGCCAAATCACTCTCAGGTTTGTAGGTAGTTACAGTTCTACCTAATATAATATCATAGTATACTATCTTACCAATTGCGACCCAATCAAAACATCAGCGAAACATTGCGGAACTTCATAACAAAGCGTAAACAAAGTTATACTATGCACGGAGGTACTATTTGATCATCCTGAGCGGTTCTTGCTACATATTTAGTTAAATAACTCTGAGCGTTGCAGGTATTTGCAGTTCTAACTTATATAATATCAATGCATACTATCATATCAATACGACGTAATCAAAACATCAGCGAAACATTGCGGAACTTCATAACAAAGCGTAAACAAAGTTATACTATGCACGTATGTACTATTTGATCATCCTGAGCGGTTCTTGCTACATATTTAGTTAAATAACTCTGAGCTTTGCAGGTATTTTCAGTTCTACCTTATATAATATCATAGTATACTATCTTACCAATACGACGCAATCAAAACATCAGTGACAGTTTGCGGAACTTCGTAACAAAGCGTAAACAAAGTTACACTCTGCACGTATGTACTATTTCATCATCCTGAGCGGTTCTTGCAACATATTTTGTTAAATAACTCTGAGCGTTGCAGGTATTTGCAGTTCTATCTTATATAATATCAAAGTATACTATCTTACGAATACAACACATTCAAAACCTCAGCGAAACTGCGGAACTTCATAACAAATCGTAAACAAAGTTATACTATGCACGGATGTACTATTTGATCATCCTGAGCGGATAAGGATACATATTTTGCCAAATCACTCTCAGGTTTGTAGGTAGTTACAGTTCTACCTAATATAATATAATAGTATACTCTTACCAATACGACGCAATTAAAACATCAGCGACACTTTGCGGAATTTCATAAGAAAGCGAGGACAAAGTTATACTATGCACGGATGTACTATTTCATCATCCAGAGCGGTTCTTTCTACATATTTAGTTAAATAACTCTGAGCATTGCAGGTAGTTGCAGTTCTAACTTATCTAATACCAATGCATACTATCTTATCAATACGACGTAATCAAAACATCAGCGAAACATTGCGGAACTTCATAACAAAGCGTAAACAAAGTTATACTATGCACGTATGTACTATTTGATCATCCAGACCGGTTCTTGCTACATATTTAGTTAAATAACTCTGAGGTTTGCAGATAGTTGCAGTTCTATCTTATATAATATCAAAGTATACTATCTTACGAATACAACACATTCAAAACCTCAGCGAAACTGCGGAACTTCATAACAAAGCGTAAAGAAAGTTATACTATGCACGGATGTACTATTTGATCATCCTGAGCGGTTCTGGATACATATTTTGCCAAATCACTCTCAGGTTTGTAGGTAGTTACAGTTCTACCTAATATAATATCATAGTATACTGTCTTACCAATACGACGCAATTAAAACATCAGCGAAACATTGCGGAACTTCATAATAAAGCGTAAACAAAGTTACACTATGCACGTATTTACTATTTGATCATCCTGAGCGGTTCTTGCTACATATTTTGTTAAATAACTCTGAGCGTTGCAAGTATTTGCAGTTCTAACTTATATAATATCATAGTATACTATCTTATCAATACGTACGCCATCAAAACCTCAGAAAAACTTTGCAGAACTTCATAACAAAGCGTAAACAAAGTAATACTATGCACGGATGTACTATTTGATCATCCAGACCGGTTCTTGCTACATATTTAGTTAAATAACTCTGAGGTTTGCAGATAGTTGCAGTTCTATCTTATATAATATCAAAGTATACTATCTTACGAATACAACACATTCAAAACCTCAGCGAAACTGCGGAACTTCATAACAAAGCGTAAAGAAAGTTATACTATGCACGGATGTACTATTTGATCATCCTGAGCGGTTCTGGATACATATTTTGCCAAATCACTCTCAGGTTTGTAGGTAGTTACAGTTCTACCTAATATAATATCATAGTATACTGTCTTACCAATACGACGCAATTAAAACATCAGCGAAACATTGCGGAACTTCATAATAAAGCGTAAACAAAGTTACACTATGCACGTATTTACTATTTGATCATCCTGAGCGGTTCTTGCTACATATTTTGTTAAATTACTCTGAGGTGTGCAGGTATTTGCAGTTCTAACTTATCTAATATCAATGCATACTATCTTATCAATACGACGTAATCAAAACATCAGCGAAACATTGCGGAACTTCATAACAAAGCGTAAACAAAGTTATACTATGCACGTATGTACTATTTGATCATCCTGAGCGGTTCTTGCTACATATTTTGTTAAATAACTCTGAGCGTTGCAAGTATTTGCAGTTCTAACTTATATAATATCATAGTATACTATCTTATCAATACGTACGCCATCAAAACCTCAGCGAAACTTTGCAGAACTTCATAACAAAGCGTAAACAAAGTAATACTATGCACGGATGTACTATTTGATCATCCAGACCGGTTCTTGCTACATATTTAGTTAAATAACTCAGAGGTTTGCAGATAGTTGCAGTTCTATCTTATATAATATCAAAGTATACTATCTTACGAATACAACACATTCAAAACCTCAGCGAAACTGCGGAACTTCATAACAAAGCGTAAAGAAAGTTATACTATGCACGGATGTACTATTTGATCATCCTGAGCGGTTCTGGATACATATTTTGCCAAATCACTCTCAGGTTTGTAGGTAGTTACAGTTCTACCTAATATAATATCATAGTATACTGTCTTACCAATACGACGCAATTAAAACATCAGCGAAACATTGCGGAACTTCATAATAAAGCGTAAACAAAGTTATACTATGCACGTATGTACTATTTGATCATCCCTAGCGGTTCTTGCTACATATTTTGTTAAATAACTCTGAGCTTTGCAGGTATTTGCAGTTCTAACTTATATAATATCAAAGTATACTAGCTTATCAATACGACGCAATCAAAACCTCAGCGAAACACTGCGGAACTTCATCACACAGCGTAAACAAAGTTATACTATGCACGTTTGTACTATTTGATCATCCTGAGCGGTTCTTGCTACATATTTTGTTAAATAACTCTGAGCTTTGCAGGTATTTGCAGTTCTAAGTTATATAATATCAAAGTATACTAGCTTATCAATACGACGCAATCAAAACCTCAGCGAAACTCTGCGGAACTTCATAACAAAGCGTGAACAAAGTTATACTATGCACGGATGTACTATTTGATCATCCTGAGCGGTTCTGGATACATATTTTGCCAAATCACTCTCAGGTTTGTAGGTAGTTACAGTTCTACCTAATATAATATCATAGTATACTATCTTACCAATTGCGACGCAATCAAAACATCAGCGAAACATTGCGGAACTTCATAACAAAGCGTAAACAAAGTTATACTATGCACGGAGGTACTATTTGATCATCCAGAGCGGTTCTTGCTACATATTTAGTTAAATAACTCTGAGCTTAGCAGGTATTTGCAGTCCTAACTTATATATTATCAAAGTATACTATCTTATCTACACGTACGCAATCAAAACCTCAACGATACTTTGCGGAACTTCATAACAAAGCGTAAACAAAGTTATACTATGCACGTATGTACTATTTGATCATCCTGAGCGGTTCTTGCTACATATTTTGTTAAATAACTCTGAGCGTTGCAGGTATTTGCAGTTCTAACTTACATAATATCAAAGTATACCACCTTACCAATTGCGACGCAATCAAAACATCAGCGAAACATTGCGGAACTTCATAACAAAGCGTAAACAAAGTTATACTATGCACGTATGTACTATTTGATCATCCCTAGCGGTTCTTGCTACATATTTTGTTAAATAACTCTGAGCTTTGCAGGTATTTTCAGTTTTACCTTATATAATATCATAGTATACTATCTTATCAATACGACGCAATCAAAACAAAGCGTAAACAAAGTTATACTATGCACGGATGTACTATTTGATCATCCTGAGCGGTTCTTGCTACATATTTTGTTAAATAACTCTGAGGTGTGCAGGTACTTGCAGTTCTAACTTATCTAATATCAATGTATACTATCTTATCAATACGACGCAATCAAAACCTCAGCGAAACTCTGCGGAACTTCATAACAAAGCGTAAACAAAGTTATACTATGCACGTATGTACTATTTGATCATCCTGAGCGGTTCTTGCTACATATTTTGTTAAATAACTCTGAGCGTTGCAGGTATTTGCAGTTCTAACTTATATAATATCAAAGTATACTATCTTACGAATACAACACATTCAAAACCTCAGCGAAACTGCGGAACTTCATAACAAAGCGTAAACAAAGTTATACTATGCACGGATGTACTATTTGATCATCCTGAGCGGTTCTGGATACATATTTTGCCAAATCACTCTCAGGTTTGTAGGTAGTTACAGTTCTACCTAATATAATATCATAGTATACTGTCTTACCAATACGACGCAATTAAAACATCAGCGAAACATTGCGGAACTTCATAATAAAGCGTAAACAAAGTTATACTATGCACGTATGTACTATTTGATCATCCCTAGCGGTTCTTGCTACATATTTTGTTAAATAACTCTGAGCTTTGCAGGTATTTGCAGTTCTAACTTATATAATATCAAAGTATACTAGCTTATCAATACGACGCAATCAAAACCTCAGCGAAACTCTGCTGAACTTCATCACACAGCGTAAACAAAGTTATACTATGCACGTTTGTACTATTTGATCATCCTGAGCGGTTCTTGCTACATATTTTGTTAAATAACTCTGAGCGTTGCAGGTATTTGCAGTTCTAACTTATCTAATATCAATGCATACTATCTTACCAATACGACGCAATTAAAACATCAGCGAAACATTGCGGAACTTCAAAATAAAGCGTAAACAAAGTTATACTATGCACGTATGTACTATTTGATCATCCCTAGCGGTTCTTGCTACATATTTTGTTAAATAACTCTGAGCTTTGCAGGTATTTGCAGTTCTAACTTATATAATATCAAAGTATACTAGCTTATCAATACGACGCAATCAAAACCTCAGCGAAACTCTGCTGAACTTCATCACACAGCGTAAACAAAGTTATACTATGCACGTATGTACTATTTGATCATCCCTAGCGGTTCTTGCTACATATTTTGTTAAATAACTCTGAGCTTTGCAGGTATTTGCAGTTCTAACTTATATAATATCAAAGTATACTAGCTTATCAATACGACGCAATCAAAACCTCAGCGAAACTCTGCTGAACTTCATCACACAGCGTAAACAAAGTTATACTATGCACGTTTGTACTATTTGATCATCCTGAGCGGTTCTTGCTACATATTTTGTTAAATAACTCTGAGCGTTGCAGGTATTTGCAGTTCTAACTTATCTAATATCAATGCATACTATCTTATCAATACGACGTAATCAAAACATCAGCGAAACATTGCGGAACTTCATAACAAAGCGTAAACAAAGTTATACTATGCACGTATGTACTATTTGATCATCCTGAGCGGTTCTTGCTACATATTTAGTTAAATAACTCTGAGGTTTGCAGATAGTTGCAGTTCTATCTTATATAATATCAAAGTATACTATCTTACGAATACAACACATTCAAAACCTCAGCGAAACTGCGGAACTTCATAACAAAGCGTAAAGAAAGTTATACTATGCACGGATGTACTATTTGATCATCCTGAGCGGTTCTTGCTACATATTTTGTTAAATAACTCTGAGCGTTGCAGGTATTTGCAGTTCTAACTTATATAATATCAAAGTATACTATCTTATCAATACGACGAAATAAAAAACCTCAGCGAAACTCTGCGGAACTTCATAACAAAGCGTAAAGAAAGTTATACTATGCACGGATGTACTATTTGATCATCCTGAGCGGTTCTGGATACATATTTTGCCAAATCACTCTCAGGTTTGTAGGTAGTTACAGTTCTACCTAATATAATATCATAGTATACTGTCTTACCAATACGACGCAATTAAAACATCAGCGAAACATTGCGGAACTTCATAATAAAGCGTAAACAAAGTTATACTATGCACGTATGTACTATTTGATCATCCCTAGCGGTTCTTGCTACATATTTTGTTAAATAACTCTGAGCTTTGCAGGTATTTGCAGTTCTAACTTATATAATATCAAAGTATACTAGCTTATCAATACGAGGCAATCAAAACCTCAGCGAAACTCTGCGGAACTTCATCACACAGCGTAATCAAAGTTATACTATGCACGTTTGTACTATTTGATCATCCTGAGCGGTTCTTGCTACATATTTTGTTAAATAACTCTGAGGTGTGCAGGTATTTGCAGTTCTAACTTATATAATATCAAAGTATACTATCTTACGAATACAACACATTCAAAACCTCAGCGAAACTGCGGAACTTCATAACAAAGCGTAAACAAAGTTATACTATGCACGGATGTACTATTTGATCATCCTGAGCGGTTCTGGATACATATTTTGCCAAATCACTCTCAGGTTTGTAGGTAGTTACAGTTCTACCTAATATAATATCATAGTATACTGTCTTACCAATACGACGCAATTAAAACATCAGCGAAACATTGCGGAACTTCATAATAAAGCGTAAACAAAGTTATACTATGCACGTATGTACTATTTGATCATCCCTAGCGGTTCTTGCTACATATTTTGTTAAATAACTCTGAGCTTTGCAGGTATTTGCAGTTCTAACTTATATAATATCAAAGTATACTAGCTTATCAATACGACGCAATCAAAACCTCAGCGAAACTCTGCGGAACTTCATCACACAGCGTAAACAAAGTCATACTATGCACGTTTGTACTATTTGATCATCCTGAGCGGTTCTTGCTACATATTTTGTTAAATAACTCTGAGGTGTGCAGGTATTTGCAGTTCTAACTTATCTAATATCAATGTATACTATCTTATCAATACGACGCAATCAAAACATCAGCGAAACTCTGCGGAACTTCATAACAAAGCGTGAACAAAGTTATACTATGCACGGATGTACTATTTGATCATCCTGAGCGGTTCTGGATACATATTTTGCCAAATCACTCTCAGGTTTGTAGGTAGTTACAGTTCTACCTAATATAATATCATAGTATACTATCTTACCAATTGCGACGCAATCAAAACATCAGCGAAACATTGCGGAACTTCATAACAAAGCGTAAACAAAGTTATACTATGCACGGAGGTACTATTTGATCATCCAGAGCGGTTCTTGCTACATATTTAGTTAAATAACTCTGAGCTTAGCAGGTATTTGCAGTCCTAACTTATATATTATCAAAGTATACTATCTTATCTATACGTACGCAATCAAAACCTCAACGATACTTTGCGGAACTTCATAACAAAGCGTAAACAAAGTTATACTATGCACGTATGTACTATTTGATCATCCTGAGCGGTTCTTGCTACATATTTTGTTAAATAACTCTGAGCGTTGCAGGTATTTGCAGTTCTAACTTATATAATATCAAAGTATACTATCTTATCAATACGACGAAATAAAAAACCTCAGCGAAACTCTGCGGAACTTCATAACAAAGCGTAAACAAAGTTATACTATGCACGTATGTACTATTTGATCATCCCTAGCGGTTCTTGCTACATATTTTGTTAAATAACTCTGAGCTTTGCAGGTATTTGCAGTTCTAACTTATATAATATCAAAGTATACTAGCTTATCAATACGACGCAATCAAAACCTCAGCGAAACTCTGCTGAACTTCATCACACAGCGTAAACAAAGTTATACTATGCACGTTTGTACTATTTGATCATCCTGAGCGGTTCTTGCTACATATTTTGTTAAATAACTCTGAGCGTTGCAGGTATTTGCAGTTCTAACTTATCTAATATCAATGCATACTATCTTATCAATACGACGTAATCAAAACATCAGCGAAACATTGCGGAACTTCATAACAAAGCGTAAACAAAGTTATACTATGCACGTATGTACTATTTGATCATCCTGAGCGGTTCTTGCTACATATTTTGTTAAATAACTCTGAGCGTTGCAAGTATTTGCAGTTCTAACTTATATAATATCATAGTATACTATCTTATCAATACGTACGCCATCAAAACCTCAGCGAAACTTTGCAGAACTTCATAACAAAGCGTAAACAAAGTAATACTATGCACGGATGTACTATTTGATCATCCAGACCGGTTCTTGCTACATATTTAGTTAAATAACTCTGAGGTTTGCAGATAGTTGCAGTTCTATCTTATATAATATCAAAGTATACTATCTTACGAATACAACACATTCAAAACCTCAGCGAAACTGCGGAACTTCATAACAAAGCGTAAAGAAAGTTATACTATGCACGGATGTACTATTTGATCATCCTGAGCGGTTCTTGCTACATATTTTGTTAAATAACTCTGAGCGTTGCAGGTATTTGCAGTTCTAACTTATATAATATCAAAGTATACTATCTTATCAATACGACGAAATAAAAAACCTCAGCGAAACTCTGCGGAACTTCATAACAAAGCGTAAAGAAAGTTATACTATGCACGGATGTACTATTTGATCATCCTGAGCGGTTCTTGCTACATATTTTGTTAAATAACTCTGAGGTGTGCAGGTACTTGCAGTTCTAACTTATCTAATATCAATGTATACTATCTTATCAATACGACGCAATCAAAACCTCAGCGAAACTCTGCGGAACTTCATAACAAAGCGTAAACAAAGTTATACTATGCACGTATGTACTATTTGATCATCCTGAGCGGTTCTTGCTACATATTTTGTTAAATAACTCTGAGCGTTGCAGGTATTTGCAGTTCTAACTTATATAATATCAAAGTATACTATCTTACGAATACAACACATTCAAAACCTCAGCGAAACTGCGGAACTTCATAACAAAGCGTAAACAAAGTTATACTATGCACGGATGTACTATTTGATCATCCTGAGCGGTTCTGGATACATATTTTGCCAAATCACTCTCAGGTTTGTAGGTAGTTACAGTTCTACCTAATATAATATCATAGTATACTGTCTTACCAATACGACGCAATTAAAACATCAGCGAAACATTGCGGAACTTCATAATAAAGCGTAAACAAAGTTATACTATGCACGTATGTACTATTTGATCATCCCTAGCGGTTCTTGCTACATATTTTGTTAAATAACTCTGAGCTTTGCAGGTATTTGCAGTTCTAACTTATATAATATCAAAGTATACTAGCTTATCAATACGACGCAATCAAAACCTCAGCGAAACTCTGCGGAACTTCATCACACAGCGTAAACAAAGTCATACTATGCACGTTTGTACTATTTGATCATCCTGAGCGGTTCTTGCTACATATTTTGTTAAATAACTCTGAGGTGTGCAGGTATTTGCAGTTCTAACTAATCTAATATCAATGTATACTATCTTATCAATACGACGCAATCAAAACATCAGCGAAACTCTGCGGAACTTCATAACAAAGCGTGAACAAAGTTATACTATGCACGGATGTACTATTTGATCATCCTGAGCGGTTCTGGATACATATTTTGCCAAATCACTCTCAGGTTTGTAGGTAGTTACAGTTCTACCTAATATAATATCATAGTATACTATCTTACCAATTGCGACGCAATCAAAACATCAGCGAAACATTGCGGAACTTCATAACAAAGCGTAAACAAAGTTATACTATGCACGGAGGTACTATTTGATCATCCAGAGCGGTTCTTGCTACATATTTAGTTAAATAACTCTGAGCTTAGCAGGTATTTGCAGTCCTAACTTATATATTATCAAAGTATACTATCTTATCTATACGTACGCAATCAAAACCTCAACGATACTTTGCGGAACTTCATAACAAAGCGTAAACAAAGTTATACTATGCACGTATGTACTATTTGATCATCCTGAGCGGTTCTTGCTACATATTTTGTTAAATAACTCTGAGCGTTGCAGGTATTTGCAGTTCTAACTTATATAATATCAAAGTATACTATCTTATCAATACGACGAAATAAAAAACCTCAGCGAAACTCTGCGGAACTTCATAACAAAGCGTAAACAAAGTTATACTATGCATGTATGTACTATTTGATCATCCTGAGCGGTTCCTGCTACATATTTAGTTAAATAACTCTGAGCTTTGCAGGTATTTTCAGTTTTACCTTATATAATATCATAGTATACTATCTTATCAATACGACGCAATCAAAACATCAGTGACACTTTGCGGAACTTCGTAACAAAGCGTAAACAAAGTTACACTATGCACGTATTTACTATTTGATCATCCAGACCGGTTCTTGCTACATATTTAGTTAAATAACTCTGAGGTTTGCAGATAGTTGCAGTTCTATCTTATATAATATCAAAGTATACTATCTTACGAATACAACACATTCAAAACCTCAGCGAAACTGCGGAACTTCATAACAAAGCGTAAAGAAAGTTATACTATGCACGGATGTACTATTTGATCATCCTGAGCGGTTCTGGATACATATTTTGCCAAATCACTCTCAGGTTTGTAGGTAGTTACAGTTCTACCTAATATAATATCATAGTATACTGTCTTACCAATACGACGCAATGAAAACATCAGCGAAACATTGCGGAACTTCATAATAAAGCGTAAACAAAGTTATACTATGCACGTATGTACTATTTGATCATCCCTAGCGGTTCTTGCTACATATTTTGTTAAATAACTCTGAGCTTTGCAGGTATTTGCAGTTCTAACTTATATAATATCAAAGTATACTAGCTTATCAATACGACGCAATCAAAACCTCAGCGAAACTCTGCGGAACTTCATCACACAGCGTAAACAAAGTTATACTATGCACGTTTGTACTATTTGATCATCCTGAGCGGTTCTTGCTACATATTTTGTTAAATAACTCTGAGCTTTGCAGGTATTTGCAGTTCTAAGTTATATAATATCAAAGTATACTAGCTTATCAATACGACGCAATCAAAACCTCAGCGAAACTCTGCGGAACTTCATAACAAAGCGTGAACAAAGTTATACTATGCACGGATGTACTATTTGATCATCCTGAGCGGTTCTGGATACATATTTTGCCAAATCACTCTCAGGTTTGTAGGTAGTTACAGTTCTACCTAATATAATATCATAGTATACTATCTTACCAATTGCGACGCAATCAAAACATCAGCGAAACATTGCGGAACTTCATAACAAAGCGTAAACAAAGTTATACTATGCACGGAGGTACTATTTGATCATCCAGAGCGGTTCTTGCTACATATTTAGTTAAATAACTCTGAGCTTAGCAGGTATTTGCAGTCCTAACTTATATATTATCAAAGTATACTATCTTATCTACACGTACGCAATCAAAACCTCAACGATACTTTGCGGAACTTCATAACAAAGCGTAAACAAAGTTATACTATGCACGTATGTACTATTTGATCATCCTGAGCGGTTCTTGCTACATATTTTGTTAAATAACTCTGAGCGTTGCAGGTATTTGCAGTTCTAACTTACATAATATCAAAGTATACCACCTTACCAATTGCGACGCAATCAAAACATCAGCGAAACATTGCGGAACTTCATAACAAAGCGTAAACAAAGTTATACTATGCACGTATGTACTATTTGATCATCCCTAGCGGTTCTTGCTACATATTTTGTTAAATAACTCTGAGCTTTGCAGGTATTTTCAGTTTTACCTTATATAATATCAAAGTATACTATCTTATCAATACGATGCAAAGAAAGCGTAAACAAAGTTAAACAAAGCGTAAACAAAGTTATACTATGCACGGATGTACTATTTGATCATCCTGAGCGGTTCTTGCTACATATTTTGTTAAATAACTCTGAGGTGTGCAGGTACTTGCAGTTCTAACTTATCTAATATCAATGTATACTATCTTATCAATACGACGCAATCAAAACCTCAGCGAAACTCTGCGGAACTTCATAACAAAGCGTAAACAAAGTTATACTATGCACGGATGTACTATTTGATCATCCTGAGCGGTTCTTGCTACATATTTTGTTAAATAACTCTGAGCGTTGCAGGTATTTGCAGTTCTAACTTATATAATATCAAAGTATACTATCTTACGAATACAACACATTCAAAACCTCAGCGAAACTGCGGAACTTCATAACAAAGCGTAAACAAAGTTATACTATGCACGGATGTACTATTTGATCATCCTGAGCGGTTCTGGATACATATTTTGCCAAATCACTCTCAGGTTTGTAGGTAGTTACAGTTCTACCTAATATAATATCATAGTATACTGTCTTACCAATACGACGCAATTAAAACATCAGCGAAACATTGCGGAACTTCATAATAAAGCGTAAACAAAGTTATACTATGCACGTATGTACTATTTGATCATCCCTAGCGGTTCTTGCTACATATTTTGTTAAATAACTCTGAGCTTTGCAGGTATTTGCAGTTCTAACTTATATAATATCAAAGTATACTAGCTTATCAATACGACGCAATCAAAACCTCAGCGAAACTCTGCGGAACTTCATCACACAGCGTAAACAAAGTTATACTATGCACGTTTGTACTATTTGATCATCCTGAGCGGTTCTTGCTACATATTTTGTTAAATAACTCTGAGCGTTGCAGGTATTTGCAGTTCTAACTTATATAATATCATAGTATACTATCTTATCAATACGTACGCCATCAAAACCTCAGCGAAACTTTGCAGAACTTCATAACAAAGCGTAAACAAAGTAATACTATGCACGGATGTACTATTTGATCATCCAGACCGGTTCTTGCTACATATTTAGTTAAATAACTCTGTGGTTTGCAGATAGTTGCAGTTCTATCTTATATAATATCAAAGTATACTATCTTACGAATACAACACATTCAAAACCTCAGCGAAACTGCGGAACTTCATAACAAAGCGTAAAGAAAGTTATACTATGCACGGATGTACTATTTGATCATCCTGAGCGGTTCTGGATACATATTTTGCCAAATCACTCTCAGGTTTGTAGGTAGTTACAGTTCTACCTAATATAATATCATAGTATACTGTCTTACCAATACGACGCAATTAAAACATCAGCGAAACATTGCGGAACTTCATAATAAAGCGTAAACAAAGTTATACTATGCACGTATGTACTATTTGATCATCCCTAGCGGTTCTTGCTACATATTTTGTTAAATAACTCTGAGCTTTGCAGGTATTTGCAGTTCTAACTTATATAATATCAAAGTATACTAGCTTATCAATACGACGCAATCAAAACCTCAGCGAAACTCTGCGGAACTTCATCACACAGCGTAAACAAAGTTATACTATGCACGTTTGTACTATTTGATCATCCTGAGCGGTTCTTGCTACATATTTTGTTAAATAACTCTGAGCTTTGCAGGTATTTGCAGTTCTAACTTATATAATATCAAAGTATACTAGCTTATCAATACGACGCAATCAAAACCTCAGCGAAACTCTGCGGAACTTCATAACAAAGCGTGAACAAAGTTATACTATGCACGGATGTACTATTTGATCATCCTGAGCGGTTCTTGCTACATATTTAGTTAAATAACTCTGAGCTTAGCAGGTATTTGCAGTCCTAACTTATATATTATCAAAGTATACTATCTTATCTACACGTACGCAATCAAAACCTCAACGATACTTTGCGGAACTTCATAACAAAGCGTAAACAAAGTTATACTATGCACGTATGTACTATTTGATCATCCTGAGCGGTTCTTGCTACATATTTTGTTAAATAACTCTGAGCGTTGCAGGTATTTGCAGTTCTAACTTACATAATATCAAAGTATACCACCTTACCAATTGCGACGCAATCAAAACATCAGCGAAACATTGCGGAACTTCATAACAAAGCGTAAACAAAGTTATACTATGCACGTATGTACTATTTGATCATCCCTAGCGGTTCTTGCTACATATTTTGTTAAATAACTCTGAGGTGTGCAGGTATTTGCAGTTCTAACTTATCTAATATCAATGTATACTATCTTATCAATACGACGCAATCAAAACATCAGCGAAACTCTGCGGAACTTCATAACAAAGCGTGAACAAAGTTATACTATGCACGGATTTACTATTTGATCATCCTGAGCGGTTCTGGATACATATTTTGCCAAATCACTCTCAGGTTTGTAGGTAGTTACAGTTCTACCTAATATAATATCATAGTATACTATCTTATCAATACGTACGCCATCAAAACCTCAGCGAAACTTTGCAGAACTTCATAACAAAGCGTAAACAAAGTAATACTATGCACGGATGTACTATTTGATCATCCAGACCGGTTCTTGCTACATATTTAGTTAAATAACTCTGAGGTTTGCAGATAGTTGCAGTTCTATCTTATATAATATCAAAGTATACTATCTTACGAATACAACACATTCAAAACCTCAGCGAAACTGCGGAACTTCATAACAAAGCGTAAAGAAAGTTATACTATGCACGGATGTAATATTTGATCATCCTGAGCGGTTCTGGATACATATTTTGCCAAATCACTCTCAGGTTTGTAGGTAGTTACAGTTCTACCTAATATAATATCATAGTATACTGTCTTACCAATACGACGCAATTAAAACATCAGCGAAACATTGCGGAACTTCATAATAAAGCGTAAACAAAGTTATACTATGCACGTATGTACTATTTGATCATCCCTAGCGGTTCTTGCTACATATTTTGTTAAATAACTCTGAGCTTTGCAGGTATTTGCAGTTCTAACTTATATAATATCAAAGTATACTATCTTATCAATACGACGCAATCAAAACCTCAGCGAAACTCTGCGGAACTTCATCACACAGCGTAAACAAAGTTATACTATGCACGTTTGTACTATTTGATCATCCTGAGCGGTTCTTGCTACATATTTTGTTAAATAACTCTGAGCTTTGCAGGTATTTGCAGTTCTAAGTTATATAATATCAAAGTATACTAGCTTATCAATACGACGCAATCAAAACCTCAGCGAAACTCTGCGGAACTTCATAACAAAGCGTGAACAAAGTTATACTATGCACGGATGTACTATTTGATCATCCTGAGCGGTTCTGGATACATATTTTGCCAAATCACTCTCAGGTTTGTAGGTAGTTACAGTTCTACCTAATATAATATCATAGTATACTATCTTACCAATTGCGACGCAATCAAAACATCAGCGAAACATTGCGGAACTTCATAATAAAGCGTAAACAAAGTTATACTATGCACGTATGTACTATTTGATCATCCCTAGCGGTTCTTGCTACATATTTTGTTAAATAACTCTGAGCTTTGCAGGTATTTGCAGTTCTAACTTATATAATATCAAAGTATACTAGCTTATCAATACGACGCAATCAAAACCTCAGCGAAACTCTGCGGAACTTCATCACACAGCGTAAACAAAGTTATACTATGCACGTTTGTACTATTTGATCATCCTGAGCGGTTCTTGCTACATATTTTGTTAAATAACTCTGAGCTTTGCAGGTATTTGCAGTTCTAACTTATATAATATCAAAGTATACTATCTTATCAATACGACGCAATCAAAACCTCAGCGAAACTCTGCGGAACTTCATAACAAAGCGTGAACAAAGTTATACTATGCACGGATGTACTATTTGATCATCCTGAGCGGTTCTTGCTACATATTTAGTTAAATAACTCTGAGCTTAGCAGGTATTTGCAGTCCTAACTTATATATTATCAAAGTATACTATCTTATCTACACGTACGCAATCAAAACCTCAACGATACTTTGCGGAACTTCATAACAAAGCGTAAACAAAGTTATACTATGCACGTATGTACTATTTGATCATCCCTAGCGGTTCTTGCTACATATTTTGTTAAATAACTCTGAGCGTTGCAGGTATTTGCAGTTCTAACTTACATAATATCAAAGTATACCACCTTACCAATTGCGACGCAATCAAAACATCAGCGAAACATTGCGGAACTTCATAACAAAGCGTAAACAAAGTTATACTATGCACGTATGTACTATTTGATCATCCCTAGCGGTTCTTGCTACATATTTTGTTAAATAACTCTGAGGTGTGCAGGTATTTGCAGTTCTAACTTATCTAATATCAATGTATACTATCTTATCAATACGACGCAATCAAAACATCAGCGAAACTTTGCGGAACTTCATAACAAAGCGTGAACAAAGTTATACTATGCACGGATTTACTATTTGATCATCCTGAGCGGTTCTGGATACATATTTTGCCAAATCACTCTCAGGTTTGTAGGTAGTTACAGTTCTACCTAATATAATATCATAGTATACTATCTTATCAATACGTACGCCATCAAAACCTCAGCGAAACTTTGCAGAACTTCATAACAAAGCGTAAACAAAGTAATACTATGCACGGATGTACTATTTGATCATCCAGACCGGTTCTTGCTACATATTTAGTTAAATAACTCTGAGGTTTGCAGATAGTTGCAGTTCTATCTTATATAATATCAAAGTATACTATCTTACGAATACAACACATTCAAAACCTCAGCGAAACTGCGGAACTTCATAACAAAGCGTAAAGAAAGTTATACTATGCACGGATGTAATATTTGATCATCCTGAGCGGTTCTGGATACATATTTTGCCAAATCACTCTCAGGTTTGTAGGTAGTTACAGTTCTACCTAATATAATATCATAGTATACTGTCTTACCAATAAGACGCAATTAAAACATCAGCGAAACATTGCGGAACTTCATAATAAAGCGTAAACAAAGTTATACTATGCACGTATGTACTATTTGATCATCCCTAGCGGTTCTTGCTACATATTTTGTTAAATAACTCTGAGCTTTGCAGGTATTTGCAGTTCTAACTTATATAATATCAAAGTATACTAGCTTATCAATACGACGCAATCAAAACCTCAGCGAAACTCTGCGGAACTTCATCACACAGCGTAAACAAAGTTATACTATGCACGTTTGTACTATTTGATCATCCTGAGCGGTTCTTGCTACATATTTTGTTAAATAACTCTGAGCTTTGCAGGTATTTGCAGTTCTAAGTTATATAATATCAAAGTATACTAGCTTATCAATACGACGCAATCAAAACCTCAGCGAAACTCTGCGGAACTTCATAACAAAGCGTGAACAAAGTTATACTATGCACGGATGTACTATTTGATCATCCTGAGCGGTTCTGGATACATATTTTGCCAAATCACTCTCAGGTTTGTAGGTAGTTACAGTTCTACCTAATATAATATCATAGTATACTATCTTACCAATTGCGACGCAATCAAAACATCAGCGAAACATTGCGGAACTTCATAACAAAGCGTAAACAAAGTTATACTATGCACGGAGGTACTATTTGATCATCCAGAGCGGTTCTTGCTACATATTTAGTTAAATAACTCTGAGCTTAGCAGGTATTTGCAGTTCTAACTTATATAATATCAAAGTATACTAGCTTATCAATACGACGCAATCAAAACCTCAGCGAAACTCTGCGGAACTTCATCACACAGCGTAAACAAAGTTATACTATGCACGTTTGTACTATTTGATCATCCTGAGCGGTTCTTGCTACATATTTTGTTAAATAACTCTGAGCTTTGCAGGTATTTGCAGTTCTAAGTTATATAATATCAAAGTATACTAGCTTATCAATACGACGCAATCAAAACCTCAGCGAAACTCTGCGGAACTTCATAACAAAGCGTGAACAAAGTTATACTATGCACGGATGTACTATTTGATCATCCTGAGCGGTTCTGGATACATATTTTGCCAAATCACTCTCAGGTTTGTAGGTAGTTACAGTTCTACCTAATATAATATCATAGTATACTATCTTACCAATTGCGTCGCAATCAAAACATCAGCGAAACATTGCGGAACTTCATAACAAAGCGTAAACAAAGTTATACTATGCACGGAGGTACTATTTGATCATCCAGAGCGGTTCTTGCTACATATTTAGTTAAATAACTCTGAGCTTAGCAGGTATTTGCAGTCCTAACTTATATATTATCAAAGTATACTATCTTATCTACACGTACGCAATCAAAACCTCAACGATACTTTGCGGAACTTCATAACAAAGCGTAAACAAAGTTATACTATGCACGTATGTACTATTTGATCATCCTGAGCGGTTCTTGCTACATATTTTGTTAAATAACTCTGAGCGTTGCAGGTATTTGCAGTTCTAACTTACATAATATCAAAGTATACCACCTTACCAATTGCGACGCAATCAAAACATCAGCGAAACATTGCGGAACTTCATAATAAAGCGTAAACAAAGTTATACTATGCACGTATGTACTATTTGATCATCCCTAGCGGTTCTTGCTACATATTTTGTTAAATAACTCTGAGCTTTGCAGGTATTTGCAGTTCTACCTTATATAATATCATAGTATACTATCTTACCAATACGACGCAATCAAAACAAAGCGTAAACAAAGTTATACTATGCACGGATGTACTATTTGATCATCCTGAGCGGTTCTTGCTACATATTTTGTTAAATAACTCTGAGGTGTGCAGGTACTTGCAGTTCTAACTTATCTAATATCAATGTATACTATCTTATCAATACGACGCAATCAAAACCTCAGCGAAACTCTGCGGAACTTCATAACAAAGCGTAAACAAAGTTATACTATGCACGTATGTACTATTTGATCATCCTGAGCGGTTCTTGCTACATATTTTGTTAAATAACTCTGAGCGTTGCAGGTATTTGCAGTTCTAACTTATATAATATCAAAGTATACTATCTTACGAATACAACACATTCAAAACCTCAGCGAAACTGCGGAACTTCATAACAAAGCGTAAACAAAGTTATACTATGCACGGATGTACTATTTGATCATCCTGAGCGGTTCTGGATACATATTTTGCCAAATCACTCTCGGGTTTGTAGGTAGTTACAGTTCTACCTAATATAATATCATAGTATACTGTCTTACCAATACGACGCAATTAAAACATCAGCGAAACATTGCGGAACTTCATAATAAAGCGTAAACAAAGTTATACTATGCACGTATGTACTATTTGATCATCCCTAGCGGTTCTTGCTACATATTTTGTTAAATAACTCTGAGCTTTGCAGGTATTTGCAGTTCTAACTTATATAATATCAAAGTATACTAGCTTATCAATACGACGCAATCAAAACCTCAGCGAAACTCTGCGGAACTTCATCACACAGCGTAAACAAAGTTATACTATGCACGTTTGTACTATTTGATCATCCTGAGCGGTTCTTGCTACATATTTTGTTAAATAACTCTGAGCGTTGCAGGTATTTGCAGTTCTAACTTATATAATATCATAGTATACTATCTTATCAATACGTACGCCATCAAAACCTCAGCGAAACTTTGCAGAACTTCATAACAAAGCGTAAAGAAAGTTATACTATGCACGGATGTACTATTTGATCATCCTGAGCGGTTCTGGATACATATTTTGCCAAATCACTCTCAGGTTTGTAGGTAGTTACAGTTCTACCTAATATAATATCATAGTATACTGTCTTACCAATACGACGCAATTAAAACATCAGCGAAACATTGCGGAACTTCATAATAAAGCGTAAACAAAGTTATACTATGCACGTATGTACTATTTGATCATCCCTAGCGGTTCTTGCTACATATTTTGTTAAATAACTCTGAGCTTTGCAGGTATTTGCAGTTCTAACTTATATAATATCAAAGTATACTAGCTTATCAATACGACGCAATCAAAACCTCAGCGAAACTCTGCGGAACTTCATCACACAGCGTAAACAAAGTTATACTATGCACGTTTGTACTATTTGATCATCCTGAGCGGTTCTTGCTACATATTTTGTTAAATAACTCTGAGCTTTGCAGGTATTTGCAGTTCTAACTTATATAATATCAAAGTATACTAGCTTATCAATACGACGCAATCAAAACCTCAGCGAAACTCTGCGGAACTTCATAACAAAGCGTGAACAAAGTTATACTATGCACGGATGTACTATTTGATCATCCTGAGCGGTTCTTGCTACATATTTTGTTAAATAACTCTGAGCTTTGCAGGTATTTGCAGTTCTAACTTATATAATATCAAAGTATACTAGCTTATCAATACGACGCAATTAAAACATCAGCGAAACATTGCGGAACTTCATAATAAAGCGTAAACAAAGTTATACTATGCACGTATGTACTATTTGATCATCCTGAGCGGTTCTTGCTACATATTTTGTTAAATAACTCTGAGCGTTGCAGGTATTTGCAGTTCTAACTTACATAATATCAAAGTATACCACCTTACCAATTGCGACGCAATCAAAACATCAGCGAAACATTGCGGAACTTCATAATAAAGCGTAAACAAAGTTATACTATGCACGTATGTACTATTTGATCATCCCTAGCGGTTCTTGCTACATATTTTGTTAAATAACTCTGAGCTTTGCAGGTATTTTCAGTTTTACCTTATATAATATCATAGTATACTATCTTATCAATACGACGCAATCAAAACAAAGCGTAAACAAAGTTATACTATGCACGGATGTACTATTTGATCATCCTGAGCGGTTCTTGCTACATATTTTGTTAAATAACTCTGAGGTGTGCAGGTACTTGCAGTTCTAACTTATCTAATATCAATGTATACTATCTTATCAATACGACGCAATGAAAACCTCAGCGAAACTCTGCGGAACTTCATAACAAAGCGTAAACAAAGTTATACTATGCACGTATGTACTATTTGATCATCCTGAGCGGTTCTTGCTACATATTTTGTTAAATAACTCTGAGCGTTGCAGGTATTTGCAGTTCTAACTTATATAATATCAAAGTATACTATCTTACGAATACAACACATTCAAAACCTCAGCGAAACTGCGGAACTTCATAACAAAGCGTAAAGAAAGTTATACTATGCACGGATGTACTATTTGATCATCCTGAGCGGTTCTGGATACATATTTTGCCAAATCACTCTCAGGTTTGTAGGTAGTTACAGTTCTACCTAATATAATATCATAGTATACTGTCTTACCAATACGACGCAATTAAAACATCAGCGAAACATTGCGGAACTTCATAATAAAGCGTAAACAAAGTTATACTATGCACGTATGTACTATTTGATCATCCCTAGCGGTTCTTGCTACATATTTTGTTAAATAACTCTGAGCTTTGCAGGTATTTGCAGTTCTAACTTATATAATATCAAAGTATACTAGCTTATCAATACGACGCAATCAAAACCTCAGCGAAACTCTGCGGAACTTCATCACACAGCGTAAACAAAGTTATACTATGCACGTTTGTACTATTTGATCATCCTGAGCGGTTCTTGCTACATATTTTGTTAAATAACTCTGAGGTGTGCAGGTATTTGCAGTTCTAACTTATATAATATCATAGTATACTATCTTATCAATACGACGCAATCAAAACATCAGTGACACTTTGCGGAACTTCGTAACAAAGCGTGAACAAAGTTATACTATGCACGGATGTACTATTTGATCATCCTGAGCGGTTCTGGATACATATTTTGCCAAATCACTCTCAGGTTTGTAGGTAGTTACAGTTCTACCTAATATAATATCATAGTATACTATCTTACCAATTGCGACGCAATCAAAACATCAGCGAAACATTGCGGAACTTCATAACAAAGCGTAAACAAAGTTATACTATGCACGGAGGTACTATTTGATCATCCAGAGCGGTTCTTGCTACATATTTAGTTAAATAACTCTGAGCTTAGCAGGTATTTGCAGTCCTAACTTATATATTATAAAAGTATACTATCTTATCTATACGTACGCAATCAAAACCTCAACGATACTTTGCGGAACTTCATAACAAAGCGTAAACAAAGTTATACTATGCACGTATGTACTATTTGATCATCCTGAGCGGTTCTTGCTACATATTTTGTTAAATAACTCTGAGCGTTGCAGGTATTTGCAGTTCTAACTTATATAATATCAAAGTATACTATCTTATCAATACGACGAAATAAAAAACCTCAGCGAAACTCTGCGGAACTTCATAACAAAGCGTAAACAAAGTTATACTATGCACGTATGTACTATTTGATCATCCTGAGCGGTTCTTGCTACATATTTAGTTAAATAACTCTGAGCTTTGCAGGTATTTTCAGTTTTACCTTATATAATATCATAGTATACTATCTTATCAATACGACGCAATCAAAACATCAGTGACACTTTGCGGAACTTCGTAACAAAGCGTAAACAAAGTTATACTATGCACGTATGTACTGTTTGATCATCCTGAGCGGTTCTTGCTACATATTTTGTTAAATTACTCTGAGGTGTGCAGGTATTTGCAGTTCTAACTTATCTAATATCAATGCATACTATCTTATCAATACGACGTAATCAAAACATCAGCGAAACATTGCGGAACTTCATAACAAAGCGTAAACAAAGTTATACTATGCACGTATGTACTGTTTGATCATCCTGAGCGGTTCTTGCTACATATTTTGTTAAATAACTCTGAGCGTTGCAGGTATTTGCAGTTCTAACTTATATAATATCATAGTATACTATCTTATCAATACGTACGCCATCAAAACCTCAGCGAAACTTTGCAGAACTTCATAACAAAGCGTAAACAAAGTAATACTATGCACGGATGTACTATTTGATCATCCAGACCGGTTCTTGCTACATATTTAGTTAAATAACTCTGAGGTTTGCAGATAGTTGCAGTTCTATCTTATATAATATCAAAGTATACTATCTTACGAATACAACACATTCAAAACCTCAGCGAAACTGCGGAACTTCATAACAAAGCGTAAAGAAAGTTATACTATGCACGGATGTACTATTTGATCATCCTGAGCGGTTCTGGATACATATTTTGCCAAATCACTCTCAGGTTTGTAGGTAGTTACAGTTCTACCTAATATAATATCATAGTATACTGTCTTACCAATACGACGCAATTAAAACATCAGCGAAACATTGCGGAACTTCATAATAAAGCGTAAACAAAGTTATACTATGCACGTATGTACTATTTGATCATCCCTAGCGGTTCTTGCTACATATTTTGTTAAATAACTCTGAGCTTTGCAGGTATTTGCAGTTCTAACTTATATAATATCAAAGTATACTAGCTTATCAATACGACGCAATCAAAACCTCAGCGAAACTCTGCGGAACTTCATCACACAGCGTAAACAAAGTTATACTATGCACGTTTGTACTATTTGATCATCCTGAGCGGTTCTTGCTACATATTTTGTTAAATAACTCTGAGCTTTGCAGGTATTTGCAGTTCTAAGTTATATAATATCAAAGTATACTAGCTTATCAATACGACGCAATCAAAACCTCAGCGAAACTCTGCGGAACTTCATAACAAAGCGTGAACAAAGTTATACTATGCACGGAAGTACTATTTGATCATCCTGAGCGGTTCTGGATACATATTTTGCCAAATCACTCTCAGGTTTGTAGGTAGTTACAGTTCTACCTAATATAATATCATAGTATACTATCTTACCAATTGCGACGCAATCAAAACATCAGCGAAACATTGCGGAACTTCATAACAAAGCGTAAACAAAGTTATACTATGCACGGAGGTACTATTTGATCATCCAGAGCGGTTCTTGCTACATATTTAGTTAAATAACTCTGAGCTTAGCAGGTATTTGCAGTCCTAACTTATATATTATCAAAGTATACTATCTTATCTACACGTACGCAATCAAAACCTCAACGATACTTTGCGGAACTTCATAACAAAGCGTAAACAAAGTTATACTATGCACGTATGTACTATTTGATCATCCTGAGCGGTTCTTGCTACATATTTTGTTAAATAACTCTGAGCGTTGCAGGTATTTGCAGTTCTAACTTACATAATATCAAAGTATACCACCTTACCAATTGCGACGCAATCAAAACATCAGCGAAACATTGCGGAACTTCATAATAAAGCGTAAACAAAGTTATACTATGCACGTATGTACTATTTGATCATCCCTAGCGGTTCTTGCTACATATTTTGTTAAATAACTCTGAGCTTTGCAGGTATTTAAAGTTCTAACTTATATAATATCAAAGTATACTAGCTTATCAATACGACGCAATCAAAACCTCAGCGAAACTCTGCGGAACTTCATAACAAAGCGTAAACAAAGTTATACTATGCACGTATGTACTATTTGATCATCCTGAGCGGTTCTTGCTACATATTTTGTTAAATAACTCTGAGCTTTGCAGGTATTTTCAGTTCTACCTTATATAATATCATAGTATACTATCTTACCAATACGACGCAATCAAAACATCAGTGACAGTTTGCGGAACTTCGTAACAAAGCGTAAACAAAGTTACACTCTGCACGTATGTACTATTTCATCATCCTGAGCGGTTCTTGCTACATATTTTGTTAAATAACTCTGAGCGTTGCAGGTATTTGCAGTTCTATCTTATATAATATCAAAGTATACTATCTTACGAATACAACACATTCAAAACCTCAGCGAAACTGCGGAACTTCATAACAAATCGTAAACAAAGTTATACTATGCACGGATGTACTATTTGATCATCCTGAGCGGTTCTGGATACATATTTTGCCAAATCACTCTCAGGTTTGTAGGTAGTTACAGTTCTACCTAATATAATATAATAGTATACTATCTTACCAATACGACGCAATTAAAACATCAGCGACACTTTGCGGAATTTCATAAGAAAGCGAGAACAAAGTTATACTATGCACGGATGTACTATTTCATCATCCAGAGCGGTTCTTTCTACATATTTAGTTAAATAACTCTGAGCATTGCAGGTAGTTGCAGTTCTAACTTATCTAATACCAATGTATACTATCTTATCAATACGACGCAATCAAAACATCAGCAAAACTTTGCGGAACTTCAAAACAAAGCGTAAACAAAGTTATACTATGCACGGATGTACTATTTGATCATCCTGAGCGGTTCTTGCTACATATTTTGTTAAATAACTCTGAGGTGTGCAGGTACTTGCAGTTCTAACTTATCTAATACCAATGTATACTATCTTATCAATACGACGCAATCAAAACATCAGCAAAACTTTGCGGAACTTCAAAACAAAGCGTAAACAAAGTTATACTATGCAAGGATGTACTATTTGATCATCCTGAGCGGTTCTTGCTACATATTTTGTTAAATAACTCTGAGGTGTGCAGGTACTTGCAGTTCTAACTTATCTAATATCAATGTATACTATCTTATCAATACGACGCAATCAAAACCTCAGCGAAACTCTGCGGAACTTCATAACAAAGCGTAAACAAAGTTATACTATGCACGTATGTACTATTTGATCATCCTGAGCGGTTCTTGCTACTGTGACGTGGCAAAAGTTGCCACGTCCCCCGAGTTTTAGCGGAAGACCGGGCCACCTTTCAAAACGGGCAAAAAGCGATCGGCACCCGCGAGCGCTCTCCCTGGGACGGTCGCTAAAGACCAAGGGGCAGCGCTAATGCGTTTTTGAACGCCGCGCCACTTGGCGCGACGCGAATTGCAGGATCGTATCCGGGTCCCGGGGGGGGCCCGGAACCCTTTTCCTACTCGGCCATCGGAGGAATCTTCCGCCGAAAGACGCTGCCAGGACGTTCCGGGAAGATACCCGCCACTGGACAACGAGGGAAATCCTGAGCCCGGGTTAAGGAACCCGGAGGAGCTGCCGAGGAAGTACGCAGCTGAGAGGAACATCGTCTCCACCTCGTAGCTGCCTCACCCGCCATAGAAGAAAATGCGTCGCGGGATTGGCCCAGGATCTTCCTCCGCGGGAGAATTAACCAATCGACGTCTCAACTGCTGCCGATTGATGAGCGCCCCGGTCCCCGAACCGCCGAGCACGGCCTTGCCGTGCCCTAAACGATGATCGGTTCAAGCGTCGCGCGGAGTAGGGAAAGATTAGGAAAGGTGGGGGACGCCTCACTTCCGCGTTCCCGAGCCGGGCCGAAGTAGGACATTGTGCCGAAAGCCCTAACAAGTATTAGATCGTTTACCGTTTAACGAGTCAGTCGAATTTTGAACAAGTGCCCGTTTTGTAAAACTGCTGCCGGACGACTCGAGGGTCCTGCTGCCGGTCACATAGAGCTGCCGTAATTTTCTAGGAGCTGCCGTTGGTAAGCGCCGGTCAGGCTTTCTTATTCGAAGTGTTTACATGTTCTATTTCGCGTTGGCTTCGGGGACGTTTCGCGAACGACCTCATTTCGCGTTGTTGACGACGCGTTCCGGTTAATTTGTAATTCGTAGAGCTAGCAATTTGCGTACGAACCGGAACCGTCGGCCGGTTCGAGCACGGGTCAGATTTTGTAACGCGGAATCGCGTCTTGGCGTAAGGCCCGAAAAGCTGCCGGTTTTTGCGGGGAAAATTCCCACTATTTTGCCGAAAATCAAGTGACTGCCCACGGTGGGACGACGCGGCGTGGTCGAGTCCCATAAGAATTCGAGATCGCTGCCGGTACAATCCAGAGACTTTTGTACGAGTTAAACATCGGGGCACGATTCCAAATCGCTCTTGCAAATTTCCAACAACGGTGCCGAACATCGCGCCCGGGAATCGTGTCCGACGCGAAGAGCGAGCGAAGAAAGCGCGAGCGGTTCAGAATCCGCCGTTTACCACCTATCATCGCGCGGGCTTACTTTCGGAACGGCTGCCGGTCTTTCCGCCGACAGTCGCCTGTAACATCTCAGTTAATAAACTATTGTAAAGCCCCTGAGTTCGTCTTCAGATACTTTGAGAAACCTTCCCGTCGCGGGGAACGTCCCGTATTCCTCCTCGTCAAGCCCTGGACCCGGGTGAGCTATCCCGGATATCGCGCGGCCGTCGGAAGGTCGGAATTCTGTATCGCGTTCGGGAGAAATCCCTTAGCGTTTCGCGTGGCATCTCGGGATGCCTGGCGCCCGTCCTCAGGACTCGTTCCGTTAGTTAAAATCAACGAAAACCGACTTTCCGACGCGCCGTTTGTCGCGGGTGGACCGCGTACCGCGCGACCGGTGCGTGGCCCGGCTTTACCGCCGTAAAACCCGTAGTTGCCCGGGTTTTCGCCGTCCGTCGGACCGGGAAAACCCAGGCAACGTGACACTACATATTTTGTTAAATAACTCTGAGCGTTGCAGGTATTTGCAGTTCTAACTTATATAATATCAAAGTATACTATCTTACGAATACAACACATTCAAAACCTCAGCCAAACTGCGGAACTTCATAACAAAGCGTAAACAAAGTTATACTATGCACGGATGTACTATTTGATCATCCTGAGCGGTTCTGGATACATATTTTGCCAAATCACTCTCAGGTTTGTAGGTAGTTACAGTTCTACCTAATATAATATAATAGTATACTATCTTACCAATACGACGCAATTAAAACATCAGCGACACTTTGCGGAATTTCATAAGAAAGCGAGAACAAAGTTATACTATGCACGGATGTACTATTTCATCATCCAGAGCGGTTCTTTCTACATATTTAGTTAAATAACTCTGAGCATTGCAGGTAGTTGCAGTTCTAACTTATCTAATACCAATGTATACTATCTTATCAATACGACGCAATCAAAACATCAGCAAAACTTTGCGGAACTTCAAAACAAAGCGTAAACAAAGTTATACTATGCACGGATGTACTATTTGATCATCCTGAGCGGTTCTTCCTACATATTTTGTTAAATAACTCTGAGGTGTGCAGGTACTTGCAGTTCTAACTTATCTAATATCAATGTATACTATCTTATCAATACGACGCAATCAAAACCTCAGCGAAACTAAGCGGAACTTCATAACAAAGCGTAAACAAAGTTATACTATGCACGTATGTACTATTTGATCATCCTGAGCGGTTCTTGCTACATATTTTGTTAAATAACTCTGAGCGTTGCAGGTATTTGCAGTTCTAACTTACATAATATCAAAGTATACCACCTTACCAATTGCGACGCAATCAAAACATCAGCGAAACATTGCGGAACTTCATAATAAAGCGTAAACAAAGTTATACTATGCACGGATGTACTATTTGATCATCCTGAGCGGTTCTGGATACATATTTTGCCAAATCACTCTCAGGTTTGTAGGTAGTTACAGTTCTACCTAATATAATATCATAGTATACTATCTTACCAATACGGCGCAATTAAAACATCAGCGACACTTTGCGGAATTTCATAAGAAAGCGAGAACAAAGTTATCCTATGCACGGATGTACTATTTCATCATCCAGAGCGGTTCTTTCTACATATTTAGTTAAATAACTCTGAGCATTGCAGGTAGTTGCAGTTCTAACTTATCTAATACCAATGTATACTATCTTATCAATACGACGCAATCAAAACATCAGCAAAACTTTGCGGAACTTCAAAACAAAGCGTAAACAAAGTTATACTATGCACGGATGTACTATTTGATCATCCTGAGCGGTTCTTGCTACATATTTTGTTAAATAACTCTGAGGTGTGCAGGTACTTGCATTTCTAACTTATCTAATATCAATGTATACTATCTTATCAATACGACGCAATCAAAACCTCAGCGAAACTCTGCGGAACTTCATAACAAAGCGTAAACAAAGTTATACTATGCACGTATGTACTATTTGATCATCCTGAGCGGTTCTTGCTACATATTTTGTTAAATAACTCTGAGCGTTGCAGGTATTTGCAGTTCTAACTTATATAATATCAAAGTATACTATCTTACGAATACAACACATTCAAAACCTCAGCGAAACTGCGGAACTTCATAACAAAGCGTAAACAAAGTTATACTATGCACGGATGTACTATTTGATCATCCTGAGCGGTTCTGGATACATATTTTGCCAAATCACTCTCAGGTTTGTAGGTAGTTACAGTTCTACCTAATATAATATCATAGTATACTGTCTTACCAATACGACGCAATTAAAACATCAGCGAAACATTGCGGAACTTCATAATAAAGCGTAAACAAAGTTATACTATGCACGTATGTACTATTTGATCATCCCTAGCGGTTCTTGCTACATATTTTGTTAAATAACTCTGAGCTTTGCAGGTATTTGCAGTTCTAACTTATATAATATCAAAGTATACTAGCTTATCAATACGACGCAATCAAAACCTCAGCGAAACTCTGCGGAACTTCATAAGAAAGCGTGAACAAAGTTATACTATGCACGGATGTACTATTTGATCATCCTGAGCGGTTCTGGATACATATTTTGCCAAATCACTCTCAGGTTTGTAGGTAGTTACAGTTCTACCTAATATAATATCATAGTATACTATCTTACCAATTGCGACGCAATCAAAACATCAGCGAAACATTGCGGAACTTCATAACAAAGCGTAAACAAAGTTATACTATGCACGGAGGTACTATTTGATCATCCAGAGCGGTTCTTGCTACATATTTAGTTAAATAACTCTGAGCTTAGCAGGTATTTGCAGTCCTAACTTATATATTATCAAAGTATACTATCTTATCTATACGTACGCAATCAAAACCTCAACGATACTTTGCGGAACTTCATAACAAAGCGTAAACAAAGTTATACTATGCACGTATGTACTATTTGATCATCCTGAGCGGTTCTTGCTACATATTTTGTTAAATAACTCTGAGCGTTGCAGGTATTTGCAGTTCTAACTTACATAATATCAAAGTATACCACCTTACCAATTGCGACGCAATCAAAACATCAGCGAAACATTGCGGAACTTCATAATAAAGCGTAAACAAAGTTATACTATGCACGTATGTACTATTTGATCATCCCTAGCGGTTCTTGCTACATATTTTGTTAAATAACTCTGAGCTTTGCAGGTATTTGCAGTTCTAACTTATATAATATCAAAGTATACTAGCTTATCAATACGACGCAATCAAAACCTCAGCGAAACTCTGCGGAACTTCATAACAAAGCGTAAACAAAGTTATACTATGCGCGTATGTACTATTTGATCATCCTGAGCGGTTCTTGCTACATATTTTGTTAAATAACTCTGAGCGTTGCAGGTATTTGCAGTTCTATCTTATATAATATCAAAGTATACTATCTTACGAATACAACACATTCAAAACCTCAGCGAAACTGCGGAACTTCATAACAAATCGTAAACAAAGTTATACTATGCACGGATGTACTATTTGATCATCCTGAGCGGTTCTGGATACATATTTTGCCAAATCACTCTCAGGTTTGTAGGTAGTTACAGTTCTACCTAATATAATATAATAGTATACTATCTTACCAATACGACGCAATTAAAACATCAGCGACACTTTGCGGAATTTCATAAGAAAGCGAGAACAAAGTTATACTATGCACGGATGTACTATTTCATCATCCAGAGCGGTTCTTTCTACATATTTAGTTAAATAACTCTGAGCATTGCAGGTAGTTGCAGTTCTAACTTATCTAATACCAATGTATACTATCTTATCAATACGACGCAATCAAAACATCAGCAAAACTTTGCGGAACTTCAAAACAAAGCGTAAACAAAGTTATACTATGCACGGATGTACTATTTGATCATCCTGAGCGGTTCTTCCTACATATTTTGTTAAATAACTCTGAGCTTAGCAGGTATTTGCAGTCCTAACATATATATTATCAAAGTATACTATCTTATCTATACGTACGCAATCAAAACCTCAACGATACTTTGCGGAACTTCATAACAAAGCGTAAACAAAGTTATACTATGCACGTATGTACTATTTGATCATCCTGAGCGGTTCTTGCTACATATTTTGTTAAATAACTCTGAGCGTTGCAGGTATTTGCAGTTCTAACTTACATAATATCAAAGTATACCACCTTACCAATTACGACGCAATCAAAACATCAGCGAAACATTGCGGAACTTCATAATAAAGCGTAAACAAAGTTATACTATGCACGTATGTACTATTTGATCATCCCTAGCGGTTCTTGCTACATATTTTGTTAAATAACTCTGAGCTTTGCAGGTATTTGCAGTTCTAACTTATATAATATCAAAGTATACTAGCTTATCAATACGACGCAATCAAAACCTCAGCGAAACTCTGCGGAACTTCATAACAAAGCGTAAACAAAGTTATACTATGCACGTATGTACTATTTGATCATCCTGAGCGGTTCTTGCTACATATTTAGTTAAATAACTCTGAGCTTTGCAGGTATTTTCAGTTCTACCTTATATAATATCATAGTATACTATCTTACCAATACGACGCAATCAAAACATCAGTGACAGTTTGCGGAACTTCGTAACAAAGCGTAAACAAAGTTACACTCTGCACGTATGTACTATTTCATCATCCTGAGCGGTTCTTGCTACATATTTTGTTAAATAACTCTGAGCGTTGCAGGTATTTGCAGTTCTATCTTATATAATATCAAAGTATACTATCTTACGAATACAACACATTCAAAACCTCAGCGAAACTGCGGAACTTCATAACAAATCGTAAACAAAGTTATACTATGCACGGATGTACTATTTGATCATCCTGAGCGGTTCTGGATACATATTTTGCCAAATCACTCTCAGGTTTGTAGGTAGTTACAGTTCTACCTAATATAATATAATAGTATACTATCTTACCAATACGACGCAATTAAAACATCAGCGACACTTTGCGGAATTTCATAAGAAAGCGAGAACAAAGTTATACTATGCACGGATGTACTATTTCATCATCCAGAGCGGTTCTTTCTACATATTTAGTTAAATAACTCTGAGCATTGCAGGTAGTTGCAGTTCTAACTTATCTAATACCAATGTATACTATCTTATCAATACGACGCAATCAAAACATCAGCAAAACTTTGCGGAACTTCAAAACAAAGCGTAAACAAAGTTATACTATGCACGGATGTACTATTTGATCATCCTGAGCGGTTCTTGCTACATATTTTGTTAAATAACTCTGAGGTGTGCAGGTACTTGCAGTTCTAACTTATCTAATACCAATGTATACTATCTTATCAATACGACGCAATCAAAACATCAGCAAAACTTTGCGGAACTTCAAAACAAAGCGTAAACAAAGTTATACTATGCAAGGATGTACTATTTGATCATCCTGAGCGGTTCTTGCTACATATTTTGTTAAATAACTCTGAGGTGTGCAGGTACTTGCAGTTCTAACTTATCTAATATCAATGTATACTATCTTATCAATACGACGCAATCAAAACCTCAGCGAAACTCTGCGGAACTTCATAACAAAGCGTAAACAAAGTTATACTATGCACGTATGTACTATTTGATCATCCTGAGCGGTTCTTGCTACTGTGACGTGGCAAAAGTTGCCACGTCCCCCGAGTTTTAGCGGAAGACCGGGCCACCTTTCAAAACGGGCAAAAAGCGATCGGCACCCGCGAGCGCTCTCCCTGGGACGGTCGCTAAAGACCAAGGGGCAGCGCTAATGCGTTTTTGAACGCCGCGCCACTTGGCGCGACGCGAATTGCAGGATCGTATCCGGGTCCCGGGGGGGCCCGGAACCCTTTTCCTACTCGGCCATCGGAGGAATCTTCCGCCGAAAGACGCTGCCAGGACGTTCCGGGAAGATACCCGCCACTGGACAACGAGGGAAATCCTGAGCCCGGTTTAAGGAACCCGGAGGAGCTGCCGAGGAAGTACGCAGCTGAGAGGAACATCGTCTCCACCTCGTAGCTGCCTCACCCGCCATAGAAGAAAATGCGTCGCGGGATTGGCCCAGGATCTTCCTCCGCGGGAGAATTAACCAATCGACGTCTCAACTGCTGCCGATTGATGAGCGCCCCGGTCCCCGAACCGCCGAGCACGGCCTTGCCGTGCCCTAAACGATGATCGGTTCAAGCGTCGCGCGGAGTAGGGAAAGATTAGGAAAGGTGGGGGACGCCTCACTTCCGCGTTCCCGAGCCGGGCCGAAGTAGGCCATTGTGCCGAAAGCCCTAACAAGTATTAGATCGTTTACCATTGCTAACGAGTCAGTCGAATTTTGAACAAGTGCCCGTTTTGTAAAACTGCTGCCGGACGACTCGAGGGTCCTGCTGCCGGTCACATAGAGCTGCCGTAATTTTTTAGGAGCTGCCGTTGGTAAGCGCCGGTCAGGCTTTCTTATTCGAAGTGTTTACATGTTCTATTTCGCGTTGGCTTCGGGGACGTTTCGCGAACGACCTCATTTCGCGTTGTTGACGACGCGTTTCGGTTAATTTGTAATTCGTAGAGCTAGCAATTTGCGTACGAACCGGAACCGTCGGCCGGTTCGAGCACGGGTCAGATTTTGTAACGCGGAATCGCGTCTTGGCGTAAGGCCCGAAAAGCTGCCGGTTTTTGCGGGGAAAATTCCCACTATTTTGCCGAAAATCAAGTGACTGCCCACGGTGGGACGACGCGGCGTGGTCGAGTCCCATAAGAATTCGAGATCGCTGCCGGTACAATCCAGAGACTTTTGTACGCGTTAAACATCGGGGCACGATTCCAAATCGCTCTTGCAAATTTCCAACAACGGTGCCGAACATCGCGCCCGGGAATCGTGTCCGACGCGAAGAGCGAGCGAAGAAAGCGCGAGCGGTTCAGAATCCGCCGTTTACCACCTATCATCGCGCGGGCTTACTTTCGGAACGGCTGCCGGTCTTTCCGCCGACAGTCGCCTGTAACATCTCAGTTAATAAACTATTGTAAAGCCCCTGAGTTCGTCTTCAGATACTTTGAGAAACCTTCCCGTCGCGGGGAACGTCCCGTATTCCTCCTCGTCAAGCCCTGGACCCGGGTGAGCTATCCCGGATATCGCGCGGCCGTCGGAAGGTCGGAATTCTGTATCGCGTTCGGGAGAAATCCCTTAGCGTTTCGCGTGGCATCTCGGGATGCCTGGCGCCCGTCCTCAGGACTCGTTCCGTTAGTTAAAATCAACGAAAACCGACTTTCCGACGCGCCGTTTGTCGCGGGTGGACCGCGTACCGCGCGACCGGTGCGTGGCCCGGCTTTACCGCCGTAAAACCCGTAGTTGCCCGGGTTTTCGCCTGTTAGACGCGTTCAAACGGTCTATTCCAATTGCGAGCACCGAGAACACCCCCCTCCCCGTTTGTCGTCTCGGAACGAGCAGACACCGCGAAGCGAGCTCCCGTGTATGAAGGTGGTGGGGCGTCTATCACGTATGTAAATAGGCCCCCCCCGAAAATTCAAACGAGTTCCGTTGTAACATCCTCTGTGAGTACACGCGAATATTCTTCTCACGTTTAGCATTATTGAAATCGGTCGGCTTTGTCTCCCCTGCGAGATAACCACGGGTTTTTGTAACGCATCTCTCCTCTGCGAGAGCACGTCTAGATCTATCTAGTGAAATAAAGACAGTTTGTGAACCGCAGAAACCCGGTTGACGCCAGTGCAACTTCCTAGTTGTAGTTCGATTCCGTACGTCTCCTTTCCACTCTCTGCACGCGATCCAGTGCATTGTCTTTTTCGCGGACTCTTTAAACAGACCAGGGTCGGTGAAACAGTTTTTTGGTCCTTCGAGCCGGATCGCAGAGAGACAGTTCGTACGGGTTCAGTAACGGCGACAATCAAACCGTCGTTTTCAAACGCGGGTGTCGAGTGTCGTGACATTCAAGCCACAAACAATTCAAAATGAATACAAGTGCCATGGAGACCTTCGAGGCGGTCCTTGAGCGACAAACACAAGCGTTCGCTCAGCTAACAAAAATACTGTCGAACACCAAGAAAAGAGGGGTCGACAATTTTACGGTGGAGTACCTGGACGCCAGATTATCGATGTACCAGGAGACCTGGACGCAGATCACCTCCTTCAACGGGTACCTACAGGCGTACCGAAAGGCGGACAAGACGAAGCAGGACCTTCCCTACTTCAAGGCCAACACCATGGACAGGATGGAGGACGCGTACCTCGAAGGCTGGTCTTACCTACGGGAGCAGCTGATGCATCTACGCCCCCCTATCACACCCCCTGCGGCGAATTCTTCGATGGCGTTCCCAGTACCGACGGTAACTCGTCCGGCGCACGTACAATTACCGCGAATCGAACTCCCGAAATTCGACGGCGATTATACTCGTTGGAAATCCTTCGAATCGCGATTCAATTCCGCGGTAATCGTGAACGGGACTCTAACGGATGCGGAAAGACTGCAGTACCTGCTTAGCGCATTGTCGGGCGAACCACTCGAAGCGATACAGCACCTCGATGTATCTGACGCGAACTTCCAGATCGGCTGGAAACGTCTCAAGGAGATTTACGATAATGAGCGAGTCATCGTACACACGCTGATGCAAAAGCTTTATTCGCTCAAAACGATCAAATTGTCTCAACTCGACTCACTGAATCAGTTCGCGATTCATTATCGTAATACCCTCGAGGCGTTATATCAATTAGGTAGAGGCACAAAGGAGGATCACCTTGTTTATTTCGTTTCGAGCAAGTTCGACCGCGAATTAGAAACGGAGTGGAACAAAACTCTCGGCGATGCGCGATCCTACCCGAAGTACGATACGCTGGAAAAGTTCATCCTCGAACAAACCGCGGCAGTCAAAATGTCGAGTCAACCGGCGTCGTCGCTTCAATCCTCTTTGGGCCCTTCGAAAACTTTGCGGCAAAAAACGAGCGCGCACATTATCGAAGAAAGTAGGGACTCCGCTACCTGCTTCCTCTGTAAAGAAGCGCACGTACCCCGCGACTGCAGCATGTTTCGCAGCCTCTCCCCACTCGCTCGGTTCGAAACGTTAAAAAACCAGCATGTGTGCATCAATTGTCTAGGCGCAAATCACACCGTCTCGAATTGCCCCAGCACAAACGTCTGTAGACAGTGTGGGGAAAAACACCATACGATGTTGCACCGCGGAGAAACCAGGGCCCCCAGCAGACCCAAAACGGGCAATTATCGAAAACCGGCAGCTTCGTTCCAGCCGCCGCGGTCAAACGCGTCTGTCCCTGCGCGGACCCTGACAACGCCCCTATCGGCCGAAGCCTCTGCGCAGCCCTCGAGTTCGGAAGGTATAGGTAGCAACGTCGCGACACATTTCGCCGAAGCCAGCCCGAATGGCACAAGGACTGTCCTACTGGCTACCGCAATGGTCAAGGTCTTCGCGCCTAACGGTCAATCACGATTAGCCCGCGCGCTGTTAGATCAGGGGTCCCAGTCCTCGTTCGTGTCCAACAATCTGGTACAACAGCTGCGTATGAAAAAAGTCCGATCACCGGTTTCCGTGACCGGTCTCGGCGGCGAGCAAACAAATAATATTAATTACAGCGTGCATCTTCGGATAGGCTCAGCCAAACAGGCATCCCCCGCACTGTCGACTCGCGCGTTCATAGTGCGCAACATAACGCAGTACGTTCCGCCTCCAGTCCAGGTGGAAAACTATAGCGCCCTGTCCGATCTCGCGCTCGCGGACCCCACGCCCGCATCACAGCAACGGATCGAATTGCTCCTAGGCGCGGACATCTTCGCGCAAATTCTCCGACCTGGCGTTCGACGCACCAGTGATCAAGGACCGATCGCGCAAAACACGGTTCTCGGTTGGATCTTGTCCGGATGCCTCAACATAGGGAATTCTCCTCGCCTCGCAGTCACCGCGCATCTCGGAGTCACCACTGATCCGCTGGAACGCGCGTTAGCTCGTTTTTGGGAGACAGAAGCAGTCCCCGAAGCGCGTGTTCTCACGCCCTTGGAGATAGAATGCGAACGGCACTTCGAGACAACCTATTCGCGCGACGACGACGGACGATTCATTGTGCGGTTGCCGTTCCTTAAATCGGTCCCCGAGGACTTCCTCGGAGACTCGCTCCGAGGAGCCACCGCGTCCCTTGAACGTCTGAGCCGGAAGCTACGCGGCAACGAAGCGGTCAAACGCGAGTATAGCGAATTCATACGCGAGTATGAGTCGCTCGGCCACATGACCCGTCTCGATAACGTCGATCGTTCGAGGAATTACATTCCCCATCGTGCCGTTATACGCGAGGGAAGCTTGACCACCAAGCTACGAGTCGTTTTCAACGCGTCGAGCCACACGTCAAGCGGGTACTCCTTAAACGACATCCTCCACACTGGGCCGAAACTGCAGCTCGAGATTACGCGAATACTGCTCGCGTGGCGACTCCACAAATACGTATTCGTAGCGGACATCGAAAAAATGTTTCGGCAGATCCTTGTCCACCCACAAGATCGCACATTCCAGTGCATCTTGTGGAAAAACGAGTCTAGCGGCAGTCTCGAGTCGTTCGAGCTAAACACGGTTACGTATGGAACCGCCTGCGCCCCGTACCTCTCGATGCGCGTGATCCAAGAGGTAAACACGTTGGAAGGTTCGGAATACCCCCTCGCGGCCCCGATTCTCCGTAACAGTGTTTACGTCGACGACGTGTTCATGGGCGCGCCGGACAAACAGCTGCTCGAGCAGACTAGAATACAGGTCTGTCAGCTGTTATCTCGAGGTGGATTCAACCTGCGAAAATGGGCGGGCAATGACGCAGAATCCCTGCGAAATATTCCCGAAGCGACACACTCGCACGCGGTAGACCTGCGAATATTCCAGGATTCGGAACTCAAAGTTCTTGGTGTAAGGTGGATGCCCTCGGACGACGCGTTCTACTTTGACCTGCAAAAACTCGCGGTCAGGCAGGAGAAAATGAGCAAGCGCGAATTGCTCTCGGAGATCGCGACGCTATTCGACCCTCTGGGATGGTTGTCGCCAATAATTGTTCGAGCAAAGATACTGATGCAGCAGTAATGGCTCGAGAAAATCAGCTGGGATGACTGCGTATCGGACAACACCCGCGAATCCTGGAACACCTTCTGCAAGGATTGGCGAGCGTTAAACGCAATGAGGATTCCGCGATGGATTCGGTACGCCCCGGACTCACTCGAAATCCAATTGCATGGATTCAGCGACGCATCTCGCGCCGCCTTTTCGTGCGCTATTTACGCCCGCGTGACGTCTCTCACCGGCGAAACGCACACAACGCTGCTCACAGCCAAATCGCGAGTAGCCCCGATAAAAACGGTCTCCATCCCTATCTTAGAGTTGAATGGAGCCGTCATGTTGACCGAGCTGGCCGCTCACGTGACCCACTCGATCGGGATACCGGTAAGTCGGACAGTTTGCTGGACGGACTCCACGATTGTCCTCGCATGGTTGCGGAAACATCCTGCTGCTTGGAAGACTGCAGTGGCCAACAGGACGTCCAAAATCCACACCACGCTGCCGAATGCCGCCTGGAAACACGTGCCGACGCACTGCAATCCGGCGGATTTAAACTCGCGCGGCGTGAGCGCCGAAACGCTGCTGTCATCGACGTTGTGGATCGAGGGACCGGCATGGTTGAAGAGAGACGAAGAGGATTGGCCCGTTCAGCAGACCTACGAAACGGAGGAAGGGAGATGTAAGACCGCCGTCCATAGCACCACAACAACAGAGGACTGGGATGTTCTGTCTCGCTTCTCCAGCTGGCAACGCCTGATCCGCGTATTCGGTCACGTGCGGCGATTTATAAACACGGTGCGAAGACAAACAAACACCGCGGTCCCCTCGTTCCTCGCCGCCTCTGAGCTACGCGACGCGGAAAGAACAATACTGCGAAGCATCCAACGCAGTTCGTTCGCAGCTGATATCTCCGCGCTCGTCCAGGGAAAACCGTTGGCCAATCGCTCGTCACTCTTGCCGCTCAACCCCTTTATAGACCAATACGGAGTCGTACGCGTAGGTGGGAGGCTCAGAAACTCCTTTTTGCCCTGGGAAACGAAGCACCCCGCGATATTGCCGAAACATTACGTTTCCGATCTCATCATTCGGGAATCGCATCTCCTCTCCCTGCACGGCGGAACACAAATAACGACATACACGACACGCCAAAAATATTGGATTTTAGGGTTGCGTAATTCGGTCCGCCGCGTGATCCATCGATGCGTCAAATGCGCGCGTTGGCGGGCGGAAACCGCCACGCAGGTAATGCAAGACCTCGTGACGTCACGTTGCCGTCCGTCCCGTCCATTTACTCACATTGGAGTAGACTACGCCGGTCCATACCAGGTTAGGGACGCACCAGGGCGCGGAAAACGGACGTATAAAAAGTACATTGCAGTATTCATCTGCTTTGCTACTCACGCGATCCATCTAGAGTTGGCTGATGATGGTTCCACGGCTGCTTTCCTCGCCGCCTTCGATCGCTTCACGTCCAGACGCGGTGTTCCTCTGACGATCACCAGCGACAATGGGACGAATTTCGTAGGCGCATCCAGCGAACTAGCTCGACACTTCGTCGAAATAACGAGCTCAGACGAATTGAAAAGTCGCTGCTCCACTCTCCGAATCCAATGGAGGTTCTATCCCCCGGGCGCCCCTCACCACGGAGGAATGCAGGAAGCCGCCGTCAGGTCGACTAAGCATCACCTTCGTCGAATCATGGGGTCGTTCGCGCCAACGTCGGAAGAGATGTCCACGCTACTCTGCAAGGTGGAGGCCACCTTAAACTCGCGCCCGATCACGCGGGTACGAGACGATCCGGAGAGTCTGGAAATTCTTACGCCAGGCCACTTCTTAACCGGTAGTCCACTGATTGCACGACCGATCCCTCCAGTGAGTGACGAGCCGACATCGCACTTATCACGATGGCAGCAAGTCCAAAAGTTCCACGAACTGCTCTGGCGAGTATGGTCCCGCGAGTACCTGCAGGAACTGCAGTCGCGGTACAAATGGCAGGTCGCTCAAAGAGAAATAACGGAAGGAGCCGTAGTCCTCTTGGACAACCCCCTCCTACCTCCTAATAAATGGGAATTGGGGAGGGTAATAAAAACGTTTCCAGGTAGCGACGGGCACGTACGAGTGGTGGAGGTCAAGACCGCGACCTCAACGTACAAAAGACCCATCACCCGTATCTGCCGGTTACCGATCAACGACTGAGACAGCACACCCCAACCCCCGCACAGGCGTTACGTCACCGATCGCGCGTAACGCCATTATCAAGCGAGCGACGTCACGACCTGTGTGACGTAACATTCGCGGCCGGTCGTCGGCCCAGGTGTCAGTCGCGAAATTGTAAATAGTAGGGTAAGGTATGGTGTGCGTGCGTGTGTGTGTGTGTGTGAGTGTCTGTGGGGAGCTCGCCGAGACGAACGAGGACTACTCTGGTCCTGTTGCGCGATCGCGCAAGGCGGGCGGTTTGTTAGACGCGTTCAAACGGTCTATTCCAATTGCGAGCACCGAGAACACCCCCCTCCCCGTTTGTCGTCTCGGAACGAGCAGACACCGCGAAGCGAGCTCCCGTGTATGAAGGTGGTGGGGCGTCTATCACGTATGTAAATAGGCCCCCCCCGAAAATTCAAACGAGTTCCGTTGTAACATCCTCTGTGAGTACACGCGAATATTCTTCTCACGTTTAGCATTATTGAAATCGGTCGGCTTTGTCTCCCCTGCGAGATAACCACGGGTTTTTGTAACGCATCTCTCCTCTGCGAGAGCACGTCTAGATCTATCTAGTGAAATAAAGACAGTTTGTGAACCGCAGAAACCCGGTTGACGCCAGTGCAACTTCCTAGTTGTAGTTCGATTCCGTACGTCTCCTTTCCACTCTCTGCACGCGATCCAGTGCATTGTCTTTTTCGCGGACTCTTTAAACAGACCAGGGTCGGTGAAACACGCCGTCCGTCGGACCGGGAAAACCCAGGCAACGTGACACTACATATTTTGTTAAATAACTCTGAGCGTTGCAGGTATTTGCAGTTCTAACTTATATAATATCAAAGTATACTATCTTACGAATACAACACATTCAAAACCTCAGCGAAACTGCGGAACTTCATAACAAAGCGTAAACAAAGTTATACAATGCACGTATGTACTAATTGATCATCCCTAGCGGTTCTTGCTACATATTTTGTTAAATAACTCTGAGCTTTGCAGGTATTTGCAGTTCTAACTTATATAATATCAAAGTATACTATCTTACGAATACAACACATTCAAAACCTCAGCGAAACTGCGGAACTTCATAACAAAGCGTAAACAAAGTTATACAATGCACGGATGTACTATTTGATCATCCTGAGCGGTTCTGGATACATATTTTGCCAAATCACTCTCAGGTTTGTAGGTAGTTACAGTTCTACCTAATATAATATCATAGTATACTATCTTACCAATACGACGCAATTAAAACATCAGCGACACTTTGCGGAATTTCATAAGAAAGCGAGAACAAAGTTATACTATGCACGGATGTACTATTTCATCATCCAGAGCGGTTCTTTCTACATATTTAGTTAAATAACTCTGAGCATTGCAGGTAGTTGCAGTTCTAACTTATCTAATACCAATGTATACTATCTTATCAATACGACGCAATCAAAACATCAGCAAAACTTTGCGGAACTTCAAAACAAAGCGTAAACAAAGTTATACTATGCACGGATGTACTATTTGATCATCCTGAGCGGTTCTTGCTACATATTTTGTTAAATAACTCTGAGGTGTGCAGGTACTTGCATTTCTAACTTATCTAATATCAATGTATACTATCTTATCAATACGACGCAATCAAAACCTCAGCGAAACTCTGCGGAACTTCATAACAAAGCGTAAACAAAGTTATACTATGCACGTATGTACTATTTGATCATCCTGAGCGGTTCTTGCTACATATTTTGTTAAATAACTCTGAGCGTTGCAGGTATTTGCAGTTCTAACTTATATAATATCAAAGTATACTATCTTACGAATACAACACATTCAAAACCTCAGCGAAACTGCGGAACTTCATAACAAAGCGTAAACAAAGTTATACTATGCACGGATGTACTATTTGATCATCCTGAGCGGTTCTGGATACATATTTTGCCAAATCACTCTCAGGTTTGTAGGTAGTTACAGTTCTACCTAATATAATATCATAGTATACTGTCTTACCAATACGACGCAATTAAAACATCAGCGAAACATTGCGGAACTTCATAATAAAGCGTAAACAAAGTTATACTATGCACGTATGTACTATTTGATCATCCCTAGCGGTTCTTGCTACATATTTTGTTAAATAACTCTGAGCTTTGCAGGTATTTGCAGTTCTAACTTATATAATATCAAAGTATACTAGCTTATCAATACGACGCAATCAAAACCTCAGCGAAACTCTGCGGAACTTCATAACAAAGCGTGAACAAAGTTATACTATGCACGGATGTACTATTTGATCATCCTGAGCGGTTCTGGATACATATTTTGCCAAATCACTCTCAGGTTTGTAGGTAGTTACAGTTCTACCTAATATAATATCATAGTATACTATCTTACCAATTGCGACGCAATCAAAACATCAGCGAAACATTGCGGAACTTCATAACAAAGCGTAAACAAAGTTATACTATGCACGGAGGTACTATTTGATCATCCAGAGCGGTTCTTGCTACATATTTAGTTAAATAACTCTGAGCTTAGCAGGTATTTGCAGTCCTAACTTATATATTATCAAAGTATACTATCTTATCAATACGACGCAATCAAAACCTCAGCGAAACTCTGCGGAACTTCATAACAAAGCGTAAACAAAGTTATACTATGCACGTATGCACTATTTGATCATCCTGAGCGGTTCTTGCTACATATTTAGTTAAATAACTCTGAGCTTTGCAGGTATTTTCAGTTCTACCTTATATAATATCATAGTATACTATCTTACCAATACGACGCAATCAAAACATCAGTGACAGTTTGCGGAACTTCGTAACAAAGCGTAAACAAAGTTACACTCTGCACGTATGTACTATTTCATCATCCTGAGCGGTTCTTGCTACATATTTAGTTAAATAACTCTGAGCATTGCAGGTAGTTGCAGTTCTAACTTATCTAATACCAATGTATACTATCTTATCAATACGACGCAATCAAAACATCAGCAAAACTTTGCGGTACTTCAAAACAAAGCGTAAACAAAGTTATACTATGCACGGATGTACTATTTGATCATCCTGAGCGGTTCTTGCTACATATTTTGTTAAATAACTCTGAGGTGTGCAGGTATTTGCAGTTCTAACTTATATAATATCAAAGTATACTATCTTACGAATACAACACATTCAAAACCTCAGCGAAACTGCGGAACTTCATAACAAAGCGTAAACAAAGTTATACTATGCACGGATGTACTATTTGATCATCCTGAGCGGTTCTGGATACATATTTTGCCAAATCACTCTCAGGTTTGTAGGTAGTTACAGTTCTACCTAATATAATATCATAGTATACTGTCTTACCAATACGACGCAATTAAAACATCAGCGAAACATTGCGGAACTTCATAATAAAGCGTAAACAAAGTTATACTATGCACGTATGTACTATTTGATCATCCCTAGCGGTTCTTGCTACATATTTTGTTAAATAACTCTGAGCTTTGCAGTGTGACGTTGCAAATTTTGCGACGTCACTGGTCCGCCTACCGATAGATGTTTTTCCCTTCTCCGGAGATTGTAATACCTCGCCTGTGAGCGATATGCTGTCTCGAGATTTTCGGCCACCCAGGCGTGCAGGGTGGTCAGCCGAGTCACTCTATCCCCCCACCCCTCGACGTCTGCCATTTCTAATTCCCTTTTTCCCTCTCCCTCCGCACGCCGACACGTGCGGGGCCGCGGTTCCCGTCCGAAATTCAAGAATGCGGGGGAGGACTGGAGTGCGGAGTGGTGCGCTGTATTATATGCGAACCTAAAACTCGATAAATTCTTGTCCCAATCGCGATGATCTTTCCCGATATACGCCACGATCATCGTTTTTAATACCCGATTCACCCGCTCCACGGGATTCGCTTGCGGGTGATACGGGGGAGTGGTCGTCAACGCGATACCATACGAGTTCGCAAGCTCGTGTATTGCCCGGTTTACAAATTCGGTGCCGTTGTCGGTTAGAATTACTTCCGGGGCACCCCATCGCGAGATTACGAGGTCCTCGACCGCTTCCGATATCTTAGGCCCGGTGGCCCGACGGAGGGGGCAACACTCGATCCACTTGGTGAAGAGGTCCTGAATCACTAATAAATATAAATAGCCTGCACGACTCGGAGGAAACGGGCCCATAATATCCGCGGCGATAACGGTCCACGGAGTCTCAACGCGGCGCCGTCCCATCAATCCCAAGGGAAGTTGTTGCTCCACCTTGGTTAATTGACAGGTGGGGCAGCGCCGTACGTACTCCATTACGGTACGAAAGATACCCGGCCAAAAATATCGGGTAACAATACGGCGATAGGTTTTCTCAATCCCGAGATGGCCCGCTTGCTCCTCGTCGTGAGCTTCCCGTAAGATTTCCGGAATCCGATCCTCCGATATTACGAGTTTCCACTCGTCGAGATCGTCGCCGAGGACCTCCTTCACCAAGGGATCGGTTCTCCTACGATAAAGTTTCCCGTCGCGGATCATCCATCCCTGATGCCCCGAGGGGTTGGTATTGACCTCTCGAAATTTCTCCTCGTACCAACCCGATTTAATTGCGGCCACAACTGGTATCTCGCTCGCGGTATCGACTTCCTCGCTATTCTCGTACATTCTCGATAGGGCATCGGGCACGTGGTTTAGCGCGCCTTGTCGATACGCGATGGAAAAATCGTACTCGAGAAGTTGCAGCGCCCACCGTGCCAAACGTCCGGAGGGGTTCTTTAACGTACGTAACCACCGAAGACTGTGGTGGTCCGTGATCACGGTAAAATGATACCCCTCCAGGTAAGGCCGAAACTTCTGTACGGCCCACACGATAGCGAGGCACTCCAACTCTGTTGCGGAATATTTACGTTCGGGTTCTGTTAATGCCCTACTCGCGAACGCGATAACCCTTTCCACCCCCTCGATCTCCTGTACGAGAACCGCTCCCAGGCCAACCGTACTCGCATCTGTCTGGAGAACGAAGGGTACGTCGAAATGGGGACAGGCGAGGGTCGGGGCTGTCGCGATAAGGTCTCGTATACTCTCGAAAGCGGATTGCTGACCGCCTTCCCACCTCCAGGCCTGCCCCTTCCTTAACAAAATGTTCAGGGGCTCCGCGACCGTAGCGAAGTCCGGGATGAATCTTCGATACCATGAAGCCATCCCGAGAAATCGCCGCAGTTGTCTTACGTTCCCCGGAACTGGAAAGGACAGTACTGGCGCGACTTTCTCGGCATCGACCTTTAGCCCCTCCCTGCTCACCACGAACCCCAAATAACGCACCTCCTCGCGACAAAATTCACATTTCTCGGGATTTACTATGAGCCCCGCCGATTTAATCCTATCGAATATTCGCGATAGCCATTCAAGGTGTTCATCAAAGGTGGACGTTGCGATAATAATATCGTCCAGATACGCGAAAGCGTGCGGTTCCATCTCGGGACCGATAAGACGATCTAACAACCTCTGAAACGTGGCGGGGGCTCCCGAGAGCCCATACGGCATGCGTTTGAACTGAAACAAGCCCTTTCCCGGGACGGTAAACGCGGTGATCGGTTTACTAGCTTCCTCGAGCGGAATTTGGAAGTACGCTTGGCTTAAATCGAGGGTGGAAATGTAACGTGCGGCACGTAATTTGTCGAGGATACTTGACATAATCGGGAGCGGGTACGCGTCCTTCTTGGAGACCTCGTTGACTTTTCTAAAATCTAGGCAAAATCGATACTTGCCATTCGGTTTTTTCACCATGACGATAGGGCTCGACCACTCGCTATCCGATGGTTCGATAATATCGTCCGCGAGTAATTTATCTACTTCGCGATAAATGGCTTCCTGCACCTTTGGCGATACAGGATAATACCGTTGTTTGATCGGTCGAGTATCTCCTACGTCAATTCTATGTCGGGTTAGGGTAGTTAGACCCGGTAACGCGGCGAAATTTTCCATCTCGGTCTCCAAGAATTTACGCAGCCGCTCCTCCTCTTCCCCGGTCAACGTTTTTAATCCGCAACAGAGTGGTACGCGAGAAACGGGCTCAAAAGAATGCTCTTCCGTCGGACGCGACGCGAAATACCAGACCGCTCGGTGGTACTCGACAACGATACCGAATTTCGCGATTGCGTCGATTCCCAATAGAAGGGGATTCACTAAGTTCTCGAGAACGTATGCAAAAATTCTCCGGGTCTCTGACCCGATACGTAGTTCTAAGGTAACTTCGTCAGTGGCCCGATCGACGGACCCCGTGGCCAGGAGGAAAAAGCAGGGCCGTTTCGCGGCAGTGACGGGTACCGTATTTCCCAATTGGTCTATTACCGGCCGACTCACGAACGATACGGTCGACCCGGAGTCGATTAGGGCTCGAAAGATCTTTCCTCCCACATGGGTATCGAGAACCAAGAGGGAGGGGCGCGTCTCGCGGCGATCGTTTCGCGAGAGTTCCGTTACGCGCGCCGAAATCAACGAGATTGGAGCCGCTCCGGTTCCCCCGAGCGGCTCCTCCGCCGGTTTCCCGACTTTGGAGCACAACGCGGGCATTCCGATATCCTATATCCCGGCTCCCCGCACCCGTAGCAGTGCACACGATGTTTTTCAGGGCAAACCCTTGCCCTGTGACCGAGTCGACGGCAATTCCAGCACGCGCCGCCGGTCGCCGGCTGTTTATCCGACGATTCGGCGGTTCGGCTGGAATCGGTCATGGTCGCCGCCTCTCGGCGCTCGCTCGAGCGCGGCTGCTCTGCCCGCGGTCGCGAACGCTCGGGAATACTCGGCCCCGCTCGGGAATAGCCTCTCGGCGACGCGGCTTGCCGCGCGCCCAAGTTCCTCGGCGGGGAGGTACGGGTGTCGCGGGAACGAGAGGGTCCCGCTTGATCCCACGGCGCGCTAGGTGTCCCCCCACTCGACTCTCTTATCGCGTTTACGCGTTCGAACCGTCTCGGCACGCTATCCGAATTTCTCGGAAAACCCCCCGTTCGATGGTTATACCGGCGTGGATCATACGCGAACTCGTTATACGTTCGCGCGGGGTTTCTGTACGGTTCCGGGTTGATTGAGCGGAGCCGCGCCTCCGCTTCCCGTAATTCGCTTTCTAATTCATCGAGCGACGACATGAGGCGGAGGGGTACTGCCGCGCGTAATTCGGCCCTCGCGCCCCAAAACACGGCCCGCATTTTCTCGTCCTCTGGCCACGGTTTCTCGAGACGTTTAAACATGACCCCCATCAACGTTAGATAATCCCGGACCGGTTCGTCGGGGCCCTGCTTCCGCGCACGGAGGTCACGCTCTAAATAGGTTTGATAATTCGTGTCCGAAAAATTGTCCCGATAGGCTCGCACGAAATGCTCCCACGTGCGGAATTCCCCTTTCCGGTCGTACCAGAGGGCCGCCATCCCGGAAAGACAAAGCGGCAGACAACGTAAGAGGTCCGCATCCTCGAGATCGGCACATCGCCGGATACTCTCTAACCGGGCGAGGAACGTCTCTGGGTCCTCCCCTGGAGTACCGGCAAAACTAATGCGCCAATCCCTCAGCACCTCATACGCCGCTGGCCTCCTTGACCCCCGCGACGGACCCCCGATAGCGGCGGAGGCGCGATTTGGCTCGGTTTCCCGAGATTGTCGTGGGGTCGGTACGGGGAGGCTCATTACTGTTTTATATAGGCCGTCTCCCGGCAAATTCAATGACGCCTTGCTGTTATTTATTACAGGCTCGGGTTTTTCCGGGTGGCCTGCGTCTCGTCCGTCCCCTAGGGACGGCCACTCGTGCCGCTCCCCTTCGTCCCCCGAGCACTCCTCGTAGTCGGACTTTTCGTCCCCCCCACTCCGCCAACCGCCGAACATTCTCGAGAGTCAACGAGAAGCCTCTTCTTTTCCCCCAAATCTCGCGTGACCGCCGTGTATCTCGATCTCGAGAACGTAAATACGCGTGGCAAGGACAACCGCCGGCCCGGGATATTTACGTTCCGCGACATAAACCGTAACTTCGCTCTGACGATAATTCCTCTATTGAGAACCTAAGCAATAACCACGGCAATAATATTTCCCGAAACTCGGGACGCACAAACAACTATTGTTCACGGAATTCCGTTCCGCTTCGCGTCGCACTCCAATCGACCCTAACAGGACCGCTATTATTAGCTTGGGGCTTATAGCGTACGCGTTACTTGCGCGAGAAAAAAAAAACAACAAAAGAAACACAAACAGACGCGAACTACGCCTGAACAACTTTGGCCGATCCAATGTTTCACACGAACGAGTAAACTACGCAACCTAATAAATTAAAACCGAATAAATAAATTAACCCGAACAACTAAATGAAGACGAAATGAACAAAATATAACGGACGAATAAATTAATACAGAAGGAACGAAACAAAACGAACGAAGAAATTAGTACGAAATAAATAACTTAAAACAACCGAATAAATGAACACAAAATAAATAACTTAAAATAACCGAATAAATTAATATGAAATAAATAACTTAAAACAACCGAATAAATTAATATGAAATAAATAACTTAAAACAACCGAATAAATTAATATGAAATAAATAACTTAAAATAACCGAATAAATTAAGACCAACGAAATAAATTAAACGATCTGACAAATCAAAATAAAGTAACCGACTGAAAACGGCCAAAGAAGTGGGGGACCAACACAGGGCACGACTATCGCCCAATCACCTTAAGACGTACGCTCCCAATAATCATTCCATACCCTTCACCAACATGGTTCAATTGAAACGATATTAATGGTACGATAAGATAACATAGAATAATAGCAAAAGAAATGGGTTTTGCCGAGTTGGTTCGCCGATTGAGGCTTCGTCTCGAGAAGCCCGTTCGAAAACGATTTCGAACACACGAAACGCAATCGAGTGCGTTCTCCACGCCACGTCGAAGCAGCTATGATCGATCGTAACGCCCGTGACCCACGACAATTCCCTTGATTTCCGACCTCGCGAAATTCCCTACGCGAGTCCTTCGATACCTCCGTGCCTCTCCCCGTTATCGGGCAAGCCCTTACGAGAGAGAGGTCCCTGTTCGGGCGCCAATTTGTAACGCCGTCCCTTTTTCCGCGCTTGTCGAGGCGGGAAGCGGGGACGACTCCGGGAATTTACGGGCGTGGACGCCGGGCCGCGCACGGCCGTGACGATACGCGGTCCTCCCGGTACAAAGGGTTATCTCGAGGGTCAACCTTGGTTCACGGAATCAGCTGATGGCTGTTCGGGCGCCAGGCACCGGACGGGTGCCGCACGAAAGTCGCGAAGGGCACCCATTCGTGCCACCTTCTATCGCGGCGTCTCGAGGGTGCCCTTCGCGACTTTCGTGCGGCACCCGTCCGGTGCCTGGCGCCCGTCCTCTATCGGTAGGCGAACTAGTCCTCAAAAGGCAGCGCGTATTATCGTCGGCCGCGCACAATGTCGCGGCAAAATTATGTCCCAAATATTGCGGCCCCTTCCGCGTAAGCGAGAAATTGTCCGCCGTGGTATATCGCCTCCGCACCTTAGATGGGAAAGACGCAGGAAAGGCTCATATCTCAGACCTTAAGACGTACGCCCTGCCGATAGAGGACGGCGTATCGACACCAACGGACGATTAACCCTTTTCAGATTAATTACACGGAGGCTGCGATGGAAGGGCTAAAGCAGGAAGAACGGGAAAATGCCCAAGAAATGTTGGAGTCCCTTCGAGCGGGGGTGGCCGCCCTAGAAAAATACCTCCACGCATTATCGGTCAAGGAGGATACTCCGACTGTTACCCCTCCGGCTTCCGAGACGGAGGAAGCACCAACGGACGGCCCAACCGTTATCGAGACGAGGGAGGCCCCTGCGGCCACCCCTCCGGCTTCCGAGACGGAGGAGACAACGGCGGACGGCACAGCCGCTATCGAGATGAGGGAGGCCCCTACCTTCGACACCCCACCTGTCGAGACAAAGGAGGCCCTGCAACCGGCAGCCAACCCCTGGAGAACTCAGGGGGACGACTTTCGTATCGTGCTGGGCCGGGGCTCCCCGAAGTGGAAGCCACCCACAGTTACCACGCGACCCGGGCCGATCACCCCACCAGTCCCAGGGGCAGTTCCGGGCCCAAGGGACGGGGCAAGAAATATCGGGAAGGCCCCTGCAGATATCGCCCCTACAACACAAGCTGTGTCGCTAGAGACAACGAAGACGAGCGATCGGACTGTATCGGGAAAGGCTCCCGTAAGACCCGCGCAGAAGCCAACGCCAAAACCCACGGGGTCCGGACGCAAACCCCAGAGGCCCCCGCTGGATCAGTGGCTGGCATACTGGCGTGGGCAAGGCGCCAAACCCGACCCGACGGCAATCCGACCCGACGCCTGTTGGAATTGTGGGGTACAGGGCCACCGGCGCTGGGAATGCGACAAGCCGACGCAAGCCCACTGCTTCCGCTGCGGACGGCGGAACCAATCCGTCCGCACTTGTCCGACCTGCGGCCCCGAGTGGAGGGCTGAACACCTGGCCGATCAAGGAAAAGGGATCGGAAACGGAGCGGCCAAGCCCGATATGGCGCCGAGGAAGTAAAGCGAGGGAAACAGCAAAATGCCGCATTACTACCTCCCTACTATCTCGTTTTTTTTTTGGGGCGAACGCGCCGGTTTATCGGGAAAGGAAAAATCCCAGTCATTGTTGTTGGCTTCATTCTATCGTCCTCCCCTTCTCGCCTACGGTCTCGGGAACGCTGGGTACGACGTGAAAATCAATGCCTGATTAGGCCGATTGTTATTATTTTTTTTTTGGGTTAAGTAATTCTCGAGAAAGGGTGCGGGGAAGTGGAGTCCCAAACTTTTCGGGCCCGCCCCGCCCATGCCAACCACGTTCGCGAGACCAGTAAAGATCGATTATCGAGTTTTTTTTTTGGGTGTAGTTCCTCTTTTCATTTGGGGATACCCCACTGTTAATATCGTTAGTCGTTAACGAGGCCTCCGAGGACCGAGGTGTGAAAAAAAAAAAAAAACAAAAAGGGGTGCTCGAGCAAGTAGGCTACGCCACTATTATCGAAAAAAGAAAAGAAGACTGATATAATTTAAGGTCCCGGGAATACCCGAGAGAAAATTTTAATAAAAGACTGTATTTTTTCTTTAGCAGAGGCATTACATTTATTTTCCCTCCGTTTCCCTACGACTCCTCAACCGCGCGATAGCTCTCATCCGAAATCGAAAACACAAGACCGCCAGTAGTAAATGTTTGTTTTGTCCAGTTGGTCGTCGTAGATGGGTGCAGGTTCTCCCCCCCGGGTGTAAAGGAAGACTTCCGAAGGGAACACCCCCGAACCAGCGAAGGCAGAGGACCATTGCGGGGATTACCGGTGCAGTCCGGTCCACTTTAAGGGGGGGGGGAGTTGTGACGTTGCAAATTTTGCGACGTCACTGGTCCGCCTACCCCGGAGTATCGAAGGGACCGGGCTGCCCCTTTTGGCGCCGACTTCGACGGAATGAGCGTGGGTGTTCCCCGAGGAAGAGTAGTATCGATCCGGAATCGATTATTCACGAATCTTTCGCGTGCCGAGCGGGGCAAGTTTCAGGGCGAGAAGACAGGAGGAGAGCTCGACAAAACACGGCCATTACGACGAGAAAAGGGGAAAATCCGGTACCGGTACCATCAGTGACGAGATGAGGAAACGAACTCAGGTCAGACAGCCAGGAGGCGAGCGGCAGGAAAGGAGCCCTCACGAACAACGGCGACCAGATCGCCCTAATCTGCAGCCGCCTCCCCTTAGGATTGGAATATGGGCTCCGACTAAGGGAGTTCCTCCACCTCATCGGGTCAGCGAGAAACTGACCCATTGGTGATTCCGCGATTTAGAAGAAATTATCGCGGGGGTCCGGGGCCCAGGGACCCGTCGAGAATGCGCCCCTGCTTTCCCGGAAACTTGTAACTAGCGCGCCCCATTAGACGAAAATCTGTACTAGCGCGCGAGAGTGGGGATACGGAAGTCCTCGCGATCGCGCGACGAAAATCGAAGGACCACTGTCGTGCGACCACGCGTGAGATAATCTCGTTCCGTTCCGAGCTCGTTGTCTATCGTGCTAATATCGAGAAAGGGCCGCGATTACGACCTGGCGAGCCCTCGCGAGTACGCGAGAGTGAATATCGCAGTACGCGCCGGAGAGTGCCAGCCGGTGAAATCCGGGTGATATCGAGCTTACGGCCGCTGAGAGATCCGAAGCCGAGCAGCGGCACCGAAACGGGATACATATCGAGAATACGGTAAGTCCACGCAGTGGTCCCTCCTTCTTTTGAGCTCTCCCGTCGGGAGAACGATTCGTGCCAGTTGGTTCGGGGAGATTATCGGGATATTTAGTGAAATTTCGTGAGAGAACGGTACGGCTCCCCTCGACGAGGCGTAAGCAGCCGCCACGTTCTCCCCCGTTGGTGTGCCGAGACGTAATACGTCTCGAGCCAATTGTCTCGCGCCGAACCGTCGGCGCTTTTGGAGAATTGCGGGATTGTTTTGTAGCATATCGTTCGGGAAGCCTTCCTCGGGGGAAACGCCGTCGAAGTCGAAGCGTGCTCGATCGCCGATCGTAGTCTCGGGATTTCGACGTATTGTTCGGCCCTATTATAACACCGTATCGCGACAGATCCACGACAGTCCGAGTATCGCGCCGTCCATCTGCGTTCCGCGGAATATCGCCCAGCGGGGCCACAAGCGTACCGGGAAGCTGTACGCGCGCGGAGAAAGAAATCATATCGACCGACACGCGCCGCGAGCCGACCACCAGCCGCAAAAAGTGTATGAGAGCGCGGGCTCCGGGAGCGGCCACGAGGCCGCACGCCTGTAAATATCGAGACGAATAAACACGATTTAGAGCCAAATTGTCCAACCCGTTCTTTCGCCCTACGCGATCCGCCCTGCCGTGAGGGCTGTCCTCGTTCCCTCCGTGTCCGACCCTTGGACCCCATTCGTGCCACCTTCTATCGCGGCGTCTCGAGGGTGCCCTTCGCGACTTTCGTGCGGCACCCGTCCGGTGCCTGGCGCCCGAACAGCCATCAGCTGATTCCGTGAACCAAGGTTGACCCTCGAGATAACCCTTTGTACCGGGAGGACCGCGTATCGTCACGGCCGTGCGCGGCCCGGCGTCCACGCCCGTAAATTCCCGGAGTCGTCCCCGCTTTCCGCCTCGACAAGCGCGGAAAAAGGGACGGCGTTACAGCAGGTATTTGCAGTTCTAACTTATATAATATCAAAGTATACTAGCTTATCAATACGACGCAATCAAAACCTCAGCGAAACTCTGCGGAACTTCATAACAAAGCGTGAACAAAGTTATACTATGCACGGATGTACTATTCGATCATCCTGAGCGGTTCTGGATACATATTTTGCCAAATCACTCTCAGGTTTGTAGGTAGTTACAGTTCTACCTAATATAATATCATAGTATACTATCTTACCAATTGCGACGCAATCAAAACATCAGCGAAACATTGCGGAACTTCATAACAAAGCGTAAACAAAGTTATACTATGCACGGAGGTACTATTTGATCATCCAGAGCGGTTCTTGCTACATATTTAGTTAAATAACTCTGAGCTTAGCAGGTATTTGCAGTCCTAACTTATATATTATCAAAGTATACTATCTTATCTATACGTACGCAATCAAAACCTCAACGATACTTTGCGGAACTTCATAACAAAGCGTAAACAAAGTTATACTATGCACGTATGTACTATTTGATCATCCTGAGCGGTTCTTGCTACATATTTTGTTAAATAACTCTGAGCGTTGCAGGTATTTGCAGTTCTAACTTACATAATATCAAAGTATACCACCTTACCAATTACGACGCAATCAAAACATCAGCGAAACATTGCGGAACTTCATAATAAAGCGTAAACAAAGTTATACTATGCACGTATGTACTATTTGATCATCCCTAGCGGTTCTTGCTACATATTTTGTTAAATAACTCTGAGCTTTGCAGGTATTTGCAGTTCTAACTTATATAATATCAAAGTATACTAGCTTATCAATACGACGCAATCAAAACCTCAGCGAAACTCTGCGCAACTTCATAACAAAGCGTAAACAAAGTTATACTATGCACGTATGTACTATTTGATCATCCTGAGCGGTTCTTGCTACATATTTAGTTAAATAACTCTGAGCTTTGCAGGTATTTTCAGTTCTACCTTATATAATATCATAGTATACTATCTTACCAATACGACGCAATCAAAACATCAGTGAAAGTTTGCGGAACTTCGTAACAAAGCGTAAACAAAGGTACACTCTGCACGTATGTACTATTTCATCATCCTGAGCGGTTCTTGCTACATATTTTGTTAAATAACTCTGAGCGTTGCAGGTATTTGCAGTTCTATCTTATATAATATCAAAGTATACTATCTTACGAATACAACACATTCAAAACCTCAGCGAAACTGCGGAACTTCATAACAAATCGTAAACAAAGTTATACTATGCACGGATGTACTATTTGATCATCCTGAGCGGTTCTGGATACATATTTTGCCAAATCACTCTCAGGTTTGTAGGTAGTTCCAGTTCTACCTAATATAATATAATAGTATACTATCTTACCAATACGACGCAATTAAAACATCAGCGACACTTTGCGGAATTTCATAAGACAGCGAGAACAAAGTTATACTATGCACGGATGTACTATTTCATCATCCAGAGCGGTTCTTTCTACATATTTAGTTAAATAACTCTGAGCATTGCAGGTAGTTGCAGTTCTATCTTACATAATATCAAAGTATACCACCTTACCAATTGCGACGCAATCAAAACATCAGCGAAACATTGTGGAACTTCATAATAAAGCGTAAACAAAGTTATACTATGCACGTATGTACTATTTGATCATCCCTAGCGGTTCTTGCTACATATTTTGTTAAATAACTCTGAGCTTTGCAGGTGTTTTCAGTTCTACCTTATATAATATCATAGTATACTATCTTATCAATACGTACGCCATCCAAACCTCAGCGAAACTTTGCAGAACTTCATAACAAAGCGTAAACAAAGTTATACTATGCACGGATGTACTATTTCATCATCCTGAGCGGTTCTTGCTACATATTTTGTTAAATAACTCTGAGCATTGCAGGTATTTGCAGTTCTATCTTATATAATATCAAAGTATACTATCTTACGAATACAACACATTCAAAACCTCAGCGAAACTGCGGAACTTCATAACAAATCGTAAACAAAGTTATACTATGCACGGATGTACTATTTGATCATCCTGAGCGGTTCTGGATACATATTTTGCCAATTCACTCTCAGGTTTGTAGGTAGTTACAGTTCTACCTAATATAATATAATAGTATACTATCTTACCAATACGACGCAATTAAAACATCAGCGACACTTTGCGGAATTTCATAAGAAAGCGAGAACAAAGTTATACTATGCACGGATGTACTATTTCATCATCCAGAGCGGTTCTTTCTACATATTTAGTTAAATAACTCTGAGCATTGCAGGTAGTTGCAGTTCTAACTTATATAATATCAAAGTATACTATCTTACGAATACAACACATTCAAAACCTCAGCGAAACTGCGGAACTTCATAACAAAGCGTAAACAAAGTTATACTATGCACGGATGTACTATTTGATCATCCTGAGCGGTTCTGGATACATATTTTGCCAAATCACTCTCAGGTTTGTAGGTAGTTACAGTTCTACCTAATATAATATCATAGTATACTGTCTTACCAATACGACGCAATTAAAACATCAGCGAAACATTGCGGAACTTCATAATAAAGCGTAAACAAAGTTATACTATGCACGTATGTACTATTTGATCATCCCTAGCGGTTCTTGCTACATATTTTGTTAAATAACTCTGAGCTTTGCAGGTATTTGCAGTTCTAACTTATATAATATCAAAGTATACTAGCTTATCAATACGACGCAATCAAAACCTCAGCGAAACTCTGCGGAACTTCATAACAAAGCGTGAACAAAGTTATACTATGCACGGAGGTACTATTTGATCATCCAGAGCGGTTCTTGCTACATATTTAGTTAAATAACTCTGAGCTTAGCAGGTATTTGCAGTCCTAACTTATATATTATCAAAGTATACTATCTTATCTATACGTACGCAATCAAAACCTCAACGATACTTTGCGGAACTTCATAACAAAGCGTAAACAAAGTTATACTATGCACGTATGTACTATTTGATCATCCTGAGCGGTTCTTGCTACATATTTTGTTAAATAACTCTGAGCGTTGCAGGTATTTGCAGTTCTAACTTATATAATATCATAGTATACTATCTTATCAATACGTACGCCATCAAAACCTCAGCGAAACTTTGCAGAACTTCATAACAAAGCGTAAACAAAGTAATACTATGCACGGATGTACTATTTGATCATCCTGAGCGGTTCTGGATACATATTTTGCCAAATCACTCTCAGGTTTGTAGGTAGTTACAGTTCTACCTAATATAATAGCATAGTATACTGTCTTACCAATACGACGCAATTAAAACATCAGCGAAACATTGCGGAACTTCATAATAAAGCGTAAACAAAGTTATACTATGCACGTATGTACTATTTGATCATCCCTAGCGGTTCTTGCTACATATTTTGTTAAATAACTCTGAGCTATGCAGGTATTTGCAGTTCTAACTTATATAATATCATAGTATACTAGCTTATCAATACGACGCAATCAAAACCTCAGCGAAACTCTGCGGAACTTCATCACACAGCGTAAACAAAGTTATACTATGCACGTTTGTACTATTTGATCATCCTGAGCGGTTCTTGCTACATATTTTGTTAAATAACTCTGAGGTGTGCAGGTATTTGCAGTTCTAACTTATATAATATCAAAGTATACTATCTTATCAATACGACGAAATAAAAAACCTCAGCGAAACTCTGCGGAACTTCATAACAAAGCGTAAACAAAGTTATACTATGCACGTATGTACTATTTGATCATCCTGAGCGGTTCTTGCTACATATTTTGTTAAATAAGTCTGAGCGTTGCAGGTATTTGCAGTTCTAACTTATATAATATCAAAGTATACTATCTTATCAATACGACGAAATAAAAAACATCAGCGAAACTCTGCGGAACTTCATAAAAAAGCGTAAACAAAGTTATACTATGCACGTATGTACTATTTGATCATCCTGAGCGGTTCTTGCTACATATTTTGTTAAATAACTCTGAGCGTTGCAGGTATTTGCAGTTCTAACTTATATAATATCATAGTATACTATCTTATCAATACGTACGCCATCAAAACCTCAGCGAAACTTTGCAGAACTTCATAACAAAGCGTAAACAAAGTAATACTATGCACGGATGTACTATTTGATCATCCTGAGCGGTTCTGGATACATATTTTGCCAAATCACTCTCAGGTTTGTAGGTAGTTACAGTTCTACCTAATATAATATCATAGTATACTGTCTTACCAATACGACGCAATTAAAACATCAGCGAAACATTGCGGAACTTCATAATAAAGCGTAAACAAAGTTATACTATGCACGTATGTACTATTTGATCATCCCTAGCGGTTCTTGCTACATATTTTGTTAAATAACTCTGAGCTTTGCAGGTATTTGCAGTTCTAACTTATATAATATCATAGTATACTAGCTTATCAATACGACGCAATCAAAACCTCAGCGAAACTCTGCGGAACTTCATCACACAGCGTAAACAAAGTTATACTATGCACGTTTGTACTATTTGATCATCCTGAGCGGTTCTTGCTACATATTTTGTTAAATAACTCTGAGGTGTGCAGGTATTTGCAGTTCTAACTTATCTAATATCAATGTATACTATCTTATCAATACGACGCAATCAAAACATCAGCAAAACTCTGCGGAACTTCATAACAAAGCGTGAACAAAGTTATACTATGCACGGATGTACTATTTGATCATCCTGAGCGGTTCTGGATACATATTTTGCCAAATCACTCTCAGGTTTGTAGGTAGTTACAGTTCTACCTAATATAATATCATAGTATACTATCTTACCAATTGCGACGCAATCAAAACATCAGCGAAACATTGCGGAACTTCATAACAAAGCGTAAACAAAGTTATACTATGCACGGAGGTACTATTTGATCATCCAGAGCGGTTCTTGCTACATATTTAGTTAAATAACTCTGAGCTTAGCAGGTATTTGCAGTTCTAACTTATATAATATCAAAGTATACTATCTTATCAATACGACGAAATAAAAAACCTCAGCGAAACTCTGCGGAACTTCATAACAAAGCGTAAACAAAGTTATACTATGCACGTATGTACTATTTGATCATCCTGAGCGGTTCTTGCTACATATTTTGTTAAATAAGTCTGAGCGTTGCAGGTATTTGCAGTTCTAACTTATATAATATCAAAGTATACTATCTTATCAATACGACGAAATAAAAAACATCAGCGAAACTCTGCGGAACTTCATAACAAAGCGTAAACAAAGTTATACTATGCACGTATGTACTATTTGATCATCCTGAGCGGTTCTTGCTACATATTTAGTTAAATAACTCTGAGCGTTGCAGGTATTTGCAGTTCTAACTTATATAATATCAAAGTATACTATCTTATCAATACGACTAAATAAAAAACCTCAGCGAAACTCTGCGGAACTTCATAACAAAGCGTAAACAAAGGTATGCTATTCACGTATGTACTATTTGATCTTCCTGAGCGGTTCTTGCTAAATATTTAGTTAAATAACTCTGAGCTTTGCAGGTATTTTCAGCTCTACCGTATATAATATCATAGTATACTATCTTACCAATACGACGCAATCAAAACATCAGTGACACTTTGCGGAACTTCATAACAAAGCGTAAACAAAGTTATACTATGCACGTATGTACTATTTGATCATCCTGAGCGGTTCTTACTACATATTTTGTTAAATAAGTCTGAGCGTTGCAGGTATTTGCAGTTCTAACTTATATAATATCAAAGTATACTATCTTATCAATATGACGAAATAAAAAACCTCAGCGAAACTCTGCGGAACTTCATAACAAAGCGTAAACAAAGTTATACTATGCACGTATGTACTATTTGATCATCCTGAGCGGTTCTTGCTACATATTTAGTTAAATAACTCTGAGCTTTGCAGGTATTTGCAGTTCTAACTTATATAATATCAATGCATACTATCATATCAATACGACGTAATCAAAACATCAGCGAAACATTGCGGAACTTCATAACAAAGCGTAAACAAAGTTATACTATGCACGTATGTACTATTTGATCATCCTGAGCGGTTCTTGCTACATATTTTGTTAAATAACTCTGAGCGTTGCAGGTATTTGCAGTTCTAACTTATATAATATCAAAGTATACTATCTTACGAATACAACACATTCAAAACCTCAGCGAAACTGCGGAACTTCATAACAAATCGTAAACAAAGTTATACTATGCACGTATGTACTATTTGATCATCCTGAGCGGTTCTTGCTACATATTTTGTTAAATAACTCTGAGCGTTGCAGGTATTTGCAGTTCTAACTTATATAATATCAAAGTATACTATCTTATCAACACGACTAAATAAAAAACCTCAGCGAAACTCTGCGGAACTTCATAACAAAGCGTAAACAAAGTTATGCTATTCACGTATGTACTATTTGATCTTCCTGAGCGGTTCTTGCTAAATATTTAGTTAAATAACTCTGAGCTTTGCAGGTATTTTCAGCTCTACCGTATATAATATCATAGTATACTATCTTACCAATACGACGCAATCAAAACATCAGTGACACTTTGCGGAACTTCATAACAAAGCGTAAACAAAGTTATACTATGCACGTATGTACTATTTGATCATCCTGAGCGGTTCTTACTACATATTTTGTTAAATAAGTCTGAGCGTTGCAGGTATTTGCAGTTCTAACTTATATAATATCAAAGTATACTATCTTATCAATACGACGAAATAAAAAACCTCAGCGAAACTCTGCGGAACTTCATAACAAAGCGTAAACAAAGTTATTCTTGCTACATATTTAGTTAAATAACTCTGAGCTTTGCAGGTATTTGCAGTTCTAACTTATATAATATCAATGCATACTATCATATCAATACGACGTAATCAAAACATCAGCGAAACATTGCGGAACTTCATAACAAAGCGTAAACAAAGTTATACTATGCACGTATGTACTATTTGATCATCCTGAGCGGTTCTTGCTACATATTTTGTTAAATAACTCTGAGCGTTGCAGGTATTTGCAGTTCTAACTTATATAATATCATAGTATACTATCTTATCAATACGTACGCCATCAAAACCTCAGCGAAACTTTGCAGAACTTCATAACAAAGCGTAAACAAAGTAATACTATGCACGGATGTACTATTTGATCATCCAGACCGGTTCATGCTACATATTTAGTTAAATAACTCTGAGCTTTGCAGGTATTTTCAGCTCTACCGTATATAATATCATAGTATACTATCTTACCAATACGACGCAATCAAAACCTCAGCGAAACTCTGCGGAACTTCATAACAAAGCGTAAACAAATTTATACTATGCACGTATGTACTATTTGATCATCCTGAGCGGTTCTTGCTACATATTTAGTTAAATAACTCTGAGCTTTGCAGGTATTTTCAGCTCTACCGTATATAATATCATAGTATACTATCTTACCAATACGACGCAATCAAAACCTCAGCGAAACTCTGCGGAACTTCATAACAAAGCGTAAACAAATTTATACTATGCACGTATGTACTATTTGATCATCCTGAGCGGTTCTTGCTACATATTTTGTTAAATAACTCTGAGCGTTGCAGGTATTTGCAGTTCTAACTTATATAATATCAAAGTATACTATCTTATCAATACGACGAAATAAAAAACCTCAGCGAAACTCTGCGGAACTTCATAACAAAGCGTAAACAAAGTTATTCTATGCACGTATGTACTATTTGATCATCCTGAGCGGTTCTTGCTACATATTTAGTTAAATAACTCTGAGCTTTGCAGGTATTTTCAGTTCTACCTTATATAATATCATAGTATACTATCTTATCAATACGACGCAATCAAAACATCAGTGACACTTTGCGGAACTTCGTAACAAAGCGTAAACAAAGTTACACTATGCACGTATTTACTATTTGATCATCCTGAGCGGTTCTTGCTACATATTTTGTTAAATTACTCTGAGGTGTGCAGGTATTTGCAGTTCTAACTTATCTAATATCAATGTATACTATCTTATCAATACGACGCAATCAAAACATCAGCGAAACTTTGCGGAACTTCATAACAAAGCGTAAACAAAGTTATACTATGCACGTATGTACTATTTGATCATCCTGAGCGGTTTTTGCTACATATTTTGTTAAATAACTCTGAGGTGTGCAGGTATTTGCATTTCTAACTTATCTAATACCAATCTATACTATCTTATCAATACGACGCAATCAAAAAATCAGCAAAACTTTGCGGAACTTCAAAACAAAGCGTAAACAAAGTTATACTATGCACGGATGTACTATTTGATCATCCTGAGCGGTTCTTGCTACATATTTTGTTAAATAACTCTGAGGTGTGCAGGTACTTGCAGTTCTAACTTATCTAATATCAATGTATACTATCTTATCAATACGACGCAATCAAAACATCAGCGAAACTTTGCGGAACTTCATAACAAAGCGTAAACAAAGTTATGCTATTCACGTATGTACTATTTGATCATCCCTAGCGGTTCTTGCTACATATTTTGTTAAATAACTCTGAGCTTTGCAGGTATTTGCAGTTCTAACTTATATAATATCAAAGTATACTAGCTTATCAATACGACGCAATCAAAACCTCATCGAAACTCTGCGGAGCTTCATAACAAAGCGTAAACAAAGTTATACTATGCACGTATGTACTATTTGATCATCCTGAGCGGTTCTTGCTACATATTTTGTTAAATAACTCTGAGCGTTGCAGGTATTTGCAGTTCTAACTTATATAATATCAATGCATACTATCTTATCAATACGACGTAATCAAAACATCAGCGAAACATTGCGGAACTTCATAACAAAGCGTAAACAAAGTTATACTATGCACGTATGTACTATTTGATCATCCTGAGCGGTTCTGGATACATATTTTGTTAAATAACTCTGAGCGTTGCAGGTATTTGCAGTTCTAACTTATATAATATCAAAGTATAGTATCTTATCAATACGACGAAATAAAAAACCTCAGCGAAACTCTGCGGAACTTCATAACAAAGCGTAAACAAAGTTATACTATGCACGTATGTACTATTTGATCATCCTGAGCGGTTCTTGCTACATATTTTGTTAAATAACTCTGAGCTTTGCAGGTATTTTCAGTTCTACCTTATATAATATCATAGTATACTACCTTATCAATACGACGCAATCAAAACGTCAGCAAAACTCTGCGGAACTTCATCACACAGCGTAAACAAAGTTATACTATGCACGTTTGTACTATTTGATCATCCTGAGCGGTTCTTGCTACATATTTTGTTAAATAACTCTGAGGTGTGCAGGTATTTGCAGTTCTAACTTATCTAATATCAATGTATACTATCTTATCAATACGACGCAATCAAAACATCAGCGAAACTTTGCGGAACTTCATAACAAAGCGTGAACAAAGTTATACTATGCACGGATGTACTATTTGATCATCCTGAGCGGTTCTGGATACATATTTTGCCAAATCACTCTCAGGTTTGTAGGTAGTTACAGTTCTACCTAATATAATATCATAGTATACTATCTTACCAATTGCGACGCAATCAAAACATCAGCGAAACATTGCGGAACTTCATAACAAAGCGTAAACAAAGTTATACTATGCACGGAGGTACTATTTGATCATCCAGAGCGGTTCTTGCTACATATTTAGTTAAATAACTCTGAGCTTAGCAGGTATTTGCAGTCCTAACTTATATATTATCAAAGTATACTATCTTATCTATACGTACGCAATCAAAACCTCAACGATACTTTGCGGAACTTCATAACAAAGCGTAAACAAAGTTATACTATGCACGTATGTACTATTTGATCATCCTGAGCGGTTCTTGCTACATATTTTGTTAAATAACTCTGAGCGTTGCAGGTATTTGCAGTTCTAACTTATATAATATCAAAGTATACTATCTTATCAATACGACGAAATAAAAAACCTCAGCGAAACTCTGCGGAACTTCATAACAAAGCGTAAACAAAGTTATTCTATGCACGTATGTACTATTTGATCATCCTGAGCGGTTCTTGCTACATATTTAGTTAAATAACTCTGAGCTTTGCAGGTATTTTCAGTTCTACCTTATATAATATCATAGTATACTATCTTATCAATACGTACGCCATCAAAACCTCAGCGAAACTTTGCAGAACTTCATAACAAAGCGTAAACAAAGTAATACTATGCACGGATGTACTATTTGATCATCCAGACCGGTTCATGCTACATATTTAGTTAAATAACTCTGAGCTTTGCAGGTATTTTCAGCTCTACCGTATATAATATCATAGTATACTATCTTACCAATACGACGCAATCAAAACCTCAGCGAAACTCTGCGGAACTTCATAACAAAGCGTAAACAAATTTATACTATGCACGTATGTACTATTTGATCATCCTGAGCGGTTCTTGCTACATATTTTGTTAAATAACTCTGAGCGTTGCAGGTATTTGCAGTTCTAACTTATATAATATCAAAGTATACTATCTTATCAATACGACGAAATAAAAAACCTCAGCGAAACTCTGCGGAACTTCATAACAAAGCGTAAACAAAGTTATACTATGCACGTATGTACTATTTGATCATCCTGAGCGGTTCTTGCTACATATTTTGTTAAATAACTCTGAGCTTTGCAGGTATTTTCAGTTCTACCTTATATAATATCATAGTATACTACCTTATCAATACGACGCAATCAAAACGTCAGCAAAACTCTGCGGAACTTCATCACACAGCGTAAACAAAGTTATACTATGCACGTTTGTACTATTTGATCATCCTGAGCGGTTCTTGCTACATATTTTGTTAAATAACTCTGAGGTGTGCAGGTATTTGCAGTTCTAACTTATCTAATATCAATGTATACTATCTTATCAATACGACGCAATCAAAACATCAGCGAAACTCTGCGGAACTTCATAACAAAGCGTGAACAAAGTTATACTATGCACGGATGTACTATTTGATCATCCTGAGCGGTTCTGGATACATATTTTGCCAAATCACTCTCAGGTTTGTAGGTAGTTACAGTTCTACCTAATATAATATCATAGTATACTATCTTACCAATTGCGACGCAATCAAAACATCAGCGAAACATTGCGGAACTTCATAACAAAGCGTAAACAAAGTTATACTATGCACGGAGGTACTATTTGATCATCCAGAGCGGTTCTTGCTACATATTTAGTTAAATAACTCTGAGCTTAGCAGGTATTTGCAGTCCTAACTTATATATTATCAAGGTATACTATCTTATCTATACGTACGCAATCAAAACCTCAACGATACTTTGCGGAACTACATAACAAAGCGTAAACAAAGTTATACTATGCACGTATGTAGTATTTGATCATCCTGAGCGGTTCTTGCTACATATTTTGTTAAATAACTCTGAGCGTTGCAGGTATTTGCAGTTCTAACTTATATAATATCAAAGTATACTATCTTATCAATACGACGAAATAAAAAACCTCAGCGAAACTCTGCGGAACTTCATAACAAAGCGTAAACAATGTTATTCTATGCACGTATGTACTATTTGATCATCCTGAGCGGTTCTTGCTACATATTTAGTTAAATAACTCTGAGCTTTGCAGGTATTTTCAGTTCTAGCTTATATAATATCATAGTATACTATCTTATCAATACGACGCAATCAAAACATCAGTGACACTTTGCGGAACTTCGTAACAAAGCGTAAACAAAGTTACACTATGCACGTATTTACTATTTGATCATCCTGAGCGGTTCTTGCTACATATTTTGTTAAATTACTCTGAAGTGTGCAGGTATTTGCAGTTCTAACTTATCTAATATCAATGTATACTATCTTATCAATACGACGCAATCAAAACATCAGCGAAACTTTGCGGAACTTCATAACAAAGCGTAAACAAAGTTATACTATGCACGTATGTACTATTTGATCATCCTGAGCGGTTCTTGCTACATATTTTGTTAAATAACTCTGAGGTGTGCAGGTATTTGCATTTCTAACTTATCTAATACCAATCTATACTATCTTATCAATACGACGCAATCAAAAAATCAGCAAAACTTTGCGGAACTTCAAAACAAAGCGTAAACAAAGTTATACTATGCACGGATGTACTATTTGATCATCCTGAGCGGTTCTTGCTACATATTTTGTTAAATAACTCTGAGGTGTGCAGGTATTTGCAGTTCTAACTTATCTAATATCAATGTATACTATCTTATCAATACGACGCAATCAAAACATCAGCGAAACTTTGCGGAACTTCATAACAAAGCGTAAACAAAGTTATGCTATTCACGTATGTACTATTTGATCATCCCTAGCGGTTCTTGCTACATATTTTGTTAAATAACTCTGAGCTTTGCAGGTATTTGCAGTTCTAACTTATATAATATCAAAGTATACTAGCTTATCAATACGACGCAATCAAAACCTCAGCGAAACTCTGCGGAACTTCATAACAAAGCGTAAACAAAGTTATACTATGCACGTATGTACTATTTGATCATCCTGAGCGGTTCTTGCTACATATTTTGTTAAATAACTCTGAGCGTTGCAGGTATTTGCAGTTCTAACTTATATAATATCAATGCATACTATCTTATCAATACGACGTAATCAAAACATCAGCGAAACATTGCGGAACTTCATAACAAAGCGTAAACAAAGTTATACTATGCACGTATGTACTATTTGATCATCCTGAGCGGTTCTTGCTACATATTTTGTTAAATAACTCTGAGCGTTGCAGGTATTTGCAGTTCTAACTTATATAATATCAAAGTATACTATCTTATCAATACGACGAAATAAAAAACCTCAGCGAAACTCTGCGGAACTTCATAACAAAGCGTAAACAAAGTTATACTATGCACGTATGTACTATTTGATCATCCTGAGCGGTTCTTGCTACATATTTTGTTAAATAACTCTGAGGTGTGCAGGTACTTGCAGTTCTAACTTATCTAATATCAATGTATACTATCTTATCAATACGACGCAATCAAAACATCAGCGAAACTTTGCGGAACTTCATAACAAAGCGTAAACAAAGTTATACTATGCACGTATGTACTATTTGATCATCCTGAGCGGTTCTTGCTACATATTTAGTTAAATAACTCTGAGCTTTGCAGGTATTTTCAGTTCTACCTTATATAATATCATAGTATACTATCTTATCAATACGACGCAATCAAAACATCAGTGACACTTTGCGGAACTTCGTAACAAAGCGTAAACAAAGTTACACTATGCACGTATTTACTATTTGATCATCCTGAGCGGTTCTTGCTACATATTTTGTTAAATTACTCTGAAGTGTGCAGGTATTTGCAGTTCTAACTTATCTAATATCAATGTATACTATCTTATCAATACGACGCAATCAAAACATCAGCGAAACTTTGCGGAACTTCATAACAAAGCGTAAACAAAGTTATACTATGCACGTATGTACTATTTGATCATCCTGAGCGGTTCTTGCTACATATTTTGTTAAATAACTCTGAGGTGTGCAGGTATTTGCATTTCTAACTTATCTAATACCAATCTATACTATCTTATCAATACGACGCAATCAAAAAATCAGCAAAACTTTGCGGAACTTCAAAACAAAGCGTAAACAAAGTTATACTATGCACGGATGTACTATTTGATCATCCTGAGCGGTTCTTGCTACATATTTTGTTAAATAACTCTGAGGTGTGCAGGTACTTGCAGTTCTAACTTATCTAATATCAATGTATACTATCTTATCAATACGACGCAATCAAAACATCAGCGAAACTTTGCGGAACTTCATAACAAAGCGTAAACAAAGTTATGCTATTCACGTATGTACTATTTGATCATCCCTAGCGGTTCTTGCTACATATTTTGTTAAATAACTCTGAGCTTTGCAGGTATTTGCAGTTCTAACTTATATAATATCAAAGTATACTAGCTTATCAATACGACGCAATCAAAACCTCAGCGAAACTCTGCGGAACTTCATAACAAAGCGTAAACAAAGTTATACTATGCACGTATGTACTATTTGATCATCCTGAGCGGTTCTTGCTACATATTTTGTTAAATAACTCTGAGCGTTGCAGGTATTTGCAGTTCTAACTTATATAATATCAATGCATACTATCTTATCAATACGACGTAATCAAAACATCAGCGAAACATTGCGGAACTTCATAACAAAGCGTAAACAAAGTTATACTATGCACGTATGTACTATTTGATCATCCTGAGCGGTTCTTGCTACATATTTTGTTAAATAACTCTGAGCTTTGCAGGTATTTGCAGTTCTAACTTATATAATATCAAAGTATACTATCTTATCAATACGACGAAATAAAAAACCTCAGCGAAACTCTGCGGAACTTCATAACAAAGCGTAAACAAAGTTATACTATGCACGTATGTACTATTTGATCATCCTGAGCGGTTCTTGCTACATATTTTGTTAAATAACTCTGAGGTGTGCAGGTACTTGCAGTTCTAACTTATCTAATATCAATGTATACTATCTTATCAATACGACGCAATCAAAACATCAGCGAAACTTTGCGGAACTTCATAACAAAGCGTAAACAAAGTTATACTATGCACGTATGTACTATTTGATCATCCTGAGCGGTTCTTGCTACATATTTTGTTAAATAACTCTGAGCGTTGCAGGTATTTGCAGTTCTAACTTATATAATATCAAAGTATACTATCTTATCAATACGACGAAATAAAAAACCTCAGCGAAACTCTGCGGAACTTCATAACAAAGCGTAAACAAAGTTATTCTATGCACGTATGTACTATTTGATCATCCTGAGCGGTTCTTGCTACATATTTGGTTAAATAACTCTGAGCATTGCAGGTATTTTCAGTTCTACCTTATATAATATCATAGTATACTATCTTATCAATACGACGCAATCAAAACATCAGTGACACTTTGCGGAACTTCGTAACAAAGCGTAAACAAAGTTACACTATGCACGTATTTACTATTTGATCATCCTGAGCGGTTCTTGCTACATATTTTGTTAAATTACTCTGAGGTGTGCAGGTATTTGCAGTTCTAACTTATCTAATATCAATGTATACTATCTTATCAATACGACGCAATCAAAACATCAGCGAAACTTTGCGGAACTTCATAACAAAGCGTAAACAAAGTTATACTATGCACGTATGTACTATTTGATCATCCTGAGCGGTTCTTGCTACATATTTTGTTAAATAACTCTGAGGTGTGCAGGTATTTGCATTTCTAACTTATCTAATACCAATCTGTACTATCTTATCAATACGACGAAATAAAAAACCTCAGCGAAACTCTGCGGAACTTCATAACAAAGCGTAAACAAAGTTATTCTATGCACGTATGTACTATTTGATCATCCTGAGCGGTTCTTGCTACATATTTTGTTAAATAACTCTGAGGTGTGCAGGTACTTGCAGTTCTAACTTATCTAATATCAATGTATACTATCTTATCAATACGACGCAATCAAAACATCAGCGAAACTTTGCGGAACTTCATAACAAAGCGTAAACAAAGTTATGCTATTCACGTATGTACTATTTGATCATCCCTAGCGGTTCTTGCTACATATTTTGTTAAATAACTCTGAGCTTTGCAGGTATTTGCAGTTCTAACTTATATAATATCAAAGTATACTAGCTTATCAATACGACGCAATCAAAACCTCAGCGAAACTCTGCGGAACTTCATAACAAAGCGTAAACAAAGTTATACTATGCACGTATGTACTGTAACGCCGTCCCTTTTTCCACGCTTGTCGAGGCGGGAAGCGGGGACGACTCCGGGAATTTACGGGCGTTGAAGCCGGGCCGCGCACGGCCGTGACGATACGCGGTCCTCCCAGTACAAAGAGCTACCTCGAGGGTCAACCTTGGTTTTCACGAAATCAGCTGATGGCTGTTCGGGCGCCAGGCACCGGACGGGTGCCGCACAAAAGTCGCGAAGGGCACCCTCGAGACGCCGCGATAGAAGGTGGCACGAATGGGGTCCAAGGGTCGGACACAGGGGGATCGAGGACAGCCCTCACGGCAGGGCGGATCGCGTAGGGCAGAAGAACGGGATCAACAAATTTGGCTCGATATGGTCTTTATTAGGACGATATTCACAGGTGCGCGGCCACGTGGCCGCTCCCGGAGCCCGCGCTCTTGTACACTTTTGCGGCTGATGATCTGCTCGCGGCGCGTGTCGATCGATATTACAATATTCCGCGTGCGCACTGTTTCTCGGTACGCTAATGGCCCTTATGGGCGATATCTCGCGGAGCGCGGGTGGACGGCGCGATACAATGACTGTCGCGGATCTACGTCGCGATACGGTGTTCTAATCGAGTCGAAACAATACAGCGAAATCTCGAGAATATGATCTGCGGTCGATCACGCTACGACTTCGACGGCGTTTCCCCGAGGAAGACTTCCCGAAAGTGGCTCTACACGATATGCTACCGAACTTCTCCAAAACGCCAACGGTTCGGCGTGAGTCCGACGGCTCGAGACGAATTTCGTCTCGGCCCACCAACGTTGGAGAACGCGACGGGCTGCTTACGCCTCGACGAGGTGAGCCGTCTCGTTCTCCCACGAAATTCCCACAAAATTTTCCCGATACCTCTCCGAACCAACTTGCACGAATTTCGCCCCAGAAGGGAGCGATAGAATGAAGGAGGGACCACTGCGTGGACTTACCGTATTCACGATAAAATGGCTCTCGATACTCCGCGATTGCTTCCGGCTTCCCTTCTGCGTGGCCGAAGGCACGATATTTCCAACCTCTGGGCGAAGCGCTGGATTTGCCCGATCACGATACTTCCCCGCGTACTCGCGATACTTTTCGGGTGTTCGAAGATCTCGATACGGAAGCAATCTCGTAAACGATATAATACGCGGAGCAACACGATATAATTCTTACGCGTGGTCGCACGACAGTGGTCCATCGATTTTCGTCGCGCGATCGTGAGGACTTCCGTATCCCCACTCTCGCGCGCTAATATCGATTTTCTCCTAATGGGGCGCGCGGGTTGCAAGTTTTCGGGAATGCAGGAGCGCGCTCTCGACGGGTCCCTGGGCCCCGGACCCCCGCGATATCTTCTGCGAAATCGCGGAAACACCAAAACGGTCAGTCTCGCTCTGACCTGATGAGACGGCGGCACGCCCTTAGTTGAAGCCCATATTCCAACTCTAAGGGGAGGCGGCAGCAGATCTAGGGCGATTCTCGTGGATCGCCGTTGTTCGTCAGGGCTTCTGTCTCGCCGCTCGCCTCCAGGTTCTCCGGCCTGGGTGCGTGGCCTCATCCTGTTCACCAAATTTACCGGCGCCGGATTTTCCTTTATTATATTCGGGTTGGCCGTATTTCGTCGAGCGCCTCGGCTGCTATTTCTCCTGTAACTTGCCCCGCTCGGCACGCGAAAACTCGTTAGCAATCGATATCGGATCGATACTACGTCTCCTCGAGGAACACCCACGCTTTCCGGTGGTCGAAGTCGGCGCCAAAAGGGCAGCCCGGTCCCTTCGACACTCAGGGGTAGGCGGACCAGTGACGTCGCAAAATTTGCAACGTCACAGTACTATTTGATCATCCTGAGCGGTTCTTGCTACATATTTTGTTAAATAACTCTGAGCGTTGCAGGTATTTGCAGTTCTAACTTATATAATATCAATGCATACTATCTTATCAATACGACGTAATCAAAACATCAGCGAAACATTGCGGAACTTCATAACAAAGCGTAAACAAAGTTATACTATGCACGTATGTACTATTTGATCATCCTGAGCGGTTCTTGCTACATATTTTGTTAAATAACTCTGAGCGTTGCAGGTATTTGCAGTTCTAACTTATATAATATCAAAGTATACTATCTTATCAATACGACGAAATAAAAAACCTCAGCGAAACTCTGCGGAACTTCATAACAAAGCGTAAACAAAGTTATACTATGCACGTATGTACTATTTGATCATCCTGAGCGGTTCTTGCTACATATTTAGTTAAATAACTCTGAGCTTTGCAGGTATTTTCAGTTCTACCTTATATAATATCATAGTATACTACCTTATCAATACGACGCAATCAAAACCTCAGCGAAACTCTGCGGAACTTCATCACACAGCGTAAACAAAGTTATACTATGCACGTTTGTACTATTTGATCATCCTGAGCGGTTCTTGCTACATATTTTGTTAAATAACTCTGAGGTGTGCAGGTATTTGCAGTTCTAACTTATCTAATATCAATGTATACTATCTTATCAATACGACGCAATCAAAACATCAGCGAAACTCTGCGGAACTTCATAACAAAGCGTGAACAAAGTTATACTATGCACGGATGTACTATTTGATCATCCTGAGCGGTTCTGGATACATATTTTGCCAAATCACTCTCAGGTTTGTAGGTAGTTACAGTTCTACCTAATATAATATCATAGTATACTATCTTACCAATTGCGACGCAATCAAAACATCAGCGAAACATTGCGGAACTTCATAACAAAGCGTAAACAAAGTTATACTATGCACGGAGGTACTATTTGATCATCCAGAGCGGTTCTTGCTACATATTTAGTTAAATAACTCTGAGCTTAGCAGGTATTTGCAGTCCTAACTTATATATTATCAAAGTATACTATCTTATCTATACGTACGCAATCAAAACCTCAACGATACTTTGCGGAACTTCATAACAAAGCGTAAACAAAGTTATACTATGCACGTATGTACTATTTGATCATCCTGAGCGGTTCTTGCTACATATTTTGTTAAATTACTCTGAGGTCTGCAGGTATTTGCAGTTCTAACTTATCTAATATCAATGTATACTATCTTATCAATACGACGCAATCAAAACATCAGCGAAACTATGCGGAACTTCATAATAAAGCGTAAACAAAGTTATACTATGCACGTATGTACTATTTGATCATCCTGAGCGGTTCTTGCTACATATTTTGTTAAATAACTCTGAGGTGTGCAGGTATTTGCATTTCTAACTTATCTAATACCAATGTATACTATCTTATCAATACGACGCAATCAAAACATCAGCAAAACTTGGCGGAACTTCAAAACAAAGCGTAAACAAAGTTATACTATGCACGGATGTAATATTTGATCATCCTGAGCGGTTCTTGCTACATATTTTGTTAAATAACTCTGAGGTGTGCAGGTACTTGCAGTTCTAACTTATCTAATATCAATGTATACTATCTTATCAATACGACGCAATCAAAACATCAGCGAAACTTTGCGGAACTTCATAACAAAGCGTAAACAAAGTTATGCTATTCACGTATGTACTATTTGATCTTCCTGAGCGGTTCTTGCTACATAATTAGTTAAATAACTCCGAGCTTTGCAGGTATTTTCAGTTCTACCGTATATAATATCATAGTATACTATCTTACCAATACGACGCAATCAAAACATCAGTGACACTTTGCGGAACTTCATAACAAAGCGTAAACAAAGTTATACTATGCACGTATGTACTATTTGATCATCCCTATCGGTTCTTGCTACATATTTTGTTAAATAACTCTGAGCTTTGCAGGTATTTGCAGTTCTAACTTATATAATATCAAAGTATACTAGCTTGTCAATACGACGCAATCAAAACTTCAGCGAAACTCTGCGGAACTTCATCACACAGCGTAAACAAAGTTAGCCTATGCACGGATGTACTATTTGTTCATCCTGAGCGGTTCTTGCTACATATTTTGTTAAAGAACTCTGAGGTGTGCAGGTATTTGCAGATCTAACTTATCTAATATGAATGTCTACTATCTTATCAATACGACGCAATCAAAACATCAGCGAAGCTTTGCGGAACTTCATAACAAAGCGTAAACAAAGTTATACTATGCACGTATGTACTATTTGTTCATCCTGAGCGGTTCTTGCTACATATTTTGTTAAATAACTCTGAGCGTTGCAGGTATTTGCAGTTCTAACTTATATAATATCATAGTATACTATCTTATCAATACGTACGCCATCAAAACCTCAGCGAAACTTTGCAGAACTTCATAACAAAGCGTAAACAAAGTTATACTATGCACGGATGTACTATTTGATCACCCAGACCGGCTCTTGCTACATATTTTGCCAAATCACTCTCAGGTTTGTAGGTAGTTACAGTTCTACCTAATATAATATCATAGTATACTGTCTTACCAATACGACGCAATTAAAACATCAGCGAAACATTGCGGAACTTCATAATAAAGCGTAAACAAAGTTATACTATGCACGTATGTACTATTTGATCATCCCTAGCGGTTCTTGCTACATATTTTGTTAAATAACTCTGAGCTTTGCAGGTATTTGCAGTTCTAACTTATATAATATCAAAGTATACTAGCTTATCAATACGACGCAATCAAAACCTCAGCGAAACTCTGCGGAACTTCATCACACAGCGTAAACAAAGTTATACTATGCACGTTTGTACTATTTGATCATCCTGAGCGGTTCTTGCTACATATTTTGTTAAATAACTCTGAGGTGTGCAGGTATTTGCAGTTCTAACTTATCTTATATCAATGTATACTATCTTATCAATACGACGCAATCAAAACATCAGCGAAACTCTGCGGAACTTCATAACAAAGCGTGAACAAAGTTATACTATGCACGGATGTACTATTTGATCATCCTGAGCGGTTCTGGATACATATTTTGCCAAATCACTCTCAGGTTTGTAGGTAGTTACAGTTCTACCTAATATAATATCATAGTATACTATCTTACCAATTGCGACGCAATCAAAACATCAGCGAAACATTGCGGAACTTCATAACAAAGCGTAAACAAAGTTATACTATGCACGGAGGTACTATTTGATCATCCAGAGCGGTTCTTGCTACATATTTAGTTAAATAACTCTGAGCTTAGCAGGTATTTGCAGTCCTAACTTATATATTATCAAAGTATACTATCTTATCTATACGTACGCAATCAAAACCTCAACGATACTTTGCGGAACATCATAACAAAGCGTAAACAAAGTTAGCCTATGCACGGATGTACTATTTGATCATCCTGAGCGGTTCTTGCTACATATTTTGTTAAATAACTCTGAGGTGTGCAGGTATTTGCAGATCTAACTTATCTAATATGAATGTATACTATCTTATCAATACGACGCAATCAAAACATCAGCGAAGCTTTGCGGAACTTCATAACAAAGCGTAAACAAATTTATACTATGCACGGATCTACTATTTGATCATCCTGAGCGGTTATTGATACATATTTTGGCAAATCACTCTCAGGTTTGTAGGTAGTTGCAGTTCTACCTTATATAATATCAAAGTATACTATCTTATCAATACGACGAAATAAAAAACCTCAGCGAAACTCTGCGGAACTTCATAACAAAGCGTAAACAAAGTTATACTATGCACGTATGTACTATTTGATCATCCCTATCGGTTCTTGCTACATATTTTGTTAAATAACTCTGAGCTTTGCAGGTATTTGCAGTTCTAACTTATATAATATCAAAGTATACTAGCTTGTCAATACGACGCAATCAAAACTTCAGCGAAACTCTGCGGAACTTCATCACACAGCGTAAACAAAGTTAGCCTATGCACGGATGTACTATTTGTTCATCCTGAGCGGTTCTTGCTACATATTTTGTTAAAGAACTCTGAGGTGTGCAGGTATTTGCAGATCTAACTTATCTAATATGAATGTCTACTATCTTATCAATACGACGCAATCAAAACATCAGCGAAGCTTTGCGGAACTTCATAACAAAGCGTAAACAAAGTTATACTATGCACGTATGTACTATTTGTTCATCCTGAGCGGTTCTTGCTACATATTTTGTTAAATAACTCTGAGCGTTGCAGGTATTTGCAGTTCTAACTTATATAATATCATAGTATACTATCTTATCAATACGTACGCCATCAAAACCTCAGCGAAACTTTGCAGAACTTCATAACAAAGCGTAAACAAAGTTATACTATGCACGGATGTACTATTTGATCACCCAGACCGGCTCTTGCTACATATTTTGCCAAATCACTCTCAGGTTTGTAGGTAGTTACAGTTCTACCTAATATAATATCATAGTATACTGTCTTACCAATACGACGCAATTAAAACATCAGCGAAACATTGCGGAACTTCATAATAAAGCGTAAACAAAGTTATACTATGCACGTATGTACTATTTGATCATCCCTAGCGGTTCTTGCTACATATTTTGTTAAATAACTCTGAGCTTTGCAGGTATTTGCAGTTCTAACTTATATAATATCAAAGTATACTAGCTTATCAATACGACGCAATCAAAACCTCAGCGAAACTCTGCGGAACTTCATCACACAGCGTAAACAAAGTTATACTATGCACGTTTGTACTATTTGATCATCCTGAGCGGTTCTTGCTACATATTTTGTTAAATAACTCTGAGGTGTGCAGGTATTTGCAGTTCTAACTTATCTTATATCAATGTATACTATCTTATCAATACGACGCAATCAAAACATCAGCGAAACTCTGCGGAACTTCATAACAAAGCGTGAACAAAGTTATACTATGCACGGATGTACTATTTGATCATCCTGAGCGGTTCTGGATACATATTTTGCCAAATCACTCTCAGGTTTGTAGGTAGTTACAGTTCTACCTAATATAATATCATAGTATACTATCTTACCAATTGCGACGCAATCAAAACATCAGCGAAACATTGCGGAACTTCATAACAAAGCGTAAACAAAGTTATACTATGCACGGAGGTACTATTTGATCATCCAGAGCGGTTCTTGCTACATATTTAGTTAAATAACTCTGAGCTTAGCAGGTATTTGCAGTCCTAACTTATATATTATCAAAGTATACTATCTTATCTATACGTACGCAATCAAAACCTCAACGATACTTTGCGGAACATCATAACAAAGCGTAAACAAAGTTAGCCTATGCACGGATGTACTATTTGATCATCCTGAGCGGTTCTTGCTACATATTTTGTTAAATAACTCTGAGGTGTGCAGGTATTTGCAGATCTAACTTATCTAATATGAATGTATACTATCTTATCAATACGACGCAATCAAAACATCAGCGAAGCTTTGCGGAACTTCATAACAAAGCGTAAACAAATTTATACTATGCACGGATCTACTATTTGATCATCCTGAGCGGTTATTGATACATATTTTGGCAAATCACTCTCAGGTTTGTAGGTAGTTGCAGTTCTACCTTATATAATATCAAAGTATACTATCTAATCAATACGACGCAATCAAAACATCAGTGACACTTTGCGGAACTTCATAACAAAGCGTAAACAAAGTTATACTATGCACGTATGTACTATTTGTTCATCCTGAGCGGTTCTTGCTACATATTTTGTTAAATAACTCTGAGCGTTGCAGGTATTTGCAGTTCTAACTTATATAATATCAAAGTATACTATCTTATCAATACGACGATATCAAAACCTCAGCGAAACTCTGCGGAACTTCATAACAAAGCGTAAACAAAGTTAGCCTATGCACGGATGTACTATTTGATCATCCTGAGCGGTTCTTGCTACATATTTTGTTAAAGAACTCTGAGGTGTGCAGATATTTGCAGATCTAACTTATCTAATATGAATGTATACTATCTTATCAATACGACGCAATCAAAACATCAGCGAAGCTTTGCGGAATTTCATAACAAAGGGTAAACAAAGTTATACTATGCACGGATGTACTATTTGATCATCCTGAGCGGTTCTTGCTACATATTTTGTTAAATAACTCTGAGGTCTGCAGGTATTTTCAGTTCTACCTTATATAATATCATAGTATACTATCTTACCAATACGTACTCCATCAAAACCTCAGCGAAACTTTGCAGAACTTCGTATCAAAGGGTTAACAAAGTTATACTCTGCACGTATGTACTATTTGATCATCCTGAGGGGTTCTTGCTACATATTTAGTTAAATAACTCTGAGCTTTGCAGGTATTTTCAGTTCTACCTTATATAATATCATAGTACACTATCTTACCAATACGACACAATCAAAACATCAGCAAAACTTTGCGGAAGTTCATAACAAAGCGTAAACAAAGTTATAATATGCACGGATGTACTATTTGATCATCCTGAGCGGTTCTTGCTACATATTTTGTTAAATAACTCTGAGGTCTGCAGGTATTTGCAGTTCTAACTTATCTAATATCAATGTATACTATCTTATCAATACGACGCAATCAAAACATCAGCAAAACTTTGCGGAACTTCATAACAAAGCGTAAACAAAGTTATGCTATTCACGTATGTACTATTTGATCTTCCTGAGCGGTTCTTGCTACATAATTAGTTAAATAACTCTGAGCTTTGCAGGTATTTTCAGTTCTACCGTATATAATATCATAGTATACTATCTTACCAATACGACGCAATCAAAACATCAGTGACACTTTGCGGAACTTCATAACAAAGCGTAAACAAAGTTATACTATGCACGTATGTACTATTTGATCATCCTGAGCGGTTCTTGCTACATATTTTGTTAAATAACTCTGAGCGTTGCAGGTATTTGCAGTTCTAACTTATATAATATCAAAGTATACTATCTTATCAATACGACGAAATAAAAAACCTCAGCGAAATTCTGCGGAACTTCATAACAAAGCGTAAACAAAGTTATACTATGCACGTATGTACTATTTGATCATCCCTATCGGTTCTTGCTACATATTTTGTTAAATAACTCTGAGCTTTGCAGGTATTTGCAGTTCTAACTTATATAATATCAAAGTATACTAGCTTGTCAATACGACGCAATCAAAACCTCAGCGAAACTCTGCGGAACTTCATCACACAGCGTAAACAAAGTTAGCCTATGCACGGATGTACTATTTGTTCATCCTGAGCGGTTCTTGCTACATATTTTGTTAAAGAACTCTGAGGTGTGCAGGTATTTGCAGATCTAACTTATCTAATATGAATGTCTACTATCTTATCAATACGACGCAATCAAAACATCAGCGAAGCTTTGCGGAACTTCATAACAAAGCGTAAACAAAGTTATACTATGCACGTATGTACTATTTGTTCATCCTGAGCGGTTCTTGCTACATATTTTGTTAAATAACTCTGAGCGTTGCAGGTATTTGCAGTTCTAACTTATATAATATCATAGTATACTATCTTATCAATACGTACGCCATCAAAACCTCAGCGAAACTTTGCAGAACTTCATAACAAAGCGTAAACAAAGTTATACTATGCACGGATGTACTATTTGATCATCCAGACCGGCTCTTGCTACATATTTAGTTAAATAACTCGGAGGTTTGCAGATAGTTGCAGTTCTATCTTATATAATATCAAAGTATACTATCTTACGAATACAACACATTCAAAACCTCAGCGAAACTGCGGAACTTCATAACAAAGCGTAAACAAAGTTATACTATGCACGGATGTACTATTTGATCATCCTGAGCGGTTCTGGATACATATTTTTGCAAATCACTCTCAGGTTTGTAGGTAGTTGCAGTTCTACCTTATATAATATCAAAGTATACTATCTAATCAATACGACGCAATCAAAACATCAGTGACACTTTGCGGAACTTCATAACAAAGCGTAAACAAAGTTATACTATGCACGTATGTACTATTTGTTCATCCTGAGCGGTTCTTGCTACATATTTTGTTAAATAACTCTGAGCGTTGCAGGTATTTGCAGTTCTAACTTATATAATATCAAAGTATACTATCTTATCAATACGACGAAATCAAAACCTCAGCGAAACTCTGCGGAACTTCATAACAAAGCGTAAACAAAGTTAGCCTATGCACGGATGTACTATTTGATCATCCTGAGCGGTTCTTGCTACATATTTTGTTAAAGAACTCTGAGGTGTGCAGATATTTGCAGATCTAACTTATCTAATATGAATGTATACTATCTTATCAATACGACGCAATCAAAACATCAGCGAAGCTTTGCGGAATTTCATAACAAAGGGTAAACAAAGTTATACTATGCACGGATGTACTATTTGATCATCCTGAGCGGTTCTTGCTACATATTTTGTTAAATAACTCTGAGGTCTGCAGGTATTTTCAGTTCTACCTTATATAATATCATAGTATACTATCTTACCAATACGTACTCCATCAAAACCTCAGCGAAACTTTGCAGAACTTCGTATCAAAGGGTTAACAAAGTTATACTCTGCACGTATGTACTATTTGATCATCCTGAGGGGTTCTTGCTACATATTTAGTTAAATAACTCTGAGCTTTGCAGGTATTTTCAGTTCTACCTTATATAATATCATAGTACACTATCTTACCAATACGACACAATCAAAACATCAGCAAAACTTTGCGGAAGTTCATAACAAAGCGTAAACAAAGTTATACTATGCACGGATGTACTATTTGATCATCCTGAGCGGTTCTTGCTACATATTTTGTTAAATAACTCTGAGGTCTGCAGGTATTTGCAGTTCTAACTTATCTAATATCAATGTATACTATCTTATCAATACGACGCAATCAAAACATCAGCAAAACTTTGCAGAACTTCATAACAAAGCGTAAACAAAGTTATACTATGCACGGATGTACTATTTGATCATCCTGAGCGGTTCTTGCTACATATTTTGTTAAATAACTCTGAGGTCTGCAGGTATTTTCAGTTCTACCTTATATAATATCATAGTATACTATCTTACCAATACGACGCAATCAAAACATCAGTGACAGTTTGCGGAACTTCGTAACAAAGCGTAAACAAAGTTACACTCTGCACGTATGTACTATTTCATCATCCTGAGCGGTTCTTGCTACATATTTTGTTAAATAACTCTGAGCGTTGCAGGTATTTGCAGTTCTAACTTATATAATATCATAGTATACTATCTTATCAATACGTACGCCATCAAAACCTCAGTGAAACTTTGCAGAACTTCATAACAAAGCGTAAACAAAGTTATACTATGCACGGATGTACTATTTGATCATCCTGAGCGGTTCTTGCTACATATTTTGTTAAATAACTCTGAGGTCTGCAGGTATTTGCAGTTCTAACTTATCTAATATCAATGTATACTATCTTATCAATACGACGCAATCAAAACATCAGCAAAACTTTGCGGAAGTTCATAACAAAGCGTAAACAAGGTTATACTATGCACGTATGTACTATTTGATCATCCTGAGCGGTTCTTGCTACATATTTTGTTAAATAACTCTAAGCGTTGCAGGTATTTGCAGTTCTAACTTATATAATATCAAAGTATACTATCTTATCAATACGACGAAATCAAAACCTCAGCGAAACTATGTGGAACTTCATAACAAAGCGTGAACAAAGTGATACTATGCACGGATGTACTATTTGATCATCCTGAGCGGTTCTGGATACATATTTAGTTAAATATCTCTGAGCTTTGCAGGTATTTTCAGTTCTACCTTATATAATATCATAGTATACTATCTTACCAATACGACGCAATCAAAACATCAGTGACACTTTGCGGAACTTCGTATCAAAGCGTAAACAAAGTTATACTCTGCACGTATGTACTATTTGATCATCCTGAGGGGTTCTTGCTACATATTTAGTTAAATAACTCTGAGCTTTGCAGGTATTTTCAGTTCTACCTTATATAATATCATAGTACACTATCTTACCAATACGACACAATCAAAACATCAGCAAAACTTTGCGGAAGTTCATAACAAAGCGTAAACAAAGTTATACTATGCACGGATGTACTATTTGATCATCCTGAGCGGTTCTTGCTACATATTTTGTTAAATAACTCTGAGGTCTGCAGGTATTTGCAGTTCTAACTTATCTAATATCAATGTATACTATCTTATCAATACGACGCAATCAAAACATCAGCAAAACTTTGCGGAAGTTCATAACAAAGCGTAAACAAAGTTATACTATGCACGGATGTACTATTTGATCATCCTGAGCGGTTCTTGCTACATATTTTGTTAAATAACTCTGAGGTCTGCAGGTATTTTCAGTTCTACCTTATATAATATCATAGTATACTATCTTACCAATACGACGCAATCAAAACATCAGTGACAGTTTCCGGTCTTCGTAACAAAGCGTAAACAAAGTTACACTCTGCACGTATGTACTATTTCATCATCCTGAGCGATTCTTGCTACATATTTTGTTAAATAACTCTGAGCGTTGCAGGTATTTGCAGTTCTAACTTATATAATATCATAGTATACTATCTTATCAATACGTACGCCATCAAAACCTCAGCGAAACTTTGCAGAACTTCATAACAAAGCGTAAACAAAGTTATACTATGCACGGATGTACTATTTGATCATCCTGAGCGGTTCTTGCTACATATTTTGTTAAATAACTCTGAGGTCTGCAGGTATTTGCAGTTCTAACTTATCTAATATCAATGTATACTATCTTATCAATACGACGCAATCAAAACATCAGCAAAACTTTGCGGAAGTTCATAACAAAGCGTAAACAAAGTTATACTATGCACGGATGTACTATTTGATCATCCTGAGCGGTTCTTGCTACATATTTTGTTAAATAACTCTGAGGTCTGCAGGTATTTTCAGTTCTACCTTATATAATATCATAGTATACTATCTTACCAATACGACGCAATCAAAACATCAGTGACAGTTTGCGGAACTTCGTAACAAAGCGTAAACAAAGTTACACTCTGCACGTATGTACTATTTCATCATCCTGAGCGATTCTTGCTACATATTTTGTTAAATAACTCTGAGCGTTGCAGGTATTTGCAGTTCTAACTTATATAATATCATAGTATACTATCTTATCAATACGTACGGCATCAAAACCTCAGCGAAACTTTGCAGAACTTCATAACAAAGCGTAAACAAAGTTATACTATGCACGGATGTACTATTTGATCATCCTGAGCGGTTCTTGCTACATATTTTGTTAAATAACTCTGAGCTTTGCAGGTATTTGCAGTTCTAACTTATATAATATCAAAGTATACTAGCTTATCAATACGACGCAATCAAAACCTCAGCGAAACTCTGCGGAACTTCATCACACAGCGTAAACAAACTTATACTATGCACGTTTGTACTATTTGATCATCCTGAGCGGTTCTTGCTACATATTTTGTTAAATAACTCTGAGGTGTGCAGGTATTTGCAGTTCTAACTTATCTTATATCAATGTATACTATCTTATCAATACGACGCAATCAAAACATCAGCGAAACTCTGCGGAACTTCATAACAAAGCGTGAACAAAGTTATACTATGCACGGATGTACTATTTGATCATCCTGAGCGGTTCTGGATACATATTTTGCCAAATCACTCTCAGGTTTGTAGGTAGTTACAGTTCTACCTAATATAATATCATAGTATACTATCTTACCAATTGCGACGCAATCAAAACATCAGCGAAACATTGCGGAACTTCATAACAAAGCGTAAACAAAGTTATACTATGCACGGAGGTACTATTTGATCATCCAGAGCGGTTCTTGCTACATATGTAGTTAAATAACTCTGAGCTTAGCAGGTATTTGCAGTCCTAACTTATATATTATCAAAGTATACTATCTTATCTATACGTACGCAATCAAAACCTCAACGATACTTTGCGGAACATCATAACAAAGCGTAAACAAAGTTAGCCTATGCACGGATGTACTATTTGATCATCCTGAGCGGTTCTTGCTACATATTTTGTTAAATAACTCTGAGGTGTGCAGGTATTTGCAGATCTAACTTATCTAATATGAATGTATACTATCTTATCAATACGACGCAATCAAAACATCAGCGAAGCTTTGCGGAACTTCATAACAAAGCGTAAACAAATTTATACTATGCACGGATCTACTATTTGATCATCCTGAGCGGTTATTGATACATATTTTGGCAAATCACTCTCAGGTTTGTAGGTAGTTGCAGTTCTACCTTATATAATATCAAAGTATACTATCTAATCAATACGACGCAATCAAAACATCAGTGACACTTTGCGGAACTTCATAACAAAGCGTAAACAAAGTTATACTATGCACGTATGTACTATTTGTTCATCCTGAGCGGTTCTTGCTACATATTTTGTTAAATAACTCTGAGCGTTGCAGGTATTTGCAGTTCTAACTTATATAATATCAAAGTATACTATCTTATCAATACGACGAAATCAAAACCTCAGCGAAACTCTGCGGAACTTCATAACAAAGCGTAAACAAAGTTAGCCTATGCACGGATGTACTATTTGATCATCCTGAGCGGTTCTTGCTACATATTTTGTTAAAGAACTCTGAGGTGTGCAGATATTTGCAGATCTAACTTATCTAATATGAATGTATACTATCTTATCAATACGACGCAATCAAAACATCAGCGAAGCTTTGCGGAATTTCATAACAAAGGGTAAACAAAGTTATACTATGCACGGATGTACTATTTGATCATCCTGAGCGGTTCTTGCTACATATTTTGTTAAATAACTCTGAGGTCTGCAGGTATTTTCAGTTCTACCTTATATAATATCATAGTATACTATCTTACCAATACGTACTCCATCAAAACCTCAGCGAAACTTTGCAGAACTTCGTATCAAAGGGTTAACAAAGTTATACTCTGCACGTATGTACTATTTGATCATCCTGAGGGGTTCTTGCTACATATTTAGTTAAATAACTCTGAGCTTTGCAGGTATTTTCAGTTCTACCTTATATAATATCATAGTACACTATCTTACCAATACGACGCAATCAAAACATCAGTGACACTTTGCGGAACTTCATAACAAAGCGTAAACAAAGTTATACTATGCACGTATGTACTATTTGATCATCCTGAGCGGTTCTTGCTACATATTTTGTTAAATAACTCTGAGCGTTGCAGGTATTTGCAGTTCTAACTTATATAATATCAAAGTATACTATCTTATCAATACGTACGCCATCAAAACCTCAGCGAAACTTTGCAGAACTTCATAACAAAGCGTAAACAAAGTTATACTATGCACGGATGTACTATTTGATCATCCTGAGCGGTTCTTGCTACATATTTTGTTAAATAACTCTGAGGTCTGCAGGTATTTGCAGTTCTAACTTATCTAATATCAATGTATACTATCTTATCAATACGACGCAATCAAAACATCAGCAAAACTTTGCGGAAGTTCATAACAAAGCGTAAACAAAGTTATACTATGCACGGATGTACTATTTGATCATCCTGAGCGGTTCTTGCTACATATTTTGTTAAATAACTCTGAGGTCTGCAGGTATTTTCAGTTCTACCTTATATAATATCATAGTATACTATCTTACCAATACGACGCAATCAAAACATCAGTGACAGTTTGCGGAACTTCGTAACAAAGCGTAAACAAAGTTACACTCTGCACGTATGTACTATTTCATCATCCTGAGCGATTCTTGCTACATATTTTGTTAAATAACTCTGAGCGTTGCAGGTATTTGCAGTTCTAACTTATATAATATCATAGTATACTATCTTATCAATACGTACGGCATCAAAACCTCAGCGAAACTTTGCAGAACTTCATAACAAAGCGTAAACAAAGTTATACTATGCACGGATGTACTATTTGATCATCCTGAGCGGTTCTTGCTACATATTTTGTTAAATAACTCTGAGCTTTGCAGGTATTTGCAGTTCTAACTTATATAATATCAAAGTATACTAGCTTATCAATACGACGCAATCAAAACCTCAGCGAAACTCTGCGGAACTTCATCACACAGCGTAAACAAACTTATACTATGCACGTTTGTACTATTTGATCATCCTGAGCGGTTCTTGCTACATATTTTGTTAAATAACTCTGAGGTGTGCAGGTATTTGCAGTTCTAACTTATCTTATATCAATGTATACTATCTTATCAATACGACGCAATCAAAACATCAGCGAAACTCTGCGGAACTTCATAACAAAGCGTGAACAAAGTTATACTATGCACGGATGTACTATTTGATCATCCTGAGCGGTTCTGGATACATATTTTGCCAAATCACTCTCAGGTTTGTAGGTAGTTACAGTTCTACCTAATATAATATCATAGTATACTATCTTACCAATTGCGACGCAATCAAAACATCAGCGAAACATTGCGGAACTTCATAACAAAGCGTAAACAAAGTTATACTATGCACGGATGTACTATTTGATCATCCAGAGCGGTTCTTGCTACATATGTAGTTAAATAACTCTGAGCTTAGCAGGTATTTGCAGTCCTAACTTATATATTATCAAAGTATACTATCTTATCTATACGTACGCAATCAAAACCTCAACGATACTTTGCGGAACATCATAACAAAGCGTAAACAAAGTTAGCCTATGCACGGATGTACTATTTGATCATCCTGAGCGGTTCTTGCTACATATTTTGTTAAATAACTCTGAGGTGTGCAGGTATTTGCAGATCTAACTTATCTAATATGAATGTATACTATCTTATCAATACGACGCAATCAAAACATCAGCGAAGCTTTGCGGAACTTCATAACAAAGCGTAAACAAATTTATACTATGCACGGATCTACTATTTGATCATCCTGAGCGGTTATTGATACATATTTTGGCAAATCACTCTCAGGTTTGTAGGTAGTTGCAGTTCTACCTTATATAATATCAAAGTATACTATCTAATCAATACGACGCAATCAAAACATCAGTGACACTTTGCGGAACTTCATAACAAAGCGTAAACAAAGTTATACTATGCACGTATGTACTATTTGTTCATCCTGAGCGGTTCTTGCTACATATTTTGTTAAATAACTCTGAGCGTTGCAGGTATTTGCAGTTCTAACTTATATAATATCAAAGTATACTATCTTATCAATACGACGAAATCAAAACCTCAGCGAAACTCTGCGGAACTTCATAACAAAGCGTAAACAAAGTTAGCCTATGCACGGATGTACTATTTGATCATCCTGAGCGGTTCTTGCTACATATTTTGTTAAAGAACTCTGAGGTGTGCAGATATTTGCAGATCTAACTTATCTAATATGAATGTATACTATCTTATCAATACGACGCAATCAAAACATCAGCGAAGCTTTGCGGAACTTCATAACAAAGCGTAAACAAAGTTATACTATGCACGGATGTACTATTTGATCATCCTGAGCGGTTCTTGCTACATATTTTGTTAAATAACTCTGAGGTCTGCAGGTATTTTCAGTTCTACCTTATATAATATCATAGTATACTATCTTACCAATACGTACTCCATCAAAACCTCAGCGAAACTTTGCAGAACTTCGTATCAAAGGGTTAACAAAGTTATACTCTGCACGTATGTACTATTTGATCATCCTGAGGGGTTCTTGCTACATATTTAGTTAAATAACTCTGAGCTTTGCAGGTATTTTCAGTTCTACCTTATATAATATCATAGTACACTATCTTACCAATACGACGCAATCAAAACATCAGTGACACTTTGCGGAACTTCATAACAAAGCGTAAACAAAGTTATACTATGCACGTATGTACTATTTGATCATCCTGAGCGGTTCTTGCTACATATTTTGTTAAATAACTCTGAGCGTTGCAGGTATTTGCAGTTCTAACTTATATAATATCAAAGTATACTATCTTATCAATACGACGAAATAAAAAACCTCAGCGAAACTCTGCGGAACTTCATAACAAAGCGTAAACAAAGTTATACTATGCACGTATGTACTATTTGATCATCCCTATCGGTTCTTGCTACATATTTTGTTAAATAACTCTGAGCTTTGCAGGTATTTGCAGTTCTAACTTATATAATATCAAAGTATACTAGCTTGTCAATACGACGCAATCAAAACATCAGCAAAACTTTGCAGAACTTCATAACAAAGCGTAAACAAAGTTATACTATGCACGGATGTACTATTTGATCATCCTGAGCGGTTCTTGCTACATATTTTGTTAAATAACTCTGAGGTCTGCAGGTATTTTCAGTTCTACCTTATATAATATCATAGTATACTATCTTACCAATACGACGCAATCAAAACATCAGTGACAGTTTGCGGAACTTCGTAACAAAGCGTAAACAAAGTTACACTCTGCACGTATGTACTATTTCATCATCCTGAGCGGTTCTTGCTACATATTTTGTTAAATAACTCTAAGCGTTGCAGGTATTTGCAGTTCTAACTTATATAATATCAAAGTATACTATCTTATCAATACGACGCAATCAAAACCTCAGCGAAACTCTGCGGAACTTCATAACAAAGCGTGAACAAAGTTATACTATGCACGTATGTACTATTTGATCATCCTGAGCGGTTCTTGCTACATATTTAGTTAAATAACTCTGAGCTTTGCAGGTATTTGCAGTTCTAACTTATCTAATATCAATGTATACTATCTTATCAATACGACGCAATCAAAACATCAGCAAAACTTTGCGGAAGTTCATAACAAAGCGTAAACAAAGTTATACAAGCACGTATATACTATTTGATCTTCCTGAGCGGTTCTTGCTACATATTTAGTTAAATAACTCTGAGCTTTGCAGGTATTTTCAGTTCTACCTTATATAATATCATAGTATACTATCTTACCAATACGACACAATCAAAACATCAGTGACACTTTGCGGAACTTCATAACAAAGCGTAAACAAGGTTATACTATGCACGTATGTACTATTTGATCATCCTGAGCGGTTCTTGCTACATATTTTGTTAAATAACTCTAAGCGTTGCAGGTATTTGCAGTTCTAACTTATATAATATCAAAGTATACTATCTTATCAATACGACGCAATCAAAACCTCAGCGAAACTCTGCGGAACTTCATAACAAAGCGTGAACAAAGTTATACTATGCACGGATGTACTATTTGATCATCCTGAGCGGTTCTGGATACCTATTTTGCCAAATCACTCTCAGGTTTGTAGGTAGTTGAAGTTCTACCTTATATAATATCATAGTACAGTATCTTACCAATACGACGCCATCCAAACCTCAGCGAAACTTTGCGGAAGATCATAACAAAGCGTAAACAAAGTTATAGTATGCACGGATGTACTATTTGATCATCCTGAGCGGTTCTTGCTACATATTTAGTTAAATATTTCTGAGCTTTGCAGGTATTTTCAGTTCTACCTTATATAATATCATAGTATACTATCTTACCAATTGCGACGCAATCAAAACATCAGCGAAACATTGCGGAACTTCATAACAAAGCGTAAACAAAGTTATACTATGCACGGAGGTACTATTTGATCATCCAGAGCGGTTCTTGCTACATATTTAGTTAAATAACGCTGAGCTTAGCAGGTATTTGCAGTCCTAACTTATATATTATCAAAGTATACTATCTTATCTATACGTACGCAATCAAAACCTCAACGATACTTTGCGGAACATCATAACAAAGCGTAAACAAAGTTAGCCTATGCACGGATGTACTATTTGATCATCCTGAGCGGTTCTTGCTACATATTTTGTTAAATAACTCTGATGTGTGCAGGTATTTGCAGATCTAACTTATCTAATATGAATGTATACTATCTTATCAATACGACGCAATCAAAACATCAGCGAAGCTTTGCGGAACTTCATAACAAAGCGTAAACAAATTTATACTATGCACGGATCTACTATTTGATCATCCTGAGCGGTTATGGATACATATTTTGGCAAATCACTCTCAGGTTTGTAGGTAGTTGCAGTTCTACCTTATATAATATCAAAGTATACTATCTAATCAATACGACGCAATCAAAACATCAGTGACACTTTGCGGAACTTCATAACAAAGCGTAAACAAAATTATACTATGCACGTATGTACTATTTGTTCATCCTGAGCGGTTCTTGCTACATATTTTGTTAAATAACTCTGAGCGTTGCAGGTATTTGCAGTTCTAACTTATATAATATCAAAGTATACTATCTTATCAATACGACGAAATAAAAAACCTCAGCGAAACTCTGCGGAACTTCATAACAAAGCGTAAACAAAGTTATACTATGCACGTATGTACTATTTGATCATCCTGAGCGGTTCTTGCTACATATTTAGTTAAATAACTCTGAGCTTTGCAGGTATTTGCAGTTCTAACTTATCTAATATCAATGTATACTATCTTATCAATACGACGCAATCAAAACATCAGCAAAACTTTGCGGAAGTTCATAACAAAGCGTAAACAAAGTTATACAAGCACGTATATACTATTTGATCTTCCTGAGCGGTTCTTGCTACATATTTAGTTAAATAACTCTGAGCTTTGCAGGTATTTTCAGTTCTACCTTATATAATATCATAGTATACTATCTTACCAATACGACACAATCAAAACATCAGTGACACTTTGCGGAACTTCATAACAAAGCGTAAACAAGGTTATACTATGCACGTATGTACTATTTGATCATCCTGAGCGGTTCTTGCTACATATTTTGTTAAATAACTCTAAGCGTTGCAGGTATTTGCAGTTCTAACTTATATAATATCAAAGTATACTATCTTATCAATACGACGCAATCAAAACCTCAGCGAAACTCTGCGGAACTTCATAACAAAGCGTGAACAAAGTTATACTATGCACGGATGTACTATTTGATCATCCTGAGCGGTTCTGGATACCTATTTTGCCAAATCACTCTCAGGTTTGTAGGTAGTTGAAGTTCTACCTTATATAATATCATAGTACAGTATCTTACCAATACGACGCCATCCAAACCTCAGCGAAACTTTGCGGAAGATCATAACAAAGCGTAAACAAAGTTATAGTATGCACGGATGTACTATTTGATCATCCTGAGCGGTTCTTGCTACATATTTAGTTAAATATTTCTGAGCTTTGCAGGTATTTTCAGTTCTACCTTATATAATATCATAGTATACTATCTTACCAATTGCGACGCAATCAAAACATCAGCGAAACATTGCGGAACTTCATAACAAAGCGTAAACAAAGTTATACTATGCACGGAGGTACTATTTGATCATCCAGAGCGGTTCTTGCTACATATTTAGTTAAATAACGCTGAGCTTAGCAGGTATTTGCAGTCCTAACTTATATATTATCAAAGTATACTATCTTATCTATACGTACGCAATCAAAACCTCAACGATACTTTGCGGAACATCATAACAAAGCGTAAACAAAGTTAGCCTATGCACGGATGTACTATTTGATCATCCTGAGCGGTTCTTGCTACATATTTTGTTAAATAACTCTGATGTGTGCAGGTATTTGCAGATCTAACTTATCTAATATGAATGTATACTATCTTATCAATACGACGCAATCAAAACATCAGCGAAGCTTTGCGGAACTTCATAACAAAGCGTAAACAAATTTATACTATGCACGGATCTACTATTTGATCATCCTGAGCGGTTATGGATACATATTTTGGCAAATCACTCTCAGGTTTGTAGGTAGTTGCAGTTCTACCTTATATAATATCAAAGTATACTATCTAATCAATACGACGCAATCAAAACATCAGTGACACTTTGCGGAACTTCATAACAAAGCGTAAACAAAATTATACTATGCACGTATGTACTATTTGTTCATCCTGAGCGGTTCTTGCTACATATTTTGTTAAATAACTCTGAGCGTTGCAGGTATTTGCAGTTCTAACTTATATAATATCAAAGTATACTATCTTATCAATACGACGAAATCAAAACCTCAGCGAAACTCTGCGGAACTTCATAACAAAGCGTGAACAAAGTGATACTATGCACGGATGTACTATTTGATCATCCTGAGCGGTTCTGGATACATATTTAGTTAAATATCTCTGAGCTTTGCAGGTATTTTCAGTTCTACCTTATATAATATCATAGTATACTATCTTACCAATACGACGCAATCAAAACATCAGTGACACTTTGCGGAACTTCGTAACAAAGCGTAAACAAAGTTATACTCTGCACGTGTTCCGGAATCGCGGGCTCTTTCCCCACCTCGCGCCAATCTGCGAGATCCAGACGCCAGCGCCGGGCGGAAGGATTCAAATTCGCGGGCCGCCTCCTCCCCCCGCGACAACCGCGATAGCGATAAGCAGGTGCCGAAGGCAGAGTGAGCTACGACACGCGACAAAGTATACACGCGCCATAACACACCTGAACTATCTTTCTCTATTGTTAATTTCTTTGTTGATTCATTGTTAAGTTTGTGACTGTAAAATATACGTTTTTGTTGTTTTGTTGAGTGCAGTGCGGCGGTTATTAAATTTTCCCAGCCTGAATCCGTTTAATCCCACGCGAGATCTCTGAACATTTCTGGTCCTTCGAGCCGGATTCAGGCGCCGTGCTCTCTTAACATCGAGCGCAATTTCGCAAGATCGATCTTCTGCATCTCCAATTGCACAGTGCTTTGTGATCTCCTCTTTTTGGTTCGCGTTGCACGCGGAAAACGCTCTAAACGTGTACTTTAACGGTTACCGATCGTTCAAATTCGCAACAAGTCTTTGTCCTCCAGTTCGCGTGTGTCTGTGCGTGTGTGATCGACAAAACGTTCCTCGTCTCTCCGTCTGAGGTCACGTTCACACCGCGAGTTAGCTATTGACGATAACCTCTCTCTCTCGCTCTCGCGGCTCGCTTTCGACGCTCACGCGAGCGGCCGACTATCTCACTCTCTCGCTCTCGTTGCTCGCGTTCAAACCGCGAGTCAGCTGTTGACACGTTCTCTCTCGCTCGCACTCGCAGCATATCCGACGTGCGTGTCAACGGTAGACGCGCTCTCTCGCGCTCGTTCGTACGTTCGAATCGAACGACTTTCTTTGCTCGCGATATCTCCCGCGGAAGGAGCCGAAGAAATCTCGGAGGTTTTTTGCTAAAACTTGATCTCGGAAAAAAGAAACGCGGTTTCGTTCGTGATGGAAGACCTCATCTCCAGACAACTCAACGACGTGGATCTTCTGTCGCGCGCGTTTATCAATCTCAAGAAGAAGGGAGGACAGTCCTCGAAAGGGGTCATCGAGTCTCACCTGGCCGGGCTTGAGAAGAAGTGGAATATCATCGAGGATCGCCACGAGTCCATCCTGAGGTTAAAAACCGACCGAACTGGTGACATCCATTACTTCAAGTCGGACTTCATCGGTGAGGCAACCAACACATTTTATGACGAACGGGGCAAATTTCTTGATGCATTGCACGCACTCGAGTCTTCGACTGTCCCGCGTGCGAGCGGTAGTAATACTTCCGAGCCGAAGAGACAGCGAAGAAAATTAGCTCCCATTGAAATAACGCCGTTTGCTGGCAAATATTCCGAATGGACTTCCTTCAGGGATTACTTCACGACGCTTGTTGCCGACGATCCCGATCTCCAGAACGTCGAGAAGTTGCACTACCTCAGGGCGTCCTTGAAGGGAGAGGCGGCGAACCTCATCAAGAATATTCCGATTACGGCCGACAGCTATGAGCGCGCATGGAAAACACTCATTTCCTACTACGACAACAAACGAAACTTGTTGAAGCAGTGCCTTGACGCATTTTTACAGATCCAGCCGATAACGATCGAATCTCCTCAGGGCTTGAAGCGCCTTCGAAACGGGGCCATTGAGACTGTCGAGACGCTTCAGGTTCTCGGCCGACCGGCTTCCGCCGTTGATGACTTCCTGGTACATCTGACGATTCAACGTTGCGACCCTGTCACTCGACGGGACTGGGAGTTATCACTGGGCGACAGCACCGAGCTGTTGACCTGGTCGCAGGTTGACAGTTTCTTGAAATCGCGGATCCAAGCGTTGGAGCGAGCTGAGCCAACGGAAACAACGACGCCTGAGGCACCTCATTCGGCTCGAGCGGCTACCAGCGGCGACAAGAAGGCTTCCTCCCATCCGCGCAAGGTCACTGTGCACACGGCCTCAAGCTCAAAACCCGCCTCCCGGGTCTGTTGCTCGTACTGCCAAGCGAGCCACTTTGTGGCTGCGTGCGATAAATTTCGGGCTCGTCCTGTCGATGACCGTTCCAACTTCGTTTCAGAGAAGCAACTCTGCTACAATTGCCTCGGTCCACATCGTTTGGCGGAATGTCGATCCAAGAAGAGCTGTTTCATCTGCCAAGGACGTCATCACACCCTCATTCATCGGGCTCAACCGTCTCAACAGTCCACGGCAGCCGCTCAATCTTCTAGTCAATCGCCGACCGAGCGCCCTCCTCGAACGGTAGCATCGCACGCTACCAACACTGGTGCTGCTCAATCACGGGCCATCTTATTGGCAACGGCCAGGCTGACCTTATCGTCGGACAACGACAGAAGTGCAGTGGTGCGAGCCCTCATCGACCCCTGCTCAGAAGCGTCGTTCATCACGGAACGCCTGGCGCAACGTCTGCGGCTCCCTCGTCAATCTGTTGCGGTGTCGATTTCTGGAGTGGGTGCTGCCCTGTGTCACACGGCACGATCGGCGACTTATGCAACCATCTCGCCCCGCTTCGAAAGCAGTAGAAGTTGGCGGATAAGGATGCTCATCTTGCCCCGGCTCACCAACTACATGCCACCGCCGCAATGGGTCGAGTCGTCTCTCACCTTCACCGAAGGAATCCGTCTAGCCGACCCTCACCTCGAGTCACTCGATTCAATTGAGATGATCCTCGGTGCGGACGTGTTTCCACACATCATCGAGGAAGGGCTACTCAAGAGCCCCGACCAAGACACTCTCGCTCAAGCCACTGGGTTAGGATGGATCCTTACCGGAGCGCCTCGGTCGTCTTCGACGCGCGGGACCACGCCTCAGTCGTCCCCGCCGATCAACTGCCTGCAATGCCTCGTGGACGGGGATCTACCGCCGCTGCTGGAGCGATTCTGGGCTCAAGAGGAAGCGACTGACCCCTCTGCCGTGCCTCTTACGAGCGAAGAAGTCGAGTGCGAGACCCATTTCTCGGCCACCCAGAGGCGCACCTCAGAAGGGAAGTATGTTCTCAAGCTACCTTTCAAATCGAACTTGCCCCTCTTAGGCAACTCAGAGCCAGCAGCGCGAGCGATGTTGCAGCGGATGGAAAGGTCGTTCGTGGATCAACCCCAGCTGCGCGAGAAGTACGTGCAGTTCATGAAAGAGTACGAGACTGCGGGACACATGAGAGAGGTCTTGGTGGAGGACGAAAACCCAGCGTCAACTCCAAGGGCCTTCTACCTGCCTCATCACGGCGTGTTCAAAACGCACGGGGACACATCCAAGCTGCGGGTGGTTTTTAACGGCTCCGTCAAGCTTCGTAGCGGGCTCGCAATTAATGATTGCCTCCACACAGGCCCGAAATTGCAATCGGACATTTTCAATATCTTGCTTCGCTGGCGCATTTATCGTTATGTCTTTTCCGCAGATATTAAACAAATGTTCAGGCAAATCCTCGTTGACCCTGACGATCAGCGCTACCAGCGGATTCTGTGGCGGGACTCAACCCATGGACCGATCCGAACTTACCAGCTGTGCACCGTAACCTATGGATTGGCCAGTTCGCCTTACCAGGCAATCCGAACGTTACGGCAGCTCGCTTCGGACGAAGGTCACCGACTTCCGCAGGCAGCGGAACTGTTGCGCAACAATAGCTACGTCGACGACATCTTGGCTGGAGCGGACACCCTCGATGGAGCCAACCATCTCAAGGCTGAACTGGTTGAGCTGCTCATGGCGGGCGGCTTCCCACTTAGTAAATGGACTGCCAACCACCCTTCGATCCTGTCCAATGTTCCAGACGATCAGCTTGCCGCTTCTCAACATCGCATCTGGCAACAATCTGAAGCGCTCACGATGTTGGGAATCTCCTGGCAGCCATCAAACGACGCGTTCCATTTTTGTTTCTCTGCATCACCGGCGCCGGATGTGGTCACGAAACGGAAGGCGCTATCCCTCATCGCTCAGCTCTACGACCCACTGGGGTGGATCGTACCAATCACCGTTCGCTTCAAGATCTTCATGCAAACTCTCTGGCACACCGGACTCGATTGGGATGACAGCCTGCCACCTCCACTGCAGGTGCAGTGGAACCACTACTTCGAGCAACTCCAGCACATCCGGGACTTCTCCATTCCAAGATGGGTGGGAATCTCCACCGACCATCGATGTCTCGAGCTGCACGGGTTTTCGGATGCGTCCGAACGTGCCTACGCTGCTTGTCTCTACGTCAGGACTACTGACGACCAGGGCAACGTCAACTCCATGCTGCTGGCCTCTAAGTCAAAGGTGGCTCCTCTAAAACAGGTCTCCTTGCCTCGCTTGGAGCTCTCTGGTGCTCTGCTACTGGTCAGGCTCACGAAGAGGATCCAGGATGTCCTCGGTCTCGAGAATGTCGCTTGCCATCTGTGGTCGGATTCCACAGTTACCTTGTCGTGGATCCGCGAACACCCGTCGGTTGGGAAAACTTATGTTGCCAATCGCGTTTCAGAGATCCAGACCACGCTTACTCTGGCATCCTGGCATCATGTAGCTGGAAAGGAGAATCCAGCAGACTGCGCTTCGCGAGGGGTTTCCCCGCGAGAACTAGCCGACTCCCCACTCTGGCTATCGGGACCATCGTTCCTGCGCTCGGTCGACGCCGTCTGGACCTCCTCGACCGACTATCCATCGACAAGGGACTGCCCAGAAAGACGTGAGCCGTCCTGCCTGGTCGCCAGCGCTCAACCATCGGAGTCCGAGACACTTCTCCGCTTCAGTTGCCTCACCCGACTCCTGCGTGTCACGACGCGGTGCCTGGAGTTCGTCCAGAGGCTACGGTCTAGCCCCAAGCAGTTGGCGGGAGCGACAATCAATCACCTGGACCCAGTGAAGCTTGAATCCACCCTCAAGTTCTGGGTGAAACACACACAACACTTATTCTTCCACAACGAGATTCGATTGTTGTCCCAGGCCAGACCAGTTTCTCTCATAAGCCCACTAATCCGCTTGAACCCGTTTGTAGATGATCGTGGACTGCTGAGAGTCGGCGGGCGGCTGCGGCACTCACTGCTGCACCCGGACGAGAGGCATCCCATCATCCTCCCACGGGAATCACATCTCGCCCTGCTCGTTGTGCGAAACGCACACGCCAAGACACTACACGGAAGGACGCAGCTGACGCTTTCCTACGTTCGGCAGCGCTTCTGGATCGTTCGAGGGCGCCAGCTGGTCAAGACGGTCATCCTCAAGTGCCTCCGTTGCTGGCGACAACGTGCGGGCCCTACTACGCAGCTCATGGGCGATCTGCCATCCAGAAGAGTGCAGCGATACCGACCCTTCCTCCACAGCGGGATCGACTACGCTGGCCCTATCAACCTTCGGCTGTCCAAGGGTCGAGGCACACGAAGCTACAAGGGATACATCGCTGTCTTTGTTTGCCTCGCCACCCGCGCTGTCCATCTCGAAGTGGCCTCAGGGTACTCGACCGCCGACTTCCTAAATGTCTACCGACGCTTTGCCGCTCGACGAGGCATCTGCGCGAGCCTATCCAGCGACTGCGGCACTACCTTCGTCGGGGCGGACACAGAACTCCGAAACCTCTTTGCCCAGGCCGGAGCTCAGAGCGCGGAAATTGCTCAACTCCTAGCCAATGACGGCACGGAATGGAAGTTCAATCCACCGGCCGCGCCCCATTTTGGCGGAATCTGGGAAGCGGCCGTAAAGTCAACGAAGCTCCACCTCCGCCGAGTGCTCGGAGAAACCATCCTCACGTTCGAGGAGATGACGACCTTGCTCGCGCAAATCGAGGCCTGTCTCAACTCGAGACCGCTGTACCCCCTCAGCGATGACATCACGGACGCATCCGCGCTTACTCCAGCGCATTTCCTGATAGGAGAACCAACGCTCACGGTGCCGGAACCATCAGCGTTGGACTCATCACTGAGCCGGCCGCATCGCTGGCAGCTGCTCCGCCAAATGTACGAGCACTTTTGGAATCGATGGTCGTCCGAGTACCGGCACGAGCTCCAGCATCGGCCGAAATGGCGGACTCAGCAACCCCAACCCAAGGTGGGCGACTTGTGCCTCGTGAGAGCGAGTCCTCATCCGCCGTGCAAGTGGCCTCTCGCTCGGGTCATCGCCGTCACACCAGGGGCCGACGGATTGATTCGCGTCGTGGAACTGCGAACCGCCACGACCACTCTCACCCGACCTGTCGCCAAAATCAGCCTCTTGCCTCGACACCAGGACTGTTCGCCAGAATCTGGCGAAGGCGGGCGGAATGTTCCGGAATCGCGGGCTCTTTCCCCACCTCGCGCCAATCCGCGAGATCCAGACGCCAGCGCCGGGCGGAAGGATTCAAATTCGCGGGCCGCCTCCTCCCCCCGCGACAACCGCGATAGCGATAAGCAGGTGCCGAAGGCAGAGTGTGCTACGACACGCGACAAAGTATACACGCGCCATAACACACCTGATCTATCTTTCTCTATTGTTAATTTCTTTGTTGATTCATTGTTAAGTTTGTGACTGTAAAATATACGTTTTTGTTGTTTTGTTGAGTGCAGTGCGGCGGTTATTAAATTGTCCCAGCCTGAATCCGTTTAATCCCACGCGAGATCTCTGAACAGCACGTATGTACTATTTGATCATCCTGAGGGGTTCTTGCTACATATTTTGTTAAATAACACTGAGCTTTGCAGGTATTTTCAGTTCTACCTTATATAATATCATAGTATACTATCTTACCAATACGACGCAATCAAAACATCAGTGACACTTTGCGGAACTTCATAACAAAGCGTAAACAAAGTTATACAAGCACGTATGTACTATTTGATCTTCCTGAGCGGTTCTTGCTACATATTTAGTTAAATAACTCTGAGCTTTGCAGGTATTTTCAGTTCTACCTTATATAATATCATAGTATACTATCTTACCAATACGACACAATCAAAACATCAGTGACACTTTGCGGAACTTCATAACAAAGCGTAAACAAGGTTATACTATGCACGTATGTACTATTTGATCATCCTGAGCGGTTCTGGATACCTATTTTGCCAAATCACTCTCAGGTTTGTAGGTAGTTGAAGTTCTACCTTATATAATATCATAGTACAGTATCTTACCAATACGACGCCATCCAAACCTCAGCGAAACTTTGCGGAAGATCATAACAAAGCGTAAACAAAGTTATAGTATGCACGGATGTACTATTTGATCATCCTGAGCGGTTCTTGCTACATATTTAGTTAAATAACTCTGAGCTTTGCAGGTATATTCAGTTCTACCTTATATAATCTCAAAGTATACTATCCCACCAATACGACGCCATCAAAACCTCAGCGAAACTTTGCGGAACTTCATAACAAAGCGTAAACAAAGTTATACTATGCACGGAGGTACTATTTGATCATCCAGAGCGGTTCTTGCTACATATTTAGTTAAATAACTCTGAGCTTAGCAGGTATTTGCAGTCCTAACTTATATATTATCAAAGTATACTATCTTATCTATACGTACGCAATCAAAACCTCAACGATACTTTGCGGAACATCATAACAAAGCGTAAACAAAGTTAGCCTATGCACGGATGTACTATTTGATCATCCTGAGCGGTTCTTGCTACATATTTTGTTAAATAACACTGAGGTGTGCAGGTATTTGCAGATCTAACTTATCTAATATGAATGTATACTATCTTATCAATACGACGCAATCAAAACATCAGCGAAGGTTTGCGGAACTTCATAACAAAGCGTAAACAAATTTATACTATGCACGGATCTACTATTTGATCATCCTGAGCGGTTATGGATACATATTTTGGCAAATCACTCTCAGGTTTGTAGGTAGTTGCAGTTCTACCTTATATAATATCAAAGTATACTATCTAATCAATACGGCGCAATCAAAACCTCAGCGAAACTCTGCGGAACTTCATAACACAGCGTAAACAAAGTTATACTATGCACGGATGTACTATTTGATCATCCAGAACGGTTCTTGCTACATATTTAGTTAAATAACTCTGAGGTGTGCAGGTATTTGCAGTTCTGACTTATATAATATCAAAGTATACTATCTTATCAATACGACGCAATCAAAACCTCAGCGAAACTCTGCGGAACTTCATCACACAGCGTAAACAAAGTTATACTATGCACGGATGTACTATTTGATCAACCAGAGCGGTTCTTGCTACATATTTAGTTAAATAACTCTGAGGTGTGCAGGTATTTTCAGTTCTACCTTATATAATATCATAGTATACTATCTTACCAATACGACGCAATCAAAACATCAGTGACACTTTGCGGAACTTCATAACAAATCGTAAACAAAGTTATACTATGCACGTATGTACTATTTGTTCATCCTGAGCGGTTCTTGCTACATATTTTGTTAAATAACTCTGAGCGTTGCAGGTATTTGCAGTTCTAACTTAAATAATATCAAAGTATACTATCTTATCAATACGACGAAATCAAAACCTCAGCGAAACTCTGCGGAACTTCATAACAAAGCGTGAACAAAGTTATACTATGCACGTATGTACTATTTGATCATCCTGAGGGGTTCTTGCTACATATTTTGTTAAATAACACTGAGCTTTGCAGGTATTTTCAGTTCTACCTTATATAATATCATAGTATACTATCTTACCAATACGACGCAATCAAAACATCAGTGACACTTTGCGGAACTTCATAACAAAGCGTAAACAAAGTTATACAAGCACGTATGTACTATTTGATCTTCCTGAGCGGTTCTTGCTACATATTTAGTTAAATAACTCTGAGCTTTGCAGGTATTTTCAGTTCTACCTTATATAATATCATAGTATACTATCTTACCAATACGACACAATCAAAACATCAGTGACACTTTGCGGAACTTCATAACAAAGCGTAAACAAGGTTATACTATGCACGTATGTACTATTTGATCATCCTGAGCGGTTCTGGATACCTATTTTGCCAAATCACTCTCAGGTTTGTAGGTAGTTGAAGTTCTACCTTATATAATATCATAGTACAGTATCTTACCAATACGACGCCATCCAAACCTCAGCGAAACTTTGCGGAAGATCATAACAAAGCGTAAACAAAGTTATAGTATGCACGGATGTACTATTTGATCATCCTGAGCGGTTCTTGCTACATATTTAGTTAAATAACTCTGAGCTTTGCAGGTATATTCAGTTCTACCTTATATAATCTCAAAGTATACTATCCCACCAATACGACGCCATCAAAACCTCAGCGAAACTTTGCGGAACTTCATAACAAAGCGTAAACAAAGTTATACTATGCACGGAGGTACTATTTGATCATCCAGAGCGGTTCTTGCTACATATTTAGTTAAATAACTCTGAGCTTAGCAGGTATTTGCAGTCCTAACTTATATATTATCAAAGTATACTATCTTATCTATACGTACGCAATCAAAACCTCAACGATACTTTGCGGAACATCATAACAAAGCGTAAACAAAGTTAGCCTATGCACGGATGTACTATTTGATCATCCTGAGCGGTTCTTGCTACATATTTTGTTAAATAACACTGAGGTGTGCAGGTATTTGCAGATCTAACTTATCTAATATGAATGTATACTATCTTATCAATACGACGCAATCAAAACATCAGCGAAGGTTTGCGGAACTTCATAACAAAGCGTAAACAAATTTATACTATGCACGGATCTACTATTTGATCATCCTGAGCGGTTATGGATACATATTTTGGCAAATCACTCTCAGGTTTGTAGGTAGTTGCAGTTCTACCTTATATAATATCAAAGTATACTATCTAATCAATACGGCGCAATCAAAACCTCAGCGAAACTCTGCGGAACTTCATAACACAGCGTAAACAAAGTTATACTATGCACGGATGTACTATTTGATCATCCAGAACGGTTCTTGCTACATATTTAGTTAAATAACTCTGAGGTGTGCAGGTATTTGCAGTTCTGACTTATATAATATCAAAGTATACTATCTTATCAATACGACGCAATCAAAACCTCAGCGAAACTCTGCAGAACTTCATCACACAGCGTAAACAAAGTTATACTATGCACGGATGTACTATTTGATCAACCAGAGCGGTTCTTGCTACATATTTAGTTAAATAACTCTGAGGTGTGCAGGTATTTTCAGTTCTACCTTATATAATATCATAGTATACTATCTTACCAATACGACGCAATCAAAACATCAGTGACACTTTGCGGAACTTCATAACAAATCGTAAACAAAGTTATACTATGCACGTATGTACTATTTGTTCATCCTGAGCGGTTCTTGCTACATATTTTGTTAAATAACTCTGAGCGTTGCAGGTATTTGCAGTTCTAACTTAAATAATATCAAAGTATACTATCTTATCAATACGACGAAATCAAAACCTCAGCGAAACTCTGCGGAACTTCATAACAAAGCGTGAACAAAGTGATACTATGCACGGATGTACTATTTGATCATCCTGAGCCGTTCTGGATACATACTTAGTTAAATATCTCTGAGCTTTGCAGGTATTTTCAGTTCTACTTTATATAATATCATAGTATACTATCTTACCAATACGACGCAATCAAAACATCAGTGACACTTTGCGGAACTTCGTAACAAAGCGTAAACAAAGTTATACTCTGCACGTATGTACTATTTGATCATCCTGAGGGGTTCTTGCTTCATATTTAGTTAAATAACTCTGAGCTTTGCAGGTATTTTCAGTTCTACCTTATATAATATCATAATATACTATCTTACCAATACGACGCAATCAAAACATCAGTGACACACTGCGGAACTTCATAACATAGCGTAAACAAAGTTATACTATGCACGGATGTACTATTTGATCATCCTGAGCGGTTCTGGAAACATATTTTGCCAAATCACTCTCAGGTTTGTAGGTAGTTGAAGTTCTACCTTATATAATATCATAGTACAGTATCTTACCAATACGACGCCATCCAAACCACAGCGAAAATTTGCGGAAGATCATAACAAAGCGTAAACAAAGTTATAGTATGCACGGATGTACTATTTGATCATCCTGAGCGGTTCTTGCTACATATTTAGTTAAATATCTCTGAGCTTTGCAGGTATTTTCAGTTCTACCTTATATAATATCATAGTATACTATCTTACCAATTGCGACGCAATCAAAACATCAGCGAAACATTGCGAAACTTCATAACAAAGCGTAAACAAGGTTATACTATGCACGGATGTACTATTTGATCATCCAGAGCGGTTCTTGCTACATATTTAGTTAAATAACTCTGAGGTGTGCAGGTATTTTCAGTTCTACCTTATATAATATCATAGTATACTATCTTACCAATACGACGCAATCAAAACATCAGTGACACTTTGCGGAACTTCATAACAAAGCGTAAACAAGATTATACTATGCACGGATCTACTATTTGATCATCCTGAGCGGTTATGGATACATATTTTGTTAAATAACTCTAAGCGTTGCAGGTATTTGCAGTTCTAACTTATATAATATCAAAGTATACTATCTTATAAATACGACGCAATCAAAACCTCAGCGAAACTCTGCGGAACTTCATAACAAAGCGCGAACAAAGTTATACTATGCACGGATGTACTATTTGATCATCCAGAGCGGTTCTTGCTACATATTTAGTTAAATAACTCTGAGGTTTGCAGATAGTTGCAGTTCTATCTTATATAATATCAAAGTATACTATCTTACGAATACAACACATTCAAAACCTCAGCGAAACTGCGGAACTTCATAACGAAGCGTAAACAAAGTTATACTATGCACGGATGTACTATTTGATCATCCTGAGCGGTTCTGAATACATATTTTGCCAAATCACTCACAGGTTTGTAGGTAGTTGCAGTTCTACCTTATATAACATCATAGTATACTATCTTACCAATACGACGCAATTAAAACATCAGCGACACTTTGCGGAATTTCATAAGAAAGCGAGAACAAAGTTATACTATGCACGTATGTACTATTTGATCATCCCTAGCGGTTCTTGCTACATATTTTGTTAAATAACTCTGAGCTTTGCAGGTATTTGCAGTTCTAACTTATATAATATCAAAGTATACTAGCTTATCAATACGACGCAATCAAAACCTCAGTGAAACTCTGCGGAACTTCATCACACAGCGTAAACAAAGTTATACTATGCACGGATGTACTATTTGATCATCCAGAGCGGTTCTTGCTACATATTTAGTTATATAACTCTGAGGTGTGCAGGTATTTGCAGTTCTAACTTATCTAATATCAATGTATACTATCTTATTAATACGACGCAATCAAAACATCAGCGAAGCTTTGCGGAACTTGATAACAAAGCGTAAACAAAGTTATACTATGCACGGAGGTATATTTGATCATCCAGTGCGGTTCTTGCTACATATTTTGTTAAATAACTCTGAGGTCTGCAGGTATTTGCAGTTCTAACTTATCTAATATCAGTGTATACTATCTTATCAATACGACGCAATCAAAACCTCAGCGAAACTCTGCGGAAGTTCATAACAAAGCGTAAACAAAGTTATACTATGCACGGATGTACTATTTGATCATCCTGAGCGGTTCTTGCTACATATTTAGTTAAATAACTCTGAGCTTTGCAGGTATTTTCAGTTCTACCTTATATAATATCATAGTTTACTATCTTACCAATACGACGCAATCAAAACATCAGTGACAGTTTGCGGAACTTCGTAACAAAGCGTAAACAAAGTTACACTCTGCACGTATGTACTATTTCATCATCCTGAACGGTTCTTGCTACATATTTTGTTAAATAACTCTGAGCGTTGCAGGTATTTGCAGTTCTAACTTATATAATATCATAGTATACTATCTTATCAATACGTACGCCATCAAAACCTCAGCGAAACTTTGCAGAACTTCATAACAAAGCGTAAACAAAGTTATACTATGCACGGATGTACTATTTGATCATCCAGACCGGTTCTTGCTACATATTTAGTTAAATAACTCTGAGTTTTGCAGGTATTTTCAGTTCTACCTTATATAATATCATAGTATACTATCTTACCAATACGACGCAATCGAAACATCAGTGACACTTTGCGGAACTTCATAACAAAGCGTAAACAAAGTTATACTATGCACGTATGTACTATTTGATCATCCTGAGCGGTTCTTGCTACATATTTAGTTAAATAACTCTGAGCTTTGCAGGTATATTCAGTTCTACCTTATATAATCTCAAAGTATACTATCCCACCAATACGACGCCATCCAAACCTCAGCGAAACTTTGCGGAAGATCATAACAAAGCGTAAACAAAGTTATAGTATGCACTTATGTACTATTTGATCATCCTGAGCGGTTCTGGATACCTATTTTGCCAAATCACTCTCAGGTTTGTAGGTAGTTGAAGTTCTATCGTATATAATATCATAGTACAGTATCTTACCAATACGACGCCATCCAAACCTCAGCGAAACTTTGCGGAAGATCATAACAAAGCGTAAACAAAGTTATAGTATGCACGGATGTACTATTTGATCATCCTGAGCGGTTCTTGCTACATTTTTAGTTAAATAACTCTGAGCTTTGCAGGTATATTCAGTTCTACCTTATATAATCTCAAAGTATACTATCCCACCAATACGACGCCATCAAAACCTCAGCGAAACTTTGCGGAACTTCATAACAAAGCGTAAACAAAGTTATACTATGCACGGAGGTACTATTTGATCATCCAGAGCGGTTCTTGCTACATATTTAGTTAAATAACTCTGAGCTTAGCAGGTATTTGCAGTCCTAACTTATATATTATCAAAGTATACTATCTTATCTATACGTACGCAATCAAAACATCAGCGAAGCTTTGCGGAACTTCATAACAAAGCGTAAACAAATTTATACTATGCACGGATCTACTATTTGATCATCCTGAGCGGTTATGGATACATATTTTGGCAAATCACTCTCAGCTTTGTAGGTAGTTGCAGTTCTACCTTATATAATATCAAAGTATACTATCTAATCAATACGGCGCAATCAAAACCTCAGCGAAACTCTGCGGAACTTCATAACACAGCGTAAACAAAGTTATAGTATGCACGGATGTACTATTTGATCATCCAGAACGGTTCTTGCTACATATTTAGTTAAATAACTCTAAGGTGTGCAGGTATTTGCAGTTCTGACTTATATAATATCAAAGTATACTATCTTATCAATACGACGCAATCAAAACCTCAGCGAAACTCTGAGGAACTTCATCACACAGCGTAAACAAATTTATAGTATGCACGTATGTACTATTTGATCATCCCTAGCGGTTCTTGCTACATATTTTGTTAAATAACACTAAGGTGTGCAGGTATTTGCAGTTCTGACTTATATAATATCAAAGTATACTATCTTATCAATACGACGCAATCAAAACCTCAGCGAAACTCTGCGGAACTTCATAACAAAGCGTAAACAAAGTTATACTATGCACGGAGGTATATTTGACCATCCAGAGCGGTTCTTGCTCCATATTTAGTTAAATAACTCTGAGCTTAGCAGGTATTTGCAGTCCTAACTTATATATTATCAAAGTATACTATCTTATCTATACGTACGCAATCAAAACCTCAACGATACTTTGCGGAACATCATAACAAAGCGTAAACAAAGTTAGCCTATGCACGGATGTACTATTTGATCATCCAGAGCGGTTCTTGCTACATATTTTGTTAAATAACTCTGAGGTGTGCAGGTATTTTCAGTTCTACCTTATATAATATCATAGTATACTATCTTACCAATACGATGCAATCAAAATATCAGTGACAGTTTGCGGAACTTCGTAACAAAGCGTAAACAAAGTTACACTCTGCACGTATGTACTATTTCATCATCCTGAACGGTTCTTGCTACATATTTTGTTAAATAACTCTGAGCGTTGCAGGTATTTGCAGTTCTAACTTATATAATATCATAGTATACTATCTTATCAATACGTACGCCATCAAAACCTCAGCGAAACTTTGCTGAACTTCATAACAAAGCGTAAACAAAGTTATACTATGCACGGATGTACTATTTGATCATCCAGACCGGTTCTTGCTACATATTTAGTTAAATAACTCTGAGCTTTGCAGGTATTTTCAGTTCTACCTTATATAATATCATAGTATACTATCTTACCAATACGACGCAATCGAAACATCAGTGACACTTTGCGGAACTTCATAACAAAGCGTAAACAAAGTTATACTATGCACGTATGTACTATTTGATCATCCTGAGCGGTTCTTGCTACATATTTAGTTAAATAACTCTGAGCTTTGCAGGTATATTCAGTTCTACCTTATATAATCTCAAAGTATACTATCCCACCAATACGACGCCATCCAAACCTCAGCGAAACTTTGCGGAAGATCATAACAAAGCGTAAACAAAGTTATAGTATGCACTTATGTACTATTTGATCATCCTGAGCGGTTCTGGATACCTATTTTGCCAAATCACTCTCAGGTTTGTAGGTAGTTGAAGTTCTATCGTATATAATATCATAGTACAGTATCTTACCAATACGACGCCATCCAAACCTCAGCGAAACTTTGCGGAAGATCATAACAAAGCGTAAACAAAGTTATAGTATGCACGGATGTACTATTTGATCATCCTGAGCGGTTCTTGCTACATTTTTAGTTAAATAACTCTGAGCTTTGCAGGTATATTCAGTTCTACCTTATATAATCTCAAAGTATACTATCCCACCAATACGACGCCATCAAAACCTCAGCGAAACTTTGCGGAACTTCATAACAAAGCGTAAACAAAGTTATACTATGCACGGAGGTACTATTTGATCATCCAGAGCGGTTCTTGCTACATATTTAGTTAAATAACTCTGAGCTTAGCAGGTATTTGCAGTCCTAACTTATATATTATCAAAGTATACTATCTTATCTATACGTACGCAATCAAAACCTCAACGATACTTTGCGGAACATCATAACAAAGCGTAAACAAAGTTAGCCTATGCACGGATGTACTATTTGATCATCCTGAGCGGTTCTTGCTACATATTTTGTTAAATAACACTGAGGTGTGCAGGTATTTGCAGATCTAACTTATCTAATATGAATGTATACTATCTTATCAATACGACGCAATCAAAACATCAGCGAAGCTTTGCGGAACTTCATAACAAAGCGTAAACAAATTTATACTATGCACGGATCTACTATTTGATCATCCTGAGCGGTTATGGATACATATTTTGGCAAATCACTCTCAGCTTTGTAGGTAGTTGCAGTTCTACCTTATATAATATCAAAGTATACTATCTAATCAATACGGCGCAATCAAAACCTCAGCGAAACTCTGCGGAACTTCATAACACAGCGTAAACAAAGTTATAGTATGCACGGATGTACTATTTGATCATCCAGAACGGTTCTTGCTACATATTTAGTTAAATAACTCTAAGGTGTGCAGGTATTTGCAGTTCTGACTTATATAATATCAAAGTATACTATCTTATCAATACGACGCAATCAAAACCTCAGCGAAACTCTGAGGAACTTCATCACACAGCGTAAACAAATTTATAGTATGCACGTATGTACTATTTGATCATCCCTAGCGGTTCTTGCTACATATTTTGTTAAATAACACTAAGGTGTGCAGGTATTTGCAGTTCTGACTTATATAATATCAAAGTATACTATCTTATCAATACGACGCAATCAAAACCTCAGCGAAACTCTGCGGAACTTCATAACAAAGCGTAAACAAAGTTATACTATGCACGGAGGTATATTTGACCATCCAGAGCGGTTCTTGCTCCATATTTAGTTAAATAACTCTGAGCTTAGCAGGTATTTGCAGTCCTAACTTATATATTATCAAAGTATACTATCTTATCTATACGTACGCAATCAAAACCTCAACGATACTTTGCGGAACATCATAACAAAGCGTAAACAAAGTTAGCCTATGCACGGATGTACTATTTGATCATCCAGAGCGGTTCTTGCTACATATTTTGTTAAATAACTCTGAGGTGTGCAGGTATTTTCAGTTCTACCTTATATAATATCATAGTATACTATCTTACCAATACGATGCAATCAAAATATCAGTGACAGTTTGCGGAACTTCGTAACAAAGCGTAAACAAAGTTACACTCTGCACGTATGTACTATTTCATCATCCTGAACGGTTCTTGCTACATATTTTGTTAAATAACTCTGAGCGTTGCAGGTATTTGCAGTTCTAACTTATATAATATCATAGTATACTATCTTATCAATACGTACGCCATCAAAACCTCAGCGAAACTTTGCAGAACTTCATAACAAAGCGTAAACAAAGTTATACTATGCACGGATGTACTATTTGATCATCCAGACCGGTTCTTGCTACATATTTAGTTAAATAACTCTGAGTTTTGCTGGTATTTTCAGTTCTACCTTATATAATATCATAGTATACTATCTTACCAATACGACGCAATCGAAACATCAGTGACACTTTGCGGAACTTCATAACAAAGCGTAAACAAAGTTATACTATGCACGTATGTACTATTTGATCATCCTGAGCGGTTCTTGCTACATATTTAGTTAAATAACTCTGAGCTTTGCAGGTATATTCAGTTCTACCTTATATAATCTCAAAGTATACTATCCCACCAATACGACGCCATCCAAACCTCAGCGAAACTTTGCGGAAGATCATAACAAAGCGTAAACAAAGTTATAGTATGCACTTATGTACTATTTGATCATCCTGAGCGGTTCTGGATACCTATTTTGCCAAATCACTCTCAGGTTTGTAGGTAGTTGAAGTTCTATCGTATATAATATCATAGTACAGTATCTTACCAATACGACGCCATCCAAACCTCAGCGAAACTTTGCGGAAGATCATAACAAAGCGTAAACAAAGTTATAGTATGCACGGATGTACTATTTGATCATCCTGAGCGGTTCTTGCTACATTTTTAGTTAAATAACTCTGAGCTTTGCAGGTATATTCAGTTCTACCTTATATAATCTCAAAGTATACTATCCCACCAATACGACGCCATCAAAACCTCAGCGAAACTTTGCGGAACTTCATAACAAAGCGTAAACAAAGTTATACTATGCACGGAGGTACTATTTGATCATCCAGAGCGGTTCTTGCTACATATTTAGTTAAATAACTCTGAGCTTAGCAGGTATTTGCAGTCCTAACTTATATATTATCAAAGTATACTATCTTATCTATACGTACGCAATCAAAACCTCAACGATACTTTGCGGAACATCATAACAAAGCGTAAACAAAGTTAGCCTATGCACGGATGTACTATTTGATCATCCTGAGCGGTTCTTGCTACATATTTTGTTAAATAACACTGAGGTGTGCAGGTATTTGCAGATCTAACTTATCTAATATGAATGTATACTATCTTATCAATACGACGCAATCAGAACATCAGCGAAGCTTTGCGGAACTTCATAACAAAGCGTAAACAAATTTATACTATGCACGGATCTACTATTTGATCATCCTGAGCGGTTATGGATACATATTTTGGCAAATCACTCTCAGCTTTGTAGGTAGTTGCAGTTCTACCTTATATAATATCAAAGTATACTATCTAATCAATACGGCGCAATCAAAACCTCAGCGAAACTCTGCGGAACTTCATAACACAGCGTAAACAAAGTTATAGTATGCACGGATGTACTATTTGATCATCCAGAACGGTTCTTGCTACATATTTAGTTAAATAACTCTAAGGTGTGCAGGTATTTGCAGTTCTGACTTATATAATATCAAAGTATACTATCTTATCAATACGACGCAATCAAAACCTCAGCGAAACTCTGAGGAACTTCATCACACAGCGTAAACAAATTTATAGTATGCACGTATGTACTATTTGATCATCCCTAGCGGTTCTTGCTACATATTTTGTTAAATAACTCTAAGGTGTGCAGGTATTTGCAGTTCTGACTTATATAATATCAAAGTATACTATCTTATCAATACGACGCAATCAAAACCTCAGCGAAACTCTGCGGAACTTCATAACAAAGCGTAAACAAAGTTATACTATGCACGGAGGTATATTTGACCATCCAGAGCGGTTCTTGCTCCATATTTAGTTAAATAACTCTGAGCTTAGCAGGTATTTGCAGTCCTAACTTATATATTATCAAAGTATACTATCTTATCTATACGTACGCAATCAAAACCTCAACGATACTTTGCGGAACATCATAACAAAGCGTAAACAAAGTTAGCCTATGCACGGATGTACTATTTGATCATCCTGAGCGGTTCTTGCTACATATTTTGTTAAATAACTCTGAGGTGTGCAGGTATTTTCAGTTCTACCTTATATAATATCATAGTATACTATCTTACCAATACGACGCAATCAAAACATCAGTGACAGTTTGCGGAACTTCGTAACAAAGCGTAAACAAAGTTACACTCTGCACGTATGTACTATTTCATCATCCTGAACGGTTCTTGCTACATATTTAGTTAAATAACTCTGAGCGTTGCAGGTATTTGCAGTTCTAACTTATATAATATCATAGTATACTATCTTATCAATACGTACGCCATCAAAACCTCAGCGAAACTTTGCAGAACTTCATAACAAAGCGTAAACAAAGTTATACTATGCACGGATGTACTATTTGATCATCCAGACCGGTTCTTGCTACATATTTAGTTAAATAACTCTGAGTTTTGCAGGTATTTTCAGTTCTACCTTATATAATATCATAGTATACTATCTTACCAATACGACGCAATCGAAACATCAGTGACACTTTGCGGAACTTCATAACAAAGCGTAAACAAAGTTATACTATGCACGTATGTACTATTTGATCATCCTGAGCGGTTCTTGCTACATATTTAGTTAAATAACTCTGAGCTTTGCAGGTATATTCAGTTCTACCTTATATAATCTCAAAGTATACTATCCCACCAATACGACGCCATCCAAACCTCAGCGAAACTTTGCGGAAGATCATAACAAAGCGTAAACAAAGTTATAGTATGCACTTATGTACTATTTGATCATCCTGAGCGGTTCTGGATACCTATTTTGCCAAATCACTCTGAGCTTTGCAGGTATTTGCAGTTCTAACTTATATAATATCAACGCATACTATCTTATCAATACGACGTAATCAAAACATCCGCGAAACATTGCGGAACTTCATAACAAAGCGTAAACAAAGTTATACTATGCAGGTATGTACTATTTGATCATCCTGAGCGGTTCTTGCTACATATTTAGTTAAATAACTCTGAGTTTTGCACGTAGTTGCAGTTCTACCTTATATAATCTCAAAGTATACTATCCCACCAATACGACGCCATCAAAACCTCAGCGAAACTTTGCGGAACTTCATAACAAAGCGTAAACAAAGTTATACTATGCACGGAGGTACTATTTGATCATCCAGAGCGGTTCTTGCTACATATTTTGTTAAATAACTCTGAGCGTTGCAGGTATTTGCAGTTCTAACTTATATAATATCAAAGTATACTATCTTATCAATACGACGAAATCAAAACCTCAGCGAAACTCTGCGGAACTTCATAACAAAGCGTGAACAAAGTTATAGTATGCACGGATGTACTATTTGATCATCCTGAGCGGTTCTTGCTACATATTTAGTTAAATATCTCTGAGCTTTGCAGGTATTTTCAGTTCTACATTATATAATATCATAGTATACTATCTTACCAATAAGACGTAATCAAAACATCAGTGACACTTTGCGGAACTTCGTAACAAAGCGTAAACAAAGTTATAGTATGCACGGATTTACTGTATGATCATCCTGCCCGTTCTTGAAACATATTTTGCCGAATAACTCTGAGGTTTGCAGGTAGTTGCAGTTCTATCTTACATAATATCAAATATACTATCTTACCAATTGCGACGCAATCAAAACATCAGCGAAACATTGCGGAACTTCATAATAAAGCGTAAACGAAGTTATACTATGCACGTATGTACTATTTGATCATCCCTAGCGGATCTTGCTACATATTTTGTTAAATAAATCTGAGCTTTGCAGGTATTTGCAGTTCTAACTTATATAATATCAAAGTATACTAGCTTATCAATACGACGCAATCAAAACCTCAGCGAAACTCTGCGGAACTTCGTAACAAAGCGTAAACAAAGTTATACTCTGCACGTATGTACTATTTGATCATCCTGAGGGGTTCTTGCTACGTATTTTGTTAAATAACACTGAGCTTTGCCGGTATTTTCAGTTCTACCTTATATAATACATAGTATACTATGTTACCAATACGTACGCAATCAAAAAATCAGCGAATCTTTGCGGAACTTCATAACAAAGCGTAAACAAAGTTATAGTATGCACGGATTTACTGTATGATCATCCTGACCGTTCTTGAAACATATTTTGCCAAATAACTCTGAGGTTTGCAGGTAGTTGCAGTTCTATCTTACATAATATCAAATATACTATCTTACCAATTGCGACGCAATCAAAACATTAGTGACAGTTTGCGGAACTTCATAACAAAGCGTAAACAAGGTTATACTATGCACGTATGCACTATTTGATCATCCTGAGCGGTTCTTGCAACATATTTTGTTAAATAACTCTGAGGTGTGCAGGTATTTGCAGATCTAACTTATCTAATATGAATGTATACTATCTTATCAATACGACGCAATCAAAAAGTCAGCGAAACTGCGGAACTTCATAACCAAGCGTAAACAAAGTTATACTATGCACGGATGTACTATTTGATCATCCAGACCGGTTCTTGCTACATATTTAGTTAAATAACTCTGAGGTTTGCAGATAGTTGCAGTTCTATCTTATATAATATCAAAGTATACTATCTTACGAATACAACACATTCAAAACCTCAGCGAAACTGCGGAACTTCATAACAAATCGTAAACAAAGTTATACTATGCACGGATGTACTATTTGATCATCCTGAGCGGTTCTGGATACATATTTTGCCAAATCACTCTCAGGTTTGTAGGTAGTTACAGTTCTACCTAATATAATATAATAGTATACTATCTTACCAATACGACGCAATTAAAACATCAGCGACACTTTGCGGAATTTCATAAGACAGCGAGAACAAAGTTATACTATGCACGGATGTACTATTTCATCATCCAGAGCGGTTCTTTCTACATATTTAGTTAAATAACTCTGAGCATTGCAGGTAGTTGCAGTTCTATCTTACATAATATCAAAGTATACCACCTTACCAATTGCGACGCAATCAAAACATCAGCGAAACATTGTGGAACTTCATAATAAAGCGTAAACAAAGTTATACTATGCACGTATGTACTATTTGATCATCCCTAGCGGTTCTTGCTACATATTTTGTTAAATAACTCTGAGCGTTGCAGGTATTTGCAGTTCTATCTTATATAATATCAAAGTATACTATCTTACGAATACAACACATTCAAAACCTCAGCGAAACTGCGGAACTTCATAACAAATCGTAAACAAAGTTATACTATGCACGGATGTACTATTTGATCATCCTGAGCGGTTCTGGATACATATTTTGCCAATTCACTCTCAGGTTTGTAGGTAGTTACAGTTCTACCTAATATAATATAATAGTATACTATCTTACCAATACGACGCAATTAAAACATCAGCGACACTTTGCGGAATTTCATAAGAAAGCGAGAACAAAGTTATACTATGCACGGATGTACTATTTCATCATCCAGAGCGGTTCTTTCTACATATTTAGTTAAATAACTCTGAGCATTGCAGGTAGTTGCAGTTCTAACTTATATAATATCAAAGTATACTATCTTACGAATACAACACATTCAAAACCTCAGCGAAACTGCGGAACTTCATAACAAAGCGTAAACAAAGTTATACTATGCACGGATGTACTATTTGATCATCCTGAGCGGTTCTGGATACATATTTTGCCAAATCACTCTCAGGTTTGTAGGTAGTTACAGTTCTACCTAATATAATATCATAGTATACTGTCTTACCAATACGACGCAATTAAAACATCAGCGAAACATTGCGGAACTTCATAATAAAGCGTAAACAAAGTTATACTATGCACGTATGTACTATTTGATCATCCCTAGCGGTTCTTGCTACATATTTTGTTAAATAACTCTGAGCTTTGCAGGTATTTGCAGTTCTAACTTATATAATATCAAAGTATACTAGCTTATCAATACGACGCAATCAAAACCTCAGCGAAACTCTGCGGAACTTCATAACAAAGCGTGAACAAAGTTATACTATGCACGGAGGTACTATTTGATCATCCAGAGCGGTTCTTGCTCCATATTTAGTTAAATAACTCTGAGCTTAGCAGGTATTTGCAGTCCTAACTTATATATTATCAAAGTATACTATCTTATCTATACGTACGCAATCAAAACCTCAACGATACTTTGCGGAACATCATAACAAAGCGTAAACAAAGTTAGCCTATGCACGGATGTACTATTTGATCATCCTGAGCGGTTCTTGCTACATATTTTGTTAAATAACTCTGAGGTGTGCAGGTATTTTCAGTTCTACCTTATATAATATCATAGTATACTATCTTACCAATACGACGCAATCAAAACATCAGTGACACTTTGCGGAACTTCATAACAAAGCGTAAACAAAGTTATACTATGGACGTATGTACTATTTGTTCATCCTGAGCGGTTCTTGCTACATATTTAGTTAAATAACTCTGAGCTTTGCAGGTATTTTCAGTTCTACCTTATATAATCTCAAAGTATACTATCCCACCAATACGACGCCATCAAAACCTCAGCGAAACTTTGCGGAACTTCATAACAAAGCGTAAACAAAGTTATACTATGCACGGAGGTATATTTGATCATCCAGAGCGGTTCTTGCTCCATATTTAGTTAAATAACTCTGAGCTTAGCAGGTATTTGCAGTCCTAACTTATATATTATCAAAGTATACTATCTTATTTATACGTACGCAATCAAAACCTCAACGATACTTTGCGGAACTTCATCACACAGCGTAAACAAAGTTATACTATGCACGGATGTACTATTTGATCATCCAGAGCGGTTCTTGCTACATATTTAGTTAAATAACTCTGAGGTGTGCAGGTATTTTCAGTTCTACCTTATATAATATCATAGTATACTATCTTACCAATACGACGCAATCAAAACATCGGTGACACTTTGCGGAACTTCGTAACAAAGCGTAAACAAAGTTATACTCTGCACGTATGTTCTATTTGATCATCCTGAGGGGTTCTTGCTACATATTTTGTTAAATAACACTGAGCTTTGCAGGTATTTGCAGTCCTAACTTATATTTTATCAAAGTATACTATCTTATCTATACGTACGCAATCAAAACCTCAAAGATACTTTGCGGAACATCATAACAAAGCGTAAACAAAGTTAGCCTATGCACTTATGTACTATTTGATCATCCTGAGCGGTTCTTGCTACATATTTTGTTAAATAACTCTGAGGTGTGCAGGTATTTGCAGATCTAACTTATCTAATATGAATGTATACTATCTTATCAATACGAAGCAATCAAAACATCAGCGAATCTTTGCGGAACTTCATAACAAAGCGTAAACAAAGTTATACTATGCACGGATGTACTATTTGATCATCCTGAGCGGTTCTGGATACATATTTAGTTAAATATCTCTGATCTTTGCAGGTATTTTCAGTTCTACATTATATAATATCATAGTATACTATCTTACCAATAAGACGCAATCAAAACATCAGTGACACTTTGCGGAACTTCGTAACAAAGCGTAAACAAAGTTATAGTATGCACGGATTTACTGTATGATCATCCTGCCCGTTCTTGAAACATATTTTGCCGAATAACTCTGAGGTTTGCAGGTAGTTGCAGTTCTATCTTACATAATATCAAATATACTATCTTACCAATTGCGACGCAATCAAAACATCAGCGAAACATTGCGGAACTTCATAATAAAGCGTAAACGAAGTTATACTATGCACGTATGTACTATTTGATCATCCCTAGCGGATCTTGCTACATATTTTGTTAAATAAATCTGAGCTTTGCAGGTATTTGCAATTCTAACTTATATAATATCAAAGTATACTAGCTTATCAATACGACGCAATCAAAACCTCAGCGAAACTCTGCGGAACTTCGTAACAAAGCGTAAACAAAGTTATACTCTGCACGTATGTACTATTTGATCATCCTGAGGGGTTCTTGCTACGTATTTTGTTAAATAACACTGAGCTTTGCAGGTATTTTCAGTTCTACCTTATATAATATCATAGTATACTATCTTACCAATACGTACGCAATCAAAAAATCAGCGAATCTTTGCGGAACTTCATAACAAAGCGTAAACAAAGTTATAGTATGCACGGATTTACTGTATGATCATCCTGACCGTTCTTGAAACATATTTTGCCAAATAACTCTGAGGTTTGCAGGTAGTTGCAGTTCTATCTTACATAATATCAAATATACTATCTTACCAATTGCGACGCAATCAAAACATTAGTGACAGTTTGCGGAACTTCATAACAAAGCGTAAACAAGGTTATACTATGCACGTATGCACTATTTGATCATCCTGAGCGGTTCTTGCAACATATTTTGTTAAATAACTCTGAGGTGTGCAGGTATTTGCAGATCTAACTTATCTAATATGAATGTATACTATCTTATCAATACGACGCAATCAAAAAGTCAGCGAAACTGCGGAACTTCATAACCAAGCGTAAACAAAGTTATACTATGCACGGATGTACTATTTGATCATCCAGACCGGTTCTTGCTACATATTTAGTTAAATAACTCTGAGGTTTGCAGATAGTTGCAGTTCTATCTTATATAATATCAAAGTATACTATCTTACGAATACAACACATTCAAAACCTCAGCGAAACTGCGGAACTTCATAACAAATCGTAAACAAAGTTATACTATGCACGGATGTACTATTTGATCATCCTGAGCGGTTCTGGATACATATTTTGCCAAATCACTCTCAGGTTTGTAGGTAGTTACAGTTCTACCTAATATAATATAATAGTATACTATCTTACCAATACGACGCAATTAAAACATCAGCGACACTTTGCGGAATTTCATAAGACAGCGAGAACAAAGTTATACTATGCACGGATGTACTATTTCATCATCCAGAGCGGTTCTTTCTACATATTTAGTTAAATAACTCTGAGCATTGCAGGTAGTTGCAGTTCTATCTTACATAATATCAAAGTATACCACCTTACCAATTGCGACGCAATCAAAACATCAGCGAAACATTGTGGAACTTCATAATAAAGCGTAAACAAAGTTATACTATGCACGTATGTACTATTTGATCATCCCTAGCGGTTCTTGCTACATATTTTGTTAAATAACTCTGAGCTTTGCAGGTGTTTTCAGTTCTACCTTATATAATATCATAGTATACTATCTTATCAAGACGTACGCCATCCAAACCTCAGCGAAACTTTGCAGAACTTCATAACAAAGCGTAAACAAAGTTATACTATGCACGGATGTACTATTTCATCATCCTGAGCGGTTCTTGCTACATATTTTGTTAAATAACTCTGAGCGTTGCAGGTATTTGCAGTTCTATCTTATATAATATCAAAGTATACTATCTTACGAATACAACACATTCAAAACCTCAGCGAAACTGCGGAACTTCATAACAAATCGTAAACAAAGTTATACTATGCACGGATGTACTATTTGATCATCCTGAGCGGTTCTGGATACATATTTTGCCAATTCACTCTCAGGTTTGTAGGTAGTTACAGTTCTACCTAAAATAATATAATAGTATACTATCTTACCAATACGACGCAATTAAAACATCAGCGACACTTTGCGGAATTTCATAAGAAAGCGAGAACAAAGTTATACTATGCACGGATGTACTATTTCATCATCCAGAGCGGTTCTTTCTACATATTTAGTTAAATAACTCTGAGCATTGCAGGTAGTTGCAGTTCTAACTTATATAATATCAAAGTATACTATCTTACGAATACAACATATTCAAAACCTCAGCGAAACTGCGGAACTTCATAACAAAGCGTAAACAAAGTTATACTATGCACGGATGTACTATTTGATCATCCTGAGCGGTTCTGGATACATATTTTGCCAAATCACTCTCAGGTTTGTAGGTAGTTACAGTTCTACCTAATATAATATCATAGTATACTGTCTTACCAATACGACGCAATTAAAACATCAGCGAAACATTGCGGAACTTCATAATAAAGCGTAAACAAAGTTATACTATGCACGTATGTACTATTTGATCATCCCTAGCGGTTCTTGCTACATATTTTGTTAAATAACTCTGAGCTTTGCAGGTATTTGCAGTTCTAACTTATATAATATCAAAGTATACTAGCTTATCAATACGACGCAATCAATACATCAGCGAAACTTTGCGGAACTACATAACAAAGCGTAAACAAAGATATACTATGCACGTATGTACTATTTGATCTTCCTGCCGGTTCTGGATACATATTTTGCCAAATCACTCTCAGGTTTGTAGGTAGTTGCAGTTCTACCTTATGTAATATCATAGTATACTATCTTACCAATACGACGCACTCAAAACATCAGCGAAACTTTGCGGAACTTCATAACAAAGCGTAAACAAAGTTATAGTATGAACGGATGTACTATTAGGATCATCCAGAGCGGTTCTTGAAACATATTTTGTTAAATAACTCTGTGCTTTGCAGGTAGTTGCAGTTCTATCGTATATAATATCAAATTATACTATCTTACCAATACGACGCAATCAAAACGTCAGCGATACTTTGCGGAACTTCATAACAAAGCGTAAACAAAGTTATACAATGCACGGATGTACTATTTGATCTTAGTGCCGGTTCTGGGTACATATTTTGCCATATCATTCTCAGGTTTGTAGGTAGTTGCAGTTCTACCTTATATAATATCAAAGTATACTATCTTACCAATACGACGCAATCAAAACCTCAGCGATACTTTGCGGAACTTCATAAAGTGTGAACAAAGTTATACTATGCACGGATGTACTATTTGATCTTCCTGCCGGTTCTTGAAACATATTTTGATAAATAACTCTGAGATTTGCAGGTATTTGCAGTTCTAAGTTATGTATTATCAAAGTATACTATCTTATTAATACGAAGCAATCAAAACATCAGCGAAACTTTGCAGAACTTCATAACAAAGCGTAAACAAATTTATACTATGCACGTATGTACTTTTTGATCATCCTGAGCGGTTCTTGTTACATATTTAGTTAAATAACTCTGTGGTTTGCAGGTATTTGCAGTTCTACCGTATATAATATCCTAGTATACTATCTTACCAATACGACGCACTCAAAACATCAGCGAAACTTTGCGTAACTTCATAACAAAGCGTAAACAAAGTTATAGTATGCACGGATGTACTATTTGATCATCCAGAGCGGTTCTTGAAACATATTTTGATAAATAACTCTCAGATTTGCAGGTAGTTGCAGTTCTACCTTAAATAATATCATAGTATACTATCTTACCAATACGACGCAATGAAAACGTCAGCGATACTTTGCGGAATTTCATAACAAAGCGTAAACAAATTTATACTATGCACGGATGTACTATTTGATCATCCAGTGCGGTTCTTGCTACATATTTAGTTAAATAACTCTGAGCATTGCAGGTATTTGCAGTTCTAATTTATATAATATCAATGTATACTATCTTATCAATACGACGCAATCATAACTTCAGCGATACTTTGCGGAAGTTCATAACAAAGCGTAAACAAAGTTATACTATGCACGGATGTACTATTTGATCATCCTGAGCTGTTCTTGCTACATATTTAGTTAAATAACTCTGAGGTTTGCAGGTGTTTGCAGTTCTAACTTATATATTATTAAAGTATACTATCTTACCAATACGACGCAATCAATACATCAGCGAAACTTTGCGGAACTACATAACAAAGCGTAAACAAAGTTATACTATGCACGTATGTACTATTTGATCTTCCTGCCGGTTCTGGATACATATTTTGCCAAATCACTCTCAGGTTTGTAGGTAGTTGCAGTTCTACCTTATATAATATCATAGTATACTATCTTACCAATACGACGCACTCAAAACATCAGCGAAACTTTGCGGAACTTCATAACAAAGCGTAAACAAAGTTATAGTATGAACGGATGTACTGTTTGATCATCCAGAGCGGTTCTTGAAACATATTTTGTTAAATAACTCTGTGCTTTGCAGGTAGTTGCAGTTCTATCGTATATAATATGAAATTATACTATCTTACCAATACGACGCAATCAAAACGTCAGCGATACTTTGCGGAACTTCATAACAAAGCGTAAACAAAGTTATACAATGCACGGATGTACTATTTGATCTTAGTGCCGGTTCTGGATACATATGTTGCCATATCATTCTCAGGTTTGTAGGTAGTTGCAGTTCTACCTTATATAATATCAAAGTATACTATCTTACCAATACGACGCAATCAAAACCTCAGCGATACTTTGCGGAACTTCATAAAGTGTGAACAAAGTTATACTATGCACGGATGTACTATTTGATCTTCCTGCCGGTTCTTGAAACATATTTTCATAAATAACTCTGAGATTTGCAGGTATTTGCAGTTCTAAGTTATGTATTATCAAAGTATACTATCTTATTAATACGAAGCAATCAAAACATCAGCGAAACTTTGCAGAACTTCATAACAAAGCGTAAACAAATTTATACTATGCACGTATGTACTTTTTGATCATCCTGAGCGGTTCTTGTTACATATTTAGTTAAATAACTCTGTGGTTTGCAGGTATTTGCAGTTCTACCGTATATAATATCCTAGTATACTATCTTACCAATACGACGCACTCAAAACATCAGCGAAACTTTGCGGAACTTCATAACAAAGCGTAAACAAAGTTATAGTATGCACGGATGTACTATTTGATCATCCAGAGCGGTTCTTGAAACATATTTTGATAAATAACTCTCAGATTTGCAGGTAGTTGCAGTTCTACCTTAAATAATATCATAGTATACTATCTTACCAATACGACGCAATGAAAACGTCAGCGATACTTTGCGGAATTTCATAACAAAGCGTAAACAAATTTATACTATGCACGGATGTACTATTTGATCATCCAGAGCGGTTCTTGCTACATATTTAGTTAAATAACTCTGAGCATTGCAGGTATTTGCAGTTCTAATTTATATAATATCAATGTATACTATCTTATCAATACGACGCAATCAAAACTTCAGCGATACTTTGGGGAAGTTCATAACAAAGCGTAAACAAAGTTATACTATGCACGTATGTACCATTTGATCTTAGTGCCGGTTCTGGATACATATTTTGCCAAATCATTCTCAGGTTTGTAGGTAGTTGCAGTACTACCATATATAATATCATAGTATACTATCTTACCAATACAACGCAATCAAAACATCAGCGACACTTTGCGGAACTTCATAAAGTGTGAACAAAGTTATACTATGCACGGATGTACTATTTGATCTTCCTGCCGGTTCTTGAAACATATTTTGATAAATAACTCTGAGATTTGCAGGTATTTGCAGTTCTAAGTTATGTATTATCAAAGTATACTATCTTATTAATACGAAGCAATCAAAACATCAGCGAAACTTTGCAGAACTTCATAACAAAGCGTAAACAAATTTATACTATGCACGTATGTACTTTTTGATCATCCTGAGCGGTTCTTGTTACATATTTAGTTAAATAACTCTGTGGTTTGCAGGTATTTGCAGTTCTACCGTATATAATATCCTAGTATACTATCTTACCAATACGACGCACTCAAAACATCAGCGAAACTTTGCGTAACTTCATAACAAAGCGTAAACAAAGTTATAGTATGCACGGATGTACTATTTGATCATCCAGAGCGGTTCTTGAAACATATTTTGATAAATAACTCTCAGATTTGCAGGTAGTTGCAGTTCTACCTTAAATAATATCATAGTATACTATCTTACCAATACGACGCAATGAAAACGTCAGCGATACTTTGCGGAATTTCATAACAAAGCGTAAACAAATTTATACTATGCACGGATGTACTATTTGATCATCCAGAGCGGTTCTTGCTACATATTTAGTTAAATAACTCTGAGCATTGCAGGTATTTGCAGTTCTAATTTATATAATATCAATGTATACTATCTTATCAATACGACGCAATCAAAACTTCAGCGATACTTTGGGGAAGTTCATAACAAAGCGTAAACAAAGTTATACTATGCACGTATGTACCATTTGATCTTAGTGCCGGTTCTGGATACATATTTTGCCAAATCATTCTCAGGTTTGTAGGTAGTTGCAGTACTACCATATATAATATCATAGTATACTATCTTACCAATACAACGCAATCAAAACATCAGCGACACTTTGCGGAATTTCATAACAAAGCGAGAACCAAATTATACTATGCACGGATGTACTATTTGATCATCCTGACCGGTTCTTGCTACATATTTAGTTAAATAACTCTGAGGTTTGCAGGTGTTTGCAGTTCTAACTTATATATTATTAAAGTATACTATCTTACCAATACGACGCAATCAATACATCAGCGAAACTTTGCGGAACTACATAACAAAGCGTAAACAAAGTTATACTATGCACGTATGTACTATTTGATCTTCCTGCCGGTTCTGGATACATATTTTGCCAAATCACTCTCAGGTTTGTAGGTAGTTGCAGTTCTACCTTATATAATATCATAGTATACTATCTTACCAATACGACGCACTCAAAACATCAGCGAAACTTTGCGGAACTTCATAACAAAGCGTAAACAAAGTTATACTATGAACGGATGTACTATTTGATCATCCAGAGCGGTTCTTGAAACATATTTTGATAAATAACTCTGAGATTTGCAGGTATTTGCAGTTCTAACTTGTATAATATCAAAGTATACTATCTTACCAATACGACGCAATCAAAACCTCAGCGATACTTTGCGGAACTTCATAAAGTGTGAACAAAGTTATACTATCCACGGATGTACTATTTGATCTTCCTGCCGGTTCTTGAAACATATTTTGATAAATAACTCTGAGATTTGCAGGTATTTGCAGTTCTAACTTATGTATTATCAAAGTATACTAACTTATTAATACGAAGCAATCAAAACATCAGCGAAACTTTGCAGAACTTCATAACAAAGCGTAAACAAATTTATACTATGCACGTATGTACTTTTTGATCATCCTGAGCGGTTCTTGCTACATATTTAGTTAAATAACTCTGTGGTTTGCAGGTATTTGCAGTTCTACCGTATATAATATCATAGTATACTATCTTACCAATACGACGCACTCAAAACATCAGCGAAACTTTGCGGAACTTCATAACAAAGCGTAAACAAAGTTATAGTATGCACGGATGTACTATTTGATCATCCAGAGCGGTTCTTGAAACATATTTTGATAAATAACTCTGAGATTTGCAGGTAGTTGCTGTTCTACCTTAAATAATATCATAGTATACTATCTTACCAATACGACGCAATGAAAACGTCAGCGATACTTTGCGGAACTTCATAACAAAGCGTAAACAAATTTATACTATGCACGGATGTACTATTTGATCTTCCTGCCGGTTCTTGAAACATATTTTGATAAATAACTCTGAGATTTGCAGGTATTTGCAGTTCTAACTTATGTATTATCAAAGTATACTAACTTATTAATAAGAAGCAATCAAAACATCAGCGAAACTTTGCAGAACTTCATAACAAAGCGTAAACAAAGTTATACAATGCACGGATGTACTATTTGATCTTAGTGCCGGTTCTGGATACATATTTTGCCATATCATTCTCAGGTTTGTAGGTAGTTGCAGTTCTACCTTAAATAATATCATAGTATACTATCTTACCAATACGACGCAATCAAAACCTCAGCGATACTTTGCGGAACTTCATAAAGTGTGAACAAAGTTATACTATGCACGGATGTACTATTTGATCTTCCTGCCGGTTCTTGAAACATATTTTCATAAATAACTCTGAGATTTGCAGGTATTTGCAGTTCTAAGTTATGTATTATCAAAGTATACTATCTTATTAATACGAAGCAATCAAAACATCAGCGAAACTTTGCAGAACTTCATAACAAAGCGTAAACAAATTTATACTATGCACGTATGTACTTTTTGATCATCCTGAGCGGTTCTTGTTACATATTTAGTTAAATAACTCTGTGGTTTGCAGGTATTTGCAGTTCTACCGTATATAATATCCTAGTATACTATCTTACCAATACGACGCACTCAAAACATCAGCGAAACTTTGCGGAACTTCATAACAAAGCGTAAACAAAGTTATAGTATGCACGGATGTACTATTTGATCATCCAGAGCGGTTCTTGAAACATATTTTGATAAATAACTCTCAGATTTGCAGGTAGTTGCAGTTCTACCTTAAATAATATCATAGTATACTATCTTACCAATACGACGCAATGAAAACGTCAGCGATACTTTGCGGAATTTCATAACAAAGCGTAAACAAATTTATACTATGCACGGATGTACTATTTGATCATCCAGAGCGGTTCTTGCTACATATTTAGTTAAATAACTCTGAGCATTGCAGGTATTTGCAGTTCTAATTTATATAATATCAATGTATACTATCTTATCAATACGACGCAATCAAAACTTCAGCGATACTTTGGGGAAGTTCATAACAAAGCGTAAACAAAGTTATACTATGCACGTATGTACCATTTGATCTTAGTGCCGGTTCTGGATACATATTTTGCCAAATCATTCTCAGGTTTGTAGGTAGTTGCAGTACTACCATATATAATATCATAGTATACTATCTTACCAATACAACGCAATCAAAACATCAGCGACACTTTGCGGAATTTCATAACAAAGCGAGAACCAAATTATACTATGCACGGATGTACTATTTGATCATCCTGAGCTGTTCTTGCTACATATTTAGTTAAATAACTCTGAGGTTTGCAGGTGTTTGCAGTTCTAACTTATATATTATTAAAGTATACTATCTTACCAATACGACGCAATCAATACATCAGCGAAACTTTGCGGAACTACATAGAAAGCGTAAACAAAGTTATACTATGCACGTATGTACTATTTGATCTTCCTGCCGGTTCTGGATACATATTTTGCCAAATCACTCTCAGGTTTGTAGGTAGTTGCAGTTCTACCTTATATAATATCATAGTATACTATCTTACCAATACGACGCACTCAAAACATCAGCGAAACTTTGCGGAACTTCATAACAAAGCGTAAACAAAGTTATAGTATGAACGGATGTACTATTTGATCATCCAGAGCGGTTCTTGAAACATATTTTGATAAATAACTCTGTGGTTTGCAGGTATTTGCAGTTCTAACTTATATAATATCATAGTGTACTATCTTACCAATACGACGCAATCAAAACCTCAGCGATACTTTGCGGAACTTCATAAAGTGTGAACAAAGTTATACTATCCACGGATGTACTATTTGATCTTCCTGCCGGTTCTTGAAACATATTTTGATAAATAACTCTGAGATTTGCAGGTATTTGCAGTTCTAACTTATGTATTATCAAAGTATACTAACTTATTAATACGAAGCAATCAAAACATCAGCGAAACTTTGCAGAACTTCATAACAAAGCGTAAACAAATTTATACTATGCACGTATGTACTTTTTGATCATCCTGAGCGGTTCTTGCTACATATTTAGTTAAATAACTCTGTGGTTTGCAGGTATTTGCAGTTCTACCGTATATAATATCATAGTATACTATCTTACCAATACGACGCACTCAAAACATCAGCGAAACTTTGCGGAAATTCATAACAAAGCGTAAACAAAGTTATAGTATGCACGGATGTACTATTTGATCATCCAGAGCGGTTCTTGAAACATATTTTGATAAATAACTCTGAGATTTGCAGGTAGTTGCTGTTCTACCTTAAATAATATCATAGTATACTATCTTACCAATACGACGTAATGAAAACGTCAGCGATACTTTGCGGAACTTCATAACAAAGCGTAAACAAATTTATACTATGCACGGATGTACTATTTGATCTTCCTGCCGGTTCTTGAAACATATTTTGATAAATAACTCTGAGATTTGCAGGTATTTGCAGTTCTAACTTATGTATTATCAAAGTATACTAACTTATTAATAAGAAGCAATCAAAACATCAGCGAAACTTTGCAGAACTTCATAACAAAGCGTAAACAAATTTATACTATGCACGTATGTACTTTTTGATCATCCTGAGCGGTTCTTGCTACATATTTAGTTAAATAACTCTGTGGTTTGCAGGTATTTGCAGTTCTACCGTATATAATATCATAGTATACTATCTCACCAATACGACGCACTCAAAACCTCAGCGAAACTTTGCGGAACTTCATAACAAAGTGTGAACAAAGTTATACTATGCACGGATGTACTATTTGATCTTCCTGCCGGTTCTTGAAACATATTTTGATAAATAACTCTGAGATTTGCAGGTATTTGCAGTTCTAACTTATGTATTATCAAAGTATACTAACTTATTAATACAAAGCAATCAAAACATCAGCGAAACTTTGCAGAACTTCATAACAAAGCGTAAACAAATTTATACTATGCACGAATGTACTTTTTGATCATCCTGAGCGGTTATTGATACATATTTAGTTAAATAACTCTGTGGTTTGCAGGTATTTGCAGTTCTACCGTATATAATATCATAGTATACTATCTTACCAATACGACACACTCAAAACCTCAGCGAAACTTTGCGGAACTTCATAACAAAGCGTAAACAAAGTTATACAATGCACGGATGTACTATTTGATCTTAGTGCCGGTTCTGGATACATATTTTGCCATATCATTCTCAGGTTTGTAGGTAGTTGCAGTTCTACCTTAAATAATATCATAGTATACTATCTTACCAATACGACGCAATGAAAACGTCAGCGATACTTTGCGGAATTTCATAACAAAGCGTAAACAAATTTATACTATGCACGGATGTACTATTTGATCATCCAGAGCGGTTCTTGCTACATATTTAGTTAAATAACTCTGAGCATTGCAGGTATTTGCAGTTCTAATTTATATAATATCAATGTATACTATCTTATCAATACGACGCAATCAAAACTTCAGCGATACTTTGGGGAAGTTCATAACAAAGCGTAAACAAAGTTATACTATGCACGTATGTACCATTTGATCTTAGTGCCGGTTCTGGATACATATTTTGCCAAATCATTCTCAGGTTTGTAGGTAGTTGCAGTACTACCATATATAATATCATAGTATACTATCTTACCAATACAACGCAATCAAAACATCAGCGACACTTTGCGGAATTTCATAACAAAGCGAGAACCAAATTATACTATGCACGGATGTACTATTTGATCATCCTGAGCGGTTCTTGCTACATATTTTGATAAATAACTCTGAGGTTTGCAGGTATTTGCAGTTCTAACTTATATATTATTAAAGTATACTATCTTACCAATACGACGCAATCAATACATCAGCGAAACTTTGCGGAACTACATAACAAAGCGTAAACAAAGTTATACTATGCACGTATGTACTATTTGATCTTCCTGCCGGTTCTGGATACATATTTTGCCAAATCACTCTCAGGTTTGTAGGTAGTTGCAGTTCTACCTTATATAATATCATAGTATACTATCTTACCAATACGACGCACTCAAAACATCAGCGAAACTTTGCGGAACTTCATAACAAAGCGTAAACAAAGTTATACTATGAACGGATGTACTATTTGATCATCCAGAGCGGTTCTTGAAACATATTTTGATAAATAACTCTGAGATTTGCAGGTATTTGCAGTTCTAACTTGTATAATATCAAAGTATACTATCTTACCAATACGACGCAATCAAAACCTCAGCGATACTTTGCGGAACTTCATAAAGTGTGAACAAAGTTATACTATCCACGGATGTACTATTTGATCTTCCTGCCGGTTCTTGAAACATATTTTGATAAATAACTCTGAGATTTGCAGGTATTTGCAGTTCTAACTTATGTATTATCAAAGTATACTAACTTATTAATACGAAGCAATCAAAACATCAGCGAAACTTTGCAGAACTTCATAACAAAGCGTAAACAAATTTATACTATGCACGTATGTACTTTTTGATCATCCTGAGCGGTTCTTGCTACATATTTAGTTAAATAACTCTGTGGTTTGCAGGTATTTGCAGTTCTACCGTATATAATATCATAGTATACTATCTTACCAATACGACGCACTCAAAACATCAGCGAAACTTTGCGGAAATTCATAACAAAGCGTAAACAAAGTTATAGTATGCACGGATGTACTATTTGATCATCCAGAGCGGTTCTTGAAACATATTTTGATAAATAACTCTGAGATTTGCAGGTAGTTGCTGTTCTACCTTAAATAATATCATAGTATACTATCTTACCAATACGACGCAATGAAAACGTCAGCGATACTTTGCGGAACTTCATAACAAAGCGTAAACAAATTTATACTATGCACGGATGTACTATTTGATCTTCCTGCCGGTTCTTGAAACATATTTTGATAAATAACTCTGAGATTTGCAGGTATTTGCAGTTCTAACTTATGTATTATCAAAGTATACTAACTTATTAATAAGAAGCAATCAAAACATCAGCGAAACTTTACAGAACTTCATAACAAAGCGTAAACAAATTTATACTATGCACGTATGTACTTTTTGATCATCCTGAGCGGTTCTTGCTACATATTTAGTTAAATAACTCTGTGGTTTGCAGGTATTTGCAGTTCTACCGTATATAATATCATAGTATACTATCTCACCAATACGACGCACTCAAAACCTCAGCGAAACTTTGCGGAACTTCATAACAAAGTGTGAACAAAGTTATACTATGCACGGATGTACTATTTGATCTTCCTGCCGGTTCTTGAAACATATTTTGATAAATAACTCTGAGATTTGCAGGTATTTGCAGTTCTAACTTATGTATTATCAAAGTATACTAACTTATTAATACGAAGCAATCAAAACATCAACGAAACTTTGCAGAACTTCATAACAAAGCGTAAACAAATTTATACTATGCACGAATGTACTTTTTGATCATCCTGAGCGGTTATTGCTACATATTTAGTTAAATAACTCTGTGGTTTGCAGGTATTTGCAGTTCTACCGTATATAATATCATAGTATACTATCTTACCAATACGACACACTCAAAACCTCAGCGAAACTTTGCGGAACTTCATAACAAAGCGTAAACAAAGTTATACAATGCACGGATGTACTATTTGATCTTAGTGCCGGTTCTGGATACATATTTTGCCATATCATTCTCAGGTTTGTAGGTAGTTGCAGTTCTACCTTATATAATATGAAAGTATACTATCTTACCACTACGACGCAATGAAAACGTCAGCGATACTTTGCGGAACTTCATAACAAAGTGTGAACAAAGTTATACTATGCACGGATGAATTATTTGATCATCCTGAGCGGTTCTTGCTACATATTTTGATAAATAACTCTCAGATTTGCAGGTAGTTGCAGTTCTACCTTAAATAATATCATAGTATACTATCTTACCAATACGACGCAATGAAAACGTCAGCGATACTTTGCGGAACTTCATAACAAAGTGTGAACAAAGTTATACTATGCACGGATGAATTATTTGATCATCCTGAGCGGTTCTTGCTACATACTTAGTTAAATAACTCTGAGCTTTACAGATATTTGCAGTTCTAATTTATATAATATCAATGTATACTATCTTATCAATACGACGCAATCAAAACTTCAGCGATACTTTGCGGAAGTTCATAACAAAGCGTAAACAAAGTTATACTATGCACGTATGTACCATTTGATCTTAGTGCCGGTTCTGGATACATATTTTGCCAAATCATTCTCAGGTTTGTAGGTAGTTGCAGTACTACCATATATAATATCATAGTATACTATCTTACCAATACGACGCAATCAAAACATCAGCGACACTTTGCGGAATTTCATAACAAAGCGAGAACAAAATTATACTATGCACGGATGTACTATTTGATCATCCTGAGCTGTTCTTGCTATATATTTAGTTAAATAACTCTGAGGTTTGCAGGTGTTTGCAGTTCTAACTTATATATTATTAAAGTATACTATCTTACCAATACGACGCAATCAATACATCAGCGAAACTTTGCGGAACTACATAACAAAGCGTAAACAAAGTTATACTATGCACGTATGTACTATTTGATGCTCCTGCCGGTTCGGAACACATATTTTGCCAAATCACTCTCAGGTTTGTAGGTAGTTGCAGTTCTACCTTATATAATATCAAAGTATACTAACTTACCATTACGACGCAATCAAAACCTCAGCGATACTTTGCGGAACATCATAACAAAGTGTGAACAAAGTTATACTATGCACGGATGTACTATTTCATCTTCCAGCCGGTTCTTGAAACATATTTTGATAAATAACTCTGAGGTTTGCAGGTAGTTGCAGTTCTACCGTATATAATATCAAAGTATACTATCTTACCAATACGACGCATCAAAACCTCAGCGAAACTTTGCGGAACTTAATAACAAGGCCTAAACAAAGTTATACAATGCACGGATGTAGTATTTGATCATCCAGAGCGGTTCTTGCTACATATTTAGTTAAATAACTCTGAGCTGTGCAGGTATTTGCAGTTCTAACTTATATAATATCAATGTATACTATCTTATCAATACGACACTCTCAAAACCTCAGCGATACTTTGCGGAATTTCATAACAAAGCGAGAACAAAGTTATACTATGCACGGATGTACTATTTGATCATCCAGAGCTGTTCTTGCTACATATTTAGTTAAATAACTCTGAGCTTTGCAGATATTTGCAGTTCTACCGTATATAATATCAATGTACACTATCTTATCAATACGACACTATCAAAACCTCAGCGAAACTTTGCGGAACTTCATAACAAAGCGTAAACAAAGTTATACAATGCACGGATGTACTATTTGATCTTAGTGCCGGTTCTGGATACATATTTTGCCAAATCACTCTCAGGTTTGTAGGTAGTTGCAGTTCTACCTTATATAATATGAAAGTATACTATCTTACCAATACGACGCAATCAAAATCTCAGCGATACTTTGCGGAACTTCATAAAGTGTGAACAAAGTTATACTATGCACGGATGTACTATTTGATCATCCTGCCGGTTCTTGAAACATATTTTGATAAATAACTCTGAGATTTGCAGGTATTTGCAGTTCTAACTTATGTATTATCAAAGTATACTAACTTATTAATACGAAGCAATCAAAACATCAGCGAAACTTTGCAGAACTTCATAACAAAGCGTAAACAAATTTATACTATGCACGTATGTACTTTTTGATCATCCTGAGCGGTTCTTGCTACATATTTAGTTAAATAACTCTGTGGTTTGCAGGTTTTTGCAGTTCTACCGTATATAATATCATAGTATACTATCTTACCAATACGACGCACTCAAAACATCAGCGAAACTTTGCGGAACTTCATAACAAAGCGTAAACAAAGTTATAGTATGAACGGATGTACTATTTGATCATCCAGAGCGGTTCTTGAAACATATTTTGTTAAATAACTCTGTGCTTTGCAGGTAGTTGCAGTTCTATCGTATATAATATCAAATTATACTATCTTACCAATACGACGCAATCAAAACGTCAGCGATACTTTGCGGAACTTCATAACAAAGCGTAAACAAAGTTATACAATGCACGGATGTACTATTTGATCTTAGTGCCGGTTCTGGATACATATTTTGCCATATCATTCTCAGGTTTGTAGGTAGTTGCAGTTCTACCTTATATAATATCAAAGTATACTATCTTACCAATACGACGCAATCAAAACCTCAGCGATACTTTGCGGAACTTCATAACAAAGTGTGAACAAAGTTATACTATGCACGGATGAATTATTTGATCATCCTGAGCGGTTCTTGCTACATATTTTGATAAATAACTCTGAGATTTGCAGGTAGTTGCAGTTCTACCTTATATATTATCAAAGTATACTATCTTACCAATACGACGCAATGAAAACGTCAGCGATACTTTGCGGAACTTCATAACAAAGTGTGAACAAAGTTATACTATGCACGGATGAATTATTTGATCATCCTGAGCGGTTCTTGCTACATACTTAGTTAAATAACTCTGAGCTTTACAGATATTTGCAGTTCTAATTTATATAATATCAATGTATACTATCTTATCAATACGACGCAATCAAAACTTCAGCGATACTTTGCGGAAGTTCATAACAAAGCGTAAACAAAGTTATACTATGCACGTATGTACCATTTGATCTTAGTGCCGGTTCTGGATACATATTTTGCCAAATCATTCTCAGGTTTGTAGGTAGTTGCAGTACTACCATATATAATATCATAGTATACTATCTTACCAATACGACGCAATCAAAACATCAGCGACACTTTGCGGAATTTCATAACAAAGCGAGAACCAAATTATACTATGCACGGATGTACTATTTGATCATCCTGAGCTGTTCTTGCTATATATTTAGTTAAATAACTCTGAGGTTTGCAGGTGTTTGCAGTTCTAACTTATATATTATTAAAGTATACTATCTTACCAATACGACGCAATCAATACATCAGCGAAACTTTGCGGAACTACATAACAAAGCGTAAACAAAGTTATACTATGCACGTATGTACTATTTGATGCTCCTGCCGGTTCGGAACACATATTTTGCCAAATCACTCTCAGGTTTGTAGGTAGTTGCAGTTCTACCTTATATAATATCAAAGTATACTAACTTACCATTACGACGCAATCAAAACCTCAGCGATACTTTGCGGAACATCATAAAGTGTGAACAAAGTTATACTATGCACGGATGTACTATTTGATCTTCCTGCCGGTTCTTGAAACATATTTTGATAAAAAACTCTGAGATTTGCAGGTAGTTGCAGTTCTACCGTATATAATATCAAAGTATACTATCTTACCAATACGACGCATCAAAACCTCAGCGAAACTTTGCGGAACTTAATAACAAGGCCTAAACAAAGTTATACAATGCACGGATGTAGTATTTGATCATCCAGAGCGGTTCTTGCTACATATTTAGTTAAATAACTCTGAGCTGTGCAGGTATTTGCAGTTCTAACTTATATAATATCAATGTATACTATCTTATCAATACGACACTCTCAAAACCTCAGCGATACTTTGCGGAATTTCATAACAAAGCGAGAACAAAGTTATACTATGCACGGATGTACTATTTGATCATCCAGAGCTGTTCTTGCTACATATTTAGTTAAATAACTCTGAGCTTTGCAGATATTTGCAGTTCTACCGTATATAATATCAATGTACACTATCTTATCAATACGACACTATCAAAACCTCAGCGAAACTTTGCGGAACTTCATAACAAAGCGTAAACAAATTTATACTATGCACGTATGTACTTTTTGATCATCCTGAGCGGTTCTTGCTACATATTTAGTTAAATAACTCTGTGGTTTGCAGGTTTTTGCAGTTCTACCGTATATAATATCATAGTATACTATCTTACCAATACGACGCACTCAAAACATCAGCGAAACTTTGCGGAACTTCATAACAAAGCGTAAACAAAGTTATAGTATGAACGGATGTACTATTTGATCATCCAGAGCGGTTCTTGAAACATATTTTGTTAAATAACTCTGTGCTTTGCAGGTAGTTGCAGTTCTATCGTATATAATATCAAATTATACTATCTTACCAATACGACGCAATCAAAACGTCAGCGATACTTTGCGGAACTTCATAACAAAGCGTAAACAAAGTTATACTATGCACGGATGTACTATTTGATCATCCAGATCGGTTCTTGAAACATATTTTGATAAATAACTCTGAGATTTGCAGGTATTTGCAGTTCTAACTTGTATAATATCAAAGTATACTATCTTACCAATACGACGCAATCAAAACCTCAGCGATACTTTGCGGAACTTCATAAAGTGTGAACAAAGTTATACTATCCACGGATGTACTATTTGATCTTCCTGCCGGTTCTTGAAACATATTTTGTTAAATAACTCTGTGCTTTGCAGGTAGTTGCAGTTCTATCGTATATAATATGAAATTATACTATCTTACCAATACGACGCAATCAAAACGTCAGCGATACTTTGCGGAACTTCATAACAAAGCGTAAACAAAGTTATACAATGCACGGATGTACTATTTGATCTTAGTGCCGGTTCTGGATACATATATTTGCCAAATCACTCTCAGGTTTGTAGGTAGTTGCAGTTCTACCTTATATAATATCATAGTATACTATCTTACCAATACGACGCACTCAAAACATCAGCGAAACTTTGCGGAACTTCATAACAAAGCGTAAACAAAGTTATAGTATGAACGGATGTACTATTTGATCATCCAGAGCGGTTCTTGAAACATATTTTGATAAATAACTCTGAGATTTGCAGGTATTTGCAGTTCTAACTTGTATAATATCAAAGTATACTATCTTACCAATACGACGCAATCAAAACCTCAGCGATACTTTGCGGAACTTCATAAAGTGTGAACAAAGTTATACTATCCACGGATGTACTATTTGATCTTCCTGCCGGTTCTTGAAACATATTTTGATAAATAACTCTGAGATTTGCAGGTATTTGCAGTTCTAACTTATGTATTATCAAAGTATACTAACTTATTAATAAGAAGCAATCAAAACATCAGCGAAACTTTGCAGAACTTCATAACAAAGCGTAAACAAATTTATACTATGCACGTATGTACTTTTTGATCATCCTGAGCGGTTCTTGCTACATATTTAGTTAAATAACTCTGTGGTTTGCAGGTATTTGCAGTTCTACCGTATATAATATCATAGTATACTATCTCACCAATACGACGCACTCAAAACCTCAGCGAAACTTTGCGGAACTTCATAACAAAGTGTGAACAAAGTTATAGTATGCACGGATGTACTATTTGATCTTCCTGCCGGTTCTTGAAACATATTTTGATAAATAACTCTGAGATTTGCAGGTATTTGCAGTTCTAACTTATGTATTATCAAAGTATTCTAACTTATTAATACGAAGCAATCAAAACATCAGCGAAACTTTGCAGAACTTCATAACAAAGCGTAAACAAATTTATACTATACACGAATGTACTTTTTGATCATCCTGAGCGGTTCTTGCTACATATTTAGTTAAATAACTCTGTGGTTTGCAGGTATTTGCAGTTCTACCGTATATAATATCATAGTATACTATCTTACCAATACGACACACTCAAAACCTCAGCGAAACTTTGCGGAACTTCATAACAAAGCGTAAACAAAGTTATACAATGCACGGATGTACTATTTGATCTTCCTGCCGGTTCTTGAAACATATTTTGTTAAATAACTCTGTGCTTTGCAGGTAGTTGCAGTTCTATCGTATATAATATGAAATTATACTATCTTACCAATACGACGCAATCAAAACGTCAGCGATACTTTGCGGAACTTCATAACAAAGCGTAAACAAAGTTATACAATGCACGGATGTACTATTTGATCTTAGTGCCGGTTCTGGATACATATATTTGCCAAATCACTCTCAGGTTTGTAGGTAGTTGCAGTTCTACCTTATATAATATCATAGTATACTATCTTACCAATACGACGCACTCAAAACATCAGCGAAACTTTGCGGAACTTCATAACAAAGCGTAAACAAAGTTATAGTATGAACGGATGTACTATTTGATCATCCAGAGCGGTTCTTGAAACATATTTTGATAAATAACTCTGAGATTTGCAGGTATTTGCAGTTCTAACTTGTATAATATCAAAGTATACTATCTTACCAATACGACGCAATCAAAACCTCAGCGATACTTTGCGGAACTTCATAAAGTGTGAACAATGTTATACTATCCACGGATGTACTATTTGATCTTCCTGCCGGTTCTTGAAACATATTTTGATAAATAACTCTGAGATTTGCAGGTATTTGCAGTTCTAACTTATGTATTATCAAAGTATACTAACTTATTAATAAGAAGCAATCAAAACATCAGCGAAACTTTGCAGAACTTCATAACAAAGCGTAAACAAATTTATACTATGCACGTATGTACTTTTTGATCATCCTGAGCGGTTCTTGCTACATATTTAGTTAAATAACTCTGTGGTTTGCAGGTATTTGCAGTTCTACCGTATATAATATCATAGTATACTATCTCACCAATACGACGCACTCAAAACCTCAGCGAAACTTTGCGGAACTTCATAACAAAGTGTGAACAAAGTTATAGTATGCACGGATGTACTATTTGATCTTCCTGCCGGTTCTTGAAACATATTTTGATAAATAACTCTGAGATTTGCAGGTATTTGCAGTTCTAACTTATGTATTATCAAAGTATTCTAACTTATTAATACGAAGCAATCAAAACATCAGCGAAACTTTGCAGAACTTCATAACAAAGCGTAAACAAATTTATACTATGCACGAATGTACTTTTTGATCATCCTGAGCGGTTCTTGCTACATATTTAGTTAAATAACTCTGTGGTTTGCAGGTATTTGCAGTTCTACCGTATATAATATCATAGTATACTATCTCACCAATACGACGCACTCAAAACCTCAGCGAAACTTTGCGGAACGTCATAACAAAGTGTGAACAAAGTTATACTATGCACGGATGTACTATTTGATCTTCCTGCCGGTTCTTGAAACATATTTTGTTAAATAACTCTGTGCTTTGCAGGTAGTTGCAGTTCTATCGTATATAATATGAAATTATACTATCTTACCAATACGACGCAATCAAAACGTCAGCGATACTTTGCGGAACTTCATAACAAAGCGTATACAAAGTTATACAATGCACGGATGTACTATTTGATCTTAGTGCCGGTTCTGGATACATATATTTGCCAAATCACTCTCAGGTTTGTAGGTAGTTGCAGTTCTACCTTATATAATATCATAGTATACTATCTTACCAATACGACGCACTCAAAACATCAGCGAAACTTTGCGGAACTTCATAACAAAGCGTAAACAAAGTTATAGTATGAACGGATGTACTATTTGATCATCCAGAGCGGTTCTTGAAACATATTTTGATAAATAACTCTGAGATTTGCAGGTATTTGCAGTTCTAACTTGTATAATATCAAAGTATACTATCTTACCAATACGACGCAATCAAAACCTCAGCGATACTTTGCGGAACTTCATAAAGTGTGAACAAAGTTATACTATCCACGGATGTACTATTTGATCTTCCTGCCGGTTCTTGAAACATATTTTGATAAATAACTCTGAGATTTGCAGGTATTTGCAGTTCTAACTTATGTATTATCAAAGTATACTAACTTATTAATAAGAAGCAATCAAAACATCAGCGAAACTTTGCAGAACTTCATAACAAAGCGTAAACAAATTTATACTATGCACGTATGTACTTTTTGATCATCCTGAGCGGTTCTTGCTACATATTTAGTTAAATAACTCTGTGGTTTGCAGGTATTTGCAGTTCTACCGTATATAATATCATAGTATACTATCTCACCAATACGACGCACTCAAAACCTCAGCGAAACTTTGCGGAACTTCATAACAAAGTGTGAACAAAGTTATAGTATGCACGGATGTACTATTTGATCTTCCTGCCGGTTCTTGAAACATATTTTGATAAATAACTCTGAGATTTGCAGGTATTTGCAGTTCTAACTTATGTATTATCAAAGTATTCTAACTTATTAATACGAAGCAATCAAAACATCAGCGAAACTTTGCAGAACTTCATAACAAAGCGTAAACAAATTTATACTATGCACGAATGTACTTTTTGATCATCCTGAGCGGTTCTTGCTACATATTTAGTTAAATAACTCTGTGGTTTGCAGGTATTTGCAGTTCTACCGTATATAATATCATAGTATACTATCTTACCAATACGACACACTCAAAACCTCAGCGAAACTTTGCGGAACTTCATAACAAAGCGTAAACAAAGTTATACAATGCACGGATGTACTATTTGATCTTAGTGCCGGTTCTGGATACATATTTTGCCATATCATTCTCAGGTTTGTAGGTAGTTGCAGTTCTACCTTATATAATATGAAAGTATACTATCTTACCACTACGACGCAATGAAAACGTCAGCGATACTTTGCGGAACTTCATAACAAAGTGTGAACAAAGTTATACTATGCACGGATGAATTATTTGATCATCCTGAGCGGTTCTTGCTACATACTTAGTTAAATAACTCTGAGCTTTGCAGATATTTGCAGTTCTAATTTATATAATATCAATGTATACTATCTTATCAATACGACGCAATCAAAACTTCAGCGATACTTTGCGGAACTACATAACAAAGCGTAAACAAAGTTATACTATGCACGTATGTACTATTTGATCTTCCTGCCGGTTCTGGATACATATTTTGCCAAATCACTCTCAGGTTTGTAGGTAGTTGCAGTTCTACCTTATATAATATCAAAGTATACTAACATACCATTACGACGCAATCAAAACCTGAGCGATACTTTGCGGACCTTCATAAAGTGTGAACAAAGTTATACTATGCACGGATGTACTATTTGATCTTCCTGCCGGTTCTTGAAACATATTTTGATAAAAAACTCTGAGATTTGCAGGTAGTTGCAGTTCTACCGTATATAATATCAAAGTATACTATCTTACCAATACGACGCATCAAAAACCTCAGCGAAACTTTGCGGAACTTAATAACAAGGCCTAAACAAAGTTATACAATGCACGGATGTAGTATTTGATCATCGAGAGCGGTTCTTGCTACATATTTAGTTAAATAACTCTGAGCTGTGCAGGTATTTGCAGTTCTAACTTATATAATATCAATGTATACTATCTTATCAATACGACACTCTCAAAACCTCAGCGATACTTTGCGGAATTTCATAACAAAGCGAGAACAAAGTTATACTATGCACGGATGTACTATTTGATCATCCAGAGCTGTTCTTGCTACATATTTAGTTAAATAACTCTGAGCTTTGCAGATATTTGCAGTTCTACCGTATATAATATCAATGTATACTATCTTATCAATACGACGCAATCAAAACTTCAGCGATACTTTGCGGAAGTTCATAACAAAGCGTAAACAAAGTTATACTATGCACGTATGTACCATTTGATCTTAGTGCCGGTTCTGGATACATATTTTGCCAAATCATTCTCAGGTTTGTAGGTAGTTGCAGTACTACCATATATAATATCATAGTATACTATCTTACCAATACGACGCAATCAAAACATCAGCGACACTTTGCGGAATTTCATAACAAAGCGAGAACCAAATTATACTATGCACGGATGTACTATTTGATCATCCTGAGCTGTTCTTGCTACATATTTAGTTAAATAACTCTGAGGTTTGCAGGTGTTTGCAGTTCTAACTTATATATTATTAAAGTATACTATCTTACCAATACGACGCAATCAATACATCAGCGAAACTTTGCGGAACTACATAACAAAGCGTAAACAAAGTTATACTATGCACGTATGTACTATTTGATCTTCCTGCCGGTTCTGGATACATATTTTGCCAAATCACTCTCAGGTTTGTAGGTAGTTGCAGTTCTACCTTATATAATATCAAAGTATACTAACATACCATTACGACGCAATCAAAACCTGAGCGATACTTTGCGGACCTTCATAAAGTGTGAACAAAGTTATACTATGCACGGATGTACTATTTGATCTTCCTGCCGGTTCTTGAAACATATTTTGATAAAAAACTCTGAGATTTGCAGGTAGTTGCAGTTCTACCGTATATAATATCAAAGTATACTATCTTACCAATACGACGCATCAAAAACCTCAGCGAAACTTTGCGGAACTTAATAACAAGGCCTAAACAAAGTTATACAATGCACGGATGTAGTATTTGATCATCGAGAGCGGTTCTTGCTACATATTTAGTTAAATAACTCTGAGCTGTGCAGGTATTTGCAGTTCTAACTTATATAATATCAATGTATACTATCTTATCAATACGACACTCTCAAAACCTCAGCGATACTTTGCGGAATTTCATAACAAAGCGAGAACAAAGTTATACTATGCACGGATGTACTATTTGATCATCCAGAGCTGTTCTTGCTACATATTTAGTTAAATAACTCTGAGCTTTGCAGATATTTGCAGTTCTACCGTATATAATATCAATGTACACTATCTTATCAATACGACACTATCAAAACCTCAGCGAAACTTTGCGGAACTTCATAACAAAGCGTAAACAAAGTTATACAATGCACGGATGTACTATTTGATCTTAGTGCCGGTTCTGGATACATATTTTGCCATATCATTCTCAGGTTTGTAGGTAGTTGCAGTTCTACCTTATATAATATGAAAGTATACTATCTTACCACTACGACGCAATGAAAACGTCAGCGATACTTTGCGGAACTTTATAACAAAGTGTGAACAAAGTTATACTATGCACGGATGAATTATTTGATCATCCTGAGCGGTTCTTGCTACATACTTAGTTAAATAACTCTGAGCTTTGTAGATATTTGCAGTTCTAATTTATATAATATCAATGTATACTATCTTATCAATACGACGCAATCAAAACTTCAGCGATACTTTGCGGAAGTTCATAACAAAGCGTAAACAAAGTTATACTATGCACGTATGTACCATTTGATCTTAGTGCCGGTTCTGGATACATATTTTGCCAAATCATTCTCAGGTTTGTAGGTAGTTGCAGTACTACCATATATAATATCATAGTATACTATCTTACCAATACGACGCAATCAAAACATCAGCGACACTTTGCGGAATTTCATAACAAAGCGAGAACCAAATTATACTATGCACGGATGTACTATTTGATCATCCTGAGCTGTTCTTGCTACATATTTAGTTAAATAACTCTGAGGTTTGCAGGTGTTTGCAGTTCTACCGTATATAATATCATAGTATACTATCTTACCAATACGACACACTCAAAACCTCAGCGAAACTTTGCGGAAGTTCATAACAAAGCGTAAACAAAGTTATACTATGCACGGATGTACTATTTGATCTTAGTGCCGGTTCTGGATACATATTTTGCCATATCATTCTCAGGTTTGTAGGTAGTTGCAGTTCTACCTTATATAATATGAAAGTATACTATCTTACCACTACGACGCAATGAAAACGTCAGCGATACTTTGCGGAACTTCATAACAAAGTGTGAACAAAGTTATACTATGCACGGATGAATTATTTGATCATCCTGAGCGGTTCTTGCTACATACTTAGTTAAATAACTCTGAGCTTTGCAGATATTTGCAGTTCTAATTTATATAATATCAATGTATACTATCTTATCAATACGACGCAATCAAAACTTCAGCGATACTTTGCGGAAGTTCATAACAAAGCGTAAACAAAGTTATACTATGCACGTATGTAACATTTGATCTTAGTGCCGGTTCTGGATACATATTTTGCCAAATCATTCTCAGGTTTGTAGGTAGTTGCAGTACTACCATATATAATATGAAAGTATACTATCTTACCACTACGACGCAATGAAAACGTCAGCGATACTTTGCGGAACTTTATAACAAAGTGTGAACAAAGTTATACTATGCACGGATGAATTATTTGATCATCCTGAGCGGTTCTTGCTACATACTTAGTTAAATAACTCTGAGCTTTGCAGATATTTGCAGTTCTAATTTATATAATATCAATGTATACTATCTTATCAATACGACGCAATCAAAACTTCAGCGATACTTTGCGGAAGTTCATAACAAAGCGTAAACAAAGTTATACTATGCACGTATGTACCATTTGATCTTAGTGCCGGTTCTGGATACATATTTTGCCAAATCATTCTCAGGTTTGTAGGTAGTTGCAGTACTACCATATATAATATCATAGTATACTATCTTACCAATACGACGCAATCAAAACATCAGCGACACTTTGCGGAATTTCATAACAAAGCGAGAACCAAATTATACTATGCACGGATGTACTATTTGATCATCCTGAGCTGTTCTTGCTACATATTTAGTTAAATAACTCTGAGGTTTGCAGGTGTTTGCAGTTCTAACTTATATATTATTAAAGTATACTATCTTACCAATACGACGCAATCAATACATCAGCGAAACTTTGCGGAACTACATAACAAAGCGTAAACAAAGTTATACTATGCACGTATGTACTATTTGATGCTCCTGCCGGTTCGGGACACATATTTTGCCAAATCACTCTCAGGTTTGTAGGTAGTTGCAGTTCTACCTTATATAATATCAAAGTATACTAACATACCATTACGACGCAATCAAAACCTCAGCGATACTTTGCGGACCTTCATAAAGTGTGAACAAAGTTATACTATGCACGGATGTACTATTTGATCTTCCAGCCGGTTCTGGATACATATTTTGCCAAATCACTCTCAGGTTTGCAGGTAGTTGCAGTTCTATCTCATATAATATCAAAGTATACTATCTTACCATTACGACGCAATCAAAACCTCAGCGATACTTTGCGGACCTTCATAAAGTGTGAACAAAGTTATACTATGCACGGATGTACTATTTGATCTTCCTGCCGGTTCTTGAAACATATTTTGATAAAAAACTCTGAGATTTGCAGGTAGTTGCAGTTCTACCGTATATAATATCAAAGTATACTATCTTACCAATACGACGCATCAAAAACCTCAGCGAAACTTTGCGGAACTTAATAACAAGGCCTAAACAAAGTTATACAATGCACGGATGTAGTATTTGATCATCGAGAGCGGTTCTTGCTACATATTTAGTTAAATAACTCTGAGCTGTGCAGGTATTTGCAGTTCTAACTTATATAATATCAATGTATACTATCTTATCAATACGACACTCTCAAAACCTCAGCGATACTTTGCGGAATTTCATAACAAAGCGAGAACAAAGTTATACTATGCACGGACGTACTATTTGATCATCCTGCCGGTTCTTGAAACATATTTTGATAAATAACTCTGAGATTTGCAGGTATTTGCAGTTCTAACTTATGTATTATCAAAGTATACTAACTTATTAATACGAAGCAATCAAAACATCAGCGAAACTTTGCAGAACTTCATAACAAAGCGTAAACAAATTTATACTATGCACGTATGTACTTTTTGATCATCCTGAGCGGTTCATGCTACATATTTAGTTAAATAACTCTGTGGTTTGCAGGTATTTGCAGTTCTACCGTATATAATATCAATGTACACTATCTTATCAATACGACACTATCAAAACCTCAGCGAAACTTTGCGGAACTTCATAACAAAGCGTAAACAAAGTTATACAATGCACGGATGTACTATTTGATCTTAGTGCCGGTTCTGGATACATATTTTGCCATATCATTCTCAGGTTTGTAGGTAGTTGCAGTTCTACCTTATATAATATGAAAGTATACTATCTTACCACTACGACGCAATGAAAACGTCAGCGATACTTTGCGGAACTTTATAACAATGTGTGAACAAAGTTATACTATGCACGGATGAATTATTTGATCATCCTGAGCGGTTCTTGCTACATACTTAGTTAAATAACTCTGAGCTTTGTAGATATTTGCAGTTCTAATTTATATAATATCAATGTATACTATCTTATCAATACGACGCAATCAAAACATCAGCGACACTTTGCGGAATTTCATAACAAAGCGAGAACCAAATTATACTATGCACGGATGTACTATTTGATCATCCTGAGCTGTTCTTGCTACATATTTAGTTAAATAACTCTGAGGTTTGCAGGTGTTTGCAGTTCTACCGTATATAATATCATAGTATACTATCTTACCAATACGACACACTCAAAACCTCAGCGAAACTTTGCGGAAGTTCATAACAAAGCGTAAACAAAGTTATACTATGCACGGATGTACTATTTGATCTTAGTGCCGGTTCTGGATACATATTTTGCCATATCATTCTCAGGTTTGTAGGTAGTTGCAGTTCTACCTTATATAATATGAAAGTATACTATCTTACCACTACGACGCAATGAAAACGTCAGCGATACTTTGCGGAACTTCATAACAAAGTGTGAACAAAGTTATACTATGCACGGATGAATTATTTGATCATCCTGAGCGGTTCTTGCTACATACTTAGTTAAATAACTCTGAGCTTTGCAGATATTTGCAGTTCTAATTTATATAATATCAATGTATACTATCTTATCAATACGACGCAATCAAAACTTCAGCGATACTTTGCGGAAGTTCATAACAAAGCGTAAACAAAGTTATACTATGCACGTATGTAACATTTGATCTTAGTGCCGGTTCTGGATACATATTTTGCCAAATCATTCTCAGGTTTGTAGGTAGTTGCAGTACTACCATATATAATATGAAAGTATACTATCTTACCACTACGACGCAATGAAAACGTCAGCGATACTTTGCGGAACTTTATAACAAAGTGTGAACAAAGTTATACTATGCACGGATGAATTATTTGATCATCCTGAGCGGTTCTTGCTACATACTTAGTTAAATAACTCTGAGCTTTGCAGATATTTGCAGTTCTAATTTATATAATATCAATGTATACTATCTTATCAATACGACGCAATCAAAACTTCAGCGATACTTTGCGGAAGTTCATAACAAAGCGTAAACAAAGTTATACTATGCACGTATGTACCATTTGATCTTAGTGCCGGTTCTGGATACATATTTTGCCAAATCATTCTCAGGTTTGTAGGTAGTTGCAGTACTACCATATATAATATCATAGTATACTATCTTACCAATACGACGCAATCAAAACATCAGCGACACTTTGCGGAATTTCATAACAAAGCGAGAACCAAATTATACTATGCACGGATGTACTATTTGATCATCCTGAGCTGTTCTTGCTACATATTTAGTTAAATAACTCTGAGGTTTGCAGGTGTTTGCAGTTCTAACTTATATATTATTAAAGTATACTATCTTACCAATACGACGCAATCAATACATCAGCGAAACTTTGCGGAACTACATAACAAAGCGTAAACAAAGTTATACTATGCACGTATGTACTATTTGATCTTCCTGCCGGTTCTGGATACATATTTTGCCAAATCACTCTCAGGTTTGTAGGTAGTTGCAGTTCTACCTTATATAATATCAAAGTATACTAACATACCATTACGACGCAATCAAAACCTCAGCGATACTTTGCGGACCTTCATAAAGTGTGAACAAAGTTATACTATGCACGGATGTACTATTTGATCTTCCTGCCGGTTCTGGATACATATTTTGCCAAATCACTCTCAGGTTTGTAGGTAGTTGCAGTTCTACCTTATATAATATCAAAGTATACTAACATACCATTACGACGCAATCAAAACCTCAGCGATACTTTGCGGACCTTCATAAAGTGTGAACAAAGTTATACTATGCACGGATGTACTATTTGATCTTCCTGCCGGTTCTTGAAACATATTTTGATAAAAAACTCTGAGATTTGCAGGTAGTTGCAGTTCTACCGTATATAATATCAAAGTATACTATCTTACCAATACGACGCATCAAAAACCTCAGCGAAACTTTGCGGAACTTAATAACAAGGCCTAAACAAAGTTATACAATGCACGGATGTAGTATTTGATCATCGAGAGCGGTTCTTGCTACATATTTAGTTAAATAACTCTGAGCTGTGCAGGTATTTGCAGTTCTAACTTATATAATATCAACGTATACTATCTTATCAATACGACACTCTCAAAACCTCAGCGATACTTTGCGGAATTTCATAACAAAGCGAGAACAAAGTTATACTATGCACGGATGTACTATTTGATCATCCAGAGCTGTTCTTGCTACATATTTAGTTAAATAACTCTGAGGTTTGCAGATATTTGCAGTTCTACCGTATATAATATCAATGTACACTATCTTATCAATACGACACTATCAAAACCTCAGCGAAACTTTGCGGAACTTCATAACAAAGCGTAAACAAAGTTATACAATGCACGGATGTACTATTTGATCTTAGTGCCGGTTCTGGATACATATTTTGCCATATCATTCTCAGGTTTGTAGGTAGTTGCAATTCTACCTTATATAATATGAAAGTATACTATCTTACCACTACGACGCAATGAAAACGTCAGCGATACCTTGCGGAACTTCATAACAAAGTGTGAACAAAGTTATACTATGCACGGATGAATTATTTGATCATCCTGAGCGGTTCTTGCTACATACTTAGTTAAATAACTCTGAGCTTTGCAGATATTTGCAGTTCTAATTTATATAATATCAATGTATACTATCTTATCAATACGACGCAATCAAAACTTCAGCGATACTTTGCGGAAGTTCATAACAAAGCGTAAACAAAGTTATACTATGCACGTATGTACCATTTGATCTTAGTGCCGGTTCTGGATACATATTTTGCCAAATCATTCTCAGGTTTGTAGGTAGTTGCAGTACTACCATATATAATATCATAGTATACTATCTTACCAATACGACGCAATCAATACATCAGCGAAACTTTGCGGAACTACATAACAAAGCGTAAACAAAGTTATACTATGCACGTATGTACTATTTGATCTTCCTGCCGGTTCTGGATACATATTTTGCCAAATCACTCTCAGGTTTGTAGGTAGTTGCAGTTCTACCTTATATAATATCAAAGTATACTAACATACCATTACGACGCAATCAAAACCTCAGCGATACTTTGCGGACCTTCATAAAGTGTGAACAAAGTTATACTATGCACGGATGTACTATTTGATCTTCCTGCCGGTTCTGGATACATATTTTGCCAAATCACTCTCAGGTTTGTAGGTAGTTGCAGTTCTACCTTATATAATATCAAAGTATACTAACTTACCATTACGACGCAATCAAAACCTCAGCGATACTTTGCGGACCTTCATAAAGTGTGAACAAAGTTATACTATGCACGGATGTACTATTTGATCTTCCTGCCGGTTCTTGAAACATATTTTGATAAAAAACTCTGAGATTTGCAGGTAGTTGCAGTTCTACCGTATATAATATCAAAGTATACTATCTTACCAATACGACGCATCAAAAACCTCAGCGAAACTTTGCGGAACTTAATAACAAGGCCTAAACAAAGTTATACAATGCACGGATGTAGTATTTGATCATCGAGAGCGGTTCTTGCTACATATTTAGTTAAATAACTCTGAGCTGTGCAGGTATTTGCAGTTCTAACTTATATAATATCAATGTATACTATCTTATCAATACGACACTCTCAAAACCTCAGCGATACTTTGCGGAATTTCATAACAAAGCGAGAACAAAGTTATACTATGCACGGACGTACTATTTGATCATCCTGCCGGTTCTTGAAACATATTTTGATAAATAACTCTGAGATTTGCAGGTATTTGCAGTTCTAACTTATGTATTATCAAAGTATACTAACTTATTAATACGAAGCAATCAAAACATCAGCGAAACTTTGCAGAACTTCATAACAAAGCGTAAACAAATTTATACTATGCACGTATGTACTTTTTGATCATCCTGAGCGGTTCATGCTACATATTTAGTTAAATAACTCTGTGGTTTGCAGGTATTTGCAGTTCTACCGTATATAATATCATAGTATACTATCTTACCAATACGACGCACTCAAAACATCAGCGAAACTTTGCGGAACTTCATAACAAAGCGTAAACAAAGTTATAGTATGCACGGATGTACTATTTGATCTTAGTGCCGGTTCTGGATACATATTTTGCCATATCATTCTCAGGTTTGTAGGTAGTTGCAGTTCTACCTTATATAATATGAAAGTATACTATCTTATCACTACGACGCAATGAAAACGTCAGCGATACTTTGCGGAACTTCATAACAAAGTGTGAACAAAGTTATACTATGCACGGATGAATTATTTGATCATCCTGAGCGGTTCTTGCTACATACTTAGTTAAATAACACTGAGCTTTGCAGATATTTGCAGTTCTAATTTATATAATATCAATGTATACTATCTTATCAATACGACGCAATCAATACATCAGCGAAACTTTGCGGAACTACATAACAAAGCGTAAACAAAGATATACTATGCACGTATGTACTATTTGATCTTCCTGCCGGTTCTGGATACATATTTTGCCAAATCACTCTCAGGTTTGTAGGTAGTTGCAGTTCTACCTTATGTAATATCATAGTATACTATCTTACCAATACGACGCACTCAAAACATCAGCGAAACTTTGCGGAACTTCATAACAAAGCGTAAACAAAGTTATAGTATGAACGGATGTACTATTAGGATCATCCAGAGCGGTTCTTGAAACATATTTTGTTAAATAACTCTGTGCTTTGCAGGTAGTTGCAGTTCTATCGTATATAATATCAAATTATACTATCTTACCAATACGACGCACTCAAAACATCAGCGAAACTTTGCGGAACTTCATAACAAAGCGTAAACAAAGTTATAGTATGCACGGATGTACTATTTGATCTTAGTGCCGGTTCTGGATACATATTTTGCCATATCATTCTCAGGTTTGTAGGTAGTTGCAGTTCTACCTTATATAATATGAAAGTATACTATCTTATCACTACGACGCAATGAAAACGTCAGCGATACTTTGCGGAACTTCATAACAAAGTGTGAACAAAGTTATACTATGCACGGATGAATTATTTGATCATCCTGAGCGGTTCTTGCTACATACTTAGTTAAATAACACTGAGCTTTGCAGATATTTGCAGTTCTAATTTATATAATATCAATGTATACTATCTTATCAATACGACGCAATCAATACATCAGCGAAACTTTGCAGAACTTCATAACAAAGCGTAAACAAATTTATACTATGCACGTATGTACTTTTTGATCATCCTGAGCGGTTCTTGTTACATATTTAGTTAAATAACTCTGTGGTTTGCAGGTATTTGCAGTTCTACCGTATATAATATCCTAGTATACTATCTTACCAATACGACGCACTCAAAACATCAGCGAAACTTTGCGGAACTTCATAACAAAGCGTAAACAAAGTTATAGTATGCACGGATGTACTATTTGATCATCCAGAGCGGTTCTTGAAACATATTTTGATAAATAACTCTCAGATTTGCAGGTAGTTGCAGTTCTACCTTAAATAGTATCATAGTATACTATCTTACCAATACGACGCAATGAAAACGTCAGCGATACTTTGCGGAATTTCATAACAAAGCGTAAACAAATTTATACTATGCACGGATGTACTATTTGATCATCCAGAGCGGTTCTTGCTACATATTTAGTTAAATAACTCTGAGCATTGCAGGTATTTGCAGTTCTAATTTATATAATATCAATGTATACTATCTTATCAATACGACGCAATCAAAACTTCAGCGATACTTTGCGGAAGTTCATAACAAAGCGTAAACAAAGTTATACTATGCACGTATGTACCATTTGATCTTAGTGCCGGTTCTGGATACATATTTTGCCAAATCATTCTCAGGTTTGTAGGTAGTTGCAGTACTACCATATATAATATCATAGTATACTATCTTACCAATACAACGCAATCAAAACATCAGCGACACTTTGCGGAATTTCATAACAAAGCGAGAACAAAATTATACTATGCACGGATGTACTATTTGATCATCCTGAGCTGTTCTTGCTACATATTTAGTTAAATAACTCTGAGGTTTGCAGGTGTTTGCAGTTCTAACTTATATATTATTAAAGTCTACTATCTTACCAATACGACGCAATCAAAACGTCAGCGAAACTTTGCGGAACTACATAACAAAGCGTAAACAAAGTTATACTATGCACGTATGTACTATTTGATCTTCCTGCCGGTTCTGGATACATATTTTGCCAAATCACTCTCAGGTTTGTAGGTAGTTGCAGTTCTACCTTATATAATATCATAGTATACTATCTTACCAATACGACGCACTCAAAACATCAGCGAAACTTTGCAGAACTTCATAACAAAGCGTAAACAAAGTTATAGTATGAACGGATGTACTATTTGATCATCCAGAGCGGTTCTTGAAACATATTTTGTTAAATAACTCTGTGCTTTGCAGGTAGTTGCAGTTCTATCGTATATAATATCAAATTATACTATCTTACCAATACGACGCAATCAAAACGTCAGCGATACTTTGCGGAACTTCATAACAAAGCGTAAACAAAGTTATACAATGCACGGATGTACTATTTGATCTTAGTGCCGGTTCTGGATACATATTTTGCCATATCATTCTCAGGTTTGTAGGTAGTTGCAGTTCTACCTTATATAATATCAAAGTATACTATCTTACCAATACGACGCAATCAAAACCTCAGCGATACTTTGCGGAACTTCATAAAGTGTGAACAAATTTATACTATGCACGGATGTACTATTTGATCTTCCTGCCGGTTCTTGAAACATATTTTGATAAATAACTCTGAGATTTGCAGGTATTTGCAGTTCTAAGTTATGTATTATCAAAGTATACTATCTTATTAATACGAAGCAATCAAAACATCAGCGAAACTTTGCAGAACTTCATAACAAAGCGTAAACAAATTTATACTATGCACGTATGTACTTTTTGATCATCCTGAGCGGTTCTTGTTACATATTTAGTTAAATAACTCTGTGGTTTGCAGGTATTTGCAGTTCTACCGTATATAATATCCTAGTATACTATCTTACCAATACGACGCACTCAAAACATCAGCGAAACTTTGCGTAACTTCATAACAAAGCGTAAACAAAGTTATAGTATGCACGGATGTACTATTTGATCATCCAGAGCGGTTCTTGAAACATATTTTGATAAATAACTCTCAGATTTGCAGGTAGTTGCAGTTCTACCTTAAATAATATCATAGTATACTATCTTACCAATACGACGCAATGAAAACGTCAGCGATACTTTGCGGAATTTCATAACAAAGCGTAAACAAATTTATACTATGCACGGATGTACTATTTGATCATCCAGTGCGGTTCTTGCTACATATTTAGTTAAATAACTCTGAGCATTGCAGGTATTTGCAGTTCTAATTTATATAATATCAATGTATACTATCTTATCAATACGACGCAATCAAAACTTCAGCGATACTTTGCGGAAGTTCATAACAAAGCGTAAACAAAGTTATACTATGCACGGATGTACTATTTGATCATCCTGAGCTGTTCTTGCTACATATTTAGTTAAATAACTCTGAGGTTTGCAGGTGTTTGCAGTTCTAACTTATATATTATTAAAGTATACTATCTTACCAATACGACGCAATCAATACATCAGCGAAACTTTGCGGAACTACATAACAAAGCGTAAACAAAGTTATACTATGCACGTATGTACTATTTGATCTTCCTGCCGGTTCTGGATACATATTTTGCCAAATCACTCTCAGGTTTGTAGGTAGTTGCAGTTCTACCTTATATAATATCATAGTATACTATCTTACCAATACGACGCACTCAAAACATCAGCGAAACTTTGCGGAACTTCATAACAAAGTGTGAACAAAGTTATACTATGCACGGATGTACTATTTGATCTTCCTGCCGGTTCTTGAAACATATTTTGATAAATAACTCTGAGATTTGCAGGTATTTGCAGTTCTAACTTATGTATTATCAAAGTATACTAACTTATTAATACGAAGCAATCAAAACATCAGCGAAACTTTGCAGAACTTCATAACAAAGCGTAAACAAATTTATACTATGCACGAATGTACTTTTTGATCATCCTGAGCGGTTATTGATACATATTTAGTTAAATAACTCTGTGGTTTGCAGGTATTTGCAGTTCTACCGTATATAATATCATAGTATACTATCTTACCAATACGACACACTCAAAACCTCAGCGAAACTTTGCGGAACTTCATAACAAAGCGTAAACAAAGTTATACAATGCACGGATGTACTATTTGATCTTAGTGCCGGTTCTGGATACATATTTTGCCATATCATTCTCAGGTTTGTAGGTAGTTGCAGTTCTACCTTAAATAATATCATAGTATACTATCTTACCAATACGACGCAATGAAAACGTCAGCGATACTTTGCGGAATTTCATAACAAAGCGTAAACAAATTTATACTATGCACGGATGTACTATTTGATCATCCAGAGCGGTTCTTGCTACATATTTAGTTAAATAACTCTGAGCATTGCAGGTATTTGCAGTTCTAATTTATATAATATCAATGTATACTATCTTATCAATACGACGCAATCAAAACTTCAGCGATACTTTGCGGAAGTTCATAACAAAGCGTAAACAAAGTTATACTATGCACGTATGTACCATTTGATCTTAGTGCCGGTTCTGGATACATATTTTGCCAAATCATTCTCAGGTGTGTAGGTAGTTGCAGTACTACCATATATAATATCATAGTATACTATCTTACCAATACAACGCAATCAAAACATCAGCGACACTTTGCGGAATTTCATAACAAAGCGAGAACCAAATTATACTATGCACGGATGTACTATTTGATCATCCTGAGCTGTTCTTGCTACATATTTAGTTAAATAACTCTGAGGTTTGCAGGTAGTTGCAGTTCTAACTTATATATTATTAAAGTATACTATCTTACCAATACGACGCAATCAATACATCAGCGAAACTTTGCGGAACTACATAACAAAGCGTAAACAAAGTTATACTATGCACGTATGTACTATTTGATCATCCTGCCGGTTCTGGATACATATTTTGCCAAATCACTCTCAGGTTTGTAGGTAGTTGCAGTTCTACCTTATATAATATCATAGTATACTATCTTACCAATACGACGCACTCAAAACATCAGCGAAACTTTGCGGAACTTCATAACAAAGCGTAAACAAAGTTATAGTATGAACGGATGTACTATTTGATCATCCAGAGCGGTTCTTGAAACATATTTTGATAAATAACTCTGAGATTTGCAGGTATTTGCAGTTCTAACTTGTATAATATCAAAGTATACTATCTTACCAATACGACGCAATCAAAACCTCAGCGATACTTTGCGGAACTTCATAAAGTGTGAACAAAGTTATACTATCCACGGATGTACTATTTGATCTTCCTGCCGGTTCTTGAAACATATTTTGATAAATAACTCTGTGATTTGCAGGTATTTGCAGTTCTAACTTATGTATTATCAAAGTATACTAACTTATTAATACGAAGCAATCAAAACATCAGCGAAACTTTGCAGAACTTCATAACAAAGCGTAAACAAATTTATACCATGCACGTATGTACTTTTTGATCATCCTGAGCGGTTCTTGCTACATATTTAGTTAAATAACTCTGTGGTTTGCAGGTATTTGCAGTTCTACCGTATATAATATCATAGTATACTATCTTACCAATACGAGGCACTCAAAACATCAGCGAAACTTTGCGGAAATTCATAACAAAGCGTAAACAAAGTTATAGTATGCACGGATGTACTATTTGATCATCCAGAGCGGTTCTTGAAACATATTTTGATAAATAACTCTGAGATTTGCAGGTAGTTGCTGTTCTACCTTAAATAATATCATAGTATACTATCTTACCAATACGACGCAATGAAAACGTCAGCGATACTTTGCGGAACTTCATAACAAAGCGTAAACAAATTTATACTATGCACGGATGTACTATTTGATCTTCCTGCCGGTTCTTGAAACATATTTTGATAAATAACTCTGAGATTTGCAGGTATTTGCAGTTCTAACTTATGTATTATCAAAGTATACTAACTTATTAATACGAAGCAATCAAAACATCAGCGAAACTTTGCAGAACTTCATAACAAAGCGTAAACAAATTTATACTATGCACGAATGTACTTTTTGATCATCCTGAGCGGTTATTGCTACATATTTAGTTAAATAACTCTGTGGTTTGCAGGTATTTGCAGTTCTACCGTATATAATATCATAGTATACTATCTTACCAATACGACACACTCAAAACCTCAGCGAAACTTTGCGGAACTTCATAACAAAGCGTAAACAAAGTTATACAATGCACGGATGTACTATTTGATCTTAGTGCCGGTTCTGGATACATATTTTGCCATATCATTCTCAGGTTTGTAGGTAGTTGCAGTTCTACCTTATATAATATCAAAGTATACTATCTTACCAATACGACGCAATCAAAACCTCAGCGATACTTTGCGGAACTTCATAACAAAGTGTGAACAAAGTTATACTATGCACGGATGAATTATTTGATCATCCTGAGCGGTTCTTGCTACATATTTTGATAAATAACTCTCAGATTTGCAGGTAGTTGCAGTTCTACCTTAAATAATATCATAGTATACTATCTTACCAATACGACGCAATGAAAACGTCAGCGATACTTTGCGGAACTTCATAACAAAGTGTGAACAAAGTTATACTATGCACGGATGAATTATTTGATCATCCTGAGCGGTTCTTGCTACATACTTAGTTAAATAACTCTGAGCTTTACAGATATTTGCAGTTCTAATTTATATAATATCAATGTATACTATCTTATCAATACGACGCAATCAAAACTTCAGCGATACTTTGCGGAAGTTCATAACAAAGCGTAAACAAAGTTATACTATGCACGTATGTACCATTTGATCTTAGTGCCGGTTCTGGATACATATTTTGCCAAATCATTCTCAGGTTTGTAGGTAGTTGCAGTACTACCATATATAATATCATAGTATACTATCTTACCAATACGACGCAATCAAAACATCAGCGACACTTTGCGGAATTTCATAACAAAGCGAGAACCAAATTATACTATGCACGGATGTACTATTTGATCATCCTGAGCTGTTCTTGCTATATATTTAGTTAAATAACTCTGAGGTTTGCAGGTGTTTGCAGTTCTAACTTATATATTATTAAAGTATACTATCTTACCAATACGACGCAATAAAATCATCAGCGAAACTTTGCGGAACTACATAACAAAGCGTAAACAAAGTTATACTATGCACGTATGTACTATTTGATGCTCCTGCCGGTTCGGAACACATATTTTGCCAAATCACTCTCAGGTTTGTAGGTAGTTGCAGTTCTACCTTATATAATATCAAAGTATACTAACTTACCATTACGACGCAATCAAAACCTCAGCGATACTTTGCGGAACATCATAACAAAGTGTGAACAAAGTTATACTATGCACGGATGTACTATTTCATCTTCCAGCCGGTTCTTGAAACATATTTTGATAAATAACTCTGAGGTTTGCAGGTAGATGCAGTCCTATCTTATATAATATCAAAGTATACTATCTTACCAATACGACGCATCAAAACCTCAGCGAAACTTTGCGGAACTTAATAACAAGGCCTAAACAAAGTTATACAATGCACGGATGTAGTATTTGATCATCCAGAGCGGTTCTTGCTACATATTTAGTTAAATAACTCTGAGCTGTGCAGGTATTTGCAGTTCTAACTTATATAATATCAATGTATACTATCTTATCAATACGACACTCTCAAAACCTCAGCGATACTTTGCGGAATTTCATAACAAAGCGAGAACAAAGTTATACTATGCACGGATGTACTATTTGATCATCCAGAGCTGTTCTTGCTACATATTTAGTTAAATAACTCTGAGCTTTGCAGATATTTGCAGTTCTACCGTATATAATATCAATGTACACTATCTTATCAATACGACACTATCAAAACCTCAGCGAAACTTTGCGGAACTTCATAACAAAGCGTAAACAAAGTTATACAATGCACGGATGTACTATTTGATCTTAGTGCCGGTTCTGGATACATATTTTGCCAAATCACTCTCAGGTTTGTAGGTAGTTGCAGTTCTACCTTATATAATATGAAAGTATACTATCTTACCAATACGACGCAATCAAAATCTCAGCGATACTTTGCGGAACTTCATAAAGTGTGAACAAAGTTATACTATGCACGGATGTACTATTTGATCATCCTGCCGGTTCTTGAAACATATTTTGATAAATAACTCTGAGATTTGCAGGTATTTGCAGTTCTAACTTATGTATTATCAAAGTATACTAACTTATTAATACGAAGCAATCAAAACATCAGCGAAACTTTGCAGAACTTCATAACAAAGCGTAAACAAATTTATACTATGCACGTATGTACTTTTTGATCATCCTGAGCGGTTCTTGCTACATATTTAGTTAAATAACTCTGTGGTTTGCAGGTTTTTGCAGTTCTACCGTATATAATATCATAGTATACTATCTTACCAATACGACGCACTCAAAACATCAGCGAAACTTTGCGGAACTTCATAACAAAGCGTAAACAAAGTTATAGTATGAACGGATGTACTATTTGATCATCCAGAGCGGTTCTTGAAACATATTTTGTTAAATAACTCTGTGCTTTGCAGGTAGTTGCAGTTCTATCGTATATAATATCAAATTATACTATCTTACCAAAACGACGCAATCAAAACGTCAGCGATACTTTGCGGAACTTCATAACAAAGCGTAAACAAAGTTATACAATGCACGGATGTACTATTTGATCTTAGTGCCGGTTCTGGATACATATTTTGCCATATCATTCTCAGGTTTGTAGGTAGTTGCAGTTCTACCTTATATAATATCAAAGTATACTATCTTACCAATACGACGCAATCAAAACCTCAGCGATACTTTGCGGAACTTCATAACAAAGTGTGAACAAAGTTATACTATGCACGGATGAATTATTTGATCATCCTGAGCGGTTCTTGCTACATATTTTGATAAATAACTCTCAGATTTGCAGGTAGTTGCAGTTCTACCTTAAATAATATCATAGTATACTATCTTACCAATACGACGCAATGAAAACGTCAGCGATACTTTGCGGAACTTCATAACAAAGTGTGAACAAAGTTATACTATGCACGGATGAATTATTTGATCATCCTGAGCGGTTCTTGCTACATACTTAGTTAAATAACTCTGAGCTTTACAGATATTTGCAGTTCTAATTTATATAATATCAATGTATACTATCTTATCAATACGACGCAATCAAAACTTCAGCGATACTTTGCGGAAGTTCATAACAAAGCGTAAACAAAGTTATACTATGCACGTATGTACCATTTGATCTTAGTGCCGGTTCTGGATACATATTTTGCCAAATCATTCTCAGGTTTGTAGGTAGTTGCAGTACTACCATATATAATATCATAGTATACTATCTTACCAATACGACGCAATCAAAACATCAGCGACACTTTGCGGAATTTCATAACAAAGCGAGAACCAAATTATACTATGCACGCATGTACTATTTGATCATCCTGAGCTGTTCTTGCTATATATTTAGTTAAATAACTCTGAGGTTTGCAGGTGTTTGCAGTTCTAACTTATATATTATTAAAGTATACTATCTTACCAATACGACGCAATCAATACATCAGCGAAACTTTGCGGAACTACATAACAAAGCGTAAACAAAGTTATACTATGCACGTATGTACTATTTGATGCTCCTGCCGGTTCGGGACACATATTTTGCCAAATCACTCTCAGGTTTGTAGGTAGTTGCAGTTCTACCTTATATAATATCAAAGTATACTAACTTACCATTACGACGCAATCAAAACCTCAGCGATACTTTGCGGAACATCATAAAGTGTGAACAAAGTTATACTATGCACGGATGTACTATTTGATCTTCCTGCCGGTTCTTGAAACATATTTTGATAAAAAACTCTGAGATTTGCAGGTAGTTGCAGTTCTACCGTATATAATATCAAAGTATACTATCTTACCAATACGACGCATCAAAACCTCAGCGAAACTTTGCGGAACTTAATAACAAGGCCTAAACAAAGTTATACAATGCACGGATGTAGTATTTGATCATCCAGAGCGGTTCTTGCTACATATTTAGTTAAATAACTCTGAGCTGTGCAGGTATTTGCAGTTCTAACTTATATAATATCAATGTATACTATCTTATCAATACGACGCAATCAAAACTTCAGCGATACTTTGCGGAAGTTCATAACAAAGCGAAAACAAAGTTATACTATGCACGTATGTACCATTTGATCTTAGTGCCGGTTCTGGATACATATTTTGCCAAATCATTCTCAGGTTTGTAGGTAGTTGCAGTACTACCATATATAATATCATAGTATACTATCTTACCAATACGACGCAATCAAAACATCAGCGACACTTTGCGGAATTTCATAACAAAGCGAGAACCAAATTATACTATGCACGGATGTACTATTTGATCATCCTGAGCTGTTCTTGCTATATATTTAGTTAAATAACTCTGAGGTTTGCAGGTGTTTGCAGTTCTAACTTATATATTATTAAAGTATACTATCTTACCAATACGACGCAATCAAAACATCAGCGAAACTTTGCGGAACTTAATAACAAAGCGTAAACAAAGTTATACTATGCACGTATGTACTATTTGATCTTCCTGCCGGTTCTGGATACATATTTTGCCAAATCACTCTCAGGTTTGTAGGTAGTTGCAGTTCTACCTTATATAATATCAAAGTATACTAACTTACCATTACGACGCAATCAAAACCTCAGCGATACTTTGCGGAACATCATAAAGTGTGAACAAAGTTATACTATGCACGGATGTTCTATTTGATCTTCCTGCCGGTTCTTGAAACATATTTTGATAAAAAACTCTGAGATTTGCAGGTAGTTGCAGTTCTACCGTATATAATATCAAAGTATACTATCTTACCAATACGACGCATCAAAACCTCAGCGAAACTTTGCGGAACTTAATAACAAGGCCTAAACAAAGTTATACAATGCACGGATGTAGTATTTGATCATCCAGAGCGGTTCTTGCTACATATTTAGTTAAATAACTCTGAGCTGTGCAGGTATTTGCAGTTCTAACTTATATAATATCAATGTATACTATCTTATCAATACGACACTCTCAAAACCTCAGCGATACTTTGCGGAATTTCATAACAAAGCGAGAACAAAGTTATACTATGCACGGATGTACTATTTGATCATCCAGAGCTGTTCTTGCTACATATTTAGTTAAATAACTCTGAGCTTTGCAGATATTTGCAGTTCTACCGTATATAATATCAATGTACACTATCTTATCAATACGACACTATCAAAACCTCAGCGAAACTTTGCGGAACTTCATAACAAAGCGTAAACAAAGTTATACAATGCACGGATGTACTATTTGATCATCCTGCCGGTTCTTGAAACATATTTTGATAAATAACTCTGAGATTTGCAGGTATTTGCAGTTCTAACTTATGTATTATCAAAGTATACCAACTTATTAATACGAAGCAATCAAAACATCAGCGAAACTTTGCAGAACTTCATAACAAAGCGTAAACAAATTTATACTATGCACGTATGTACTTTTTGATCATCCTGAGCGGTTCTTGCTACATATTTAGTTAAATAACTCTGTGGTTTGCAGGTTTTTGCAGTTCTACCGTATATAATATCATAGTATACTATCTTACCAATACGACGCACTCAAAACATCAGCGAAACTTTGCGGAACTTCATAACAAAGCGTAAACAAAGTTATAGTATGAACGGATGTACTATTTGATCATCCAGAGCGGTTCTTGAAACATATTTTGTTAAATAACCCTGTGCTTTGCAGGTAGTTGCAGTTCTATCGTATATAATATCAAATTATACTATCTTACCAATACGACGCAATCAAAACGTCAGCGATACTTTGCGGAACTTCATAACAAAGCGTAAACAAAGTTATACAATGCACGGATGTACTATTTGATCTTAGTGCCGGTTCTGGATTCATATTTTGCCATATCATTCTCAGGTTTGTAGGTAGTTGCAGTTCTACCTTATATAATATCAAAGTATACTATCTTACCAATACGACGCAATCAAAACCTCAGCGATACTTTGCGGAACTTCATAAAGTGTGAACAAAGTTATACTATGCACGGATGTACTATTTGATCTTCCTGCCGGTTCTTGAAACATATTTTGATAAATAACTCTGAGATTTGCAGGTATTTGCAGTTCTAAGTTATGTATTATCAAAGTATACTATCTTATTAATACGAAGCAATCAAAACATCAGCGAAACTTTGCAGAACTTCATAACAAAGCGTAAACAAATTTATACTATGCATGTATGTACTTTTTGATCATCCTGAGCGGTTCTTGTTACATATTTAGTTAAATAACTCTGTGGTTTGCAGGTATTTGCAGTTCTACCGTATATAATATCATAGTATACTATCTTACCAATACGACACACTCAAAACCTCAGCGAAACTTTGCGGAACTTCATAACAAAGCGTAAACAAAGTTATACAATGCACGGATGTACTATTTGATCATCCAGATCGGTTCTTGAAACATATTTTGATAAATAACTCTGAGATTTGCAGGTATTTGCAGTTCTAACTTGTATAATATCAAAGTATACTATCTTACCAATACGACGCAATCAAAACCTCAGCGATACTTTGCGGAACTTCATAAAGTGTGAACAAAGTTATACTATCCACGGATGTACTATTTGATCTTCCTGCCGGTTCTTGAAACATATTTTGATAAATAACTCTGAGATTTGCAGGTATTTGCAGTTCTAACTTATGTATTATCAAAGTATACTAACTTATTAATACGAAGCAATCAAAACATCAGCGAAACTTTGCAGAACTTCATAACAAAGCGTAAACAAATTTATACTATGCACGTATGTACTTTTTGATCATCCTGAGCGGTTCTTGCTACATATTTAGTTAAATAACTCTGTGGTTTGCAGGTATTTGCAGTTCTACCGTATATAATATCATAGTATACTATCTCACCAATACGACGCACTCAAAACCTCAGCGAAACTTTGCGGAACGTCATAACAAAGTGTGAACAAAGTTATACTATGCACGGATGTACTATTTGATCTTCCTGCCGGTTCTTGAAACATATTTTGATAAATAACTCTGAGATTTGCAGGTATTTGCAGTTCTAACTTATGTATTATCAAAGTATACTAACTTATTAATACGAAGCAATCAAAACATCAGCGAAACTTTGCAGAACTTCATAACAAAGTGTAAACAAATTTATACTATGCACGAATGTACTTTTTGATCATCCTGAGCGGTTCTTGCTACATATTTAGTTAAATAACTCTGTGGTTTGCAGGTATTTGCAGTTCTACCGTATATAATATCATAGTATACTATCTTACCAATACGACGCAATGAAAACGTCAGCGATACTTTGCGGAACTTCATAACAAAGTGTGAACAAAGTTATACTATGCACGGATGAATTATTTGATCATCCTGAGCGGTTCTTGCTACGTACTTAGTTAAATAACTCTGAGCTTTGCAGATATTTGCAGTTCTAATTTATATAATATCAATGTATACTATCTTATCAATACGACGCAATCAAAACTTCAGCGATACTTTGCGGAAGTTCATAACAAAGCGTAAACAAAGTTATACTATGCACGTATGTACCATTTGATCTTAGTGCCGGTTCTGGATACATATTTTGCCAAATCATTCTCAGGTTTGTAGGTAGTTGCAGTACTACCATATATAATATCATAGTATACTATCTTACCAATACGACGCAATCAAAACATCAGCGACACTTTGCGGAATTTCATAACAAAGCGAGAACCAAATTATACTATGCACGGATGTACTATTTGATCATCCTGAGCTGTTCTTGCTACATATTTAGTTAAATAACTCTGAGGTTTGCAGGTGTTTGCAGTTCTAACTTATATATTATTAAAGTATACTATCTTACCAATATGACGCAGTCAAAACATCAGCGAAACTTTGCGGAACTTCATAACAAAGCGTAAACAAAGTTATAGTATGCACGGATGTACTATTTGATCATCCAGAGCGGTTCTTGAAACATATTTTGATAAATAACTCTGAGATTTGCAGGTATTTGCAGTTCTAACTTGTATAATATCAAAGTATACTATCTTACCAATACGACGCAATCAAAACCTCAGCGATACTTTGCGGAACTTCATAAAGTGTGAACAAAGTTATACTATCCACGGATGTACTATTTGATCTTCCTGCCGGTTCTTGAAACATATTTTGATAAATAACTCTGAGATTTGCAGGTATTTGCAGTTCTAACTTATGTATTATCAAAGTATACTAACTTATTAATACGAAGCAATCAAAACATCAGCGAAACTTTGCAGAACTTCATAACAAAGCGTAAACAAATTTATACTATGCACGTATGTACTTTTTGATCATCCTGAGCGGTTCTTGCTACATATTTAGTTAAATAACTCTGTGGTTTGCAGGTATTTGCAGTTCTACCGTATATAATATCATAGTATACTATCTCACCAATACGACGCACTCAAAACCTCAGCGAAACTTTGCGGAACGTCATAACAAAGTGTGAACAAAGTTATACTATGCACGGATGTACTATTTGATCTTCCTGCCGGTTCTTGAAACATATTTCATAAATAACTCTGAGATTTGCAGGTATTTGCAGTTCTAACTTATGTATTACCAAAGTATACTAACTTATTAATACGAAGCAATCAAAACATCAGCGAAACTTTGCAGAACTTCATAACAAAGCGTAAACAAATTTATACTATGCACGAATGTACTTTTTGATCATCCTGAGCGGTTCTTGCTACATATTTAGTTAAATAACTCTGAGGTTTGCAGGTGTTTGCAGTTCTAACTTATATATTATTAAAGTATACTATCTTACCAATACGACGCACTCAAAACATCAGCGAAACTTTGCGGAACTTCATAACAAAGCGTAAACAAAGTTATAGTATGCACGGATGTACTATTTGATCATCCAGAGCGGTTCTTGAAACATATTTTGATAAATAACTCTGAGATTTGCAGGTAGTTGCTGTTCTACCTTAAATAATATCATAGTATACTATCTTACGAATACGACGCAATGAAAACGTCAGCGATACTTTGCGGAACTTCATAACAAAGCGTAAACAAAGTTATACTATGCACGGATGTACTATTTGATCTTCCTGCCGGTTCTTGAAACATATTTTGATAAATAACTCTGAGATTTGCAGGTATTTGCAGTTCTAACTTATGTATTATCAAAGTATACTAACTTATTAATAAGAAGCAATCAAAACATCAGCGAAACTTTGCAGAACTTCATAACAAAGCGTAAACAAATTTATACTATGCACGTATGTACTTTTTGATCATCCTGAGCGGTTCTTGCTACATATTTAGTTAAATAACTCTGTGGTTTGCAGGTATTTGCAGTTCTACCGTATATAATATCATAGTATACTATCTCACCAATACGACGCACTCAAAACCTCAGCGAAACTTTGCGGAACTTCATAACAAAGTGTGAACAAAGTTATACTATGCACGGATGTACTGATTGATCTTCCTGCCGGTTCTTGAAACATATTTTGATAAATAACTCTGAGATTTGCAGGTATTTGCAGTTCTAACTTATGTATTATCAAAGTATACTAACTTATTAATACGAAGCAATCAAAACATCAGCGAAACTTTGCAGAACTTCATAACAAAGCGTAAACAAATTTATACTATGCACGAATGTACTTTTTGATCATCCTGAGCGGTTCTTGCTACATATTTAGTTAAATAACTCTGTGGTTTGCAGGTATTTGCAGTTCTACCGTATATAATATCATAGTATACTATCTTACCAATACGACACACTCAAAACCTCAGCGAAACTTTGCGGAACTTCATAACAAAGTGTGAACAAAGTTATACAATGCACGGATGAATTATTTGATCATCCTGAGCGGTTCTTGCTACATATTTTGATAAATAACTCTGAGCATTGCAGGTATTTGCAGTTCTAATGTATATAATATCATAGTATACTATCTTACCAATAGGACGCACTCAAAACATCAGCGAAACTTTGCGGAACTTCATAACAAAGCGTAAACAAAGTTATAGTATGCACGGATGTACTATTTGATCATCCAGAGCGGTTCTTGAAACATATTTTGATAAATAACTCTGAGATTTGCAGGTAGTTGCAGTTCTACCTTAAATAATATCATAGTATACTATCTTACCAATACGACGCACTCAAAACCTCAGCGAAACTTTGCGGAACTTCATAACAAAGCGTAAACAAAGTTATACAATGCACGGATGTACTATTTGATCTTAGTGCCGGTTCTGGATACATATTTTGCCATATCATTCTCAGGTTTGTAGGTAGTTGCAGTTCTATCTTATATAATATGAAAGTATACTATCTTACCACTACGACGCAATGAAAACGTCAGCGATACTTTGCGGAACTTCATAACAAAGTGTGAACAAAGTTATACTATGCACGGATGAATTATTTGATCATCCTGAGCGGTTCTTGCTACATACTTAGTTAAATAACTCTGAGCTTTGCAGATATTTGCAGTTCTAATTTATATAATATCAATGTATACTATCTTATCAATACGACGCAATCAAAACTTCAGCGATACTTTGCGGAAGTTCATAACAAAGCGTAAACAAAGTTATACTATGCACGTATGTACCATTTGATCATCCAGATCGGTTCTTGAAACATATTTTGATAAATAACTCTGAGATTTGCAGGTATTTGCAGTTCTAACTTGTATAATATCAAAGTATACTATCTTACCACTACGACGCAATGAAAACTTCAGCGATACTTTGCGGAACTTCATAACAAAGTGTGAAAAAAGTTATACTATGCACGGATGAATTATTTGATCATCCTGAGCTGTTCTTGCTACATACTTAGTTAAATAACTCTGAACTTTGCAGTTATTTGCAGTTCTAATTTATATAATATCAATGTATACTGTCTTATCAATACGACACTATCAAAACCTCAGCGAAACTTTGCGGAACTTCATACCAAAGCGTAAACAAAGTTATACTATGCACGTATGTACCATTTGATCATCCAGAGCGGTTCTTGAAACATATTTTGATAAATAACTCTGAGATTTGCAGGTATTTGCAGTTCTACCTTATATAATATCAAAGTATACTATCTTACCAATACGACGCAATCAAAACCTCAGCGATACTTTGCGGAACTTCATAAAGTGTGAACAAAGTTATACTATGCACGGATGTACTATTTGATCTTCCTGCCGGTTCTTGAAACATATTTTGATAAATAACTCTGAGATTTGCAGGTATTTGCAGTTCTATGTTATGTATTATCAAAGTATACTATCTTATTAATACGAAGCAATCAAAACATCAGCGAAACTTTGCAGAACTTCATAACAAAGCGTAAACAAATTTATACTATGCACGTATGTACTTTTTGATCATCCTGAGCGGTTCTTGTTACATATTTAGTTAAATAACTCTGTGGTTTGCAGGTATTTGCAGTTCTACCGTATATAATATCCTAGTATACTATCTTACCAATACGACGCACTCAAAACATCAGCGAAACTTTGCGGAACTTCATAACAAAGCGTTAACAAAGTTATAGTATGCACGGATGTAATATTTGATCATCCAGAGCGGTTCTTGAAACATATTTTGATAAATAACTCTCAGATTTGCAGGTAGTTGCAGTTCTACCTTAAATAATATCATAGTATACTATCTTACCAATACGACGCAATGAAAACGTCAGCGATACTTTGTGGAATTTCATAACAAAGCGTAAACAAATTTATACTATGCACGGATGTACTATTTGATCATCCAGAGCGGTTCTTGCTACATATTTAGTTAAATAACTCTGAGCATTGCAGGTATTTGCAGTTCTAATTTATATAATATCAATGTATACTATCTTATCAATACGACGCAATCAAAACTTCAGCGATACTTTGCGGAAGTTCATAACAAAGCGTAAACAAAGTTATACTATGCACGTATGTACTATTTGATCTTCCTGCCGGTTCTGGATACATATTTTGCCAAATCACTCTCAGGTTTGTAGGTAGTTGCAGTTCTACCTTATATAATATCATAGTATACTATCTTACCAATACGACGCACTCAAAACATCAGCGATACTTTGCGGAACTTCATAACAAAGCGTAAACAAATTTATACTATGCACGGATGTACTATTTGATCTTCCTGCCGGTTCTTGAAACATATTTTGATAAATAACTCTGAGATTTGCAGGTATTTGCAGTTCTAACTTATGTATTATCAAAGTATACTAACTTATTAATACGAAGCAATCAAAACATCAGCGAAACTTTGCAGAACTTCATAAAGCGTAAACAAAGTTATACAATGCACGGATGTACTATTTGATCTTAGTGCCGGTTCTGGATACATATTTTGCCATATCATTCTCAGGTTTGTAGGTAGTTGCAGTTCTACCTTATATAATATCAAAGTATACTATCTTACCAATACGACGCAATCAAAACCTCAGCGATACTTTGCGGAACTTCATAAAGGGTGAACAAAGTTATACTATGCACGGATGTACTATTTGATCTTCCTGCCGGTTCTTGAAACATATTTTGATAAATAACTCTGAGATTTGCAGGTATTTGCAGTTCTAAGTTATGTATTATCAAAGTATACTATCTTATTAATACGAAGCAATCAAAACATCAGCGAAACTTTGCAGAACTTCATAACAAAGCGTAAACAAATTTATACTATGCACGTATGTACTTTTTGATCATCCTGAGCGGTTCTTTTTACATATTTAGTTAAATAACTCTGTGGTTTGCAGGTATTTGCAGTTCTACCGTATATAATATCCTAGTATACTATCTTACCAATACGACGCACTCAAAACATCAGCGAAACTTTGCGGAACTTCATAACAAAGCGTAAACAAAGTTATAGTATGCACGGATGTACTATTTGATCATCCTGAGCTGTTCTTGCTACATATTTAGTTAAATAACTCTGAGGTTTGCAGGTGTTTGCAGTTCTAACTTATATATTATTAAAGTATACTATCTTACCAATACGACGCACTCAAAACATCAGCGAAACTTTGCGGAACTTCATAACAAAGCGTAATCAAAGTTATAGTATGAACGGATGTACTATTTGATCATCCAGAGCGGTTCTTGAAACATATTTTGTTAAATAACTCTGTGCTTTGCAGGTAGTTGCAGTTCTATCGTATATAATATCAAATTATACTATCTTACCAATACGACGCAATCAAAACGTCAGCGATACTTTGCGGAACTTCATAACAAAGCGTAAACAAAGTTATACTATGCACGGATGTACTATTTGATCATCCAGATCGGTTCTTGAAACATATTTTGATAAATAACTCTGAGATTTGCAGGTATTTGCAGTTCTAACTTGTATAATATCAAAGTATACTATCTTACCAATACGACGCACTCAAAACCTCAGCGAAACTTTGCGGAACTTCATAACAAAGTGTGAACAAAGTTATACTATGCACGGATGTACTATTTGATCTTCCTGCCGGTTCTTGAAACATATTTAGTTAAATAAGTCTGAGGTTTGCAGGTGTTTGCAGTTGTAACTTATATATTATTAAAGTATACTATCTTACCAATACGACGCACTCAAAACATCAGCGAAACTTTGCGGAACTTCATAACAAAGCGTAATCAAAGTTATAGTATGAACGGATGTACTATTTGATCATCCAGAGCGGTTCTTGAAACATATTTTGTTAAATAACTCTGTGCTTTGCAGGTAGTTGCAGTTCTATCGTATATAATATCAAATTATACTATCTTACCAATACGACGCAATCAAAACGTCAGCGATACTTTGCGGAACTTCATAACAAAGCGTAAACAAAGTTATACAATGCACGGATGTACTATTTGATCTTAGTGCCGGTTCTGGATACATATTTTGCCATATCATTCTCAGGTTTGTAGGTAGTTGCAGTTCTACCTTATATAATATCAAAGTATACTATCTTACCAATAAGACGCAATCAATACCTCAGCGATACTTTGCGGAACTTCATAAAGTGTGAACAAAGTTATACTATCCACGGATGTACTATTTGATCTTCCTGCCGGTTCTTGAAACATATTTTGATAAATAACTCTGAGATTTGCAGGTATTTGCAGTTCTAAGTTATGTATTATCAAAGTATACTATCTTATTAATACGAAGCAATCAAAACATGAGCGAAACTTTGCGGAATTTCATAACAAAGTGTGAACAAAGTTATAGTATGCACGGATGTACTATTTGATCATCCAGAGCGGTTCTTGCTACATATTTAGTTAAATAACTCTGAGCATTGCAGGTATTGGCAGTTCTAACTTATATAATATCAATGTATCCTATCTTATCAATACGACACTATCAAAACATCAGCGAAACGTTACGGAACATCATAACAAAGCTTAAACAAAGTTATACTATGCACGGATGTACTATTTGATCATCCAGATCGGTTCTTGAAACATATTTTGATAAATAACTCTGAGATTTGCAGGTATTTGCAGTTCTAACTTGTATAATATCAAAGTATACTATCTTACCACTACGACGCAATGAAAACTTCAGCGATACTTTGCGGAACTTCATAACAAAGTGTGAAAAAAGTTATACTATGCACGGATGAATTATTTGATCATCCTGAGCTGTTCTTGCTACATACTTAGTTAAATAACTCTGAACTTTGCAGTTATTTGCAGTTCTAATTTATATAATATCAATGTATACTGTCTTATCAATACGACACTATCAAAACCTCAGCGAAACTTTGCGGAACTTCATACCAAAGCGTAAACAAAGTTATACTATGCACGTATGTACCATTTGATCATCCAGAGCGGTTCTTGAAACATATTTTGATAAATAACTCTGAGATTTGCAGGTATTTGCAGTTCTAACTTATGTATTATCAAAGTATACTATCTTACCAATACGACGCAATGAAAACGTCAGCGATACTTTGCGGAACTTCATAACAAAGTGTGAACAAAGTTATACTATGCACGGATGTACTATTTGATCATCCTGAGCGGTTCTTGCTACATATTTAGTTAAATAACTCCGAAGATTGCATGTATTTGCAGTTCTAACTTATATAATATCAAAGTATACTATCTTATCAATACGACACTCTCAAAACCTCAGCGATACTTTGCGGAATTTCATAACAAAGCGAGAACAAAGTTATACTATGCACGGATGTACTATTTGATCATCCAGAGCTGTTCTTGCTACATATTTAGTTAAATAACTCTGAGCTTTGCAGATATTTGCAGTTCTACCGTATATAATATCAATGTACACTATCTTATCAATACGACACTATCAAAACCTCAGCGAAACTTTGCGGAACTTCATAACAAAGCGTAAACAAAGTTATACAATGCACGGATGTACTATTTGATCTTAGTGCCGGTTCTGGATACATATTTTGCCAAATCACTCTCAGGTTAGTAGGTAGTTGCAGTTCTACCTTATATAATATCAAAGTAAACTATCTTACCAATACGACGCAATCAAAACCTCAGCGATACTTTGCGGAACTTCATAAAGTGTGAACAAAGTTATACTATGCACGGATGTACTATTTGATCTTCCTGCCGGTTCTTGAAACATATTTTGATAAATAACTCTGAGATTTGCAGGTATTTGCAGTTCTATGTTATGTATTATCAAAGTATACTATCTTATTAATACGAAGCAATCAAAACATCAGCGAAACTTTGCAGAACTTCATAACAAAGCGTAAACAAATTTATACTATGCACGTATGTACTTTTTGATCATCCTGAGCGGTTCTTGTTACATATTTAGTTAAATAACTCTGTGGTTTGCAGGTATTTGCAGTTCTACCGTATATAATATCCTAGTATACTATCTTACCAATTCGACGCAATCAAAACATCAGCGAAACTTTGCAGAACTTCATAAAGCGTAAACAAAGTTATACAATGCACGGATGTACTATTTGATCTTAGTGCCGGTTCTGGATACATATTTTGCCATATCATTCTCAGGTTTGTAGGTAGTTGCAGTTCTACCTTATATAATATCAAAGTATACTATCTTACCAATACGACGCAATCAAAACCTCAGCGATACTTTGCGGAACTTCATAAAGGGTGAACAAAGTTATACTATGCACGGATGTACTATTTGATCTTCCTGCCGGTTCTTGAAACATATTTTGATAAATAACTCTGAGATTTGCAGGTATTTGCAGTTCTAACTTATGTATTATCAAAGTATACTAACTTATTAATACGAAGCAATCAAAACATCAGCGAAACTTTGCAGAACTTCATAAAGCGTAAACAAATTTATACTATGCACGTATGTACTTTTTGATCATCCTGAGCGGTTCTTTTTACATATTTAGTTAAATAACTCTGTGGTTTGCAGGTATTTGCAGTTCTACCGTATATAATATCCTAGTATACTATCTTACCAATACGACGCACTCAAAACATCAGCGAAACTTTGCGGAACTTCATAACAAAGCGTAAACAAAGTTATAGTATGCACGGATGTACTATTTGATCTTAGTGCCGGTTCTGGATACATATTTTGCCATATCATTCTCAGGTTTGTAGGTAGTTGCAGTTCTACCTTATATAATATCAAAGTATACTATCTTACCAATACGACCCAATCAAAACCTCAGCGATACTTTGCGGAACTTCATAAAGTGTGAACAAAGTTATACTATGCACGGATGTACTATTTGATCTTCCTGCCGGTTCTTGAAACATATTTTGATAAATAACTCTGAGATTTGCAGGTATTTGCAGTTCTAACTTATATATTATTAAAGTATACTATCTTACCAATACGACGCACTCAAAACATCAGCGAAACTTTGCGGAACTTCATAACGAAGCGTAATCAAAGTTATAGTATGAACGGATGTACTATTTGATCATCCAGAGCGGTTCTTGAAACATATTTTGTTAAATAACTCTGTGCTTTGCAGGTAGTTGCAGTTCTATCGTATATAATATCAAATTATACTATCTTACCAATACGACGCAATCAAAACGTCAGCGATACTTTGCGGAACTTCATAACAAAGCGTAAACAAAGTTATACTATGCACGGATGTACTATTTGATCATCCAGATCGGTTCTTGAAACATATTTTGATAAATAACTCTGAGATTTGCAGGTATTTGCAGTTCTAACTTGTATAATATCAAAGTATACTATCTTACCAATACGACGCACTCAAAACCTCAGCGAAACTTTGCGGAACTTCATAACAAAGTGTGAACAAAGTTATACTATGCACGGATGTACTATTTGATCTTCCTGCCGGTTCTTGAAACATATTTTGATAAATAACTCTGAGATTTGCAGGTATTTGCAGTTCTAACTTATGTATCATCAAAGTATACTAACTTATTAATACGAAGCAATCAAAACATCAGCGAAACTTTGCAGAACTTCATAACAAAGCGTAAACAAATTTATACTATGCACGTATGTACTTTTTGATCATCCTGAGCGGTTCTTGTTACATATTTAGTTAAATAACTGTGTGGTTTGCAGGGATTTGCAGTTCTACCGTATATAATATCATAGTATACTATCTTACCAATACGACGCACCCAAAACATCAGCGAAACTTTGCCGAAATTCATAACAAAGCGTAAACAAAGTTATAGTATGCACGGATGTACTATTTGATCATCCAGAGCGGTTCTTGAAACATATTTTGATAAATAACTCTGAGATTTGCAGGTAGTTGCAGTTCTACCTTAAATAATATCATAGTATACTATCTTACCAATACGATGCAATGAAAACGACAGCGATACTTTGCGGAACTTCATAACAAAGCGTAAACAAATTTATACTATGCACGGATGTACTATTTGATCTTCCTGCCGGTTCTTGAAACATATTTTGATAAATAACTCTGAGATTTGCAGGTATTTGCAGTTCTAACTTATGTATTATCAAAGTATACTAACTTATTAATACGAAGCAATCAAAACATCAGCGAAACTTTGCAGAACTTCATAATAAAGCGTAAACAAATTTATACTATGCACGTATGTACTTTTTGATCATCCTGAGCGGTTCTTGCTACATATTTAGTTAAATAACTCTGTGGTTTGCAGGTATTTGCAGTTCTACCGTATATAATATCATAGTATACTATCTTACCAATACGACGCACTCAAAACATCAGCGAAACTTTGCGGAACTTCATAACAAAGCGTAATCAAAGTTATAGTATGAACGGATGTACTATTTGATCATCCAGAGCGGTACTTGAAACATATTTTGTTAAATAACTCTGTGCTTTGCAGGTAGTTGCAGTTCTATCGTATATAATATCAAATTATACTATCTTACCAATACGACGCAATCAAAACGTCAGCGATACTTTGCGGAACTTCATAACAAAGCGTAAACAAAGTTATACAATGCACGGATGTACTATTTGATCTTAGTGCCGGTTCTGGATACATATTTTGCCATATCATTCTCAGGTTTGTAGGTAGTTGCAGTTCTACCTTATATAATATCAAAGTATACTATCTTACCAATACGACGCAATCAAAACCTCAGCGATACTTTGCGGAACTTCATAAAGTGTGAACAAAGTTATACTATGCACGGATGTACTATTTGATCTTCCTGCCGGTTCTTGAAAAATATTTTGATATATAACTCTGAGATTTGCAGGTATTTGCAGTTCTAAGTTATGTATTATCAAAGTATACTATCTTATTAATACGAAGCAATCAAAACATCAGCGAAACTTTGCAGAACTTCATAACAAAGCGTAAACAAATTTATACTATGCACGTATGTACTTTTTGATCATCCTGAGCGGTTCTTTTTACATATTTAGTTAAATAACTCTGTGGTTTGCAGGTATTTGCAGTTCTACCGTATATAATATCCTAGTATACTATCTTACCAATACAACGCACTCAAAACATCAGCGAAACTTTGCGGAACTTCATAACAAAGCGTAATCAAAGTTATAGTATGAACGGATGTACTATTTGATCATCCAGAGCGGTTCTTGAAACATATTTTGTTAAATAACTCTGAGGTTTGCAGGTGTTTGCAGTTCTAACTTATATATTATTAAAGTATACTATCTTACCAATACGACGCACTCAAAACATCAGCGAAACTTTGCGGAACTTCATAACAAAGCGTAAACAAAGTTATAGTATGAACGGATGTACTATTTGATCATCCAGAGCGGTTCTTGAAACATATTTTGTTAAATAACTCTGTGCTTTGCAGGTAGTTGCAGTTCTATCATATATAATATCAAATTATACTATCTTACCAATACGACGCAATCAAAACGTCAGCGATACTTTGCGGAACTTCATAACAAAGCGTAAACAAAGTTATACAATGCACGGATGTACTATTTGATCTTAGTGCCGGTTCTGGATACATATTTTGCCATATCATTCTCAGGTTTGTAGGTAGTTGCAGTTCTACCTTATATAATATCAAAGTATACTATCTTACCAATACGACGCAATCAAAACCTCAGCGATACTTTGCGGAACTTCATAAAGTGTGAACAAAGTTATACTATGCACGGAAGTACTATTTGATCTTCCTGCCGGTTCTTGAAACATATTTTGATAAATAACTCTGAGATTTGCAGGTATTTGCAGTTCTAAGTTATGTATTATCAAAGTATACTATCTTATTAATACGAAGCAATCAAAACATCAGCGAAACTTTGCAGAACTTCATAACAAAGCGTAAACAAATTTATACTATGCACGTATGTACTTTTTGATCATCCTGAGCGGTTCTTTTTACATATTTAGTTAAATAACTCTGTGGTTTGCAGGTATTTGCAGTTCTACCGTATATAATATCCTAGTATACTATCTTACCAATACGACGCACTCAAAACATCAGCGAAACTTTGCGGAACTTCATAACAAAGCGTAAACAAAGTTATAGTATGCACGGATGTACTATTTGATCATCCAGAGCGGTTCTTGAAACATATTTTGATAAATAACTCTGAGATTTGCAGGTAGTTGCAGTTCTACCTTAAATAATATCATAGTATACTATCTTACCAATACGACGCAATGAAAACGACAGCGATACTTTGCGGAACTTCATAACAAAGCGTAAACAAATTTATACTATGCACGGATGTACTATTTGATCTTCCTGCCGGTTCTTGAAACATATTTTGATAAATAACTCTGAGATTTGCAGGTATTTGCAGTTCTAACTTATGTATTATCAAAGTATACTAACTTATTAATACGAAGCAATCAAAACATCAGCGAAACTTTGCAGAACTTCATAATAAAGCGTAAACAAATTTATACTATGCACGTATGTACTTTTTGATCATCCTGAGCGGTTCTTGCTACATATTTAGTTAAATAACTCTGTGGTTTGCAGGTATTTGCAGTTCTACCGTATATAATATCATAGTATACTATCTTACCAATACGACGCACTCAAAACATCAGCGAAACATTGCGGAACTTCATAACAAAGCGTAATCAAAGTTATAGTATGAACGGATGTACTATTTGAACATCCAGAGCGGTACTTGAAACATATTTTGTTAAATAACTCTGTGCTTTGCAGGTAGTTGCAGTTCTATCGTATATAATATCAAATTATACTATCTTACCAATACGACGCAATCAAAACGTCAGCGATACTTTGCGGAACTTCATAACAAAGCGTAAACAAAGTTATACAATGCACGGATGTACTATTTGATCTTAGTGCCGGTTCTGGATACATATTTTGCCATATCATTCTCAGGTTTGTAGGTAGTTGCACTTCTACCTTACATAATATCAAAGTATACTATCTTACCAATACGACGCAATCAAAACCTCAGCGATACTTTGCGGAACTTCATAAAGTGTGAACAAAGTTATACTATGCACGGATGTACTATTTGATCTTCCTGCCGGTTCTTGAAACATATTTTGATAAATAACTCTGAGATTTGCAGGTATTTGCAGTTCTAAGTTATGTATTATCAAAGTATACTATCTTATTAATACGAAGCAATCAAAACATCAGCGAAACTTTGCAGAACTTCATAACAAAGCGTAAACAAATTTATACTATGCACGTGTTACTAATTATAGGCAGGTCACTTTCCCGAGTCACCGTATATCGCTTTCCTTTCGCAAGCTCAGGTAGCAGCAACCATCCTGAGTCGTCTGGGGCACATATGGTTTCCCATATGTCAACCGTACTCCTTTCATGATCCAAGGTGATCACTGAGTGACGGTCCGACTCAGGTATCGCCAACTATTGTGAGCCGCCTACCACCCATACAGTTTCCCATATGGCAACCGTACTCCTTTTGTGACCCAAGGTGGTCACTGAGTGACGGTCCGGCTCACTATTGTTGACGGTGTATTATTCTACCTGTTCGGGCTCAGGTAATAGTTCCCCATCATGGGTCGCTCACTACACATTTAGTTTCCTAAATGTCGACCATACTCCTTTTATGACCCAAGGTGATCACTGAGTGATGGTCCGACCCACGATTTCTTGGAACTCTTTCATACCTGACGGTATTGACGAAAGTCGGCGACTACTCACAGAAAGCGACTATTCCAATTGCCTTCTACTAGCACGACTCTCTCATTTCCTCGTGGTTTCTTCTATTTAATCTACCCCTACCCCTGCATATCTGTCGCTGGGTTCCACACCAACAGAGTATACTTTCCATCTTCTAATTAACTCTCAACTCGAACATAGAAATTAACATATTTATTCACACAAATTAATAAACTGAAATGGTATAAGGAATTTGCATCTATATGACTCAGTCCTTAACACTCTCCCCCTCCGCTGCGGGGGCTTTTTCCTCCGCAGCACTAATATTTAACACAGGTAACACTATTAGTTTTACTACAGGTCTTCTCAACGTCCCATGTTGAGTCTTCACTTCCGCTACTCGAATTCTTCCGTCGGCTCCTGGATACACTGCTTTGACGATTCCTTTTAGCCACATATTCCGTGGCATTAGATGGTCTGCGATAATAACTATGCTTCCGGTTTTTATCGGTATCGTGTCATGCGTCCATCGCCTACGTGGCTGCAGTGTGGGTAGATATTCTCGTACCCACCGGTTCCAAAAGTGGTCTGCTAACCTCTGCGCTACTCTCCATTGTTTTCTGCTATATAGTTCGATGTCATCGGGTACATTTGGCAATGGGTCAGCTGACGAGGTTCCTATTAGAAAGTGGTACGGTGTGATGGCTTCAGGATCCCTAGGATCTACCGATACGTGTGTTAGCGGACGCGAGTTTACTGTCCGTTCCGCTTCTAGCAGCACTGTTTGCAACGTCTCTTCTTTAGGTGACCTTTCCTTTAAGGTTACCTTCAAAGCCGTTTTTACGCTTCTCACAAGTCGTTCCCAGCTTCCACCCATGTGGGGTGAGGCAGGTGGAATAAACTTCCATATCATTCGGTGACTACTAGCGAATTCCGTTTGTTTTTGTTGGTCGAGATCCTGTATTAGTTGCTTAATCTCTCGGTCCGCACCCTTTAGATTCGTGGCGTTATCTGAGTACAGTTGGGAAGGGAAACCCCGTCGCGCTCCCATTCGTCTCAGAGCCATAATCGTTGAATCTGTAGTCAGGGAGTTAACTAATTCTAGATGAATGGCTCGTGTTGTCAAGCATGTGAATAAGACGCCCCATCTTTTCTCATGACGTCTTCCAACTGTGACGGTCAATGGTCCAAAGTAGTCTATTCCGCAGTAAGTGAAAGGGCGTTGGTGATGTCCTAATCTAGCCAATGGTAAATCACTCATTCTTGGAGGATTTGACTTCGCTCTTCGGATGCGACACGTTACGCACTGATGCGCTACCGACCTAATTGTAGGTCTGAGTTTCAATATCCAGTACCTTTGCCTGAGCTCATTTAATACAGTTTCGGTGCTGCCATGTCCCGCTGATTCGTGATACTGACGTACCAACAATCTGGTATATGGATGTTTCCCGTCTAAGAGGACCGGTCTCTTCATTTGTTCGGCAATTCCAGCTATGTTGCTAACCCGGCCTTTTAATCTTAATATTTGTTGGTCATCCATCTCGGGTGAAAATTGTATGAGTCGGCTGTCAGCGGGTAATGGTCGTCGTTGTTCTATTGATCTGATTTCATTTCCAAAGCTTTCTTCTTGCGCTTGCCTAATCCATAATTTTTCAGATCGTTGCATCATGTCTTCTGTTAATTCTACGCCTCTTTTCTTCTTGCACCGTTCAACGAATATAAGTATTCTTGCCGTAGTTCGTATCAAACGCAACCACGATGAAAACCTTTGGATGTCGAGCAGCACCGGGTTTGTTGTTCGTCTGATTGCTGCCACTGTTCGACACTCTTCTTCCGTCGCCTGTTCTTTGTTTTTCCTCGCTCGTGATCTTGGCCAACTGTTTTCAGCGTTTGTTAAGAAATCCGGTCCATGGAACCAGTTGGATTCAGTTAGGATTGCAACAGGTCGATTCCGGGTTGCGTGATCAGCCGGGTTTTGTTTCCCGGAAATCCATCTCCACTCGGTTGTAGTCGTGAGTTCGTCGATCTCAGCTAACCGATTAGAAACGAACGTTTTGAACGATCTTGGATCCGCTTGAATCCACGACAATACCGTGTTTGAGTCTGTCCAAAAAATACGGCGTGATATTTTAAACTCGTGCTCCGTTTCGATTGTCCGTCCTAGACGACTCGCTAGTAATGCAGCTTGCAACTCCAGGCGAGGAATTGACGTAGGTTTTAATGGAGTTACTCTGCTTTTAGAGCAGATAAACGCTACGGTGGATCGCCCGTTGCTGTACGTAAATTTCCAATAGGCAACTGCCGCATAGGCTAACTCGCTTGCATCACAAAATACATGTAGTTCTGTGGTGCTTACATGGCTTCGAGCTACGTAGCATCGTGGTATCATTAGTTCACCTAGTGATTGTAGCTCGGATGTCCACTCCTTCCACTTGCCCATCTCAGCCATCCTTAGATTCTCGTCCCAAGTTATGCCGCTACGCCACACGTTTTGCAGCAGTATCTTGCTCTTAATTGTAAAGGGGGCCAGAAATCCAAGCGGGTCGAATATCGACATGATTGTTCGTACCATCTCCCTTTTAGTAATTCCTTTTTCTTGTAGTGGTACACTCACCGCATTTTGCATTTTATTTGTATTAAAACTGAACGTGTCTGACATCGCATCCCAGTAGAGACCTAGTGTCTTGGATGCTCGTCTTTCCTTCGCTGTTAATTGAACAGTTCCTGAAGTCACGTTTCCTCCGGACATTTCTTTCATAACAGCGTCACTATTACTTGTCCAGCCGCACATTTGAAAGCCACCCCGCCGATGTATCTCCGTTACCTCTCTAATTAGTCGTTTGGCCTCATCTTCCGTGTCCACACTGTCTAGATAATCGTCTACGTAATGTTTATATTTGATGGCATTTACCGCTTCAGGATATAGAGTTGCAAACTCGTCAGCGTTGCGATTCTTCACATATTGGGCTGACGATGGAGATGATATGGCTCCAAAAATCATCGATGACATGCGGTATACGTCTGGCTTCTGGTTCCGTTCGGTTCCCCTCCATAGGAATCGTTGTACGTCGCGATCTTCTTCTCGTATCTTTATTTGAAGAAACATCTCTTTAATATCTGCGACGAACGCTATCTTTCTTTGACGAAAGCGCATTAAAACTCCGAGTAACGAATTCAACAAGTCCGGTCCTGGTAAAAGCACGTCATTGAGGCTAGTGCCATGACATTTCGCTGCTGCATCGAAGACAATACGCAGTTTATTCGGCTTGTCCACATGTTTTACTCCAAAGTGCGGCAAATACCACACTGGAGATCCTGTTTCAATTTGCTGTGCAGTTAATTTTTCTGCGTAACCCTTTTTGATCAAATCTTCTATTTGTCTGGTATATGCGTTTGCTAATTCTGGTTCTTTTTCCATCCTTCTTTCCAAATTCTTTAACCGCTCAAGAGCATTCGAGTAGTTATTCGGTAGATCCACCTTTTCTTTATACCAGAGCAATCCAGTTTCCCATCTCCCTAGCTTTCTTTTAGTCGTGGTATTTTGAAGGTGCTGCGCTCTTTCTTCTTGCCGGTTCGTGCGAAGTATGTTGGAAATTCCAATGGATTCTAATTCAAAATATTCCTGGATCACCTCGTTTAAACTTTTGGCGTGGTCACTTTCTGGCTTTGAGTGTTCTGTCAACCCAAAGGCCTTTGTTAAACGATTTGTAAACTCTTGGTCCGTAATTGTGTATCCGTGAACCACCCAACCGAGTTCGGTGAGTGATGCGACCGGTAAATTCCGACCTCCGACTCGCAACTCTTTTGGAATGCATAGATACCAGTTGTCTTGACCCAGTATATTTGCTTCTTGGTTGCTTGTCATTGCTGTCTTTCCCTTCTGTTGCATACACCCGTCTTGTTCTTTCTCTCCTTTCATTTGTTCCTCGTCCCTTCCCCTGAGACTCATCTTTTCGAGCATTCCCTGAGGTTACAGTGACACCACTAGTCCCTGCCTTGCACGCCATTTCTGCCTCCATCGTTAGGAATGTCGATAGACCGACGAGTCTCGGTTCATCGGTCGGTCTCATATTCGCAAACCGATTATAATTATATATCATCGCAGATGACATTTTTTGGATAATATTGTTAATTAATTCCGGACTATGTAAATAACCCAGATGATTTACGCTTTGCATGCTCACTACACAGTTTCGCACTTTTGCTGCCAACGTTGGAAGATCCATACCCCTTGTGCCTATTCTTGGCAGTCGTTTCATTTCTTCTACGACTTTTCCCAATATGACATCGACATTACCGAAACGCAACTCTAACGATGCCATAATATCTTCTGCACTTCCAGATGTCAACAACAATGAATCCACTGTCTCTTTTGCTTCTCCGCGTAAACAATCACACAAACGTAGCACGTTTTCTTTATCGGTGAAGCCATTTAGTTCGGTGGTGATATCGAAAGCCCTTTTAAACGGTATCCACTCCAGTGGATTTCCCTCGAATATAGGCAGTTTTCGAGCAGACGTGAGTCTTGTCATTAGGTTTGTTGGTGACGTTTTTGTGTGTGACTTTAGCGTGGCAATCACGTCCGTTAGTACTGTTGTCAATTTATCGAGTTTATCGTTCTCCTGATCTATACACTTTTCATTATGTTTGGCTGCCGTTGATTGTTTTTCCGAATTCCTCAGCCATTCCGTTATGTTCTGCGCCGTGGCCGGATTGTTTGCTGGTTCTGGATGTTCGTTTATGAATTCGACCTCCTCGTCGAGTTCTGCTAGTTCGGCTTCCAGTCGTTTTTTTATTAGGTCCATTTCCAAGCGAGCACCTTCTTCGAGCGCCTTCTTCATCAATTTCGTCCGCGCCTCCGCCGCTTGATATTCCAGTCTCCTTTTCCTAGCCACAATGCTTGACGCTCCTGAGCCTGCTATACTACCACGCGAACTGGGATGACTATCTTCTTTTTTCTCCTCCCTATCCTGGGCCCGTCTTGTGCCGCTTGGTCCAGCGTCATTGTCTGGTACACCCGTTTGCACTATGTCACGATCACTACCGTATCTCCGGCCTCGGCCTTTACCACGACCACGTTTTCCCTTATTCATAATTTAACACTTCTCGTTTAACCGAATGCAGTTGCAGCTTCCACTCACGATCTGTACACTTCGCGTTTCCAAACACGACTGACTCGGTAGTCATACCTTTCGACTATGAACGGTACATCCCTAGGTCGGGATCCGGCTCGAAGGACCTTTTATTGTTGCTAATTATAGGCAGGTCACTTTCCCGAGTCACCGTATATCGCTTTCCTTTCGCAAGCTCAGGTAGTAGCAACCATCCTGAGTCGTCTGGGGCACATATGGTTTCCCATATGTCAACCGTACTCCTTTCATGATCCAAGGTGATCACTGAGTGACGGTCCGACTCAGGTATCGCCAACTATTGTGAGCCGCCTACCACCCATACAGTTTCCCATATGGCAACCGTACTCCTTTTGTGACCCAAGGTGGTCACTGAGTGACGGTCCGGCTCACTATTGTTGACGGTGTATTATTCTACCTGTTCGGGCTCAGGTAATAGTTCCCCATCATGGGTCGCTCACTACACATTTAGTTTCCTAAATGTCGACCATACTCCTTTTATGACCCAAGGTGATCACTGAGTGATGGTCCGACCCACGATTTCTTGGAACTCTTTCATACCTGACGGTATTGACGAAAGTCGGCGACTACTCACAGAAAGCGACTATTCCAATTGCCTTCTACTAGCACGACTCTCTCATTTCCTCGTGGTTTCTTCTATTTAATCTACCCCTACCCGTGCATATCTGTCGCTGGGTTCCACACCAACAGAGTATACTTTCCATCTTCTAATTAACTCTCAACTCGAACATAGAAATTAACATATTTATTCACACAAATTAATAAACTGAAATGGTATAAGGAATTTGCATCTATATGACTCAGTCCTTAACAGCACGTATGTACTTTTTGATCATCCTGAGCGGTTCTTTTTACATATTTAGTTAAATAACTCTGTGGTTTGCAGGTATTTGCAGTTCTACCGTATATAATATCCTAGTATACTATCTTACCAATACGACGCACTCAAAACATCAGCGAAACTTTGCGGAACTTCATAACAAAGCGTAAACAAAGTTATAGTATGCACGGATGTACTATTTGATCATCCAGATCGGTTCTTGAAACATATTTTGATAAATAACTCTGAGATTTGCAGGTATTTGCAGTTCTAACTTGTATAATATCAAAGTATACTATCTTACCACTACGACGCAATGAAAACATCAGCGATACTTTGCGGAACTTCATAACAAAGTGTGAAAAAAGTTATACTATGCACGGATGAATTATTTGATCATCCTGAGCTGTTCTTGCTACATACTTAGTTAAATAACTCTGAACTTTGCAGTTATTTGCAGTTCTAATTTATATAATATCAATGTATACTGTCTTATCAATACGACACTATCAAAACCTCAGCGAAACTTTGCGGAACTTCATACCAAAGCGTAAACAAAGTTATACTATGCACGTATGTACCATTTGATCATCCAGAGCGGTTCTTGAAACATATTTTGATAAATAACTCTGAGATTTGCAGGTATTTGCAGTTCTAAGTTATGTATTATCAAAGTATACTATCTTATTAATACGAAGCAATCAAAACATCAGCGAAACTTTGCAGAACTTTATAACAAAGCGTAAACAAATTTATACTATGCACGTATGTACTTTTTGATCATCCTGAGCGGTTCTTTTTACATATTTAGTTAAATAACTCTGTGGTTTGCAGGTATTTGCAGTTCTACCGTATATAATATCCTAGTATACTATCTTACCAATACGACGCACTCAAAACATCAGCGAAACTTTGCGGAACTTCATAACAAAGCGTAAACAAAGTTATAGTATGCACGGATGTACTATTTGATCATCCAGAGCGGTTCTTGAAACATATTTTGATAAATAACTCTCAGATTTGCAGGTAGTTGCAGTTCTACCTTAAATAATATCATAGTATACTATCTTACCAATACGACGCAATGAAAACGTCAGCGATACTTTGCGGAATTTCATAACAAAGTGTGAACAAAGTTATAGTATGCACGGATGTACTATTTGATCATCCAGAGCGGTTCTTGCTACATATTTAGTTAAATAACTCTGAGCATTGCAGGTATTGGCAGTTCTAACTTATATATTATCAAAGTATACTATCTTATTAATACGAAGCAATCAAAACATCAGCGAAACATTGCGGAACTTCATAACAAAGCGTAATCAAAGTTATAGTATGAACGGATGTACTATTTGAACATCCAGAGCGGTACTTGAAACATATTTTGTTAAATAACTCTGTGCTTTGCAGGTAGTTGCAGTTCTATCGTATATAATATCAAATTATACTATCTTACCAATACGACGCAATCAAAACGTCAGCGATACTTTGCGGAACTTCATAACAAAGCGTAAACAAAGTTATACAATGCACGGATGTACTATTTGATCTTAGTGCCGGTTCTGGATACATATTTTGCCATATCATTCTCAGGTTTGTAGGTAGTTGCACTTCTACCTTACATAATATCAAAGTATACTATCTTACCAATACGACGCAATCAAAACCTCAGCGATACTTTGCGGAACTTCATAAAGTGTGAACAAAGTTATACTATGCACGGATGTACTATTTGATCTTCCTGCCGGTTCTCGAAACATATTTTGATAAATAACTCTGAGATTTGCAGGTATTTGCAGTTCTAAGTTATGTATTATCAAAGTATACTATCTTATTAATACGAAGCAATCAAAACATCAGCGAAACTTTGCAGAACTTCATAACAAAGCGTAAACAAATTTATACTATGCACGTATGTACTTTTTGATCATCCTGAGCGGTTCTTTTTACATATTTAGTTAAATAACTCTGTGGTTTGCAGGTATTTGCAGTTCTACCGTATATAATATCCTAGTATACTATCTTACCAATACGACGCACTCAAAACATCAGCGAAACTTTGCGGAACTTCATAACAAAGCGTAATCAAAGTTATAGTATGAACGGATGTACTATTTGATCATCCAGAGCGGTTCTTGAAACATATTTTGTTAAATAACTCTGAGGTTTGCAGGTATTTGCAGTTCTAACTTATATATTATTAAAGTATACTATCTTACCAATACGACGCACTCAAAACATCAGCGAAACTTTGCGGAACTTCATAACAAAGCGTAAACAAAGTTATAGTATGAACGGATGTACTATTTGATCATCCAGAGCGGTTCTTGAAACATATTTTGTTAAATAACTCTGTGCTTTGCAGGTAGTTGCAGTTCTATCGTATATAATATCAAATTATACTATCTTACCAATACGACGCAATCAAAACGTCAGCGATACTTTGCGGAACTTCATAACAAAGCGTAAACAAAGTTATACAATGCACGGATGTACTATTTGATCTTAGTGCCGGTTCTGGATACATATTTTGCCATATCATTCTCAGGTTTGTAGGTAGTTGCAGTTCTACCTTATATAATATCAAAGTATACTATCTTACCAATACGACGCAATCAAAACCTCAGCGATACTTTGCGGAACTTCATAAAGTGTGAACAAAGTTATACTATGCACGGATGTACTATTTGATCTTCCTGCCGGTTCTTGAAACATATTTTGATAAATAACTCTGAGATTTGCAGGTATTTGCAGTTCTAAGTTATGTATTATCAAAGTATACTATCTTATTAATACGAAGCAATCAAAACATCAGCGAAACTTTGCAGAACTTCATAACAAAGCGTAAACAAATTTATACTATGCACGTATGTACTTTTTGATCATCCTGAGCGGTTCTTTTTACATATTTAGTTAAATAACTCTGTGGTTTGCAGGTATTTGCAGTTCTACCGTATATAATATCCTAGTATACTATCTTACCAATACGACGCAATCAAAACATCAGCGAAACTTTGCGGAACTTCATAACAAAGCGTAAACAAAGTTATAGTATGCACGGATGTACTATTTGATCATCCAGATCGGTTCTTGAAACATATTTTGATAAATAACTCTGAGATTTGCAGGTATTTGCAGTTCTAACTTGTATAATATCAAAGTATACTATCTTACCACTACGACGCAATGAAAACATCAGCGATACTTTGCGGAACTTCATAACAAAGTGTGAAAAAAGTTATACTATGCACGGATGAATTATTTGATCATCCTGAGCTGTTCTTGCTACATACTTAGTTAAATAACTCTGAACTTTGCAGTTATTTGCAGTTGTAATTTATATAATATCAATGTATACTGTCTTATCAATACGACACTATCAAAACCTCAGCGAAACTTTGCGGAACTTCATACCAAAGCGTAAACAAAGTTATACTATGCACGTATGTACTATTTGATCATCCTGCCGGTTCTTGAAACATATTTTGATAAATAACTCTGAGATTTGCAGGTATTTGCAGTTCTAAGTTATGTATTATCAAAGTATACTATCTTATTAATACGAAGCAATCAAAACATCAGCGAAACTTTGCAGAACTTTATAACAAAGCGTAAACAAATTTATACTATGCACGTATGTACTTTTTGATCATCCTGAGCGGTTCTTTTTACATATTTAGTTAAATAACTCTGTGGTTTGCAGGTATTTGCAGTTCTACCGTATATAATATCCTAGTATACTATCTTACCAATACGACGCACTCAAAACATCAGCGAAACTTTGCGGAACTTCATAACAAAGCGTAAACAAAGTTATAGTATGCACGGATGTACTATTTGATCATCCAGAGCGGTTCTTGAAACATATTTTGATAAATAACTCTCAGATTTGCAGGTAGTTGCAGTTCTACCTTAAATAATATCATAGTATACTATCTTACCAATACGACGCAATGAAAACGTCAGCGATACTTTGCGGAATTTCATAACAAAGTGTGAACAAAGTTATAGTATGCACGGATGTACTATTTGATCATCCAGAGCGGTTCTTGCTACATATTTAGTTAAATAACTCTGAGCATTGCAGGTATTGGCAGTTCTAACTTATATATTATCAAAGTATACTATCTTATTAATACGAAGCAATCAAAACATCAGCGAAACTTTGCAGAACTTCATAACAAAGCGTAAACAAATTTATACTATACACGTATGTACTTTTTGATCATCCTGAGCGGTTCTTGCTACATTTTTTGTTAAATAACTCTGAAGTTTGCAGTTAGTTGCAGTTCTATCTTATATAATATCAAAGTATACTATCTTACCAATACGACGCAATCAAAACATCAGCGAAACATTGCGGAACTTCATAACATAACGTAAACAAAGTTATACTATGCACGGATGTGCAGTTTCATCATTCTGCCGGTTCTTGAAACATATTTTGATAAATAACTCTGAGGTTTGCAGGTAGTTGCAGTTCTATCTTATATAATATCAAAGTATACTATCTTATCAATACGACGCAATAAAAACCTCAGCGAAGCTTTGCGGAAATGCATAACACAACGTAAACAAATTTATACTATCCACGTATGTACTTTTTGATCATCCTGTGCGGTTCTTGGTTCATATTTATTTAAATAACTCTGTGGTTTGCAGGTATTTGCAGTTCTAACTTATATAATATCAATGTAGTAGGTATACTAGGCGGGTTCTAACCCAATTGGCGAGGGGGAATATTCTCTTGCGGGGCGAGGGGGGGCGCGTTTGGGCGCTCCGGCGCTATCGCTCCTTGTGGTTTCCGTTATCGGGATGCCGTTGTGGTTTCGGCACATCGCCGATTCAAGGTCGCTGCATCGCGGAATTACGTATGTTTCTTCTCTTTCTATCATATGTTTCTTTTCGCTGTCTCTTTCTATCATATGTTTCTCGCGGCACTTAGCAATATATTCGCGGAATCGCATGTACGCGTTTTCTTAGGACCACATCCTAGTTGCAACGTTTTTTTAACACCACATCCTAGTTGCAACGGTTTTTTTAGCACCACATCCTTTTATTACAACAATTTCTATCTCGACGGGATTTCTTCTGCTTTTCGTAATATTATGTCTGCGGCAATAAATACGAGGCGTAGTTGCGAAATAAAAATTGTCTCGAGCGAGTCATGCGGGAGGTGCCCTCGCTACAAACTTTTGCCGCGACGAAGTTATTCGAGTTTGGTTTTCGTAATTATTCGAAGGTGTATCAACGGATTTTTGATCGATATTTTCGCGTTCTTTCGTGCAAGATTTATTGTCTTTTTCGCGAAAGATCCGCCGAGGTTCCGTACGTGACGGTTTTCGCGTATAAACCGTTGGACTTGTTGCGCGACGTAAGGAACGAGTATATCGATCTTTTACGAGTGTTCGTTTTCTTAAAACTGGAACGGGAATTGTCAAGATATTTGATCAACATCGTACTTCGATATCGTAGAACCGATTACGTTTACGTGGGAACACCGGGAGCATCGGAACACCCTTGCGGCGTACCTCGTATTGGTTTGACTAGTCCTTTCAAAAAACGTCGATTAACGAGCGACGATTACGACGACGACGACTAAAAAATGTCATTTTAACGTTACAAAATTTGGCTTGGAGTCGCGTTATAAATTTGTATTTGAACGATCGTTTTCCCGTCGAGCAGAAAGCGGTGATAGAACGTTTAATGCGAAACGACGTTACGAGTCGCGTATCTTTCTTCTATACGAAGAGATTTAGTCAAGTCGTGTCGTCATGACCCGCAGTCGAATCGTGCTGGCTGTATAATCGTGTTTTTAAGAACTGGAAATCTAACGGGTGACGCGAAAAAAATTATTTTAAAGTTAAGAAAATTATTTTATAAAAAAACGTTAAGGTGCTTGACGCGCATGTCGACGCTGATCAAAACTAACGACGAGTATCGCGAATGGTCTCGCTTGTATATCGAGGCGTTGGGGTGCTGTACCAAATATTTGTCTCGAATGAAGGATGAATTATCGATAGGTGCGAAATTAAGTTTAACATCGCTTATGTGTCGTATGAAAAGTTTAAACGTTTCGCTGAATCAGCGTTTTTCGTCGCACGTCGGCAGAGGTTTACGCGATACGAGTCGTGGCGCGAGAGCATCGACTCTTCGCTGGGAAGATGTCGAGTCGGCGTTTCAAGGTCGTATATCGACCGGCGTTGTTATCAACGCCGAACATATCGATCCTCGCCAATTTTTGCAACACGCGAAGCGAATGATCACGAGACGCGTTACAGAATTTCTGAACGAACATTCGTCGTTAAAAGTGAATATTATGCTGGAGGCGGAATTTGTGTTGCGTGACATGGTTTCGGTGAAAAGTTTCAAGTACGCGAAATTTCGCGCTGTTTCGAACGAGTGATTTACGACGGTGGTACCTGAAAGACGTTGTGCCAACGATTTTAACATCGATTGAAGAGTTTCAAGAACGAGACAGCGGATGGGCACTATCGAAAATACTACATCTAATAGTCAATTGCAACAGGTATCAACCGTTGCAAGCCGGGTGCACTGCCGCCGATGTACGCGTGCCACGGACGATACAGCTGAAGAGAGCGGTCGTCAGCGTCAACAGCGACGACGAAGCATGTTTTTTTTGGTCGATCGTGGCCGGTCTCTATCCAACCGACAAACATTCGGACCGTTTAACTTCCTATCCGCATTACCGCACGGTGCTTCGAACCGAAGGTTTCCAACTGCCCATGTCGTTCAAAGACATTCGAAAATTCGAACGTGTAAACGACGTTTCTGTGAACGTGTTCGAATGGATGGGCAAGAAGTGCGGAACGCTTCATCTGACCGAGAAGAAACGGAGCAAACACGTCAATTTGCTGCTTCTACGGGGGGATTCGCACCATCATTACGCGTGTATAAGAAATTTGTCGCGATTGGTTTCGTCGCAGCTTAGCAAGCATAAGAATGCCAAGAAAATTTGCGACCGGTAAGTTGACCACATTTTTCCATTTTCTCAATCCGATGTTATATATTTTTTTCCCTCCTCAGATGCATGCAATATTTCGCATCGCAAGAGAGATTAGACGCCCATACGATAGATTGCGACCGAATGAACGAATGCGCTCTTACGCTTCCGACCTTGAAAGATATGTGGCTGCGGTTTAACAACTACGCGTACAAAGAACGTGCGCCGTTCGTCATCTACGCCGATTTGGAATGTCTGCTGAAGAAACAGGAAGAACATAGACTCGGAGCGTGCACGCGGTATCAGCATCACCACGCGTTCAGCATAGGTTATTACGTACATTGTCGATACGATGCTTCTTTGTGCGAGTATCAGGCTTGCTCGAGAGAAGAGGGATGCGCGGCATTGTTCGCGACAAAGTTGTACGAGTTAAGTCGTAAATTACAGTCGATACTCGATAAAAACACACCGATGAGCGCGTTAACCGAAGCACAAAAATTAGATTTTCTTACGGCCACGCATTGTCACGTGTGCGAAAAACCGTTCAACGGTCGCGACGTAAAAGTACGCGATCATTGTCATCTTACTGGCGTGTATCGCGGTCCGGCGCACAACGATTGCAATTTGCGTTATCAATGCACGTACGTGATACCGGTGGTTTTTCACAATTTGTCTGGTTACGACGCGCATTTTATCATCAAAGAATTGGCGAACGCGTTCGAGGGGAAGATGGACGTGTTACCGTTAACGAAAGAGCGATACATCTCGTTTACGAAACACGTTCACGAAGGGGAAAAAAGATATTACAAGAAGTTGATAAAGTTTCGATTTATCGATTCGTTCAAATTCCTGAATTCTAGTCTGGACAAGTTATCGTCGTACTTGGACAAGAGTAAACTGCGTGTCGTACGAGGCGAATTTGCGCATCTTTCCGACAGCGATTTCAATCTTTTAACTAGAAAAGGTGTTTTTCGGTACGACTATCTAACATCGTACGATAAACTAAACGACGACCGATTGCCGCCGCGCGAAGCATTTTACAATCGGTTGTGCGCCAGCGAGATATTCGACGCCGATTATCTTCACGCGAATGCGGTTTGGTCGCGTTTCGCTATAAAGACGTTAGGGCAGTACAGCGATTTGTACTTAAAATTGGACGTGCTGTTGTTGGCGGATGTGTTTGAAAATTTCCGAGAAGATTGCCTCGAGAACTATAAACTCGATCCGGCGCATTATTACACGCTCCCCGGTTTCGCGTGGGACGTGATGCTAAAAATGACGAAGGTCGAGCTGGAGCTGTTCACCGACGTGGACATGCTCTTGTTCGTGGAGCGCGGAATACGCGGTGGATTGAGTCAATGTTCTCACAGGTACGCACGCGCGAACAACAAGTATTTGTCGACGTACGATTCGAGCGAACCATCCATCTATCTAATGTATTTCGATGTTAATAATTTGTACGGTTGGGCCATGTCGCAACCTCTGCCGCACAGCGGTTTTCGCTGGGTGGACGATCCGGCGCGTATAGATAACTTTAACATCGAGTCTATTCCGATCGACAGTCCCGTCGGATACATTTTGGAGGTGGATTTGGAGTATCCGCGCGAAATTCACGACGCTCACGCGGATCTTCCGTTTTCTCCGAGTCACGGCGCGACGGCCGGTCAAAGGAAGTTGTTGGCTACGCTTTGCGATAAAGAGCGATACGTTCTGCAGCAGAGTTTGAGACATGGTTTGAAATTGAAAAAAATTCATAGAATTCTAGAGTTTCAGCAGTCGCGATGGCTGAGCGGCTATATCGATTTGAACACAAAATTACGCGCCAACGCGAGCAACGACTTTTCAAAGAATTTGTTCAAGCTAATGAATAACGCGGTGTTCGGAAAAACGATGGAGAACGTTCGAAATCACGCGAGCGTGAAATTACTCTCTCGATGGAACGGTCGACACGGTGTCGAGCGATTGATAGCTCGGCCGAATTTTCATAGTTGTACGGTGTTCTCGGAGGATTTCGTCGCTATTCAACTGAAAAAAATGATGATTAAATTTTATAAACCTGTTTACATCGGCATGTCAGTATTGGATATATCGAAATGCCATTTGTACGACTTTCATTACGGTTATATGTAACCAAATTTTAAAGAAAACTGCAAGATTTTGTACACGGACACGGACAGTTTGATATACGAAATTGCATGCGACGACGCGTACGAGATGTTGAAACGCGATATTTATCGCTACACACCAGCAATTATGCCGAGAACAACGCATACGGTGTTCCGATCGCGAACAAAAAGATGTTGGGATTGATGAAGGACGAGAACGGCGGTAAAATTATGACCGAATTCGTGGGGTTACGCTCGAAAATGTACGCCACTCGCGTGCACGATGACGACGATGTCTGTAACGAAACCAAGAAGATAAAAGGTATCAGAACGAATGCCACGACTAGAGAAATAAGTTTCGAGGATTATATCGAGTGTCTTCGTAATTATACGGAGAAGAGCGTTAGCAATAACCGTATAATGTCCGTAAAGCATCAGGTGTATTCTGTATCGGAAATGAAATTGGCGCTGAGCCCGTACGACGATAAACGACGCATTTGCGATAATTTGGTCAATACTCTTCCTTGGGGACATTATAGCATCAACGGCGACGACGACGACGACGACGACGACGACGACGACGACGACGGTGATTGATCGGTGAGGAGGGGGAGATCCTTGCGAAAAGGAAGCGGTTACAAATTGCAAGACTGCGATTGACCGGTGAGGAGGGGGGGAGATCCTTTTCCTTGCAAAAAGGAAGCGGTTACAAATTGCAAGCGCATTTAGATTATTTTATTGATAAAGGAAGCGATACAGCGATTAGCGCATAGTACAAAGACGCCGTTTTCGAATGTTGCGCTTCAGAAGTTACCGCACCAGCTGCAGGACAAGGATGTCACACTACAACAACCGTCGTCCTCTCGGTGAGTGCAGCCGATTGAACATCGAGAAAAAGCCAAAGAACGCGATGTAAGTATAAGAAAGATAATAAAATAAAAAAAAAATATGAAAACGTTCATCTTTGTTAAATATAACAATTGATTATAGGATTTTTCAACAATCGTCGTCGTCGTTGCCGCCGCTACCGCCGCCGCCGTCATCATCATCATCGTCGCTGATACCGATGCCGAGGACGCGCTGGGCAAGGATACTCAGCAGAAGATATTCCATCGCGGGAAATTATTACAAATACTTGGAAATTGGCGTACACGTCGGCGAGGATGTGTACGTCGAAATGGCTATAGGGGACAATCGTGGCAACGAGATCCCGATCAGCCTGAACGCGTGGTTCGATTTGCTGCGTACGAAGACTTATTTGCCGGACATGCTGAGGAGGGAAGAAGGAGGAAAAGAAGATGGGCGCCGGAAGATGTGCGACAACTTGACGTTGGAGATAGTCGATCTCGACGGTACGAAGCTTGTGAAATTGACGAACCAGTCCGCGTCGTTGTACGTCATGGAAAAAACCATGCGTAATTTATACAATTTAGAATTTTATATACGCAACATGTATTCACAGTTGTCCGATAACGTTCCCGCGATCCCGGAAAAATTTGAAAATTTTATTTTTGCGGCGAGGACTGACGTCAGAGATCAAGAGCAGCAACAGCCGCAACAATCCTTCGATCAAAGTTCGTTGATCGATTGTGAATTGATGGTTTTGTGCGCGGACGTGAAAAATTGTTAATTTTTAAATAATGTGTGCGCGCGCGATTTTCTCCATGCAACGTTTCGGCAAACGAACGTCGAAAGTGAATACCTTTGAGAGTGAGTCCGAGCGATTACGCGAAAATTGCGAATGAGCTAAAACTCCCGCGATGATTCGTTTAAATCGTTGGACATTCGATATACCGACCAGAGAGAAATTGCAAATGTTGACAAATTCTGTATCTGGAAAAACGATTATGATCAATTTGGAAGTATTCGACAAAAGAACATGGCGGTGTTAAAGCCGATAGAAAAGTTTGTATAAAAAGAAGTCTGGTCGGTTATGCGGAGTGGGTGATGGGGCCCATCACCCGCTCCGCATAGCCAATCCGTCTCGTTTTATGCATGCTTTATATCGGTTGTAATGTCGACATGTTTTTTTGTCGAATACTTTTCATATTGCGCATAATCGTTTTTCAGGCATCAGAATTTGTTGACATTTGCAAATTCTCGCAGGGGCTGGTATTTCGAATGTTCATCCATTTAATCAAATCATCGAGAGAGTTTTATTTTCATTCGCAATTTTTGTATAATCGCTTGGACTCGCCCTCGAGCGTGTTCACTTTCGACGTTCGTTTGCCGAAAAACATATATGATTTCTATTCAAATTTAAAATAATGCGAGAGAGATGGATGGATGTACTGTTAATAACGTATCAACAATTTAAAATAATGCGAAAGAGAGATGGATGTACTGTTAATAATAAATTCATATGTATCAACAATTTAAAATAATGCGAGAGAGATGGATGTACTGTTAATAATGTATCAACAATTTAAAATAATGTGAGAGAGATGGATGTACTGTTAATAATAAATTCATATGTATCAACAATTTAAAATAATGCGAGAGAGATGGATGTTTTTCTGTACATTATTTTTTTTGTCAATAAATTATTGTCTTTTTCCGCATGTTTCACCAATTATTTTATTCGATAAAAAAAAATACATTTTTTTATAAGTACTTTCAGGTGATTTTTCGAACGATATTCGTCAATGGACTGTACTCCACGATGCAGTCGTGTATTATCAAGCAGTATGCGGTCGTTGATGGAGGGACATCGGCTCGGCATTCGAATTCGATTCGCACGTCGACGGTGGCGTTGTTAAGCGCTTTGTTTTGCCGGGAACAATCGAGAACGACGAGCGGAGCGTACTGTAGAAAATTCGCAACGTCGAGCAGCGCTTCGTCGTTTCCGTAGTACGATTCTTGGAATTTCGCGTACATATCGTAGAGCAACGCGTATTTGCCTTTCTCGAAATCGATGTTCAAATCGTCGTACGGATAGGTTTCCGAGTTCAAGTAAAGCCGAATATTGGCTAACGCGCAATGATCGAATCGCGTAGTCGTTTTCGTTAAGTTGTTCCGTCGATCGGTTTGCAAAGCGAATATCACGTATCGCGGTTTTTCCATTTGCGGAGCTGTTTTTATCGCCCACGTATGCTTCGTGGTTGCCTGCAGCAGAGGATATTCGTACAGATCCCAAGATCGAAAGCTCATGCCGATCGGTCTGTCGCTGTCTAAAATACGTAACATCGACAGTTTATGTATTTCGTCCAGTGTAACGTGCGGCATTCGCCATTGAATTTTGTACAGATCTAGAACGGGTTTCGCGTTGTTGGAAGAGCTGTACAACGCGTTCGCGTCGGTACGCCAGCGTATCAGAATCAACTCGTGTCGGGCGTTTATTACAACGCGTTTGTAGTCTTCGCAAAAGCCCAATAGCATGCTCATAGGCACGCAAAAATTGAAATTTATTGTCGCCGTGGGCGTGGCTGTTGGCTTCGGGTCGTCGTCGTTGCCGTACAACCATCCCGCATTGGACAACGCGTCGCTTCTCGTCTTGGACAGACTCACGTAATTCTTCAGGGTCGTCGTTGTGCCGGGATTTCTGGATCGATCGATTTCCACTCCATTCAATTCGTATCGTATTTCCTCGAACATGAACGGGACGGCGTTGTTATCGAGATTCCCCGTGTCGATGCGAGATTCTCCAGCCGCAGATAATTCGAGTTTTCCCTGTAAACTAAGTTTTCCCTCGACGTATAGGAAGCTTCTGCAGGGAAGCGTGTACAGATCTTGATGTTGGATGGGTATCCTTATCTCATCGTTGTTTCCGAACGTCGTGTTGGCGTACGGATTGTACGTGTGCAGCTCGATCTTCGTTATACGATTGTCGAAGATCGGTGCTTTGGAGATGTTCAAAATGTCGTCGAACATGATCACTTTCCTACTACTACTACACGAGGACGACGAATCCCAAAGATCGTAGATACCGCGCGTTCTCCGCAGTTAATTTCCCGCTGCTATTCGACGCGTTTTTTTTCGCAGTTAGTTTCTTACGAATCGTGCCGTTGTTGTCGTTGTTGTTGTTGTTGTCGTCGTCGCCGCAGTTAAACTTATGAAATGTCGTATTGCTATGAATTAGCATTGCTTCGTCGAACGTGTAGTCGCGCCGTGATTTCTTCGCCACGAAAATCGATTAAACGTCCTGATTGGTCAACTATTCGAATCGTTAAATCGTCGATTACTCGCGCGACGATTGGAAGGTAAATGACTCGCGCGGGCGTTTCCGATAATTTATATCCCGGCGGTACCTGAGGCGCGAACTCGTATATCGTGTGAACGAGTTTACCATTGTCGTACGATCCGGTGTTTACGTTGCATTCTCCTCGAATGATATTCACGTTGACGATGTTCACGGGCGCGTCCGACTCGTGCCACGTGTTCGGCGATAAAACGCGGCTCGTGGAAAATCCTAGGATGGATCCTACGTTGTAGGGCTTCGCAAAGTTTACGCGATACCTGCTAATGATTTCACTTTTCATGGTATTGTTGTTCGCTCGTAGTACCAGCGGATATTCGTTATCGGGGGACGATGACTCATCAACATTTTTGGGAGGGGGATATCGCGCGCGTATCTCGCGTCTCAGGTACTCGTTGATCGCCTCCAATTCGTACGAACCGTCCGGGATGACGATCTTCTCATCCTTTTCGCCGAAGTAGAATCGATTGTTCCCGATGTTGGCGCTGATGTTCGGTATCGTGTAATAAGTTTGCAAGTTGAGCAATCCCAGCTCGTACTCGCCATTGCTCAGATCTATGGGCGGAAAGTACTTGGACGACAATGTGCTGCTTCTTCCCGACAACGTAAACGTGAACGACTTTTTCGCCTCCATCGCGCGCGCGTGAACAGAGAATTTCAAAAATTAAGTTTCTCGAAGAAATTTCACGCACAATTGTCCGCACCGGCTTTCGTCGTAGTTCTGAAAACGTTCGTGATTATATGTGATCGTCGCGCCCGCGAAGTAACGAATCAACTCGATCGGCGGACGAAGATTGCCGAAACTATCGAAGTAGTCGACGCGCGAGCCGCGTTTCACGTACGCGACCCAATGCGTTCCCGGCCCGCGACTATCGTCCAGATTGACGATACCTCGCTCGTTTTTCCACGATCGCGTCGGTAAATTGTCGCGCATGAAAACTCCGCGAAAATGCGGCAATGCTTTACAGATGGCGGTTAATTCGATATCTGTCGTTGTCGCATCGTCTTTCTTCGAGTTTTTTTTTCTTTCTTTCTTTCTTTCTTCAAGCCTTTCCCATGTTTGTACGGCGCGAGGCGCACTCCGCGACCTTCCATAGCGCGATTGTGTCGCTGGGCTTCCTCCAGCTGTTTCTTCGCGGTTTTCGCAGCGTTTATCGCTTTGACTACTCCCGCGGCGCCGCCGGTCAATGCTCCTATAGCCGACAAAGCAGGCAACAGCAGCGGCAGAAAACCGCCGCGTTTGGCGATCGGGAGAATTCGCGTTTTCTTCTTCTTTTGACCTTTTTGTTTCTTCAGACCCATACCTAATTTCGTTTTAGCTTTCATGGCGGTCAACACGGCTGCGGCGGACGCTTTTTCTCCGAACGTCGCGTCTTTGGCCTTTAAACGTCGTAGCGCTCGATCCGCCAAAATGTTGTCTGCCGCGTGTCTGTTGTCGAGATCTTTGTGTTGCGAATACGCCACGTCGTGTTCGCGACAGGCCGCGTCCAAAGGATTGATTCCTCGATCGCCGCGAGCTATTCGCTGTCGCAGTTTCGTACCAGGACCGCAGAATTGATAACCGGAAATGTGCAATTCGACCGGCAACGCGTCTATAGCTCTGTTGAGGAGTCCCCTTCCCGCAGTACGCGGACAACGTTTCACACGCATAGACTATTCTTCAAGCCCCACCTTTAAAATAGATTTTTTTTTTCGGAGGGAGGGGAACGACTGATACCGAAGGTGTTCGAGCTCTTGTATAAATACTACACGCCCCCTCCCCCTCCATCAAATTCGTGATCGGAGTATGCGTTTCGTGAGACAATCTTTGAATATTCGTGTTCCGGCGTGTCGCGGCGGCGGCGGCGGCGACGGCGGCGTCGAGATGATGCGGATACACGCCTCGTTGCTACCTCACGACGTACGATGCGTGATAAGCGGCCCATCCGGATGTGGTAAAACGAATGTTATGATCAGCCTACTGGAGAGCGTGAATGGGCTACGATTCGCGAATGTTTACGTGTATTCGAAATCGCTGAATCAGCCAAAATATCGATACTTGGACAAACTTTTCTCGTCCTTGGGGGAGGACGTTGGCTACTTTGCTTTCGCCGACAACGCTGACGTAATCCCTCCCGCGGAGGCGCTTCCGCTGAAAACCGCTAAAGAAACGTTAAAGTCCGAGATACAGACTAAGATGCATGTACTTCGATACGATATTAACGCGAATATGAAATTACACGATTCCAGCATGGACGAGATCAACGCGAAAATTGATAATTTGAATGCCTCGCAAACGCAAATGAGGGAAGCCTTGAAGCAAAAAATAATAAACGAGGCGAGTAGCATCGTCGATGATCGGCTCGCGAATTTCGGAATAAGCTTGCGGGATAGAATTAAAAACTTAATTCGTGAACAGATCGATCATCTACTTTGAGAGTTGTTGTACCGTACCTGTATCTGTATCTGTATCTGTATCTGTATCTGTATCTGTATCTGTATCTGTATCTGTATCTGTATCTGTATCTGTATCTGTATCTGTATCTGTATCTGTATCTGTATCTGTATCTGTATCTGTATCTGTATCTGTATCTGTATCTGTATCTGTATCTGTATCTGTATCTGTATCTGTATCTGTATCTGTATCTGTATCTATAATATAAATGACATAATATAAAATCAATCGTACCAACCATGAAAATCTATTTTTTAATTAAAAATGACGTCATCTCCTCCCCACCACAACTTTTAATAAAATTTCAAATATAAAATCTCGCTTCGCGAGAATCACGTCATTGCACAGTTGTAAGTCTTCCGGATCTATCGTTCGGACAGCAGCAGCAGCAGCAGCATGGTGAATCCGAAAGCGGCGACGACGGATCAAATTTTCGATCGCGAGAAAGAACGCGATGACGTGTCTACCACCACCACCACCACCACCGCCACCGGGAACGACAAAGCCATTCCGTTCGATCGAACGTTGAAGGAAATCTTAAATTCGTTGAGTCGACACGTCCTGAACAGAGAAGACGCGTACTTCGATGCCGAGTCTCGGCCCATAGAAAATCTGAAAGCTCCTACCAAGAGAAACGATGCCGCGACGAAGGGTTACGCGGACGATCTCGTCGACAAGAAAGCGATAACGCGTACCGGTGGTATCGATGATTTTTTCGATGCGAAACATATGCGTATCGGAAATACCGGAACACCGATCGCCGCCAACGACTCGGCGACGAAACTGTACGTCGACGCGTGCATCGATTTGATGAAAACCGCGCTCGCGAACGAATTCAAGCAGAACGTCAAGGACGAGATCGAGCGTATTCGTAAAAACGTGTTCGCCGAAATCGAAATCGTCGACGACGCGCCGTACGAAGCGAAGCTGAACGATATCGAGAAACGCATGAAACAGCACGACGAACAGCTGAACAAGCTCGAAGAGAAAAAAGATGATAAAATGGAGACATCTTTTAATTATCATACGTACTGTCGCAATAAATTCATCGAAATCGAGGACAATTTTGTGGAAATGATGAAACGCGATCGGAGATCGCATCGTGACAAAATAAACTCCATAGGGTCTCTTATCGATAAACTCGACGAAAGAATTTCAGCCGTGGAATACGAAACCCGCGAAACCATGGAAAGAAAACTCCTAAACATGAAGAACCAGCTGCTCGGTAAAATCAGCGACATGAATGAAACGGTGAACGCGAACAAGATGGATCAAGGAAGGTTGGCGCATGTCGAAGAAACCGTGCGGGATATTCGTGAAAAACAAACGGAAATCAATGACGCGACCGAAATGGCTGAGAATGTGAACCAGTTAAATCGAGAAAGGTTGTTGCTTCTCGAAGAAGCCATGAGGGATATCCGTGAAAAGCAATCCGAGATTAGACGCGGCGACGATGAGCAAAGAAGCGGTGGTGGAGGAGCTGCACGCTCCGGCGAGACGTTTCTTTCCTCGTAGACGGGTGATCGTGCGAGGACTCGACGGTCTTTGGCAAGCCGATATCGTTGAAGTACAACAATATGCGCGAGACAACCGAGGACATCGATACATTCTCACGATAATCGATGTATTCAGCAAATACGCGTGGGCGGTTCCTTTGAAGAGTAAAAACGCGAGCGACGTGTGCAAAGCTTTCGCGTCGGCGTTGAAGAAGGATGGCAGAGCGCCGAACAACTTGCAGACCGACATGGGAAAAGAGTTTTACAACGCAACGTTTCAAGATTATCTGAAAATACGCGATATCCGCCATTATTCGACGTTCAGCACCATGAAGGCCTCCGTCGTGGAACGTTTCAATTGCACGCTGAAGAACCGCATGTGGAAATTTTTTTCGCCGACAACGCTGACGTAATCCCTCCCGCGGAGGCGCTTCCCGATTCGATATTCATTTTCGACGACGTGGCGTGCGACGAACAGGATATAATGAGAGAGTGTTTCGCGATGGGTAGACATTCTCGCGTCGATTGCTTCTACCTGGGTCAGTCGTACGCGAGAATACCCAAACATTTGATTCGCGACAACGCCAATTTGTTGATTCTGTTCGAACAAGATGACACGAACCTGCGTCACATTCATCGGGATCACGTAAACACCGATATGTCGTTCGAAACGTTCTGCACGTTGTGCGCGAATTGTTGGCGAAAGAAGTATGGATTTCTCGTAATAGATAAAGACAGTCCTGTGAACGGCGGTCGTTACAGACGCGGATTTAACGAGTTTGTCGTACTGTAACGCGCGCAGTTGCTCGGTAAGAGTCGACAAAGTTGCATCTACGACGATCGCAAATATCTCTCTCTCTCTGTGTGGAACGATATGTCATCGAAGGATGGTGGCGGCGGTGGAAAGCGACAAACTTCGATCGCGAAAGAAATAGCAAAGACCGGTGATATTGTACGTAAAAAGTATCGAGCTTTGAAACTTGGAAAAATGGCGGTCGAGACGAATTTGCAAACGACTTTACGACCGATCGTTGAACCGTTGAAACAGATAGTACGAAATACTACTACGGAATCGAACGATGATGCGCTCTCGGAAAAAACACTCGACGACATGGAAACGACGACGACATCCGCGAAAAAACGAGATAAGAAGAAGGGAAAGAAGAAGAAGAGAACGAGCGACGAAGCTGATTTAACGCCGCTACCGACGAGACATCCGAAAAAAAAAATTAATTTTTTCGACGACGACGGCGATGATGACAACGACAGCGGTGACGCGAAGCGGGATAAATCGATGGTGCAGCAGCAGCAGCATATCTTCGAATCGCCCGCAACGAGCGCGGTATCTTTGGAATCGTCGATGCGCGATATTTTTGAGAATCCGGAAATTCATCGAGAGGAAAGCGAACATCTGTCCGAGAATCTCGGGCCTTTGGCGCGCGAATACTTGCATAAATTTTTTACCGGGCCAACGAAAAATTCCGACAACGTGTACGGAGTGTATTTCCGAGATGACAAACTGTTGCTCGGAAATACGGCGTTCGACGTGAACAACGACGACGATATCATCGTTAACGGTGTTAAGTATCGAGGAACTCGCGGCCTTTACGAATTGATATTCAGTAAAATACCCAACGAGAAGCTGTACACCGAAGACGATAAGAAAGCTTACAAAAGAATTCTCATTGTCACGCATGCGCATCGACGGGGGAATCAGATAATGGGGAACAAAGGTTACAAGTATAAAAAGATTATAGGACCGATGTTTTCGTCGTCGTCGCAAAGCGGAAGGGGAATTCGTCTCCCAACCCATATGCGCGTGACCAACAATCCGATCGATTACGTGCATTGGGACGATCCGAACGAGCTCGTCGATCGTCTGAAATTGTTAACGTCTTCGACGAATGCCGGTCATTCCGGCCACAACAACGAAATAATGTCGATAATCGAAGAACTTCGCGAGGCTGGTATAATTATAAATTAAAGCTTAGGCGCGTTCGCTGCATCAGTGGCGAGTGGCGAGTCGCATAGATACGGAGAGAAAAAAAAATGTCTATCGATAAAATTTGGCATGACGTTTCGCGAAGCGGACAAACGCGAGTCGGCGACGAACGTTCATTCGATTTCATTCTATCCGGCGTTTAAAAGTTTCGTGCGCGACAACGCTATATGTTTGAACATCGATGAGGGCGGCGGCGTTAAATTGTACGATGCGAAAGGTGTGCGGATCGGACGCGTGGCGGAACCCCTGGCGAACGATCACGCGACTACCAAATCGTACGTCGACGCCGTTTCGAAACGGGACAACGAAGAAATCGCGTCCTCGCTTAAGAAATACGCGATTTATGACGACGAACATACAGGAGTGTTTCAGGCTAGAAGGAAAGTATTCGTAACGTTGGTCCACCGATGAGTCCGAGCGACGCCGCCACCAAATCGTACATCGACTCCACCGCCGAAAAAATCATGTCAACGATCCGCGACAATACCGTATACCGATTGAAAATTTGGAACAAACGTCGCAAGGATTACGAATACCACTACGACGCCAAGCGTCGTCGCGTATGCAACTTGAGCGAACCGCTAAACGACGCGGACGCGACTAGCAAAGTATACGTGGATACACTCAACACGAAGCTACAGTCCGAGACCGTCGAAAAACTGGCGGAACAGCTGAAAACCGCTAAAGAGGCGTTAAAGTTCGAGATATTGCTCGCGAAACAACAACTGCTGTCGACCGCCGCCGACGAGTTGAAAACGGCTAACGCGAACCTAAAGTCCGAGATCCTTGGAAAACTGACGGAACAGCTGAAAACCGCTAAAGAGGCGTTAAAGTCCGAGATATTGCTCGCGAAACAACAACTGCTGTCGACCGCCGCCGACGAGTTGAAAACGTCTAACGCGAACCTAAAGTCCGAGATCCTTGGAAAACTGGCGGAACAGCTGAAAACCGCTAAAGAGGCGTTAAAGTCTGAAATACAGAGCAACATACGCGATATCGAAAAACTGGCGGAACAGCTGAAAACCGCTAAAGAGACGTTAAAGTCCGAGATATTGCACGCGAAACAACAACTGCTGTCGACCGCCGCCGACGAGTTGAAAACGTCTAACGCGAACCTAAAGTCCGCAATCCTTGGAAAACTGACGGAACAGCTGAAAACCGCTAAAGAGGCGTTAAAGTCCGAGATATTGCTCGCGAAACAACAACTGCTGTCGACCGCTGCCGACGAGTTGAAAACGTCTAACGCGAACCTAAAGTCCGAGATCCTTGGAAAACTGGCGGAACAGCTGAAAACCGCTAAAGAGGCGTTAAAGTCTGAAATACAGAGCAACATACGCGATATCGAAAAACTGGCGGAACAGCTGAAAACCGCTAAAGAGACGTTAAAGTCCGAGATATTGCACGCGAAACAACAACTGCTGTCGACCGCCGCCGACGAGTTGAAAACGTCTAACGCGAACCTAAAGTCCGCAATCCTTGGAAAACTGACGGAACAGCTGAAAACCGCTAAAGAGGCGTTAAAGTCCGAGATATTGCTCGCGAAACAACAACTGCTGTCGACCGCCGCCGACGAGTTGAAAACGTCTAACGCGAACCTAAAGTCCGAGATCCTTGGAAAACTGGCGGAACAGCTGAAAACCGCTAAAGAGGCGTTAAAGTCCGAGATATTGCTCGCGAAACAACAACTGCTGTCGACCGCCGCCGACGAGTTGAAAACGTCTAACGCGAACCTAAAGTCCGAGATCCTTGGAAAACTGGCGGAACAGCTGAAAACCGCTAAAGAGGCGTTAAAGTCTGAAATACAGAGCAACATACGCGATATCGAAAAACTGGCGGAACAGCTGAAAACCGCTAAAGAGACGTTAAAGTCCGATATATTGCACGCGAAACAACAACTGCTGTCGACCGCCGCCGACGAGTTGAAAACGTCTAACGCGAACCTAAAGTCCGCAATCCTTGGAAAACTGGCGGAACAGCTGAAAACCGCTAAAGAAACGTTAAAGTCCGAGATACAGACTAAGATGCATGTACTTCGATACGATATTAACGCGAATATGAAATTACACGATTCCAGCATGGACGAGATCAACGCGAAAATTGATAATTTGAATGCCTCGCAAACGCAAATGAGGGAAGCCTTGAAGCAAAAAATAATAAACGAGGCGAGTAGCATCGTCGATGATCGGCTCGCGAATTTCGGAATAAGCTTGCGGGATAGAATTAAAAACTTAATTCGTGAACAGATCGATCATCTACTTTGAGAGTTGTTGTACCGTACCTGTATCTGTATCTGTATCTGTATCTGTATCTGTATCTGTATCTGTATCTGTATCTGTATCTGTATCTGTATCTGTATCTGTATCTGTATCTGTATCTGTATCTGTATCTGTATCTGTATCTGTATCTGTATCTGTATCTGTATCTGTATCTATAATATAAATGACATAATATAAAATCAATCGTACCAACCATGAAAATCTATTTTTTAATTAAAAATTACGTCATCTCCTCCCCACCACAACTTTTAATAAAATTTCAAATATAAAATCTCGCTTCGCGAGAATCACGTCATTGCACAGTTGTAAGTCTTCCGGATCTATCGTTCGGACAGCAGCAGCAGCAGCAGCATGGTGAATCCGAAAGCGGCGACGACGGATCAAATTTTCGATCGCGAGAAAGAACGCGATGACGTGTCTACCACCACCACCACCACCACCGCCACCGGGAACGACAAAGCCATTCCGTTCGATCGAACGTTGAAGGAAATCTTAAATTCGTTGAGTCGACACGTCCTGAACAGAGAAGACGCGTACTTCGATGCCGAGTCTCGGCCCATAGAAAATCTGAAAGCTCCTACCAAGAGAAACGATGCCGCGACGAAGGGTTACGCGGACGATCTCGTCGACAAGAAAGCGATAACGCGTACCGGTGGTATCGATGATTTTTTCGATGCGAAACATATGCGTATCGGAAATACCGGAACACCGATCGCCGCCAACGACTCGGCGACGAAACTGTACGTCGACGCGTGCATCGATTTGATGAAAACCGCGCTCGCGAACGAATTCAAGCAGAACGTCAAGGACGAGATCGAGCGTATTCGTAAAAACGTGTTCGCCGAAATCGAAATCGTCGACGACGCGCCGTACGAAGCGAAGCTGAACGATATCGAGAAACGCATGAAACAGCACGACGAACAGCTGAACAAGCTCGAAGAGAAAAAAGATGATAAAATGGAGACATCTTTTAATTATCATACGTACTGTCGCAATAAATTCATCGAAATCGAGGACAATTTTGTGGAAATGATGAAACGCGATCGGAGATCGCATCGTGACAAAATAAACTCCATAGGGTCTCTTATCGATAAACTCGACGAAAGAATTTCAGCCGTGGAATACGAAACCCGCGAAACCATGGAAAGAAAACTCCTAAACATGAAGAACCAGCTGCTCGGTAAAATCAGCGACATGAATGAAACGGTGAACGCGAACAAGATGGATCAAGGAAGGTTGGCGCATGTCGAAGAAACCGTGCGGGATATTCGTGAAAAACAAACGGAAATCAATGACGCGACCGAAATGGCTGAGAATGTGAACCAGTTAAATCGAGAAAGGTTGTTGCTTCTCGAAGAAGCCATGAGGGATATCCGTGAAAAGCAATCCGAGATTAGACGCGGCGACGATGAGCAAAGAAGCGGTGGTGGAGGAGCTGCACGCTCCGGCGAGACGTTTCTTTCCTCGTAGACGGGTGATCGTGCGAGGACTCGACGGTCTTTGGCAAGCCGATATCGTTGAAGTACAACAATATGCGCGAGACAACCGAGGACATCGATACATTCTCACGATAATCGATGTATTCAGCAAATACGCGTGGGCGGTTCCTTTGAAGAGTAAAAACGCGAGCGACGTGTGCAAAGCTTTCGCGTCGGCGTTGAAGAAGGATGGCAGAGCGCCGAACAACTTGCAGACCGACATGGGAAAAGAGTTTTACAACGCAACGTTTCAAGATTATCTGAAAATACGCGATATCCGCCATTATTCGACGTTCAGCACCATGAAGGCCTCCGTCGTGGAACGTTTCAATTGCACGCTGAAGAACCGCATGTGGAAATTTTTCTCGTTGAGCGGAAAATATCGTTGGATCGATGCGCTTTCCACGCTGATCGAGGACTACAACAATCGAAAACATCGCACCATCCGTATGCGACCCGCAGACGTGAACCGCAAAAATGCCGAGCATCTTTTATCCACCGTGTACAGCAACGTGAAAATCGCCGGTCCTGCCAAGTTCAAGGTTGGCGATCGTGTACGCGTCAGCAAATACAAAACTGTATTCGACAAAGGATACACGCCAAACTGGTCAACGGAAATATTCAAGATTGTTACGGTGAAGCGAACGAACCCTGTTACGTATCTCTTGGTCGACTCGAAGGACAACCCGATCACCGGAGAATTTTACGAACACGAGATGCGCGCGGCTAAATATCCCGACGTGTATTTAGTGGAAAAAATATTACGCAGAAAAGGAAATAAAATATACGTTAAATGGCTAGGCCTGGACGCGTCGCACAACTCATGGATATCGAAAACTGCTATACTTTAATCGTATTTCTAATCTAAATATATTTTTTGTACGTCTTTAATAAATTTCAGCGTTTTCTTCCTACGATGTTTTTCTTTCATATGCTTATCCCACATCCTGAGCTCTCCTTATCGTACATCCTGAGAAGAGGTGGGGGAATCTCTCGCTATAAATTACCATCGACAAGTTACAATTCGCGAATTCGCGCGACAAGTTACATCGCAAACACTTGTTCTCGACGCCTCCTCCTCCTCCTCTTTCGCAACAGGGTAAGTAAACTTTTGTATTTAGATCATCATCATCATTGACATGATAGACGGATTTGTGTATTTAGATGAATTGTATCACGCATATCATTGACATGGACGGATTTACCGTGGACAGAAAATTCGTCTGCAAAGAACTATCCATCATCGACGTTCGCGACGGCTCATTCAAATTTGCCGAATTTCGTTTAGACAGACGATTTGCCAGTTTATCCGACGTCGACAAACGGTCGGCACGGTTCGTCAGCGATTCGGTGCACGGAATCCCATTCCGAGATTTTGGTTACGAAGCTTACCGCCAAAAAGATATACCAGACATTATTAAAAATTTTGTTCGCGACTATGCGGATCCATTGGTAGCGTACAAAGGCGGATATTATGAGAAAATCCTTCTTCAAAATTTGAATATACCCTCAATAAATTTGGAAACTTTCGATTGCCCCAAGTACGATATCCTGATTCGCGATCCCGTGTACCGAAACGACGACGACGCATCCTGCCGGCTTCATTGTTGGAGAAAAAACGCTGCCGTCGGAAAAAAAACGTACCATTGCTGTCTAAACGAAGTACGGACATTTCGCGCATGGCTGATCAATGCTAAGAAACAGGTATTGTATGAAGTATTGTAGGAGTATTTCACTCCTCTCCATCCATCCATCGATCAATCCTTACGTAAACTTTTTGTTTCTAGGCAACATGAATCAACAGCAACAACAACAAAACAATGATTCTCTCGACTACTACTGTCTCCAAAAGCAACAGACTAAAAAGTTTTCAAAACTGGCAGTATTCTCACATCGTCAAACCCAAAGATCTTGCGGCCGCAGGATTTTACCGTTCGGGCGAAGCGGATCACATTGAATGCTTCGACTGCGGCCTGGTCCTGCATCGGTGGGAGCAAGATGACGATCCCATGACGGAGCATCGCAAGTGGTCGAAATTCTGCCGATACGTTCGCGGACTAGATTGTGATAACGTTCCGATCGCAAAACCGCCACCCCGCGGCGTAGACGTGTGCGGAAATCGTTAGTGGTCGAAAATAAATCAAAAATATAATACGTAGAATAAGATATATTATGTAGAATAAAATATGTAGCATATAATTATTATATATTATTATAAGATATGTAGCATAATATTATATATGTGTTACAGGAAGTAGAATAAGTAGAATATAATATACGGCAATCTGAAAAAGAAAAAAACATTTATAAGCAAAATTAATTAATTAATTGTAAAACTTTCGAATAAATTTAATTCACTTGCCATTCGAATAATATCCGTATTGATTCTATAAACTCCCCATCCCAGTCTTCTATTTTTTTTCGTAATAACTCCTTGTGCCGCCTCCAAGCCCGCACATGGATTATTTTTTCTATTGCGGTCTGCGGAATAATAAAAATATTATAATAAAAATATTACGATGCGCTTTAAAACAACGTACTCACCATTCCCTCGATCGCCTTCTCCAACGATCCACCATCTTCTATTGCGAAACAACGCCTCCTCGAAATTGTAACGATGAACATTTTTTTTTCACTCTACACGAAACTTGTGAAAGAAAACTTGTGTAATGCGGGTAACGGCGAACCGCTTGCTATTTAAACGCGCGCGATAGGGAAATGCAATTTCCGAACAATGCGAGGATGTGGTTCTAAGATACAAAACGCGGTTCCGCGAGAAACATATCATAGAAAGAGAAGAAACATACTAGGATGTGGTTCTAAAACGCGTAAATGCGACTCTGCGAGAAACGGAAAGAGAAGAAACATATGATAGAAAGAGAAGAAACATACGTCAACTAGGATGTGGTCCTAAGACGCGTAAATGCGAAACATATTGCCAAGAAAGAGAAGAAACATATGATAGAAAGAGAAGAAACATACGTATTTCCGCGATGCAGCGACCTTGAATCGGCGATGTGCCGAAACCACAACGGCATCCCGATAACGGAAACCACAAGGAGCGATAGCGCCGGAGCGCCCGAGAGCGCCCCCCCCCTCGCCCCGCAAGAGAATATTCCCCCTCGCCCATTGGGTTAGAACCCGCCTAGTATACCTACTACTATCTTATGAATACGACACAATCGAAATCTCAGCGAAACATTGCGGAACATCATAACAAAGCGTAAACAAAGTTATAGAATGCACGGATGTACTATTTGATCATGCAAAGCGGTTCATGCTACATATTTTGTTAAATAACTCTGAGGATTGTAGGTAGTTGCAGTTCTATCTTATATAATATCAAAATACGACGCAATAAAAACCTCAGCGAAGCTTTGCGGAATTTCATAACAACGCGTAATCAAAGTTATACTATACACGGATGAACTATTTGATCTTCCTGCCGGTTCTTGAAACATATTTTGATAATTAACTCTGAGGTTTGCAGGTAGTTGCAGTTCTATCTTATATAATATCAAAGTATACTATCTTATCAATACGACGTAATAAAAACCTCAGCGAAGATTTGCGGAACTTCATAACAAAGTGTGAACAAAGTTATACTATGCACGGATGTACTATTTGATCATCCAGAGCGGTTCTTGCTACATATTTAGTTAAATAGCTCTGTGGTTTGCAGGTATTTGCAGTTCTAACTTATATAATATCAATGTATACTATCTTATCAATACGACGCAATGAAAACGCCAGCAAAATTTTGCGGAACTTCATAACAAAGCGTAAACAAAGTTATAGTATGCACGGATGTACTATTTGATCATCCAGAGCGGTTCAAGCTACATATTTTGTTAAATAACTCTGAGGATTGCAGGTAGTGCAGTTCCATCTTATATAATATCAAAGTATACTATCTTATCAATACGACGCAATAAAAACCTCAGCGAAGCTTTGCGGAATTTCATAACAACGCGTAATCAAAGTTATACTATACACGGATGAACTATTTGATCTTCCTGCCGGTTCTTGAAACATATTTTGATAATTAACTCTGAGGTTTGCAGGTAGTTGCAATTCTATCTTATATAATATCAAAGTATACTATCTTATCAATACGACGTAACAAAAACCACAGCGAAGATTTGCGGAAATTCATAACAAAGTGTGAACAAAGTTATACTATGCACGGATGTACCATTTGATCATCCTGAGCGGTTCTTGCTACATATTTAGTTAAATAACTCTGTGGTTTGCAGGTATTTGCAGTTCTAACTTATATAATATCAATGTATACTATCTTATGAATACGACAAAATCGAAACCTCAGCGAAACATTGCGGAACCTCATAACAAAGCGTAAACAAAGTTATAGTATGCACGGATGTACTATTTGATGTACCTGCCGGTTCTGGATACATATTTTGCCAAATCACTCTGAGGTTTGTAGTGTGACGTGGCAAGTTTTGCCCACGTCCCCCCGAGTTTTGACGGAAGACCGGGCCACCTTTTTAACGGGCAAAAAGCGATCGGCACCCGCGAGCGCTCTCCCTGGGACGGTCGCTAAAGACCAGGGGGCAGCGCTAATGCGTTTTTGAACGTCGCGCCACTTGGCACGACGCGAATTGCAGGATCGTATCCGGGTCCCGGGGGGGCCCGGAACCCCTTTCCCACTCGACCAACGGCGGAGAAATTCGCCAGGAGACGCTGCCGGGAGGTTCCTGAGAATTCCCGACACCAGTCAACGAGGGAAGCCCTGAGCCCGGGTCAAGGAGCCCGGAGGAGCCGTCGAGGGACAGCGCAACGGGGGACAACATCTTCTCCACCTCGCGGTTACCTCACCCGCCACAGAAGAAATATGCGCCGCGGGATTGGCTCAGGGCATCTCTCCGCGGGAGAAGCCACCAATCGACGCTGTCAACCGCTGCCGATGGACGAGCGCCCCGGTCCCCGAACCGCCGAGCACGGCCCTGCCGTGCCCCGAACGTTGAGCGGTCCAAGCGTAGGGTAGGGTGGGGAAGATTAGGAAAAGTGGGGGACGCCTCACTTCCGCGTTCCCGAGCCGGGCCGAAGTAGGCCATTGTGCCGAAAGCCCTAACAAGTATTAGATCGTTTACCATTGCTAACGAGTCAGTCGAATTTTGAACAAGTGCCCGTTTTGTAAAACTGCTGCCGGACGACTCGAGGGTCCTGCTGCCGGTCACATAGAGCTGCCGTAATTTTCTAGGAGCTGCCGTTGGTAAGCGCCGGTCAGGCTTTCTTATTCGAAGTGTTTACATGTTCTATTTCGTGTTGGCTCGGGGACGTTTCGCGAACGACCTCATTTCGCGTTGTTGACGACGCGTTCCGGTTAATTTGTAATTCGTAGAGCTAGCAATTTGCGTACGAACCGGAACCGTCGGCCGGTTCGAGCACGGGTCAGATTTTGTAACGCGGAATCGCGTCTTGGCGTACGGCCCGAAAAGCTGCCGGTTTTTGCGGGGAAAATTCCCACTATTTTGCCGAAAATCAAGTGACTGCCCACGGTGGGACGACGCGGCGTGGTCGAGTCCCATAAGAATTCGAGATCGCTGCCGGTACAATCCAGAGACTTTTGTACGCGTTAAACATCGGGGCACGATTCCAAATCGCTCTTGCAAATTTCCAACAACGGTGCCGAACATCGCGCCCGGGAATCGTGTCCGACGCGAGGAGCGAGCGAAGAAAGCGCGAGCGGTTAAGAATCCGCCGTTTACCACCTATCATCGCGCGGGCTTACTTTCGGAACGGCTGCCGGTCTTTCTACCGACAGTCGCCTGTAACATCTCAGTTAATAAACTATTGTAAAGCCCCTGAGTTCGTCTTCAGATACTTTGAGAAACCTTCCCGTCGCGGGGAACGTCCCGTATTCCTCCTCGTCAAGCCCTGGACCCGGGTGAGCTATCCCGGATATCGCGCGGCCGTCGGAAGGTCGGAATTCTGTATCGCGTTCGGGAGAAATCCCTTAGCGTTTCGCGTGGCATCTCGGGATGCCTGGCGTCATCAGGACTCGTTCCGTTAGTTAAAATCAACGAAAACCGACTTTCCGACGCGCCGTTTGTCGCGGGTGGACCGCGTACCGCGCGGCCGGTGCGTGGCCCGGCATTTCCGCCTTAAAACCCGTAGTGGCCCAGGTTTTCGCCGTCCGTCGGACCGGGAAAACCCGGGCAACGTGACAAATTGGCGCCCGAACAGGTTTTGTAAAGATCCTTCGTCGAATTCGACAAAGAACATCCGGTCGTAAAAGGGAAAATGCGAAGGGCCTTTTCAATTTAGACGAGCGAGAGAGTGCGGGGCTCTCAAAGATATTGTTTTGCTGCCGGTTATAAGTCAAAAAGGGAACGGTTAAAAGTCGTAGCGAGAACGGTTGAAAGTCGAAACGGAAAAGCCGCGTCGTAAACTGACGAGTACCATTCCGTAGAACCGAAATTTCGCGAATAAAACGAGCCAACGCAATTATTATGTGATGAAATTTTGATGATATTTTATATGATTTATATGAAATGTATTTTATTATGTCGTTCCACGCCATCAAGGAGAAAAACTGCATAAATTAAACAGAGTTAAATATTCAATTGATTTTAAGGATAATTTATTTTGGTCGTTGTTTGGGATTGGCTGAATGTGTCGTCAGCGCGAACGCGCCGACTCGGATCGCCGCCCCGCGATTGGCGGGCCCGGCGAGAATAGCGAGATCGCGGATCGATCACCAGCGCGCTAAAGTATTGGCTAGCTTCGCCTAGATCGACCTATCGATTACCGGCCGCGGAGCGCTACGCTGATTGGCAGATCGCGCTGTCGATCACGCGACGATAACGGCAAACTGACAACTAGCCGATTGCAATCAGTTCTCGCTATCTCTCGTATCGAGCAACATCATCTTGAATTTATATCTCGGAAGTAGAAGTTGAGCGTCTCTTGACCGGCTTCACTTAAACGCGCTAAAGCTCTATTAAAGGAGCGGAGAAAAACCAGCAATCGTTATTATATCTGTATCGCTTTATTTCTTGTAACCAGCCGTTGTTTACAGTGTAACAAGTGTAAATAGTGTTGACCGTTCGACGATCCCTTGTGGGAAATAAAACCGTTGTTCAGAATCCACTCTCAGCATCACTTCCCATCTTCCGCTCCCGAACATTTGGTCCTTCGAGCCGGATACAGCGCTGCAGTTCATTCTAAAACAGTGGAGTTCAGTTAGTCGACCGTACACTCTCGAAAATCTTGTGGTAAACAATGGCTGACCTTATCGATGAGCAACGGACTCTCGCGCAACGCATCTCCCGCGTTGCGATCAATCTAAAAAAGAAGGGTAAAGCGGCTATCTCTCTAGGAATGGCTCGGGCAGCTCATTCTTCGGTTCAACAATTCTGGGCGGACTACTCCAAAACCGACCAAGCGATAAGGAAAGCCGCAAAAACCGATACCAAATTGAGAGACAGCCACTACCTCACGGACGATGAATTCAGCGAGACCCAATCTAACTATTGGGAGCAGGCTGGAATCCTTCTCGATATGATCGCCGAGCTGGAAGCAGTTTCAGTCGTTACGGGGAATTCAAATTCGAACTCAACGGCCGCCGAGACGACCCCGCAGCGGTCACGAGCCGTGTTGCCAAAGATGGCTCTCCCCACGTTTGAGGGTCGCTACAAGGACTGGCCGTCTTTTCGCGATCTGTTTACGTCGCTTATCCTCAACGACTCTTCTTTGTCTCCGGTCGAACGGCTCCACTATTTGAAAACGTGCCTGAAGGGCGACGCTGCCGCGCTTCTTAAAAACATTCGCACGACCAGCGACAACTTCGCAACCGCATGGAAAAAACTGGAAGACCGCTTCGACAATCCTAGGCTTCTCGTGCAATCGCAGATTCGCACTCTGGCGTCCTTGGCTCCTGTGCGCAAGGAATCTGCAACCGAGATGAAAAGGTTATTCAACGAAACGTTCGACGCTATCGACGCTCTTGACAACTTGGGTCGACCTGTCACTAACGCAGTCGACTGGATCGTCGAACTCACCGTCGAACGTTGGGATCGGCAGTCCCGTCGGGAGTGGGAGGACACTCTGAAGCACTCCAAAGAGCACCCTACGCTCGATCAGCTGAGGAACTTCATGGAAGGACGCATCCAAACGTGCGAGGCACTGGAATCTCCACAGTCGGACAAATCCTCTGAAGCCGAAAGGCCTGCTGCAAGGGCCGCCAAGGTGCATCAGGTGTCCAAGGCTACTGCGGGCGTCAAGGTCTGCGCGCTGTGCCAGGGTAAACACTTCGTCCTGTTCTGTAGCCGGTACCAGGAGAAGACACCCTCTGAACGGAAGGAATCGGTAAGAGCGTTGAACCTCTGCTATAACTGCCTTGGCAAACATCCCGCTAGCGAGTGCAAATCCCTGAAGAGGTGTCAAAGGTGCGAAGGGAAGCACCACACGACGCTCCACGAAGCAGCCTCCCTCTCCAAGGTACCCACTACCACCGAAGCCTGCGTCCAACAACTCTCTTCGCGCGCGAATCGTTTTTCCTCCGTCCTTCTCAGTACCGCTCGTGTCACGGTTTTAGGCCCCCGAGGAAATGACTGCCTAGCTCGCTCGCTGATCGATCCTGGCAGTGAGGTCTCTCTCATGTCGGAGGCACTAGCTCAGCGGATCGGGGTAAAAAGGAAGCAGGCGCGAGTCCCTCTTCTCGGAGTTGGAGGTGCCAAGGCCAGATTCACGCGGGGGAGGACCGATCTCACCATCACCCCTCACGGCGGGGGGGGGGAACCCAAGCTCCGAATTCCGGTCTACATTATAGCAGAGCTCTCTCAGTACAGGCCGCGAAATCCAGATGCACGCGCCGACTGGCCTCATGTTCGAGGGTTGCAACTCGCCGACCCGGCGTACCATCTTGCCGATCCTGTTGACATCTTGATAGGGGCTGACTCCTACAATCTCATCCTCCGGGAAGGTGTCAAGAGAGGGCCGGCACATACTCCCGTAGCTCAGGAGACTGTCCTCGGCTGGATACTCACTGGAGGAGTCAACCCGGGAAGCGGCGATGAATCAGCGGGCAGAGCAGCTCCGGTACATCACTGCAATGTAGACAGAGAGCTCATGGAACATCTGACCAGATTCTGGGAGCAGGAGGAGATCGCCACGGCGATCCCGGACACGGTGGACGACAGGAAGGCTGAGGAGCATTTTGTCGCCACTTACCAGCGGTTGCCGGAAGGTCGGTTCATGGTGCGATTGCCTTTTGGAACCGCACCAGGTCTCGGAGATTCTCGGCGCATAGCGTTGCGCACACTAGACTCCCTGAAACCCAGGTTCAGGCGCTCGGCTGCACTCCACCAAGCCTACAGCTCCTTCCTGGCGAGTTACGAGGCCCTGGGGCACATGGCAGCGATGCCACATCCAACTACCAACGAGGGATACTATCTGCCGCATCATGGGGTTTGGCGAGAGGCGAGCTCCACCACCAAGCTAAGGGTGGTATTTAATGGTTCTATGCCATCCGCCAATGGGAAGTCGCTCAACGACTTCCTTCTCCGGGGTCCAAATCTGCTTCCGAATCTCGCGGACATCCTGCTCCGCTGGCGCCGGCACGCCTACGTATTCTCAGCTGACATTGAGAAAATGTACCGGCAAATCCTCGTCCACCCTGAAGATCGGAAGTGGCAGAAAATCTTGTGGCGACCTGAAAACGGAAACAGAGTCGTGGAGTACGAGCTTAACACCGTCACCTACGGGCTCGCCTGCGCCCCATACCTGGCGATCAGATGCCTCCATCAGCTTGCCAAAGTGGAGGAGCAGCAGTTCCCTCTTGGAGCCCGAGCATTGCTGGAAGATATCTATATGGATGACATGCTCACTGGAGCTGATTCTCTCTCAGAGGCTCGGCACAAACAGACAGAACTGCGAGAGCTCCTCACGGCGGGCGGATTCCCTCTCCGGAAGTGGGCTGCCAACTCGCCGAGTCTCCTGGAAGGGCTGTCCAGCGACGAGCGGACGGGCAGCGTCGAATGGGACTCGCCTACACTTCACAGCGTGCTAGGTATAAAGTGGCTTCCTTCTACGGATTGTTTTCAGGTCACCGCTGTGAAGGCTCCCAGGACCTCGGGATTCACTAAACGCTCAGTGCTCAGCGGAACAGCGCAGCTATTCGATCCCCTGGGCTGGCTGGCGCCGGTCACCATCGTCGCCAAGGTCCTCATACAATCCCTGTGGCTCCTGAAGGTCGACTGGGATACGCCGCTGCCGGAGAAGGAGGACAAGCTGTGGCACCAGTTCCAGCTTCAGCTTCCGGAGCTGCAGAATCTTCGAGTCCCTCGCTGGCTCGGAACTCGCTCTTGTGCCCTGCCTCCAGAAATCCACGGCTTCGCCGACGCATCCGAGCGCGCCTACGCTGCTGTGGTGTATTCTCGCACCATCAACCAGGAAGGAAAAGCGACAGTATCACTCATTGTCGCGAAATCGAAAGTGGCTCCGCTGAAAAGAGTCTCGCTGCCCAGACTGGAGCTATGCGCAGCGGTCCTTCTGGCCAAACTCGTCGAGCACGTGACGAAGGTACTCGACTGGCAATCCTTCGGCATCCACCTTTGGTCGGACTCCACAGTAGCACTCAGCTGGATCCAAGGACATCCGTCTCGCTGGCCGACTTACGTGGCCAACCGGGTCGCAGAGATACAGCGGATACTGCCCGTTGCCCGGTGGCATCACGTGCGAAGCGGAGAAAATCCAGCTGATTGCGCCTCCCGAGGGTTATCTCCGGCTGAACTCCCGAAATTCCAACTGTGGTGGCAAGGCCCGGAGTGGCTCTCTTCGCCCGATCCACGGCCAGCAGGGAGCACGCCACAGGTGACCGACGAGATGGAGGAACGACAGGTTCTCCACGTGATCAGCCGGGCGAAGAGCGGAGCCTCCGAGCTAATCGAGCGCTTCTCGAGTCTTACTCGACTAATCAGAGTCGTAGCCTGGTGTCGACGATGGATCCCTAGGAATCAAAGGGAGACATCAATGTTAACAGCTTTAGAATTGCAGGTTGCCAAACTCACCCTTCTGCGGCTGGAGCAAGCGGGGGCATTCCCGGATGAAATCGACAACATCCGAGCGGGTAGACCGGTAGCAGCAAAAAGCCGTCTGGCCAAGCTTTGTCCGTTCCTGGACAAGAACGGAACACTCCGCGTCGGAGGACGATTACAGGCCGCCAACCTCGAGTTTGACCGGACTCATCCAGCTATTCTTCCAGATGAATCCCCTCTGGCTAGGTTGTGGGTCGACGCTGCCCACAAACGATGCCTGCATGGCGGGACACAATTAACTCTGGCAACGCTACGCCAGGAGTGCTGGATTCTCAAGGGTCGTCCGTTGGTAAAGGCCTGTATACACCAGTGCACTGCTTGCATACGCTGGAAAGGGCAAACCGCCCAGCCTAGAATGGGGAATCTCCCAGCCGCCCGAGTAACACCTAGCCGTCCTTTTTTCAGAGCAGGAATAGACTACGCTGGGCCAGTTCATATTCGAGCCAGTCGAGGCCGTGGCAAGCTCACCTCGAAGGGGTATATCGCAGTATTCATCTGCCTAGCCACTAAGGCTGTACATCTGGAAGCGGTATCGGATGGGTCCACTGACACCTTCTTAGCCGCTCTACGAAGGTTCGTTTCACGACGAGGCCGGTGTGCGGAACTCCAGAGCGACTGTGGGCGAAATTTTGTAGGCGCCAACAACGAGCTGCGTGCTCTTCTTAGACAATCGGTGCAACAGGGAGGTGGCCCATTCGCTGCAGCTTCCAGAGAGGGCATATCTTGGAAATTTAACCCCCCTTCAGCTCCGCACTTCGGAGGGATCTGGGAGGCGGCGGTTAAATCAGTTAAACACCACCTCCGGAGGCTCATTGGCGAGCAACGATTAACCTTCGAGGAGCTGGCCACGCTTCTGACTGGAATCGAAGCCTGCTTAAATTCCAGACCTCTACTACCACTTTCAGACGACCCTGAGGATCCAGTAGCGTTGACTCCGGGGCATTTTCTAATCGGGGAACCTCTTCTCGCAGTGCCGGAGCCCAGTCTCGAGGAACTGCCAGTATCTCGGCTATCGCGGTGGCAACTGGTGCAGCAAATTCAGCAGCACTTCTGGAGACGCTGGTCTCGGGAGTACCTGAACACGCTACAAACCAGAGGCAAGTGGCGGAAAGACAAAACCTTGATCCAGACAGGGTCACTCTGCCTTGTCAAGAGCGAGGTCCTGCCGCCCACGCAATGGCCACTCGCTCGAGTCGTGCAGGTGCACCCGGGGCCAGACGGATCCACTCGCGTCGTCACTTTACGAACGGCGACGTCGCAGCTTCTTCGGCCAGTCCACAAGCTGATTCCTCTCTTGGCATCGGAAACCGACGACGCCCATCGCGCAAGCAGCCTCGAGACTGGACCCCCTGAGTAACGAACACGCGTTATGTACATATCTAGATGTAAGTAACTTTATCAATCATCACATTCTCACCTCATTATCGTACTGCTCATCGCACCGCATCTCACCGTAACATCAGCACTTGTAAAATTCACTCACCGATCACTACGCGTCATTTTGTAAATACTACGTCGCACGTTTCCGATTCATTCGGCCTTCCCATTCATCTGTTCGCCCAGCTCCACTACCGAATTCTACGCATCAGTTCGGTTTCGTCATTGGCTGACGAGGCGGGCGGAATGTTTGGGATTGGCGGAATGTGTCGTCAGCGCGAACGCGCCGACTCGGATCGCCGCCCCGCGATTGGCGGGCCCGGCGAGAATAGCGAGATCGCGGATCGATCACCAGCGCGCTAAAGTATTGGCTAGCTTCGCCTAGATCGACCTATCGATTACCGGCCGCGGAGCGCTACGCTGATTGGCAGATCGCGCTGTCGATCACGCGACGATAACGGCAAACTGACAACTAGCCGATTGCAATCAGTTCTCGCTATCTCTCGTATCGAGCAACATCATCTTGAATTTATATCTCGGAAGTAGAAGTTGAGCGTCTCTTGACCGGCTTCACTTAAACGCGCTAAAGCTCTATTAAAGGAGCGGAGAAAAACCAGCAATCGTTATTATATCTGTATCGCTTTATTTCTTGTAACCAGCCGTTGTTTACAGTGTAACAAGTGTAAATAGTGTTGACCGTTCGACGATCCCTTGTGGGAAATAAAACCGTTGTTCAGAATCCACTCTCAGCATCACTTCCCATCTTCCGCTCCCGAACAGTCGTTAAGTAATTTCGTAAAATTCCACTTATTATTATTTATTTTGTGTTCGCCCTTAATTTATTCGGTTAATTTAGTCTTTCCTTTTAGTTCTTTCCTTAGTTATTGTGTTTCGAGTCCAATTTATGTTTGTTACTTAATTTATTATTACCCCTATTGGTTTTGTTATTTCCTAATTTATTTCGTTACCTCTTCATTTTATTCTATTATTTCCTAAGTTATTTGTTATTCTTAGATTTTAATTTTGTTGATTTCTAATTTATTTCGTTATTCTTTCGGTTAATTTAATATTGTTTTAATTAATTTATTATCAATGATGATTTTCGTTAATTGATTTTGGGAAATTATTTCACAATGACAGTGTGAAAAGAGATGGAACTTGATGACGGGGACAAAATGTATTGGCAATATTTAAAATGAAATTTATGATGTTTATGAAATTCATGATGTTTATGAAATTTATGATGATTATGTGAATCGATATTGTATGCCATATATTTGATGCTCTACATGTTGTGATAATTTTTTATTGATAAATTGCTTGGCATTTCTTGTGTATGAAATATTCTGTTTCTCTGGATTTCTAAAATTTATAATTGATGTTTATGAGATATCAAATGGTATTGGTAATGATGTTGTATGGTATTATATAATTGTATCACGGTGGTGGAAAATAGGACCTTTAGAACTGTGCCGTAATCGTGCCGTCCCAAAGGAAATTAAATATCAATTAAATAATTACCGCCGAGAAACTAGAAACGAAATTTAGCGAGCGTTAGTTGCGAAATTAAGAAAATTCGTGTGAAAATCGCTGGGGAAAGCCGTAACTGTAGATCTTGCTGCCGGTAAACGTTCATAAACGTTCGAAAATTTTAGTCACCCGATAAATACCGAGGAATTCGGGAAATTTTTTTCTGCTGCCGGTCGGAACAGCGGCCCATTGTTCGCGCGCGTCGAATTACAAGGCCAGGGTCGCCTAGGTAAACACAACGTAAACACGCGAAGTTTATGGCCACGTAGGTACAGTCGGTCGAGTAAATAATAGGGATCCTCGAATAGAATAAACACGCTCGAATATAATAAATACGGGCGAGGATAATAAACGCGGTCAAAATGTTAAAACCGGATTACGACGAAGGGGACGCGAAATCCGAGTACGGCGACGCGTTCGGTGAACCGCAGTTCTTTGAAAATAAATCAATAACCGAAGCGGATGTTTGGCCGGAAAGATCACCGCCGAAAAACATAACGCTGCCGGTGCCTAGTAGGAATAAGCTGTCGGAACCCATTATGAATAAGCTGCCGGAGCCTACTATGAATAAGCTGCCGGAATTTAAAACGATGTCGACACGTTCACACGCCGGACCCGCGACCGTGAATAGAGACGAGCATTACCGAGGAATGCCGACCGCAGAAATAATGCGGAAATGGCGAATCAAATTTTCGGGAGCATCCGGGGAGGACTCGGAAGCCTTCCTGGATCGCTTATCACAACAAAGGAAATTTTGTAATATTTCGGATGAGAGTTTGCTTCGGTGTATGCCGGTCTGCCTAGACGGAAACGCGGCATACTGGTACGGTACGCGGGAGGGCGAGTGGACGTCGTGGCCTGATTTCGTTGCCGGTTTTAGAAAATTTTTCGGGGACCCAGATTATAGAGAAACGTTGGAACGTAACATCAAAGATCGATTCCAAGGGGAAAACGAACCCCTACGCGACTACATAATATTAATGCGGGCCATGTTTAAAAAATTAAACCCCCCCTGGCCGGAAAGAAAACAAATTAGCACGCTTTACTGGGGCGCGAAGCCTATGGTACGGAACGCCATAGCATTGACAACGATACAGACGTTACAAGACTTAGAAGACGAACTATTAGAAGCGGACAGACAGACGGACAGAACGAATAGACGGAACCCGAAACCAGCGGAAATGGCACACCCCAGCTTTGCCTACGACCCGAGTAGATATCCTAAAAAGGTTAAGGGTAGGACCGAAAATTTAGATATTGAATATGCTATGGCTGCCGTAAGTGGGGAAGAAAGCGGTTCCTCGGGCGACCGATCCCCCACCCGCAATTACGTACCAGGCGTAAAATTTAAAAAGCTGCCGGAATCAACTAAAGAGAACCCAAAGCATAGTCGAGACCAACAGGATAATGGGCAGGCACCGACGGGCGCAAAGCAACGCACGTTCGGTAAAAGACCATTAGAATGTTGGAATTGCCGTAAGACCGGGCACATGTCTCGAGATTGTCGAGCAGAGCCTCGGCTGCATTGCTTCCTCTGTGGAGCACCAGGGGTAACTCTTAAAAGATGCCGGAAATGCAATAAGCAAGCGGGAAACGAGGAGAGAAGTCGCTCGGAGGGGCCGGAGAGACTTCCCCAGAATTAATATCGGCCCGCGTAGCGGTAATAAATCGCGGTAAAACAACACCCTTATTGACAGTCACCGCAAAAATTGGACAGCTGCCGGTTCGCGCCCTAGTAGATTCGGGTTCCACAGTTACGTTTATAAGCCGTGAGGTAATCATGCAAACTGCTGCCGGAACAATCGCGCTAGAAACCGCGGAAAAACCGTGTTATTTTCTTCTAGCAACAGGGGCCGTCGATCGCGCGACAGAAAAGGCGAAATTTAAACTTCAAATTAAAGATAGGGAACGGAAAATTTTTGCGAAAGTTTTAGATAACTTAGTGACCCCGATACTCCTCGGAACAGATGCAATAGCATCATTCGGTATTGTAGCGGAATTCCATCGGGCGGAATGGTACTTTGCCGATAGACCAGAGAGGAAATTTCCCTTCGTTGACACTCCCCTCGCTGCCGTGTGTTGCGGATTGCAAATTCTCAGCCAAAAACAAAAGAGCCAGTTACAAGCATTTTTAGATAGTTCGCTGCCGGATTTTAAAATTAAAACGGGTCTAACAGACTTGATCAGCCACAAGATAGACGTGAATGGCCATCCGCCGATAAAACAACGGTACTATGCCGTGTCTCCAAAAGTTCAGGAGGCAATTTATAAAGAAATTGACACCTTATTGGCGGACGGTATTATAGAACCGTCGAACAGTGGCTGGTCAAGCCCAATAGTTATGGTTAAAAAGGCCAACGGGAAATACCGATTTTGTTTGGACTTTAGAAAAGTAAACGAAGTATCCAAAAAAGATGCCTATCCGCTGCCGCTCATGACTCACATCTTAGACAAACTGCGAGCAGCGAAATACATCTCGACTCTCGACCTTAGCCAGGCGTATTTCCAGATTCCATTAGCCCCTGAAAGCCGCGAAATCACGGCTTTTACGGTGCCAGGGAAAGGTCTTTTTCAATTTCGTCGCATGCCGTACGGTCTCACGGGAGCACCGGCCACATTCCAACGTTTGCTTGATCGGTTGATAGGACCAGAGATGGAACCGCACGCATTTGCATATTTAGACGATATCATAATCGTAACGAAAACCTTCGAACAACACCTAGAATGGTTACAGCGCGTTTTAAACCGTATCAAAGCTGCCGGATTAACTATCAACCCGGAAAAATGCGAATTTTGCCGTCAGGAAGTAAAGTATTTGGGATTCGTGGTCAGCCACGAGGGGTTGAAAATAGACACGGAAAAGATTAAGCCCATCTTATCGTATCCCGTCCCGAGAAACATTAAACAATTGCGGCGATTCCTGGGCATGGCCTCCTGGTATAGGAGGTTTATTCCAGAATTCGCCACACATGCAGAACCGCTAAACAACTTGCTGCGGAAAAATCGGGAATGGGAATGGGGGGACGGACAGCAATCCGCCTTCCAAACCCTACGGGAGGCGATAGCAACCGCGCCAACCCTTTCGTGTCCTGACTTCGGAGCCCCGTTTATTTTGCAAACTGACGCAAGCACAGTAGGACTAGGCGCCGTATTAACTCAGGAGGTAGAGGGAGTCGAGAGGGTGATCGCGTTCGCCAGTCGTTCATTATCGCTGCCGGAGCGGAAATATTCCGCTACGGAGCTGGAATGTCTAGCAATAGTATGGGCCGTGCAAAAATTTAGAGCATACTTAGAAGGATACCATTTCACAGTAATTACGGACCACCATAGTTTAATTTGGCTGAGAAAATTGCAGAACCCATCGGGGAGGCTGGCGAGATGGGCCTTGCAATTATAGGAGTATGACTTCGAAGTCAAATATAGGCAAGGATCTTTAAACAAGGTGCCGGATGCACTCTCGCGAGTCTTTGAGGGGGGGGGTGTCGCGGGGGGGGGGGGGGATGTTCCGATAGCTGCCGCGGTGCGCCCAAGGTGGTACGAGGGGAAGTTCGCGGAAATAGCTGAGAACCCGGACAGATTTAAGGACTGGGCCATTCGAGGCGGGGAGCTTTTTTGCCGTATGACGGATCCGTTAATTGCCGAGACGCTAGGGCAGGACGGGGACGAGTGGAAACTCGTGGTCCCCGAAGAGCGTAGGACCGAGATCCTGCAGGAGGCGCACGACAGCCCTCAAGCAGGGCACTTAGGGGTCGAAAAGACATATCACCGAGTCGCGACCCGCTATTACTGGCCTGGCATGTATCGTACCACAGTGGAATACGTAAGACGCTGTGCGACCTGTCAGCTCACGAAAGTGGAGCAGACACTCCCTTCGGGGCTGATGGGCCGGCGCCGTGTGGACATGCCATGGTCGGTAATAGCTGCCGATATTATGGGTCCGTTCCCTCCGAGCAGGTCCGGTCACGCGTATCTTTTGGTCGTCCAAGATTTGTTTACGAAATGGATTGAATGCGCCCCGCTTCGACGGGCTACCGGTCCGAAAATCGCCGAAGTTCTCGAGAACGTAATATTTTCGCGGTGGGGAACTCCGGACGTGCTACTCACCGACAATGGCACGGAGTTCGCCAATAAATGTCTAAAAGAACTTGCTGCCGGATATGGGATCCGCTTGAGCACTACCCCCCCGTACCACCCGCAGGCAAACCCGGTAGAGAGGGTCAATCGGATCCTTAAGACCATGATCGTCGCGTATATCGGCAGAGACCACCGCGACTGGGATATTTATTTACCGCAGTTCAGATTCGCGTATAATACCGCAAGACACTCGGTACTACAGGCTTCCCCAGCCTTTTTAAATTTCGGGCGAGAACCGCGACCGGCCCAATGTGCACGGGCGGGCACGGAGCCGCCCTTAGATTTAGAGGTAGGTTCCACCTCTGAGTGGAAAAACAAAATTTCTCAGCTGCCGGCATTGCGGAGCTGGGTGTTAGAAAATCTCGAAGACGCATATAATAAACAATCGCGACATTATAATTTGCGGCGTCGAAACCGGGAGTTCGAGGAGGGGGACAAAGTTTTGCGGCGACAACGCGTACTTTCGTCAGCGGCCCACCATATAGCGGCGAAATTAGCCCCTAAATTTGACGGACCGGTCGTTATTAAAAAGAAAATTTCTCCAGTAGTGTACACTCTGGTAACGGAGGACGGTAAAGATTTAGGCAAAGCGCATATAAGCGACTTAAAAGGCTATTTTCCACCACACGAGCCATGAAACACCACCTAACTCCGACAGTTCCTCCACAGCATACAACATCTTTAATCGCTGCCGGGGGATATGGAACCCAATACGACCAACCCACTGGAGAATTTGATGGAAGCCATTAAGCTGGCTGCCGACTCCGGTTATGGCAACGGAGTGTATGCAGTATTGGAGGGGTACGTGGCCGGCCAGAAAAAGCGTCAACGAAGGACAGTGGCTACCCAAACTTGGCAGGCCATAATCTCTATGCCACGCCGGTCCCCAAAATGTCCGCCCGAAGCCGAAGTCACGGTGGTAGAGGAGGAGTGTAGTTCTTCGACGGAATATGAATCGGCGAACGACCTACCTGAGTCGGATCAGCTGCCGGAGGCCCAGGGTGGGGGCCTGGACGATACGATCGATTCTAACTTGGAAGAGCTGCCGGAAGACCCGCCGGAACAGTCCATCGTCCCGGCGGAAGAGAGTTTAATCCCCGCTGCCGGAACAACACAAGAAGCCACACTGGCATCTCCGGCGAGTACCACCGCGGAGACGACCTCTGCCCCTGTTGACGAAGAGGCGCCGGAGCAAGCCCCAGCAATCCCAGCCAAATGCGAATCGGAGGCAACCCAGGCTTCGACAGCCGAAGAAGAGGCACCCGAACCCGAGCCTACCCCAGGACCCTCCGACCTTGTAGTCGAGCTGCCGGAACCCGAAGACGGGTCGAACGATTCCGAGGAGTCGATAACGCCTCCCACCATCCGAGCACCGGAAATTGCGGAGATAGAAAACCACCCGAAGGTGCCAAATACCGCGGGGGCGCGAGAATTCGCTCGGCTACACTGGGCTGGATTAGTCAAGCATTGGGAGCGGCAAAAAGAAGAGGAGTCGGACCCCCACCGGCACGCCAGGGTAACACCCGGCCCCACCTTGCTGCGGACCCCAAAGTCGGTCCTTGGAGCCTCTCCGGCTGCCGGACGTCCGACTAATACGTGGGCGGGATTCAAGCCACCACAGGAGACGTTTAAACAAGCTGCCGGTAGAACCTCGGGCACGTGGAGTGCCCCAAAGCCGCCGAGGGAGGCACTTGTCCCAGCTGCCGGCCCACCAAGGAATTCAGGGATGGGAACCAATCTGCCGAAGGAGGCATTTCCACCAACTGCCGGACGGGGAATCCTAGAAGAGGAAAAAATCGATCGCCAAAATGGCTGTTGGAGATGTGGTCGCAGGGGCCATAAGCACGCGTACTGCCCTGCGCCGGAAACCACATACTGTTTCCGTTGTGGGAGGCCCGGATACACGATTAAGACCTGCCCGAAATGTGGGCAGTCGTGGAAATCGGGGGGCCCACACCACCCCTGGGGACACGAAACCCGTTGATAACCGCTGCCGGATCACCGTCCTCCCGCTGCCGGAATACGTACTTTTTCGTTAATCATAAATGTCTAGTTTGAGTTGGAAATCTACATTTAGATAGTAGATCGTTATTTTTTCTTTGCTGCCGGGTCCCGTCCTTCAAATCGACATTGTTATTTTATGATTTTTTTTTTCCTCTCTCGCTGCCGGCCCGAACCCCACCCCCCTAAATATTACTAGAGAGCTGCCGATAGGGTGGAAAATGATAAATAATAAGTAGTAATGATAAGATACGTAAATGTGAGTGGAAATGAATGGAGGGGTGACATGAATGAAAGGTTATTTTTTTTTTGGGGTATTAATTGCGTTATTATTTTATTTTTGTTAGCTGCCGCGCGGGGGGGGGGGGGGACATAATTCAGAGTGTGGGAATGAGAGGGCGAGTAAATGGTATTAGCTGTAAGGAATCGGAACAATATTTTTTTTATATACTTTTGAATGCCTTATGAGAAGCCCTACAATAAGTAAAACATAATAAATCGCTGCCGGAATAAAACCTCTGTGATTTTTCTACGCGACGCCCCTAATACTCCTCGGACTCCCGCCGTGAAAGAAAATTTTAGAAATTTCTGGAAGTGCTGCCGGCCGCGGAAGCGAGTATCTCGCCCGATATTTGTAAAGAATACGTAAGTATTGGCGTTGAAATGTTGGTGAAGGGTATTCGTCAGGTACGTGGTATTTGTTTGCGTAAGCCGTGGGACAGTCCGAGGTCGAGCGCTCGTTGCCGAGCCCGCGAAAAGCCTGGCCGGTGGCTGCCACCGGTATGGCCCGGTCTCTTCCGGGGGGGGGGGGAGTTGTGACGTGGCAAGTTTTGCCCACGTCCCCCCGAGTTTTGACGGAAGACCGGGCCACCTTTTTAACGGGCAAAAAGCGATCGGCACCCGCGAGCGCTCTCCCTGGGACGGTCGCTAAAGACCAGGGGGCAGCGCTAATGCGTTTTTGAACGTCGCGCCACTTGGCACGACGCGAATTGCAGGATCGTATCCGGGTCCCGGGGGGGCCCGGAACCCCTTTCCCACTCGACCAACGGCGGAGAAATTCGCCAGGAGACGCTGCCGGGAGGTTCCTGAGAATTCCCGACACCAGTCAACGAGGGAAGCCCTGAGCCCGGGTCAAGGAGCCCGGAGGAGCCGTCGAGGGACAGCGCAACGGGGGACAACATCTTCTCCACCTCGCGGTTACCTCACCCGCCACAGAAGAAATATGCGCCGCGGGATTGGCCCAGGGCATCTCTCCGCGGGAGAAGCCACCAATCGACGCTGTCAACCGCTGCCGATGGACGAGCGCCCCGGTCCCCGAACCGCCGAGCACGGCCCTGCCGTGCCCCGAACGTTGAGCGGTCCAAGCGTAGGGTAGGGTGGGGAAGATTAGGAAAAGTGGGGGACGCCTCACTTCCGCGTTCCCGAGCCGGGCCGAAGTAGGCCATTGTGCCGAAAGCCCTAACAAGTATTAGATCGTTTACCATTGCTAACGAGTCAGTCGAATTTTGAACAAGTGTCCGTTTTGTAAAACTGCTGCCGGACGACTCGAGGGTCCTGCTGCCGGTCACATAGAGCTGCCGTAATTTTCTAGGAGCTGCCGTTGGTAAGCGCCGGTCAGGCTTTCTTATTCGAAGTGTTTACATGTTCTATTTCGCGTTGGCTCGGGGACGTTTCGCGAACGACCTCATTTCGCGTTGTTGACGACGCGTTCCGGTTAATTTGTAATTCGTAGAGCTAGCAATTTGCGTACGAACCGGAACCGTCGGCCGGTTCGAGCACGGGTCAGATTTTGTAACGCGGAATCGCGTCTTGGCGTAAGGCCCGAAAAGCTGCCGGTTTTTGCGGGGAAAATTCCCACTATTTTGCCGAAAATCAAGTGACTGCCCACGGTGGGACGACGCGGCGTGGTCGAGTCCCATAAGAATTCGAGATCGCTGCCGGTACAATCCAGAGACTTTTGTACGCGTTAAACATCGGGGCACGATTCCAAATCGCTCTTGCAAATTTCCAACAACGGTGCCGAACATCGCGCCCGGGAATCGTGTCCGACGCGAGGGGCGAGCGAAGAAAGCGCGAGCGGTTAAGAATCCGCCGTTTACCACCTATCATCGCGCGGGCTTACTTTCGGAACGGCTGCCGGTCTTTCTACCGACAGTCGCCTGTAACATCTCAGTTAATAAACTATTGTAAAGCCCCTGAGTTCGTCTTCAGATACTTTGAGAAACCTTCCCGTCGCGGGGAACGTCCCGTATTCCTCCTCGTCAAGCCCTGGACCCGGGTGAGCTATCCCGGATATCGCGCGGCCGTCGGAAGGTCGGAATTCTGTATCGCGTTCGGGAGAAATCCCTTAGCGTTTCGCGTGGCATCTCGGGATGCCTGGCGTCATCAGGACTCGTTCCGTTAGTTAAAATCAACGAAAACCGACTTTCCGACGCGCCGTTTGTCGCGGGTGGACCGCGTACCGCGCGGCCGGTGCGTGGCCCGGCATTTCCGCCTTAAAACCCATAGTGGCCCAGGTTTTCGCCGTCCGTCGGACCGGGAAAACCCAGGCAACGTGACAGTAGGTAGTTGCAGTTCTATCTTATATAATATCAATGTATACTATCTTATGAATACGACAATATCAAAACCTCGGCGAAACTTAGCGGAACTTCATAACAAAGCGTAAACAAAGTTATACTATGCACGTATGTACTATTTGATCTTAGTGCCGGCTCTGGATACATATTTTGCCAAATCATTCTCAGGTTTGTAGGTAGTTGCAGTTCTACCTTACATAATATCATAGTATACTATCTTACCAATACGACGCAATCAAAACATCAGCGTCACTTTGCGGAATTTCATAACAAAGCGAGAACAAAGTTATACTATGCACGGATGTACTATTTGATCATCCAGAGCGGTCCTTGAAACATATTTTGTTAAATAACTCTTTTCTTTGTAGGTATTTGCAGTTCTAACTTATATATTATTAAAGTATACTATCTTATCGATACGACGTAATAAAAACCTCAGCGAAACTTTGCGGAACTTCATAACAAAGCGTAAACAAAGTTATAGTATGCACGGATGTACTATTTGATCATCCAGAGCGGTTCTTGCTACATATTTAGTTAAATAGCTCTGAGGTTTGAAGGTATTTGCAGTTCTAACTTATATAATATCAATGTATACTATCTTATCAATACGACACTATCAAAACCTCAGCGAAACTTTGCGGAACTTCATAACAAAGCGTAAACAAAGTTATAGTATGCAAGGATGTACTATTTGATCATCCAGAGCGGTACTTGAAACATATTTTGATAAATAACTTTGACATTGGCAGGTAGTTGCAGTTCTACCTTATATAATATCAAAGTATACTATCTTACCAATACGACGCAATGAAATCGTCAGCGATACTTTACGGAACTTCATAACAAAGCGTAAACAAAGTTATACTATGCACGGATGTACTATTTGATCATCCAGAGCGGTTCTTGAAACATATTTTGTTAAATAACTCTGTGCTTTGCAGGTATTTGCAGTTCTAACTTATATATTATTAAAGTATACTATCTTATCGATACGACGTAATAAAAACCTCAGCGAAGCTTTGCGGAAATTCATAACAAAGTGTGAACATAGTTATACTATGCACGAATGTACTATTTGATCATCCTCAGCGGTTCTTGCTACATAGTTAGATAAATAACTCCGAAGATTGCAGGTATTTGCAGTTCTAACTTATATAATATCAAAGTATACTATCTTATGAATACGACACAATCAAAACCTCAGCGAAACTTTACGGAACTTCATAACAAAGCGTAAACAAAGTTATAGTATGCACGGATGTACTATTTTATCATCCAGAGCGGTTCTTGAAACATATTTTGATAAATAACTCTGTGGTTTGCAGGTATTTGCAGTTCTAACTTATATAATATCAAAGTATACTATCTTACCAATACGACGCAAACAAAACCTCAGCGAAACTTTGCGGAACATCATAACAAAGCGTAAATAAAGTTATAGTATGCAAGGATGTACTATTTGATCATCCAGAGCGGTACTTGAAACATATTTTGATAAATAACTCTGACATTGGCAGGTAGTTGCAGTTCTACCTTATATAATATCAAAGTATACTATCTTACCAATACGACGCAATGAAAACGTCAGCGATACTTTGCGGAATTTCATAACAACGCGTAATCAAAGTTATACTATACACGGATGAACTATTTCATCTTCCTGCCGGTTCTTGAAACATATTTTAATAATTAACTCTGAGGTTTGCAGGTAGTTGCAATTCTATCTTATAT